>CM074180.1:77089081-78369778 GCA_037179385.1 Holothuria scabra
TCAGTCAGAATATAGCATGTATAAATGCACATAGTTAGTGTTCAGAGAGATATTCTAAACATCGGCTCTCTAGTTGTATGGATGGACAGTTACCGATGGCAATGATCATCTACGTTATCGTGCATTCCTACAATTAAAAATTGATAGCAGAAAAGTATTGACTGAGCGAGGTAGGTGCATGCTTACCGTATTTATCCTAATAAACACCCCGGGGTGTTGCATTTTTCAAAAGGGGACGTCTATTGGGAGGTCATTTTTTCAACAAAAATAGCAGTACCTGGTGTATGTGGCTAACTTGCAAATGTAGTGCAAGTTGAGTACGCCTGCTGGCTGTGTTGTGTTTTAGTTTTTAGTAATTTGATGTTTTATGGTACTAGGGGTGAATGGTGGAAAATTTGTTTTCCAAGTGGATCAAAAAGGTTAAGAAGCACTGCTATAAATTCAGCTACCCGAAGACGCTATACGTCCAATCAAGGACAATACTTGACCAACCTCACGACCCTCAGACCCTAACATCATTGGTCTGTCATGTATGGCTCCGTTCTAGACTAATTGAAAAGAACACCAGACATATAATCTTAGCCAAAACGCCGAGAAGCGATCGAATGTTTCACAACCAAAGAATCTTCACTGTCAAAGACGTTTCGGTATAGGAGTTACAGGGAATAACTCATTCCTAGTGGATATTCCCGAAATTGAAAGACATCAACACCTATATTCATTAAGTGATGATTTAATGATATTGTCTTGTTTGTGAGTCTCTCATTTTGCAAGGGTGCACGGGTGGATACATTTTAAATATTTATCACCAATACCATTACTGTGCCAATGTAAACCTGGCATTAAAACTTTACTGGCCCTTACTACATATCTTTGTTACCTCTCTTTCGAATCAAAATGGTTAATATTACACTTAAGAGTGTCTAACTAAAATCACGGTCCTGCCCCTTTCTTGACTGCCGAGAGTGGCTATCCAATTATGGCGTCACTTAAAATTTAAAAACATTCTATGATAAAAAAAAACATCTTTCGAAAAGTTAACGGAACCCAAATATTTTTGAAACAAACGTTTGAAAGAGGGCAACCCTTCCTTTTCCCGCCTACCAAAAAAATACATTAGTTCTAGGACGTTTATTTACGTATTACAATATGCTACTAGAGAATGCTTTGCCTGACAGAAACTAAATCTTTGCACTTTAATACGCTTTATCACTCAAAATATCTGAAATCTGTTCAGACTTGTCAAATATGATATTCAAAATTGGAAACAAAAAGAAACATAAAAAGTTCTAACAATTATTCCAACGCACTGTTGCCACATTTATTAAAGACAAGTTTTGGAATTGAAATCCATGGAATTTGATATGCATTGTCACATGACTACACTATACACTGTAAAAAAAACCACCCTGGTAAAATGACCAGGACATCTTGGTCATTTTTGTAATCAAGAAATGTATCCTGGTTAAAATGACCAGAAAACCCTGTTTATTTTTACCAAGAAATGTATGGAAAATTGGTGAACACAATCATGGTTAAATTTAATCAGAATGTTTCAAAACATGCATGACTATCCATTCATTCCATTCTTATGCACTGATCCAATTACAGTATAATACGGTAGTTGGACGACCTCACATTCTCAATTTCTGGAAAACAGTCTTCCCATAACAGAAATGTAGACTTTGCCTATATTAAGGGCACATCCTGTCAAAAATAGATGCAGTGTCATTCATGTATTTCCCACTTTTTTCAGAGGGGTTTGATTACTTTCCCTTTGTCTAATCTTTTGACTTTAAGCAGTATTTACTGAAATTACCACGTTTACTTCTTATTTCAGTATGGGTCCGTCTGAAGATGATATTATAATAATCAGTGTGAGGTGACTAAATTTCGAACATTAAAAGGGCCTCTTCAAAATGGCGAAATCGGAAGTATATGCAATGATTCCTAGAAGAATAAAATATGACAATATTAAACGATGTAACCATATAAAACTGTAAGGTAACTTAACTTCAAACAGTATTAAAAATGGCGAAATCGGACGATAAATGCATTGATTCCAAGAAGCATAAAATATGACAATATTAAACGTCATCAACTGGACGTCGAGAGTACTTTTTAAAGTGTTTCATCATTTTTTGTTTGGATAGTATACTCAGGACAAACCGACAGTTATACAACAAACCTCTTGAGAAACAAATGAAGTAAGAAAAAGGTTTAAACATGTGACCGAGGTTTAAGGTAAAGTTTGCCTCTGGCTCAGTCAGTTTCGGTAGAAAATAGTATTTCGAAGAAAATAAAGGATGCCTTCAAGTATGAAACCACTTTAAATCATGCTAATGCACTATACAAGTTGAGCATAACATTTAGTGAATATAGATGTGACATCGAGCATTTTAACTTTATAAGACTGATTTAAAATGTGTTGTCTATATGGTTTTACTTTGAAATGTCTCTCTTGAGCAATTTGGAAATGAGATTTGATCGTCGAATCTTACATGTCAAGACTAATATTACTCTAAAAAGTGATGAAAAATGAGCAAGAACTTACATCTCACGTTTTTGAGAGAGAACTAAAGAACTAACGTCGTTTTTCTTAACGTTTGATGTATCTGGAATAAAGATCGAGATCTCCCTGACGTCACAAATATACGTTATCAACCGCCATGTTTGAGAGCCTGTATATAGATACCGGGGTTGCCCTTAAACATGGCTGAAATACTCCACGTGGATAGCGTCTGTGACGTCACGTGAGAACTATTTTCAGAAAGTGAGGTCAAGCGTCACTATACGGGAGAACCTACATGTGAAAGACTATATACCAGGGAATTAAGCATGTTCTATTCACAGTCCATATTATAATGTATAGAAAGGTACTTGAAAATGTAAAGGAACTTAACTTAAAGTTAGTCTACATAAGGTTTTGAGGAAACCTGAGTCACAGGTTACATTATAAAGCGAATTCGGTAGTTGGAGCTGTGCACATGCGCACATCTTCCAAATCGTAGGAAAAGCAAAATGCCCCAGTTTCTGCAACACATATTCCAAATTTTGAGTTTCTTGAAAATTTCGTAAGATGATTCTTTCCCAATCCATCCTTAATTTAACGTCTGGATCTTAAAGGGCAAGCCTGAGAGCAGTCACCCTAACTTGAAGTACTGTTCTGTTTCATGAGTGGCTGTTGAGAGTCATGTGACAACCTCTTTTCTTATCAAATGTAAAATTTACCAGAGGTTATTGCTTTATTTACCTTTCATATGTGTTACTGAAGTCAGAAATTATGATGAGACATTCTGTAAAGCGAAATAAGGAGAAAATTGTGAAAGGTGTTGCTTCATAATAAGTTCTTCTCTTGTTGGGTTGGGAAGGGGATGGGAGGGGAAATTTTGAGGACCAAGGTATCAACTACATCATACTATAAAGGCATCACACTCACAGTGACAATCCAATCAGTCTGAAAACGTACATGGTAGCACAAAAAATGTATTTTTTGTACATATCCACCCATTTCAAAAATTAGGAGCTTCTCTATTGTTTTATTTGTCCCTTCATCGAAAATGACATTGTTTGAAACGTGTTTATTTTAAGGTCACGTCTCCTGAAAACCTTCGAATACTGTCAATTTAATTACGCAAATCTAAATTATAACTTAATAATTTTTACTTTTAGCCCAAATGCAGTCAACAGCACGGTCAGCCTTTGACGTCAGCACTGCAGTTTATGCAAGCATGCATGGCCCAGTTGCATTTGTAGCTTTTATTATTACAAAAATATGTAGAAGTCACTTATATTATTGTTTTTGAAATGTTTCTTTGAGTACAAGTTGTGCGAACGCTGAGATCGAAACGCTGGAATCACTGAGTAGAAAA
This sequence comes from Holothuria scabra, assembly GCA_037179385.1. Lineage (NCBI taxonomy): Eukaryota > Metazoa > Echinodermata > Holothuroidea > Aspidochirotida > Holothuriidae > Holothuria > Holothuria scabra. Next base: position 77,092,954 of record CM074180.1, read on the forward strand.
AGGGGATGTAATATAAATTTCAAGAGAAGAAAAGTCAGCACAGTTTCCAACATCTCTGAAAGATAATGACACCCTGCTGTCGAAACAACTATGTTTTTTATTTGACAATTACTCATTGAGTTAAATGCAACAAACAGCGCTCATCAATTTACCCTCAGAGCTTAACAACAAATATGTATTTGCTCTTTGCGTCAGAACGTACAATTATTATTTTCAAGAAGTGCTTCAAAACTGGTACGTCAGTTAAAGAAGCAATCACAGCGAAAATGAATCTTTTGTTCTATCACTTCGTTTTTCCTTTTTAATTGATTATTTACGAGAATCAACGGACATCGAAAGTGTCTTTCAAGTGAGAAGAAATGTTAATTCTGTGTTTATTTCTGTTAAATGAGAACTTTGTAATTTTGCTCGGGTAACAAAATTTCACACAGATGCAACACAAGACAGCCCAGTCCATACGATAGCCATTTTCATCGTCAGACAATGATGACATATCAATTTTGTTTGTTTTAACTCAATGTATGGTTGTAGTGTGAAGTCTTGAAAAACAAAACTCCGATTGTCCCTTTAAACAAGCTCATACTTGATACCGATAGCTACTGATCTTGATTTTAAAATTCTCCAAAGCATTCTTTCAGCTATTGGCCAATCTAAGAAGTATAAAATGGTTAAAAGAAAGGTTTAAGATCACATCAAGTTTTGATTTGTTAGAGGGGTACTTATTCTAAGTATTTCAGTGAAATTTGCATTAAAATCCGATGTGTGGTTTTCAAGATATGAGAAGGTAAAGTTGTCACATTTTCAATATAAAATGAACTTGAAGCAAGCACATTACACGTCATATCCCCACATTAATGGACAGCCCTTTTTTTTTTCTTTTTTTTTAAATTCACAGCCAATTATCTCCTCAACAATCCAATATTATCAGAACATGATTGCATAAGTGACATGAGAATTTTACAAACTTTGCATTTCACACATAAGAAGTCCTATTCCTGTTAAGTTCAAGTTCAACACAACAGTCTGAAAAAATAAAAGAAAACAAAGCATTCCTTGTCAATCTGAGGGAGCGATCTAACCTCTGCTGCCCTGAAGCTCACTGTGGAAAGCAAAATCTAGTAGGTTTATTTACTGATGTCTTGAGAGATACGTCCGATGGGAGATTCACCACACTGTGTAGATTTGGTATCTCTTTTACATATAAGAATTAAATTAAATTTGTTTAAACTTCTCCTTTAAGTCAATACATCATTGTAATCTCTATTGAAACCTTTTATTCATTGCATAGGCGGCGGAAGCGGGGGGGGGGGGGGAGCAGGGGGTTTCCCCCAATAACTTTTTATTAGATTTGGGGGGCATGCCATTAACTGAATGTCGCAAAATAAATTTTAAGTTGCCTTTATTACATTTCGGTCATTCTTTGGCTCAATTATTACTTTTCAGAGTGCAAAAGTTGCAAAGCTCCCGGGGCTTTTCCCCTACACAACCAAATTAACGATAACCTGTAGGAGAGTTTACTTTCGCCCTACAAACAGTTAAACAATTTTTTTGCAGTCTGTCTTTCTTTTTCAAATTATCTTTCTTCTTCTCAAATCAGGGCCTTTTCTACATACTGAGCGAGGGGCATGTCCCCAGTCCCCTTATTGGCCGCAATGACACACATTTACCCCAGTAATAATGTCCCTTTTAGGATTATTAGTCATACCTACACGAAGATAATTTTTTGCCTCATTATTAAGCCCCCTAAAAGCCTAAAATGTCAGAGCTTCCGGGGCCCTGTTGCGGGCCCCTGGACCCCACGCATATTGCATTGGGATTTTAAATAAAACTCCCTTTTGCCCCAAACACTTTGGATCTCTAAGAAATGGCGTCTCAAATCATCAGTCACATATTCAATTTTGAGTGGCTTCAACATTTTGGCTTTGCCCCCTAAAATTACTGTAAAGTATGTTTCTCCTTAATCAAATGTCATAGTACTTCACGATTCCATTCTCGTCCCTTACCTCACCACACTCCATTCTAGTCCCTTACCTACCCCACTCCTGAATGAAATTCACATTTTAGAATCCTTAACACAATGATTTTCAACCATTTTGGAGCTTCTCAAGTCATTAAAATGCTGAACTTCCGAAGCTTTTCCCCCTGAACTCCCACCGGGCCTTTGCCCCTGGACCCTACCAGGGGCCCTTAAGCGAGGCCCTTCACCCCACGCCGATGGGGTTTTGCGCATTGCGCAAGTGCGGACGCCGTACGAAGTCATTATTATTTCGGCTGCCGAAAACTTGTGCCCCCCCCCCCCCCAATAAAAAACATCTTTCGCCGCGTATGCATTGTCCACTGATCCACGATTTCTTTCTTTCAGTTTAAGTGAGGTGCCCAGACAAATAAGTGTATGTAGCTTTGCAGTTTGATCTGAGGTAAATTCCCTATTCCATGTTTTAAGTTTTAATTCATGTGTATGTGTGTGTGTCAATTTCTCGATATCCCCAGTTTCCTGGTGTGTAACCAGTGATCATCCCCGGTTGACTAGTAGGAACAGAATATCCCCACTTTACTAATGAATTGTGCATGTCCCCGATAGGCGCAGCAAACTTGACCCATTTTTTTTTCATTTTCCTACCCTGGAAAATCATAAAAAACGTCCATGACACGAAGGATAAATGTCTCCCCTTTCATTTTACGGCTTAAAGACCCAGTCCTCTCACCCCAGACAGTACCAATTCTCCTAACCTTCTTACTTAAACCTCCCACAATTATCTGAAATTTATCCTCATCCAGACAGTTACCTCAGTTTATTGCTTCAAGGTGAGTATAGAAAAGCTCAATGTGTATAATCAAAACACTCTCAGTGCAGTTCATGCTGTGTAATATAAGCTTTGGTACCCTACATTGTTTTAATTATAGCTGTCAATCAAAGAGTTGAGCCAATTGAGAGTTTCGGTAAGTCCCTACAAGAACTGCAGTTTAGGGTGAGGGGATTGAAACTTTAATTTATTAAGAAAGTAACAAAATACCCACCGGCATGGAAGGATTTTCCAAAACGAATTCACCTGTAAGCTCATTGAAACCGTTATTTTATGACGTCATCATCTGTCTACACTTTTTGCCTAAAATTTTTTCGTCTGTTACGTACGCTCATTATACCAAAAATAAATTAACAACGAAAAAGAGTAGTTTCCATAGTTTCTCTGCATATGCATTTTCCTTAATATATCTACCACCCAATGCGTACGATAGGAAATGCATTCTTTCTAGCTTAGCACCGTCAAATATGATACATTCCTAAAAGGTACTAAGCTTGAACGGTACATATCACGGTTAAGAAATGCATTCTTTCTAGCTAAAGAACAACGAAATCTGACACCCGCACGTGGTGATTAAGTGCATAGGCTTCATCGGGTAATGAATTATTCATATAACAGGTTGTCGCTTGTTCCGGTCTGAAAGATTCAGATGGACCGTACTATTTGAAAACAGGATAAAGTCGAAATGGTCATTTATATACTACATGAAGCTGACTGGCATGGGAGTCGATTTGGAATGGGGAGGGGGGGGGGGGCAGGGGAACATGTCCGTGGCTTTTTCTAAAGTCCTCTCGACCCTCTTGCAAAGGACCGATACCAACTTTAACTGCTTCCCGAAGAAGCTAATTACGTCCACTGAAGAACACAACTTGACCAACCTCACGACCTTCAGACCATTTACATCATTGGTCCGTACTGGCTCCATTCTTGACTGGCTGAAAAGAACAGATACTACCATTTTGCATCTGGGCCCCCTTCACTAGGACACCCAGTGTGTAGCTACATGGGACAGTCGGCTCTGAAAAATAAAGAATTTTGAAATTTGTCACTTGTAAAACCAGACTACTGTATGGTTTAATTTAACAACTCATGAAATTCCAAAAATCCGAATTCTCCATTCTCCAAGCTCCATATTCGTCATTATTCGTTTCAAAAAAGCAAAATTTTCTGCGCGTTTTGGGCGCCGCAAATTTCAATTCCTAAGCAGATGTGCTCACTCATACCTTCAGTTTCGTAAACTTTTCGGAGCCCTCGAAGTGACAAAATCGGAAATTTGCTATATGTGACACCAGATCTTTAAGTGACACCGGTAATTACAGTGCTATTTCCATAAATTTTCTTTCATAAAATTCCAAATTTTTTTCCAATATAAGCTCTTGACTCAAAATATTTTGTCGGAGAGCCTCATTTCGTAGGGGCTGGATAGCATTATGTAGCAACAACGATCTTTGGTCGCCGTTCAATCTCGGATTTTCCAATAGGAAATACAAATTCTCCAGTAATCCTCCAACTTTTCAAATTTCCGTACAGGAAACCCAGAATCAAAAATTTTCTGCAACACAAGCTCCATATCTTTAAATATTTGAAAAAGGGCAAAAATTTCAGCCCCTTCGCTCGCCGAAATTTTTTCCTAGTACAGTGGTTTTCATCCTAAAAAAATTGGATGCTTGTCGACCCCCATCCCTTCTCGCAAAAATGCTTAACTACGCCGCTGCAAACACCTTCCCAGGACAGGAGAAAAAAATTGGGCCAGATGCCGCCCCCCCCCCCACTTTGAAATTAAAATCGACGCCCCTGCTGACTAGCAAAAAGTGAGAAAATGCTGGTAGGCCACTGTTGATGACTAAGGGTCTTACGGCGTTGGAAATATGTTTCAACATTTTCAGACACAATATAGACTCTCCATAAAATGCAAAACACTGTTTGAAAAAGACACAAGAGCCGCGAACAGCTCCGTGTTTTCAATACTTTTGTCCTCGATAGAATAGCATAGCAACAAAGGCAGCATGTTCTTCTCTTATCACGAGACAGGATTGTCCAATCCGCTGCTTCGTTTAAATTCACGTGCAACGAACAGTGAGTATACTCCAGAGAAGACTGCAGTGTACAGGTATTTTCGTTAGGGATCCATTAATTTCCGCCCTCGGTAGTTTCCGCTCGTTATTTTCCGCCCCTGAAAATCTTGGTGCGGAAGGTAAAGTTTTAACTTACATGCGTTAAAAATAACTTTAAATTTTAAATTTCAAATCCAAGTACAAAAAACAATATATTCTGTGGATAGACCTAAAACTTTTCCAGCATTCTCGTCGAAAAGAATGAATCGTATGATCTTTTTAAAAACGTCAAGTAGAGTTAGCGACTTTTACCTTTTTACGTATAAGTTGTCAGTGTGTCCGATAGGCAGGCTTATCCTGAATGTGTGAACGATTGTTTAGAGCACTGAATATCATATACTCGTACGTAAATACGTATTAGTATACTAAAGTCAACAGTGAGAATGTTGCTTCTAAGGGTGTACGGTCAACTCGGCCCCTTAGACATCTCGGCCTCTGGACGATTCGGCCCCTGAGACAAATCGGACCCTGGACAACTCGGCCACTGTTGACATGCTGTATTAAGTGAATTGTGCGATTGTATTCTTGAGGAAATTTGCACATCCTAACCTTCAGCTTGAGGACATTGCTCAAAGTAAACCTAATTTCGAAAATATAAATGAAAATTTTTGAAAATGACTCACATTTCTTACTCTGATTTTTTTTTTTTAATGTGACCACGTCGATTTATTCAATGTCATTCGTAATCTCTCTTTAAACCCGGCGGGGCCGGAACGCGTGGTATTCAGTATGCACAGTCCTAATTGCTTCTCGGCCTTTTGGCTAAGTTCGTGCGTAGAATCTGTTCTTTTCATTTAGTCTAGAATAGAGCCATACATAACAGTCCAATAATGTAAATGGTCTAAGGGCCCTGAGGTTGGTCATGTACATTCTGTCCTTCAATCGACGTAATAGCAGTTTTCGGGAAGCTTGGTCATAATGGCCAATTACAATGATCTCGTTAAATTCAAACCCCGGCTTCCTTTATGAAAAAGCCTTATTCTTTGGCATGAAATCCGCAAGTTGATTTCGGACCTCTCCTTAAAAAAATGTGCAAGGTTCATTGACTATGATAATGTCACATGGTGCGCCTTCTACCCTTCTTTAACTTGATTGACTGTTGATGGAAGTCATGTGACAGCATTTTTCCTCTTCAAATGTGAAATGGTTTACAAAAGAAAAACTGCTCGGTTTCAAGCTACAGTAGGTTGAATATACAATTGTTAAACACTACTAAGCAAGACATACTTGTATTTCTTAAGATTAATACTAATATTAGTTGTCTCGGTGGCCGAGTTGTCCAGGGGCCGAGATGACCGGGTCGAGTTGTGTCAGCGCGGCAGTAACGAGTGTCGCACTGAATAGCAAAGGACATCGATGATGATGTTTGAAACTTAAAGGGAAAGTTGATAAAATCTTCATGTGACACTAGTACCACTGATATAACATTCCATTCTATTACTTTCCGCCGCCCCCCCCCCCCAAGATGTTTTCTGCCAAAAATAAAAGGGGCGGAAAACACCGTTTGGAGGAACGAGGGCGGAAACTAACGTAATCCCAGATTTTTGTACTGGGACTTGACGCACGACCTCGTGACTAGAAGACGAGGATCATTACCACTGTACCTCTTGCGCCACTTAAATAGTGCATATTCAAAGTAAACCAAGCAGTTACTCCTAATAAATTTCAAATTTGAGGAGAGAAGGCAATGTCACATGAATCCAATTCCAATCATGAAACAGGACAGTCTGCTTGACTTGTGATTGCCCTTGACCATGATACTTTTTGTATGTCCAATCAGTAATGCCTACACCCAGTTTGTCTGAGTACAATTTTTAATATTTGAATTTCATTTGGGGGTAGTAAGCTGGGCTAGTTTAAGAGAGTATTTCATCCCCAAGGGAATCCTATCAGGAAAAAATTCTCTGTTGTGTCGAACATTCAGCATCTAAAGAGCAGTCCTCCCAAACTTATTTTGAAGAAAAAGCTAAATAACTCAATTTTCATCTTATTTCACTTTAAAGTATCTTAATTACATTTTTTGACTTTACTATTGCATATTCAAGGTAAACCAAGTAGTTATTTCTGGTAAATTTCACATTTGAAGAGAAAAACATTGTCACATGACTCCCAACAGCCAATCATGAAACTGGACAGTCTACTACACTCCTTCAATTTGGGATGACTGCTCCTGTACTTTATGACTTGGAGTCTGACAAAATACATTGATCTGTTTAGCGTTCCATAGTATACGATAAAGTCTCAGTCAGTTGAAAATACTGTTTGAAACTTTCGGCGCCCTGTATATTACCAGTGCGAGATCTGACCTCTGATATCAGCCGTTAGTGCAGTGTTTTTTAACATCGTGACCTCAACCGGAAGTGTTCATTTTCGTAACACTTCCTTGACGATTCGTGTAGTTGCCGGCGATCACACTCGGAGTATTTCGGTCTACTGAATATTTATATATTCACACTTTGTACTACTTTTATTATTGACTGAAAGAGAACATATTAAAGGTCGGATTTCCGGGGTTTTACGGCAAATATCGAATTCAGACGACTTTGAAACCAAGTTTATTCGCACACATTTGGCTTAGAGGATTGTGCAAAAGTGAGTGCCGAGTAGCTCTGGTTTTTTACGGTAATTTCCTATATTAAGCGGCAAATTTCGTTTAAAGTCATTTGGAGGGGTGTAATATTAATATGTTAACATCATACTTAAGGCTGATAAATTTATTTCAACTTTTGACACCACTTTTTGGCTTTCGACGTTGAACTTTATATTTGTCTTAGTGCCGGGAACCTAACACAGTATATGTGCTGTGTGTAAGTTGGTGCTATTCTTTTGTACAGGTTAGGCTTGTAATAGTCACCACACAGTAGTCGCTGTATCATAATCATAAACGTCGTTAATGATTGATTAGGACATGACAAAAATTCTGAATTTGTACAATTTATAAATTGTAACAACAACTAACGTTAGATACTGCCGATTAAAAATTTGTTTCACATCCCCCCTATCGTTTACATGGACTATTTGACAGTCAGCAGAGTCAGGGAGTCATTCATATAGCCTAGAGCATATGGCCTAAAGCCAAGGCCTAGATCCTAGGGCATAATCTATGCCTAGCCTAGCAAAACCCAGGGCAAGGTTACACTTTGTACCAGTAAGCTTATGCATTATTATTAATCTAGCCTAGTCATTAGTACAAGTGTAATCTGTGCCTGCTCTTTCAGTAAACTTGGGTGACCAGACTGAGACTGGGAGCAAACAGAGTCCTTGGATATTAATAATAATATTTTTAAGGGGGTGTACAGTACAGTGAGTATGCTACTTACTTAGTGTAGGTTGCTACACTAGGCCTAGCCTATACATTAACCAGTGTTTACTCAATTACCACTTGAAAGTTTACCCATATTCATGTATTTTATGATGACATCACTTTTAATAAAAGGTTAATGTAGCCTGTAAGTTGTAACAGTGTAAGGGCTTGTACAGTACAGTACAATATTGTAGCTAACCCACAATTATGGATTGTGACATAAGTTTTGAGGAGAATCACTATAAACGTCTTCTTTGTGATTATTGATTAGAGTGTACTTTGCTGCATTGAGTGTGTCTCTATAAGCGACAGGTAGGTCTGACCTGGCAGCACTAATCCCTATCCAGTAACAGTAATACAGTAAATTCAACTACAATAAAAACCAGAATAGTTTCCAATAACAAGGGACAAAATAGTGTTAGTGAATTGATTAGCAAAAAACTCACTTAACGAATCTTCAATGAGTCCTTAGTATTAGCAAGTACAGTACTGCAATTTTTGCTAAACAAAATTAGAACATGACTATAGCATCAGTTTTGAGGAGAGTCAAGCTGTTTTCTACGTAATTTGTAATAAGGTGTGTACAGTAAAGTACTCAGATGTGGGTCCAAAGTCATATCCCTTGACATCCTACCCAACAATTGAAAGTATGCTACACACTGAATACTATTATCCTTTCAGCACAGCAACCGTTGTTGTGACAGTGAATTGTTAGCAAACTCAATTTGAGATCTTGTGAAATACTTTACAAGGTGCATAATTCAGTATTTACACTAGCTCTATACAGAATGAAAACTAATTTTCCATTTATATTGTTGCATGTATTTACCTTTTATTGTGCATATCATTTGCATAATCAGTATTCATTCACCTGCACAGTAACCTTTGTCAATATGCCCAAAGAAAGTTCATGCAAAGTGTAGCATCCCCATAGACCTACAGGGTCTTGCTCTGTTTGAGGGAAACATGGTCTTATGATAACCCTTTAAACGGGCATTTATGATGAGGAGTGTCAGAGGGTAATCCTCTGCCTGCAGTGTTGAGTCTTCTTTAGAAATGAGGAGGCAAATGTGTTCAGCTAAAACTATTCAATATTGATTTGCTACCTTTTTTCTGTTACCACTTTGCTGGGTAAAGGTTTTTCTTCAAAGAAAAGAGAAGAAAACATGGGAACAATAAATATTATTGTTGAAAGTTATAAAGAGGTAATTTGAATATGTGCTTTCTGCTGCAGTCCTTCAAGCTTGATTTTGCTACAGTGTGGGTGTACTGTAAATGTCCAAACTTCTTTCACTTGCTACCTTGCCAGTGTGGTTTTTTTCCCCAGAGAAATATAAGTCAAAGTACTGTACTAATGCAAATGGTACAGTATGGTTACTTTGAAGAATATGTTGATAAGTACATCAACATGGGTGCTTTCCTTTTAAAAAAATTCAGTACTTTTGACTTAATTTCATTGTACCTCACAAGAAACCAACAAATTTTGTTTTAATACCTTGCCATTTTTCCCTCAGTATTCAAAGTGATATATGCCAAATTAAAATATTGATTTTAAAGGAAGTGCTGTGAAGTACATAATACTAAGTAAATACAGTGTACTTTCTGCTGCAGCTTTGTGCTTAAATTAACTGTACTACATATGTGAATATTCCAGTCATGTTCTCTTGTAACCTTGCCCCTTTTGAAGGTTTCCTATGTTCATATATACATACATGACACAGTAAGAAGACTTCGTTTAAAGTGTAAAGATGTGGAAGTTTTCACTTTCACATAAATTGTTAGAAAAATTTGTTTTTCTCATCCAGCCATTTTATACTATATGTACAGTTATAGGTGCTAAAAGTTTCAACTTTGTGTGTACACCAAATATTTTGTTCAATTTTCATCTTGAATACCTCGGCCGTCCATACTTAACATGGTTGGTTTTTTTTTTATCAAGTATATTGTAAATACTTTATTGCAAAATTTGTATTTTTACCTAGCGCCCAGCCATTGAGGTGCTTCTTTTCAGAGTTTCATGGTCTGGGAGTAACTGTTTTATAGATACTATGCTGTATGACATTCTATGATATTGCTTAAGAAGCATATTTTTACTTAGTTATAGTGTTTTCTTTTGTGTGACATGTTATTTAAGGTCTTTCATGAGAGGCCATTGGTAATCACAACCAGTACCAGGGATTACACCAGAAACACAAAAAAGGGGGGGGGGGATTTATAACTGCTAAACCTCAGGTCCAAATTGATGCTGTCCTAGGCTAAAGCTACAGAGTGGGTTCAGAGGGGACAAAAGCTTGCTTCAAGACCCCAGCTGTAAGGTGCAATTTGAAGGTTTTAATGGCCATTTATTTGTGTGAGTTCAAACATTGCTGCAAAAGTGTCTTCTTTTTAAGTAAGAAACCAAGATACTGACAATTTTCTAATTTTTATGGAAATGAAAAGTGGGTGATTTTACCCACCTTCTTCTGGAAAGGGGGGACAAATCCCCCCTTTCCCCCCATGACGGAAACCCCGAGTACAATCTACTTTTATTTTTTTAGGAAGCTAGATTGCATATTGTCAGAGACACAAGAGTCAAGAAAACACCCTGGGTTCATTCCCCTCAAACAGCACGGATGACAGGGAGTCTTGCTATGAGAAATAAATGGGTGCAATGTTACTTATAATATTACAACTTTTCAGTGCTTCAGTACACGTAGTTCCGTTTTTAAGTTTACATATGCCTTGTACAATAAAAGTGAAACTTGCTATTATTTGCTTTTATTTCACAGTATTTCATGTAAAGTCCAGAAAGAAGGAATCATCAATAAATGTTGAACAGTAGAAACACTGTGTTTATTTTGTTTACCTCTTTCTAGTAAACTTTTGTCTAGTGAGATTGTATAATGAAGGAATAACATGGAAACAGTGGACAAACCCTGAATTGTGCTTTATGCTCTTCAAAGGAAGTGTGGAAAACTTGCAATATAGTAAATGATATATTCATGTTATTCTTTGATCATGCAATTGAAGTACATCATTCCCCATAGTTCTGTAAACATACAGTGTAGGGTGATTCTGGCATCCCTTAAAGTGTACCTCAAGACAAAAATTCAAAAATGTATAAACTGTATCACACAGCATGAAAATGAATTTTTACAGTTCAACTCCCATTTTCATATGACATTCCTGTGCTGAGATATAGAATGTTGAAGTTAATTCACTCAAATTAAAGTGGCACATTATGCAATAATTTGTGATTTCATAGTTGTACTACTCAAATTACAATCTTTAAATTTCTTTGTTTTCCTAAATGCAACCTGTACTGTATGAAAGTGTGATAGTACACTTACTCTTTTTGCGGTGAAGTTTAAGGTCATACGAACACTTTTCTTGACTGGTACAATTCATTTCTCATACTGCTTAGTATATATTTTTAAATTTTTTTGACTCGAGGTACACATAAAAATGTTCCCCCTTTCAATAATGTAATGAGCACAAACCATGCCACCCCCAGATGGGTGGACACTTTTTAGTTGTGGAATAGGAGCAACTCTTATTGTCCGTTCACCTCTCCAGCTACCTTTAATAAAAAAGAAAACTTCCCAACCTTGACTTAGATAGTGGTCAAAGAGAAATGTGACTAGAGAAATTTCCCCTTTCCATTAGCCCTTCCATTCAGTGTTTAACTCAATACCCCATGCCACCACTCAGGTTAAATGGTTGCTGTCCTTTGTTCCAACACCACTATATTTCAACACCCTGGACACCTAAAATTCCAAATCTTCAATTTTGAGGTGTTCGAATGGGTGACACAACAGGTGTGTTGGAAATTGTGGATTTGTTGGAATGTTGGTTCATATACCAATGAAATATTCCCTACTTCTTTTCCCCAAAACACTTTAAGACAAAACTGAAGACCACCAAACTTTCAAATGTCAATATAACAGCATAAATTTCAATTATTACAGTTGAAGCAGCCAGCAGTATGTTTCTCATATTTATTTTCAACCATGCTTTTATGGGAACTTAGAGGAAGGACCTTGTGATCAATTTAACATTCAAGACAGGCCAACTAGCTAGTTCCGACCAGTGGAGGAAGACTTGTACTATAGCAGTTGCAGTGCTACACTGGTTTTGGATAGAGATAGTCAAGAATTGGCCCCGACAGGTGCATAATAAGGCAGGTTGATTACACTTAAGTAAAATTGAGGAGCCGACATGCATGTTTTTGTTTTTTGTGGCCCGGAGCACCACATGGATTCACAGTCACCATAGCCCCCCTCCCCCTCCTGAAAAGTTTGCACCCACCACAAATTAATAATCTTCATCATCCATGATCAAGATCGCCTCGTCAGACGGGTCAGTTGTAAGCCTGGCACATTTGAGGTTTGTGGGGTAATCCTTAAAGGATTGAGTACATAGAGGTTCGACAAGTATGCCCTTAGTGGTGTACTACAGAGGGGGAGGTGTGGGTGTAGTGCTACAGTGGCAGGGTGGGGTGGTGGGTTATTGAGCGCCTGGCCAAGTGGGGGACCATTTTTTAGCTTCACTGGTATGTGAGTCTCATGAAGGGGCTGCAGCCTTATAAGTGAGGGGGGTTAAACCACATCCAAGTCCCCACAAATGTTCCACAAAGGAAAACCATATGTTCTCCAGTTAAAGGCAGTCATTCGTCACCACAAACTAGTTTCAGTATGCATACACCAAAACATGGGCGCAAATCCCGGGGGGGGGGGGCATGGGGCCTTCGCCCCTCAGGTGAAAAAAGTGGGGGGCCAAATTTGAGTAGACCTAAAAATATGGTCACCTTTTTTCGTTTTTTCATTTGAAAACAGTTTTTCTGAAGCTTTGGAAATGCCAGAACACAAGAGCTTCCCACCAGGAATCCTTTGGGGCTTCGCGCCAAGCTCTGGTGCCCGCCAAGCGTGCACAGTTTAGTACTCGTGGGCACATCATAAGCATTTTCGCCCCCCCCACTCTCAAACAGAGATTTGCGCCCTGCATCAACACTCTCAATTGGTACAGCTCCTTGACTGGCATCAAATTCAAACAATTCAACAGCTATATTACTCAGCATGTGCGCTGAAAGTGTCTTGATCACACATTGCGGACTTGTATTCCCACTGCGGAACATGTCATGAAGCTATAAACTAGGATTGTGTATGGATAAAGATGAGTTCTAGATAAATGTGGGAGAGGCTAGAAGTAAGTAGGTTGGTAGAATTTGTGGAACTCCTTGGGTGATGAAAATATGCCTTTAAACTGGACAAAGACAGCTCAAAATGTTCACAACAGAAAAAGTGTGTGGGGTATCGCAAAGCAGCCCTCATTCTCAGCAGTGATGACACCATACAACAATCCATGGATAATGTATTTCAGTCCTGAAACTCAGTTTTGGGGTATAACTTTCAGACTGGTGGAAAGGGAGCAAACTTGAAGGCTGCATGCAGCAAGGTGGGGTGGTACCGTGGTTACGAGAGCAGAAGTCCCTGTATTTTTGACACCCCTTCCCCCTCCAGTCCAGAAAACAGTTTTAGCCTTCCCTTTTGAGGCCCCAAAGAAGAATGTACGTATACCCCTCCCCCGTGGCCACGGATCTCTCTTAAAAATCCATCCTAACCTTTCAAATTCCCCTCGACATTGGAACCTACTACTAGCAAGGCGCCCTGTGCCAAACATTGTTCCCACCACTGCACTATACCGCATTTGCTTGTTGAACGCTCGATTCGTCGAATTTCCCTGTCCTACACAATGGCACGGGAACCGGTTCTGCAATGGTTTTGCTGGGTTGATGAAAACGGCTGGTGTATGAAGATTACTTTGTATTTCAAAATGGCCGCCGCACGTTCATGCGGCACCGAATTTCTGGTCGTAAAACGTTTTGTGAACGAGCGTATTAGAGTAGTTTTTCATGCAAAATTTCACGGAATCTCAAATAAAAGTACCTAGCGGTTATGTGTGTTTGGATGTTTTTCACTTATTTGATCTAGAAAGGTGGTTTTGGCCAATATTTCGTAAGGTTTCGTGGCCAACATAACTCAATGCTGGGTCGACCTGGATGATTCTTCTGTCGCTATCTGACATGATTTTCGTCGGATTGACTCCTAACTTTAATGATAATCGTGATGGTTTGTCTTCTTTTGGACTGTGGATTCTATGTGAGTAAAATGCTCTTAACTGAAATTTGTCGTGTGTGAAAATATGTTCAGGTTTATTTCGTATCGAGCGCTGAAATTCAAACATAATGAGATGTGCATATGTCGAAAGATAATTGAGGTCACGGGGTCAGATCTCGGACTGTTACAATTTAGCCTACATGTACTTATAGTGACAGGCCTATGATATGCATATGCAGGTACGTAACAATATATTATTATTAACAGTGCAAGTTCCCCGGCTCCTGCAATAATATCCTAGGCCTAGGCCTAAGCCGACTGGCTGGCAATCCGCGTTGGAAGAACTAAGGAGAAGTACTCCCTGGCTTCCAATCGTTGATCGAAAAGTGTCTCAACTACTGGATGGTAGGCAGGTAGGCTTAGTTTTCTTTGGTGTAAATGGTTTGGAGCTATCGGTTACAACAGTGACACAGACAACAGGCCTAGCCTAGGCCTAGGCTAGTTAGGCTTAGGCTAGGCCTAGTCAACTCTAGGCTAGGCTAAGTTAATGTCAGGAATAGGGTAGGCGTTGGTAAAGGACCTAACGTTAGGCCTACACCACAGTAGGCTACAGTCTAGCCCTAAGTTTCTAACATTAGTTTAATTAAGCCTGATCCTCTCACCCAAAACTAATATGCATACTGCTAGGCTAACTCTCCTAACCTATTTACTTAGGCTAAGCCCCTCCTGAAATTCAGGCTCTAGGCCTAACTGTTAACATTAATTTATAATCAGTTGCCAGAACCTACGACGCCTACGTCATACGTGGATAGGCCTACATACTACATAGGCTACGCATAGTTATACTTACAGTATGAGTTAGGGATAGTGGTTACAGTTAGTTTCCGCCCTCGATACTTTCCGCCCCTCAAAAACGGTGTTTTCCGCCCTTTCTTCTTGTTCTTCTTCTTCAAAACAGTGAGACATCCAAAAGGACAATTTTACACCGCGTACGTGCGGAGTGATCAGTCAGGCCCTCAAAGGGTTCATAATGAAATCCACCGGCTTTGGGTGACTTATGGCCCCCGCAATAAGACTCTGGGAGGTTATTCCAATCCCGAGTAGTATTAGGGACAAAACTGTACTTAAAACAATTAGTCCTAGCAGAGGGGGGGCAAAAGTTCAAAGCATGCATGTTATGAGAACAACGAGTAGGTTTACACAGATTAGACAGGGGGATGTTAGCTTGGCCGTAAATACCTTTGGCAAAAATTATGAGTCTGCAACGTCTGCGGCGGTCAGACAAAGTATGTAGACCTAGCTCTTTGAGGAGTGCGGTCATAGAGCCAACTTCATGGGAGTACTCGCCGGATATAAACCTAGCAGATCTTTTTTGTACTCCCTCCAATCTATCTTGGAGTGAAATCTGATGTGGATCCCAGACGGAACAAGCATACTCCAACAAGGGCCTTAGGAAACCTTTATAGGCCGTCAATTTAACATCTTTGGAACAAAATGAGAGGTTCCTGTGTAATAGGCCTAAGATCTTATTTCCCTTATTACAAACAAGTTAGATATGTTTGCCCCAGCTGAGATTCTTAGTGATAGTCACCCCCAGATACTTAATTGAATCAACCCTTGTCAGATTGGCCCCATTAAGAGTATAATTATAGATTATTGGGTTACGCTTCCTAGTAACAGACATAACATCACACTTAGCCGGGTGGAATCTCATACCCCAAGTTTTGGCCCACTGGTCCAAATTATTTTTTATTTTATTTTTAGCAAAAAACATCTTTTTGGGAGGCGGAAAGTAATGGAATGGAATGTGATATCCGTGGTTCTTTCGTCAAATGAAGATTCCATCAACTTTTTCTTAAAGTTTCAAACTTCATCGATGTCTTTTACTATTCAATGCAACACCTGTTACTGCCATGTTGACATCTTTCCAACTTCCAAGCAACATTCTCACTGAAGACTTTGGTATACTTATACGTACCTTACGTACAGGTATATGGTAATCAGTGCTGTGAATCACTGTTTACACATTCAGCATAAGTCTACCTAAAGACAAGCGTACTACTTATTCGTTAAAAAATACAAGTCCGTGACTAGACTGACATTTAGAAAAAAAGTGGTAAAATTCATTCTTTTCGGTGATTTTTGATGAGGATCGATAGGCCTACTGAAAAAGTTTTAGGCCTAGCCTAGCCATAAATTTCATTGTTGCCTTGTACTTGGATTTGAAATTTGAAGTTAACAGTTATTTTTATCACATGTTAGTTCAAACATTACTTTCCACCCCAAGATTTTTAGGGGTGGAAAGTAACGGGTGGAAACTATCGAGGGCCGAAACTAACGGACCCCAGGGATAGCCTATATTAGTACACGTGTACGTTAGCTACAGTACGTAGGCCTACATGCATATGCACACATAGCCCATGCCTAGTGATAAATAAGTTGTTGTCCTACGGGATCTTGAGGTGGGTCTAGCCCCAGACAAAAATGATTTAGGGAGTTCCAATTGATTTGAAATGATTTTACTGGTTGATTGAGTTCCAAAAAAGGAATTACTTTAGTTAATCTGCCGGCCTAATATTATTACTGAGATATATGCAGAAGTGAGTTAGGCTACATGCTTATCCTAACAGTGTCTGCAGTACGAGTGACCAGCTTGCGGGCTTGGAACTCGTCTTGTACTCTCAAGCCACGAGGGTTGTGGGATGATCCTAGGACTAATTGCAGTCTCCCCATTGGTCAAAAGTCATGACACACCAAATTAAATGAATATAAATGAATGTGCTGATCTAAATGAACAACAAGGACGCTGTAAAGGATGAAATTGGCCACACCTTGAGAATATGGGTTACAGTGTGCACCTTGAACTACAGGGATGTAAACTTTCAGGACTACCACTTTCACACTCACCGTTAACACGTGACGGGAAACAGGGAGGGCCTTCAGAATCTAGAACAAAAGAAAGGGTGAGTTGTAGTGTTTGCACGGGTAACCCGGGTACCCGCCCGCCATCGTACTACCCGGGTCCAAATCTACTACCCGAATCTTAAAAAAGAAAATGCATGCAAAAAGGATCACCCCATTTACGCCATTGCCCACGGTAATGGACTAAAATATTTTGCCAGTTTGGTAAACATTCTCCGAGACTGAGAATGAAGAGAGCCCGTAGAAATTATGTGTAAGTTTGAAAGTTGTCTGTACTTCGTTTCTGAAGTTGAAATTTTTATCAGCGTGCGGCCCGATCGCGCTATCGTCACATAGTGGGTTGCTTCTCATACATCACATGTATTTCGCTTATAAACTTACACGCAAGCATCTGACGGCCGATTCAAAATCACATCGTACTGTTTCACACAGACATAGCAAGACATACCTGTACTGTATCACCCCCGCCCAGCTTGCAAAGACACTAGTGCCCGTAACGTTTGGCATGCTAGGTAAACTGAGCCTTGCATGTATATACGATCTTATTATTAATACGGTATGCCACCTTGAGTATAATCCTCGAATATTTCTTAATGGTTAAAGGTGTCAGTTTTACGGAAATCAACACTTTGCCGCTATCTGCAAAGCAAAACGACATAAATGTAATAACACCGTTAACATTTACAATTTTTTTTTTTAAAACAGGCCAGTACATATTACGTTATTTTGCCCCAAAATGGCTCTCGAGCAGACTACGAAGTTTATGTGTGAAAGCTACAGTATGTTACCGTGCCTGGATGTCAACACGAGGCTAGCTACTGTACGTAAGAATGTACATACCCCATTAGTGATAATTCCAACACATTGCAAAGTAGTGTGAGGGAAGTTCACAAACATGACGTCGTTTGTTTACAATCGGTAATTTTTGACGTGCAAGAGAATACCATAATACAAGGCTCTGATTAGTTGATATTTTTTAACCAATGTTTTAAAAGGAGAAGCTTCGAGCTCTTAGTATGCTGGCTTTTCCAGTAGGCGTCCCAAAATTCAATATCAAATTGATATAGGCCTTGGGAAGTATAATTTTCTTATTTGACTGTTTTCTGTTACGTTTTTTTTACTTGTCATTTTGATCTAAAACAAAACGAGACGATTAAACCTGCTAACAAATCAAATGTTTTTGAACTTGGGAATGTGATCGCTATACCTATCCAATACAGATGTTAATGTTACCATGCATGTCTTATGGGGTATGCTTTACAAAATGCTCGTATCTTTTAGTCACCGTAATTAACACCGGGTAACCCGGGTATGGCGATCGGGTACCCGGGTCCTAATTTTTAGTACCCGTGCAAACACTAGTGAGTTGCTCGTAAACAACAAGATGGCATCTGTTAAAGGTCATGGAGAGTGCACCATACGACATAACAATAGGTAGAAGGAACTTAGCATGGGCTATGTGTACAGGTGTACACACGTGAGAATATTCAGACTACCCCTTGTACGTTTAAATATATACATATTTATGGGTAGGGCTACTTACGTATGTGTGTGTTTTTATTACTTGGTTCTAGGCATACGTACTGCATATTTATACATATATAATATGCTCTCGTAGCACAATCAGCAAGCGTGCTGGTTTATATGCTATTCCTGTATGTCAGGGGTTCAAATCCTAGTTTAACTATTGCTTAAATTCCTTTTTCCACAGCATTAACCATTCATTTCTTCCCACAGCAATTACATCGTACTGCTATTCTCAAGTAGAGAAAAAAACGAAAGGCCATTTTTACTACGGGGAAAAAATTTACTCTGTTTTGGGGAAAAAAATTACTCTGTTTTTCTGAAAAAAAAATAAAGTTTCAGTGCCCTCTTTTAAGTTGAGAGTTGTTTAAAACGATGTCATTGCCATCAATTTCTTCCTCAAAACCTGCTGGAAATGTGTTCATTGGGCTCTTTTGTCATTCCCAAGAGCTTACAAATGTTGCCACCATAATACTATATTTTTTAACATGTTTTCTATTTAAGTCAGGGTTTGATTGCTGTCCAATTTATCAGTTGCAGCTAAAATTATTTTCTTCTAAAACTTCCATCTTTTGTTTGTCTGATGAATAACTTTTTCCCCTAAAGTCCCTGTCATACTATTCCAGGCAAGCACTGCATGTAATTTGCAGGGCAAATTTTGACAATTTTTGCTGTGCACAGTGCCCTGCAAAAAGCACAGACCTAGACATACAGTACTGTATCCACAAGGATCTTGCCTACAGGTACTTGCCTGCAGGTGGGAGCAGAAGTCCTAGTTGCCCACAGCCAAGTACTGTACAGTAGCCAACATGCTGAAAACTTGTTCTGGATAGGTTCCTGCAGAAAGCCTGTAGTGGCCACAAGTCACAAACAGTTTTACTGACTTGAAGAAAGTAGGTTGGCTACAGAGCTGTGACAAATGTGAACAAGCCCATGTCAGATTTGGGCATGGAACATGCATTTTGCTAGCAAGGAACGATGAACATTGGTATTGCCAATTTGCATGCAGCCAGTCATTTCTGCAGTACAGTACACTACTGTAGGTATACAAGAACAGTTTAGGGCATGTTGGGGGCAAGTTACTGTTGACCTCTGAAGGCTTGCTGTGGGGAAGTTGCTCACATTCTGTGACTATTTCTGCCATATAAATATATGCCACACAATTGGCTCAAGTTAACTTTGCACATTGCATGCAACTCCCATTGAACAGGTTACGTATACCTGACACACAGGTAACCCACAGGGCCTGTTCAGTATGTGTTCCTCATCTAGTGAAAACTAAAAGGCAGCTTGCTTTCATTTCATTCTAGACTAAACTGATTGATACTTTCAATGTTTGTCATCATATTTCAGCGTTCAAACTGTGATTTTTTTTTGTCTCTTTATGAGTTTTTAAAGGGCCAAACCTCTCACCCCAAACTACAATTTTGGTATGGGGGTACCAAAACTCACAATTAGCACAACTCTTTGATTGACAGCTACAGTTTAAATTCAAACAATGCTGAGCACCAAAGCTGACAGTATATTACACAGCATGAACAGTACTGAGAGTGTTTTGATTATATAAATTGAGTTTTTCTATACTCACCTTGAAGCAATAAACTGAGATTGTATCTGGATGAGGATGAATTTCAAACAATCATGGGAGGGGCTTCAGTAAGAAGGTTAGGAGAATTGGTTTACTGTTTGGGGTGAGAGAACTGGGCCTTTAATTCTTCAAGAGAAATACTAATGTGCATGAATACACACTACGTTAAAAATTCCAGCAACAGAACAGCACAATGAGTACATGTGAAACACACACTGATTTGTAGATTTGTGCGAAAAATGTGTCTGACTAAAAACTTTCCAAGCGGTCAACTAAGAATATTGAAATGGTTGCCGAGAGGGCAACCATAAAATATTCTGAAAATGGAGATCTGAATCTCTGTATACTGTAGGTTAGGTTCAACGGAGTTTCATGGCCTTGTTTCCAACAAGGGGGCTCAAATCTAACTGGCCATGGACTTTTTTCCAGTTGTGGCTCACTGCTTTTTTAACTCCATTGTTTATGCTGAAGCAATCAGCACAACGGTAGTTCATTCCATTTCAAGGTATAATAATAAGGTTCCATTTTTAAAGTCTTTGGCATGACCCTGCCAGGACTGATTGGCTGTACTGTATGTCTCTGATAAAGTGTCTCTCTGGAGAAAATAATAAAAAATGAGTTGACTGAGACTGCCTAGGCCTATAATTTTCTTTTCTTCTTGCAGTTAAATTGATTTAGACAAAGGACATGGCAGCAGAGAATCAAGAGATCCTAAGAAGTGCCTCATGCATATTCAGAGGTGTAGAATATGTAGTAAGTGCCTGGGTAATGGACAATGACACTTTAACTGTGGAAGTAGAGGACAGATTAACAGCTGACCAATGGAGAGGATCATTTGACTCATCTTGTAAGACATTTCTTCATTTTTACATCCCAGGGAGAAAATTTATTTAAAAAAAAAATTTAAAATTGTTTTGTCGAGCTATTGTTGAAACTTGGAACAAATACTGGTATTTCTTTCTCCACTTGTTAATGAATTTCCTGAACTATTTCAGTTTTCAAAGGAACTAAGAGAGTAGTGGATGGATTTCACTTTCCACATCCAAAATGAAAGCTGATGTTGAAACTGCTAACCAAGATGAAGTAATCGCTCTGCAGTTTGGAGTTTGACTATCTATTTGTTCATGATGAATTTTTCAATATACAGTATATACAAATTATTTTTGCAATTACAATACTAGATAAGAATCAAACAAGAGCATTTTCAATTTTGTCTTCCAATGAATCATTCGTGAGTCTTTATTTTTTTCTCTTGTTAGATATCGAGGACCTTACGCGTAAAACTGGTAACTTCAAGCAGTTCAACATATTTATTAGTATGCTAGATTCAGCATTAGCTCAGGTAAGCAACTCAACTAAGTACAGTACTGTACCTAATATTGTGCTTAAATAACAAAATGCATTAAATCAAGTTGACAGTTCTCCAATGTAACACTTTTTCATTCCATTAATGGAAAATTTCTTCTACAGTAAATGGTTCAAGAAATTAAAAAAATTCAGCATATTAATGTAGTTCTGATCACCTGCATTTTTGTTTGAACTTTAAGTTCATTTCCATTTATATAACCAATGTGTAAAAGGTAGTACAGTGATCTTTATGATGTACATGTTGTAATTTGCAGTACTCCTTTTGTATGAATTAATATATGTATGGACAAAATAAATGAAATGAAATGTAAATGAACTTGCAAGTCCTTGGGAGATTTACCTTAAATATAGTAATAACAAACTCTAGAAGGTGAGTTGGATCTATTCATATTGCAGATTACAGTATTTCTTGTACACACAAGTGAGTGTGGATTATCTGTTTGGCGTAACATCATGGACTAAGACTGTACGACTCTAAATCAAGCCTTTTATTTCACTCTCAAAGATGACAGTACATGTATGATTTTTCAAGGTTTCTGTTGAAACCAATGCATCATCAACAAAAATGCGAAATTCAAAGTTTCAGTACAGAAAAACTGCACTTCAGTTACTTAATAATAACCAAGGGAGATGTGGCACTATTGTTTTTCTCCACAGTATACCCTACACTCACTCTTTATTTGCAGGGATAAAAGAGGTAACATGATCACTTTACCGGCTGACATTTGTTGCTGGATGAATTTTTTGTTTTAAACTTTTTGATCATTATGTAGTCCAGTTTTGAATGCCCATTTAAATTGTCATTTAAATTGTAAAATAACATACATTTAACATATTCTTTATCAAAAGGCAAGTGAGGCAGTGACCCTTGACCTTTTAACGTATAGTGATCTAGAGATGCTTAGAAACAGAAAATCAGGCCTTGGAACTAGGTCTATCCCAGGTGCCCAAAAGGTTGCCCTCAACACAAAGCGTTACCTCATAGTGACCTACACTGTGGAATTTGACAGGTAAATCTCGAAAAATATAAAATCTGTGTACTTTTTATGTTCTTTGACTCATGTTAAAAATACATCACAATATGCACAGTTCAGTTTGCAGGGATGGGTTTTTGCCAGAAAAAAACCTGGTTTTTTCCAGGACAGCGGTAAAAACTGGTAATAACTGGTAATAAGTGGTTATTACCGGTAAAAACTGGTAGAAACTGGAAAAAACTTCTCCGACAATTATGAGTGTGGGGTTTCTCTAGCCCGTCACACATGATGAATAATTCAAATGAAACAGAGTTGTTTACATGTCTTAGAGATTCTATTTTAACTTAAAAATTGAAGCAATAAAACTTGCCAAAGCTAAAATGAAAACAAAAATGCCAATATTACAATGTTAGGTATAAAGCCTTAAAAATTAAAAGTGGTAAAACTTCAACTGGATACTAACAATAAAAGACTGAAAGTTAATGTTTTCTACAAAATTACTCGAATATCAAACAAGGTTTCACAAAATGAGGATTAATGAAATTGTTCATGTTTATTAAAGTGGTAAGCCTTCTTTAAAATTGTAAAAGGAATGGAAGGCTGTCATTTTTGGGGAAAACAAAGGTTGATATATATATCTATATATAGCCAAAGTGGGCAAACGCACAATGCAACATATGGCATATAGACTTCTTTACAGTGATAAAGTTTGTCTTAGCTCTCTCCTTGCATACAGTATATGTACAATATCAGTACAGAAAAGTATACAAAGCAGTTTTGAAAAGAAATTTCTTTGCCTCAGTGTTTAGCTCAATACAATGTGAAAATTGATCATTTATATCACAGGTGAGAAAATAATGAGGTACAGTAAGATGTCAATCTTCATAACTAGATTTACATTTTATGGTACTGTATGGTGTCAGTGTAAATCTGGCAAAATGTGACACAAGTCACTAAAAATAATCCATCCATACCCTTACATGGTAAATTTAAAATCTAAAATGGTCAGTTTTGATGTAAAATAATGATTTTCATCCTTTAACCTTGAAAAAAGTAGGAAAAAGTTGTTACTTAAAACATTTTATTCGATGTAGCAGAATAGGTTTTTTCCGTTTTTTCCATTTTTCGGCAAAAACCTGTTTTTACCGGGAGGGTTTTTAGCGGTAAAAACCACCAGTAAAAACCGCCTGTGGCAAAAACTGCCAACCCTGACAGTTTGCAAAATGAACTGTTTTTTATTTGTGCAAAAAAGTGTGCAAAATGTTTTGAACAACCAAATTTCCTTTGGGTCAACTAATAGTGCCATGGTTGCCCATGAAACGACTATAAAATTGTCTGAAAATGGATTACTGTAACTGCATGATTTCGATCAGGATCCATTGCATGAAAGGAAATGTGAAATAATTGTAAAGTGCATCTATTGTAGTTATCAACTACTTGCTTTTCTTTTGTGGCTGATACAAATAAATAGTTACAGTACAGCACATATATGTGTGCTGTTTTTGACAGTTCCTATTAAAACCATAGACAAGTAACATTATTTTAGCTACTAATGCTATTTTAATGTTTTTGAGCTATCTCAATTAGTTCATTAGCTTGCAGAGTGTTGTCTAGCCTATTGTGCACCTACGTACCTCCCCTATTACTTCTAATGAACAGTCCATCTACTGTGGAATGGGTAATTTTGCTCCTCCTTACCTCCTATTTAAATGTATTTCCCCTAATTGCCTAACAATACCCATCTGACAGACACTTAGTACAGGTGGCGCCCTAGCCCATCTCACTATCTCTCTGGCTCATTCCTCTATTGCCAGGCTTGCAGTTCAGACGCACATGTTCAGCTCTAAAGAAAACTGAAATTGAAAGAAGTGTTGTTGATTCCTTGCCAAAGGCAGGCAAGGAATCTATGCGATGTTGATGTCGTGTGTGTGTGTGTGTGTGTGTGACCCCCGCTTGTAAACACGATATCTCAAGAAGGGTAACTCTGAGATATCTCAAACTTGGCATGTAGATTGCCAACATTGAGTAAAAGGTCCCTATTATTTTTGGTGGAGGTCAAAGGTCATTTTGGGTCACCAGGGGTCAAATGGTAAATACCTTGGAAATTGCTTGTAAACACGATATCTCTAGGAGGAAAAATGTGAGTGATCTCATACTTACCATGCAGATTGCCCATATTGAGTAGATGATCCCTATTGTTTTTGTTGGAGGTCAAAGGTCATTTGGGGTCACCAGAGGTAAAAAGGTCAAAACCTTGTAAACACTGTATCTCAACAAGGGTAACTGTGAGGGCTCTTATACATAGCATGTGGATTGTCCATGTTAAGTAGATGATCCCTAATGGTTTTGGTGGAGGTCAAAGGTCATCTGGGGTCACCAGAGGTCAAAACATCCAAACTTTGTAAACAGTAGATCTCAAGAAGGGTAACTGTGAGGGATCTCATACTTAGCATGTGGATTGTCCATATTGAGAAGATGATCCCCATTGTTTTTACTGGAGGTCAAAGGTCATTTACGGTCATCAGAGGTTAAGCCTTGCACATACTATATCTCAAAAAGGGTAACTGATGGGTTAATATTCATTAGTGCATAGGGTGAAGAGTTTTGAATGGCATGGGTAATGTAAGATGCATTTGATAAGCTTTTGGAATCTACTTCATTATGTAAATGATCACGTTGGGTAATTTCAAAATATGTACTGAAGCAATCTCACTGTATTAAGAATGTCTAAAGTGCATAAAAGTGCATTTGGTACAGTATTTTTGTTGATTTTGGTTTGAAGTTTTGCCCTATAACATTTAGTGCCAGTATTAATAGGCATAAGAGTAAGTGGGTAGAACAAAATCTGAAAAAGTTAAAAAGGAAAAAAACTGTTCATCAGGCTGACATGTTAGTTAATTTATCTATGTCATAGGTATGCTGATTTTGCCATAAGTATCTTGGCCTATAGATTTTCATGAAATATGTGAGTTAAACAAAGGCTGTATGAGGGTTATTTGGGGACATAGTCTGAACATATTGGAGAAAGCTTCCATGCCCACAAAGCAGAGGAATTGTTCAGTGGGGAACTTCATAAGTGTTAACTTTGAACAGATCAAGTGCTCTGTATGATGTCCAAAATTTCTTTTAGAACATACAAGCATTGTTTCTTCCATAACCCTAAAGAAAATATGAAGATGACATTTAATTTAGTATCAAAGATTGTGAAAAGTTACAGACAAACCTTGTGCCACTGTCCTCATAAGCACATGGAAGTGGGAACTAGGTAATTAAATACACCATGGGTAATTAGTTTTATAAAAAGAACTAAATAACTGATCATTTGGATCAAATACCCCTGAGCATGCTTGAACTGAGATTGCCTAATTGAATGAATCAAATTGTAACTGACCCACCAGAGAAAATTGCTGGTCACTGTTATCTTTAATACCTAATTCGTCACATTTGACTGCCACAGTGTCCTGAGGGGTTTTCTCATTGAATCATACAGCTCAATGGCTTTAAACATTTCCTACCTGTCTGGAGATAGTGTCTGACACTTATTTAGCCCTCTCTGTAAGGCTTGTTTTTCAGAAAGTACTGTAGTTCAGGTTATCAAAACTAGCATAATAGTATCTACTGTACTGTGTATCAAACAAAGGACATTTGACTTGTACTCTGTTATGTGGTGTTCCTACAAGCAGACAATTTAAGGCAAATTACAAATCTTGGTAATTTCTGGATTATTAGGGTTCCCATTTTTTGTTAATTTTCAAGGATATCATAGTCATTGGGAAGGGCATCACACCACAAAACAAATACAAAAGGACCACCACAAATAGCCAAGGTTACACCTTTCTGTTGAGATGTCTCCACTGTATGTTCCAATTTATGGATGACTGTTAGGATTAGGGCTTGTTGTAACACTAACCTCAATGAAGTCAACTTTTTTGGATCATAGAGACATCATTATATAGAGAGCTATCCTCAATACCCAAAATTTTGATTTAAAGGAGCATGTTTCAAAAATATCTCTTTATCAAGTTTATAGACAACATAGTTTACCAGCATCATAACTGCGTGGGAGTTTTCTCTTGTTTGTGGAGGTCAAAGGTTGGGGTCACAAAAGGGCAAAACCTTGAAGACATGACATTTTACGTGGTTATTGAACTGTGGAGGGATCTCATACTCAGTTTGTGAATTGCTCATATTTAGCATGTTGATGGTCTTTTTAGGTGGTTGCTCCCTATTGATTTAAGTGAGTGTGAAAGGTCATTTTGGGTCACACAAACTCAAAAGGTTTTGACCTTACTAGTATACCTCAGTATTTGTGAGGGATCTCATGCTTGTCATGTGGGCATCCATGTTCATTATTACAATATATCATATGGCAAGGAATCACTAAGCCTTTTGGCTTTCTAGTTTGAACCTGAGTTGATGACTGAACAAAGTAGTTACAGTAGCTCTGTGATTCAGCTTATTGTACATTATTGGCTGTAACCTGCTGTATTAAGTTTGGTTCATCTGGAATAATTTTTCCTTACAACTCCAGTTAAAGGAGCAATCTCAGAGTTAGTTTTTACAATTTTTTCATGACTTTTTTTCTTCACCACAAGTATACACTGAAATAAAACTTAAAACAAAAAATGTCCTGTCATCATAATCTGATGTTGTGATTGTCTTGTAACTGTCATAATCTGGTATTGTGACTGTATTTGATGGGGCCGTCTAACCTTGCATCTGTGTGGAATTTTGTAACTGGAACAAAACTACAAAATTCCCACTTAAGAGCAATGAACACAGATTTAATGTTCTTTCTCACTAAACTTGAACATAACAGGAAAAAGCACAGATTTATTGTTTTTTTCACTAAGTTTGAAAGACCTCTTCAATATTTTAATTGATTCTGGTGAATGATCAGTTAAAGATGGAAAAACAAAGTGCTTGAACAGAAGGTCAATATTTGCTGTCAAACTCTGATTGCCTCTTAAAAGAAATTTCCCATTTGCAGTTTTTGGTAAAAATCGTTTTTTCAACTCTTCTTCAAAGAAGGTCAAAGCTAATTGATATTGAAATTTTTTAATAAGGATGGACCGAATATGTCCATATTAATTTTGTTTGATGCATGAAAAATGGCTCTCAAATTTAACTCAAAAGAGATTCTGCCAGAAACTCAAAAAGAGGGTTGGGGTGAATTAATACTGCCACTCCCAAAGTTCAAATTGATGGTGCTCTTGGCTAAAGTAACAGGTGGGTTGGGGGCGGGGGGTAAGGCAACAGCTTTCTTCAAGGTCTCTATAAGGTACAATCTAAAGGGTTTTAAAGGCTCTTTCAGTTCAAACATTGCTGCAAATGTGTCCATTTCTTTAGTAAGAAACCAAGGTACTAACATTTTTTAGTTCTGCATAAATTTTAAACAAAGTTGAGGGCTATTTTACCCTCCCTCTGGAAAGGGAGGAGAACCCCCATCTGCCCCCCCCCCCCCTCCTTCTTGATGGGACAAATGCCTGGCCAGTTTAATTGCCTTAATTAAAGTGTACCTCAAGTCAAAAAATTCAAAAAATATATATTTAAGAGCATGAAAAATGAATTCTAACAGTCCAACTCCCATCTTCATTTGACATTCTTAAGCTGAGTTATAAAATGTTAAAGTTTAAAGTTTATTACAGTAACTTAAAACGAATTGGTGGATTGCACAATAATTTGTGACTTTCTCATTGTACAACTCCCATAGCATGCTTTGCTTCCCTTTAAAATGAAAAATGTTTTTGTGACCTTGAACACTTCCTGTTTGCTTGCATAGCTTGTTGCACAGGGAGGGCTTTAATTGCATCACCTCTTAAGAGTAAGAGTGCTACAGACTTGGTACAAGGTGAAGTAATGTTCGGAAAAACAAAGAAGTACAGAGATTGTAATTTGAGTAGTACAAGAATGACATCACACAAAATATTGCACAATGTACCATTTTAATTTGAGTGAATAACTTCAACATTTAATATCTCAGCTCAGGAATGTCCTATGAAGATGGGAGTTGGACTGTTAGAATTTATTTTTCATGGTCTTTAATATATATATATATATTTCAATTTTTTGACTTGCGGCACACTTTAAAGGGTCAAAGTAAGTAGCTGTTCAAAACTTAAGCAGGATGTTGAAGATTTCTACAGTAGTACTGTACCACAGGAGGACAAAACTGATATTTAGCATATTTAGTCAAGTTTCCCGTGTAATACAGTTGAATAATTCCAAAAGGCACAATTTTTTCTATATATCTTGGCTTGTGCTTGTGTTGCAAAAAATGTGAAAAATTCTACAGGGACGAATTTTCAAAAACCTCGATAAAATCCTTAGTTTCTCACTCATGAAAATTTCTTCAAGCTATGTAAGGTAGTGTCCAGGTTTGACCTTTTGACATCAATATGTGAAGCAGGTTTGTTAGAAGTTGGTAAATTTCAAAAATCACCTCAATGTACTGCTTTCATTTTGTTTTTCTAATTTTTGGTATTGTTGTCTTCACCCATAGGATCCATTACCCTCTTCCTCTACCTTATCAGGGTAAACCTGACCCTGTTGCATTGCAGAATACCATCAGAGACCTCAAGATGGAAATCAAACGGTTAAAATCACAGGTACTGAATATTGTGTGTGTAAATGCATCCATTTTACTAGCTGCAAAGAAGGATTCCGCCAGAAACAAAAAAAGAGTGGGGGGGGGGTGGGATTTATATCTGCTAAACCCCAAGTCCAAATTGGTTCTGTTATAGGCTATAGTTGTGAGTGGGTTCAGGGAGACAAGCTTTTTCAACACCTCTGTAAGGTGCAATGTTAAGCGCTTTAAATGTCATTTTTTATGTAAGCTCAAACATTGCTGCACACGTGTCCTCTTTCACTGTAGGAAACCAAAATACTGACAATTTTCCAAATTTTCTGGAAATGTAAAGAGGGGAAGGGAGGACTTTCCCCACCTTCTGAAAAAGGAGGGGGGACAAATCCCCCTTTCCCCTCCTTCTGATGATGGTTTATCAGTTAGATGGTGTTTAACAGCCCAGTTTCTAACCAAATGGTTTAAGCCAAGCCCCCCTCTTACAGAAGCCCTGACCGTGGAGTTAAAGAGCCCATGAAATGACTTAGTAACAAAGATTTAGGGTAATTCTCTGACACTATCTATCAACAAAATAGCATTCATTTTAAAATATACCACCCCACAAAAGAGAAATGCTCAAGTGAAATGGTATCCCTTCCAGCACAACAGCTGAAAAATGTAAAAGTGCGTTGAACCAAGAATGACATCATCACAGGAACCCAACTTCACAGTGTGTGTACTTTAGTGCACTTGGAGTATACCCTGCTCTGTTGATGTAACATGATCTTGCATGCATAGATAGCCTAAAATGATTGATATAATCAACCAGGTATCATTACAAAACCTAATCCTAAGTTTGCTTCACAAAACTACTGAAAAGGGGGTTTCAACATCTAGGAATACCCCTGTTCAACAGATGGAGTTTTGTGACTTCTCAATATTCCATGAGCCAACTAGCAGGGAAACTTGTTTGGTATACATCATACAAGTGTTTGGAAGTTTCCTGGTAAGAGGTTATACACACAGAAAAATACCTCAGGCTCCTGGGGTATGTAATTGCATCCACTTTTCCTCCAATGTTATGTAACTATTATTTTTATTGGGGAGGAAGCAGTGATTCTCTCATTACACAGGCCCATATGCAATGCTGTATACCATTCTGCACAGTAGCTTAAATACTCCCAACAAGTTCTGTGTTGTTGTGGATGCATGTCCATGCAATTTGACTTGGTTCAAAGAAAAGGAACAGTGATTATAGTGGGAAAAAGACCAGCTGATATTTTGGTTATTTCAGGAAGTATTCCTTTTTTATCAAAAGTTGGCATGAAGTTACTATTTCAACTTCATGCATTTTGAAGTCTATGCTAGTACAAGATCCATTGTATGATTTCCACATTAATGTTTGTGACAAATTTACTTGGAAGGGATGTCTTTCAAAGGAATCCGGGTGAGATATCAACAATCAGATTGAATGTGAGTTTAAAAGGTTTTCTTTTTCTGGTTGAAAGAATTGTTTTTAAGTCATAGATCGACTAGATTGCTGGAACCAAAATTTCAAACTGATAGGCCAAACATGAATGGGACAGCTTGAGTGAATAATGACAAAATTCCTCTTTTGAGGAATTGGGAATGATAATTTCAAATTTTGATTGATATATTTTTGGCTTTATACTGGGACATTCTTCAGATATATTTGAGAAATTATTTGGCCAGTACCAGTCTCATGCTACCCAATCTGTGTGCAAAATGTCACTTGAACGTAGCGTTATAACACACACACTGTGAAATTGGGTTCCTGTGATGTCATTCTTGGTTCAATGCACTTTTAAGTCTTCTTCATTTTTCAACTGTTGGGCTGAAAGGGGGACAATTTCACTTGAGCATTTCTCTTTTGTGGGGCAGAATTTTTTAAAATAAATGCATTTTTGTTGATAGATAGTGTCAGAGAATGACTCCAAATCGTTTTCATTGAGTCATTTCATGGGCTCTTTAAGATAATTAGTGACTTTTATATATGAGATGGACGTAATTAAACTTGGGTATCACCTGACTGAAAAAAGGGCTGAATTTTAAACCCTGCAGGGGCAAAAACCATAATCCCCACATCTTGTTTCCTTACTGAGATATACCACCATTTAAGTTATTTGTAAGGCACTGCCCTAAGCCACTTTAACCAACTCTGTGATAATGTGATAGACTCATTACCTTATGAGGAACTCATCTTTCTCTTTTAATTTTAATTTTATTTCTCATTGAAGTCTGACCTCCATTAACAAAATTACCTTGGGATTACATAACTACTGCTAATTTGTTATTTGGCACTGAAAACCACACCCTGGCCTTGTATTGGTAGAAAAATAAAACAAGGTATAAAGAATGATAATGAGATCCAGACACATAATGAGTAGGGCAAGTCCAAATAAACCCAAGACTTACGTCAGTACTTGAAAAAAGTTACAACCTTGCTCAAAAAGATAAGAAATACAGTTACTCTTCAATCAAATAAACAAACAGTATTGAAATGCAGTTTTTTGGTTCAGAGCACGGCATCAAACTTGCAGCCAGGATGTTTGGACTTCTACTCCTGGCTGGAACATACAGAAGACTTTAAAAGTGGATTAATGGAAGCTACTGCTATTGTTTCTGGTGCTCAGCAGAAGCAATTGAGTAGGGAAAACAAGTCAGTGAGCCACAGCTGGAAAAAAAAGTGTGATCTGCCTAACCTAAACCATTCAGTTAGAAACTAAGCTGCAAAACTCAACTGAACTATTCCCTGTGGCAGTCAGTTCCATTTTCTGATTATGTATCAATAATAATACTAATAATGGTCAGAAAAATCCCCAAAACAGCAACTTTAAACAGATAATTTCAATCTTTGCATACTGTACATCTAAGTGATGTCCGTATATATATATATATATATAATCATAAAAATACAGAAAGAGACGAAGAACAAGTCACGAGGACCGCTGTGAAACTTCATAATAAATAAGAAAACTCAATATAACAAAACAAGAAGTTCCAATAGTTCTACCCTTATATCCATACAAAATCGCTGAAAATGTAGACATTTCGGATAGATCTGCTATCCTTGGTCACTACACGACAAATGATACGAAAAAGCAAATAAAGGCAAAAAATGTAATAACCGAAAATGGTTTGCGACTAGAGAAAGCAACATTTCGGTAGGCTTAAGTTTACTTTCCGAGACAGGGGTTACCCCTCCGCAATCACAGACTCAGAAATGGAAAGGGTGCAAACTCTTCCCAGAAATAACCTCTTAGCTATTAAAAAAAGAAAACCCCTGAGCCATTTTAAGGCTCCCCTTGTAGTAACACGTAATCCAAGACTTCCAAACTTGAGATTGACAATCATAAGCATTTCCATATTCTACAGCTTTCACCTAACTTTAAAAATGTGTTCTTCCTAATCCCCCCAAAGTTTTATACGGACAGCCAAGAAATCTTAAGTCACATTTTAATAGTGAGGGCTAAACTTGATGAAAATGTCACGACAGGACACAGGGGGTGCTATAAAACCCATAGTAAGAACTGTGTCACGTGTCAAGTATTGCAAGAAACCAAGAGAGTTGTCAGTAATGCGACCGGAGAAAGGTTCACCATCTTTAGTTCTATAACCTGTACTTCTGTTGGGGTAGTTTATCAGGTTAACTGTAGATATTGTGGGAAACAGTACGTGGGTGAAACGGGAGGTGAATTACGTGTTAGACACGGCAGCCATAGACAGGAAATCAGAAAAGGGAATACTCCGCTGGGTCAACACTTCCAAATCTGCAAAAACTTTGAATTAATCGGTCTGCAATCTCTTACTAACTCGTCCAAGCAAAAACTGGAAGCTATAGAACTCAAATGGACTTATAGACTTGGTAACCTTTCTCCGGGGGGTGGGCATCAATGTGAAAGACATGCGTACAATAAGATAATCCCCCTTTCATGTTGCTTTCTCTAGTCGCAAACCGTTTTCGGTATACATTTTTTGCCTTTATTTGCTTTTTCGTATCATTTGTCGTGGAGTGACTAAGGATAGCAGATCTATCCGAAACGTCTACATTTTCAGCGGTTTTGTATGGATATAAGGGTAGAACTATTGGAACTTCTTGTTTTGTTATATATTTATATATATATATATATATACTGTATATATATATATATATATACTCAATCTGCAGACAGTACTGTTTCGACCTTGTTAGGTCTCCTCAGTGCAGCTCAGAGTAGATTTCAAGACGGAATGACAAGACTGACACAGGCATAACCTGCGTCAGTCCAGCCATTCACGGTACATTGCTTTCGAATACCAAAGTGCACAAGCTCAAAGAGCGTGCTATGAATAAAGCAAATGGTATTACGCTAATTCCCCTTTTGATGCTAATTCCCACATTAAGGGGAAATTGTTATATCTGCTTGTACATATGGCAGAAAAATAACAATAAAATACATAAGAAAAAGAATTGGCCCTAACGTCTAAACATATAAGTAATGTTATTTCAATGGCCAGCCATCTGTTTATGTTAACAGCTAGGTGTCTGTAAATTTTACTTTGAAGTAATTGTATCTAGTTTGTAAATCTAGGAGGGCCCCCTTGTCCGTTTACGTATTCCTATAGAAAAAGTGTGTGGAAATGTTAAGGCGAAACTAATATTTGGCCCCCAAATTTTTTCCCCCTAAGGTCGACTTTTCAACAACTTTCCCCCTAAGTACCATATTAGGCAAATATATATATATATTGTAAACAAAGTGAAAGATAGGAATTTCATTCCCTAGACCCTAGATCTGTTTAGGCCAGCACACAGTGCATCACTGATCTGCTAAGTGATCCATTTTCTGAGATGACAATGTTGGAAAGTATGCAAGATGGAATAGATTGGTACTTTTGTATAGATTTTGCATTTTAAGGGGAACCACAATGGTGAAGGTCAATTTTTCATTTCTATAATTCACCAGAGGTCAAAGTTAGGAAGTATCCAACATTTCTATACTTGATAGGGGTTGCATTATTGTCAGGAGATGAACCCTATGTTATTGGTAGAGGTCAAGGATTATCTGAGATCAAAGGAAATAAAACTGAATTGCTTGAAAATTGGTACCTCCAGAAGAGAATGAATGTATTCTTTTCATACTTGGATTTTAAAGGGAAATATTACATTTAAAATGCTCCAACATAGCATTGAATGTAAATAGCTGTAGTCATTCCATTCTATCTCAACAATAAACCCCAGCAATAGCATCATCTCCCCAAAATATTATGCACAAAAAGAGTTATTAAAGTTGCATCTTTTGAAATGTTGAAAGTTTGGGTGACCAAATTATTCTTGAGCAACAAACAACTGAATTTCTCTCTGAGGGAAACTTATTTCTTAAAAAGAAGGCTACCATACTGCCTTATTTGTAATTATTGATCACTCTTTGCTAAAAAATATTGGTTTAACAAAGGATGAAATTTCCTTGTAAACAAACGCAGTATTCCCCTTTAAATTATCTTTTGCTGAAGAGTCTGATTGCCTTTATTGGAGATCAGAGATTATGTCAGGTAACTGGAAGTAAAAAACTGAAAAAGCTATAAAAATTTTTTTTAAGGTAGGAAGCATACCACCTGGTAAGTGGATGAATTTGAGTCAGAAGATGACCCATATTGCATGATGTTGAGATCAAAGGTCATGTGAGCGGGACAGAGGTCAAAAATAGAAAACCCTTAAAATAATATCTCTAGTTTAACAGGAATAACAAGTATTTTTTGTTCTTGGTTCATACATCATTTTAGTGATGAGAATAGTACCATATTTATGGTTGGTGGTTGGAGGTCATGTGAGGTCATCAGAGGTCAAAAAACCAAATCCGTCTCAGTATCTCAATGTAAAATGCATGCATTCTTTTTATATTTTTCATTTGGATGTATTGTGCAGAAGCTGAACTCTGTTCTTCTGGTAAAGGTTGTGGTTGCCTTCGAGTTCTTTGTCAATGGAACAGTCAAACCTTGAAAATTGCAATTTATCAAGATGCAACGATTGATATTATTTATTTCTTTCCAGCAAGGAATCACTAACCATGTGGGCTGTCTAGTGAACAAATTTCATGTAGTGCTTTGCATCCACTTTATCTACAGATTTATGCATTTTGAATGAGCACTGCATTGAACCCATGTGGTATTTCTTAGTGATAGAAAACATTTTGTTAATTTTGCTTTCAGATTCAATCTGATTTTCGTTCAGCGGAGCTTCAAAAGCTACAGAAGCAGTAAGTTGCTTTTTAACAGCTAATAACATATCTCATGCATGTGTTAAATTTTTCATGAAGTCGGAGTCTCTCGTCGGAGTTTTGTGTCTAGGGTCCTTTTCTCTTACTGCTAAAATGGCATGTAACTTGATTTTATTTATTTTCGAATACTAATTCTTTATTTTCAAATTATTCTTTAATACAGTAGGCCTACATCTCCGATTGCATTTGCTCTCCTGGACTGATTTATTGTGCTTAACCACAGCTTTTATTAGAGATACAATCTTCACTATTTGATATGTGAAGCAATGAATATTTTCTGTTCTTTTTGTTTGACTAAACAGTTTCAGAGACTTTAGGACTTCGTATCTATTACCCTATTTTGCATAATTTCAATATTTAAAATGGCAAAGTGAACATCTCCCCCCACATGTTAAAACTTCTTGATAGTTATCTTTAAGTGAAGGTGCCTTCATCATTGACTTGTTAATATTTAACAATGGTCGATAGAATCACAAATTAGTAGACCCTTACAGTAGAAGTTCCTGTGTGGGAGTGGGAATGTGAATGAAATCCTATTGCCTTTTTGCGTAAATTTTCCTTATTTTTGGCATGTTATTTGCATAATTGTTCTTTTACAAGTTCTCAACAGAGCAACTGTCATTTTATTTGTTGGTACTAATGACAAAATGTTACTGGTTGACAAATGTTAACCTAACAGGAATGTTTTCAGAAGTTGGGTTCAATCAAAAACACATTAAAGGTATTAAATATATTCAGATCAATTCAGGTATAGCTGAAGAGTTGAAGAAAGGCTTTTGAAACAACATACTGAGATGATACTGATAACTTTAATAGTGAGGGTCCTGGGAGGTATTACGATACCACATGACAAAGCTTGTTTTAAGCATAAGTACTCAAGATTAACTTCCAATAGAGAGGTTACACTTGACATCATCAACTGGTTGCCCCCCCACTGGAGGTAAAATATATCTTGGCTGCATAAAGACTGTACTACTGACAGTGTTAAACTGGACTTAATATTTTGAATATCTTTTTACAGGGGAATGCATATGGGGTTTCATTCTTGATATAATATGAGGGGAAGCATACCTTCCAAAACGATAAAAGAACTGACTGATATAAATGTTTAACTTGAAATATTTGACTACAGCTTGGCATAATGTTAGACCCTAGCATTAATGTTAATACATTTACACGTTATCATACGCCATTAGTTTTGCTCACCTTGCAGCGAGGGATCTCAGGCCTGGAAAACTTGGGTCTCTCCGTCCACACACAAAATGATTTATAGGCTTTACTGAAAGTCAACTCGGACTTGGGGTGTACAAACACATTTTAATAAGTAAAATTTTGACACCGCATATGAAAGCCTTGTTAGTAACCTTAATCCTTTAAGCAGCACTTGCATGAGAAAATGTATGGCCGGGGACGCGCTAGTTTCTTGTCTGGGTAGTTACGCAACTCTCGCTCCCCAAAAGCGTTTCTTCAACTAAAAAGTCAGTTTCGTACCATGTAGACTCCTTCCTTCCCCAGAAGCAATGGGGAGGACTAATTATCGCACATCACTTGTGTGACGTCAGTAAAAAATCTCTATAGTTATGCAAAAAGTTTAGATTTTGAATTTTTCATTTCCTGGCTGTTATGCCTAAGTTGAAAAAGTGTCTGGTCACAAGTTTTTAAAAAAGTGAATTGAATTGTTAAATTGGCCCATTGAGTTGGTTCGTGAAACCTGCCACGTTTTCTTTTCATATGCATCGACAAATTTTCAAACTTAGACAATCCCTATATCCTGCATACAAATAACTGCCTTATGAGTGGGTATTTAATGCACAAAACTGTTACAAGTCAGGACACCACAAATTCAAAATTTAACTTCTTTCCACCTCCACTGGATATGAAACTTGACTCATTACACTAACTATAAGCATTATCATATGGGAAGGACCATATAACACTCTCATTAAATTACCAATTTCAACCCAATGAGCTTCTTTACTAACATGCCCCTGAAATAGTATATTTAGGAAATGGTGATTGTCTAAATTTGACTATTTGTCAAGTATGTAAAGGAAACTGCACTGCTTTCAAAGCACAGGAACCTCAGTTTTCTCTAAATGATCCTGATTTTGGCATTTTTTCTGGTATAAAATAGGAACCACACCCTGACACCATAATATACCATACCGTACGGTAAAATTTTATTCCAAATGTTGTTCCCTTCCCTCGTTGTGTACTTGTTATTAGGTTTTTAAACAAAGAAAGTATAACCATGGATTAAAATTCTGAATAGAGTTGGTCATATAAAAGTCCTGTAATTTTGTTGTTTGTGATTTTAAAAACTGTTTAACAAAGCTATGGAAAGAACAGAATTTTCAGCTATCATGGAAAAGTCAGAGCAAAGTATGATTTTTTCTCACAAAAGTAACGGTAAATTAATATTTCAAATTACTTCACACATCATCCTTAATTGCACACCCCACTCATAATGATGCAATTCATGGCTAAACCAGTCTCATAGTTGGCATTCCAGTCTACAAAATCATGTTTTGCATGGTTTAAGCAAACTTGGAACTGGTGATGAAATTGTTAATGAAGTTGAAAAAAAATCTTGGTTGATTCAGACTGTTGTATGAGAAGAAAGCTGTTATCTTGTTGATAATCATCTCTATGACTACCAATGTAATGGCCATAAAATGTGGTTAATCTTGTCCTAGCTCAATGCAACTGGAAAGATACATTGATCTATCTAGTAATGCGCACTGAGCTGAGTCACATAACGCCCCCCTTTTCAACTATATACCCCCTGTGGACTGGGGGTTGTAGAATATGCCCACGTTATTTCCTGCCTGTTGTAAGAGGTGACTAAAGGGAAACCAAATTTGAACTTGAATCATACGTAATAAATTTTAACATTGAACTTTTATTGAGTTGACTGACGTATAATTTGTGTTGGTGTGTCATTAAATCTCTTCTAACTAACTAACTTATCAACCATACACCCTCAAATGATTGTTCTCTGTGTTCAGCAATTGTTTGGACCTTACTGCCTGTTCATTGATCAGATGGATGAGCGATACATCAATCCTCTAAGAATTGGTTATAGAAATTGCAATTTTTGCCTTTGAAAAGTTTTTTAGGGTGATGGGAGGAGCAAAGTCAATTTAATAAAGCGTCAGTTAATTAATGAGACAGCTTTCAAGATGTGGTCACTTCATCATCCGTCAGCACTTTTGGTAAAAGCACACCAGTTATGTCTCATGACTTGCAACTTCTCTTTGTGTTCTCAGGTATGACATTCTGTATGCAGAGAAGCAGGAAGTTGAGGACAACTTCTTACAGTATAGGAGAGAAGTCAAGAATACTTCATCAGGCAGTGCTGCAAAGGAAGTCCGCATCTTGAAGAGTGTGGTTCGCAATCTTGAGGAGGAACTGATGCATGAGAAGAGTAAAAATCAAAGGTCGACTAGTAAAAGAAATCAAGAATATAAGACTCTCCTGGAAGAGGTTATTATAAATTTTAATTATTTTAGTATGCTCTTGTTTGCTAGTCAAGTGCAATGTTTTGTTTTCTTTTTTTTTTAAAAAAGGAATTTAGCCACAAAATGACAGATTTATGGCATAACATTGATGGATGTACAAGGGGTTGCTTAATTTTGTAAAAAAAAGTGGGAGAGAAATGTTTGTCTCTCTTTGTGTTTCTTGGATTAATCTGCCTTGCATCAATTTGTTTCTCAAGTGTTATTGTTCTGTGCTTTTTCAAGGTATGATTTTTGTTGGCACTTTTGCCTCCACATTTGGCATATCCTTGCGATTTAATTCAGTCAGTCCCCAAACCAAACTGAAGCTCCCTTTAGACAGACCAGTAAACTTGTAAAACATTCACAGAGACTCTAATGAAATGCAATAATAGTATGTCATTCATTATGAAGGAATTCCCAGGCAATTTGATTCTGTTAAGTATTTTTCTGCTCCTACTAAAATCTCGAAATCTATTAAGTTATGTAAGTACTCAAATTTTGCTTTAGGTCATTTAAAATACGTCATCTGTCCTCTTTGAAGTGTTTGTTATGCTCATCTGACAGATTCTTGTCAATAATTAAATACAAAGAACTTCAAGATGTACGAGTTCAGGAGATTTCCTAATTTCAGGAAATTATGATTCTTGAGCAAAAATTTTAGGAAATTCATTTTGTTAAACAAGTGTTTTGTTGTGAATTTTGTGGCTGAAATGACCATGGGTGAGAGAGTTTAAGGGCTTTGAACAATTCTTTTACGTAAATTTGATATTTGTTGCTTGAAAATACTTTAAAAAACAGGCACAGATAGTACCATTTTGAAATGGGACACTCATATTAGAAATGCATTTTTAAAATTTGCAGTATAGTCTACATTTTTTCACTAATTTCCCATTCCTCTGGTACCTCCTAGTCCTAAGTTGTCATAAATGATCATTTCCCAGAATGTTTTCTTTCAGTGTGATGGATCAATTGTGCCACTTACAAGAAAAGCAGTAGTGTGTTTTATCATCATGGATTGTACCTTATTTAGGGGACAGTGCTAATTAAGGCAATAGTTGACTTTACCTCGACATACAACTGTAGCCCTAGCATACAAGGTACCATTTAGAAGAAAAATTATATTTTTGGAAATAGGTGCAAATGAATCCTTTTGTATAAAAGACATTTTCAACAAAATTGGGTTAGGGTAGGGTTAGGGTTAGAAAATGTGAATTTTTTTCGCATAGTGGTCAATGTAACTGACCTCCTTAGGTCAGGCATGAGCTTTTTCCTCTTTTTCGCGGATTTCTGCGTTTTTATATCAGCTGTTCCGCGGAAAAATTACAGTTCCGCTTTTTTGTATATTATCAAAATTATTTGTGTCGATAAAATCGGGTAAAAACGCGGACATAACCTGTATAAGAAGAAGCTCATGAAACAAGGAAGATTACGGATACTGTATAGTACTCATGCTCGTACAGTACGTGCGTATGTAAGCAATGTGTACACCTGCGCAGTTACCTTTATGGCTGGATACTATGCATGACCGTTATCAAATTTATAGAACGTACATAGCTGTGCAGGCATGGATATTGCAATCGCGCAAGGAATCGAAAGGGCCTCGCGATCGTCGACGCGTCTGCCGTATCGTACAGCTTGTACAGTAATATTGCATGCATTGAACTTGATGCCTGCTGCATGTGCAAGGAACATCTGTTACATTTCCAAATCAATTCAAGATAAAAGAGATTCTCGATGTGTAGCCTTTGACAAAATTGCCAAAAACAAGTGGCTCTCATGTTAGTCAATGCTGGAATGGACTGAACATTTGAATAATCTGGTATATGAATGCCGTTTGACACATCGTCCTGCGACGTCTTTCTTGTGTAGTGTAACGACTAACGTTAGGCCTAGGCTAGCCTAACACTGTAACTTTAGGCCTACTAAGTTTTAGCTCCTTGTACAGTTGAGTTACGTTTCGTAGGCTCTGTCTGTCTGTTGGCTGAGCAGGAATCGGGTGTTACTTTCTGTCTGTTGTTACTACATTATCCATATGCATCAAATCCATTTTTAAAAGATTTTGTTAAGAATAACCTGGGCCAACGTTTGGTTATACAGGCATAGGCTAGGCTAGTTTACATATTACCAGCGTAACGTTAGGCCAAACGTTAGCCCACTCCAGTAGTATTACTTAGTATTAGCAGTAAGCACTGAGCAACGCTAGGCCTAGTCTTGTTGGCCTGGTTTTTAAATTGCATTAATGAACATTTTGCCGGTAATATTACAGTCACTATTAGCCCAATAAAAAGTAAGCCCACCAGGAAATCATAACCACTTACCTGAGCAGATCAATGAGGTGACAAGTTAAGCACAGGCTACAAGGCAACGCCAACAAAAATGTTGTGTTTTAGAGTGCATTCCCTGTAATCCAAGGTTCCAAAATTTCAAAATTTTCTCACCTCAGCCCCAACCATGGTGGGGCTGAGGTGGGCTGTGACCCCCCGGCGATGAATTTCCTCTTTTTTTTTGAAATGCCAGGCTCATGCCTGTTAGGTACAACCCACACTTGTCATTATTTTACTTATTTTTTCAGCTGGAAGAATTGAGGGCCAGTGAGCGAAATCTCAAGGCAAGAGTCAAAAGCTTGATGAATGAACTTAACGTGCTGAAGAGAGGGTATTTATATAAACAGTTACTTTTTGCTATCAGTTATTCCGTTATAAATTTGAGTGCCTGAAATTAGAATCACCTGGTTAATTTACTCAGGCACATTTGATAGATGACATTGTGTTTTACTAGTCTTGTCCTGAGGGAGGCTGTACCTCAGTAAGCCTTAACTCTTTAAGTCTCATTTGCTGTAGGGTTGGTGACCATCGCTCTGAATTATTTCATCATACTGCTCCACAACAATCACAAATCCCTTCTCAAAAAAAAATAGGGGGGGGGGGAGGGGGGGTCACCCATCTAGGCCTATTTTGTCTTGAACAAGTCTGTATGTAGGCCTATGTTACAAGTCACTCTCTCAGAATAGCTGTTTTACCAGGTCTAGCTATATTTGCCAGGATCTCTCACTCTCAGATTCAGTCTCTTTGCTCTCAAATTTGCCCTCTCATTCATCTTCAATTTCATCATCATGGTTATTATGGCTGCCATGGAATCATTGAGTCTCACAAAAATCCAGTGTCATAGTAGAATCAGTCATTCTCTGTGAAAAAAAAACCTTTTAATGTTACATAAAACGGACCTTGGAGAAGGGGGAGGAGTCAGGCTGGGGGACATTAGTCCCCACTTTTTCTGCCGAAGACTCTTTGGGCAGCCTTACATTGCTATTGCATTGTTGAACATATCAGGCCACTTTGGTGATTAGGTCCCCCTTCACCCACTTCAAAATTGCTCTGGGGCCCCTGTGAAAACATCCTGAAAAATGTCTGTTTGCCATGCTGGGTGGAGACTGTTGTGAAAAATACCATACAACCATTTAAACCTGATTGTAATCACCTGGTTTGTCATGATGAAACTTTCCTTCTTCCTTTTGGAAATGTTCTTCTTCTTTGTCTGATTGCATCTTAAAGAATTGGGAAGAAATGAATAGCACTACATACACACTTGGTAAAGTCAGATTTCAAATCTGATTAAGGGATTGACATTTATACACAGATTAACCAAAATGCGCAATAAGTTGCGTAACATTTGGGGCTAGCTATTACAGGCAAGTCAAGTATGTGTTAATTGCTTTTCATGTAGTGTGAACACAATGAAAGCATTAGGGCTATGAACATATAGCGATTAATCGCTAATCGATCACATGTGTAATAAACGTTTAGTACGAAGCTACAAGCGATAAATCGCAAAACTTGTTTTTGACATTTTGTTAGAGTATACAAATGGATAGAAAAAATTTTTTTATCCATTTGTATACTCTGATAGTCCCTGGATTTTGTTAAATGGAACATTCTGGGCATATTTGTACTGTGTAGGCTTCAAAGTTTCAGAATAATTAGGTTTCACCTTGCAAGATAACAACAATTACTACTTCTGCATTACATTCAGTTTCAATCACTACATACTGATTTTTTTTTTTTGTTGTGACAAGGTAATCGCGATTAATCGCTAAACGATTGCAATTTTTTTAGATTAATTGTTTAGTTATTTTGCTAAACGTTCACAGCCCTAGAAAGCATAGATTACCTCAGGGCACAGATCATGTAACAAACTTGGATACCAATAACACCCCACACCACCTTTGATATACTGGGGTGTCTGTGTTGCATTTTTAAGAAGCAACATGACAGCATGGTGGCATAAAACTGTCCTTGGGTTATTGAACATTTTCTGTGTAACCTTTTTCTGACCTTTCAGGTTCAAAGGTGAACGCCCTCATAGATTGAGGAAGACCTGTCATTTACATGACAGTTGTATGGAAGCAACTGTAGTCATTCATCTAGTTAAGATTTCCCTCAAGTTATAAAGTTAGTTTTAGGGTGAGATTAAATGACACACCATGACTGTGACATGAAGTGTCAACTAAAGTAAAAAGGTAAAGTTAAAATGTGGTTTCAGATACAATTCAAGTTTGGTTCTAAGCACAGTTTAAATACTTTGCAAACCCTTCCCGTACGTAGGGCCTCGTAAGACATGTGGAAAATACGGTGGGCATATTCTACAACCTCTGGCCCACAGGGGGACAGGTTTGGCTCAAAGAAGGGATACTGCAATTATGGATCATAATGGAGTACTTTGAGTTGTTTTAATGAAATTCACCAATTTTTTTGTCAAACCTGTAAAGTTTACTTCACATACTAATGACAAGTGGTATAACTTGAAAAATCCTCATATCCTATGTACCAATAAATGTTTCTTGAGAGAACGATGCAAATCGGTGATAAAAATTTTGTATTAAGACACATACTTTTTCAAATCAGATAAGCCAAGTTCAAAAATATCAAAATTTTAACCATTTTGTTTTTGGATTTGAAGCTTGACTAATTATGCTATATAAGCATTTTCATTTGGTAGTACTTGCAACATTCATGTAAGGTTATCAGTGTCAAGTCAATATGCCCCCTTTAACTTATAGTATTCTTGGTAAAATCATATTCAATTCAGGTATAGTTCATGTATACGGCCTTTAAAGTACCTGAATTTTATGCATCATCATAAAGCCCTTGAATGAAGCTAAAATTGCTAATCACCCTTAAAAAAAATAAAATTAGTTGGATGTCATGTGTTATTGTGGAAGGTTTCCATAAATCCAAATGAATTATTTCAAATCAGATTAAAATTTGATTTGCTGTGAAAACATCTTGGTCTTTGAAATAAGTTGAAGTGTTTTGATTGATTTCCCTCTTGAAAAATTATATTAATTCCTTAATTAGGGATGATGACAAAACTGAAGCTAGCTAAAGTTATGAAACCATATAAATTTATTTAGAGCACCACAGACTTGCCCCATGTCTGTTTTAGTTAGACTCCGTGATGTGTGTTGGTTAACCTGAATCAAGGGTGAAAAGTGGTTTGTAATATTTGGGAGGAGGGGGAATTACCTCTTCCCCCTGCCCCAAGAAAGGGGAAAAATCAAACTCTTATTCAAAAGGCAATTTCTCAATTACTGGGGGAACATGCCCCCCCCCCATGATCACCAACCATGACTGCAAGTTTCTATTACATCTCATCTTTAGTATAGACCACAACATACATTACATCTGTGCAGGAGTTGTTAGTTGGTAGAAGACCTTTGACTATAGAAAATT
Organism: Holothuria scabra; assembly: GCA_037179385.1. Classification (NCBI taxonomy): domain Eukaryota; kingdom Metazoa; phylum Echinodermata; class Holothuroidea; order Aspidochirotida; family Holothuriidae; genus Holothuria; species Holothuria scabra. The sequence continues at coordinate 77,137,713 of CM074180.1, forward strand.
CCGGACAGATTGTGATGGTCTGATTTTAGTCAGCCATTACTGGGGTAAATCATCTTTAATCTTTAAATTTCCAGCCTTACCTGTTCCATGGATGGTTTTCCACTGAAGTGTATCTTAATTTTCTCAACTTCACTGAATATGAGGATGTGAAATTCATGTAGACAGTTATTGAAGACGATTAAAGGCTGATGGACCCCACTAATGGCTGCCTACAGTCACTAAAAGCAAGTGCTGATCAGATTACTCTATACGAACACATCAGTTTAGTAGATCGGCTCAAGTTCCATCGTCATTTTGCTTGTTTTAGTAAAATTATTTATTTCTCAATGGCAGCTATGAGTATTTTTCCTTTATTGTTTAAAGTGAGTAGCAATTTCTGATTTTGATTGAACATCTTGCTCTCTTATGTATCTAATTGTCATGGTCGCCTAGTAGACCTGCAGACAGATATATGAAGGCAAGAACCTCATACTGTACATCAATCCCCATTGACCAGAAAACATGTAGGTTTGGCAGCCACTTAGTCAGGGTGGCAGGTATGGGTTACCCTGATTCAGATCATACCACTCAACGTCAGGGAGCCACAAAAGGGACTTCACAACCAAAAAAGTTTGCTTCAGAACTCTCATCTGACATGAATATTCATATTGATGTGAGTTCTAAGCCAATGGGACACACAACTGGAAAAGAGCTTCATTTCCAATCAAAACAACATAGTCTCTGACATTGAACTTAATCCTTACTGAGAGGTTTAGCACATTAAATGATGACTGCATAAGCTTCATTCCTGTCTGAATGCCTTGCTTTAGGGTAATCATGGATAAATATTGAAAATATTCAGAATATGAGCGTTTCAGAATTACAAAAGTCATAGGCATTCGTAGTGGTGTATGTAATATTCTTGACATTATGTAACAGGTATGTTCAACAAATGGGCTCTTTTATGGATTATCTAGTGATTTAAAAATAGCACATGCCTATACATAAATCCTAAGATGACCAATGATACCAGGGCTGTGATAAATATATATGTTTCTGCTCAAAGCTCCACCCCTATTTGAAGTAAAAATTAGTGCTATCTGCTCCCTGAAGTCTAGGGGTAAGAAAAGACCACACGAATGCATACCCTTCACAGAAGGTTTACCCCGAATAGCTGCCACTACACTGTCAAAGAAAAGTGCATAGGTCACAAAACAACATTCAAGGTCAATAAAAAAAATTATACGGATTTCATGAAAAACATTTGGCTAGCAAAAGACAACAGAATTCTTCACAAAATCACCTGGCTAAATACATTAACATGATCAGCCTTATGCACTTACAACAAAATGCTGTAATCTCTGGCTGTGGGAAAATATACAACTTCCAACAAATCAATTTTTCCTAATTCTCAATCAAAGCTTTTCTCCCTTCACCTGTAGGCACAAGAAAAAGTTCCTTCTGTTTGGCTAGGGATGAACCAAATCCCAGTATTGTCCTGAGTTTAATACCTATGAATCTAAAATAAAGCTTCTTTTTAACTTGCCTTGATTTATATTACCTAGTTAGGTACTGAAGAGCCCTCAGTCGTAACAGTCTGTACAACTATCAGCTCATTCCAGCCTAACCTTCATTGTGTATTGCTCCTTGAATTGAGTACTCGGTACTGCAGTACCCACTTGCATACTTTACGGTACATTTATAAACTATAAGTTGGTAAACAGGTATTCATATTTATTCTGCTACTTCAAGTTTCATGGGTAAGACCCATTGATCAACTGGTGAACACTCGGAGTGATGAAACAAACAATTTTAATAAGCCTGGTTAACTATCATATAGTTGTAAGAATGCAGCAGACATACGACACATATCTTAGTGCAATTAATGGTACGAGAGGTAGTAAGAAACAAAGTAAAACCTGGGCAGAATTGAACAAGATGGAATGGAATAACTTAGCACTGTGGGTTATAAAGCAAACTTTTTTTTAAATGCTTGCCAGCTGAAATCAAAATTCTGAACTTTTGTTAAGAGAGTATTGGTATGCAAAGTATACTTTTTCCAACCGACCAACTTCATGGTCAGGTGGTTAGAGTATCGGACTTGCAGTCATGAGGTCTGGAGTTTGACTCCTGTCGAGGTCATACCCAAGACTCTTAACCTACTGCCACTGTGCTTGGTGGTCAGCATAAGCAATGGAGTAGGGAAAGCAAGCCACTGAGCAACAACTGGAAAAAAGGTTATGACAGACCTAAAGCATTTGGTTAGAAATTTAGAGCTGGAAAACTCCATCTATAAGTAACCAAAGGCAAAGATCACAGTGTTTGTATAAATAAATTGCCATAAGGCTTAGCTTTCTTCAGGAATTTCCATGTGGTAGTAAGTGAATATACTAAGTTCAGTGAAACCCAAAATTCATCGCTGTCGCTACTAGCGATAATTTCTACTTAGTGAGCGACTAAGCAATGATCACTACAGTAGTGAAATCGGTTCTGAATACCTGTTCTCAATACTCGTTCTGAGACCAACTCTGAAAAATGGTGTGAAAAGGAACATTGTTTTGTGTCTAAGTGTTGTGTTTCATGTATGTTAAATGGAGAAGGGTTAACCTCTGGTAGTTTCATGTACCTCATCTGTGATTTTTTCAGCAGATACGTATTTTGTTTCCATTAAAAGAAGGGTTTAGGTCACTTAAAATTTTGGTATGTTAGAGGGGTACTTATTCTTAACATTTTAGTGAAATTTGCAAAGAAATTTGATCTGTGGTTTTCAAGATTTGAGCAAGTAAAGTTTTCACGGTTTCAACAAAGAGTGAACTTTAAGCAAGCACTTATGACATCATATCCTCTCATTTATGGACAGTGTTTTGTTTTTCTTGTCTTTCTTTAAACTGTACAGCCTATTATCCCCTCATCAGTCCCATATTATCATAATAAGGTTGAATAAGTGACATGAAAACCTTTCAAACTTTGCAATCTCCATGAGGGGGTCCTATTCCTATTTCGTCAAGGTCAACACAATAGTCTGAAAACAAAGGGAAACAAAGCATTCCTTGTCAATGTGAGGAAGTGATCTAATCTCTGCTGCCCTCAATATTACTTTGAAACACAAATTTAGTAACTTTATTTGCTGATGTCTCAAGAAATACATGTTTGATTTGAATGGAAATTTCACCACGCTGAGTGGATTTAGTTCTACTTTCACGTGTGAAAATTAACTTTTTGCTAAAACTTCCCCTTTAAATGTTGATTTTCCAGTAACTTCATTCTAGTCCCTGATACCTGACTTAGACCTCAAAAGAAACAGGGCTAATCAGGCCTAGAATTTTGAGATGTATGAGTGTGAACACACACTACCAGTCTTCTGAAATCACTGTGAGGAAGTGTGATTTTCTTTACACATTTAGATGGATATGGAAGGGCGCTCATATAAATCTATTTAAGTTTAATAAAACAGGTGTACACCAACCACACTCCTTGATTTCCTGGGAAGTGTGATGCGTAGCACGCCTGGAAAATCTTAAACTCAAAGCCTCGATAAAGGTTAGGTTAGGTTTGGTTGGATGGGATTTGATGGCCCAGTTTCTAACCAATTAGTTTAAGTGGAGCCGGCCCGGCCTTTTTTCTAGTTGTGACTCACTGGCTTGTTATCCCTAAATACTCCATTGCTTATACTAAACACCAAACACAATAGCAGTAGGTTCTGTTTCTAAAGTCTTTGGTATGACCCGGCCTAGGAACTCTCAACCTCACTGAATAAAGTACTATAGAAAGAAGTCATTGTCTTACTTTGGTCAAATGAGGTGACAAAACTCTGAAATTTTAATTTTTCCAGGAGTTTTTTGAGACGCAATAGCCGTTCACCATCTGTTCCAAAAGCCAAAAGGAATAATAATCCTTCATCTGGTTCAAGAAAACCTTTGTCCATTCTCAATCGATCTGATGAAAGGTCGAGGGTTCGTGGCACTGGTTTAAGAAACCACAGCAGAGAGAGGTCACATTCAAGAGAAGGTCGGAGGTCATCTGCATCATCTTTAGCCAGTAGAAGTCGAACTCCATCTCCAGGAGGTTTGTTTTATTTGCTAGCATGAATATCTTTGAGCCATTAGATATATAGGAAGCACATTTTAGCTATTTTGTACACATGATGTCATATCACTGTTACTTTACCTCTCTTGGTTCCTTTGCAAAAACTCTGGGCACAGAAATCTATCTCTTCTTCAAATACACCTGTTTCCCGCAAAAGACCAAATTCATTCTCTCCAATTTAGATTAGTAGTACCTTTTATTGTTTTAGATTCTTTAAATACATGTGACCATACTTTGCTATTAAACCCTTCCCTACTCATGGTTTCCCTGCAAAACCATAATTTACTATGACTATGTACGCATGGTTTCTCAGCGAAACTATAGCACTCAACTGCGTTCTTGCATAGCTAATTACAAATGTATAGTGTGCGATCATGTTTTGGACATGGAATCGACTTCAAGAGGAGACATTTAACACATATGCATCCTCTTGTGGCATAGTAAGCGCAAATATGGCGGCATCCATACAAAAATCATAGTATTTCGGGGAACCGATATATACGTACTGTGTATATGTAATATAATACATAATTTAGGATTGCGGGATGAACCCCTTTAGTGGTAAAAGGGTTAATAGCTACTGTACACGTGTAGTATTAAATATGGGTCACAGTGGTTTTAGCTCAGATTACAGTCAAGTTTTTTTGAGTTCTTGTTAAAACTTCTCAGTCTCTGATCGGGCAGAGCCAAAATTTTGCCAACCTGTGTGAATGCATAATTTATGTCAGAGAATTATGAAAATGAAATGTAAACTAATTATTTCATGAGGTCACTTTGAGAGACAGAACTTATACGACATCCGCTTAATACTGAAGCCTCCTACAATTGCCTTAAATTCATCCTCATCCAGACACAATTTCAGTTTATATTGCCTCAGGGTGCATATAGAAAAGCTTGATGTGTGTAATCAAAACTCATTACAGTTCCTTCTGTGCAATATAAGCTTTGGTGCTCTGTATTGTTTGAATTAGCTGTCAGTCAAAAGCTGTGCCAATTGAGAGTTTTTGTTACCCCCTACAAGAAGTGTAGTTTTGGGGTGAGAGGATTAGCCTTTTATTAAACCCTACCTACCCTCTTTGTGCAGACTGGCACGTACGGCCATCATGCTTCTTTTCCAAATCACCTAATCCTGAGTTTCTTCCCAAGTTCTCCACCCAAACTTCTTTCTTTCCCTTTCTAGGGTGCTTTGACATTTTGTTTATGGTTTTCCAACTGTGTTCAATAACTGGAGATTGAAGGTCATTCAGAGGTCTAGTGTACAATTGTTTGAAAAGCTCTTGGGACTTCATTATCTGCAAGCAATAGATCAAAAATGGGTTAATTAGTTCTGGTATGATATTTTCAGCTCACTTTCTAACAGACTGGCTCAAGTTGAACTGGTCATGGCCTTTTTTGGTTTCAATGATAAGAGAAACCTATACATTCATGATGGCGTATGTGTGTATGTATGTATGTATGTGTGTGTGTGTGCATGTGTGTGTGTGTGTTTGTGACACTTTGCTCGTTAACACGATATCTCAAGAAGGAAAACTCTGACAGTTTTCAAACTTGGTACACAGATGCCCCTTATTGAGAGGAAGAACCCCATTGTTTTTGGTGGAGGTCAAAGGTCATCTAGGGTCACCAGGGGTCAAAGTCTAAAAACCTTGTTAACACGATATCTCAAGGTTGGAAACTTGGATAGATTTCATATCTGGTATGTGGATGCGTTATAGTCAGTAGATGGTCCCTATTGTTTTTGGCGGAGGTCAAAGGTCATCTGGGGTCACCAGGGGTCAAAGTCTAAAAACCTTGTTAAAGCAATATCTCAAGGTAGGAAACTTGGATAGATTTCATATTTGGTATGTGGGTGTGTTATAGTCAGTAGATAGTCCCTATTGTTTTTGGCGGAGGTCAAAGGTCATCTGGGGTCACCGGGGGTCAAAGTCTGAAAACCTTGTTAAAGCAATATCTCAAGGTAGGAAACTTGGATAGACTTCATATTTGGTATGTGGATGCGTTATAGTCAGTAGATGGTCCCTATTGTTTTTGGCAGAGGTCAAAGGTCATCTGGGGTCACCAGGGGTCAAAGTCTGAAAATCTTGTTAACACGATACCTCATGGTAGGAAACTTGGATAGATTTCATATTTGGTATTAGGGCTGTCAGCGATTAGCCATTAATCGCCAGCCAAGTAATCGTTTAGTAAAATGGTACATGCGATTAATCGCATCTCATGCCCTTGGACTCTGACTTGCGTTAAGTAAACAAGGTATAGTCCTTCTTCACCAGTTTAGCTGCCTTGACAAAGCAATCGATGTCTACAGTATGAACAACAAGCTCAAAAATTGCGCAGAGCTATGACATTCACCTTTTATCCACCCAACCCCCTGTAGTTTACATGTGATTGTGTGCGGTGTCATGGGGGACGTTTTAATCCATGAACCCCAAACATGGAACCTGTTGTGACAGGCTTTACTTCAACACCACCAATACATTTGTAATGAACAAAATTTACAATGAAATTTGAAAGCACTAAACGTATGCATACACCACAGTGTCTTTTAAGTGCCCTGTGCGCCATTGTGCACTTCACCGTAATAGTTCAATTTCAACAGTCACTTGTCAATTCGCTACTAGCGTACGTCTCCCAAAATTTCAACTTGAAATTGACAAATTTCAAAAAATTATAAGTTCAGCTTTCTAACCATGTTATTCCTGTCCTTGTATCACGTAGGAGTGTTTGTAAGTCATGAACTGAAAAAAGTTTCAAAAATGTTTCCATCGCTGTTTATCAAGCACAACAGTGTACATAGTAGCAGTTGCACACGTTAGCAGCCGGCTGAAAATCGTTTATATGCCGCTGCTTCGTGCTATACATCGAACGAACTTCTGTTGGGAAGAATCGTACTCACTGATTGGCTGCTTGCGTTTAATAAATGAAGCGGCTTCTTTAAAAGTTTGGGGATTCCCCGCTTCGAACGTAATTATTGAGGGAAGGTGTCATGTTATTGCCAATTAAAGTACACCCGTTCTCTAAGCGCTTTTAACGATACACGCCGAGTGAGCCGATCAGCCGGCTGAAGGCATGTATATTACATGCACTCTGCCTGTAGCTAGCAGCTAGCAGGTCTTGTTTATGTGCTGCAAACGTATGTACGACTATTTACACAGTACAGCTCAGGCGGTAACTTAAACATAAAATGACCGGTGAAAACTACGATGTCTAGATTTGATCGTAGCCTATTATTGTTAGCTCTAACGTTACATTTTGTTCTGTAAACGTAGGTGGCTAGGCCCTAGGCCTAGTTTTTGTTGTGGCTTCAAGCCACACTACTAATGGGAGGAAATTAGAAATGAAACAAATGGGGTAGATTGGGCAAGTGTCAAAATTAAATATATCGTAGTGGGACCTGCAGCTGTCTGCATAGGGGGCTCGTCGGCTACTTTCGCCGTGGATACTGTATTATAGCCTAGCCTATACTTTGTGAACGATCGTTGCTTTGAAATACTGAAACTTGTTCTAGTTACTGGTGTGTGGTGTAACGATATATATCAACCTTCAATGGAATCAATTCTCTAAAAATTGCTTGATTGATGGGTCAGGAGATGGTCTGTAATGTTTTTGGTGGAGGTCGAAGGTCTCCTGGTGGCACATGGGGTCAAAGTCTGAAAATCTCGTTACCATGATATCTCAAAGTAGAAAGCTTGGATTAATTTCATATTTGGTATGTGGATGCGTTATGGTCAGGAAGTAATTCCTTTTGTTTATGGCAGAGGTCAAAGGTCATATGGGGTCACCAGGGTCAAAGTCTGAAAATCTTTTTAACACGATATCTCAAGGTAGAAAGCTTGGATAGATTTCATATTTAGTATGTGGGTGCGTTTTAGTCAGTAGATGGTCCCTATTGTTTTTGGCGGAGGTCAAAGTTCACCTGGGGTCAAAGTCTGAAAATCTCGTTAACATGATATCTCAAGATAGGAAGCTTGGATAAATTTCATTGTTTGGTATGTGGATGCGTTATGGTCAGGAAGTGGTTCCTTTTGTTTGTGGCAGAGGTTAAAGGTCATCTGAGGTCACCGGGGCTCAAAGTTTGACATTTTAATGCGATATCTCAAGGTAGGAAACTTGAATAGAATTCGTATTTGGTAATGGTATGTGGATGGGTTATGGTCAGGAAATGGCCTAGGCTATGTTGTTTTTGGCGGAGGTCAAAGGCAGAGATGCCAAGTATCTCAATTTAGGCGAAATAATTGCAATTTTCCACGCTCGATTCATCCCCATTGTTTTTGGCAGAAACGAAAGGTCATCTGGGGTCTCCAGGGGTCAAAGTCTAGGAACCTTTTTTAAGTAGCCTACGATCTTTCAAGATAGTTGTTTGTCCATCTGTCTGTCTGTTGTTTGCCTGTCTAGTTATGTATGGCTTTTGAGGTCAAAAGGTTATCAGGAGTGACAAAATTATTTTTTTAACATGCTAGTATAACATTTGAATGAGAAGGTAATGGTGCATGATGGTACTCTTTAAAACATTTATGTATCATCGAAACCTCAATGCATTTTTGCATTCTGGTTCAGGTGTGGCTCACTGGCTTGTTTTCCCTACTCCATTTCTTATTATGAGCACCAAGCACAATGGAAGTTGGTTCCATTTTTAAAGTCTTTGGTGTGACATGGTTAGAGGTCATTTGGAGGTCTAGTGAACAATTGTTTGAAAAGCTCTTGGGACTTCATTATAAGCAAGCTAACATTTAGATTGAGTTAGGTTATATATGATTTTGTACAGCTCAGTTGATCTGGCCCTGGCCTTTTTCGGGCTTGTGGCTCGCTGGCTTGCTTTTCCTCTACATTACTTATTCTGAGCACCAAGCACATTGGAAGTTGCTTCCATTTTTGAAGTTTTCAGTATGACATGGTCAATTGTCCAGACCTCCTTTTGCAAGTCAGAAGTTCTATCTCCCAGCTAATATCAGTGAATAAAAGATTTTCTGTTCAGCTTTCTTTTTCCATTATGAGCTTCTTCTGCCACATACTTGACAACTGTTCTGTTTTATGTGGAGGTGTTCCATTTTGTAAGTTTTAAAACCCATAAAAATCAGAATGTTACATATTTCTGACTTGAGGTATTTAAAATAAAATAATATGCTGAACATGTTCAGAAAAATTGTGAAGCAACAACTGGGCAAAAATGAAGTCAAATTCTGCATCCATGTACATCATTTTCACATGTTTTGTGAAAATTTAGAGGGTAAAAGAGGGGTTCCATCCCCTGGACACCCCACCCATCGGGGTAATATTGAGACTGTACGCTCTCCGCACACAGTATATTTTTTACCATGTATGTTCCATTTTCTGAGATGATGATGTTGGCAAGTATGTGCTGGGTATGTTGCTTTATGGAGTGAATCATGCAATTTAGAACCATGTAAATTAGGAATCAATCATTAAATCATGTCATAATTCCTTTCAGGGATGAGGTTTCCGCGTTTTGATCCAACAGCCTACATAGAAGAAAAGAAAAGACGTCAGGAAGAGGCTCGATTAAAAATGTAAGGCACCCTGTGAATCCATGTTACTTTATTGTGTGCTAATACTGTGATTATCTTGGTAATTAGCAGTTGAGGTTTTGTCAGACTATAAGGTGTAGAATACATTATTAATAATATTTACCCTAATTTATACACTTGCTGTTGTAATGGCAGGCAAAGCCTTTCTTACTTCATTATTTCATAGACCAATCTATTTTCCTAGGAGACCCCGTTTCAGATAACACTATCAAATTTTGACCCCAATTAATAATCCCCAAGAAAGAATTACAAATTCTCAATTTTGAATTTTACTGTCACAGTAATTTGTAAGCAATGTGTGTGGTTCATGCCTGGTTGAGTTTATTAGCCATCTCTAGTAGTACAGAATCGCTGGAGAAGTGATATTTTCCGGGTTCAGGGTTTCAGAAATCATGGAAGTCAGGGAAAACTGAAATTTGAATATCCAGTCTTGGAAAGTCAGCATAAATGAAAAGTTTTTCAAAAGGCCTGGAAAAGTCAGGGAATTTTAGTAAGTGGACTTCCTGTTCCAATTTGCCTAATGTTTGAATATATTACTCTGTGGAAAAAAGACAAAACTTCATGGAGATATCATTCCAGGTCCTTGAAATTCATGGAAGAGTCATGGAATTTTTTCATTTTGAATGTGTGCCAACCAAGATTGACTAAACGGGTCCTGGGTATGACATTAAACTGCATCCAGGTAGGGTGAGGAGGTCAAATGTGGCAAGCAGCTTGTTCCAACTTGTCGCCTATAAAATGCACACAAAAGGCCATTATTACTCATCCTACAACTGGCGGGTTGTGGTCGCCACAAAAACGAGCAAGCCCCTCCATTGTTGTCCCCTTTGGGGGGGGGGGGTTGTAGAATATTCCCACAGTATTTCCTGCCATAAGAGGCAACTAAAGGGAAACCAAATTTGAACTTGAACCATACTTGAAAATAAAGTTACAACTTTGAACTTTTTATTGAGTTGACAGAGACTATAAACACATTCGTGTTGGTGTGTCGTTAATCTCATCTAACTGATTGACTTTGTTGATGAGAGAGTGACAAATTGTCATATATTGTGGAAATGCAAATCTTGAACAAAACTGTTGAAACACCTTTCACAATTTTCAGTTTCCATTTTCATAAGTTTAAGGTTAATCACCACCCCTCCCCCTATAGCAATGTTGACTTTTGCAGAAAATTGGCCTTTCTCAAGTCAACCTTGTTTTGACTCAACACTGCTACAGGGGAGTGGAAGGATGGGTATTCCAAGGAGTTTTGTCCAAGATTATACTTTGCAAGTTTGGAAAACTAAAATTGTTTCATATTTAGCCTTAGAAGTTGGGTAATTACACATCAATTTTGATTTGCTGTTAGGTGTCTTCCCACCTTTTACCGTGCTCTGGCTAATGAAAAGCCAACAGCTTACTGTAGACCAAGGACCTTTTATTCATGCTGCTGCTGGATTCTTAGCTAAATGGTCCCACACATTGTGCTTTTGTTTTGAATCTTCCTCTGAGGTCTTTGAAGAATTTTCTCAAGTTTTTTCTGATATCTTTTACAGAGGACGAGAAAGAAGTTTATCTGGTGGAAAACGATCACGTTTTCCAGGTTCACAAGAAAGAGGACAGTCCAGATCACGACCATCTTCAGTATCTGAAGGTAAATCATACTTGATTTTTTTTTGTTGGTTTTGAACTCTACAGTGGAGATGGCTGTAGAGCAGGGATACCTGTTGGCATCACAATTACAGCACTTACACTAAACAGCTCCTCAGTCTCAAACACTTGTAATTGCCTTTTGAACATTTGGGAAAAAAGTGCAGTGCATTGGTGATATGTGGATCCTCTGGCCATGCATGCACTGATATGTTGTTCTATGTCTTTTGAAACCAGGTTACATTGTTGTTTATGTAAATCTCTATAGCCTATTCAGTGTTGGCACTATTGAATTTAACTTAGGCGGGAATTACCACTCTCACTCCCAAAAAGGGAGAGATTTCCAAAATCAGGGTGGGACGGCATTCCCTCCCATAGTTTTTTGTTGAAAGAGATTTTGTAAATGACAAATGAATTTTGATCATGCACCTAGTGTTTTGGCACCAAATGCAGTATGTGTCAGCTTTGTTTCATTGGATCAGATGTCAAGTTTATAGCCACACTTGGGAAAATTCTATTGCCAAGTGCTTTGTTCTAATTGTATTACAATCTGATCTCTGATGCATTGCAAAGTGTGTGAGAATTTCCTGCAATGTATTTTCTATTGGGCCAGATTCTAAAGAAATTAGCATGATCCCTGCAGTCCCACCCCTTAGCATGAACACTGAGCCTATTGAATATATTTACATTTGGATGTTCTGCAACCTTTATGGGAAATATTGGGATAAGCAATGAAGTTGTGAAAACAAGCAAGTGAGCCACACCTGGAAAAAGGCCATGTTCAGCCTGATTTAAACCAATTAAATAGAGTCATAAAACCTAATCTAAGTCCATAGTGGTCAAGAATTTAACACATGAAAATGTTGCTAATAGTCTAGTACAAAATTAAATTTTCACAGTGTAATCAAAGATCTGTGATGAAGTGGTAATTTCTCAGAACTGTATAGTGAAATGTTAAAATTCTGAAAAGTGCCTCTGCCATACACTTAGTTATGAGTTATGTATACCCTATGTACATGGTTTTTGTATCACTCTGTAGGTCTTTAAATTCTCCCTACAAATACAAAAATAACTCCCAATTATCAATGTGAGACAAGTCTTATGATTTTGATATATAGAACAAGTCACAGATAGTATAAGTGCAGTTTTATAGTGATTGTGATATGCTCAAAAGTGGAAATACTGATAGTGACATTAACATTTTGTGCCCAGTACTCTGCAGCCATAGATTGGGTTGTAACCTTTTAGTTCTAGCAGAGTTGCGACTTTTCATATTTTAGTCTGAAATCAATTTTTTTTTCTTAACAGTAGTCAAAAAATTCAGAAACTTTTAAGACTTCTTTGGTTTAATAATAAATTTCAGTCAATTTTACGACACAGTTTGCCCTATTGCACAAGATGTCCAACATTAAACCATTGTTAGTCAAATAATTTGTTCTTAAAACAATGGATGTATAGATGAGGTGTGTCATTTAAGTATTGTCCTTGTTGTATTTTAGAGGTACTATCCTGCTATCCTTGAATTTTCTAACATCAGTTTCTTACCTCAGCAAATAGTCTCAGTCTGAATTTTGAGGAGTGCTAGTGGGATCTCTTACCACCACTTACCTCAAATCATTGTGAAGGGTGAAATTTCTTGCACACCTAGATGAAGAATGGTTACTCATGTTAATCTATTAAAGTTTAATGAAACAGCACCCATAACACACTTCTTTATTTCTTGAGGAGTGTGATCTGTAGCATACCCAGAAAATTCAAAACTCAAGGCCTGAGGGTTGAGGGTGGAATGTGATCATCTATCCATCAGTTTGACACCTTACAAAGTTTTCAGAATTTTTTCAGTAAATGCTTGCAGCTCTCTGATTGAAGGAAGGCATGGACTCAAATTAACAATTTCAAAGAATTTATGTCAATGTAAAGAGACTTCTAGGAGACTGAAAACTTGTTCCATGTTTCTTTGTTGTCAGGCCGTACTAGAAGACACTCCAGAGGATCATCAGTTGGCAGTATTACAAGTAGAAGGTCTTCATCAGGTCTAAGTGATGTTGAAATTATGTCAGATACATCAGAGGCAAGGAGAAGGTAGGCATCATTCATTCATACTAATCCTCAACCTCTATTGGTGCAATTATGGTCAGGTGACTGTCCATTATCCTATAATAATATCTTCGTAATGAGTAATGCCCTGATCTCAGGTTGACTTTATTTAACCAAGGGTTGTGCTGTTGTAATGTGGCTATTCACAAACAAAATATTTCTCTTGTTTGGTATTTTGAATAAAAATATTGTACTGTATGAATGAACAAGGTTAAACAACTTGGTCCTGTGAGGTAGAACAGGACAAGGTGTGATTAGCGGGTCAGTGCATCTTGCAAAAGCATTAACTTCTGAAAGAGCACTTAACCTTTATTAAACCCATGAATTATAGATATATAAGTGTACTAGCATTAAAGATCCATAGGAGATGGTAAAACCAAGTGGTCCAACCTCATGGTGTTAAAGAGTTTGGGTGTTCTTGTTAGCCAACATTTACTTAGTTTGTCTATTACAGCCAGCCCTCAAAAATAGCGTCGGCATTTGGCAATGCTGAGGTAAATACTGAGGCAAATCAATTCAACATCGGCAAAAATTTTGCTGAGGCGATAGATTGTAACATTTTACAGGGACCTAACAGTACAAAAATTGCACAATACATGGCTCGAAATCAGGCCTAAGCTTCGAGTAATGATTTGAAGAGAAGTTGTTTTGTGATAAAAATTTCCTCTGTGATCAAAATTTGAGCAAATGCTTTCAGTGTTATTTCTTTACAAACATAACAAAGTTGGCAATTTTTCAAGATTTAACTGAAATTCTTGATTGAAAAAGTTCCCTACAATCGGTATTTGTGGAATATACATAACTCACCACCTGCTGTCAAGAAGTGATCACTGCACACAGTGCTGTAGTGCTGCACACATGAATGTGACACAGCAGAGAGTGACCTTTAGATTTAAGCACCAGACATTTTATCATTTTGATGTGTAATTAAGTGGGGAAAATTCCTAAAGAGCCTGTGTTGGTTGTATCGATGCAATTATAGAGCTTCTGAAACAAACTATGTTTACTTACATTACAGTACCAAGTGTGTAAACAATTATCCTTAACTTGCCATGCAAATATAACTGCATGACTTTTACTGCCATTTGCATTGCATTGAACAGTTACCTAATGCCAAGGTAAAGTGTATTTTCTTAGAAGTCAGTCCTTTTTACCTCAGCAATTTCTTTGCCGTAGCCAATATCTTATTTGCTAGGGCTGCCATTATTTTGTTCTTGTGGAAGCAAAAAACAATGACCAATACCAATAGATTGTTTTCATTTTACTGCTTCCACAAGACTTTGATTTGCCTAATTTCAATGGCCTGATTCCTTTTAAGTAGCACTACTTACCAAGTTTCTTTGCAATAGGTATTGGTGTGTCATTAAATTCCATCTAAACAACTAAACTTTTGTAATGCTTCCAACTCAACTCCCTTGCAAGAAGTTAGGTTTGCTTCAAAATTGGTCAGGTACGTTCGCTTCAATAGAAATAAGTACCCTAATTTCCTAAGTTTTAGTACAAACAAATTGATTGTGAGATGGCAATCGTACTGTCATGGAATTCAAGATTAAATGATGATTGACTGTGCATCAGCTCAGAATATTGCATAGTCAGGGGTAATGCAAGTGATGAAGCCCTAGTACATCCAGCCATAGCATGAACCTCTGAGAGTGTATTATTTTGTAGTAAATGCACAGGGAACATGTATGTGAGTACCATATGTTGCACTGTTTTGGCTTAAACATTTGGCTTATTCTGCCACTGGTTTGTTCAGCCAGGAGTGAGAAATGAAAAAAAGACAGGGGTTACTTTAAAGATTGATTGGACAATGTTTGGCAGGACTACTTCTGTGATGGAGATGCATTATTTGAATGAACTTATATGTAACATCCTCTTGTCCAATAATTTGAACAAGAGGATTTTATGTATTTCTCATTAGTTCAACACACAATATGACTTGAACATATGGTTTTAGAAAAAGAAATTTTAACTTTTCAAAATTTAAAAACTCCAAATCATTATTTTGGCATATCCAGTGAGTTATTTCAGAATGCATTAAAGAAGTTTATCTCATTGAAAAATCAGCATTGGGATTTTTTGTTTCTTTTTGACTGCCCTGTGAAATTGCATCTTTGTGGTTCCTTTACATTAGAACTTTGAAACTACAACAATTTGAAATTTTTCTTGCAGGAAAATCAGAGGAGTGATCAAGCCTGACAAGACGTCTTCATCTAGTGCCTGGAATAGTCCCAATGTGGTCAGTAGCAAGGTGTCGTACTTTTGTAGCAGTTTTCTTAATTTTGTGTGTGTGGCTGTGGGGCAATAAATTTCCTTGTGAACTGTGGACAAAACAAATTTGTAATATCTCAGCTAGTGTACACTTGCTAAATCCATAGTATGTAGTGCATCAGTTATCATATTTTTGATGTGAAGAGAAATTCAATTTTTTTTTTGCTTCTTTTTGCAGCCATACAAGAGAAAAGCAGGAACTGCAACTACCAGAAGATATCCTTTTTGAAGTAGTTATGGTCGAAATTCATTATGTCTTAGTAATTATTGTAGAAATTAAAGCAGCAATCAGAGTTTATTTTCACATTTTTTCACACTTTAATTTTGCACTAAATTTGTGCATTGAGTTAGAAATAACAAAATATGACCTGTAATGAAGGTGTGATATTGTGATTGGTTAGAGTAGTGGAAGCTGTCTGGATTTACATCTTTGTGGGATTTTTTTACCCGACAAATATTCAGAAATTGTCATTCAAAAGTAATTAACACAAAATTAATGTTTCTTCTTACCTGGTGAACAATCAGGCCAGGAGGGTAAAACAAGGTGCTGTAACAAAACGCTAATTGTTCACCGTCAAACCCTAACCCCCCCCCCTTCCCCAGTAAAGGGATGTTTGACATTGTATCCAATGAGAAAACAAAGGAATTAGGCAAAAGCACAGGAATAGAGTTCCAAGTAATTTTGCACCCCATTTGTACATTGGCATTTAACTAACAAAATGACCTGTGATCACAGTCTAAATTTGTGATTGATTACAAAGTAGTGGAGACTATCTAGTCTTGCATCAAACAAAAAGTTATGTTTAAGTACAGGAAGTCATTGAAAACCTGGACAAGCTATGAAAAGTTGGAAAAGACCTGGAAAAATCATGAAATTTAGGAAAAATTTTTGAAGTCATGGTAAAGTGACATTGGTCCTGTCTCACTTATAACATGTAAGTGTGTTCTCATTTAAAATTGTTGAAAATTTGATTACTTCAATTATAACTATTAGTATTTCATCAAATTTTGATTTACGTAATTTTATGGAAAATGTCAAGAGGAAAGTGAAAGAAATTCTTGATTTGGTTGTGGAGAAGACCTGAAGAAAATGTAGAAACTGCAGAAACGTTGTGAGAGTGTTAAACAGGATTTCACAAACAGGACTGTCTCTTGCTCTCTTTAGAATGTTAATGTTCAAAGATTTTAAAATTGGAAGCTGTTGTACTTGGTGCTCAGCATAAGCAACAGAGTAGGGAAAAGAAGCCAGTGAACCACAACTGGAAGAAAGGCTGTGGCAGGGATGACTTAAACCAATTTTTTAGCACACCTAAATGAAGGATGGAAGCTTACATTATTCTGTTAAAGTTTAATAAAACATCACACCTACCATTTTTCTTTATTTGCTGAACACTGTGATTTGTAGCACACCTGGAAAATTTGAATCTCAGTGCCTGAGATCCAGTTCTCAGCTGTCTTCTAACTTGGTGTGATATGCAAAGATGAATAGATCCATTAGGATAAGAGATGTAGGTTGGCTGAAACTTAAAAAGCTGGGATTTATTTTTTTGCAAAGTAGCATTATACACTATAACCATGATGTAACATATTATTGTCTCTCTGTTACTATATTTCCCTTAATAAAAGGCTTCACATTGATGAGTACACCAAATCCCCACATGGATCCTGCCAGAGCTGCCAAGATGGCCTCCAAAGGTCGCATCAGAAAGAAGGATCTGCAAGACTATGGAGTGAAAGGTAAATGCCGAGTACTTATCTGGGTTTTGTGTAGACCTTATGCACTGACATCACCACGGATGCTATTTTGCAGGAATCACAACATGAACACGGCTGCCCCACTGATCTTAGTGTAGGACATATATAGATGGGTAGACAGCATGCACTAGGATTCACCGTTCATCTGCACAAATTAACATACGTATCCGATCGTTTGATCAATCAGCTGTCTGCATTTGTTTATGTTGGTTTGTTATTCTTCCAATGGAGATGTTCTTTTTGCATTGTGACATCATGAAGGTCTTGTATTTATTTAGACTCATGTATTCAATCAGATACTGTATTTGACCAAGTTCTTATACTCATTCACATTCTTCTATTCAATGTGTTAGAGAAGAGACTGATCATACATTTTCAAAGGAACCCTGTGAGCTAGATTAATCAAAGACTACACAGGGACCAAGGACCTGCATTGGCAGAGGATAATGCATGATCAGGGGTTAATAATAGACCTATTTCCAAATAGCAATTACAATGAATTGTGGGATACAGTTTTGGGTGTATGTCAGTTTTCACCACAGTAAAATGCCATTGACAAAAATGACAAACACCAAAACTTTATCCCACAATCCTTTGTACTTGCTATTTGGAAATAGGTCTGTGCAAGAGTGATGCTGAGAGTGCAGCCCAAGTACATCCAACAATAGCATTAACCCCACAAAGTGCATTAACCTGTGCTGATGCATAACATCAGAGTTGTGTAACCTTTTTCTTTATATAATACAATATTTTGATATAAATATAAAAGACAAAAATGAAGTGAAATTTTATTTGTAAATGAGTAAATGTCCTGAGGGCCAGTCCTGCATTACAGATGATACTGTTTTTCCAAACCCAAAAGGTGGCATGCTTCAAATTGGGTGCAACTATCTTGGTACTCGTAAACAAAGAAAAATAAGGTATTGACATGATGACCCTAAGTAATGGAGAACAATTTTAATTTAACCAATACTTGGCTATTACAACTCATTTATAACATCAGTCCTTTCATTGCTTAAAGTCATTTCAAACAGAAATTTTGTCATAAATTGTTCAGATGTGTAAATCAGATGGTTCAACCTTTTCAGATAATCTTAAGTGGTGATATCAGAGTAGCATTTACTATAAAACAGGATTCCCATGCAGTAGGGAAAGTCTGGAATTTTTATCATGGTCTTAAAAAGCCTTGAATTGTGGTTTTATGGTCTCACAGCCAAAAATGTGCTGTGGTTTCTTATGGTTCACCATGGTAAATCTGCAGTTTTACAGTAGTTTTACCATGGCAAACCATGGTTTACCATGGTACATTTTTGGCTGGGCTGGAAATATTGCCATATGATCTTGAAATGTGAAACCTTACACTTTTGTTAGTTGTCATGTTTTTTTACACACATTCGAGTGAAGTTTGATACTAATGCTAGAGCTTACAACCTTTTGACTTCCCTATTTTACAACTGTCTTTTTCCCAAATGACAAAAAGGCTAATGTTTTCTATTTTTTGCTTGCAGAACGATCTCAGGAAATTTACAATAGGTCATCAGAAATGGCTGAGATTGATGCCAGACTGAGTGCTTTACAGCAATTTATGAAAGAGAATATAGGATGATTGTTGTAGGAGAGAGACATTGGTTTCATACTGAGAGAGACTCTTGACAGGTACAAAATACATGACAACATGGAAATAGATGCTTGGAATCTAGCTATGTAAAGATTCGTGAAAGGGTGAAAAGGAGTACATAAGAAGAACGAAAAGGAGTTTATAAGAACCTTCATTCCATGGGCTTCCTCAAGAGGTACCATGAGTTCACATCTAGCAGTAATGTGAACTTCAACCCTTTTCTGCCCATTGTAGCACTTCTGATACAGTTGGAGGTTTCATGACTATAGCATTTTTATGTTTTCTCACAGAGCCCCAAACTGCTTGTAGCTACCTGAAAATTTGTTCATCACAGCAATGAGAAAGGTTATTGTCCTTCGTCACATGGTTTCGAGTCTACAGATTTCATTTTTTGTAGCAGCAAGCCCTCTAAACAAAGTCCTCCAGATAGAAAGCATGCACTACAGGGTAACGTTTTGAAGGTGTCATAAATGATTGCAATACAGTAAAACATGCACTGTTACCAATGCAAGAGGGGGCTCAGCAGTGCAGTGAAAAAAGTGGGGGGCTGAAAGTATGTTTGGCCCCCCAATACTTGCAAAAGTGTGGTTTCAAGAAGTGCAGCTTAGAACTCTCAGGAAGCGCTGTTTCCGACCACCTGGATGGAGAGGGGGGATGTAAAGTGAAAAAATTTCCTTGTAGGCTCTGTGAAAACTGATGGTTGTGACAGTAGATAGTCTTGCTGGCACCCAGCTTAATCAATATTTTTTCCATTCTGCAGTGCCTGGCTGTAATCAAATGATCACAATGCAATAACATATTTCTATACACTCTTTTATAAATGTACAAAAAGGTTGCTAAATCAAAGCTTATAAAAAATAATTCTGTTCATGTTAATGTCTCTGTCAGAATACACATCAGCATTGCTGCTGAGATCATCATCTGGGGTCATCAGAGGTCAAAAAGTGAAATTTTTTTAATTTCCTGTTCCTCATTTTTTTTTTGGACTAGGAATCACTAAGGCTTTAGTCTTTCTGGTATGGTAAATACTGTACTACCAGGGCAGAAGTTCCATGGTTTTTTTGCACTTTCAGAATGTAACCATTTTATTATCATCAGGACTCCAAAGTTGAATGCCTTATAACTTTTATTGACCCTTCTAAAAAAAATGACATTTTGTGAATGTGATGTGCATGGGGCTGGATTCCACTTGTAAGTTTTAAAGGAAATTTTTGAGTCATAAGTAGGTAATTTGCCTCAGGGGGTAAGTTAGTTAGATGTAGTTTTAAGGCCCAGTTTCCAACATATTAGTTCAAGTCGAGCCGGCCAAGGCCTTTTTTCCAGTTGTGTGGTTCACTGGCTTGTTTTCCCTACTCCATTGCTTATGTTGAGCATCACGAGGGAATGAATTACTACATGTATGTTTCTTAATCAGGTACTGTCTCATTTTCTAAGAAGTTCCAACTTTGCAATGACAGTTTTAGAATTTCATGGCATATCCAATTTGTCCATGACTGTTGTAACCTCGACAAAAGTAGCACAAAGTTTAAGATTCATTTGTGAGTAGGCACCTGGTTGTTGCTAGCATTGTAACTGTGAGTAGGGTGACTATTTGCCAGGCTGTCAGGCATGTTGCACTCTGCTTGAGTTCATACTGCATCTGATGTTTACTATTGTATTCAGAGATGGTTTTCATTTTGATATGCCTCATTCCAATTCTCAAGTCTAATCATATGCCATCTGAGGGCATTTCGAAAAAAATACGCTGAGCTCAATGTCATCAAAAACTGTTCTCAGTACCAGTTATATGCCCATTTAAACATTTGAAAATGGCCATTAAGGTTTACATTTGACAACAGTTTATCTCAGAATAAACTTAAAGGGGATGTAGCCCTTAAGTGCACTATAGCTTAAAGAAGATGTAACCCTTCAATGCACTATAATTAATTTGGTCCCCTTTTTGCCATTACCTCTTTCAGAATTTGTTGTAAGTTGTTATTTGAACCCCGGGTTTGTTGGGCTTCCATTGTACCAGAAAGGTAACAAAACTGCTGCTCACTGAAATCACTATTAATTGGAGTAATGAACCAGGGGTCAGGTACTATAATTGGCAACCGCAGTTTTGTCCTAAAAACTGCTGTAACCATGACAAATCTTCTTAAAGGCCAATATCTGTAATCATGGGTTAATGGTGAAGTCAAAATTTCAATTGCTCACTACATGTCAACCAATGAAGGAACTCTGCTTTATAGTTATTAGCTATGGTTATCATTCTTTTCATTCTCAGGGAATGGTCACACCTTATTTTTGAAGTGTCCATTAAAGGTAAAGAGCACTCCCCCAAAACTTATTTTGAAGCCACAGCTAAAAACACAGTTTTGTTTTTATTTCTCTTCAAAGTATCTTTCATCATATTTTATGACTTCAGTATTGCATATTCAATGTAACCAAACAGTTGCTTCACTTCAATTTCTCATCTGAAGTGCAAAAAATATTGTCACATGACTCTCGACAGCCAATCATGAAGTAGGATAGTTTACTACACTACTTTAAGTTGGGTTGACTGCTTTTGCCCTTTAAACATTTATGGGATTATTGGGATGACTATACGCACCCAGTTAAAAGTGCCTTAATGAAAAGTGCCGAAACAAAAAGTGCCTAAACCAGTAACTTTCAAACTTGCTCAAATTGTTTCCAGTTTTCAGATTGAGGATATCCTTGACTCTAAAAGCAATGGAAGCGCTAAAGTACAGTGCCTTTTAAAAATCTGCAGTCTCTTTCAAGTCTCCTCATATTTGACTGTTAAAGATGTTTTTGAACATAAATGTAATAAACAAATGTTCTATAAGAATTTTCCTATTTGTAGAAAAATATTGTCACAGCGTCAAAGTAAGCCATTCTTTAATTAGGATGACATGGTATGCTAATTCTGTTTGGGGTATATGCATTTCCCTTTTAAACAAATGTTGATGAACATTTTACTCTTGTTCAGGCTTTATATAATTCAGCATGAAGCACACACTTACACCTTGAAGTAATATATTGCATTGGAGTGTAATTTTGTAGGTATGTACTTTTTGTAAGATATACTATTTGAAAAACTACAATTTACCTTCCCATATCAGTATCTTATTGTATGTACCAAACAATTTTGGTAATTTAGAATGAAATATATATTTGTACATATGAAGAGCCTAACAGTTTGGAGTATCATGCATTTTTTTTGTGTCAGTTTTGGTAGTTCACTGTGAATTTAGTTAGTGCATCATTTTGACCATATCATTTTTGTGGAGAAAAGATCAATGGCTTCCCAGTTCCACCTCATTCAGAGTGAGCATGTTTTAGAAATCAAAAGTAAAACATTGGAAAGGACCCCATATGAAATAAGGCTCTACCAGCAACCAAAGCTAGAATAGCGGGGATGTTAATTTGGTGTACGGATTGGGGTGGGGCAAAATTTGTCCAACAGCCTGAACCCTCGATCATGTCTGGATTTAACTTTAAGCAAAGCACCCACACAAGGGCAAGCACACACAAGCACAAATAATGTGCAAGCACACACATATTGACCCACATAGACAAAACAAATGGATGGCCCACCACACATGCAGTGTTGTTTTTTTATTAGGCCCTCAAATATAAATTTTTTGAAGCCATAAATTCCCCTGTATACCACAATGTTACACTTTATTCCGCCTTTTGATTTTTTTAATCTGCCAGGGTTATTGGGTTGGGGGAACAAAATGTTTTCATGGGGGGGTGGGGGGGGGGGAGAGGCAATTTCCCTCCTCCACCCCATGATCAATACCCTGACATGCAGTACAGGTAAGTTCCTTCCAGTCTTGAGTGTTACTGGGAGGAATATATTTGGTAAATTGGATTTGAAATATGTGAACTGTTGTTGATAATGAAAGGATGCCACTGCTGCATATAGTAGTGACAGTTTAATACCTTTGGGCAGGGTTATAGCTAGCAATTTGTGAGTGGCGGTTATATTTTCTGAAGTGGTGGTTGTTTAAATTACATGGCCATATATTTATATTATTATTTTTGTTTTAGTTTGGGCTAGAGTGCTGGTCACACAGGTGCACAAGTGGTGGTCGGTAATATGTACTTTTTTCTTTAGTAGTGGTCGGCAATTGTGAGTGCCAGCTGGAGCCAACCATCATAGCTACATCCCTGCCATGGGGGGTGCAACTGCTCGCTAAATCTGGTTTAAGGTTGGCATTGTTGTGTTTGCTCTATATACATACAATTCTTGTGCAGTATCTGTACTGTTTTCATATGACATCACATAATTGATAATCCCACCTACTGCATGCAAATATCAACAGTGTTTTAGTGTTACAGTCAAATGTGTGTCATCAGCTGCTTCTCAGATAGCTACACAAAATGCAATTAATGTTAGTTGTACCCATTAAAGGGGGCAGGGCTTGTGACATCAGTGAATGTACCCTCTAATACAGTCCTGCTTTTGATTTCAAAGGCCAAGGCTACCATTATTCAGTTGGTAGGTCGGTCGGTCAGTCAGATGGAGTTTTATAGCCCAGTTTCCAACCAATAATTGATTCAAGTTGAGCTGGCCACAGCCTTCTTTCCAGTTGTGGCTCACTGGCTTGTTTTACCTGCTCCATTTTTTGTGCATCAAGCATAATGGCAGAAGGTTCCATTTTTTAAGCCTTCAGTATGAACTCACCAGGACTCAAACTCCCAACCTCCTGACTGCGGATGCTCTAACCTCTTGGCCATCATCAATTGGGGCATTAAAGGTTATTCCTGTTTCTGATTAAGGGCACAAAGAATGTTTAAAACAAAACAGCAAATCATTATTTGTCTAGTAGGCCTACCCCCACGCTACATCACACTGTTACCTCTAAGAATTATACATTGGGTCAGTACACTCAGAATGAGAAAAGTTTAATAATTTGAAATTTCAGTTTCGTAGAACCATATATACACATCAAATGTGGGAAAAAATTAAACCCTCCATTTTTTCTGCAAACATCAGTGCTTCAAATTGACAAGTCACTGCATCAAAATTAGGTCACAGCAGCCTAGCATATACACTGCTACAGCATCCAGTATGGCATGGAGGGGCCATACACTGAAGGCAAAGGCTACTTTGACCCTAAGACATATTTCAGGGGCATTTGGAGCAAACATGGCATGAATTGAAGTAATGGCTTAATTAAAATCAAGGTGTTTATATGAGTCTCTGGTGATATCATTTAAGTAAGAGGTGAAAGGCTTGCTACCTGAGATTCACTTGTGTTTCACAAGACGTCCTACTGGTTAACTGCAAGAGGGGTATAGTACTTCAAAAACATGAATCCACTGTCAAAAATACTACAGGTTGTAATATATTATGTACACTTTTCTTTCACAGATTTCACAATTTCAAACAGTAGCAATTTTATTTCATAAGTTCTGACACAGAACATTATTTCGTAATAGTTTGACACAGAATATTGGTCATTTCACAATAAAACCCACATGAAGACAAACATCTTGGGATCTTACAACTCACAAGTGAAGTCATAACGCATATCTGAAGTCTCACATTTTAAAAATTTTATATTACAGAGCATGTAAAATGAATTCAAATAGACCAACTCTCATCTTCATTGGACATTCCTGAGCTGAAATATAACATGTTTAAGCTTTTCACTCAATTTTAAATGTTAGACTGCTCAGTAATTTGTGGTGTTATTGTTAGGCTTCTCAAATTACAGTCTTTGTATTTCTTGTCCTTTGGAAAGCTACCGCACTGTGTGCTAAAACATAATCCCAATCTTACTGGACGGTTTAAGTGAATAAATTTCAACATTGAATATCTCAGCAATGGAACAAGCTATGGCAATGGGCGTTTGGTGAAATAGATCCATTTTGCAAGCTCTAAAATATATTTTGTAAGATTTCAGAATTTAGGTACACTGCATGAGAGATAGGAAACAAGACTATTGATTAAGCTCAGGTTGCAGTGCCGTGACTCACAGTACTTGGGACTCTCCATCAAAGACAATTTTCATAAATTGTAGACATTTTGTTACACCAGCTGCATCTAACTGTGACTGATGTACAATCAGGCTGGCTTCTTATGACATGAAGGGAACTTAAGTTATATGAGCCTCACCAGCAAGACAACGATCAATGAATTAAAGATCAGTCGTCCCAGACTTATTAAACAATCTTCTCATTTCTTTTCAAAGTGTCTTTCAAAGTGTAGTATTTTAGGACTTCAGTGATGCATATTCATGGAAAACCAAGCAGTTACTCCTTGTAAATTTCACATTTGAGAAGAAAACACATTGCCACATGACTCTAAAGAGCCAATCATGAAATAGAACAGGCAACTACACTTCTTCAGGTTGGGTAAACTACTGACTACATTTCCCCTTTAAAGAATTTTTGTTGACAAAGGTTACCAAAGCATAGTAAGATTACCCTGCTTGCCACAAGTCTGCTTGGAGGCATACGAATATATGTAAAAAAAAAAATATCGAGAAAGTAGAATAACAGTACAGTTCCATGGTCCACCAAGCTCTTTTATATAAAACCAATGAATTACTGTGAATACATCAAATTTTTCATGATATAAATCTTTGACACATTGGTTGCAAATGCCATAACTAGCCAAACAGAATACATTAAAAATTTCTAGACAACAAGAGGTTCTATAAAAACATATTTTCCAGTACCTTCTTTTCTCCTTTTATAAACATTCATTTCATCCAAATAAGTACCTCATGCTAAATGGTTGAAATTACACACAGTAGTATGGATAACAAGCAAACATGACTGAAAATTACCAGTTACATAGTCAGGGTTCCTGCACCTTTCGAAAAAAAAATCATGGCTTTTCCATGACTATTTCCTGACCAAACTACACCCAAGATTTGATAAAACTTTCATGGCATGATGATCAGGAAAAACAAATGAGCACATTTATTTACTTGTAAAGAAATAAAAGACTAATCCAGGCTTGGGGTTATCGTAATCAGTAAACGTAATTGATTGCAATCAATTACACATTTTGAAGTAATTGCAATCGTAATCGATTACAATGGCAAAGTAATCACAATCATGGTTTCATTTCTGATTACCCTGAAGTTGAATTGAACAAATAAGTAAAGTTACTAAACAATTTTTTCAGAGCTTGGTTCTTCTGTTGGAATGAAAAAATTTAGTTGTCCCTCTTTCTTGGATGTTCCAACTTAAAATGAGTGTGACCTGCATGGTTTCAATAATCTCTACTTTGGGAGGACTTGGTTTTGTCCGGGCTTATCTAGAGCAATGTCCATGGCCTTTTTTCCAGTTGTGGGCACTGAATTGTTTTGCCTACTACATTGTTTATGTGGAAACAAAATGTAATCACGATTGCAATCATGATAACATTGCAATGTAATCTCAATCGTAATCAATTACTTTCAATTTTAGCTGAAATCGTAATCATAATCACAATCGTAAAATATGAAGTAATCACAATCGTAATCAATTACATTGAGATGTAATTGCCCCAAGCCTGGACTGATCTGGGCTAAATTTCATGGCCTTCCCAAGACTTCTGTCAATTTTAACAATGTTCCATGACTTTTCCAGGCCTTGAAATAAGGGTTCTGGGCTTAAAATAAAATTTAATGACTTTGCCAGGCCATGGGAACCCTGCCTAGCAGCCTAAAGAAGAGACAATCCTGATCTTAGCATTGTGACAGAGAATTAAAATTGATTTCACTAAAATATCAAAGTTGATCCTTTGCTTTATTGTTTTACTGGGACAGCCCAACCCACCCCTTTTTAGTCCTATCCATTCCCTTCAGTTGATGGTCCTCATTCACCCTGTCCCTCTTTTCCCTACCCTTGCCTTTTTCCCCCTTTCAACTGAACTTCCAAGAGTCATATTCCAGTTGGGTCAGCACCACAAAGTGGATTTGACTGTACTGAGGAAACCACTGCTGAATTTTTGTATGGGTTGAGACTCAAATTTAGTTTTTTGTATAGTGAAGCTAACATTTCAGTACAGTACACTCCCCCCCCCCATCCCACCAGTTGTGTACAGTACGCCCCCCATCCCACCAGTTGAGTACAGTATGCCCCCCATCCCACCAGTTGTGTACAGTATGCCCCCCATCCCACCAGTTGTGTACAGTTTGCCCCCCCATCCCACCAGTTGTGTACAGTATGCCCCCATCCCACCAGTTGTGTATAGTACTTACATGTGCCCCTTATCCTTGTTTCCTCCCTCCCACTTTTTGTGAAAGGAAGGTCTAAGAGCATATATTTGTCCCTAACACATTGTAATCAACAAAAATAATTGCATGATTCTGAAGTAGTACACATACTGTAATCTCATTTTAATTTTCTGTGATCTAAGGAAAAGAACAAATTATCAATTCTTTATTCAAGGCTATGGAGTGCTTTCACATGACAACATAATTGGGTAGCCTTGCCCACTGCTGGGAAAGAAAATCAGCAGTCATCATGTCAGTCCTTTGCTGCTCGGCTGGCTAGCTATATGTACTACACTACACTTTTTTCTCATTGGTCAGAGGAAGGGGCTGGGCTTGTGACATCAGTGAAAGCACTATTGTAAATACTTGACTTTCTGGGGAAAATCTTTTCTTAGTTGGTGTTCAATCCTAATCAGTGTATTCCTTCAAGAGCAATGAAGTTAGCACCAAAAAGTTGACTGTACTGAAGAGAACACTGCTGAATTTTTGTATGGGTGTAGATTCAAATTCAGTCCTTTGTATAGTTAACCGCTAACATTTCAGTACAGGAGAAAATTAGCTTCCTCACCCCCCCCCCCCCCCCCTTCCTCCTTCCTCTCTTTGTCTCAGACTGCCCTCTCTTCTGTTTAACAGAGAAGTGGTTGTAAAAACTTTGGGAGTCCCACTGATTTTTCTGAAATGGTAGAATTTTTAGAAATGCTTAAGTCACACATTTAATCAAGAAAAAATTTTCTGGTGATGACAACTCCACTTTACATTGAAAATCAGGAAATAAAAAGTTGATTGACTTCATCTTCATTCCTTAATTCATGGAAATTAAATTCATTGTACTCCAAAATTTTTGGTCATTCACAGGACAACTTTCCAGACAATTTTTGAAATAATTAAGAGTCTGACAGAAAATTTTGTTGCCCCTTCACCTACTAAAATTTGTCACTCCTGATCAGCACTAATGAACCCATGAACAACCATTTACACATAAATGATTCAGCTTTTAAAAGAAGGACTAAAAATAAATTCTTATGCTAGAACAATCATAATTATGCAGAAATCGCTATTAAAATTGGACACCTAGTGTTCATCATAGCACATTTATGACAATAACGAAGTACAGGGCTCTTAATCAGGTTAAAAGATCAGTTGTCCCAGGGTCAAGTGTCCCTTCAAAGTTTAGGTTGCCCACCATAAAAAGATATAAGTCTACCTTAAGATTTCCATGCTTGATGACAAGAAATGTACAAATTCATACAGGTGTTTGTGGTCTTTCCATGGACAACTAGGAAATAAATACTGGATGTCCCAGTCAAAAATCATTTGTATGGAGCAAGCAGACAACTGCTAACTTTGAGCCCTGCAGCACATTAACTTCTACTAGCACTATCACAGACTTTACAAGAAGCATGCCTTAAAGGGCCAACCCTCTCACTCCAAATTACACTTCATGTATGGGGGTACAGAAACTCTCCATTGGTCTAGCTTTTTGATTGACTGTTAATTCAAACAATGCAGATTACCAAAGCTTATATCACACAGCATGAACTGTACTGAGAGTGTTTTGATTGTGACATAGAGCTTTCCTATACTCACCCTGAAGCAATAAACTGAGACTGTATCTGGATAAGGGTAAATTTCAGACAATTGTGGAGGGGCTTAAGTAAGAGGGTTAGGAGAATTGGTACTGTTTGGGGTGAGAGAACTGAGCCTTTAATGCAGTATTCCAGTCATTCCGTAATTGCACAGCTAGCATTTCTTCAAGATTTTGTCTTCATAGGTCCTTGGTTTAATATAAGCCTGTTCATTTCCCTCAGTTTAGCATCCTGCTGTTCTAGAATAAGCCCTAATTCGTTAACTCTATTCTCTAATCTTTCTATTGCATCAGTTTGCTTGCTTTCATGTTTCTCTTCCTTCCTTGCTTGTCTCCAATATTCAAATGCTAGACAACCGACAGCTACTGAAAAGATAAATGTCTCTCCAATCATCTCTGCTCCTAGTTCAACAGCTGCTTCATGACTCAATGGTGCCACTTCAGTTGCTTTACCTAGGCCAAGAATTCTCATCTTTAGATTGACATCTAGCCAGTGATAAACTGTAATGAAAAAGTGAAAATCTTGTAAATATGGCCATGCATTTATGAAACTCTGTTCATACATATCAGTAATAAATAATTATCCTTAAGTTCTATTGGTCCACTGCCATCAGGTGACTGTGCCTTATCCTGAGCCAAATTCAGAATTTATGAAACTGTTCATTCGTATTTAGTAATAAATAATAATCCTTAAGTTCTATTGGTCCACTTCCATCAGGTGACTGTGCCTTATCCTGAGACAAACTCATTGTAATGGATAAACTCACTCATCTTAGGCGTTCCCCATTATTTGACCAAGGGTCGGTGCTGTTTGATGTGGTTAATTTACAAACTTTCCTTCTCTTTCATGTTCAAATCATAATACTGTTGAGTCATACTAATGAAAAAAATGTAAACAACTCCACACCTGCTCATTAAAACAGAATAATGCTGCCCTGGGAGGTGATGCATTCACTGGAAGGAAGCTTGAACATTAACCTTGAAATTTTTAAAGGTTACCAGAAAAGTTAATCCCATGGTTTGAGAATCATGTATTCCATCCAAATGAACATTTGATTTTTTTTTTGGTGTTCCTAATCCTATCAGAGTTATGTTGGTCATAAACAAACAAAACATTGATGAAAATGGCTCTTTTAATTGTATCTTTTAACTGCAAACAGTGGTTGTGTTGTATTTGAAAGTTTCCAGCTCAACTTAACATTTAAACTAAACAAGCACTTTGGATGTTACAGTAAGTGTTATGGATCTTGGTGTCCCTGTAACATGCCACAGACATAACGGAGTGAAATATCTTGCTAATAGTATGTAGGCTCTGTACATGAGAGAATGATAACTAACATTTCAAATGTCTAGTCCACTGTAACAATATTAGGGTGCCAAGGAGGAAAATTTGAATCCTTAAACATCATTAATTGGTTAAAACCAGTCAATATTGTACTCAAATATGTAAATGTGTAGACATTTTGATACCAGAAAATTTTTGAGAAAAATGAAACTGACTTTTTTAATTTTTGAAGAATTTTTTAAAATTTAAACTTTTACCATGTTTTTGTTACAATGGTTACTAAAACATATTCGAATACCCCTGTACATGTAGATATTTTCAACTGATTTTCATCATTCTTTTGGGAAAAGATTAAAGACTGCTTTGGTGTCCCTGTCATATTGATGAATTTACTGGCCAAGTTTATGTCTGAATGAGTCTCCTAATGCATGTATAATGCTTCATGTAAAAATATTTGTATTTTTATAACTGCTTTTAATACTCTATTATGAGTGTAAATTTCAATCAGATAAAATAATTTTTAAATTTTGACTCATGTCACACTATTGGAACCCTACAGTAGTTTATGGATTGAGCCCACAGACTTACAGTATATACATGGACAGAGCATGTAACGTTCACATCCCATCCGCAGACTGTCGTCACAGACTGGGACAAAAAAGGCTCACCAAGATGGCCACCGGTGAAGCTATAAATCATCTGATTTGATGATGACTATGTTATATTTTTTAAAACAAAAACTAAACTTGAAAGGGAGACAATATCATGTATTCCTGCAATACGTGAAGTGATTGATGAAGAGATTATTTCGAAAAATATTTCAACTTTCTAGCAAAATCTGGGAACTGACTTGAGCAAGTCCAAACTTTTACACAAAATCATAGCAGACAGCCACCTTGGTGCACTTTTTTCACATGTATGGTAGCAACAATCTACAGTACTGGGCAGTATGCTCTGTCCATGTATAGGAAGTCCATGACTGAGCCATTTTTAAAAAAGACAAGGTATGTCACATCGGTGCCCACTGTACACTGCTGAGGGCTTTACCCAAAATTATTCATGCTTTCTTACCTTATAGACCTACTTGATTCTACATCTAAAAATTTCTCAAGATCATTTTCATGACATTTTCTGATGAAAGAAACCAATCATTGCTTTGAAAAATATAAAAATATCTCATCATCTGATTCAAATGTTACATCAATCATGTTCACTCATCTGAGATTCATAGCATCTCATTACATAATGGGGATTTCCCATGCAAATCCAGGTTTCCCAATGGATAGTCATTATTGAGTACACAACTAGTCCACCGCTACATAATTAGTCCTTGAATAGGGCTGTGTGTTGATTACATGGCCTAGGATAATTTCTCTCATACAGTAACACAGCCCTTGCACAAATAATGTTAAAAATAATACCCACTAGCCAGGATGCCAGCAGACTGTCATCTCTTGCGTCCCCAAATAAAAAATTTTCACCAAACTTCAGATACTTTATTATCTCTGGCAACCTTTCTGCAAAAAATGTGCAAAAAGAATGCCATGTAGGCTTACTGGCAAATGCTTCTATCACCCAGCAACTGAATTTCCTTTCCATCATACACCAAAAGAAAATGGCGGCTACTCGGGCAGAGGACAACACCCTTTATATCTTGTTCCAAATGATCCTTATTTGCAGTTAAATCTTGGTGAGATCACAATGATAACACCTTTTTTTTTTCATTATGTGGTAGTCAAAGCTGAAAAAGTATCACACTAGGTACAGTAGGTTATTCATATTTTATGTGCCATGGCTAGTGGGTATGTTATTAACGTTACCTTTTTCTTTTTTTTTTTGGCATCTGTAAAGCCCATTGAGCATTGTTTTTCTCTGGATTCTGCGCTATATAAGACTTATTAAATATTATTATTAATACAGGTAGGGAGCAACTTTGTCTCTAAGGGAGTAAGGGGTCCAAGAACTTATTTCTTGACTGGCCCTGTTTGTCCAGGTTGGACCCGCATTTGGACACCCAAACCCGCTGACCCGCCAAGCCCTCTGAAAAACCCGCATTTCAAATCCCCGAAGCATTCTTAGTTAGAGAACCACACAAATTAGCAAATAATTCAGCTTACCAATAACAACAAATTCAGTAAATCGTATCTCACAGCACATTTATCTGCTTGCGGTGCTATATACAACGCACAGGCCTAGGTACGGAACTATGTTTGCTGACGCAACATTGTTATCGGCTAACCTTTGCAGCAGGTATGGAATATATTCCTGTCACTGCGAAAATAGTGTAATAATGTCGTGCAACGCCGCATTCAATAGGGAAAATAATTGCCCACTTTGCGGGTCACAGGCGGGACTTCTCCCAGAGTTGCCCGAACGTTCTGGATTGTCTTGACAGTTCTTGACATTCTTGGCTTAAATGTTTTCATGGCTATAGAATGCCATGCGAGATCTACAGAAATATTGGAAATCACTGGCAGCACGTAGGCCTATGGTACAACCACCGGTGATATACAGAGTTGACGTTTGCAAGCTGTGTCGGTACCGCACTAAAATTTACCTCAAAAATGACAATTGAATATTGTGACTAGGAGAGGTTTTAGTTATTGGGCATTTGTGAGTATCTGCTTAATATTATTTTGGCAAATCTCTCAAAACAATATTTTTCTAGCTTACCACAAAAAATTCAGTAGCCTACTGTACTGAACTTTTTGGGCGGTAACCTAGCGATATTGTGTTTAGGGATGCAACGGATATCCGGTCCGGCCGGATTATCCGGCCGGATAGTGAAAAAATATCCGGTTCCGGCCGGATTTTTTTTAAATCCGGCCGGAACCGGATTTTTCTGTAAACTTGGGTAGCATTATGTACATGAGTTAAAACAAACATGAAAACTGTGCAGTAACTGTGTTACGAGACGACATCAACCAGATTGAATCCACGGACGAGCAAGTGGAAAGTTCTAGAAAGTGCTAGCTTCGGCGTTTCACCTACTGGAAACTACTGTATGATGTAATGGCCTAATAATAGCCAACTTGTGGTTATGGGTTACTGAGCCCAGACCTTTCGCTGTTTGTTTCTACGAGATCAAACTAGACGTTTCCATTAGAGTGAGTTCCAGACTTTTCTGGAAGAACTACCAGATATATAAAAGGTCATGCAAGCAGTGTGACAGGAGAGAAGAGAACAGAAGATACACAGATAATACAGAGACCAGACGCCTGCTTTGCCGCTTAACGTTGTAATCGTGTCGCCATTTACCGATCACTATAGTCTTCATCCTGCCTTCGCGGAACCGAGTCCTACGCTGTGCTGCTGTACAATCGACGATAACAACACTACCCCTTGGACAAAGAGTGATACCTTAAGCTGTAAAAGATTGTAAGTAGATTTAAGATTAATTGTTGTAAATTTAAGGAAGTAAGAGGTAAATAATAATTAAGTTGTTGATTTTAATCTCGCTCTTCTGTGGTCTTTCGCTGTTGTTGGTTTGAATTGCGACCAAGCCGTAACAGAATTGGGGGCCTATCCGGGAAAGAATTATACTACCAGGTAGAAAATTCGAGAAATTTCGTTGTAATTTGCAACTGTATTGTCCAGACTTCTTAGTTGTTTGTGAGTGTTTGACACAACCTCAAAATGCCATTCGATTTAGATAAATTCGTGGCTAGCCCCTCAATTGAGGAGCTTAACTCACTAAAAAAGTCTGAGATTGTAAAAGTCGCAAAACACTATGGCATTGAATTTCAGCCATTAATGCGGAAGGACGAGATTAAGAGATACATTGCAGAATATCTGGTAGATGAAAGTATTCTGCCAATTACAGTGCTTGAGACAATCATGACCATGCCAACTGACAATGCATTTGAATTGAGAAAGCTTGAATTGGAAAAAGAAGTTAGATTGAAAGAATTGGAAAAAGAAAGGGAAGAAAAGGAAAGAGAAGTTAGATTGAAAGAATTGGAAAAAGAAAGGGAAGAAAAGGAAAGAGAAGTTAGATTGAAAGAATTGGAAATGCAAAGGGAAAGAGAGAAAGAGGCTAGAGAGCATGAATTTAGGTTGAAACAACTGGAATTAGGGGTCATAAAGGGCCCAGAACCTAAAATAGGCATGGATACTAAGCTGTTTGATGTCTCTAAGCACGTAAAATTTGTGCCCAAATTTCAGGAGGATAATGTGGAGAAATTTTTCAACCACTTTGAAAAACTGGGTGAACAATTAAAGTGGCCCAGAGATAAATGGTCGATACTCATTCAGAGTAATTTTACTGGCAAGGCCCAGGAAGTGTATTCCGCTCTGCCCATAGAGGACAGCATGGATTATGATAAAGTCAAAAAGGCCATATTACAAGCCTATGAATTAGTACCTGAGGCGTATCGCCAAAAATTTAGAAAATATCGTAAGGCGGATACACAAACATATGTGGAGTTTGCCTATCAAAAGGAAAGGCATTTCGATAGATGGTGTGATTCGAAAAAGGTCTCCACATTTGAAGCGTTACGACAACTGATGCTGGTCGAGGAATTTAAACGGTGTGTGAGTGATGACATAAAGACTCACCTTGAAGAACAAAAGGCAGACAAATTGAAAGAAGTGGCAAATTTGGCTGATCAGTATGCACTTACCCATAAGTTTGGTAAAGTAGGTCAGACTCAAAACAAGAGTCAGTTTAATAGGCCAAATAAAAAATATGGCAATGGCACTAGTGGTGACACAGCGGGTAAAATTAGTGGATCTCAGTCTGGTTCCCTCTCTCCAACAAATTCTGGTCAAAAACAACCAGATTCTAGTCCTCAAAAAAAGTACCAGGTCAGCTCAAATAAAGCTGCCTTTAAAGACATAGTTTGTGGTTTCTGTCACAAAAATGGCCACTTAATGGCAAATTGCTTTCAATTGGCAAAATTAAAGGAGACTGAAACAGCTCCAAATGCCTTAGCCAATGCAGAAAATTCTCCAGAGGTAGTCGTGACTTTACGGCCTAATTCTAATGACCAAATTAAGGAAGAATACCTTCCATTCGTGTCTGAGGATTTTATTTCCCTAGATGGGGATTCAGCTCATCCACCCGTCAAAATTAAAATTTTGCGTGACACAGGCGCAACTCAGTCGTTGCTTCTTGATGGAGTTTTGCCATTAACGGACTCTACTTCCACAGGGGCAAATGTACTTATTCAGGGGGTTGAGTGTGGATTTATTTCTGTCCCTCTTCACAAAATTAATTTGAAGTCAGATTTAGTTTCTGGGTCGGTCATAGTAGGGGTCAGACCTACTCTACCTGTAAAGGGGGTATCTCTGTTGCTAGGCAATGACCTAGCTGGTGGAAAGGTAGTCGCCAATGCAATTTTGACAGATAAACCATGTGACTATAACAACACAGAGCAATTAGAAAAGGAATTTCCAGATTTATTCCCAGCCTGTGCTGTCACGAGAGCTATGTCACAAAAGCTTGCTATGGATGATAATCTTAAACATCCAGCCTCCAAAAGTGAGGATACAGTTTCCAAAAGTGAAACAAGTAGGGAATCATGTAAGGATGATAA
Source organism: Holothuria scabra (assembly GCA_037179385.1). NCBI lineage: Eukaryota > Metazoa > Echinodermata > Holothuroidea > Aspidochirotida > Holothuriidae > Holothuria > Holothuria scabra. The sequence goes on from CM074180.1 coordinate 77,173,305, forward strand.
TCTTGAACATCCACTCTCTAAAAGTGAGGGTATGATTTCTGAAAAGAAGGATGGTAAATTTAAGCCTCCGCCCTCTAAAATTGAGGAATTAGTTCCTAAAAATGGAACAACACTCCCAAAAGTGGAGTCAGAGTCCAAAGAGGGCTCTAGAAAGAATGTTGATGAAAGTGAAGATTCCTGGGTTGATCTCAGCCAAACTTTTATGGCCAATCTTCAGGATTGTGAGTCTCCTGTCCCCACACATGGTGAGGGGATAGAACAGGAAAGAAACATGTCTGACACACTCCATAAAGACCAGTTGTCAGTCCAACAACAACATGATGAAGAGCTTCAGCCACTACTTGCTGGTGCCCTCACTGAGGATGACTCGAAAGAGGTCCCAGTGTGTTTTTACCTTAAGAACGGTGTTTTGATGAGTAAATGGCGACCACCTGATGCACCATTAGATGAAGAGTGGCGCAGTTACCATCAAATTGTGGTACCTAGGGTGTATCGAAAGGAAATACTGAGTATTGCTCATGAAATGCCATTTGCAGGGCACCTAGGAGTCAATAAGACTTACCAAAAAATTCTAAATCACTTTTATTGGCCTAAGCTTAAGAGTGATGTGGCCAAATTTTGTAAGACTTGTCATTCATGTCAAATGGTTGGGAAGCCGAATCAGAATATTCCGGCTGCACCCTTGAAGCCAATTCCTGCTTTTGAAGAGCCATTTAGTAGAGTCATTATTGATTGTGTAGGTTCTCTACCTAAGAGTAGGGCAGGACATCAGTATATATTAACCATAATGTGTGCTTCGACAAGGTTTCCAGAGGCAATACCTCTAAGAAATATTAAGGCTCGGACAGTCTTACAAGCTTTACTTAAATTTTTCACATTGTTTGGGTTACCTAAGGAGATCCAATCAGATCAAGGGTCTAATTTCATGTCAACTGTATTCCAACAGATGTTGTATGAATTAGGCATAGACCAAATTAAGTCTTCGGCTTATCATCCCGAAAGCCAAGGAGCTTTAGAAAGGCTTCACCAAACATTGAAAAATATGTTAAAGACATATTGTCATGACAATGAGAAAGATTGGGATGAAGGCATTCCATTTGTAATGTTTGCTGTCAGGGAGTCTGTACAGGAGTCACTTGGGTTCAGTCCATTTGAACTCGTCTTCGGACACACAGTTCGTGGACCATTGAAATTATTAAAGGAGAAGTGGTTATCAGATCCAGGTGAAAACATACATCTGCTTGATTATGTATCCCGCTTTAAAGAGCGTTTTCACAGAGCATGTGAACTGGCTCAAGAAAACCTGAGGAGTTCTCAGAAGAAAATGAAGGCGTGGTATGATAAGACCACTGTGGAAAAAGAGTTTAAGCCTGGTGAGAAGGTGTTGGTGTTTTTGCCTGTGTCTGGTCAGCCACTTCAAGCTCGCTTTCAAGGACCTTATGTCATTGAAAGAAGGATCAATGACACAGACTATGTCATCTTGACACCTGACAAGCGTAAATCGAAGAGAGTTTGTCACATTAATATGATGAAAAAATATTATGAAAGAGAGGATTGTGACATTTCTAAGGATGAAAGTGAACATAATGTGAATGTCAAAGTTAATAAAGCATGTGACCAAGTGTGTATCATCAGTGTTGATCAAGAATTCAATGATAATGATGAGATCAATGCTGATAATGTTCCTGACATGTGTATTAAGTTGAAAAACTCTGATGTGTTGAGAAATCTTGATCAGAAGTTAAGTCATCTAGATGACAAACGAAGATCAGAAATGAAATCATTACTCAGTGAATGTGTATGCTTGTTCACAGAGGAAAAGTTTGTTTGGACAGAAAATTGTCAGGCAGCATTTGAATCATTGAAAAGAGCACTAATGAGTTCACCAGTGTTGATTGCTCCAGATTTTGAAAAACAGTTTAAGCTTGCAGTTGATGCCAGTGACAATGGTATAGGAGCAGTTTTGCTTCAAGCTGATGAGCATGGTGTTGAATAACACACCCTGTGTGTTATTATTCAAAGAAATTTGACAGACATCAGAAAAATTATTCTACAATTGAGAAAGAAACATTAGCTTTGATACTTGGTCTTCAGCACTTTGATGTTTATTTGGGGACTACTAGTTTCCCTGTTATTGTGTATACTGATCATAATCCTCTGACATTTCTGTCTAAGATGAAGAACAAGAATCAGAGATTGATGAGATGGAGTTTATTTCTACAATCATATAATGTAGATATTAGGCACATTAGAGGGAAAGACAATGTTGTGCCTGATGCTTTGTCAAGAACTTAATCAGATGGAGTAGATTAAAAGTCGTACTGTAATTTTGAAATTTTGATGTTGCCTGCAGCACAGTGTGTGTTAATGATGTTACTACTCATGTATTATCATATTGTAAGACAAGTTGTATGTTATGATTGCACCTTCCACTTGATATTGGAATGCATACTGTAATACTATAGTTATCACTATAAGGTAATATTGTAGATATTGTAACCTAAGTTTTGTCCTAGACGTCCAAAACTCTTTCAAGGGGGGGAGTGTTACAAGACGACATCAACCAGATTGAATCCACGGACGAGCAAGTGGAAAGTTCTAGAAAGTGCTAGCTTCGGCGTTTTCTCTCGAGCATATTGAACGGGTAACCCCAGAGAACATTCGCACAGTAACGAGAATGTACGATCACCTACTGGAAACTACTGTATGATGTAATGGCCTAATAATAGCCAACTTGTGGTTATGGGTTACTGAGCCCAGACCTTTCGCTGTTTGTTTCTACGAGATCAAACGAGACGTTTCCATTAGAGTGAGTTCCAGACTTTTCTGGAAGAACTACCAGATATATAAAAGGTCATGCAAGCAGTGTGACAGGAGAGAAGAGAACAGAAGATACACAGATAATACAGAGACCAGACGCCTGCTTTGCCGCTTAACATTGTAATTGTGTCGCCATTTACCGATCACTATAGTCTTCATCCTGCCTTCGCGGAACCGAGTCCTACGCTGTGCTGCTGTACAATCGACGATAACAACACTACCCCTTGGACAAAGAGTGATACCTTAAGCTGTAAAAGATTGTAAGTAGATTTAAGATTAATTGTTGTAAATTTAAGGAAGTAAGAGGTAAATAATAATTAAGTTGTTGATTTTAATCTCGCTCTTCTGTGGTCTTTCGCTGTTGTTGGTTTGAATTGCGACCAAGCCGTAACAACTGTCTCAGAATTAATTTAAAGCTCATAGATTATAGCTTATCAGTTCATGTTACAGTACTGTATACAACATTTGAACACCTTTATTTAGCCCTTAAAAATGACTGAACCAAACAGGCAACAAAGTTATAAAAGTAACTGATTTCCATGTACATGTACAGGGGTAACAAATATGACTTCAAATTCCTCCAACTGCGTGAAATAAACTGAATGAATGAAAAGACCTTTCATGCAATTTAAATAAGTCTACTGCATCGCACAGTAGTACTGTACAAAATGGATAATCCATATTACAGTTGTACCTGAGTCACATCATTCAAGGCAGTGTTTCAGTTTAATTGCATTGGGTTGTCTATAAAATACACACTTGAACACTTCACTTTACTTTTCTTTACTTTACTTTTTAACATTACTTGCCCATTAAAGTTGTGTAGTACAAGCAGGAAATGTGTTTCATCTTGACTTTCAGAAGACATTACTCATTACAAATTAAAGTTGCCTATGGGGTCAATATTAATGTTTTCTGTCCCTAATAATTCATCACACACACTTAAGTACTGTATACACAATATGATAAGTGTTCAACTGATCATCTGTTAAGTAATCGACATCAAGCCGATTATTCCGTCATCAGTAAATAATCGGCATTGGTAAATTTCTGCCATTCAACCGATCATTGCCACCGATTATTCGCAAACTGGAAAAAAGGGGCTAAATATACTTGAAAAAGGGCTCTTAGTTTCGTTAAAATCCCCGTAAATACTCAATCCATTAACTTCCCGCCAAAACGAGATGCATTGATAATCATAAACGTATAAATTTAATCCCTGCCATGGGAATGTTTGTTTGATATTTTCCGCTATAACCCGTTTGTTTTACCTGAAATTAGACTAAGAATTGCATTCAAGGTGTATTCCTTGCTGTCTCTCAGAAAGCACTGCATAAGTTGCTGTACAAACTGTTCTGCACAATACGCATAGAACAGACTGGCTTATATAGCCAGCTAGCGAAGCCGGGCGAGTTCCATGCTAAATTCACATAGAAACGGCACCACAAATATCTGCCAATGTGGATTATGTGGGGATCTGACTTTCTTGCATTTCAGTTGCAGATATTCTTTTTAAACAAGACATAAGTTTTGGAAGAGAATTACTAAAAATATACAGGGATATATATATCTGAAAGGAACCATAAGATACATTAATCAGGTGCAATTTTTTTGCTGCCCAGAACTGCTAAGATTACTATGATTGCTCTACATGGGGTTGTTTAAGACGGGAGCTCGAGAGTAGCTACAGTACATTAAAGCAACTACAATCCAGTACAGTAAAAGAATGGAAATGTCCGGACATGATTGGAGGATGAAAACTAGACAGAGCACAATGTTGGCCTTGGAACTAAATTATCAAAGGGCATATGACATCGACTGCAAACAATTCTATTGTATTAACAGTTGATTTGTATCTTCACTTTTGAATTGAAAATACTGTATTACCCCTACAAAAATGATATCCCGTTCGTGAAACGAACGGAACAATTCCCAATATTTTCTATCCTAAACTGGTTGTGGTATACACGATGTGCACAAAGCAAGGGGCGCGTACTATAGAGACAAACGTGATTTCCCTCTTTCTAATAATCGGTAATCGGCATCGGGCCGATTGTTTAATTAATTAATCGGTAATTGAGTATTACCGGTTATAGCATAATGGGTAGACCACTAAATATGTTATCAAACATGTAATACGTAATGTCAGAATGTGTGATACACAGTACAGGGGGTGTATCTCTGCCAAAAAAATTATTAATGATAAATGTGCTTCAGTTTTTTGATATCATGGCATGCTTAAATACTAGAAATGGTGTATAAAACTATGGTGCTGTGCATAGTTAAAAACCTTAACCCTAGAGTCTTTTTACAGTACATATGAGCAGTCCATTCAGTAATCACTATCCAAGGACTCTCTTTGCCAAGTATTACTGGTCTACATAATTTGTACATTTTTTTTGAACAAGTGGTGATGTACTCTGGTTCAAAAAGAACAAACTGATATGCAAAACAACTTTCAAGATTCCCTCAGGAGTTTTCTCTACAAATACTCTTTTAAGGAGGGAAAATACAAAGAGCTCTTACTTGCCCTGCTTTGCAAGAGTTTTGCTGTACTTCTGCAGGAACAGTTGTTCATGCCTTTTTCCTATTATATTGCAATTTTTGGTTAAAAAATTTAGTTAAATACACTTGTACAACACTTGAAGACAAATTTATAGACAATTCCCATTAGTCCTTCACAAACATTACATCACAAAGCAGTAAACTCCTATCCCAGAGTTTCTCTGCTTTTCTGGATTTCACATTATTTGTCTGCATTGCAAAAATCCGGTTCCGGCCGGATTTCAAGTTGGTTCCGGCAAAATCCGGTTCCAGCCGGATCCAAAATTTTGGTTCCGGTGCATCCCTAATTGTGTTGACTGATTTGCCAAAAAAGTGCCACCATTTTGCATGTAGACACTTCTAAAATTCAAAAATTTTCGAAAAGGGGAGGGGGACACCCCCTTATACCCCTCCCCCAGGCCGGCTATCCACCAATGGACTGATCAGATGGACCCGCATCTAGCCTCTCGGAACTATTGGGAGCTATGAGGCGTACTGTACATCATTTTCCAGATGAGTTACAACAGCATGTTGTCTTTAATGAAATAATCCTGCACCTTTGTCTGACTGACAGAACTATAGTAGGGTCTAGGCTTACAATACAACCTGCACTTTACTTTGGCCTAAGTGTATAATGGTAGGTTCAAACTTCGAACAGGTTCTGGATCTGGATCTGGAAAAATACTGCACAACACTCCTGGTGGAGTCAAACGTGCAGGGTTGAGTGTGCGTATGTAGTTAGTCGTCCCGTCTGAGGATCCTCAAGGCTGCGCTCTTGAATTGCTTGGGGTCCTCGAGATCTATAATGTTCTGGGGGAGTAGGTTCCAGTCTCTGACGGTCCGAGGAAAGAAACTGTATTTGTAGCAGTCCTTATTGGTTGGTATATTTGTAAAGCTATTAGAATGGTGATGCCTGGAGGGCCGCCGGACCGGTTGTAGGTTGTTGATTGGCAAGGCTAGGAGGCCCAATCTGGCTTTGTGAAGAATTGCTAGCCTGTTGGCAGTACACCTGTTTTTGAGACTATCCCACCCTAGGTCATTTAGCATTTCAGTCACACTACTATGGGGGGAATAGTCATTATAAACAAACCTAGCAGCCCCACGTTGAATTTGCTCAACCTTATTGGATAGGGAAGTGGTGTAGGGATCCCAAACAGAAGATGAATACTCCAATAAAGGCCTAACAAGTGTGAGATAGGCATTAGCTTTGACACTCCTAGGGCAGGAGTATAAATTTCTTTTAATAAAAGCCAAAGACCTATTTGCCGACTAAGTGATACGATTAATATGTCTATTCCAGGTAAGGGTATTAGAGATGTCAACTCCCAGATAAGTGTGGCAATCGGCAGACTCCAGGGTATCGTTATCTAGGAGTATAATTAAAAAACTTGGGTTTTCTTGAGTGAGTTATCCTCATAGAAAAGCACTTCTTGGTATTAAAGTGCATTTGCCATTTTATTTTGCCACTCAGAGAGGGTGTTTAGATCATTTTGGAGTTGAACCTGGTCAAGATTATTCTTTATCTGTCTATAAATTACACAGTCGTCAGCAAAAAGTCTTACTTCAGAAGAGATATTATCGGGCAGGTCATTAATATAAACTAAAAACAACAGGGGACCCAAGACTGTACCTTGGGGAACACCAGAGATAACGTCCAACCAATCAGAAAATCACCACTCACTGCGACTCTCTGCTTCCGGGACTTAAGAAAATTAGCAATCCAGTTAAGGGTGTTGCCTCTAATACCATAGTTTTGTAATTTACAAAGCAGACGGTTATGAGGAACCGTATCAAAAGCCTTAGAAAAATCCATGATAATCATGTCAGTCTGGGATCTAAGATCTAGAGACTGCACTAGGTCATTGGTTGTTAAGATCAATTGAGATTCACAAGAATGGCGTTGTCTGAAGCCATGCTGCCTGTTCGTGATAACTGAGTGGTTATCAAAGTGATGCATAATATGAGAATGTATAATGTGTTCCAGGACCTTGCAACAAATCGAGGTAAGAGAGACCGGCCTATAGTTTGAGGCTAGGGAACGGTCACCTTTTTAAAGATAGGACTAACATTGGCACATAACCAAGAGGGAGGTAAATGACCAGTGTCCAGTGATTTTTGAAAATGGAGCAGAGGGCAGGAGCAACCTCCTCAGCGGCCAATTTCAGAACATGAGCCGGTATACCGTCAGGACCTGAAGCTTTGTTTGGGTTCAACTCCTTGAGCAACTTCACAACACCATCTAAGGATATCTCAATATCAGACATGGTGGGTATGGTGTTCGCTTCAACTGGAGGTAAGGTGACATTCTCACGGGTGAAAACCTTTTGGAACTGCTCATTTAAGATGTTAGCCTTCTGCATGTTGTCCGAGACCAATATCCCATCAGATTTCAGGGAAGGGATACCAACACTATCACATCTAAGGTTTTTAATAAAGGACCAGAAACGTTTAGGTGAATCAGTACAAACTGTGTTGACATAATTTCAGTAAGCGGCTCTTGTTGTTTTGTGAGTTGCTTTACGTTGGGTTTTGAAGTTTTCAAAAGAGGATGGAGTTCGCGTCTTACGACATGTGTTATAAGCCCTTTGTTTCCTATTTAATAGTCGTTTAATAGTCTTATCAATCCAGGGGGTTTGGTTCCTCTTTCTAACAACCCGAGCTGGAACATAGACATCCATTACCTCTTTGATTTTGTTCTCAAGGGCAGAGTACATGACCTGCACAGAGCACTCACGTTTAACCAGGTCAGAGCTGAACTTACTAAGCTCTGCCTTGATTCCACTGACATCAGCTTTGTGAAAGCTATACACTTTCCTAGGCTTTTGTTTAGTTGTTTTAGGCCTAGTGCTTATCATAATCAAAGGGATACCATCATGGTCAGATATGCCAGGGATCAGGGCAGACCTATCCACTAGAGTAGGATTAGATGTCAAGAAAATATCCAAGATGTTGTTAACTCTAGTAGGCTCACTTACCATTTGGTCAAGACCAAAATCATTGCATATGTCAAGCATACATTTGGATAAAGCAGGATACTGTGAGCCTGGTTGGACAGACCTAGTGAACCAATCAACATCAGGTAGATTAAAGTCCCCTGCAAGATAGATCTGTCCATTCTTATTCTTACTGGCCTTAACGAGAGAAGCCCGAAGCTGGTCAAGGTAGTCTGTTGAGTTGCCATATTTATGTGAGCGGTAAAAAGACCCTATAAGTATTTGTTTGGCACCTTGGATTTCGAGAGAAACCCAGACTACCTCACAATCCAAATCAAGGTCAGGTCTATAGGTAGCAAGGAGGTCTTCTTTAGTGGCGATAAGGACGCCCCCTTTAGACTGACCATAATTTCTGTCTTTTCTAAAAACAGTATAATTACCAGGAAACAATTCAGTACTGGTGACAGAGCTATTTAAGTGAGTTTCAGTACCTATAATCACGTCAGGGTTATTTTCATCAATGCAAGCATTTAAGTCTGCAACCTTATTACGAATGCCTCTAAAATTAATAACAAGGACTTTTAAACTATTCCTAATCGGTTTAGAATTGGGTCTACGTTCAGGTCGAAATTTATTGGTGACTGGGGAGGACGACAACAGAGGCGAAGTTGGGGGCTCGCTGGTAATACTGCGAGCACCAGGAGAAAGACAGGCAAAACTATTCGATAATTCAGGGTCAGAATTGCTAAAGAGTGAACTTGAAAAGTTGGGAATACCACATTGGCAGCAAATCCAAGAAACGTTACTATTAGCTGCAATGCCCTGGTAGATGGCAGAGTTCATGCTCATGCAATTAACATGATACCAGCCTTGGCACTGGTCACAACAGACAGCTCGCTGACCCCATTTATGGCTTTGCCGCACAAGACACATGGAAACTTGGGTGTGTATGGGCCAGGATTGGGTTGCAGGTCCTCAGAAAGCATGATAACCAAGATAGACAAATAAGACATAGTAAGCTTGAGGGGCTGAGTGCCCGAAGGGGAAGGTAGGCCAGGCTTAGGTTGTTGGTAGTTAGCCAACAGAACAGTTAGGCTGGGTATATACTTAACATACATAAAAGGGACTGTATGTAGGTTTGTAAAACCCCGGGGCTCACACTTCGAAACAACAACATTAATAAAACTAGTGTACTCATTACTAAGGGGAAGTCCATAATTGTTTGGGAGAAAACGAAGACTGCAACCAAAAATAAAAAAGAGCATGTACAACAGACCACCACCACCCCACATAATTACCAACGGGAGGAATAACCAGGGCACACCTACAATGCCAATACTCACGACAACCGACAATTGACCACGCTACAATGACGAGGAGTTTATCCTTGCATGAACGCTAACACTAGCAACAGGCGACGGCTGACTATGAGATTCACTGTAGGCTCATAAAAAAGTGTGGAAGGCTACACTGGGGTGAAGCCTAGGCTCACACAATAACCAACCAAAATTTCCACTACAAAAATACAGGTTCTAAATTCGAACACCTAATTAAAATCATTCATGTAACAGTCATAAGATGGTATTTTCTTCAATTACTTGAAACAACACGAAGAAATAGTTATTGCTCCATATGGTATGGTAAAAATTGACAATTATTTTGCATCGATCAGTGAATAAGTATTTCGTTTTAATGAGGTGTTCGAATTAAGAACCTGTTCGAACTTAGAACCAACCACTATATACTGTGCATTAGTACTGTGCAAAGTTAGGCCTAGGCTAACTTACATTGAGCTGGCGGTGCACAGATTCGACGACCGAAAGCAGGGTTGTTTTTTCCAAGCTGTTTAATACTCTTGGAAATTGGTTTACTGATTTGCTTGACACCAAGAGTTGCTAATTTGATAATTGGAAAGGCTGCTTCCACAGCATTAGAATTACGGAATCTGGAAATGGAATTTTGAGAGAAATAAGGTCTGCATATTGTACTGATGACTTTTCCAATGGGCGCCGCCATCTTGATTTGAAACTTGCACATTATGGGGGCGCTCCACCACAAAAATAGCTGAGCCGTGTATGTTGTCCATATTACTCCAAGATTGGGATAATGGCTCTGAAAACAGTAGCGTTGTACACCCAGTTCGTTGTTTCCTCTTCCAGCAGCTACATGCCTTCTGTCTTTTTGTCAGATGTAGCATGGACACCACTTTGGGGATCACGAATTGGGGTCGCTGGCATACTGAATTTTTCTATTTCGACCAACGAATTTTTGTGTGTGCTTAGAACGCTCGGGGTCTCCGTGACTTGCAGGTAGCACACCCAACATAATAAATGAACCCCATTCCTAACATATGAATAGAAAATGAAGTCACTTCACTTGAACTTGAGTTAGAATGGTTGAAAGTCCCGTTTCCTGAATGGTTCTTGAGAAACATGCAGCATGTAAATATTTTTCTCCTCAAATGTAGCATTCTCTTCTAGATCAGTGCTTGGATCACATCTAATGTTAAAGTTGAGGTAAGAAGGGAAATTGTGATATGCCTTCCTAGATGTAATTGTTTCAAAGTAAGTCAGGAATGACGCTCTAGCCTTTACTAATGTAAATTCTATTTGTTTCCGCAAGCCAGTGGCGTAGCCACAGGGGGGGGGGGGGGGCCTGGGCCCCCCAGATTTTCTTCAGCCCCCCCCCCCCAGATTTTTTGCGTCCAAATAAAGTAACTTGAAAAAATAAAATATTTGAACGTAAATAAACTTTGAAGTATTTCCTTCAAAACAGTAAATAAATAAAATTTGTAAAAATTAAAAAAAAAAACATGGATGAATATGTGTAAAACACATTTTGTGCGCACGTATGAAATCAAGCAATAACTTCAAAATGCCTACTTTCACTAAATTGGATACCGTTTGTGATGTGCACTGTCGTTTATTGCTTTTCACTTCGAAGATGAAACGAAAATCTCGACGACAAAATTTAATGTGACTTTGTTAGGTTAAGACCCTTTCTGCCTTTCGGATGGCTGATTGATTTACTGAAAATAAGGCAATCGTACACTGGAGACCACTCTTTCACGACCATTCGTCTTCTTTATCATACACAAAATATGCCGTAAGCAGGTAAGGGTAAGGTACTGCCTTCGGATAATTTTTCCCTTCTATCCTTAACAAGTAGGACTATGTCGTGCCTCACTCCTGCCCATGACAAGTGCCACTGTAGGACGATTTTTTCGTCCTCTTTTTACTAGTTGGCACTGGCGTCCGGGGGATTTGTAAAATGTCCACAAGGTCTGGATTTCATGTGTTTCCACCGACATGATCCGTACTTCTGCTTCGCAATTCAATTATTTTGACTACGTAATGTTCCGATGAACAAATACTGCGCCATTTTGCACATTGTTTCTTTGACATTATGTATGTCTCTTGTAAAATCTCTAAAAAAACTAAAATATTTTCTTATTTATCATGCTTCCCAAAAAGGAAAAATCCTTAAATTCAGACCTATAATCAGTTCAAAGTTTTGCCAAACAAAGCGCTATTTTGCATCTAGGAAATCTAACGCAAAGAAAGTTTCTCAGAGGGGACACAACTACTTATGCTTTTCCTGTTAAAGGGTAAGGTACTGCTTTAGGTAAGCTGAAATCCATTAAAATATTGCCGCATTTGCGGCTGGGTATATCCAGTTTAAAACACGTGGGAAGTGCCGTTTTCGGCCATCTGGAGGGGTTTAAAAGCCCAAAATTTTCTTGTAGACTCCGCCAACGGATGGTGGCGCTCCGCATATATTCAAATGTTGCCTCATTTACGATCTACGTCCTTCTGAAGGTTACAATTTTTCCCAAGGGAAAGGGAGGTACCGGTTCCCTTTAGTCTCATCCCCCAGGCCACAGATCAGACGTGCCCAGTTTTGGGGTCCCTGAAAAGTTATGTATTTTCATAGACTGACTTTTTATTGTCATTATTTGAGAAGTCGCAGACATGAGATTCGTATTTCAAGGCTGGGTACGTCCAGCCTAAAACACACGGGAAGTGCCGTTTCCGGCCACCTGGAGGGGTTTTAAAGCCCAAAATTTTCTTGTACGCTCCGCGCCAACCGATGGTAGTCTTGCCGTGCCTGACCCTCGGAGGTTCCAGGCCCCCTATTGTTACCTAGCCCCTCCCCCCCAAAAAATATCCTATCCTGGCTACGCCACTGCCGCAAGCAAATCATCTGACGATTTGGGGCAACTTTTTTATATGTTCAAGCACCAAATGAGTCAGATGGCACCGGATTGCGTCTTTTTGACCTAGATATGGAGCTAGATAAAGAAAAAAAAAAACATATGGAAATCGTATATAAAAGCATAGGGTCAATTGAACCAATTTGGAACAGTATTTTTCAACTACTATTAACCCACGGTATCCTTTGATGCAATGCAACTCAGTCCTGGTGCACTATTTCACTACTCGAAGTCATTCTCGAGAATGGAGGAGTAAAATTACGAAAAAATATGATTGAAACTGTAACTAAAACTGTAAATACCTATCTACCACCTCTACTGACTGGTTGTTTAGAATCCTGCATTTTGATTAGTTAAACAGTGGCAGGTTATTCTTCAACATACCTGCCGTTATAATGATTTACAGAAGACACTAGAAAGCCACGTACTATACAAAGTAAACCCCCATAGGACATTTTTGGGGGTGATAGAAAAGGAGTAAACCACATTTTTCCGATTATTGTAGGTAGAAAACCCCTCTCGACTCCATATTTGAATAAAGGCCACGGCTGCGTACGCCTCCGAGTCGTCCGTTATTTTTCCAAATTAGGAGTCTCGGCGATTTATACACCAACAAAAGTCCGAAAATGCAGTTTCTCCCTTATTATATATATTCGCTTTGGATGATGTAAAGTTCTTTCTTCAAAAAAAGGGGGAAAAAATGATGATTGCGCTCGAAGCGGGTTCACTGTTTGGCAACTTCTTTTTTTATTTGAGCCCAATTGGGCCCCGATGGGGCCCTAAACAAAAGCCCAATTAAGCCCAAGAAAAAAATATGTCTTTTGTTTAAAAGCCAATTTACTTCGTAACATAAAAACTGAGAAACAATTTTCATTTCAATATAATGTTTTATAACTGAGTTTAAACACTTTTTTTATTTTAGCCCAATCGGGCCCTGATGAGGGCCCGAATGCTGGGTATTATTCTTCCATGCTGCATATTCATCAGCATTACTCAATGGCGACCGAAATTTGAAAGAAGGCCGGGGGTTCAGGTGAGTTGTGGCGGAAAGGATAAAAACCGGGAGGGGGGTTCAACACCAGCAAGACTATCTAAGTGGAGCGACAGCATTAGTTGGCACGGAGTATACAAGAAAACGTTAAACTTTAAAAACCCTCCAGATGACCGGAAACGGCACTTCCCGCATGAAACTAATGAAATGGTCCAAATATTTTTGTTTTCATGTGAAATGACTACATAAAACTATAAACAGAAATGTAAGATTTCGAGACTAGCACTTACAATTGTACTAACTTTGCGTAAAAGTTAAAATGTCACTGATGTTTAATATTTATTTACACGTCTCAGGTATTGAAATTTATGTTCAGAATATCGCCACAAGAGGGTAAACACAGGCATAGGCGTACGTACTGGAGCATTTCAGTAAGGGGAGATGAGGACAGAAGATTCTCTGCCCGAAAAATGCAAAAGGCTCTCCAAGAGGAGCCCCACCATTAGTTTGCGAAGAGCGTTGAAAATGTTGAAAAAATTGCAACACCTAGGACAGCCGGAAATCAGATCATTACTCGGGCTTGTAAGCCGAACCCAAGCACTCATTATTTTGGTTAATTTCTGGCGAGGACCATCCAAGTGGACTTTAAGCGGATACAAAAATAAAAAAAATGAAAAACTCAAACAGCAAGAGATGGCGTTGCCGGAGAGCATAGGCGTACTCGAGCATTTCAGTTTGAAGGTAGAAAACTTGCTTCACCAAAAAATGCAGTTCTGCAAGAAAAAAACTGTGTATGCGTATCGCCATCAGCTGGCAATTAAGAAACTTTTGAAAAACTGTACCCCTCGGTCGAAAATGGTATTTTCCAGGCTAACAAGGAGGATCAAAGCCGTCTCTATCTTGAGTTTTCAATTGCAGAAAAGCGTTCACTTCAAACTAACGTATTAAAGCCAGAAAGACTATCTAGGCGGAGCGCCGTTGTTGGAGCTGAGCGTACAAAATATTCGTAAAAAAATGGACCCTATGGACAGTCGAAAGTAGCAATTCCCAGGCTTGTAAGGGGGGTATTAGAAGGCGCTATTTTGAGTTTTCGTGCGCAAAAATGTTCGCTAAATCTAAACTAAATTTCTGCTAGAAAGACTGAGCGGAGCGCCAACATTAGTTGGCGCGGAGCGTATAGAAAATTTTGGAAAATAGGAACCCTCAGACAACCGGAAATGGTATTTTTCATGCCTAGAAGGAGGATCTAAGCAGTTGCTATTTTGATCCGAAAACTACCAAATAAAATGCACTATTGGATGAAATGGTATCTCGGGAAAACTCTAAAACGGAAATGAAAACATGCTACTATATTTACTCCCTTGCGACTGTTGGCTACATTTTATATATATTGAATTGATGATTTTGCCTATTGGACTGAAGGACTCACGACTATAACTGATTTTACTTAGAAAACCTTTTTTAAAAATGTTACGTTACGAGAAGGGTTTAAATGAATTTTCAGGAAGACTTTGGAAGACAAACTTACACTGTATCCTATGTGGTTGAAAAACAACCTATAGACCAGATTTCTATTACCGTTATCGGAGTTTCGGCTGAAAGGGTACTGAATGGATAACAAACTTAGCAACTGAACGCCCTTCCGTCTGTCGGTACTTAATTTGGCAATTGAAAACATCCCAGAACTTTGACAACCTTCTGCCGAGTATTTGACCATTTCGGGCAAAGATTTTGCAAGACTATAGTATGAAGTGGTAATGAGGAACTGTGTTGCAAATCTTTGTTATCATGTTTTATTTTTCATTAAAATTTTACTTTCAGCATAGCGTTTTCTGTTTTTCGGGCTAAGAATTGAAAGAAGGCCTATTAAAGTAATCGGCCTTTAGGGCCATTGTGTTGCTCAAGATTTGAAAACGAAAACAGGCGGAGGAACAGTTGTTTCTTTTAAACATACTGTACATTTGAAGTGCGGTCATTTTGTTTAGAAAGTAATAGCGCCGTCATTTTCAGTCAGTAAGTGAGTCAAATTAAAAAGGATTGCGCTATTTTAAATACATACACTTTTTAGGGACCCCGAAATTGGGCATTTCTGATCTGTGGCCTGGTGGTGAGACTAAAGGGAACCGGTGTCTCCTTCTCCCTTGGGAAAATTGTAAACTCGAGGAGGACGTAGATGGATTTCAGTTTTAATAGAAAACCAAAGTAGTTGTGTCCCGCTGTGAGAAACTTTCTTTGCGTTAGATTTCGTAGATGTAAAATGGTGCTATGTTTGGCAAATTTTTGAACTGATTACAGGCCTACGTTTAGGATTCTCCTTTTGTGAGGGCATGAAAAATTTCAAAATACTCATTTTTATTCTTTGCAGAGATTTTACAAGTGACATGCATACTACCAAAGAAACAATGTTTTGGTTAAGTAGTATCTAGATGCAAAATGGTGCAGTATTTGTTCAGTCATTGATACATAGTCAAAATTAAAATACTACGAGTAAATCTCTCAAAATATTTAAACCGCAGGGCAGAAATATGGATCATGTGGGAAACACATGAAATCCGGACCCTGTGGACATTTTACAAATCCGCCTGGATGCCAGTGTCAATTAGTAAAAAGAGGACTTGTCGAAAAATCGTTCTACAGCGGCACTTGTCATGGACAGGTATGAGGCACGACATAGGCCTATCATACTCGGGATTACGGGGGGGGGGGCACGGGGGCACTTGCCCCTCTCCCCCACTTTTTTCCAGAACTTAGTTTTTTTTTACGTTTTAGTCTGGTTGCTTTTGCTTCAAAATACAAACTGGGACTAACAGAGCTACGCAAGTGATACTTAATCAAGTTGTATAATGTTTAAACAGGTCATATGCTGCATTGAAAACTTAATAAAAACAATATTCTTCCAATAAATGTCTCAACGCTGATTTTTTTTCGACACGCTTCGCGTGCACCCGTCTTTAATATGTCAGAATTCGGGGTTACTTCTTGTAGAACGCCTCTTCCATTGTCACTGAAACTTATCACCAGTGTCCGGGCCGTACACAGCTGAAGGTCTACCGTAACTAATGCAAGGGGGAGGCAGGGAGGCGGTCGTCTTCTGGTCCCCTTCTCGGACCAAGTGCCCCCAAGCTTTCTGAAAGGACGATGATCTTATTTAACCCTAATCTGGAGCTCCCCTCTTTTTCGGCTGAAGTGAAAAGGGGCCCACCCTTTCTCCAATTTCCATTAATTTCTTTATTGAGATGTCTCAAAAGTCGGTTTTTCGGTGTGTTCTGCGCGTAACATCACAGATAAGGACTCTATAAAAAATCTCATGAAAAGGACTCTATAGGAAACCAACGGTACGTTTTTGCTTTGTGTTTATTCAGCTGTGGTGAAAATGGACCACTCGTTGTCTAATTTTATTTCAATTTCACTATTGAGATGAAGTAAGAATTCATTTTTTCGGCGCTCCGCGCGCCCCTTTACAGGCAACGGCTCTGTGAAAGTCACCTGAAAAAGACTATATAGGAAACCAGAGTATGTTTGTGCTTCAGTAAGAATGTCTTTAGAGCGAACCGTTATTCAGCTAAGGTTAAAAGTGGCCCATCCTTTCTCTAATTTTCATTCGGTTTCATTACTGAGAAGTCTTAAACGCTAAATTTTTCGGCGCGCTTCGCGCGCCCCATAATAAACGAGAGCTGAATCACATAAAAAGCCCCCTAGCTTTCTGAAAAGACGATCTGGAGCATCAAGGAGGGAGCCCCTGAAGAACCTCAATTTTAAGTAATCCATTCTCCCTCCCCGCACCCTCTTCATTATCGATTCCGACCGACTTTAATCATACGGTGTGAGGAAATAATTGAAGAAAGTCAAATTGTGATATTTGTGTTCTGTTCAGCGCTCATCTTATGTAATTTAAATTTGAAGATAAAATGCATTATTTTCATGCCTACAATTTCGTAAATACCCAGGAGCTTCCGGGGGCCTCGCCCCTGGCCTCCACCGGGGCTTTGCCCCGGGACCCCACCAGGGGCCCTAAGGCGGACCCCTGGAGCCCACGCGCGCCCCGCGGCGCCTTCGGCGCCGTTTGTTAGTCTGCCTGAGTTTGCCCCACCCCCCCCCCCCACTTTCAGAGATCAAATCCCGCCCCTGGGCCTTCTTGTTAAGGATGGAAGGGAAGAATTATTCGAAGGCAGTACCTTACCCTTACGGCGTATTTTGTGGGTGATAAAGTATAGGAATGGTCGTGTAAGAATGGTCTCCAGTGTATGTTTGCACTGTTTTCAGTAAATCAACCAGCCATCCGAAAGACAGAAATTAAGGTCTTAACCTAACAAAGTCACATTCGAGTTTGTCGTCGAGAGTTGGTTTCATTTTCGAAGTGAAATGCAAAATCAGCAGTGCAGATTATATACGATATCTAATTTAGTGAAAGGAGGCATTTTGAGGTTATTACTTGATTTCATACGTGCGCACAAAACGTGTCTGACACAAGTACAGTCATGCATGTGTTCTTAATTGTTGCACATTTTATTTATTTACTGTTTTTGAAGGAAATACTTCAGAGTTTATTTCCGTTCAAACATTTAATTTTTCTCAATTACTTTATCAGGACGCAAAAAACGGGGGGGGGGGGGGGGGCTAGGCCCCCAGGCCCCGTGGCTACGCCACTGTAATAGCTACCAGCAGCAGCATTACCAGTTTTGGAACGCATTTGAATCCAAATTTTACAGTGAATACGGAGGAACAGTTATTAATCATGCCATTTCTGGGTTTTGGATCCCGAAATATGAAACTAGCGTCGACACGTCACCTCTAAAATTGTCATACCGCGGTAAAGAATACGGGGTCCTGCAATCATGTTTTCAATGGTATGTGGTAAAAACAGTCTACTTGGAGCCAGGGGCTTATAATTGGTGGCCCATTACCAGAAATCTTGAGTTTTCAGATTTTAGAAAAGGTGGCGCCTTACTGAAAAAAAAACCAAAAAACAAAAGATTGAAGCCAAGCGTTCAGGGTCTCTGGCCGGCTATGCCTGTGTCCTGCCAACTGCAACAGAGAACCAACTCAGGCGCCTCTCTAGTACCCTTCTGCATACAGTGACGCTCAGCGTGCTTTGTATACGACAGCAATCTTTCCTCGGGACTCCCCTCAAGGACCAGCGAACATCTGCATATATCCTCACACGTTAAGGTGGAATTTTCAAAGTACAAATTTTAGCCAGATGTAGTGTTAGCAGGAAGAAATTATGTTTATCAAATAATTGTAGATAAAACTGTTAATTATTTTGCATGTTTCTTGACAAGATTTCCCTTACGACCGATGTTTCTTCTTAATATGTCTCATTTTCGCTACAAATGGAGGTTTATGTCACAAAAAGATCACAATCTTTCTGGTTCGTAAGAAATCTGGAAGTTTATTGTACGATACGTGCTTCAGGATAATTTTCACTGAGGACAGTTAAACACACTGAAGTAACTGTAGCTTGACCCAATGTTTCTCTTATACATCCGTCGAGGTTTGTTTCATTTTATTACTGGAACATTTTCGGAGATTTTGTTTCATTTCTTCCTGATTGGCATTAAAGAGGTTGTGCCATTATTTATTAGAGAATATCTTACTATTTACTCATTTTTGTAATGATGTAAAGGGAGTCGTTCTCAAAAGTGTTACCAGCTTGTTTAATAAATGTTGAAATGCAATTTTAAATGGGGTATTTTGAGAACGACAACACATACACAATTAAAACAACTTAGATTACAATAATCATCCCTGTAAGTGTAATTGATCAGGTCATTTTGTGCATGCCTGCAAAGTCTGGGGAAGTTCCATTTTGTTGCGCACGTAACTCCGCTCATAGAAGCATGAGCACAGCTATCCCAAGGTTTTTAAGGCTTCGTCGAAAGGTTTTGTCCTTCAGTTAATATCTCCGGGAATCAGTTTCGTCGAACGGCTCTTTGCCAGAGGGTCGGGAGGACTTTAGAAAAAGGTTTCGTCAAAAGGTTTCGTTGTGGCGATCGTAATTTGTTCAGGTTGTCAAGAGGTGAATAAGTATTCACAGTATCTTGATATCTTTGTAAGTCCTTAATCTCTATTGTAATTTTGATGTAAATAGCAATTACTGAGATTTTTGTGTTATTCATTTTAATGTATAAAGTTTGAATAAAATTGAAAGAACCGATTAAAGACTGTGTTATTGTACAAAGAGTGAATAAATTCGAAAGAAAGGGAAAGTCTCTCGGTCTTTTGGCTGAGATCACGTGCAGTATCCGTTCTTTTAATCCAGTCTGGAATGGATCCTCACATGGTAGATTAATGATGTAAATGTGAGTTGCACAGCAAAAAAGTCACAACATTTTATACCTCGGCTCAAGAGAGTCCTACGAAGATAGGAGTTGGACTGTTAAAAATTCATTTTTCATGCGATGTTAAATTATATTTTTGAATTATTCGACTTGGGTACACTTTAATAGATCAAAGAAGGCTACACTACTACCACTTTTCAGGTAAATGTTTGAAAGCATATACATGACATGTATCTCTCTTCCCGTCTGCTCGTCATCCTGCAATTGAAAGCGCCACCATTTTTTTCTTGTGCATTTTTGCCTGAATATCCTAACACTTTGGGCAAAGTGCGGCACGCTAAACTATGAAATGGGGCTGACGTTTTTTCCATATGTTTCCCTAAATGGAGCAAAATTTTGTAGCCTTCTTTCTTCCTTGAAAATTTGCCATGTCGACTATGATTTTTTTTTTTAATTTTTCTGCAAAATTGTTTTAATGGATTGGATGAGTCCTTTTGTGTAATTAAAAGAGATGTTATTTCTCTCACTTAAAACCAACATGGTTTGCTCTAATGGTCCTGATCCTGACCAAATTTCAGATCCCGAAGATGTCTGCACCTTAGGTTAACGGTTTTTTTTTTTTTCATTTGGAAAAGTGTCCGATAACCGATTTTCTGGATTACCGCATCAGTGTTGTACAACCGGTTCCATGGGTACATTATGTAAAAGGTGAAAATTTGGGAATTGTTAAAAGGATCTTTGCAGAACATTTTGCTGTGTTAATCAGACAAACATTAATTCAGGTCACATGAACACCAGTCTTCAATTTTAACCGAAAGCTATCCTAGCGTAGGTTTTTTTCCTGGAAGCCAAAACTTCATTATAACAGTTAGGGATAGATCACAGAGCTTAATTTCCAGGGCATTTTTAATCCTGAACCTGGACTATGTCGTTAGTAGTTAGATAAGATTTAACGCCACACCAACACGAATGTGTTATATAGTGTCATACTGTTCAAATACTGTTCAAGTCCTCCCGTTTAGTCGCCTTTACGACAGGCAGGGAATACCGTGAGCATATTCTACAACCCCCAGCCCACAGGGGAAACTATGTCGAAATTTACCTTGCACACTATAAGTTAAACAAGCAGGCCTAACGGTAGGGAATTTAAGCTGATATTTTTGCATGGTAGCCTAGGCCTTCATCAGTTAAAACTTACGGTAAACAGGCTAGCCATTAGACAGTATCGTTTAAGTTAACAATACTATGATTATGAAGCCCCAAACAATAAAAACATTGCCCTCTGTAATTACCCTCTGTTTACCCTCATCAGCTGGCAGAAAGAAGTTAATAATTAGTAGTAGAGCAATTATTTTCATGCTTTTGTTTATCATATTGGATGACTTCAAGCTGCATTTGATAATTGGTACTCTGAGCAAGGATATCAGGGGTCCCTGCCCAAATGCCTGGGCCCAGTTCAATGGGTATACTGAAGGTGGCTACAGGAACTGTCATCCTCATCGTCATAGTCTGAGACATGGGTGCAATTTCATGTCACTTCAGGGCCATATCACTGAATAGAAAACGTACCAAGAATGGTCAACTCATACTAGAGATATCCAAATGCTCTTTTGCATGAAATTCACGTTGGTATAGGACTTAAAAATCTTGCTAATCTTTGATCTTTAGGAGGATGGCTAAAGTATAAACCCTGTCTGTATTTGTCACTTTACAAATTGGTAGAATTTTTGTAGCCTGCATGTGTGCTGGGTCCAATTGTACATAACATGTAAACCGAATTCCAAAGTAAAACAGAGGTGCCAGCTTTCACATGACAACAAAGCAGTGTGTTTTAGCCCTCAATCATACCTCAGATAACTGCACGTCAATTAGTGTACTTCTTAGGAATCGGGGTAGTACAGTATGTTGAGCCAGGGAGGTGTAATCACACCTCCCTGGCTGAGCAAACTACCAGTGGAGTAGCATGTGATGCAGATGAGCTATACTAGGGCCAAAATGAGGACTACAGTATTAGGCAGAGCAGATTAAATGGTGCTATTTGTGATTCAATAGAAGAGATTGTAAATATGTCATTGCTTGAATTTTGTTTGATACCCGCTCATCTTTCAACTTTACTCATACAGTACTTAGGTCTATTTTGGTTATTTGACAGAAAACATGTGTATTTGGGTGAGATTTAGTTTTCAAAATCTAAGTAAGTTGTGACCCAATCGTATAACTAAGACTCTAATGGTACATCAGAATAGTATGTGAATTATAAATACTGCATGTACCTTTAGAAAATTGTATAATTGCGTATACAATGGCATCAAATCCGTGTGGCACTTTTGATGCAGTCCTTCTCCTATACCACTTCCGTTATTTACACTTACAGATAATGGAAATGCAAAGTACCAAAGGATCTTAATCAAAGGTTTTCTAATGTTATTTGGTTCCAGGTCAACTGGTAAAAGATTTTCTTGGACCTCTCTTGGATTTAGAATTTATGTTAGTATCTTGATTCTCATCACTGACTTCAGAATTCATCCATTGCTCATTTTTTTAGATTATATATTTTTAGTTAGTAGTTTATTTTTTTCATTATAGATCAAATTTTAATGTTTTCCTCCTTGGCCAGTCTAGCATGTGCAGTACTAAATATGAGTCCAGAGTGTTCTTGACAAGTCAGTCCATGGAGTCCCAAATATTGTAGGAAAGGAATATTTTGGGAGTAGTCAGAGTGGTGTAGCATGTGGTTAGGTATTAAAAGAAGGTGTTAAGGTCACAACAGGGTTTTGTATGTAAGAGGAGTACTCATTCTAAGCATTTGGGTGAAATTTGCATTGAAATCCAATGTGTGGTTCTCAAGATATGAGCATGTAAAGTTGTCACATTTTCAACAAAAAGTGGACTTGAAGCAAGCACATATGACAACACAGATCCCCACATTAGTGCACAGTCTTTTGTTTTTCTTTAAATTTTACACTCGATTTTCTCCTCAACAATCACACATTATTAAAACGTGGTTGCATAAGTGGCATGGGAACTTTACAAACTTTGCATCCCCCACAGGAAGGTCCTATTCATATTTACTTCAAGGTCAACACAACAGTCTGATAAAACAAAGTGAAACAAAGCATTCCTTGTCAATATGAGGAAGTGATATAAGCTCTGCTGCCCTCGAACTCACCTTTGAACACAAATCTACTGGTTTAATTTTCTGATGATATCTCAAGAAATACATGTCCGATTTGAATGAAACTTTCTTCACACTGTGTAGATTTGGTTCCTCTTTCACATATGAAAATTAAATTTTTGTTCAACTTCCCCTTTAATTCCAAAATCTTTGGAATAGATGCCAGAGATGAAATTTTCTTATAAAAAAAGTCATGCGCAGGAAAAGAGTTTTACTTCCCCTGTAAGGTAAAATAGATTTGCAAAAAGTAGCTCAGCTTGAAAACTTTTCAAAGCCAAAAATCCCTCATGATGATGTCTACAGCATGAAAGCAAAGGGGTCCACGTCTCCCCTTCTACAGCATAAAGGTGGTTGTGAGGATTTTTTATAACCACATAATATGACCTGCTTGTCAAGTGACTTTTGGACTGCCAAGGCGGAAGCCTTGTGCTACTCGGCTTAGAGAATCCAATTTGACTTTTCACTTTTTTCTTTTATTTTTCAGTTTTCAAAGAATATTAATGGAAGAGCCCAAATGAAGTGTTAACAAGTAGCTTTCTGTAAAACTGTAACAGGAGCAGGAAATTTTTAGATGAATTATGCTCACAAAGAAAAAACAAACGTTCTGAAATATCAGTTCTACTATTATGAAGAATTAGATCGCGTGACAAAGTAATATTATTTGTTTTGTACATACAGTAGGAGCAACAAGTTCAAATGAACGGGACTGCGGTTCAATTTGTACTTGCTGTTGTAGACCGACTGTTTTTTACATGGAATCCATGGTCTCTCTGGAAGAAGAGGCGTCTTGTCAGGAGTGATGTGGCTGTCAAAAATTTATTGTGTTCATCATGGTTGTTCTTACAATATTTTCAAGGCTTGACGAAGACTGAACTTTGCAAGATGCTGCCTTATTCGCAATGTCTGGAGAAATAGTGAAAGGCTACTGCTTGCAGTTTATAATAATTCAGCCTGTTTTGTACTGTAATAAATTGTGATTATGACATTGTTGGCAAATTTCAAGAAACAACCTTTCATATGAAACTTGGAGATGGTTGATATTGCTGCTTTTACTCATATTTTGAAGCCCCGTTACAATCTTGGACAACACTATATCCTATAATAGCCACTTAGAACACAATGTAATACTTATTTCATAATTCGCACTGGATGTGATTTTCAATCCAGTTACTATCTTACTTAAATTACATTGTCCGTTAGATGACTGTCTCAAGATGAATTCTTTAACCAAAAGAAAGAGGCACAATTTTTGTTGAAATCAATGTGAAGCAACCAGCGATGTAATCCACGTAAGATGTATTTCTGTAGGGAGGAAGAAACTAATGAACAGCCATTGTCAATGTGCTTTAATTAATCGCGTCAGATCATGATACACGCCAGACGACAATACTGCAAGTTCGAATGTGGAACCGTCTTCGCCTGATGTACAAATGTGATCCAGGTTTAAAGTTGCTAAAATGAACAAACAGACTCTGATTGCCGCTTTAAGACCTTAAAGGCCCAGTTCTCTCACTCCAAACAGTACCAATTCTCCTAACCTTCTTACTTAAGCCCCTCCCACAATTGTCTGAAATTCATGCTCATCCAGATACAATCTCAGTTTATTGCTTCAAGGTGAGTAGAGAAAAACTCAATTTATGTAATCAAAACACTCTCAGTACCGTTCATGCTTTGTAATATAAGCTTTGGTACTCTGCATTGTTTGAATTAGCTGTCAATCAAAGAGCTGAGCTAATTGAGGAATTCGGTACTCCCGTACCAAAGTTGTAGTTTGGGGTGAGAGATTTGGCCCTTTAAGTGTAGTTTGAACTAGACTGACCATATGGTGCCTAGCACGATCTATAGTATTGTCTAAAGATAAAAATGTTTAAACGGCTTGTTTTTTCAATTTTCGAGATTGAATTGATGAATACCAGCTTGAATTATATGGTTAACCAGAGGTTTGGAAAAAAGTGAAAGACAAATCCACTTGACTTTGATAAGTGTGGTCATGACTACCCCTCGGGGCGCAAAAGTCTTTTCGTTCAGCTCACCGCTACGAAAAACTAACTGAAGGGCGGCAGCTTAAGGGGGTTGCCGCCACAGAGGCGCTACGAAGGCTAGGTCTTGACTCCCTCCAACACCCATTGAGGACCACTATGTTTAGCCAGCTAATCCATACAGATTTTAAGGGCAAGAGCAGTCGCCCCATATCTGCCAAATTTATTTTCAGCAACAGCTAAATCTCACTAATTTCTTGTTGTAACTCTTTGAATATCTATCATAATATTTTAGGGCTTCAAGCAGATGTTTCTAGTAAATTTCACAAGTGAGAGAAAACGATGAAAGAGGAGAGTATTCTACATTAATTTAAAGGCATATTTCAGTAGCTTTTCACTTGAGTCTCGTAAGAAAAATAGAAGTGTGCCACGCGGCCATGTAATTTAAGCCCTGTTGCGATACCCTTTTCCCACCACTGGATATCTCACTTTAGAGTCTGGTAGTTTTTGTTAACCAGAATGCAAAAATGCATTGAGGTTTCGATGATACATAAATGTTCCGTTTCAAAGAGTACCATCATGCACC
This sequence comes from Holothuria scabra, assembly GCA_037179385.1. Taxonomy (NCBI): domain Eukaryota; kingdom Metazoa; phylum Echinodermata; class Holothuroidea; order Aspidochirotida; family Holothuriidae; genus Holothuria; species Holothuria scabra. The sequence goes on from CM074180.1 coordinate 77,198,827, forward strand.
ATTATCTTCTCACTCAAATGTTATACTAGTATGTTCAAAAAACAATTTGTCATTCCAGATGACCTTTTGACCTCAATAAAAGCCATACATAGCTAAACAGGCAAACAACAGACAGAGAAAGGACAAACAACTATCATGAAAGATCGTATTTAAAAACGGTACTAGACTTTGACCCCTGGAGACCCCAGGTAACCTTGCATTTCTGCCAAAAAACAATGGGCCTAAATCGAGGGTGGAAAATCACAATTATTCCGCCTAAATCGGGATACTTGGCATCTCTGCCTTTGACCACCAACAAAAACAACATGGACCATTTCCTGACCATAACCCATCCACATACCAAATATGAATTCTACTCAAGTTTCCTACCATAAAAATGTCAAACTTTGACCCCAAGTGACCCCAGATGACCTTTGACCTCTGCCACAAATATTAGGAGCATTTCCTGACCATAATGCATCTACATATTAAATATAAAATCTTTCCAAGCTTCCCATCTTGAGATTTCATGATAGCGAGATTTTCAGACTTTGGACCCACTGGTGTCCCGAGATGACCTTTGGCCTCTACGAAAAAACAATAAGTACCCTTTTCTGACCATAACACATCCACATACCCAAATACGAAATCTATGTAAGTTCCCTACCTTGAAATATTGCATTAACAAAATTTAAAGACTTTGACCCCTAGTGACCCCATATGACCTTTGGGGTCACAAGCAAAAGGAACCACTTCCTGACTATAACACATCCACATACCACGTATGAAGTCTATCCAAGCTTCCTATCTTGAGATATCACGTTAACGAGATTTTCAGACTTTGACCCCTGGTCACCTCAAGAGACATTCAACCTCCGTCAAAAGCAAAGGGGACCATCTACTGACTAAAACGCACCCACATACCAAATATGAAATCTATCCAAGTTTCCTACCTTGAAATATCGCGTTTACAAGGTGTTCAGACTTTGATCCCTGGTGACCCCAGATGACCTTTGACCTCCACCAAAAAACATAGGGACCATCTTCTGACCATAACGCATCCACACATACCAGATATGAAATCTATCCAAGCTTCCTACCTTGCGATATCGCGTTAACGAGATTTTCAGAATTCGACCCCCCCGTGACCCCAGATGACCTTTGAACTCTGCCACAAAACAAAAGGAATCACTTCCTGACCATTACGCATCCACATACCAAATATGAAATTTATCCAAGCTTCCTATCTTGAGATATCATGTTAACGAGATTTTCAGACTTTGACCCCTGGTGACCCCAGGAGACCTTCAGCCTCTGCCAAAAACAAACTGTACCATCTATTGACTAAAATGCATCCACATACCAAATATGAAATCCATCCAAGTTTCCTACCTTGGAATATCGCGTTAACATGGTTTTGAGACTTTGACCCCTGGTGACCCCAGATGACCTTTGACCTCCACCGTAAACACTACAGATCATACCCTGACCCATACGCATCTACATAAAACATATGAAATTTATCCAAGCTCCCTTGAGGTATCTTGTTAACAATATTTTCAGACTTAGACCTCTGGTGACCCGTGGTGACCTGTAACCTCCGCCTAAAACAATAGGGACCATTTCCTGACCATAACGCACCCACCTACCAAATATAAAATCTATCCAAGTTTCTTATCTAGAGATATCGTGTTAACAGGATTTTCAGACTTTGACCCCTGTTGACCCCTGTTGACCCCTGTTGACCCCAGATGACCTTTGACCTCCTCCAAAAACAACAGGGACCACTTATTGACTATAATACATCCACATACCAAATATGAAATCTATCCAAGTTTCCTACCTTGAGATGTTGCGTTAAAAACCTTTTTAGCCTTTGACCCCTGTTGACCCCAGATGACCTTTGACGTCCACCAATAACAATAGGGACCATCTGCTGACTATAACGCATTCACATACCAATGAAATCTATCCAAGTCCCCTACCTTGCGATATCGCGTCAACAAGGTTTTTAGGCTTTGACCCCTGATGACCCCAGATGACCTTTGACCTCAACCAAAAACAATAGGGTTCTTTTTCTCAATATGGCGCATCTATGTACCAAGTTTGAAAACTTTCAGACATCCCTATCTTGAGATATCGTGTTAACAAGCAAAGTGTCACACACACATACACACACACCTATACGCGTTTCTGGCGCCTATCGGGGACATGCTTATTATACCAGTCAAGTGGGGATATTGTGTTTTTCCTAGTCAACTGGGGATAATCACAGGTCATAATCAAGGTGACTGGGGATCCTGAAAAATTTACACACACATTTTCACACAAATTCAAACAAAAACCATGGAATCGCGGATATACCTCAGATCAAACTGTAAAGCTACAGGCACTTATTTGACACCCCACTTTGCATTATTTTGGACTTTCTAAAACCGGGGATATCCCCGTTTCGCGGGGTATCCCCAGTTCCACTGTAATTTTCATGTGTGTATCCCCGATTGACCCCACAAACGCACGCGCCCACACACACACATACACACGCACGCCATCATATGAATGCATTGGGTTTTTCTTATCACCGAAACCAAAAACTACCTGTTCTTTACAACGAAGCCACAAGAAGTTATAAAATGCGGGCACATGTGTCAGATTGCTCTTGTTTTTCTTTATAATTGAATGTCCTGTTTGTCCTTGATAGTTAGTTAGACAGAGTTCTACGGCCCAGTCTCCAACCTATTGGTTCAAGCCGAGCCGGCCATGGCCTTTTCCCACTACTCCATTGCTTATGCATGCAGAGCATCACGCGCAACGGCAGTAGGTTCCTTTTTTAGGGTCTTTGGTATGCCTTCTCGACCTGGGAAGCGAATCCGGGCCCTCCGGATGATAGGCGGATGCTCTACCGTTTGTCCTTGAAATTTGATATTGGATACCTTTACCTGTAGATCTAGAATTACTCCACACCCTTTGTAGGGTGTAGCAAACAGTGTCGCATAATTTTCTAAGCAACTGCATCAAAATTATGAAAAAAATTGAATGCAATGTCAAATTTATGTGCCGGGATGATGTCACTAATTGCCAAAAATGTACTTAATCCCATGAAAAAATGTATTATTTTGAAAATTAGTATCTTCGGAACGCTGTATGCTGTTGAAATGGGCTTTTCACGTTGAAAGAACATTTGTCTGCATACATGGAAGTCACTGGATTTTGCTTCCGAATAATGACGTCATAGCAGCCTTTTACGTTGCGTATCTCAGCCATGTTAGAGGGCAACCTCTATATATACGCACAGGCTTGCCCTTACTAGACATGGCGGTTGTTAATGCCTAGTTGTGACGTCACTGAGAACTATCTATAGGGTGACTGCATTTCCCTGGTCTAAATTATACTGCTTTTTTATTGCTGGTGCGCCTGAATTCCTCATCACTTCAAGTAAAGAAGATGGTAATTGAAAATAAATGATTGACAAGAAGATGTTCCACATTGCAATAAAATGTTTCAACTCTTTTTTACAAGAAAAAGGTCAGACAAGACTTGAGTTGATCTTTCTTGTCAAATTAGGATTCCACTCTGTTATCACCGTTCAAGTGCTTAATGCAGTTCTCGAAATTTGATGATGCGTTGTAGATCACTGTCTTAATTTAGATGAAAGTAAATTGTTTATTTGCTTAGTTTTCCGATTATGATAACCGTGTCATTGTTTTTCGCAGTAAAAGAACACAACTAATTATCCTATAGAGACACCACCTACTTGGTTTGTGTTACACCAAATATGGACAGCCTATGCCCGGTAACATGGGTTATCCAATTGACGTTAAGGTTTCCTGAAAAATAGGTCTGTGACAAAAAAAAAAGATCTGCAAACAATTGTTGTCAGTGTATAAAAGAAGCACCCCTGGTCGTGAAATTCATTTAGAACTATTTCCACGCTGTTGAGAAGAAAACTGTACCAGCAAAACGATCAACTTTTGGATCACACATCAAAGAGAGAGACACTATGGCTTGGAATAAACTAATAACATGTTCCATTCTAATCTTTTCTGGAACTTACATGAGTTATGCACAGATTGGTACTGACAATAATGATGGTGAAATCGATACAACGGCTGAAGCACTTGTAAGTTGTTTCTAAGACGAAATAAATTTACCTGAATTCTAAAGATTCAATGTGAAGTGTTTGCACATACGGGTATATTTTTTTTCAACTCTGTTCAACGAGTATTTGATTTGCACTTACAACTTTTCTTTCAAGAAACTGTTATTTGTTTGACATTGTTTTTGGTGAGAATATATTTGTTTTTTCTTTTTAATTTACGGCTATTCCTTTACAGTGCATGGTAGTAATAGAAATCTCAGATCCTAGATCATATGAAAACGGAAATGAAAGTCAGTCAATGTTAGGCTACGGTGGTACCGTTTCTTGGGGAAATAAATTGTGAATTTGTAGATGTCATACCTAGTCAATCTGCGGCGTTTTGTGAATTATGCTTTCACCTCTCGGTTCACAGTAAAAAAAATAATAATAATAATAAAAAAAAAAAAACATCCTCTTCAATCTGTGAAAATATGAGTAATCATTCTTACATTTACCCAACACCTTTGCATCAAATTGCACCGATAATTCATCACATACTTGAGACCATTTTGTGGAAGGGGACCGAAGGGGTTATTGGAGTTTTTGTTCCTTATCTACGTGAAGCTAGGCTATAGACGCGTAGGGACATTTCAGTTTTGAGGCATGGGATATTTCTACCCGAAATATATAATTCTGTCCGAAAGACTTTTTCTAAACGGAGCGACCATTGGTTGGCAAGGAGTGAACAGAAAATTTTGAAAAAGTGCGACTCTAAGACTGGTAACTAAATAAGGTAAAACCAGGCCGAATACTTTTTACTATAAAGTTTGTCAAGTTGTGTTCATGAAGAGACTACACTCTAAAAACATCCTGCTTAAATTTAATCAGGATCGGGGTCAATAATTTTCCATATATTTCCTGATTAAATTAACGCGGAAATCCTGGTCAAAACTGACATTTTCCTTGTTAAAGTAAAGATTGGTTAGAAATCCTGATAAGAATTTAACATTTTCCTGTCCAAATTTCTTTTTTCCTTTTAACAAGGAAATGTATGGTTAATTATTGACCCCATCCTGGTAAAATTAACCAGGATTTAATCAGGATGTTTTTAGAGTGTAAAAGTTGCTTTTCCAGGATTCATCTCCCACACAAATTTTTCGCACTGACATGCTTTGGGCAAGTAGAAAATAGAACATGCAAGAGGCCGAGTCACGACCATACAATATAAGTAGATTGTGCTATTGCACTTTTTTACATATTAAAAGGCAATAAATGGCTAGTACGTAATAATGTGAATAATCTTATAAATTGACCTTTACATAAAGACACCCTTTTTGTTTTGTTTTATTTTTATTAGAATTACCTGTCAGGTAAAAATTATATTGGAACTGGACAAGCTTCCGAAATAGTCAATTTAAGAGTTGTATTGGAACATTTTCAGTGGTACACTGGTCTTGAGATCACAGGTAATTTTAGAACGAATTGTATTTCATTTTATTGTCCAGTAGTACATGAAAGATAATCGAAAATCTGCTTTAACAATGTATGAGAAGAGAGTTCGTTTGTCTGTTATGGTCATGTAAGAACAATCCCATATTCGACAGTAAACTCTAAAAACAAGTGTGAACTAAGTCACTCTCTGATAGAGTGAAAAAATTGAATTCACTTCATTAGTGTTAGGTCACTCAAAGAATAGTTAAAGTCACTCCAAGAAGAGCGAGATTGCCTGCAGGGATCACTCTTTTTAGAGTGGTTTCCGTTGGCACTATATCAAGAGTAAAACTGCTCTTTTGGAGTGAATTTCAATCTTCCTGGAGAGAATAACCACCCTACTGGAGTGAGTTTTATAACTTTCATTTTTTATTTTGGTTTTTAGAGTGTAACTTGTACCTGTGTATATCTTTTTCCGAAATGATTGCTTTGTAGTTCTTAAATTAATATCTTTGTTAGTAACCCGTAGCTAGAAGGATTAGGAACTGAAATTAGTTGATGAAATCAATTAAATGTTTTGGACTGCTTCTGTAGCAAAATAAAGGATTTCTAACACATGTGTAAAGACACGTGGATACTTTCTAAAGGGAACACTCAATCTTCGTCACCTTTGCCATTTCTTTTTTCAGTTCTTGTCAATGGGTATAAAATGCACCTATTCTTCAATGTCCGCAAGACATTGTATATAATGATAAGTCTTTCGAAACGCTTTGGAAAATAGGTGCGTTTAATGACAAGAATTAAAAAATACAGCAAAGCCGAAACAATAATATAAATAATATACGAACAAAACGAAGGTGTAATTGCTTTTACTTTTTCTAAAGTTCTCCCGAATCTCTGGCGAAGACCTGTTCGGCGAAACCAAACTTTACGTAAACTGCTTCCTAAAGAAGTTACGTCCACTGAAGGACAACACAAGATCAAAATCACGGCCCTCAGACTGTGCAGCTGTTAAATAACAGCTCCCTGCTCAGCCCATTTATATAAAATGCTGCCTGTTGCTTTGCCTTGGAGCTTTTATTTCCAAGTAACAGCTCTCTGGTCTTGCTTTATTCTGTATTCTTCTGTCGTAGTGTCAGACAGTGGCGGAGCTGCCATAGGTCGGGGGGGGGGGGGAAGGGGGCGGTCGCCTCCCTTGACGGACCAAAATCGTATGTCGGCGCCCTTTTTAAGTTTTCAGCATTCTTTACTCTTGCACCATTATTGGCAAAAAGACATAAATTAATAGTGTTGTTTTAAGGCCCAGATAACGAAATGCTCAAACAGCCACCAGTAACTGTACTATCTGCACTTTATTCTGATGAAAAGGGTCTTTGTAATGTAAGGGTAGGTTTTGCGGAAACGTATCTTCATGCTTTATACGCACTAATGAATGTTGTCGCTGTGCTAAGTTAATTGCTTCCGCACCAAGCGTGATTATAAGCTTCCAAAATACACCGACTGACATTAAATTCACCCTCCCGGCCAATAAAAGATGTTACAAAGGGCGTAACAATAATTGTAGCGCAAATAGCCCTCTCGTTGTTTTGTCAACATAGACAATAAAAAGAGTCTATAAAGATGTCATAATAGCCTTCCACAACAATTCTCAAAATCTTTTGAAGAGAACATTCAGGTTAAAATAAAATAAACTGTTACCCTAGTGGTAATGATTTAAGGATTTTAATGAGCAGTTTCCATTTTGCTTTTCTTCAAGTGACCATTCTCATGATAAATGGATATTTCTGACACTGCACGATAATCCCATGAAAATGCTTATTTCTGTACTTTCGTGGTCTCAAAAGCCAGAAAATTGCATCTAATAAGCCTACTAGGTTTAGGCTACTCTTATTTATGATGAATTCGATATCTAGAGAGCCAAGCAGACCTTTTGTCTTGGCTATTTCTGTCAATGTACTTAATAAATGGCTATTTCATAGTGGTCACATGATGTAAATTACTTCAATTAATGTTTCTTCTTGTACTTGTTTTGATTTCCAGATGCCAAAAATGTACACCGAACGGTGATTAATTTCCATAACTTTTTCTCCCTGTAAGATTGCTTGCTATTTAGCTCTAGCAGATCATTAATCTTAACCTTCACAAAGTACCCCATTAGAACATTAAGATCTTAAATCGAGGCCTGACAATAACACAAAATATTATGACCGCCTTCATACTAGAATGTGAAAGAGAGGGATAGGAGCATGGGTGTCCGCAGGTAGGGGCGAGGGGGAACTTGCCCTCCCCTGGAAAATAAAAACCCTGAAAAAAAACGATAAAAAACATAAAGAAAAGGACGAAGAAAAGTTAACATCAACATTCTTTAACAGTTCACTCAGTGTTTTCCCATTTATATGAGGTAAATAGGCTTTAGAAATGTCATTTCCAGCGATCTGAGATGCATTTTGGGCTAAAATTTTCTTGCGCTCCGCGCCAACTCATGGTGGCGCGGAGCTTTCCCCCCTAAAAGAATTTGCCCCTCCCCGAATTTTCTTCTGCGGAGGCCGATGAATAGAAAATTTAAACATGGTTTAATAGAAAAAAGTTGCTGAGGAGAAAAAGTAAGGAAGTCTTCTACGGGGTGCGGAACATCAAATGGAAAGTCTGAAAAGCCGTGGCTTTGACCGTGCTGAGGCTCAGGGTATTTACTCCTTCGAGGCGCCCCTGTTGACCATTTTCGCCCCCTCTAACCGAAATCCCTAGCTCCGCCACTGGTGTCAGGGTCAGCATACTGGCAAACGTAAGAACATAACTTTCAAATAAGCTAATTTCATTCAATGCAAGAATACTAAAATAGTGGCGCTATACTATTTCCTGCACATTATATATCTTTACAACAGGGGAACTTGACGCGGCGACGTTAGCGAAGATGAATTCTCCTCAGTGTGGCAACCCTCACTTTGGAGAGGAGGGTTTCTCTGTCTCTGCCACACGGAGAAGGCATTTTACTCACTTAGGATCAAGTTGGCCACGAAATGAGATCACGTGGTTTTTAGAAAACGGCACGCCCGACATGAGTCAAACTATTGTGAGGTCGCAAATAACTCTGGCTTTTCAGGTTTGTCTACATTAAAGATCAAATGTAAGTGAGAAAGGAAGTAAGTGACACTCTATTTCTCCATAAAAGGAAACTGAAATAACCGCACATTGAAGGGCCAAACCTCTCACCTCAAACTTCAATTTTGGTACGGGGGTACCAAAATTCTCCATTGGCTCAGCTCTTTGACTGACAGCTAATTCAAACAATGCAGAATATCAAAGTTTTTATTACACAGCATAAACGGTACTGAAAATGTTTTGATAATATAAATTGAGTTTTTCTTTACTCACCTTGAAGCAATAAACTGAAATTGTATCTGGATGAGCACGAATTTGGGAAAAACAATTGTGGGAGGGGCTTAAGTAAGAAGGTTAGGAGAATTGGCACTGTTTGAGGTGAGAGAACTGGGCCTTTAAAACTTAGAAAAATAAGACAGTAGGTAGGAAAGATTTTACGACTTAGTTCATGTGCACTTGGTTAAGTTGGACTGGATGCAGCCTTTTAGCTCACGGGCTTGTTTTCCATTGGTTATGCTGAGCACCTGAACACAATGGCATATGTATATAGATCCTCGAAGTAAGCTTTTAGATTTTATCACGTAAACGATATTGAAGCAGTCAAGCCTTCCAATTTTTCTTTAGTTTTATCCATACCAAATTGAAAAACCAAACACTCATGGGAAAACACTTTTAGTTTACGCAAAATAATTATTAAAACAAAAATAGTATAAAATACCACTAGAAATTTCATAACATGAGCATTCAAATTATTTTGTCCTTAAATCTAAAGTATTTACACAAATAAAGCTTTACAAAAATACAGTAAAATACATTTTTTTAATTTTTAATTGTTCTGAGAATGTAATCAACGAAAAATCTTTTCCAAAAAACGGAGGATTGGAGCAGAGAATTTTGGTGTGTGTTCTTCGTGCCATTGTAATATGCAAATGACCAGAGCAGCACGTGCCCAAACCCTATCCCACAATCCTCTTGAATTATTCTTTGGAAATTGGTCCACGAAAGAACATGACCACAAAAGTTTATGCAAGAGTTGCCTTCGCTGAGAGGTTACCCTTTTATTTGCGCTTTAAAAGATGCAGTATGTTATAAAACCTTTATGAAAATATCAGGATCAGAGGCACAAAGTAATATCGGCATCAATTTAACAGAGATAATTTATACTCTATTCTCTTCTGTAATGTTTTAGGCATAAACCTAGATTATGAGTCAGTTAGTAACGAATCTCTTTTTTAATTTAAACTATGCCCACTCCCTTTCTTTTCAAGATGCATTTGTCAATACCTCATTTTTTCATTTCCCATCTTCCAGTCCAACAAGCAACACATATTTGTGTTTGTGGTAATTTTGTACACAGTTCACCGAAAATTTAAACAGTTTCACTATGAAAGGAAAGAGCGTACCTCAATAGTCCAGTATAGTCAGACTACACCCTAGTCTATGCATGACTATATTCAGAAGTATGTGATGTTGTTCTCAATGAATTGTGAACTATTTACGGAGTGTAACTTGTTTCTTTACCTTGGATATGCAAAAGTAAGATCCTGAAATATAGTGAAAGTTACTCCTAAAAGAAATTGATGGAAATAAGCCCTCAGGATTCCTCCAAAATACAAAAAGGGAGATTTATGAATCCTAAGCCCAAGTCCTTATTGATACTGCCTTTAGCTCAAGTTGCAAGTGGGGTCATGGGGGGGGGGGGACTTGCTTCAAGGCCCCCTGCAAGGTGATATTTAGAGGGTTTCATAAGTCATTTATATGTGAAAGTTCATCATTGCTTTAAAAAGTGTCCTCTTTTTAATTAAGTAAGAAACCAACATATTGACAGTTTTCTAATTTTTATAATAGGTGAAAAGGGGGAATTTGACCCACCTTCTCCTGGATAAAAAAGGGGGGAATCCCCTTTCCCCTCTGGCGGAAAAACTCAAAAGCTATTGTTTCCAAATAAGTCTGAGGCCACTGTTCTTGCCCTTTAACTTGATGCACAAAACTTGAAGTGAAAGTATGATATGCATCAATAATTTTAAAGCTCTCCTGCTCTTTTTTGACAGTACTGGGCAAAAGTAATCCCCCTTACATTTAGGGAAGTTTTTACTACCAATGCTGATATTCATATTCGATTCGCTGTGCGTGAACACGGGGATGGAAACAGTTTCGACGGACCTGGGCGGACCCTGGCGCATGCATTCCAACCAGGATTCGGTCGCAGCGGTGACGTTCACTTTGACGATGACGAACGGTTTACTGCAAGTGAGTGATATTTTATGTCTTATTTGCTCTAATATCCATTTACTACTATGAATTGAGTTGAGAAGCAGCTGACTACACACGTGTGACTGTTTCACTAAAACTAGAAGACTTTTGATTTTTTGCTCGGTAGTGAGAGTGGCTTACCAATTGTGGCGTAACGGGAAAGCACTTCATACAGTGGCGTGGCCCGGGGGGGGGGGGGGGGTCAGATCCCTCATGACCCAACCTTCCAAAAAAAATAAAAAATATCAGTTTCTTCTCTCTTTCGTTCGACTTTCTCCTCATTTCGTGCCCACCCCCCATGACACCAAACCCCTCCCCCATGAGACAATCCTGCCTTCGCGTCTGACTTTATAGTATTGTATATACTATCACAACCTTTCTGCAAACATGGCAAGTGGCCCCATGGGTTCCAGCCATGGACATCCGTGGGTAAAGGTATGGGGGGCACCCACCCTTATCCTCTTTATAAGTTATACGGTACCTGGTCTGTATAGAAATTGCACCACACATGACTTTATTTGTAATTTTGTTAAAGGTCTATGCCAATAAATTCCTAGTTGCGATAAATTTTATGCATATCCATAGGCCTACGAGGCGGAGGGCAGAGGGGAAGACTCCCCTCCCCCAATTTTCTCAAGACCTTAAATTCGGGCAGGGATCTGGAAAAATTCGGGCAGCCGTTTGAGTCTTAAAACCTGGTTTGTTTCTACTTACACAGAAAATTCATAGGCGCACCCGAATTCCTTCAAACACTTGGCCGAAAAAATAATAAAAAAGCATCGTAGTCACGGTACAATTTTCATAAAAACTCTAAAAGATACCAAATTTCGCGACACATTCGGGCAGCTTAAAAAAAAACAATTTTTCGTCAGCCTCACTTCGTATTCTTGCGCAAACCTTTGCCCGAAATGACACAATATTCGGGCAAAAGTTGCAAAAAAGTTCTGGGATATTTTTAATTTCCAGATTAGAAGGGGAGGATGTACACAGTCCACAAAATTTTGCCCGAACAAATCAATCAAAAGCCATCTTGTGACGCACCATATTAATAAATGACAATCACCAATAGTCACAAGAAGGCTGAAACTTACTTGGTCGAGAGGTATTTGGGCAGCATATGAATGAGATGACGATTTTGCACTTTTCAAAATGATCCTCTTAAAATTGTGCGAAACTTTTTAATCTGCAGTGCTGTGAAACCGAAATGTGGGCAATGGTAAACAAATCAGCGTAGCTTGTTTGCTCACTCATACGAATTTAGTGTGAACAAATCTGCAAGTAAGTCTGCTCACAAATTCATGTAAGAACATCTAGCAACGTGACAACCCGGGTTTTTCTCAAACGGCGTTAGTAGAAAAATCATTTATAAATAGTCGGGAGTTCGGCCCGAGTCATATAGACAGTTGGGACAATCCCCCCTCCCTTGGAAAATCAAACTTGTGAAAAAATTAATTAAAAATTGAAATAAAAAAATTAAAAATAAATCATCAAAATATCTTCACTCACAGCGTCAGTTTCTACTCGTGAAATATGCGGACATTTGATCAGGAATAGCAAAAGAGAAGATGGTATGCTGAATAGTGAAATCGCAATTTGGGGACCATCATTCGTGATATCTATCAGAAATTTGTAATTGTAAAAACTATGCCACAATTGTACTAGTTGTCAGGTGTGTAGTGTGCATATGGCATCCGACTATTGATGAATGCGTTGGTCTTGGTTTGGTCCCGTGATGATCTCAAGTGGCTTCGCGCGGATGTAACTGGGATATACAAGGTGAATGGGGGGGGGGGGGTATGATTCATAATTGGGTAACGGATATAGGCCTATATAGGCTGTTAGACAGTTGTAAGTTTTATCGTGCATAGGCGTGCGAGGACATGACCGAGAGGCAAATTTCCCTTCAACAATATTTTACATTGAAATTCTAAAAATCTAAAAATTACAGACATGAAATTCCTGTTTCAGGGCTGGGTACATGCAGCTTATAACACTCGCCAAGTGTCGTTTCCGGCCATCTGGAGGGTTTGTAAGGCCCAAAATTTTCTTGTACGCTCCGCGCCAACTGATGGTGGCGCTCCGCATAGATAGCATACACAATTGAACCATCCATGAATGACCTTGCCCCCCACGTAAAAATTTCTGCGGACGCCCGTGGTCGCAACAGAGTCACAGACATACGGTACTCATGTTTTTAATTCCGTTCTACAGATACAAGACCAGATAAATGTTTTATACATTCAGGGGTGCGGTATATCATTTTATTATGTTTTTTCACATCTCAATTTTTTTAAGGACGAACCTCGGTTACCGATTGCTGGATCGGGGAAGAATATATGAATAGTGCCTTGTCAACGCCCTTTTTTATTTAATGGGCACGGTTTGTGGGGATCAAGTGTTTGCTAACTAGGAAATAATTTGCGCCCTTGTTTGTTTAAATATTAACAGGCTGCTACCTTGCTTGGGAACCGTGCGGAAATTGAGTTAATCGGTTTGTAAGGGCCAATTCGTTGCATGGCATCCCCACTCAGGTAATTCGGGCCTCTGAATCTGAGCTAAACAGGCTGCTAAAACACACGGGATCCTTGTAAGTTCGACGAAACTTATATTCGATGCGATGCAGTGCCATCCTCCCTTGAAGTTGAGAAGCCTTGGGATTTTCGAGGGTTTCTGAAGTTCTTCAATTTTTAAAATTATATTGATGATAATCTCATGCTGCATGACGTAAAATAGTTTGTAGAACGCGCAAACAAACTCATTTTCCAATGATTATAGCCTAATGTAGTCATCCAATGGTAGTGCCAAGTGGTACATTTCATCTGGGAGTTTTCTGACCTTTTTGTAGATTTGCTCATTTTTGGTGAAAATTTTGGAAACGAAAGTTCAAAGTATCGACGGCTTTTATTCTGCTTATAAGCCTAGGAAAGGCCATTTCCGGCTGTCTGAGGGTTTGCCATTTTTCAAAATTTTCTGTACGCTCCGCGCCAACCAATGGTGGCGCTCCGCTTAGATAGTCTTTCGGGCAGAATTACATTCTTCGGGCAGAAAATCCTCTGCCCCCCAAACTGAAATGCTCCAGTACGCTTATGTGCATATCTTTGCTTCATATGTCAAAGATACTGAAGCTGTAAAATGACCTCATGAGTTATTTAGATCATTTATTTTTCATATTATAGGTACCGGAATTAACTTGCTTCAAGTCGCTGTCCATGAAGTTGGCCACAGCTTGGGTTTAGGCCACTCCAGTGACAATAATGCAATCATGGCACCATTCTACACATATCGATCCAACTTTGCATTGGGAACTGACGATATTAATGGCATTCAAGCCTTATATGGTGAGTAACACCAATATAAATAAGCTTGAATATTAAAATTGAACTTAATTGTATTTAAATTATTTCTTTCCTTTTGAAAAGTACGTGTTCCTTTACAACTCCCAACGGCAAAGGACAGGCTTTGCTTCATGTTCTTCACACAAAAATGAAAACAGAACAACGGTCTTTAGCAGACAAGAACTTTTAATAGGGCATGAAACAAGCACAGTTCTATTTATTCAAACGACTGTGGAATATACAATCCGTTTACTCTGTAGGAATTCACTTTATGAATATTCATTTATTAGCTGCTTTCGAGATCGCAACGAACAGACCGTAAAGACTCAGCGAGTGTTTACTCATACGTACGTACACGCTTAACCGTATTTTCATTACACTTATCTACGACCAACGTTAGGCTAGGATGTGCTCGTTGTACGAAAAATGTATAGCTAAAGAGCATTACTATGTATGTTCATACCTGTGGTTTAAGCATATTCTGCCTCTCTGTGTCAGGCAATGATCCCCCCTATCCCCCCCCCCCCGACCTATTTCCTCCTTTTTCATGTTACCGGGCACCAATTCGTTGGCTTGGGTAAAGTTTCTTACTACAATTCAGTTCACACTAACCTGAGTATAGCCCTAGGTTGTTTGTGAATAGGTCATCCGTCGAATATACAAACAAATGTTCTACACTGTTTACGTGTATATATTCCTTTCCTTTTCAGTTGAGCATGTACGCATATCTCCTAAAATTGCTTATTCATAAATAATCATAAACAAACATACTTTCATTGGTTCATGCTCCTCACTGGTGACCTAATTACGAGGGAAAAAACTCAACTTTCATTTGGCAAGCAGAATTCAACAACTGCACTTCGGACAAAGTTTATTCCCGAAATAAGCTAAAACCGTCCTTCTAAGTATAGAACCTCTTAAACAGTTTCCAGCTTCAGCTACCTGGCTCTAGTGCCATCACAAATTAAGGAGGTTTAAAGGTGAAAAGCATTCACCCCAAATTTATGTTGAAGCAACTGCTACAAATTACAGTTTCCCTCTTACTTCCCTTCAAGTTCTTACATCGTATTATACAACTTCAGTGTTGCATATTCAATATAAAACAAGCAGTTTCTCCTAGTAAATCTCACATTTGAAAAGAAAAGTTGCTGTTCACATGACTCTCAACAGCCAAACATGAAACAGGACAGTCTACTACACTACTTCAAGCTGGGGTGGCTGCTCTTGCCTTTTTAAGTATTTCTTTATAAAAACTCGTACTTTAACTTTAAACTTTGAGCCAGAAAAACGGCCTCTTTCTCTTTCCTTTTTTTTTTGGGGGGGGGGGGGAGGGGGGTATGCCTTTATAGGTTTGCCTGCGTAGCGACTATGTGACTGCCACCCGTAGCGATGAGCTGAATGAGCTGAAAAATCTTCGTGCGTTCCGCAGGCTATTTATAGGTCCGAGAGACACAACTACCTGATATAAATGCGTTGTATAGAGGCGGTATTAATAGACCGCATGGACTCCCTTAGACTGAACTTAAATACTGCTGGGTTATATATGATAGATGGGTATAAAATGCTAATTAAAACTCAAATACACATACACATTTAAACTTCACCTTTTCAGGACCACCAATGGAAAACCCCCCAACACGGCCACCCATGACAACCGAACGGATTACCCAAACAACCCCCTCGACACCAACCCCACCTCGAACCTTATCTCCAATCTCTTGCAATGCAGATTTTGACGCGGCCACCGAAACCTTCGACGGCAGTATACTAGTCTTCCAGGGTAAGTCTCCAAATTTGACTTTTGTTTTTAAAAGCCAATGTTTGATAAAATATTTTTTGAAGCTTCATAAAATAGGATAATGTTCGTTTTTAAACACCTAATTTTGGAAAATACGATCGTTTCCTTTTATTTAAACAATAACAATTCAGAATCTTCAGTTGTCCGTTAGCAAGTTTTTCAGCATATGCCTACCATTTATTTAATAGTAGATCCTTTTGAGGGTGATGAACTCACAATGTTTTAAGTTTCAGATTATTTTTCAACTCAAATTGCAAAAACACCAGATGAAATTATACAAATGTACATTGTACAAAAAAAGTTAACAGAAAGTAAGCCATATTATAGCTTATCAAAGTATCAAGCAAACACAGAACTGAAAAGAAAAAAAGGAAAAACAATAAAAAAAAAAATAAAAGCATATAAAAATATCGACACAAAGTTGAAAGTCCATCTTTCGGCTAGGTCCAAAGGTGAAAATTGAAAGGGGAAAGTGAGAAGAAACTTTAGTTAAATTCGTTTTTTTTAATTTGTCTACACTTTGCAGGCAATCAATTGTTTAAAATAATCAACTTCAAAATCCAGTCTGGTTATCCTAGACCCATCAGTCAAGAATTACCAGGGGCACCTAGCTTTGTCGATGCATCGTTCCTGTGGACAGCTAGAGTTCAGCATCAATACATGTACATTTTTAAGGTGAGATTGTCCCTTTCATGCGACTGTTTCACTAAAACACCGGTGATATTTGCTCTCCAGTAGGTCTGGCTTACTAATATCACTCCGTATTGGCCTACCATATTGTAAAGAACCGATAAAAGAACAAATTTAATCATAGTGCGAAATCACTACTATAAGCCCTGATTTACTAAAAGAAATTAAAGGTAGTCTGGCATTTTTGCAAAAAACCTGATTTTACTTGGTAGGAGTAAGCTTTCCTAAGGGAAAAAAAATGAATTTATGTCAGTTTCTTTGACGGTTCTCTAGATATACCTCTTCAAAAGTTGAATGTTTCTCGAGCAACCAATTTCACAGTGTTAACATTTTTCTAAACCCTTTGTTAATTATCTCTTAAAAACTCATCAGACAGTTTTTGTTTTGACAATTAATTTTCAAGGACACAATTTGAAATTTCAAAATATAACCCTCAGAACATGTTCATGCTACACCTGCGCTTTAAATGAAGATTCCATAAACAAAGGATAATTTTATCCACCTATGGCCTGTCCCTCTGTAGCGGAAAAATGACCGAAACGCACGTACTGAGTATTGCATGCTTTCGATGAGAAAATATACTCATCATGAGAGCAAATTTATGCAAATGGTGTACACTATAGCGAACAGTTTAACTCGCGTTTTTTGAGTATTTCTGGCCGAAAAATTATACTAGTGTACTGAGAAATAACATGTTTGTGAATGATAAAGTGCAAATCAGAAGTTACCCGGATTTGACGGATTTTCATGAAAACTCTGGCATTTTGGGGATAACATAAAAAGTGGAATAAGCTTGAAAAATCAGATGAAAACATTTTATTGAATGCATATTTACACATTCATTGTTCATTTCAGGGCAACCAATACTGGGTATTTTACAACGGACTGGCAAACCCTGGCAACCCTTACAATATTGCAAACTGGGGACTTCCTTCCAACATTGATGCAGCGTTTCAATGGACAGGGAATCAAAGATTATACTTTTTCAAAGGTAAAAAAGAAATTCATTTTATAACGATGGCGATAGTTACCGCTTCTTCGCCGACCCTAGATGTTCTTTCAGTGAATTAATTAGTGAGTTAATTATCTTTAACATATTCGTTTTGCAGGTGATCAGTACTATCGGTATAACACTATGACCCATCACATCGATCCGGGATATCCAAGACCTATCAGCATATGGAAAAATGTCCCAGCAGATCTGTCGGCAGTTCTCGATTTCGGATCAACCTCGTACTTTTTCCAAGGGCAGTATTTTCAGGTCTTCAACGATTCATCTTTTACAGCCTCAAGCAGGGTGAAAACCGCTCCTTTGTGGCTAGGATGCAGAACAGAGGGTCTCGAAGAGTTTGAATCAACTGAAATACCAACCACAGGGTAGGTGGGAAACGAAAAAAAAAATGGAGACGGAAGTGCACTCATTCCTAATATTTCTGTCGTCATCATGACGTCACTCTTTTCATTATGGTACATTTATTCTAAATCTTTTGCAAGTCAAGAAAGCTGTAAAAGAGTTTGAATGTTCGGTTACATAGTTACAGTTACCAGTGAAGTACAATACTAAGTCATGAGAAACCCCTTAGAAGGACTAAAGTTAAGCTTTCGTGGCGAATGTAGTCCTTTGTTCCCTTAAACCTCTCACCTTTCTCCAAGGGCAGTATTTTCAGATCTTCCTCGATTCCTCTTTTACAGCCTCAAGCAGGACTGAAACCGCTCCTTGGTGCCTGGATGTACACGAGAGAAACTCGAAGAGTTTAATCAACTGAAATACCAACCACAGTGTGGATGGAAAATAAAACTTTCAATGGGGACTGAAGAGCTCTCATTCCTGGTATTTCTGTCGCTATCATGACCTTATCCTTTGCATCATGGCATCCTTTTTTCTTAAACCTTTTGCAAGTCAATAAAGCTAGTGGAAGAGTTTAAATCTTCGGTTACAAAGCCGTGCAGTTGGGAAGCAGACCTCACATTTTGACGGTTATTGCACAGTCTTAACGCCCTCAGCACTCGCGGTGAAATGCATTCTGGGAGACCGTACTTGAGCCTACGAAGAGCGGAAACGGACACTCGTCAAAAATGTCAATAATTCTTAATCAAGGTCTTGCGTAATTGAGTATTTTTTGGCAATTGACGAAAAATGGAAAGAGAAATACTCAAAAGAACTTGTTTCAACAGTTAGCGATTGTCTGGGCTACAGGGAATGAACTTTGGCTACAGTCTTCGTCATAAGCTTTCCGAGAAAACCGAAGTAGCGAGAGCTAACTTGCGAAGTTTAAAACTGCACATTATCCGTCTTCAAGGTGAAAATATGTTGAAATATCATTTGAAAAAAGAGAACAAATAATATTCCCAAAATATAGGCCTAATGGTACCTTTCTTGTTATCCTTTTATCTTCACTAAAAATGCTGTAAAGAACTCTGTGCCTTTGTTCTGCTTGATCTGTTCATTACATGTACATACTTTTGCATTACTTCACAGTTTTAGCTTCTTTGGGAGTAATCCTTGTCCGAAGTGCAGTTGATGAGTTCGGTTTGTCAAACAAAACAAACACACACACAAAAAAATCGAGTCCTTTCCCCTGTAATGAGCTCATCAGTCAGAAGCATGAACCAATGAACATGCTGGGAAAAGCCCCTTATCTACTTTTCAGTTTTGGTACTCGCCATAGCAGGCTTATAGACCTACTTCCAAATAGCAATTACAAAGGATTGTGGGATAGAGTTTTGGTGTTTGTCACTTTTGTCAATGGCATTTTACTGTGGTGAAAATTGACCTACACTCAAAACTCTATCCCACATTCATTGTAATTGCTATTTGGAGATAGGTCTACGGCAGGAAAGATGAATTAAGTCGATTACAATGGATTATTTTTTGTGTGCATTGATCCGTGAAGTAACTCAAGAAATGTCCAGCGACCAGCACAATTGTATTTCCTCTCAGCATGAAAGTGTGTTTGTTTCTGATTAGTCATAAATTAACAGTGCATGCGTAGTTGCGTATTTGTCCAAGTGAGTACGCGTACGTTAACAGTGCATAGCATTTGTTCGTATCTTCGACGGATGGCCTGTACACAGTTTACACAAACAACCTGAGGACAATACTCAGGTGAGTGTAGCCCTTGAACAGGGCTGTGTGTTACGTTACATGGCCTGTAACGTAACACACAGCCCTGTTCAAGGGCTAGGTGAGTGCAACTGCAACGTTAAGGCATAGGCCTATATAATTAAAGTGAGAAACGTTACCCACGCCATCGATATTGTTGCACAATAACATGAAAAAAAAGGAAGAAAATATCACCTGTAACCCTAACTGGAACAGGGGAGAACGTTGCCTGACACAGCGAGGCAGCACAGGCTAAGACTATTGGTATGAACATGTACAGTAAGGCCCTAACTTATAGATATACATTTTCGTACAGCAAGCAAATCCTAACCTAACATTCGTCGTTGATTAGTGTACTAATGAAAATATGGTACATGACTGCATATCTACAGTATCAGTATGCACTGGCTGCATCTTGACGGTGTGGTCGATGCGATCTCGAAAGCACTTTATGCTTACGGATGTCAGATTTCGTCGCCCTTCAGCTTAAAAGAATGCATTTCTTAACCATGACATGTACCATTCAAGCTTAGTACCTTTTAAGAATGTATCATTTGACGGTACCAGGGGTGATCACGGTACTAAGCTAGAAAGAATGCATTTTGATCTTACGAATTGGGTACTCGAAAGAAGGTGATACATGAATATTCATAAAGTGCCAATGACTGCATGCACAGAAAACGAATTGCATATTCTTACATACAGTCAAGCCTCGCTGTAAGCGTTAATGAGGCTTGTGACGTCATCCTCTAAAATGGAAACTCCGCCCACAAGAGAAAATCATGAGTTTCGCAGAATAGGCACCTAACATGCTGGGGGAACTTCAAGCTTCTGAATAATGCATAAAAAGGCGTTCCTTGTTGCTGTATCCTTGGTTATCTGAAATCTTAAAGTCTTTTCTTTACTAAAATATCGTGAGGTATTGTTTCTTTCGCAATTTCACAGAGAAATTTTCCATCAAAAACAGGTCAACTTTTGGTGGGTTTTTTTGACATGCCTCAGATTTTGCGAATACCTGACCGTATTCAGGATCACTGGGGTGTAAAACTTCCAAAATCGAGTGTTTGAGACATAAAGCTAACTACTGATACCTATTACACTACGAGCAAAACAACAAAATAGTCGCAATGAACGTTTTTGCAAGTTGGAATTTTGCACTTTTTGGCCACGAAGAGCATCGCACAAGGCGGTAACGTTATGGTTAACATATGGTAAACTATTGTCATTGTTTTTTTATTCTAGGCTGCTAACTAGGATACTATTTCAGTCATTATGCCAAGTAATAAAGTGAACTTTAATACGACTAACATATTGTAGGCCCTTTTAAGGTTTTAAACCACCAACAAGTAACATTAAAATTTTACAGACAGGCCTAGTCTATACTAGGCCTTGGCCTATGCATGCTAAAACTGCACACTATGGTACATAGTGAATGTATGAATGTGTACTGATGATCTGTGATCATCATACAGATACTACTTTACTAGTCCTTGCTTGCTGTATGAGTGAGTTTCCATTCCAGAAAAAAGCTTGTAAAAAATTTTAAGAGGCCTGTAGCACAAATTTATTGGGTCATATGCACCTTGTGAGTTGAATCGGAGCAATGTACAGTACCAACGATGAAGATGAAGAACCAAAATAAGCAAATTAGTGTTACACTTACAGGTATTGCAGGCTACATGAAACAATTGATATAGGCCCTATAGCCATTTATTAACACATACACTTTATCAGCCCGCCGTTCATTCATATGGTTTTACCAGACAAAGTCAAGAATTTTAAAAAGGGAAATGACTTGAGGAATATACTTAGAGTATATGGAATGCGCACCTATAAGAGCTCCATCAGTTTTAGGATTTTTTTGTTTATTATTTTGCCTGGGCCATTGTTCTCAGTTTTCTTACTTATCATATTTTTGTGCTGTTGTGCTGAATCATATTTCTACACATATGAATTAATTGTGCCTTAGTTCTCAGCCTAGCTGTTCCTGTTGAAATGTAATTGCCAGTTATAGCCCACACCTACTAGTGCTCTAGGCCCATTTGGGGGTTAAGGTCAAGATTAGAGCTTGCATTGCGCTATATACCCTTTTCTTGTATAATGGCACAAATGGGATTCTGAGTCAGTGTATCCTACAGGACAATTTTTCTCTACACTTGCAAAATGCCAATTTACTGACTTAAGAATTTTGGTTGTGCACTTGTGTCCTGTATCATCAGCTGTTAATTCTGATGGATGAAACCTCATATGTTCTTCTGAGACTGCCTTCTCATTTGAAGTATAAACTGTTGTCATTTTACACCACTAACTGAGCAGAGGAGAGATGAATAATGTGGCAATTGCCCCATATAGTAATTAGTTTTTGTCACTAACTTGAATTAACTTGATGGCCTGTTGTTACCTTGGACTCTCAGTTGATATGCCTCCAGTTGTGCATGGGGGTGGGGGTTATGTACTGAGTACCCAGTTCCCTAAAAAAAACTTAAGACCCTCCCAGTTCCACATGCTGTTCACAACTTTTATTACTAAACAAAGTGTTTCTGATCCAAGGCTTCATTTCTTCGACCTCACCACCTAAGGATAAGGACTGACTGTATAGCGTTAATTGCCCCAGAGTTCACTAACAAGCCTTACAAGAGAACTATACATTCCAATATCCCTCCATTTTACCTCTTTATTGTCTAGTTTAATGCCACAATGTTTTGTCATGTTATTGTTTGCAATAATTTATGAGTCTAGTACAATAACTGTGATTTACTGATTGTATAATGACTAATGTGGTAACGTGCAAAGTGTATGGCCATGTATGTCAAAAGGTTACCATGAGTCGGTCAATTAATAGATGTTGTACATCGTGTCGTACGTTGTATTACACTGTGGTGATCGACTCAAGGTACTGACGTACTTAAGATACAATCATATATAACCCTTGCATCGGTAGCC
Source organism: Holothuria scabra (assembly GCA_037179385.1). Classification (NCBI taxonomy): domain Eukaryota; kingdom Metazoa; phylum Echinodermata; class Holothuroidea; order Aspidochirotida; family Holothuriidae; genus Holothuria; species Holothuria scabra. The sequence goes on from CM074180.1 coordinate 77,221,536, forward strand.
ACTTAACCGTTACAAGGTTTTCAAAAATTGACTCTCAATGTAATTTTCCTGCTATATATATGCAAATCAAACGTAAAGGAAGACTCGACGAGGTTAACATGATTAATACTTATGTGGAGGATATTTTCTCGCTCGGTGTAGTTCCATTTTCGCGCAACTAATGCAAACACCTCAGTACGGGAAATTGGGCTTTTTACGTACGGTGCAAGGCAGTGTCAATACCTGCTCTAAACTTTGCGAATACCTGACCGTATTCAGAAATATTTCATGGTAGTGTTAGATTTTTTAGGTGGATAAGGAAATTTCTGCCATACCCTCTTTCTGGCATACCGTGCCAAAAAACTTGTTTTCGAGAAAAAACCAGATTTTCCGAACAGAATGAAAACTGTTTTTACGAGTTCAAAAAATCGTCTCAAATTCATTGCTTTGTGTATGAAATACTTCAAAAATGTTGCGAAACTATCGGAAAAAGTGTTCTCTATTAATTTTAATGATGATTTTGTAAGATTATGTGTTTTTCATGTCGAAATTTGGATTTGAAAACAGTTAGTTTTTGCTAATTATATATGCAAAGGCTGTGACGTCATGCATACTCAAATTAGAAAAGAAGCGACTTTTGGTGGCTGTGGGGACTGGCTGCATAGTTTTATTTTAATACAATGAAAACGTCAAAAAAGTGAAAGACAAAAATTAAAAGTAATGAATATCACTCTAAAATAACTTTTCCTATCAGTCATCCGTGAACCGGCGATAAACAAAACAGAAAAAAATCAATTCGATGGATCAGACAGCCGTAGAACTTGGCAGTAGAAAACAATCGAACAATTCGTAGGCGAACAATGCAGGCAACATGTCTGGAAAGTCTTCTAATGTAGCAAAGCAAACTGGACCCAGAATTACAAAATGGTTCACGACGAAAAAACAGTAATTGCATTTAAATTTTTGTATCGAGAAAATATTTGTCTGCCTAATTTATTGACATAAGAAACTCCGTCACTTATGCTACTAATATAAAATAAATAATAATAATCAATGGCGGATCTCATTATCAATTTTATCAAAAGTTCTCAGTCTTAAAATGTGGGAGATATTTTGTTTCCTAATTTAGTAAATATTCTAAGCTGAAAAAATCGCATTATAGGGCCATTTCCAACAATCTCGGAGGCAATGTGTTCAGAAATTTCCTTCATACGCTACGTGCCAACCCATGGTGGCATGCAGCGTATTTGTACTATACCCATCTTTTCAACATGCACAAGTCAGCCCCAAATCCAAAATTCCTCCCGACGGCACATCAAAGTTGAGAAGGGATTTTTGCCTGTAACTGAAGTTGCTCCAGTTTTAATAATTTATAATCATCATGATCTCAGGTATATAGTAAAATAATTTTGAGAATACGTATACAGGCTCATTTTCCAATGATTAGCTTTAATACATTACCTTACCATTTCATAAACTGTCACGTTAAGGATACTTATGATTTTCTTGACAAACTTAAACTTTGTGCGTATGGTTCACTAGAGCGCAATACTCTTCCAGTGACCGTTGATGTGGTGGTGCTGTAACCTTCCATCCCCCATGATCAGGGTCTTGGTGCACTTGGAAATTTTCTCTCCGAGTGTTGTTGGCCGGTCCATAAGATCAACGGTATTTGTTCACCGGCCCGTTTGATATTAGAGATGATGTTCTTGAATTTATTAAAAGACTCTTTAGACCAGTATCTGAAACAATCCATAGGCACGACGTTTGCGCCATCTAGAACTATGCTAATATTTTTATGCATGTTTTTGAACAGAGTTTTTTGACAAGTGTATTCTTAAGCCATCGGTGATTTTCCGTTTCATTGATGAATTTTTCCTTCTTCGGACCGTGGGTTTGAATCTCTCAATAACTTCATTGATCGTTTAAATGCTGAATGACCTTCCCTGAGGTTTACACATACCAGCTCTCCCTTGAGTGTAGATTTTCTGGATGTTGCTGTTACAAACAATTCTGACCTCTCTATTTCTACGGATCTTTTTGTTTAAGAACATGGATACTCACCAGTACCTCCATAACAATAGTTGTCACCCCCATGAAACAATCTATTGCTTTTGCCAGGCTTTGCGCATTAAGCGCATTTGCAGTAATCCTGTTAGGGCTAGATATGTGAGGAACTTTGTCATTGGCTTGTCCGCAGGGGATTTAGCAAACGCAAAGTCATGACTCAAATCAACAAAGCCCTCGGTCCTCCTACTCGACGGGAGACCAACCCAGACATGCCAACCTCCAAAATAGTAAACCTTGAGATTTTCGTAACGAAACCTGTAGGTTGGTACATCAAACCTGGGGATTCGAAATCTGTCCTGTACTATACCATGACGAGTTTTTTCATCACTGGGAACCTAACAGATGATGAGGTGGAGGTTCTGGTCATGGGAAATACTGGCTCCTCACTCACCTTACAAGGCCTCTTCCCTTGACCAACCAAACTCTTTTCGGAGAACAGTGCTACGGTCTTTCTTGCGCAGGAGCGGTTCTAGGGACATTGTTAGGGGGGGAGGGACCGTGGAGACGGGGAGGGGACTGGGGGTTAGCCCCCACACTTTTTTTTTGCTGTGGGCATTTTGGGCCGCCTAAAACTGCATTTATTTTATTGGACATATTGGGACGCTTCGATGATTAGCCCCCGCACTTCAAAATTGGCTCCGCGGCCTCTGGGAGGGGGGGGGGGCTATTTAACGTTTTGCCATCTGAGCGGAATGCTACCATCAGTTGCCGCGTAGCGTACCAAGATTTTTTTCCCCCAAAAAAAGCCTCCCACATTTTAGGAAATGGCACTTGCCAGGCCTGGCTAAACTCATTCAGATATTCTTTATTTTGGGATCTCGTGCTCCAAAAACTCACTCTTCCGAAAATAAAAATGAATCAGGAAATTTTACGCGCCTTATTTTTTATTGCAGGACAGAGAGAAGCCATATATGATCGCATATTGTATATGATCCAATGTGAGGTTTGTGGGAAACAGTATGTGGGCCAAACCAACAACGTAAGGTTGAGAATGAATGGTCATAAATCTGACTTTCGCAAATTTGTTAACGGGGAAACCTCTAAATCGGGAACATCTGCACTTTATGTGCATCTTAAATCTCATGGCGGGGAATACTTTAAATTTCAGATTTTAGAAGTGTTGAAAACAGAAGGGTTTGACAAATTGGATATCCGTAAATTAGATAGATTATTAGATGAAAAAGAAAGACGATGGATTTGGAAATTGAACACTTTGGTTCCACATGGCTGTAACATTGACGACACTTTTTACTCTCAAAACCGTTCCAGCAGACAAAAACGTAACTGAGCTTTCTTTTTCGATCTCTCCTCTCCGCTTGGTTAAACTTTTATTGTTTGTTGTCGAGTTTTCTTCCAGTGTAGAGTTCCCGTCTTTTCAGGTCTTCTTATTCACTAAGGCGTGTAATCTTGTCTGTATGTACGTAGACTTGTGTGTTCTTCCGTTTTAAGGCTTGTAGTGTTCGCTTTTTGTTTTAGTGTTGTACGAGTTGTGTTCAAGGGTACTGTGCTGCCCGAAAATTAAACTGAATCCTCGTGTGTTGGGTTTTTGTTTTACTTTATATATATGTATATATATATATATATATATATATATATATACTTGTATATATACTTTGTACTTTGAGCTGTGTACTTTTATACGTGATCAAGAAAAGTTTACCTTTTCGAAGCGTCTTCGCAATATGTATACTCATTTTACCTTTTCAAATATTTAACCAGTTTTATCATCTTATTGCATTGAAGATTTTAACGATCCAGCTAACATTCTCGTTATAATAAACTTTTATGGATTGTTTTTGATATGTCGTGCGTCCGGTGGCTTCTTATTTTCATCTTGTTACATATATATATATATATATATATATATATATATATATATATATATATATATATATATGTATATATATATCCCGTATATATATATATATATAGAGAGAGAAAGAGAGAGACAACATATATATAAAAGAATAAGTAGAAAACACCACAAATATAACAATATTAGAGCACATACAAGATAAGAGAAACGTTTATTTCAAAGACACCTGTCTTCATCATCAACGTCAATGCGGAGTGAAGAAAAATTTAGAAACAAAAGAAAAAAAAAAGAAAAGAAATACAAATCCTATCGAGAATGTTAAACAGTACGGTGTGGTGGTGTTTTCTACTTATTCTTTTTTATATACGTGGACTTACTTATATATATATATATACATATATATATATATATATATATATATATACGCTACAGTAGGTAGGCAGTTAGTGGGATAAGAATTTTCTTTAGGTCGACATTTACAATAGGTCGACAAATTCGTGTTGACGCTTGGTAGTTAAAGGAAAGGCAAATTGCCAGCAAGTTCATCATCACAATTTAAGGTTTCATATGATCAGGAGACTTGATAAAAAAAAAAAACAACTTTCAACTTCTTCTGTAACTCACACATTGTCTATGCAGTGTTTACGAAATAACGTTGTTGATAGTGTAAGTAGCATTGCCTTCTCGTTACTTCGTGTAACTCAGTCGCAGTTAAGGTGGCCGATCGATAAATTAATTCCCTAAATCCCGTCGGTAATCAAACTCTGACGTCTGTCTTAGAAACCAATACACTAATAATGACACTTTTTCAGTCTCTGAGAATGTGTTTGGGAATAATTCCAAACGCTATTGCAAAGAGACTAGTCGCTTCATCGGTACGAGAACGCTGAAAATGTACCATGGTTTTACCATGGTAAAACATGGTAACTATGATAAAGCGTGGTAATGGTATGGTAAATGTATGGTAAAATTGTGGTAGTGTACCATGAAAAATATAAACCACAATTTTAAAATAATTTTACCATGGTAAATGTGTGGTATATGTGTGGTACATTTGCCATTGTAAATGTACCACAAAAGGTACCACCATTTTACCATGGTACGTTCATGGTGTATAGTGTGGTATATATACCATGGTGAATGTACCACAATTTTACCATATTTCACCATGGTACATTCATGGTATAAAGCGTTGCACATCTACGATGGTTAATGTACCACACTTTTACCACAATTTTTCCATGGATCATTCATGGTGTATACTGTGGTACATATACCATCGTAAATGTACAAAAAATTTACTTCGTCATTAATTCATAAAAAATAGTGGTGTATATGAAACATGTGCTTGTTTTATTTACCTAAAGTATCACTTACTCGTCGGGGTTTATTTATTGTGTACCTACAGTTATTGTGTAACTGCAGTAATCCTCTGCCTTATTGGTGCAATCCTTTAAATTTTCATGTTAGGCCCCTCCTTTATCATGGTACATTCATGGTGTTTATCGTGGTGTATATACCATGGTAAATGTATCACAAATTTAGTCCATCATTAATTCATAATAAAATAATGGTTTATATGGTACATGTTCTAGTCTTATTTACCTCAAATATCATTTACTCACAGAAGTTTATTTGTTGTGTACCTGCAGTTTTTGTCCTACTGCAGTAATCCTCTGCCTAAATGTTGCAATCATTTAAATTATCACATCACGTCTCCCTACAGAATAGAGCTTGTGATCTTATGGTAGAGTACTATTGTTCAAAAATGCAAGAACTTATCCCATGTTTCCATGCACTCATTTAAGACATTTGTTAACTGTGGTGAACATATGTAAAGGGTCCTCAAATAGTGAGTGCATGACTTTGATGTGAATGGAGTCCCAACTTAAATAAATTGAATCTTCCAGCCTGTTAGAGTTTATATCTTTTAAGTCATTGCTAGCAATAGATGAGGGGGAGGTAAGGGAAATCAGATCAGGGATATAGGGAGGGGAGAGAAGCCAAATGGGAGCTAGCTAGCCCATGGGGCTCCAAAATCGATTTGTTCACACATGAGCAAGGATGAAAAAATACTTGTCTTTGATTCCTTGCCGAAGGCAGGCATGGTATCTATGCGATGGTGATGTCGTGTGTGTGTATGTGTGGGTGTGTGTGTATGTGTGTGACGCCCGCTTTTAAACACGATATCTCAAGAAGGGTAACTCTGAGAGATCTCAAACTTGGCATGTAGATTGCCCACATTGAGTAGAAGATCCCTATTGTTTTTGGTGGAGGTCAAAGGTCATTTGGGGTCACCAGGGTTTAAATGGTAAATACCATGGAAATTGCTTGTAAACACGATATCTCCAGAAGGAAAATGTGAGTGATCTCATACTTACCATGCGGATTGCCCATATTGAGTAGATGATCCCTATTGTTTTTTGGGGGAGGCCAAAGGTCATTTAGGGTCACCAGAGGTAAAAAGGTCAAATCCTTGTAAACACTGTAGCTCAAGAAGGGTAACTGTGAGGGATCTCATACTTAGCATGTAGATTATCCATATTGAGTACATGATCCCTATTGTTTTTACTGGAGGTCAAAGGTCATTTAGGGTCATCAGAGTTTAAACCTTGCACATACTATATCTCAAAAAGGGTAACTCTTAAAGTTAATATTCATTAGTGCATAAGGTTAAGAGTTTTGAATGGCATGGATAATGTAAGATGCATAGGTAAGCTTTCGGAATCCACTTCAAAATGTAAATGATCAAGTTAGGTAATTTCAAAATATGTACTGAAGCAATCTCACTATATTAAGAATGCCTAAAGTGCATAAAAGTGCATTTGGTACATTATTTATGGTTACTTTGGTTTGAAGTTTTGCCCTTTAACATTTAGTGCCAGTATTAATACGCATATGAGTAAGGGGTAAAACAAAATCTGAAAAAGTTAAAAAGGAAAACACTGTTAATCAGGCTGACATGTTAGCTAATTTATCTTTGTCAAAGGTATGTTGATTTTGCCATAAGTATCTCGGCCTATAGATTTTCATGAAATATATTTCCTACTCTTAAGTGGAAGTTTCTAGCAGTTTCTGGAACATGTGAGTTAAACAAAGGCTGTATGAGGGTTATTTGGGAAGATAGTCTGAACATACTGAAGGAAGCTTCCATGCCCACAAAGCATAAGAATAAGGAATTGTTCAGTGGGGAACTTCATAAGTGTTAACTTTGAACAGATCAAATGCTCTGTATGATGCCCAAAATTTCTTTTAGAGAATACAAGCATTTTTTCTTCCATAACCCTAAAGAAAAAATGAAGATAACATTAAATTTAGTATCAAAGATTACAAAGAAGTTACAGACAAACCTTGTGCCACTGTCCTCAGAAGGACATGTATGTGGGAGATAATTATATACACCACCGGTAATTAGTTTTACAAAAAGAACTAAATTACTGATCCTTTGGATCAAATACCCTTGAGCATGCTTGAACTGAGATTGTCTAATTGAATCAATCAAATTGTAACTGACCCACCAGAGGCTGTGAAAATCGCTGGTTACTGTTATCTTACCTAATTTATCACATTTGACTGCCACAGTGTTCTGATGGGTATTCTCATTGAATCATACAGCTCAATGGATTTAACCATGCCTGTCTAGAGATAGTGTCTGACACTTATTTAGCCCTCTCAGTAAGGCTTGTTTTTCAGAAAGTACTGTAGTTCATGTAATCAAAACACAGGGAATAATTTATCCAGTATTGCGTTGCAATTTGCTACACAAACAGGCCAAGTTGCTACACAAATGAAAAATTGTGTAGCAATTTTTGTGTGCATAAACCTTGCATTTTCACAAACAATGTGTGAAAGACCTCAAAAATCTTCAAAACTGCTATGCAAAATTTGAATGCTTAATTATTCCCTGAAACAAGCATAATAGTATCTACTGTGAACCAAACAAATGACACGTGACTTGTACTCTGTTAAGTGGTGTTCCTACAAGCAGACAATTAAAGGCAAATTACAAATCTTGTTAATTTTTGGATTGATAGGGTTCCCATTTTTGTTAATTTTCAAGGACATCATAGCCATTGGGAAGGGCAGTACACAAAAACAAACACAAAAGGGCTACCACTAATAGCCAAGGTTACACCTTTCTGTTGAGATGTCTCTACTGTATGTTCCAATTTATGGATGTCTGTTAGGATTAGGGCTTGTTCTAACACTAACCTCAATGCAGTCAACTTTTGGACCATAGAGACATCATTATATAGATGGCCATCCTCAGTACCAGAAATTTTGATTTAAAGGAGCATGTTTCAAAAATATCTCTTTATCAAGTAAATAGACAACATAGTTTACCAGCATCATAACTGCATGGGAGATTTCTCGTGTTTGTGGAAGTCAAAGGTTGGGGTCACAAAAGGGCAAAAGCTTGTAGACATGACATTTTTATGTGGTTATTGAATTGTGGAGGGATCTCATACTCAGTTTGTGAATTGCTCATATTTAGCATGTTGATAGTCTCTTTATGTAGTTGCTCCCTATTGTTTTAAGTGAGGGTGAAAGGTCATTTTGGGTCACATGATCTCAAAAGGTTTTGACCTTAATAGTATACCTCAGTATTTGTGAGGGATCTCGATCATGCTTGCCATGTGGGCGTCCATGTACATTATTACAATATATCATATAGCAAGGAATCACTGAGCCTTTTGGCTTTCTAGTTACCTTTTCCGGCTTATATTATCATTTTGTTTTACATTTTGAAAGAACAAATATCAAAAATAAGTTTTTCATTCTTTTTGATCGTGTGACATTGATGGTGCACACAATTGATTACAGTTCACGAGACTGACAATTTGTGGACATGTATTGATTTTTAAGCTCGCGGGGCCTATTCTCATTTTCGGTCTTGCTGACCTTTTCAATTTCGTTCATTTTTGGTCTTGAGAACCTCTTAACCCTCTTAACCTTTTCTTACTTTCAATCTCGTGGACCCTTTCTCATTCGAAATTTCAGTCTGGCAGACCTTCAGTCTTATGTGATGCTCACACAATGGTATTGTGTATTGACTACAAATTCGAAACACCACATTGACAACCAACCTTACAGACGAAAAGGACAAGTGAATCGCTTGTAGTTTGTGCTTGTTTAAAGTAGTTTTATTTGTACGAAAATGTAAGTGGCCACCTTGGCAAGCACCCCAAACTGGCCATTCAAGAACTTTTGCCCAACAGTGTACATGGGCTTTCCTGAAAAAATATGAGAAGCTGATAAAAGCCTGCAGGATGATCGAGGTAATTTAAACTTAGTAATATTATTATACAATATATGCTACTTTCTAGTCGAGTTGAGTCATGTCAAGTCTTCCCACAGCTCGAGTCGAGTCACTTTGAGTCTTTCGAAAGTTTCGAGTGGTCTTCGGTAACTCGAGTCACCTCAGTCAGAATGTGTTTATTTTCTTCAAGTCACTACTAGTCACCTGATCTCTTACATGTTAAGTTACCTCGAGTCCCATGGTGTGATAGGTTGATCATTTGCAAATGCAGTCCTTTGCTAAGTGACTGCACACTTTTTTGGATGAGGGGGCATAGGCATACGCGGGTAAATTTCTTTGAGGGGGCAAGGGCATGTTTTGCCCGAATAATTTCACCGTTTATCATGTTTTGCCCGAAAAGACCAACTGCTTTCACCCGAATCGGGAGAGCGAGTGCCCCCCTCCCGCACCGCGCCTCGTGAGTCAGTGGGGTGGGGCTTTAAGAAGGTGACTGATGTCCACACTTGTACTTTCAAGTGAAATTTGACTTCACAACCCTAAATGTGAAGATTGGAGTACACAAATTATCTATAACTTCTTGCTATATTAATCTTTACACATTGAGCAGCTACATAATTCATCTAATAATATGTTTGTAATACAAGAACACTCAGATATAATCAAATACCTCAACTCCTACACTACACTATCAAGCCTTCATTGAGTCTCAAGCCATACATGTACAACACAAACTAGGCAGTATGCTTCCACACGTAACCTCATCATATAGACCTACGATACACCCTATTAATTAATCGTGCTGCAAACATATAAACACCATTGCTACCTGTTGCGCGATACTAAGGCCTCAATGTTACGTAAACAGGTGATAATTAAAAATAGGCCTAGGCCTAAACTGTGGTTCATCAGCAGCCACACAGGTGTTCCCGTAAACAAACTCACTTCGTTCATCTAAATCCTCGATACCAATAACAGATATTACCAACTGAATAGGCTCCGTGTAAATGAAATTTTGTTCGTCACACCTTTAGCTACTTCAAGTCAAAATACCACATACTAGTACAGAGGAGAGGGACATCCGTCATCTGTCTATGAAGCGTAGCATACTAGGCTGGGCAATGGGGTCTAGGGGGGTCTAGGGAAATGTTAATGTTTACATGGGCACCGTACCACTAGCACTCAGGGCATTCAGCTTCGAGAAGTTTGTTGTACGAGTTATCCCGTAAAATTGACAGCGCTACACATGTTTAGCAGAGCTGTATGTGGGATCCCCATGTACAGATAAGAGCGCATACGGAACTGGATAAAGCAGAAATGAACGGCCGTTGGTTTGCGTCCGATGATGAAAATACATTTTAGTTTCTGTTTTATTAATTACGACTCGAATAAATTTTAGTTTCTGTTTTATTACTTACGACTCGGATGTGACTCGAGTCATATCGTGGAAAAAGACTCAAGTCAAGTCGAGTCATTCACTTCTGTGACTCGAGTCATGTTGAGTCTCTCAAATTTTATTTTATGGTGAATCGAGTCAAGTCCCGTGAGTTTGGAACTCGAGTCAGACTCGAGTCACTGAAATCGTGACTCGACTCAGACTCGATTAACATCTTTGACTCGAGTCATAACATAACATAACAGGTTGAAGGGCAAGCTGGTCTCGGTCTCGACACCCGGTGGTTTCGGCCTCGGTCTCGGACCCTTGCGGTCTCGAAGATTGTCCTGGTCTCGCTTCGAGACCGGCCAAAAATTTTGTTGTTCTATTTTTTTTATATAAATAAGTAAGATAATTAATATCTAAAATAGAAAATTGAAGTGTTACGTACATTGTAAGATGCATAGATAACTTTTTTATGCATTTATTCATTTTTAAGTGAGTGCTTTTTGTCCATTGTTATTTTACGACGGATATTAATAAATTTTACCTTACCCCACCAGTGAAGAGCCCAGAGAGGGCATTGGGCAATGCCATCCAACCCATTACCTCGCAGAAGGTAGCATATGTGGCACCAGATTGCAAGTAAGGACACCAACTTTTTCAAACAAATTCAAAGGGTAAGGGTCATCCCTCACGTTCATTCCTCAGCACTATAGTCCGATTCAGCAAGCAAGGTCTTGGCTGTGGCTTCCTGTTGAGTACAATCATGCATATGGTTAAACATGTACAAAATCAACGATGATGCACTTGCTCCTACCTGTCATGTTTTAGAGCATAAAGTAACTAAGGTTACAGTAGGTAAAAACGTATTCAAAATTTTGAACAGTTGATTTTCCTATGCAAAATGTACATTCGGTCTCAGTCTCGGTCTCCGACATGCCGGTCTCGACTACAACACTGGAGGTGGGTGTATGACAGAAACTTTCAATTCAATTTCAATTCGTCCCGCTACTGAAGCTGGAGTATTATCAGCTGTTTCTTAACTTGAAGCATGAACAAGTGAAGTGCAAGATTGGATGACACAAAATTTTCTAAAGCTCAATGCTGATAAAACTGAAGTCCTAGTTATTGCGTTTAGAGCTCAACGATTGAAATTCAATCTGCCGTCCATAAACATTGCCGGCCGGGAGAATGTGACCATTCGATCTGGCCCCATCAAAAATCTCGGGGCTTATGTTCGATCCTGGAATGAGTATGAACGCTCAAGTAAACAACATAGCTGCAAATTTCCATCTCATGACGCAGATTCCTGACTACAGAAGCTACAAAACTCGCTATACATGCTTTGGTTACACCCTGGCTTGACTATTTTAATGGTAAATGGAAAGGTATTTCGAATTGCCTCCTACCACAACTTCAAAATATCCAGCGGACTTCTGCGAGACTGATTACTAACCGCCGTAAATTTGATTCCATCACTTCTGAACTCATCCAACATCACTGGCTTTCCGTTAAACAAGGTATTGACTTTGAAATTCTTTTGCTTGTGTACAAAGCTCTCCATTACCAGACTCCGGGAGAAATAAACAACATGCTTCAATTAAACATTTGACAGCGACGTCTCCGTTCCTCGTGCTCCTCTTCCCGTCTTCTAATTGAGCCTATACCCGCTGTGAACTATTTGCTGATAGATCATATTCAGTGTACGCTTCTAAAATATAGAACAAACTTCCCCAATAAATAAAGGAAAGCAGTTATGAAATTTGCAAGTCCCTCCTCAAGACCCACTTGTTTCATGAGGCTTACCAGCAGTAATATCTGTGTTGAAGCGCTTTGGAGCATATTTATGATTTTGGCGCTCTACAAATTTGATTGATTGATTGAGTTCAAACAGTGATGTAGGAGATGATTTAAGACCAAACATTAATGACAAGATCAACGCTAACCAATAGAGATGCCCTGCTAAGATGTTCTTCCCACAAGGCAAATATAGCTGGGCTGTAAATGTCAATGTCATTAGTGCCCTGTGCTACTTCAGCGACTGGTGCGTACCAAAAGAATGGAGAATTTTGCTTAATTTCATCTAAATTTAGCACACAATGGATATCAGGACATTCACTAAAGATATGAAAAAACAACTATGTATGTAAAACAGTTGTGACAATAAAAGTGTTTTTGAACATGATTTTGGAACACAATGTATTGTTTATTTAATAGATATTTTGACAGCATAATACTTCCTGGAACAATAAAGTTTAGCAGTTGAAGAAGGTCCCCAAGGCAAAAGCCTGACAGATTATGCTTTAGAACAAAAGCCATGACCAGGAGAAGTAGTTGCCAATGGTTTAGGGCAGCAGCAGTAAAAATGGGTTACCTAGAATTCTCATCATGTAGTCGAAACTGCAATAAAAACACCAAACACTGACTTGTGAAATATTCTACCAACAGACATCCGTAGTGCAGTGGCTTAGCCTCGTTTTTTTTTTTTTTTTTTTTTGGGGGGGGGGGCTAGGTAACAAGTGGGGGGGGGGCAACTGGTACCTCCGAGGGTCAGACGCGCAAGACTATCTAAGCGGAGCGCCACCATCACTTAGATTTAGTTAAAGCTTTAGTTTGAAATTTTCAGCTGCCCTTCCAAGTCACTAAAAATACGATAAAGATTTCTGGATGGTAAGTTACAATATTAAGTTGACATGAAAGTTAGGAATGGAAAAAGAGGAAGAATGACTTTATCGTTCTGTACATAACATGACACTCGGGCTATTAATAGAGAATTATCGTAATAGCCGATTTGAAAATAAGCATATCTATGTTGACATAGTCGTCAAACTGAGACGAGCGTAAACAAAACAGCTATCTCTTCAGTAGGCTTGTTGCTCGAAGTACACAAACATTTTAGTTCAGTTGCGTGTAATCCTTAAAATAACATTCTAGTGATTATAGGTATATATGTAAAAACCTGTTGGGGTTATGTTTCACGTAGGATAAATCAAACTAATTTATAGTGGCAAGACCAAATGAGACCGCGTCCATTGAAAAGGGAATAGCTCTTTGCATCTGCAAATCTTCCAGAGAATCTTGTTAGGAAGCTATAGATTTTTATCACAGGTCCCCCAAACTAGAGATACATATAGATCAACCTCCGATTTTTGTAAGGAAAATGAAAAATTATTATTAGGTCGTGCAAGCATACACCCATCTTCAGTAACCATCGTTTTTTCGTGTTCCTTTGAACTTAATCGCCTTCATTTTGAAAAAAAAAATCGTTTGTAATTTCCACCGGGTTCAGCTTTCCTCATTTTAACTCTCGTCATTTTATCTAATTAATGTAAACATAGGCGGTTATAAGGTACCTTCAACAAAAAACGAGGTATCAAATTTGCAAGGAAATCCTGCCATATGCATGCATACATCAGCCTCGGCACGGCGCGGTAAATATTAACGGTCGGTCAATTCGCGGGAAGGATTGAGCGTGCGTGTACGTGTTGTCAGGACCGGTACTATTTCACGCCAACCCGCATCCTTGATTTTGTCTCTCTATAAAACTCAGATATCACGCAGAAAGACGCGCAACGAGAATTTGTCAAAAAAAATACACTCGCGTATTTTGAAAAAAAAAACTAATTTTTTCAGTGTTTAGACAAATATTTTCGAATTTCTTGGAACCAGTTCTATGAGTGGTCCGGTGTACTTTTCAGCAGGAGTCGTAAACATGAGTGTTGGTAAATGTTAAGCAAGCAGCTATGCTAATGAAGCAATGGTGCGGGAGGTACATTACAGCGAAAAGTTTCGTTAATAACCCTCTGTTTAAAGTTGACACGTTCCTGCTGGGCGTAGAGATATAATATACCAGGTTAATTTACAAGCTATGAACGAACTATTGGTGACTTGAAAAATATTTGTTATTAAACGATCTTTTTTCTACTTTTGTAAATCGTATTTGTGAAGTTTGTATGAATATTGACTTTTTTGTCACCGCTATTATGCATCTACATTACTTCAGCCCATAACTAATTCTGACCGATTTTCGTTAAAAACTACGCGCTACTGTCTTTCGAATTCCGTGCGCACTAAAATGCAACAGGTGTACGGAGCCAAGCGGCGTACAGTGACAGACGCACCCGTTATAATGTTCAAACGAGCTGCGATATATTTTGGAAAAAGTGAGTTACGTGCTATTTGATTTTTTTTTTTTTTTTTGAAGAAACGAGATTGGGATAGGTAAGCACTCTTGGATTGTCAGGAACTATGAAAAAGAGACATTTACCAACGGCCTTTGGAATTAAAAACTACATCGTTAAAGTCAAATGGCCATTGAAAGGATACCTTCCAATCACACTAAATCAGAGGTTATGGAGCAAAAGTGGTTCGTACTCAACAATTCAATTTAAAATTTGATTGGTGGGCCACCTTAGACGGAAATGTGTGTTTTTTGTGTGTGTGTATTTTGTGAGTAGGCTATCCTTAAAAAAATCCCGTTGTGCAGTTTCAGTTATTTTCGGTAGGCCCAGGTAAGTAAAGTTCAACGAACTTTCAATTAGCGATGTGCCGCTTAGACACATTAAAAATTTTCTATCTGGATATGTTTTCAATGTACCGTGTATGGTTGGCCGTAGCGGACAAAAGGTAGCAAATCGATTTAATGGTACCATTAAACCCAATAATTGTTACCATTTATTCCAGCCAATCAAAATGCACCATTGTTATCAATTTTATAATACCATTAATTCGATTTAATGGTACCAAAAATGATTAATGTTTCCATTCAATCGAATTAATGGTACCATTAATTCGATTTAATGGTACCATAAATCAATTTATGTTACCATTAAACCATAATTTATGGTACCTCAATTGTACCATAAAATTGATAGCAATGGTGCATTTTGATTGGCTGGAATACAATTCATTGGATGGAATGGTACCATTAAATCGATTTAATGGTACAATAAAGTTGAATTAATGGTACCATTAATTGCTGATTTTTGTCCGCTACGGCCAACCATTATCATGACCGTGGCAGGTCCATTGTGGAAATAAACTGTTTGTCACTGCATAACTTCGCCTGTATTGGTTTTACTATACAATGGCTAAACCATGTATTCAAGCAGGGTAGAATGTGGTGTTTTTTGTTTAGCAATGCATACAGAGAAAGTGAGTTTTGCTTCCAAAAATTTTCCTGAAACCCCTTAAAACCATTTCAGACGATTGATTTGCGATAAACGTATGTTATCTAATTTCTAGTAGAAGTAAATTTAAGGCTTATATAAACCAGGGGTGGCGACAGCGGGGAGGGGGGGGGCATGCCCCCACCCCCGTCGGGGAAGGTGGGCAATTTCATCGGGGAGACCTAAAAAATATATAAAAAAGAAAAAGAAAAAAGCCTACAAGGACTGAAATTACTGGATGGGTAAACTTTTTTTTGTTTTGAAATGCTATTTTAATACATATCAGAATCGATTTTCAATCACATTCTTCTTTGCTTGGTTAAACCTCATTTCATGTACCTTGTGTTATCTCCTCCCCGTCGTGGAACTGACGGCAATTTCCTTCGGGGAGGCCTAAATATAAAGGTAAAGGACTGAAGTTACTGGAAGGATAATCATGTACTTTTTTTTCCTTTTTGAACTGTTTAATTCTTTTGTAACGGTATTTTAATGCCTATCAGAATCTGTTTTAATCACTCTTTACTAGCTCTGTTATCCCTCATCCCATCTTCAATCCTCAAGGTCATGAACCCGTCGGGGAAGGCTGTCCTCCCCCCCCTTTTGTTGAGAAAACCTAGTTTCGTCGGGGAACCTTCATCTGCATGCCCACCTTAAACTGATAAAAGATGCGGGTCTCATAAACTTCAGTCATCCGGACGGTTTTCTTGATTTTTCTCACTAGAAGACCATATTCTTTAAGGAAACTAACAATTTCGAATTTTCCTGACAAAAAACAGACGAGAGGTTGTTCAGGGGTATACAGTGCCCAATGTTCTGCCACCTGGCCTGCTCCTTACAGCCGAATTCTAGTAACGGTAATGAAAATCAGGCAGGCCGTTTCAGCTACACATAGGCTGATGATAAACAGTGGTGTGAAAATGTCTCCCAATAAGTCTGACTGAAATTCATTTGAAGCCACCTTGTAACGTGACATATTTTCAAAAGTTCAAATACAAAGGAAGAAAAATCATTTATAGTGTGGAGTTCGGGAAGTCACGTAAAAAATCTCATCTTTTTAGCGGTAATTTTCTGATCACTTAGCAAGTTGGGTTTTTTCTGTTGACGTGAAACTTTTATTTTAAAGGAAATCTCAAAATAACGACTGCTTCATTACTAGTTACAAGTCTGGGAAATGCCTGTTCCGGCTGTCTGATGGCCGGGTTAGATTTTTTAACAATTTCCTGTACGCTCCGCGCCAAGTGATGGTGGGGCTCCGCTTAGACAGAGTGTTTTGGTCGAACAGGTTGCTTAACAGAACATTGCAAGCTTGCAAATTGTTCTTCGTTTTGGGACAATATTATGATGTGAAAATTTTATTGCGAAAGAAATCTCAAAATAATGACTGATTTGTTTTTAGCTACGAGCCTGGGAAATGCCATTCCCTGCTGTCTGGAGGTTCTCAATTTTTAAAAAATTTCTGTGCTCTGCACTTTGATAGTCGTTCGGGCGAAATTACATTTTTCGGATAAAAGGAGACATTTCTGCCCCTCCGAAACTGACACGCACCCTCCCGTACGTCGATGTCAATATGTAAAATATAAAACTTCAAGTGTATGGGAAGGCAAACTGTTTCCGCTGGAGAATTTTCACAATATGGTCCGAGTGCCTTAATCTGTTAATCTGCATGATGATATTCAGTAACCCCAACCAAACTACAGATCATACCCTACTTGATTTTCTTGTGAGAAGATTAGATTCTTTTATAAAAAACCGTAAATCTGTCATAAAATTAGAAGTTTTCTCCACCAAATTTAGCAATTTCGATGGATACTCCGTACAACGAATAACCAAAGTCAGTGCTGTTAATCACCCCCAACATTCTACCTAATTTTGCTCTTGAAAGTCATATCACTTGATAAAAAACCCGAATATTTCATAATAACTGTACCCTCAAACCAAATTTTCTTCAATTAAATTACAAAATTTCTCCAATGAAATAAGCTCTTAATTTTCAAAACTTGGTTCAAAGAAGGAAAAACCCTTTAGGGCAACCTATAGTCTCGTGTTGAAGCCTGAGTACGTAGGGCTAGTACGATTAAATGCGTAACCCCAAAATATTAACAACTGTCGCCTATATAACGTTTTTTATTTTTCCCATATGGAGGACAAATCCTTCAATTAGTAGATGATAACTATTGTTTTTGGTGGAGGTCAAAGGTAATTTGGGGTCAAAGGTCAAACCTTGTTTATACGGTATCTCAAGTTAAGATGCTTAGATAGAGATTAAACCAGGTATGTGGATGCGCTACAGTTAGTAGTTGGTGACTATTGTTTTTGGTGGAGGTCAAAGGTCATTTGGGGTCACGAAAGGTCAAAGGTCAAAATCTTGCTAACACGATATCTGAAGAATGGTACAAGTGGCTATGCTCATATTGGGGTGTGAACTGGTCGCAGTAAGTAGATGAACCCTATCGATTTTCGTTGAGGTCACCTTGGTCATTTGGGGTCATCGGGCTCAGAGTCTGAAAAAATTCTTTATACGATATCTCAAGTTAGGAAGCTAAGATACAATTATTAGTTGGTATTTGGATGCGTTATGGTGAGAGAAAGAAACCTATAATTTTTGTTGATCATCTAGGATCACGGGCGGTCAAACTGAAAACCTTGTTTACACGGTATCTCAAGTAAAGATGCTTAGATAGAGATTATACTAGGTATGTAGATGCGCTACAGTTATTAATTGATAACTACTGTTTTGGTGGAGGTCAAAGGTCATTTGGGGTCACGAAAGGTCAAAGGTCAAAATCTTGCTAACACGATATCTCAAGAATGGTACAAGTGGCTATGCTTATATTTGGGGTGTGTGAACTGGTCGCAGTATGTAGATGAACCCTATCGATTTTCGTTGAGGTCAATGGTCATTTTCGGTCATCAGGCTCAAAGTCTGAAAAAATTCTTTATACGATATCTCAGGTTAGGAAGCTAAGATAGATTTAATAGCTGGTATGTGGATACGTTATGATGAGACAAAGTAACCTATTATTTGGTTAAGGTCAAAAGTCATCTGGGGTCACGGGCATTCAAACTCAAAACCTTGTCTATACGGTATCTCAAGTTAAGATGCTTAGATAGAGATTATACTAGGTATGTAGATGCGCTACAGTTAGTAGATGGTAACTATTGTTTTGGTGGAGGTAAAAGGTCATTTGGGGTCACGAGAGGTCAAAGGTCAAAATCTTGCTAACACGATATCTCGATATCTGAGTTTCATAACCTTGCTTACACGAGATCTCAAGTTAAGATTCTTAGATTGAGTTCATGCTTGGTATGTAGATGTGGGTAGGGGTAGTCATATTGAGTAGGTGATCTCTATCGATTTTGTGGACGTCGAAGGTCATTTAAAATCACGGAGAGTCAAATGGTTAATTACTCAGAAGTTGCTTTTAAACAAGTAATCTCAAGAAAGGTAAGTGTGACTATGCTCTTATTTGGGTGGGTGGGGTGTTGTGTTATGTAAATGATCTCTTTAGATTTTGTGGGAGGTCAAAGGTCATTCTGGGTTATGAGAGGTCAAATGGTAAATTCTTTAGATAACATGATATCATATGAAGGGTAAGTGTGACTAAGCTCATATTTGGGTGTGTGGGTTGGCCATATTGAGTAGATGATCCCTATTGATTTTCTGGAATGTCAAGAGTCATTTGGGGTCAGCAGTGCCAGTCTGTCAAGCTTGTTTGCACAATATTGTAAACAAGAAACCCTAGTTCTAGGTAGTCAAAGGTCATCAGGGACCTCAATGTCAAAAGCTTGGATGCATTGCATGTATACTTTGTGGGAGCACTTTATGGAGCACTGGTAAATAAAAAAAAACAGACGGCTTACATTTCAGCGGCAAGGAACCACTAAGGCTTTTGGTTTTCTGGTTTATGCATCAAAAGACTGCCCTAAGTGAAAAAGATTCGTCTTTCCCAATATTATTATGCTTTTTAAAAACTGATTATAACTCTTAATGGCAGTGGGGTAGATGGATTATAAGAAGAATTTTTTGGAGTTAGGAAATTGACATCTTTAATAGGAAACAGTTTTTTGTTTCAGCTGAGGAATTTGCTGTACTGGTATCATTTTTCACTATTTTAGTCTTTAAAATTCTCTGCTTTTGGTTTAAAGGTAGAAGGATGGCATTGGTTTCAGGCTTGTTATTGTTTTTTGTGCATATATGTTACTTTTTCCTCAACAGATGATAAATCTGAACTAGAAAAATGATAAAGGAGATAGTTGAAAGCTCTCAAGCAACGAGTCGAAAGAAATGGATGATTTGGGTTGTAGTACTAGATTACTAGTAAATGTGGTCTCTAAAGAAGTAAAAATATTTCATTGCTTAATGAGATTATCCATTTCAATTTTATGAAAGCCTCCAAAACACCGTTAATAACCAAAGAAACAGCTGTTTGGAAAGCCTTTTGACAGCAGCCTTATTACCACTTATACCACTTCTTGAAGTATTTTGAGAAGAAAAATCGTTTGTGCGGCCCAGATCTTTAACAGAAGTATTAAGTCTTTAAAATATCAAAACATTTTGTACGTTCCAAATTTTTGGAAATGCACAAAAATAGTTGTTCTAATTAAACGTAAGAGGATTTTTAGAAGGTTGAAAAATTGTCACTTGAATTGACAACAAGCTCACCTCTTTACAAATGTTGTAGTGGACATGTACAAACAGTCACGTTTTATTTGTTAGAACTACTTCATGCAATCTTTTCACTTAGGAGATCTTATTTTAATTATGTAGGCCTACTAAAATTAAACGTTTTACCATGATTTTGAAAGACAAACTCAAATGATTGAAGTTCTTTGATTATGAAAAAATGAATGAATATATTGATAGAAATAATTAAATTGAATTTCAGGATGAAAAAACAAAGGAGCAAGGCTGTGTAAAAAAAGATGAAAGCTGTGGATGGACCTACATACAAAGATTTGATGAAAGAAATTTCTGAAAAGGAAAGCACGGAAGGAACTAATGACCAGGTACAATAAATATGATATTTACACTAGCAATGGACGTACCTTTGACTTGGGTGCCTGGGTGCAAGAATGAGTTGGGTTACCCCAGGCTTGCAGCAGCACCGATTCAGGGGGTACATCTGTCATTAGTAAGTTTGGTAGTCAGAGAGGTGACTCTTGAAGAGGCCGAAAGGCACAGCCAAAATAAGCAAGATGATTTCTTAATTTCTAGTTTATATTACAGTTCATCTGTAGGGCAAACCAGAGCAAGAACATAGGTCCCACACTACCATGGCTATTGGTGATGCAGTGTTATTATGAGCCCTGGGAGGTATCAAAGTGGTAATAATGATTTTAACAGAAACTTTACCCTAAAGTTTACAGTCTAATTCTGAAAACGTGCTTCTTTTACAGTCTTGAACGGCCTTATGGTAAACAATGTTTGCTCTTCTCAAAGTTTGCAAAACACATGAAGAAACAAAAGGCCTATAGACCTTTTTAAAATTTTAATAGTATTGCACAACAGTGATGCTCAAATGTTAACTTATTAACAGGATGAAGTCATGAAAAAAGTCTGCAAGAAGAAATTGCAGTTCTGAAGGAAAAAAAGAGACAACCTCAAGCAGAAACCAAAATCTGAGGGAAAGGTTAAGACTGCTGACTAGTGAGTGCTCGTTCTTTTTCTTGTAGCCTATACTGGTACAGGCTCCCTAGTTGCCCATATTTTCTGTCCATGTTGTATTGCATTTTAATGTGTAAGGGCATGCATAAACTTGAAACTATTGAAGCTATTCTAAAAGCTATTTTAAAAGCTTCTTCTAAAAGTAGAAAATCAACTTCTTAAGTTAATTATCTCCTCTATCTTAGACCCAAATCTAATTATGATGTTCATGTACGATTAAGCAATAAGGGTGAAAATATTTTGACTCACAAGTTATGATGAAACACTACAAAAACTCGTATTTATGCTGGTACACTTCTGATTTCCTGTAATTTCTTGTATGTTTACCCGAGTCTTTTTTTAAGTTCGTTCATTATTCTATAATATACCTTGTGATATTGTTTCCCTGATTTTATTTATTTCACATTTCAGTTATGTGTGGTTTTTAATATTATGTTTAATCAAAAAAATTGAATTGAGCTGTTTGAAAGCAACTTGAGTTTCATTGTTGGGTGAAATGAATTAGCCTGGTGTCCTTTTAAGTTTCTTCTGTTGAAAGTTACACTTGAATTCTCTTCAGTTGGTCAAAGGACTCATTCCCCTAATTAATCCTGTGCAACATTAATTGAAGCCTAATGTAGGCTTAACTTTGGCCTTAGAAGGATTATACTATAGCCTAACGCTTGGCACTTAGAACAGCAAAATGATTACTATGTCACAAGCCTAGCCTAGGCATAGGTTCTTTAAACCTTTGTAGCAACGACTGTTCGAAACCACCTACCCCGATGAATAAAGGGCTACAAATACAATGTATCACTGTAAATTTATCCAAATATATCTCAAAACACAGTACAGCCTCGCCTGCAGTTAATCAGAGACAGTTCTAACGTCATTTTGTACATGTAAAGAGAATAAATAAATGAGTAAATAAGTGTTACAGGTTAAGTCTGCTGTGACCAATACTAAATATAGAACTGGTCGATTCATGGAGTAAATATAAGATGCGTGACTGACTGGCAGGCCATTCATCCCAGACGTGTATCTGCATATGGAAAGATGGAAATGTGTACTCACACTTACAGTCTGACGACTCGACGGTAGTGGCACAAAGATGCTTATATGAATGTTGAATGTAGGGAGCTCTTATTTGGAAATGGGGGTCTAATATTTAAAGGTGTGTTTCTAGTCCTTTTACTGGAAATTCTTACTTCGTTATTGTCTGAAACAGACATCAACTCATGTATATGCAGACAAAAATCAGGAATTACTTGAAAAAGCATGGAAGAGATGTCATAAAAATGACTTAGAAACATGTCAATCAAATACTGACAACTAAGTAGATATTAATCGTTTTCAAGTACATATTATCTAAACAAAATGTTTCCTGTAGGCTCTACCTCTGCTATTTAACTCTCTGTTACATAGAAATCAGAATATTGATGGGAGTTGTCAATGAGACAGGGAGTAATGAGACAGGGGTTCAAAGTGACTTTAGAAATTAGCTCAATGAATGCAGCCCTTGACACAAACAATATCAATCTACTGCAGTTTAATTAGTCCGTCCTCTAAGTTAAAGGGCAATAAATAGCAGTCGCACTAGACTTAAATGAAGCAACAGATACATCCCACAATTTAGTTCTTTAGTTCTTTCATTATATTTTAGGACTTCAACATTGTCATTCAAGGTAAACCAAGCAGGAACTTTGAGCAAATTTCACATTGGAGGAGAAAGACTTCCAAGAGCCAATCATGAAACAGAAAAGTTTTCTACCCTACTTCACGTTACAGTGACTGCATTCCCAACAGTGCACTACCCTACTTCACGTTACAGTGACTGCATTACCAACAGTGCACTACCCTACTTCACGTTGCATTGACCGCATTTCCACTTTAACAAAAAAAAAATATACACCCTTAACTTCATTGTGTTGCACATTCAATGTATTTAATAAAGGTATTAACGTTCCCTTGCTCCACCATTGTCTTCAGCGAGTAAACTTCACAGTGCATGTAGAGATCCTCCATGCAATGTCCATGTTGACAATTGTAATCTAAGGTTCCTCAAATATTAAAAAAATTTCTAAAGGGCCTGATACACAAGAATGGGGAAAGCCGTGTTATTTGGACCGGTGTGTAAATTGAACCCACCGGCATTATTCCAACACAGAAGGAGAGTGTATCATACTTTTATGTGTCATTGATACCTAACTCAGAACACTCCCGTTTGACTTCGCAATCGATGAGATTAAGGTAATTTCCACAATTCTGTATGGTTTTTATTAAAAACTGGTGAACTGATCTTATTTTCTAGTTGACACTTTGTTGGGTTTTTACTCGGTAATGATTTGTTCACCCCCATGGCACAATGATTATGACAAAATGTAATAAATCCTATTGAGTGCTGGCTGTTACATTTCGGTAAAAACTACACTTGGCTAGGCTAGAGGAGTTTGGGTAAAATTAGTAACATCGCATAATTTGAACCACCCATGGTGTGTAATATGGACAGCTCGTCCACATTAAGCGATATGATGTGTAAATGGACCGGTCCAAATTACAAACACGTGGGCCCGGGTGCTTCAATTAATTACACACATGGAAATGAATAGACAGTAGGAGTACCCTACATAGAAGAATTTGCTCACCCTTTCATTCCTCTTTGCAGTTTGTATTAGTATTAACACTGTAAAAAATTTCTGTAGATTTACAGAACAAAAATTAAAGATGTACATAGAGAAAACGGAAAAATTACTGTCAATTTGTTACCAAAAATTGTCAGTAATTTTTCCGTTTCCTCTTTGTATTTATTTATTGTTCTGTTTTCCTACAACTGTCTGTAGACATTTTTACAGTGAAGCCTGGGCATATGCGTAATTCCCATGCCATGAGCCAATTACTAAACTTGGTCTGTGCCTATTTGGTACGTTGCGGCCCCTGACTTTAGGATGGGAAGGCAAGCAAAGGGCAAGTCATTTTAAGGGAACATAACATCAATAATAGCCTAAAATATAACACTAAAAGACAGGAAGGGTGTCAGAAGTATTTCTGTTATCAATTCACATGATGATTTGAGAAATTTTGTAGCAATGTTTTGCCCGGTCATTTTACACGGCAGCCTTGGTTCATTTTACACGCCTTGTTGGTTCAAATTACACATGGGTGGTGTAAATTGGACCACTTTCAAAATTTTCTATTTTAAGCGATAACTTTCCCTGGGAAAATGTAAGCAATGTTTCTACTCTCCTACTAAAAGAATATTCCATTAATCTCCCAATAGTGCCCCTTAGAGTAGTTGGTTGCGCTTATCTCTGATTTTGTGGGGCTTTAATCAGGGGTCCAAATTACACGGCTTTCCCCCTATCCTTACTTATCATCCTTTGAAAAAATATTACACACCATGTGCAGAGAAGAGGTAATTTAAGGAAGAAAATTTAAGGACAATTTATAGAATGAATAAGAACAGGTTCACAAGATCAGAAATAGAAAATGTATGCAAGATCAAAAGTGATATAGGTCTGGCAAAGTAGACATGTAAAGGAGGTCAGCAACATGCATGAAGAGTGTTTGTCATAAGTATGCGTCTTACAATCCATTCTCCATCGTAACCCTTTTTATTTTGCGGTCTTGTGAAGGTATAAATTTTTATGTTTGGTTCCAGCACACATCTGGTCTTGCAGGCTTCCTATTCATTTTTGTGGGACCATTTTGACCCCAGTCCCAAAAAGACTTAGTTCTCATTGAAAGGGATTTTTTATGACATGTCTTGATTTTACCAAGAAGACATATGGTATTTTCATATCAAACCTTTATTTTTCCTCATGCTCCTGAAGACTTACCAGAACTTCTGACCTGTATGTCTTCTATACTGGAAAGAGTTAAGACTTTTAATTTGTCCACATCCTTGGAGGACTCGGCAGTTCATGAAAAACGAAAGGTAATTTAGAGGTTGTCTATTGTTTTCCGCAACTTTCCTGTGCAATAAACTCCGGAATGTTTTGAAAATTCAATCTAAGTTTGGTCCAACAATCAATGAGGGAAATTCCCCTGATCACTTTTCTTTTTGTTTTGTTTGTGAATGAAAAAAGTGTTTTAGGAGATATTTTTAAGACACATTTCCTATTTGTTTACCTTTAAGGAAACACTTTTTTGTTACTAGAAGGAAACGTTTGAAGCAGACAGCCAAACAGCAGACAGCCAAAATTAATTTTTTATATGTAAAAGAAGAAATTAATATATACATTTAGATGAAACTTCCATTTCAAATCAGAGAATTATTTCTCAAGATGTTTATATTTGTATATCATAACAGAAGGTAACTAGATTTTCATTCCAATATTATCTTAAAGGCAGCAGAAGTTATATCACTTCCTGGAAAAGGAATGAATGCATGGTTTCATTTTTTCTAGTCTGTTTTGTTGATCATAAACTTAATATGGATACTATCTCCTCATGAGGAATACCAAGCTTGTATTTCACTTAGTCTCTTGAACTTAAATCTGTGTTGCAATATCTGGGGAGGAAATAAGTTGGTTCACTGACTGACCTTAATTCATGAATGAAGGACTTTTGAAAAGAAGCCAAAAGAGGCAAAAAAGCTTCTGTGTTGTCCTTCAGTGGACGTTATAGCTTCTTCGGGAAGCAGTTAAAAATTTGGGTTCGCGGAGCGGCCCTTTTCCAGAGGGTCAGGAGGACTTTAGAAAAAGGTTTTGGGGTGGAAGCACCAGAATGTCAACACTAAGGGCAAATGTTGGGGGAGCAAAATTTATGCATGCAGAGTTGGAACTGAATGTAAAGCATGCATTCCAGTTGGTGGGATTCAGGGGCAAAGCCCCAGTGAATATAGGGGAAAAGACTCTTTAAGCTCTGGGGTCTTAGCATATCTTTGGATGAAAAGTATCGTCCCACCTAAAGGAGAATTAATGTTTTCGGTTGGCACAATTCTTAATATACCTGTCTGGGGGGGGGGGGGCAAGGACGAAATCTCAGGGAAAAATAACCCTTAATTCTCCCCCCGGTGATGCCATTGGATGTTTTACAAAGGGCTGATTGAAGACGCATTCGTTGAATGCATTAGACAATGGTGCCTTCTGATTTGCAGGGATTTTTTCCTTAACTGAGAGATTCTCCACCCATCCTTGGCTTGTATTCAAGTGAAAAAGATTGGGAAGGTCCCATATGGTCAATCTTTCATGTAGCTGAGATACGATTGAAATGTTTGCATTTTCTCCCTCATTTTAAAATGGCAAATTGTGCAGCAACTTGTGATGTCGTTAATATTGTGACATACTCCAACATTACCTATTACTTTTTTTACACAAGCAACCAGCATCAAACTGTTAGTTATCACTTACTGAAGCAACCACGGTACCAAACTGTTATCACATTTTCTGTAGTGTAGGAACACGTTTTCGCCTATTCCCAGTTACAAAATCATGTGTGTTCGAACAGAAAGTTGTTCCGAGGTTGTATATGCAGCTGCTTCTTGCGTTCAAAGAAACAAAAGCAGGAGTAAATGTGAATTTTACAAAAACGAATATCACAGATAAATGGGATAATTTCATGAATAAAGTGAATTTTTCAGAATTGTCAAGTAACAAGATGGAAGTTATGAAAATGTTAAGTTATATCTAGATGAATGATTCCTTTTCCAACATCCACATGAACATCACTAATTTTTGTAATCACTCTTGACCAAATTAGAGGAATCCAAAGTGCTCCTATTGCTCCATGCACTTTTCAAAAAGTAACAGCAGTTCTGGTTTCTTATAATTTCAATTTTCATTGCAAGAAAAACATGTCTATAATTATGATTTTATTAAACCCTACAGGATGCTGTTTCACTCAAAAAAATTACAAAATGTCATGAAAAAGTGCAACCAGCTTTAGCCAACCAAGCTCATTAATGACCTACTCACCGGTCTTTACGACGAAGAGTATCTAGCTTCCCACACCATAAGTGGAGCAGTTGTAAAGGGGGAGTGAATTCCATAAGGAAGGAATGGAAATTCACACAGGCCACAGGCTGAAACTCAGAAAGTGCCTAGAAATTAAATTCCGCTCCACCATTAGGGGTCTACTTTCCTGGTGAATTTTTTGATATATCAACCTATTGCTCAAACTGTGTAGATAATGATCCACAAAATACCCTGTCGATTTTACGCAATAGCCGTTTAAACATTACCTCTACTACAAAAAAGCTAATTTTGGCCTCTGGGGCCAAGTTTGAGGGTTGATTTCTATAAGGGGTAACTGCAGCTTCTCAATTTCTTTCAAGTGGTTACCATATGACTGAAGAATACATGTAATGTACATTGAGTACCAATTTCTCTCTTCACATGAAATTACATAACCCCATTTTCAGGAAATCATTAACTTTGATGGCATCCACATATTTTGTGTATCAGCAGTTAATTTGCACATCATTCTTGTATCATTAAGCCTTCATATAGAGTATACATGTTAACCGAACTGCATCAAAATACTGCTCTCTATCCAATATGGAGCAAGAAAACAAGCCAGTGAGCCACAACTGGAAAAAAGGTCGTGGATGGCTCGACTTAAACCAGTTGGTTGGAAACTAGACCGTTAAACTCCATCTAATCTAACCCATTCAACTCTGTAGCATATTTAAATATCAATTTTTATACAAACAATGCACTTTCAGTCACCAAATCTATTTATCAAAGACCTCCCCAAATTGGCACGAACTCAAAACTGGATTAAACATATTTGTAAAGAAAACCATGACGGGTACTGTGTAAGGTTTACCATGATAGCCTGCAGGATGTACCCAGATGAAGTTGATTTTAAATATCAAAGCCACTAATTAAGTTACCTTTAGCCTTGGAAGCAAGATTACATGTTTGAATTATGTTCAACTCATCATACCTCGCATTGTTAACCTTACGTTAAAAATAATCAACATCATCTGATAGGTCATGTGATAGTATTCATCGTCATTATCTCATTATCTCCCATTTCATCATCCTGGCCAGTTGGGGCTGGCTACTGGACGACTAATGTCTCCTTAAAGTTAAAGAGCAGTCCCCCCAAACTTATTTTGAAGAAAAAGCTAAATAACACAATTTTCATCTTATTTTTCTTCAAAGTATCTTTCATTACATTTTATGATTTTACTATTGCATATTCAAGGTAAACCAAGCAGTTATTTCTGGTAAATTTCACATTTGAAGAGAAAAAACATTGTCACATGACTCTCAATGGCCAATCATGAAACTGGAAGTCTACTACATTTCTTCAATTTGGGATGACTGCTCCTGCCCTTTAAGTATCACTTTCCATTGCTGAAGAAGTCGTCGATGTTTCTCCAGGAGAAAGTAGGTCAGCAATACTGCCAGTTGTTGCCCTTGAGTTGTAAACTATTTCACTTTCATAGTTTGACCTTAATGGTTTATAGAACACAAGCTGTGGATAACCTGGAGACGTCCCTTCAAAGCATCATTTCTGTGTGAATATAAAAATAAATTATCATCATCAAATGTAAAAAACTAAATTTCTTACATAGTTATTTGTAGTCATGCAACAAATGCCTTCTCTCTACTACCACGTACTCTAGCAATGCAAAAATGAATTTCTTCTCTGTACTGGTGGACTTATTTTTCACCACAGGAGAAATCAACTGCAAGGAAATTTAAAATGTCAGTTTAGCATATGAACGTTTGGGCCAATAATACTTACTGCCTTATGAGTGCAAATCAAGTATTCACCATGTCCAAATACTTTGCAGAAAATTGACAGTTCCTCAACTTTACATCAGCCACTGCTGTAAGTGAAAGTAAAAATTAACCCGGTACCTATATTTCAACTGTTTCCCTAAGAAGCACTTCACACACGGCAACAACCTGAAGGGATAAAATGTAATGAACTAAAGACCATTGGACCTGTACTAGCTTTTTCATTGAGGTGAGCTATTGCTCGGCAGCGCCTAAACTCACCTGAGATGAATTTGAGGGGAGTCATTTATTTCTTACCTTAACTGTCAAGAAGCTTGCAGTTACAAGCTTGGCAAGCTTACTGTGCAAATAATATCAGTAAAGATCCAAACAGCTCACCATAGCAACATTAAGTACTCACTTCAATTATCAAAAGACATGCAATAAATACTGCCTTAACCCCCCCCCCCCTTACAAAATGCATATTTCAACATACTTAAGCCTTTAAGTTCAGTTCACTGCCTTAATTACATCTAGTCCTGATTTTACAGCGAATTTTGTGAGTTTTGACATCCGTAGGATTTCCTCATTAATTAATAAGCCAAGAGTCGACAAACAAACAGAGTCACAAAAGGAGCTGGTGCCCATCCTTGTGCGTTGTGAGAACATCTGTGACTCTAGGTCTATGTGAAAAAATGAAAATTTTAACAAAGGTTAAAAATATTACAAACACTTTGTAAAAGTTAATTTTTGAGAAGTGAGATCCTCACCTGTCGGCATACAAAATACAATTGCTTTGCATTGTATATGCGCCGTACAGAATATCATGGCGTACGATCACAAAAACCTTGGCGTATACGTACCTCCGGCGTAGTACATGGAGTGCACCATGGTTTATACGCAACAAAGGATAGTTTCTAAGTTGCCACGCCAACCAAAATCGTTAATCCATGCCGGAGGTCTCCGGCGAATGGCGCACTAAATGCACACTGGATTATCAGTGACTGAGTGAGCACTTGTATCCCGTTGCAATAATTTTGTTACAGGACTTTCAGATTTTTTGAATTCCAGTGGTCGCTGATAACATTTGAGGGCCGCTCGGGGTTTTGGACCGCAGGCATATGGTCGGGCTCTAACCTTAGTTGTAGTTTACAAGGTAAACTGGTTTGCCGCCCTTACCAAGCCTCCAATTCAAGGTTTCTACAGAGAAAAGCAGCTGTGGGTACCGTATTGTTCTCACCCTTACTCTTTGAGGGATCCACGTAAAAGTATTAGGGTGGGGAGGTGTAATCTTAAGTAATTTGATGGTTTGACTGGAAAAAGTGCCTGTTGTTATTTTTTGTGAAATGTTGTTACTACTGTGATTTGGTGTGATTTAGTGTCTGAATATATCGTGGTGGAGGAACGGCGATTCCTCCCCCCCGTAAGAAAGTGTGGTCAGGGCAAGCGAGGGCCCCTTGCGCAAAAAAATACACATTTTGTCGAATATATATTAGAAGAGGGTTTAAATTGTATCTGGGTCTTTATTTTAATTAGGGTACCAATGGTAAAATATGCTGTTAAAGGCAACTATCTTGCTGAATCCACATTGTCTTTGCTATGCTTTAATTTGGCCTCACTATTCATGTAAGTGCATACTCTTCCAAAAATAAGTATCATTGAAGTTAATTCTCCCAGTTTTGATGAAAAAGTGCTTAAAATCAGCAATTTGGGGGCAAAAAGTGTGACATTTAAACTACCATATCAGGAGTTACATTTTACCTTATTTTTACACTTATTTTGCTCTGTTATTTTAACTTAAATGGTTGATGAGGTATCAATTGTACTCTTGTAACTCATATTTTATGAGAAACTGACACTTTTCTATTTCTTGGGATTCAACGAAAGAGGGGTTCCACGTGTAACATTTGGTGTTACAGTTACAGTGTGAAATTTCAGTATCTTATTTTCCAGAAATGACCTACAGTAAATACTAAATCTTTCTTATTTTAGTGGTTAATTGAAGCCTGTGCATTGTTGAATGAAGATTTGGGCAAAAGACCATTGTACAGAAAGGAAAACATTAATATGTAGCCATTTTTCATTTTGTCAGACCACTTTGGTGTTCCTGAAATATGTTACAGTGTGAAAATTAGAAGTTAAAATACCACTACTTCCTACATTTGATATGTTGTCATTTTTAGCTGAACTATACTTTTTAACATGGCTTTTAACTTACAGGCAATAAAGAAGTGCCAACTTGTTTATGATTTGAAATATCATAAAATATTACTTTGGTGTTCCCCCAATCTCAGTTACACGTGAAACGCATTGTTTGTACCACAGAATTGAGATGAAACCCTTGACTAAGTAACCATAAGAGGTTTCAGCTTCAAATTGCTAAGATTAACTGAATAAAACACATTTGTGATATTAAACAAATCAATATGTAGTCTAAGTGGGATTAACCTATTTTTGGTGTTCATGTTACACGTGGAACTTAAAATTTTCAATGAATGTGGCTATTTTGAGGTAAAACGTAACCTGAGCAAAAAACAACTTGTACAACATCATGTAGGCCTAAGCCTACAATGAACTTAGTATATATAGCAATTCCACCAACGGTTTGATATCATAAATGATGGTACATGAATTTAGGACTCTAAATGTCATGTCACAGTCTGGTATCCTAATTTAAATAAAGACCCATCTACATACCAGGACGGACTCCCGAGGCTGGACCGTATGTAGCCCTTACTCCCGAAACTGGACTGTATGCCTCTTTACTCGCGTGGCTGAACAAAGAAACTTTGGCTGATATATGATGATATATAAAAACTTCTTCACACGGTGCCGTACGCCAGCCCACGTGCCTGTATTACCTCTACAGAAAATCAGGGTTTTGTGTTTGTTCACGTTGCTGCAAGACTGAAGGCTTGAGAAGCCAGTTGTTTTGTAATATACTTTTTCTTGTAGTTATAAGTGATATCTGCGACTTTTGTATTCTTTCTGCCCTGTGAACGCTCTCACAATCACGCAATTTTTGTAAATCCAAAATTAACCTGTGACAATTAATAATAGGCCTAGCTGGTACACAGAACAGTAACACTGACTGGCTGCGTAAGATATCAGAGCTTAGAATATGTTTTACTTGTAAATTTGCATATTTCGTATGAAAATATTGACCAGGAAAAGTTTGGGGGAAATTTAAACTTTTGTTTCCTGGAAAATATCCTAGTTCCACTGGCTGTGCCCATGCAGGGTCTGAAATAACACATTCACACAAGCACCAATGTATTTAACCTTTCGCGTCAGTGCATTTAACTTTGAATTGCTTGCCTGCACACGCAAATGAAGGCCTATTCACCATTTTGTTTTTTTCAAAATTTAATTTTTTTTAAGTTGCATTTCAAGCATAGCCAAATTCCAGAATTTTCATTCATTTTCTACTAAGAATGATGTCCCTACAGACGTTGGGGGTAGTGCTGGATGGCGGACAAGGACAATCAATCATATTTTGCCGAAATGGACAGTCTGCTTGTTCCCAAATTGACAGGGTGATGGCCTCCCTGCAACCCCTCTTCGTACTATGGATGGATGTATCTGCGTGTACAATACTTGCAGCCTATACTGAGAACATTTGCTGATCATCAATAAGTTTTTGGATCATTACATTTCAGGGATTTCGATTATTTTAAGGGGCAATTTGCCATCATAGATGGTACTGGTTAAACGTAAGTTTATCATAACCAGTAACAGGCAGCTTGCATCATCTCACTACTTGAGGTCAAGACTATTAAAAATAGGAAGCATGAGGGGTAATCTCAGGCCTTTGTGTTTTTAATTTTCATTATTATACTGCAATGGTACATGTAATAACTTATTTGTGCAGGAAAAATATTAAAAATTCATACACAAGTACATGATATTTTTCTACAATTTCGAACCATGGTTTGCTAGAATGACTGTTTTCTTTTGGGGGGTGGGGGTGGGGTGGGGGAAGTGGGCGCTTGGGGTAAGTGTAGAAGTGGTGGAACATGCTTTGACTTAACCATCGATCTAATCAGAATGCCACCATTGGTTGGCTAAGTATACGTAGTTTACCCAGAAAAAGTTTGGCTACTCCTCAAATTGTAGGAATGGCACTATAGTCACTGTCTCTTGGATTTCAGGCTGGCATCATGACTTGCAGATGATATTCGTTGATTGCAATGACGAGAGAAAGAAATGGTCATAATTTTTGTACATAATTTGTGTATGTATGTGTGTTTGCATACACGTTTACATGGGTTTGTGCCAGTTTGCTTGTTGATACGATGTCCCAGAAGGGGCTGTATGTTGCCAGGTATATTGACTGTGGTTCATAGCACTTTCCCTTGCTGGTTTAATTTACTTATAACAATTTTTCTTTTGTTTTCCCTTTGCAGGAACAGTAGCAAGCTTCTTTCCGACCAAAAAGCCTGTCGAAAAAGATATTTTATCAGACAGTAGCTAGCAAATTCTGCCAAAACCTTAAAAAGAAAACAAATTCATGGCAGCCATCAGACAGACCATGAAGCCTAATTAATTCCTAAGTTCATTGAATTTCTGTTTAAAATAATTTATGTAATAGTTCTAATAAAAATTGTACGTGTATATCTAAAATTAAATCTGAGTCATATTGTATATTTTGAGACCTTATTTTCGAAACAATTTAATTTCATATCAATCACAAGTAGGCTATACTCCTTTTGACCTGTGTGCGCATTTTGCCAATGAGAATTCCATTGTTTTCCGATGAATGAATAAACAAATAAAAATGAAATGGAAATTGTCGTTGTACACTTTATATATTTTCCTAAGTTACTGTTTATATCAGTGGAGCGGTGGTAATCTGCGGAAGCTGGGGGAAGTACATTCGTACTTTGTGCAAATGAAAATAAAGTAACATACCCTGACTGCAATACAAATCCTCGAATACCAGTGCCCA
This sequence comes from Holothuria scabra, assembly GCA_037179385.1. Lineage (NCBI taxonomy): Eukaryota > Metazoa > Echinodermata > Holothuroidea > Aspidochirotida > Holothuriidae > Holothuria > Holothuria scabra. Next base: position 77,255,469 of record CM074180.1, read on the forward strand.
ATTTGTCGCTAAAAGTTACTATAAACCCCAATTTTAGTGTGGTCAATTATCTAGGGTAAAACCAATAACTCTTTTGTAAATTTATGTAGTAAAAGTGTGGTAAATCTATGAGAAAATGGTTGTTAACATGTGGTAAAATGCTTTAATTGTACCGTTGTAAACCACTGTTTACATTCATGACCAAAGGATCAAAATACCATGGTATTTCCAGGGTACAGGACCACACTTTTACCATGGTAAAAGTGTGGTAATTGCTACAAATGTACCATGGTAAACCACAGTTTATCATGAACATAGGCCCCCAAATTTTCAAATTTCCTTAAAAGTCTTTACAGCACACTCACTGCACACTCCACACTAAGTCTATGGGAACCTGTTTTCTGTACTGTATGTGCCTAAAGTCACCAAACGTTACCACCAAACGTTACCAAATTGTTGAAATTATCAAAAATTTCGACAAAACAATCTGAAAAAACTCACCCAGAACATCCCAGAAGTACTACTTAGCCATGTTTTGTTCCAAACAGGTTCACAAACCCCGTTTGGAATGGCTTTTTACCCCATTTGTAGCTCATCTTATGAAGATGATCTTGTCACCACGCTGTTGCAGATGATTGTCATACATATGTGTGGGACCATTTCACAAATTTTTTTCAGAATTAGCGCGTGTTCCTTCCCCTACAAATAGATGGCGCTAATTGCACTTTGCTTAGACTGGCAGAGATCTCAAGCCTGTGCTGAGTTGAATGGCGCACAGTTTTTAAAAATCGACTGTTAAATGACGGAGATACGTTTTTTTTTTCTGAGGGCTGTTTTTGGGGCAATTTTTGATGATTTTCGAAGGATTTTTGAAGCATTTTTCAAGAATTAAAAAAAAAAAACAAACAAATCCAGACATGCAAAAATGTTTTCACTTTTTAGTATCTTTGATCTGTAAACTATTACCTTAAAGTATAGTCAAAGGGTTTTCATTTTTTTGTGCCTGTACGATTTTTTTTGTAAAATTTTCATATTTTTCCATTTTTTCTCACTTTTTTTTAAGAAACTCATACAGTGGGCAAGATTTTTCCAAAAATTATTCGGGGACACTACCCAAGAAAATTAATATTATTAGACACATCTTTTTGTTCCCAATCATTTGATACTAAGGGGAAGGCAGTAGGAAGTTAGGGGGCTGTTTTATGAATTCTACAAAATGGTAATATTTTTGGGGGTGTGGATCTAGCCCCTCCCTCCCCCCGTGATGTATAGAGTGAAAGGGAAGCCCAAAATCTAAGCTATTTTCTGCAGTGTAAGCTCCATGTTAACAAATATTTGTTTAAAAGAACCCAAATTTTCTTCGCGTTCCGCAAAATACTTCATTATATACAGCGCGTGTTCACACTTAAGAAAAACAAATCGAAAAAATGGGTGGTTGCACCATTGGAAAAGAGTGTAGCTACGTACGCCGCTGAGTCTAGGCAGGGAGTCGCTTTAGCAACTCCCTGGTCTAGAAAGGAAAACATTTTCCATACACCATGGAAGCAATTTTAAAAGATATTAGTATGTGTTTACAGGGGCGCAAATCCCTGTTTGAGAGTGGGGGGCGAAAATGCTTATGATGTTCCCATGAGTACTAAACTGTGCACGCTTGGCGGGCACCGCGAGCGCGAAGCCCCAAAGGACTCCTAGTGGGATCCAGGGGTAAAGCCCCTGTGGGGGTCCAGGGGGGCGAAGCCCCCGGAAGGTCTTGTGTTCTGGCGTTTTCAAAGCTTCAGAAAACTGTTTTCGAATAAAAAAAAACGAAAAAAGGTGACCATATTTTTAGGTCTACTCAAATTTGGGGGGGGGGGCAAATTACGATTTGGCTTTTTTACGATTTGGCCCACTTTTTCACTTGAGAGGGAGAAGGCCCCCCTTGCCCCCCGGGATTTGCGCCCATGTGTGTTTTTGAATCAAGATAGATCTGTACTTAACCCATTTCATGAAAGAAATCCCCAACCAATACCGTTTATTTTTAAATGCAGATAGCCTAATAATTGAACGTTCAGGGAAAGAAAAAGTAAACATAACAAAATACATCCATATCAATCTCAGAAACATTTGTTATTTGTTTCTTTCCACAATCACTTGATTTGCAATATGCATACACATCCATCACACAGTGGCGTCACCAGCCTTAGGCCCGCCTTAGGGCCACTAGTGGGGTTCAGAGGCCGCGGAGCCAATTTTGAAGTGCGGGGGCTAATCATCGAAGCGGCCCAATATGTCCAATAAAATAGATGCAGTTTAAGAAGGCGGCCCAAAATGCCCACAGCAAAAAAGTGCATGAGCTAAAGCCCCCTAGCTCCCCCTCTCCGCGGTCCCTGTATCTTTATAGGGAAAAAATAAGTCTCGGGGTAGATATACTTTGGTTCATCATGCACAATCCAATGCAAAAATTCCAAATGATTTTAGTGTATTATAGGCTATTCCTATAAGAACACAACATGGAAATCTGGACAAAACTCTTAAAAACAAATAATGAGCAGTCTGTTGAAACTTTTTACTTATTTTTTATACATGGAAAGTGTACATTATGTACATAAACAGGAAATATATATCTGTTACACTTAATTTTATAAAGGGGCAATTTTGGAAAAATCAGACAGTACGTACGGTATTAAAGGAATTTGTTCAAAACTACAGCATGTACCCTTCATTTAATGATTACACATCCTTGGGCACTGATTTCAAATATTTCTCTTAAAATATCAGGAAAATACAGCAAACAGCATTTGCTAATGTATGTAGGATAATGAATATTGAAAACAGAATAAAAGAAAACTAGCCTCGCTAATCAGCCAAACAAATTTTATCGATACGGTACAATGGTTTCCAATTACATGTACATAGGCCTATTCACTGACAACATCGGCAGGCGTTCGTTTACTGTTATGCCGATATGCTTTTTCAGCAGAAAATAAAAGTGAATGCTAGTACGATCCTGCATGAATATATATATATTTGTAATTTTAGATGGGCCGTAAAACTCCATCTAACCTAACCTCTTCTTCTCTACTCCACCAATTAACTCCGTCCATGTCGTTCTCCCAAACCTAAAGGTTTTCTGGTCCTGTTCAATGTGTCTTTCCGAACCGAGCTAGACACTCTTGTTAGGCCACTATTATTCCAGAGGTGACTGGGAGCAAAGGAGGAGGGGGGTCTGACTGAGGGGAGAATTCCTCCATCCCCCCTTGGTGCCACCAGCGGAGTTGAAGTGATCATACGTTTTCTTCATTTTTGATTTTTTCCAACTCATTACTGACATCGACAAGTCCGTTACCGATTTTCGTTTCGCAAAGCACTCTTTTTTTACCTACAAAGTTCATCAATCAACATTCACAGTTTTCTAGGTTGCTATAGACCTTGTGTACATGATGTTCACAGAGCGAAAAGAACGCCCTCCTTTGGGCAAAACAAACCAACACATACGAATGCAGACAGCTGATTGGTCAACAAATCGAATGAGCGCATAGCCTGCTACAGGTTCAGGGCGAAATCTTATGCGATCATAGGCCGCGGAGGATGTTTTTTATTGTCGGGGCCAAAAGTTTTCGGCAGTCACAAGGCGACCGCCCCATCGTCGTGGGGTCCAGGGGCCCCCTTAAAGGCCCCTGGTGGGGTCCAGGGGAAAAAGCCCCAGTAGGGGTTCAGGGGGCGAAGAGTCCGGAAGCTCAGTGAAGCTTTAGTGATTTGAGAGGCTCCAAAATGGTCGAAAATCACGTTCCTATTAAGGATTCTACACTATTATTATAATTCAGGAGTGGGGTGGGTAAAGGAACGAGAATGGAATCGGGAAGTATGGCATTTGATTAAGGAGAAACATACTTTACAGTAATTTTAGGGGACAAAGCCAAAATATTGAAGCTACTCAAAATTGAACATGTGATTGATAATTTGAGACAGGGCACTTTTAAGAGATCCAAAGTATTAGGGGCGTTTTATCAATAGGGAGTTCTGTTTAAGATCCCGAGGTAATCAATCAATCATTTCAGGGACAAGCAACAGGACCCCCGGAACCGGAAGCTCTGACATTTTAGGCTTTTTAGGGGACTCAATGGAAGCAAAATATTACCTTTGTGTAGGTATTACTAATAATCCTAAAAGGGACATAATTACTGAGGTAAATGTGTGTCATTGGGGCCAATAAGCGACTGGGCACATGCCTCTCGCTCAGAATGTTTAAAAGGCGCTGATTTGAGAAGAAGAAAGATAATTTGAAAAAGAAAGAAAGCTTGGAAAAAGTTTTGTTTTAACTGTTTGAAGGGCGAAAACAAACTCTCCTACAGGTTATTGTTAATGTGGAAAGGTTTGCAACTTTTGCACTCTAAAAAGTAATAATTGAGCCAAAGAATAGCCGAAATGTAATAAAAGCAACTTTGAAAAAATATTTTGCGACATTCAGTTAGTGGAAGCCATGCCCCCAAATATCATAGCAAATATGGGGGGTGGGCAGGGGGTCTTCTCCCTCCTCTTCCGCCGCCTATGGCGTTTGGCCATGTGCTCCATTGTTCTGCTAAAAGGATGACGTCAGTTTGCCAACAGTGCACAATGTCTATTGTTGTCTGAGAAGAAGATATTGGTGTCATCTGCAAAAAGTAACACGAAGCAAGACCAATTAAAGCAATTACATAAATCATTAAAGTGAACCTCAAGTAAAAATAAAACAATGGTACATATTACACTAGCAGCATGAAAAACGAATTCAAACAGTGCAACCCCCATCCCCATGGTGCATTGCGCAATAATTTGTGATGTCATTGTTGTACCATGCATATGGAAGTACCACCTCGGTCCAAGGTAGTCATTCCATGGTTGTACTACTCAAATCACAATCGTTGTATTTCTTTGTTCCTAATGGGGTGATGTAATTAACTAAGCCCTCTCTGTGCAACATGCTATGCAAGCAACCAGAAAGTGTTCAAGGTCATAAATAAAAACATTTTTTGCTTTGAAGGGAAACAACACAGGTAATGGGTGGTGTGCAACAAGAAACTTACAAGTTATTCAGTTGTGCAATGGACTATTATGTTTTAAAGTGAATAAATTTCAACATTTTATATCTCGGCTTAAGAATGTCTTGTGAAGATGAAAGCTACAACATTGGAATTCATTTTTTCATGCTGTTTAATATATATATTTTAAAAAATTTTCACTTGAGGTACAGCTTATAATTAAAGAAAAGAAGTTCTATAAAATTGTTGATTGGGAAACCATTCATGTCACTTTAAGAGATCTAAAATGCGCATTATTAAGGAATGGGAATAAGAAACGTAAAAATATGATTAAAATGATTCTATTTCTGTCTGTTGTATTTGTCTTGTTAAATAAATTTGAAGGAAACTGTAAGATTAGCCTATTTGATTGCATATTTAAATACCAATTGAGGCATATTACATTTCACATACATTACATAATCCCTACAGAAAAATGAACTCGTCAAAAGTTTTCGGCATAAAACTGAGCCATGAAATCTCGTTAAACTAACTATATCAGTATAAATTTTCATGGTAGTATGTAGTTAATAAAGTGGATATCATTTTACATTCCTTCATGTGAAGTAATGTGTTGTTGGTACAGGGGACACATTTCAGAACACATATTACCGTCAGGACACATGATGACATGTTCAAGTTGCGAAAGCACCTTGTGTCCGAAAATATTGCCAGGGTGTCACAGAGCTACAACAAGGGGCAGCTTGTTTCCTAGATTTAAGTTTCCCGGCAAATTGCTTCCACCCGCCAACCAATTTAAAATCTCAGCCGATTTGGATTTGCTGCTTCACCGCTTATGACCCTGCTTGCCTTATTTGATCATTACCATACATAAAATGTGTACGTGAATTATGGCTCAGCAAAAAGGGTTTCCTCTACATTTGTCAAGATTTAGAAAACTGCAAGTAAAATGTTATAAAACAAGAATTAAAAAAAAATCACAGTAAAATAATACTACTAACATGATCTTGTTTGTAAGTATGCTACTCAGGTGATAATTGCACAAGCGCACTTAGTTCAAGCCTTTATTTTTCTAAAAGAAGATGTCAAACGGGGAGCAGGGGACGTTCCATAGAAATGTGGAGAAAACACTTCGATGTAAAAATGAAAAGAGAGAGAGAGAGAAAGAGAGATTGAGAAAGTGAGACAGGGGTCAAAAGGAGGGAAAAGAAATACGGAGAATAAACGGAAGGAAATTTAAAAGGAAAAGATTTTCAAAAATAAAAAAAATGGGATGATGGTGACAGGTGAGGAAGATGCACGGAGAGAAAGATACACGGTCTTGAAAATAGAAGACTAATCTAAACCGGGATTAATTTCCCTAAAGAGAAAGCCGGAAAGGGTTGAGAAAGTAAATGACTGTGAAAATAGGGCCCAGGACAAGGTATGAGGCAAAGGTGACTTCTCACGTGAAAGTAGAAGAAGAAACTGGGAAAGTGAAAGAAGCTTATTGAGAATGGCGGACCAGAAAGCCTTCGGGGAGGCAGAGTTAGCCTATTTGACTGACAGAAAGCCGCCGCCTCAAAGGAGGCCTCTTGGCAAGTGATGAAACAAGGCTGTGAGTATGAGAGAAGGAGGGAAAGCATCTGTGCATACTGATAGTTTCCATCAATATCAAACAAGAAAACTTTTTATGGCACTGTGCCGCCGGACTACTTGAGTCAGAAGTAGACTTTCAAGTTCCGGCGTTCTCACGGAATGTGATTTGGCACCATAGAGTTATTTAGTGGGTTTAAAATTGAAAAACCAAGGAAAACTGATGGCGTGATTGAACCAGACAATAGCATTGAGTAATATTTCTGTAAAGTTTCTGAAATTTTAGTGAAAAATGTTCTAACTTGGCAAAATCAAAACGGTGTTTCCATTTTGATCGGGAATGTTCTGACATGGCAAAATGATCATAATTTTACGGATGTTGTCATTTTCACATCTCGTAAATATGTCCTCATATTTCCTCAATTTTCGTCCCTTTTTGAAAAAATGTTGAATAACGTTAAAGTGACAATTTTTAGACTTTTGTCATTTACGTCATTTTAGTCGAACTTTTCAATTATGCTACTTACCCAATTTTGCCGAGTTATCTTTTTTCTTTTGCATGTCATTTCTACGCTTCCGTAGTTAGGCACGGTTACGTACTGTCTTGATTTATCGTTTATCTTATAGCCATATGTTTTGTATGTGTAGGCAACCTGCACTATTAACATATGCGCACTCGTCCTACACTTACAATGTATTGTACGTACATTTATCTCACTGTGTCAGTGCGTGTCTTTGACCGTGCTTCAATTACGTTCAGTCAAACTCCGCAATTCGGAGTTACATTTCAAACGATGTCTTCAAAAAATCCCAAAGCCAAACCCGTGTCTTTTAAAATAAAGACAAGTGGTTCGAAAGAAAAGGAGAAACCAAAGTCCGTTGCATCGCAGTTTTTTGAAGAAGCCGACACACCCGGGGAATTGGATGGGCAAAATTTAGCTGAAACGGTACCACTGATTTTAGAGCATTCTCAACGATAGGCTACTGCAGCCTAGCCTGAGCTTAATTTGTAAAAGCCTGGTCCTCGCTTTCAAACAGTTCTAATTCTCTCAACCTTCTTCCATAAACCACTGGCCATAACTCATCCGCACCCAGACATCTAAGTTTAGTGCATCAGGTTGAGCAAATATAAGACCCCAATGTCATTACGTTCAATATCAAATTCAAAACCTAACGTTAGGGCCTGTCTAATCGTAGGCCTAACGTTAGGCCCCTAGTTCTACTGGCCTAGTCTAGGCCCGCTTACCAGGCGAAACGACCAAAATGTCCCCATACCAAAAAGTCCCCACCATTGGTCAAAACGTCCTCGGGTCAAAATGTTCCCATTGTAGGCCTAGCCTAGCCTACAGTAGCCTATATTGTAAAATGAAATGAGTTGTTTAGTTTCTAGTTGAAAAGATTCAAGTTCTTTGTAAATTCGATAAAAACTTGAACATAAATGATGTACTGTGAAATGTTCATAACATCATAAGCAAAGGTTGCTTAGGCCAAGGCCTACCTGTTGTACATGATTAGGGATTTAGGCCTAGGCATATAAGCCTAACTGTTAGACCTGGGTTAGGCTAAATACATTAATTTTATATGTTTGTATAAAATTGATCCTTTCGCTATTTTCTCTATTAATAAGTGAATAGAAATCTTGTAAAAAAGTATGTCAATTATCCAAATTTTACTATACTTTCCCTGTAATCATAGGCCCCTCGAATTCTACAAATTAAGGGGCACAGCCATTTTAGCCTCAGGGATCAGGACATTTTGGGGGCACCACAAAAGGGTAGGACCTTTTTTCAAAGATTGGGCACTTAGGCCAAACACAGTCAGCTCTTATTTTACACCCTCACAGACTATTTTGCTTAATTAATGTGTCTTCATTCTATCTAACTACACCTGGTTAAGGGTAATGACGGTGTCTGCCACTCCTACGGTTTAACACATTGATGCAATGTTTGCGTACCCTAAAGGTTGCCAGAAATAAACAGTGATCAGGATATGGCAGATTTACGTCACATGACCGTTGGAGCCTGAAGCCTCTGAGGATTGAATAAAGACAGCAACCGTTTTAATTCTTTTCAGTCAAATTTCTAAACAACTGTCCATAAACAGTTGAAGGAGGAAGGCTGTCTGCATCATCCACAAGTTTGCCAAATGAAGACAATCTATGACCTGAAATGAGTCTAGTGGCAAACTGGCAAAGAGTGAAATAAATATTTGTCAAAGTAGTAAGTTCCAGTCTCTGACGGTGTGAGGGAAGAAACTATATTTGTAGCAGCCCATGTTGGTATATTTGTAGAGCTACTTGAGTGATGATGCCTAGAAGGCAGCTGGACTGGTTGTAGGTTGTTAATTGGCAAGGTTAGGAGGCCCAATCTGGTTTTGCAAAGAATTGCTAGCCTGTTGACTTACAGTATGCCTGTCTTTGAGACTATCCCACCCTAGGTCTTTCAACATTTTAGTCACGCTACTATGGGGGGGGGAGTAGTCCTTACAAACAAACCTAGCAGCACTACGTTGGATACTTTGGGTATTTTGGATTTGCTCAACTTTATTGGATAGGGAAAAGGTGTAGGGATCCCAAATAGAAGATGAATGCTCCAATATAATCATCTCAAACACCCAGGTAAGGGTGTTTGAGATGTCAACTCCCAGATAAATGTTGCAGTCAGTGGACTCCAGGGGATCATTATCAAGAGTATAATTAAAAATCTTGAGGTTCCTTGAGTGAGTAATCCTTATTGCAAAGCACTTCTTCGTGTTAAAGTTTGCATTGCATTTGGCAATTATTTTGCCATTCAGACAGGGTGTTTAGATCATTTTGGAGTTGAACCTGGTCAAGATTATTCTTTATCTGTCTATAAATTACACAATTATGATGCAAAAAGTCTGACTTCGGAGGAGATACAGTTTTAAGGGCATGTCATATAAACTGAAAGGGCACCAAACATGTGATTATGTAGTAATAATGTAATCTCACAGGTAGGGCATGGAGGCCAATAGGCCTTGATTGTCATTAAATTTTATAGGGCAAGAAGGCCATTGCCAAAAGTATGAATGCCATGTCCTTGGTGGCCTTCGATTGATACCAGCCATGTGATTTCATGCTGACTGGAAAAACAGTTGTTGATAGTTGTAAACTGTCAAATTTTGCACACTAGGTACAGATTGTAAGCAACCAAAGGGATGGTGCAACTTTAATTAATATGGGAGGACTTCCCATGTTTGATCACTGAGTAAGATGGCACACTCCTTCTAACAAAAGCTAAGATGAAACAAAAAATGTGATTTCCAGTGACCTTAATTAAAAAATCAACCATTGGTTATATTTAGGAAATAAAATCAATGGTGCTCATATCTACATCACAGACACATCACAACACAGATTCGAACAGGCTATGATGTCACGCATATGGACTGAGAGACCTGAGGCGAAGCCTAGGGTCTCTGCCTATATGCGTGACGTCATAGCCTGTTTGAATATGATGTAGAGACATTGGTACCATGACTTCATTCCCATTCATAAATACTTAAATTTTGGGAAGTTTTTTAAAGGTCTGCAATCTGATTAGGACTCAGACCTAATTTATTTGTTTCAATATACATGCAACATTGCGGTCAACCAAATATATTTACATTTTAAGTTGGACAGTTATGGGGAAAATTAAGTTGTATGCCTTACTTGCTTAAAATGTCAGTCACCATTTTGAAGTAGTTGGGCCAGTATGTGTACTATAATTTAACTGTTGTTTAATGCATGTAACCTAAATTCAACTAGGCCCTACGTAGTCAAGCATACATATACCCTGTCAGCAAAGCTGTGTTTATAGTCATGTTGATCAGAAAATCTCTCCTTACACCCTATGCCTCTACACTGGATTAGAACATTGGCAACTGACCAATCACAAGCCAGCATTCTCAAAAAGTATTTATGAATGAGGATTAAACATGTACATATACATGTTCATAAGATCTTGTAAAAATTGCTAAATTGACTATTCCTTGCATGAAGATATCTGCTCAGTATGTGCAGTGTCACAGTATGGTGACCGTGTATACTGTACGTCGTATACAAAAAAAGGTGTGATAATTTGCACATGACACCTAGATGAAGATTGAAGTTCATAAAAATCTATTTAAGTTTGATGTAAAATATCACACCTGCCACATTCTCTTATTTTGTCATGAGCATAATTTGTAGCTTGCCTTGAATATCTTAAACCCATTGCCTGTTACATCATTCTTGTTAAGTTCAAATGCCAATGTTTAAAATTTTTTTAATTATTTTAAGAAAACTTTGCAACCAAAATTGTAATGACATCAGGGCTCTGCAAATGCAATGTACTTTCAAAGTTCAAAATCATGTATAATATTTACTTCATTGCACAATCCTCACAGAGACTACTGTCATTGTAAATACACCTAGGATGCAAAGATATCACATGTTTTGTGAAGTGTAACAGTATTATAAGTGAAAGTACTGGTACTGCCAGTTTTGTAGTAGCAACAAGCATTCCTAGCAATACAGTGAATACTGCAGGATGATGTGGAAATTTTTTTCTTTTCAAATAGATATGGTAGTAAATTTGATTCTTAGATTCTAAGCAATCTACAAGAAAGAAAAAGGCAATTCTAAATTGATTATGAAGAGTGCTTTCCCATTAGAAGACCCAAGACTTTTGAAATAAGGACAGTGTACTGGTGGCCATATTTGGCCATACTTGCTGTAATTGATGAATATTTTTCCAGGAAGACACAAAATTAAGACTTGCTTTTGTTTTACTTTTCTTTCAGGTTGTGGAGCTCATCAATCAAGCTCAGCTGTACACCAAAGATAATCTGAAAATTGAAAACTTAAAGAAAGTGCAGGAGTTGGTAATAAACAAGGAACCGGCATTGCTAGACAACTTTTTGGATGTATGTATTCGTTTCTTCATTTTTTCCAGTTTCTTTTGTATTTTGAAAGGGCAAGAACAGTTGCCCTAAACTTATTTTGAAACAACAGCTAGTTCTCGTTTTATCTAGTTCTTCTTACTTCTCTTCCAAGTTGAACCAATGGGATGGACACTTTTTAATATTTAAATATTACACGAGTAAAAGCAACGTGTTACTCTTCATTACTTTCACAATTGAAGTAAATTGATGCTACATGGTTTTTAAGAGTCATTCATGATATCTTGCTTCAAGGTTAAGTCTGAAGGTTTTAGAGGCTGCACTGTAAGGTGGAACATTGCTGAAAAATGAGTGTCTTCTTCTTTTAATAAGGAAGAATTTGCTTGATTTTTATGGAAGTGAAAAGGGAGATTTAACCCTCCTGGAAGATGGGGGCAAATCCCCCTTAACCCATCACAGACGAAAACTTTGTCTCACAAAGAAAACAAATCCATGCTTCTCTCAATTTCTTTGCAGGAAGTTCTTCAGTTCCAGCAAGACAGGTCAATAGATGTGAGGAAATTTGTGCTAGGTTTCATTGATGAAGCATGGTAAGTGATGAGAAATTATGTACTAATCATTTTTAGTCAAAATATTTCACATAAATAGTATCCCTAGACAGTCCTTATTAATATGTGAGGTAAACACTACACTTTGTGTTAGTGTTAGGGGTTCCTTAACTGGTATCGACTGACTGCTTGGTCAAGTGGTTAGAGTGTCAGACTTTCAGTCTGGAGGTTGGGAGTTCGAATCCTGGCCAGGTCATACCAAAGACTACAAAAACTGGACCAATTCCTGTGGTGCTCAGTATAAGCAATGAAGTGGGGGGAAAACAAGCCAGTGAGCCACAGCTGGAAAAAAGGCTGTAGCAGGCTTGACTTGAACCAATTGGTAAGAGACTGGGTGGTAACACTCTCTAACCTAACCAATCTGGTATCATACTGAAGTTGAGATGTGTTTTGTGAGGGCACTTTCAATTCAAATGTGTAACTCCCTTCATGTTGTGATTTTGGTGTCAACTTTTGAGAAGGGTGGTGGTCAACTAGAATAGGTCACATTTGGTAAGTAGAAGTCTAGTAGGTGTACCTGCAGACCCTAAGAAAAGGATTTAAGGTCAAATCAAGTTCTGACATGTTAGACAGGTACTTATCCTAAGCATTGCAGTGAAATTTGCATGCAAATTTGGATGTGTTTCTTGAGATGTAAATTGGTAAATTTGACCCATTTTCAACAAAATAAGAACTTGATGTAAGCTCATTTGACATCATATCTTCACATTAATGGTCAGTCTTTTGTTTTTCTTTAATCTTTCCAACTGATTTTCTCAACAATCCAAAGTTATCACAATGGGATCACTTGTGATAAGTGGCATTCCTATTTACTTCAAGGTCAGTACAACAGTCTGAAAAACAAAGGGAAACAAAGCAACCCTTGTCAACGTGAGGAAGTGATATAACCTTTGCTGCCCTCAACTTCACTTTGGAACTAAAATCTAGTAAATTTTTATTCTCTGATATCTCAAGTAATACATATCTGATTTGAATGAAAGTTTTACCAAATTATGAAGATTGAGTACCTCTTCTACATATGAGAACTAAACTCTTTGACTAATCTTCTTGCTAAATCATTCTAAAATGAAGCCCTCTCTCAAAAGTGTCAGCATGATAAGAATTAAGAGTGGATTTATCTCTTTGTACACAAATCTGATTAGCGCTTGTGTTTAGTGACTGTATGCAGCTTTAAGTGGGGTCTATCAATCTTAAATCATCTTTATTTTATTGTTTACATGAATTTCAAACCCTCATATTCAGTGAAATTGAAGGAATTAAGATACAATTAAGTGTACAACCATCCATGATACAGGTAAGTGAGGAAACTGAAAGATGTAAATTTGATAGACCCCAAACAGCAGACTAAAATCAGACCATCACTTGTTGTTTGAATTTGTTTATAAGCTATGATGTAGTGAGGGTATGGTATTTGGAAACAAGGACCTAATAGAGGGAGTTTAAGGAACATCACCAGTAATGTGTGCAGCATGAGCAACTTAAAGGCAGTTAACTCTCATCCCAAACCTACAATTTTTGTAGTAGCCTACAGAAATTCTCAATTGTCACAGCTCTTTGATTGACAGCAAGTTCAAAAAATGTAGAGTACTGTAGCTAATATTACACAGCATGCACAACACTGAGAGTGTTTTGATTACATGTTTGAGGTCTTGTATACTCACCCTGAAGCAATAAACTGATATTGTGTCTAGATGAGGGTGAGTTTTACATAATTATAGGAGGGGCTTAACTAAGTCACTTAGGAGAATTGGAACTGTTTGGGTGAGAAGATTAGGCTTGTAAACATTTATTGTAACTTCAAAACTTTGGAAAAATTCAAAAATATTCCTTTGCTTTCTGTGTGCTTAGAAATGAATATTTGTTAGGATTGTTTCCCTTGGCTGTCAAAGATAGGTCACATTCTCCCATCATCGCTTCATGCAAGAACTATTGCTTCTTTTCAGAATATGTTCAATCAAAAGTAAACCCCCTGTGGGCTGGGGGTTGTAGAATACGCCCATGGTATTCCCAGTCTGTTGTAAGAGGCGACTAAATGGGAGGACTTGAACAGTATTTGAACAGTATGACACTATATAACACATCCTGTTGATGTGTTGTTAAATCTTAACTAACTAAACTAAACTAAACTAAACTAAACTAAACTAAACTAAACTAAACTAAACTAAACTAAACTAAACTAAACTAAACTAAACAGAACAAGTTGTTGACATGTTTGGAATGTTGCATTGTTTTCTTGAAATTATTTCTTTTATGAAAACCTCTTTTACTTTTCATACAGTACACAAGATCCGCAGTTGATTCCAAGTGTGGTACCGCAGGTCAACATGGTTGTTGGGAATCCAGTGGAGCATGTATCTGTCATTAAGAAGTCCATCCTCTGCTGCTCCCAGATAACAAGATCAGCTCTTAAGGTAAACATTTTTTTACCCATTATAATACAAATGAAAAAGAAGAAACAAAAAACACTTGTACTGATACAAGCTAGTTAGTTATGGTCAGAGTAAAAACTAAGTGTGACTGTAAAAAACTTTTTTAACTGGACCAGATTGTGTCAGTAAGTAATTATAGAAAATCTTACAACTCTGGTCAGTTATTGTGAATTTATTTCACAATAAAACCAGAACTTGGAAAAATAAGTTTTGATGCATACATACTTTTTGATTGCAATATTGTGAGGCTATAACAGGGAATAATTTATTCAGTATCGCATAGCAATTTGCTACACAAACAGGCCAAGTTGCTACATAATTGAAAAATTGTGTAGCAATTTTTTGTGTACATAACCCTTGTATTTTTACAAACAATGTGTGAAAGACCTCAAAATCTTCAAAACTGCTACACAAAATTTGAGTGCTTAATTATTCCATGCATTACTCTCTGGCATTACTAAGCAGTTATCATAGACCTATTTCCAAATAGCAATTACAAAGGATTGTGGGATAGAGATTTGGTGTTCGTCATTTTTGTCAATGGCATTTTACTTTGGTGAAAATTGACGCACACCCAAAACTCTTTCCCACAATTAATTGTAATTGCTATTTGGAAATAGGTCTATTTGACATTTCTGCCGTAGATTGACATTTTAAAGTTCTACTTCAGTATATTCACTGACCAAGGTTCCAGGGCATCAAATGCATGTAACGACCCCTCAGAGACTTGGAAAAAATCTTGTGCATCTGTGAGACACAAAAGCTTAAGCTGTGTAAGGCACTAATATTTTGCTGTAAATCTTGTTCTAAATTTTATCACTTTAAATTATTTGAGACTTGCAGAATATTTAGACTGGTCAATGAAAAACTAGTATAGGGATGGATAACCAGATGTTTAAAAGTCAAGAACAGTCACCCCAACTTTTTTTGAAGCAACAGATTAAATCTCACAATTTTCTTCTTATTTCTCATCAAAGTATCTTCCATACTATTTTAGAACTTCAATGTTGCATATTCATGGTGAACCAAGCAGTTACTTCTAGTAAATTTCAAACCTGAGAAAAAAAAAAATGTGTTGTCACATGACTCTCAAGAGCCAATTATAAAACAGGACAGTTTACTACACTTCTTCCTCTTCGGGTTGGGGTGACAGCATTCCGACATAAGCATTATCAAGGTGATCTATCCCTATGCTATAACAACAGGGGCCCGCTCCACAAAGAGTTATGCACAATCTTAAGTATGATCATGGGCGTCCGCAGAAAAAAAGTCGGGGGGGGGGCAAAATTTCTAAGGGGAGGCAAAACCTCCAAATCACCATGAACTGACACAAAGCATGCGAAAATTTCAGCCCAAAATGCCTCCCAGATGACCGGAAATGGCATTTCTAAAGCCTATTTTTCGCATAGAAACTTGGAAAATACGTTTTGTTCGGGTTTTTGCTTTGATTTTTATACCCTTTTTTCAAATTTTTTATTTTCCGGGGGGGGCAATTGCCCATGCCTGGGGACGCCCATGAGTATGATTTACTGTTGGCTTAAGTATGATGAATCAAACTTAAGATTATGCGTAACTCTTTGTGAAACAGCCCCCAGTACTCTATATTATAAGACACGGTATGCCATATGCCAGCGTAAAGTTTACTGTAACCTACATGGATAAATAGAATTATAAAAGGTCTCCTAAAACCCTAACTGGAACAGTGGGGGAATGTTGTCTAACACAGCGAGGCAGCACAGGCTTAGACTTCAGGTATGAACACGTACAGTAAGACCCTATAGCTATACACTTTTCATACAGCGAGCACATCCTAGCCTTACATTCGTCGTTGATTAGTGTAATGAGAATATGGTACCTGATTGTGTATGAACAGTACCTGTATACACTGGCTGCATTTTGACGGTGTGGTCGATGTGATCTTGAATCTAAAGCAGCTGATACATGAATATTCATAAAGTGCCAATGACTGCCTACACAGAAAACGTATTACATATTGTACAGTCCTTTGAGTAACTGTAACTGTTTTTAATTGTTTCTGTTTTATACCCTATTAATAGTTCTTTTCCTCCAGAAAGCTTACTCCTCCCTATATTTTTGTGTAAAAAGCATGAAGCAAAGCTTGTTTTTGCGGTTGAGAGTTGTCAGAGGTCTCATAGTTCCCTTTAAGATCGGACATATTTTAAGTTTTGAAGGGCTTTATACCTTATTTGACTTGAGTCAAAAAGAAAATTGTTGAACCCTTCAACTTTTGTTGAAAAAAAGATATATTTATATATTATATACATCGGAGTTCCCAAAACTCTTGGGTTTTGAGCCCCAACAAAAACTTTTTGCTTGTAGACTTGCATCTAGTTAAAAGTGATTGTTATTTTTTTTTATTTTTATTTTACTCCTGTACCAGTGGTTTACTGAAGTCAAGTCAGTCACTGATGAGATGGAGGGATGTTGGATGTTGCTGGTGGAGATGAAGGAAAGAATCAAGATAATGTTGGATTCAGAGAATGATGGGTAACATACAAATCTCATTTAGATTTCAGAACAATTTGAGCCTTACTAGAGACTGGTACAGTGTGGTTGGCAAAGATGTTTGAGTTTAGGAACTCTCCTGAATCCAGGAAATTAGAAGGCTTTGGGCAAAATTTCAGGAAATCCATTGTGCTAGTTTTGGTTCAAGTTGGGGGTTAATTTCTTCCGTATGAGCATTACTTCAGAAATTAGTGCACTAATGAAATCTGTTACCTCCTCAAAATGTCAATTTTTCAAATTTTGTCATTTTAACAAGTTAGTCATAACTGTATAACCGGTCGATTTGCAGATAATTGTTGCATTGAAGAAATAAGGTATCTTGTCAAAAAGTCAATTTTCTGAATTTTGTCATTATAATGAGATAGTATCAACTGTACAAATTTTATGTTTATGGAAAATTGTTGCATTGACAAGATATAATAACTCCGTATATCTTCAGTGACAAAATTCATATTATCATCTTGTCAATTTGCAGATTTTTGTCATTTTGTCATGCCTGTAACTCGACAATTTTATGTCCCTTCTGTGCTACTGTAGATTTGACTGTCTATATGAAAGGTAGAATCCCCTACTATTTTTTGATAAATTTCACCAGAAATTAATGATTATGTTTGTGTCTGTTTTCCATTTTACATAGAATACGAACTCATGCTATTAAGTATGTTGAATCCATGACCATTGCCCTGTCTGAGAGGACAGCGGATTCAGAAGTACCAAAGAGGATGGAAAATGACTTCTCACTGGATCTGGTGATTATACAAAACTATTTCAAATTTGTAGTAAAACTCATCCTGGAGAATGCACTATAAATAGTGTAAACTTTAGAAAACTGAAATGGTTGTCCAAAGGACAATAGTTTCTTTGAACAACCATATGGCAGAAAAATGGTTGTACTGTGGGACACCTGATAGTCCCACTGATTAACTAAAACAATTGAATTTTCAAAAATCCTGAAGTCGTGCACTTGACCAAGAAAATATTATCTGGATTACAACTCCACTTCACATTGAAAATCAGGAACAACTTACTTGACTTCATCCTCATTCTTTAATTTGTGGAAAATACATTCATCGTACTCAAAATTTTTGGTTGTCTACAGGACAACCTTCTGCACAAATGTTTGAAATATTTGGTGGTCTCACAGATATTCTGGTCATTTTGGATGTAGGGATGCCTGTTAAAATCCTACACTGATGAAGTTTTTTGTCTTGTAAGGCAGTTAGGACATGTAATGTAGAAAACATTTAATTTAGGCATGAGGTATGACACATATGAAAGCTTTTTTTGATATATACATGTTCTTTATGCTTTGGATACAGCTTGGTGATGATCATCCCTTACTCAAGAAAAATGAATTGATGGCAGAAGGCAAAATGCTGTTTGAATCCTTGAGAAGTCTTTTAGCCACACCCAGCATTACAAGGTAATACCTCTGCTTTTGTAGAGGGAGGGGGTATAAATTATACTAAGCTTCCTTGCAGTAGTGAGGTGTATACATATTGCTAGTTAGAGTTACAAGGTGGGGGGAGGAAGGGGAGGGGTATCACCCTTATCAATTGGTGTGGTTTTTTGGATTGACATCAGATTAGGAGAAAAAAAACATAGAATAGCTCATATTACAAAGCATGCCCTGGGAGTGTTCTTATTACACACAAGGGCTTACTATACTCACCAAGATATGCCCTGAAGTTTCTTATTGTTGGCTCATATATGTTGAAATTTCTAGATTATGATTACACCTATTCAATTTTGAAAGTATGTATGGAACTTGTCCTAATTAAGATCAAACCATGTGTTTAAAGTTTAAGGTTTTTGTCAAATTGCCAGTGATGTTTTTCATTTCCTTAACAGTGTCAATTTAATGGCTTGCCTTGGTGCATTGTCAAACATAGCCAGGCAAAGACCAGCATTCATGGCTAAGGTCATTCAGTCCTTTGAGACACTTCATGGTGAGTAGAGCTCCTCTTACATTCTCTTCATCATTACAGATATTGCCTTTAAGGTAGCTGTGGCTTAAGAACAATCACTTGTAACCCAAAACTACAATTTTTCCAGGGGAAGGGGGGGGGTTTGAGGTGTGGAAATGGTGATATAGTAGGTGCGGATACCAAAATCATTAATTGGTACAACTTTTTGGAATTGACTTCAAGATAAAAAAAAAAAATGCCGAGAAAAAAAAAAACCTTGAGTAGCTCATGTTATACAGCATGCACTGAGAGTGTTCTGATCACACATAAGGGTCTTGTATGCTCACCAGGATATGCCCTGAAGCAGTAAACCATAGGATTATGTCTTGACAAAAATGATTTTCAGACACATGTAGGAGGAGCTAGAAGTTAATATGTTTGGGCTATTGGAACTGCCTGGTGTGATGAGTACTGTATGTGTCCTTTATGTTCACCAAAATATAACTGAAGTAATTTTTAGAGGTGCACCACTTAATATGGGATACAGTCCCACTTTGAAAACATGATAATGACCACACACACACAAAGAGAGCTATAACTCTCAAGAAAGCATGCAGCTTGTGTTCTGTAGTAGCTTAGGTTGACCTGCTCTTATGGACAGTTACTGTTGCATTAGTATGGTTTGTAACTTACACTTGTCAAAAGGCAGAGTTCAACAGACTAGCATGAGATAAAAAAAGAGCAGAAGGTACTGGAGTACTGGAGTTTCTATTCTGTACAGTTCCATATGTTAGGATAAGTAGTTTCTTTCCTTAAGAGAAAGTTAGTTTAAATGTATTTTACTTTCAATATTGCCTAGATTATTAGAAAGGTACTTCCTCTGTTTGAATTTTGGTGTGGAATAATGGTGTGGTCCTTTCAAGTGTCTTACAAATAATGTCAAGTTGTGGAATTAAGCAAATGAACTTTACTCATTTAAACCTGGAGTTTGACAAATCACACAGCATGTTATATTAAACTATTTATATCCAATCTGCATACTGGAAGTCATTTAGTTATATGTCACTGTACACATAGAGCATAGAACATGCCCAAGAACATGTGTGAATGTCAGATTTCACTTGCATACTGTAAAGGCACACACTATTGCAAGCAAGCAAGCAATGAAGTAAAGTGTAGACAAATTATTATAACATGTGAACCATCTTTTTGTAAGTCAGCTGTGCTGTCATTTGTACTTAAACATGAATGGGTCTATCAAGTCAATCCTCATGTTTTGTTTTGTAAGGTTTTGCACCTGTGTCTCGAGACATGTATACCCTACCTGATACAGTATACTTGATAAAGTTAGGTTATGGTTACAGACAGTGAGGAAAGGTTAGGGTCAGAAGTCTTGAGACACAGTATCATACATTATATCATGTTATGGATTGGGTGATTTAGTCTGAAATCTGGTCCTCAGTTTCTAGAGAAATAAAAGTCTTTAAAATTTATCTCTTTCATTATTCTAGTCAACCTGCCTCCGACTCTGGCCAAGTCACAAGTCAGCAGTGTGAGGAAACATATGAAGGTATGGCGAGTGTACAATCTTTGATGTGCTTTTCAGGGATTTTTCTGTTTTATTTGAAGTAGTTTTGCTTCGTCAATTTAAATTTCTCATTTAAATACATCTGATTTCTGACTTTGAAAAGCTAAAGGAAATAGGAATCTGCATGCTCAGAAATGTAGCCTCCAACATAGCCTTATATTCTACTGAAAGCTTTGTTAAATTTGGGTCTACCAGATGTTATTTGGGTTCAATGTTACCAAGGTCCAGTGTTCCTGGTTTGCATATTATTTCTGGCAATGATTGTGAGATGCATTATTCCCACTGTTTAATGTTCTCAGAAATAAGTTCAGAATGTTCCCAGCCTGGGAACAATACACCCTGGAAGCATTGAACATGACTCTGCTAAATCTGCAAAAGTGGCATTAACAAATGTGTCAAATTTACTGTTTATAAAAATAAAAGGGGGGGGGGAGGAGTACTGATTCCTGTGGAGGAGTCAAGACATAGTTTCTCTTTTCAGATATTTGGAAAATTTTGGGTAAACTGCTTTTAATGGTTCCATTTTGTGATAAATTTTAAATTTATTTGCGGCTTCTGTCATTGTATTCTGCTTATAATCTGATATGCAATATCTGAAATCATGGGTAGTCTTTCTGGACATGACAAAGACTGAATGGGAATTTTCTTCTTTGGGACTTTCCGATAAGCTCATGACCCCAGGTTTTCAATCTGGGGACATTTGAAAGAAATAGCTTAGGGGTTGAAATTTTCTCTACCTTCATCTTTTTGGTGTAATCTCATGTCATCTTTGATGGATGGGTTTCTTGTCATATAGTTTAAAGTTTCCTTTAAGAATAAAATTATTATTCTCAGTATTTTGTTTCAAACATTTAGTAAATAGCTAGTATAATGTCTTTTCTATCCTTAGATGCAGTTATTGACTCTTTTGAAGCATCCTGGAGCCTTGGATATTGCATCTAATGTTGCTACATTACTGGGAGATTTGGGAGTACCTGATGCTGAGGTAAGATACAAAATAAATATCTTATACTTCACAAAAGAGGATGCACACTTGCCAAACGTTCTATTTTAAGAGGAACTCCCCTTTTTTCTGAGCTTTAAAGCTCATGAAATCGAGATGTTGAGATGTTCTAACTTTTTACAAGTATTAAAAATATCATAATATTAAAATGTGGAATTTGAAATATCATAATATTTAAAAAGATCAATAAATCGCAAACTTACAGCTTGGCAAAAGAAATTTAGTCTTTGACAAAGTGGATTTCAGATTTTTTCAATGAACACCATGGATAGAGAGGATGATAGATAATGCTTGTGTTCATTTTTACGTAAAAGCTTCTTGGTGACCTAAGTGGCTTCAAAGTCAGGAATCACCGAATCAAAGACTTTTTGGACGTTATTTTGAAACATCATTTGTGAAAGTTCTGTGATAAAGTACTTTAATTGTGGTGAATGCTTGGAGGGGATGCCAAAAAGGTGATGGGAAAAGCATAGTGGGTAATGGAATTCTAATTGCAAGCTTTTCTGTGACTTTTTTTTTTGTCATAATTTTTTTCATGAATAGATCAGGAAAAATCAACCAAAAAATAGTGAAAATCTGAAAAGATCAAGACCAGATGATGAAGATAAAAGTGACAAGGGGAAGAAGAAGCAAAAAAAGGTGAGAAAATTTCATGTTTTCAATTACATAATGTCATGACATTACTAAATATGAAAATTAATCATTCTAACTTCAACAAATCGTCTGCCTGATAGAAGGAAGGAAGCTTGTAAAGTTATAAGCACAAATTTCAAAACAAAAATGTTTTATCAGATGTCATAGAATAACCTTAAATGACAGAGAACCCTGTAATAACTCTGATTTTAATTTACTCAGATCTGATTCAAATGAAGGGGAAGCCAATTTTGATACATGAATTTCATTTAAAACTAGAACAACACATTTGCTTGCAAATACAGTGTGGTCTGGTTAGAATGACTATGGCTAAGCCTTATGTGTAATTATAATGGGCCTATATGAATGTGGCCGGGCTATTCTCATGGAGCAGAAATGAGGATTACCCTTCTCTATGGCTACTATATACTATAGGCCACAAGCGTTCAAAGCATACACTGTACAGTGTACACAAAGTATAAACTAACAAGGTTGGTCACTCAACCCACGAAATCTACCAAAGTGAGCACACCTGGACCACTTTAGTCTTACTGCAAACCCCAAAGACTTCATTAGACCAAGTATGAAGTTCAAGTTGAACCTAAAACAGCATCCATGGGTAAATCTCACTTTGAAACAGTTAAGATTACTACAAAAACTTTTCTCCGAGCGAGCATTTGCTTAACGTTGGTGAGAACAGAGCTAGTCAACAGACGATAGTAACCTGCGCAGCTAGCTGGTAGCTCCTTCTTTCTTGCAACATGTATGCGGTGATACGAATGACACCAGCCATTGGCATCGGTGTAACTTATGTACAACTAAGTCAATCGTTGTTATGTATGCAGTCTATGGAGGGAGCTCTCCCTGGCATACGTAAGCTTTTGATAGTGCATGGCGTAATGATATAAACAAACATACTTTTTAAAAAGACATAACAGAAAAATATAACGAGTGTATTTTCACTGAAAATCATTGCTTTGAAGTCTTTAGTGTTTTGCCGATGTTTATTTCTCACTGAAAAAGGAAAATGCACTCAGGAGAGAAAAATACACACAGGTTTACTTTGTGTACCGCAGAGGTAATTTGCGCTCACCCCCACGGAAAATTTCGGTACGTTACGTACATAGGGCGTCTTTCAAAATCGGACGAATCCATATACTGCAATATATTTCAATAGCTGAATGACGTCATTGTTCTGCAAACGAGACGGATTCAAGAGTGTGGTCTGTCAGACCACACTAACTATTTCCATTGCCCTTCCACAAGCATTGACAGTTTCCGTGTTTTTGCATTAGTTTGAACTTTTTTTTTTTGAGTACAGGAGAAACTATTGACAGAGGAGGATGACGAAGCAACGGAGAACAAAGCAGATAAGCCTGTGAAAAGAACCGTAAAGACTACCATTGTTGATCTGTTGGCCGAAGAATTTAAACCTCTCCTTGAGAATGGAGAAAATGTCGCCAATCTTGTTCTGATAAGTATGGTAAGTAGTCCATTTAAAGAGCAAGAGTTATTGTCCTAAACTTATTTTGAAGTAACAGCCAATTATCACAATTTTGTTCTTATTTCTCTTTAAACTATGTTTCCTCAATATTGCATATAGCATATATTACCCATAGTCCTGTGTAATCCAAGCAGTTACTTCTTAATAAATTTCACATTTTAGAAGAAAAAGTATTTTCACAAGTCTGATCCTCAAGAACCAATCATGAAACAGGATAAGTCTATTGCACTGCTTCAAGTTGGGATGACTGCATTACCCCTTTAATCTTGAAGAGCTGATGTATTCCTAACATTTAAAAAATTAGCTTCTTTTTAAGAAGCCGATAGAATCATTCATGGTTACGTCACTGGTTGGTACTTGTTGGCAAAGAGCATGCACAGGAACATATGCATGCATGTTAGATTTTGTTTGTGCAGCAGTCTCATGATTCCAGGCTGATTGTAGATGAATTAGAATCTACATTTCTTTCTGACAAAAATATAAGCGGACCTCATCAGCTTGGTCATCAAGCAGCTGTGATACTATTTTTTGTAAACATGAAGGAGTCTACATGGTTAAACTTTATGTTCAGTAAAATTTTATGACATAGTTTAATGTTTTCCTAGTTACACAGTTGTTGATTCATTTGTCCTTTTGTGTTATGGTTATTTTGTTTTACTGGCTCTCTCTTAACATAATATCTGTATGAATATTCACTCACCCTGAATGTTTGAAACTTTCTCAGTGCATCTTTAATAGTAACCAGAAAAGTGTGTGAAAGTCTTGTGTAACTGGATTTAATTTTAAAGAAAATCGGCATGAATTGTAGAGCTAGTCATTTGCTGTTTCATTGAATTGAGAAACAAGTTCACTGGTCAAAAAATTGATGTTTATCACTTGTAATACTTTCAAAGATGAACAATGTCTTAAACAACAGGGCTCAAAATAACCAACAACACCCACAACAGTGGTTGCCTGACCTTTACTGCATGTTTGGTCGAAAGGTAGTAGCATCCACTTCTCCCATGGAAGACCCGGGTTCTGTTCCCAGGTGGAGTCATACCAAAGACTAAAAATGGAACCTACTGCAGTTGTGTGTGATGCTCCCCTTTAGCAATGGGAAAGGGAAAACAAGCCTTTGAGCCACAACTTGAAAAAAGCCTCGGCTGACTCAACTTGAACCAACTCTATCTAACTAACTGTCTTTTACAGATGCCAGGGGTGCCCTTTAAAAGTGTCCTATGATATAACATATTCTTCAGCTAAATGGTTTATTTTGGCTTTGCCTTTTTTCAAGCTCATTTTGAGCCTTGCAAGTTGTAACAATAGGTATGTTTAATAAGTCTTTTCAGTGAGCCCATCTGCATTTTCATAATTAATACGTATATGGACATGCAAGAAATCTACTCTAAATTGTAAGTTGGGAAATGCTCAATCTATTCCTATCAATTGAATGGACCATGATCTGTGTGACCTATTGTTTCCACAAAAATTTCATTGAATAATGCAATACCCACTTAGTGCTGAGGGTCATAGAATATGTCCACAGTATTTCCTGTGGTAAGAAGCAACTAAAGGGACGGATTTGCTCCTTGTTTGAACTGTATGTAGAATTGAACATGAACTTGTATCATATTTAAAACTTTGTTAAACGTTTACCTTTTTATCTGGCTGACACACATAACACTTTTGTGTTGGTGTGTCTGTAAACCTCATCCAACTAACTCACTTTGAATGATACAATATCGTTTTATCCTAGGTGTCATTACCAGACACTATGCCACCTCAGTTTCAATCGGCATACACACCAATAGCTGCTGCTGGAACAGATGCTCAGGTCCAGCATCTTGCCAGGATGATGGCCAATCAGTTTGCAGCAGTGGGAATCAAACCAACTAACCTAGAGGTACAGTCGCTTTCTTTTCGAAACAAAAGATTTCATAATTATTGCTCAATTATCACAGTAGTAGCAAGGGTTGGGCGGTACCATGAAAATATTGGTACCAGTACTGGAAAGCTCACAGAACCGGTATTGAACTGGTTCTCAAATCTTAGGTAGGAAAGTCAGGTGGGAAGGAACCTAAACTATGCATGGCACCCCTGTTTTTCTGTACTTTGATGCAGCTGGGCATATGATTGCATTATTACCATGCAGACACCTCTGCTTTCACTTTGTTTACCACATTTCTTTACAGTCATGCACAATCGTAATTAATACTTCTGTTTCCTATCTCAACCTTTCCAGGGTAATTTTTTTTTCGAGTACCAGTATTTTTTCAAGAACCTGTATTAGAAACACACCCAATATCTTCAGTATTTTTATTACCTGTACTGCTAGTACCGGTATTCACATCAATACTGGTATATCGCCCAACCCTAGTAGTAGCCAGACATTTTGTTTCACATACTTCAGAAGTGCTTTTGTAGAATGTAGGAACCTGAGAATGTTGAACCAACTGTGAATGTTTGAGGATGTAGGGTTGTCAGCAAGTGGAACAAGGACTTTTGGGTGCCAGACTTCAGCAAGACTGTAGTGCAATTGCAAGGAGTTGGGAATTTCAGGGAAGAGAGTGTGTTGGTAAAATCAAGGGAAACTTGATGACAGTCAGCTCTCATTCCAAACTACAATTTTTGTAGTAGTACAGAGAAATTCACAATTGACATAGCTCTTTGAATGCAGAGTGCAATAACTCTAGCATGTACGGTGCTGATAGTGAATAGATTACAGCCTTGGGTCTTGTATACTCACCTTGAAGCAATAAACTGAGATTGTGTTTGGGTGAGGATGAGTTTTAGACAATTGTGGAAAGGTCTTAAGTAAGTAGGTTGGGAGAAGTGGAATTTTTTTAAGGTGAGATAAAAAGGCAAAAGTGTTTTTCAAGCCATTGATCTTCAATGATTAGAAGTTTCAAGGGACATCAAACAAGAGTGAGGGTGTTTTAAAGGCTCTTAGATTTTGCATTACAACAGTCACAAGGGTATGAAGCAGAAAACTGAGTGTTAACTTTGAGAGTAAAACAAATTTTGTGATCAGCATGAGTCTTTTTTTCAAATTCAGTGAAAATACGTAATAATGTTGTCTGGTAATTACGTTGATAATTATCCGTAGGAATTATAAGTAAAATGTACTAGTCTACTTTTTTAAGCTCTTTGCTGGTATTAGTAAAATAATTTTAGACAAAATCTTTTGTGATGTATTTTGACTTAATACACCAGGCACTCAAGGAGGTTGAACAAGAAGAAGAGGAGGACAAAGCAGTAGCAACTACAGCGCCCTCCAGCTCAGAAACAGAGAATAATACCGTGAAAGGGGGCATACCAGTACTGGGTGGTATGTATAAGTCGTCATGTCTCTATTTTTACATTCTTATATTTAAAAGTATAAGTTAATTTAGTCACTAGTTGGAATGGGAATTTAAATGTGAGTTTGCAAGAAGAATACATGTGTTGGAAACAGTTTCTTCTCAGTCAAGTCAGTGGGTATTTATCAAGGTTTCTTGTGAAAAGACAAAAATGGAATTAATTTTTGCCATTTTTGATTTGTAATGATTTGTTGCTTCAGTTGGACTTGCAGTCTCCTGGTTAATGTTTTGTGGTCTAGTGGGGGAGGGTGGGAGGGGAGTTAATGGGGTGAGTAAGGGCGGGTATTATTTCTTTTAAGGTTGGGAAGACAGGATTGGCATGGATTTATCACAGGTGATAACTATCCAACCCAAGAGTTGAAAACTTTTTGAATGCTTACTTGAAATCAAAAACTTATTTTTGTTATTTCATGATGTAATGATTGAACTCGTTTTTTTTGTCAGGACAACAAGCAATGGAACCAGTCGTAACTCGTAAACCCTTACGACAAACGCCAGTTTTAATCCCAACTGGACCACGTCGCATCACAAAGTTTAAACTCACTGATGTAACATTACCATTATCTCAGGAGAGATCAGAACAAATGTTTACTTCTGCTTTCAACAGAATCATTAAATGTAAAAGTAAGTTAAAATGTCTGTTACATGAATGGAAATATAGAGTTAAAAGTTCTTAGAATCAGGAATCCCCACGGCTCATCAAGGACCCTGTACCTTTTTGTAGCTGGAATATACATTGGCTAGATTAGTATTCTCTTTTCAACTGGTCCCCATAGGTTAACAAGACTGGTGACTGTGATTGTGCTGTCATGATCAGTCTTACTCTCCTTGACTGTCATGAATTGTCCCATATTCGCCAGAAATGCTATTTCACCCCCAATCTAAAGACTTTGTTTGAACAGACAGATTCTTCCCTTATTCTAGCATAAAGAATGTAAAACTTCACAGAAATTTTTGACATGATTCCGCTTTTGCCTAGACATTTTAGGGAAAATTGACCGTATTTATTTTACTGTCTTTAGGTAATTTATGCCAACTTTGACTTTTTTCTAAGTGACACTATATAACACATTCATGTTATATTGTCGTAAAATTCTATCTAACTAGCAATACAGGTGTTTGCTGATTGTGGGTAATGATGCTCCTGGGACCCCCATTTAACATCCCTAGGCGATTGATGGGAGTGTAACCCCAGTCTTAAGCCCCTCTCCCAAAGGCTGGAAGTGGGGCTTGTTTCAGCAGTAGAGCATTACTGCTCTTAAGCTGAAACAAGCAAAGGGGACACATTCATGAATTGGACATCTTCCTGTGTTGGACAACTTCCTGAAATGGACAGTCAGGTTCCCAAATTAAGCCCAGGTCACACTACAGCAATATCGGATCAGATTACTATCTGACTTTTGTGAGTTTAAGTTAAAATCTCCTCCATCCATTGTTGAAAAGAACCAAAAATTTGCCATCCTGTGTAAATATATGATCGGTATGAGAGAACCAGGGGAATGAAATATAAACTACTTATTTCATGATGTCGCATTGACAGATAGCTGTTATCGGACTACGGGTATCCGATAAAAGCTGTCTGCTGATGTGACGTCACAGAATAATACATATAACTTAGAATTTTGTAGTCCTGCTTTAAAATTCATGTATCTACACAGTTTTGCAAATTTTTGTTTCTTTTCAACCAAAGATTTTGGAGATATTAATAAAAACTCACAAATATCAGAGCATAATCCGATCCGTTATTGCTGTAGTGTGACCTGGCCTTTAGAATTCCTAATTTAATCCCCCAGCATCCCTGTGAACAACTATGCTGAGCAAGTGACATTAAGTTCCCA
Organism: Holothuria scabra; assembly: GCA_037179385.1. Taxonomy (NCBI): domain Eukaryota; kingdom Metazoa; phylum Echinodermata; class Holothuroidea; order Aspidochirotida; family Holothuriidae; genus Holothuria; species Holothuria scabra. The sequence continues at coordinate 77,284,281 of CM074180.1, forward strand.
TAAAGGATTTAATCTAGGGCTGTTGGGTGACAAATCCAGTTTCAGCAAAAGGAGTCATTTGAATTGCTAGAAATGAATAATATGGATGAGGGTTGAAAAGATTATTCTTGTTGGATACACTCCTTGTCAAGTTAACATTCAGTTTGAAAGGATGTAAAATGGAGTCAGTCAGACCCTCACAAATTACCACTTTTACAATAAATAAGCTGTAAATTTACCACCAAATCTCTGAAGCAGTAATTATCAACTGTCCAAGTCAAAATTTATGTGTACTGTAAAGCAATTTAGTACGGGGATGTTGCCAAGTGTCTAGGCAATACGAGTTGAGAGTCAATAGACGAGAAGATGATTTATTTCTGATTCAAGATGATTTGAGATTTTTTTCCAGTTTGATTAACAGAGAAAGAAGAATCAATAAAATTTAACTATGTACATGGTGACTAACGAGTTTATCCTTCAGTGTCTGCTGCACGAGTGTCCAGCTTGCCGGCTGGGAGCTTGTCTCATGCTTCCAAGCCATGAGGGTTGTGGGAAGATCCTCATACTAATTGCAGTCCTGATTAGTCAAAAGTTATGACCCACCAAATTAAATGAATATAAATGAGTGTGCTGATCTAAATGACCAATGAGGAGGCTGTAGAGGGTGAAATTGGCCACACCTTGAAAATATGGGTTACAGCATACACGTGGAAATGAGATGAAGTAATATATCACTTTCACTGGTAACATGTGACCGGAAACAGGAAGGGCCCTGGAAATCTAGGACAAAAGGAAGGAAAGTTGCCTGTAAATAACAAGGTGGCGTTCCTGTTAAAGGTCATAGAGGGTGCACCGTACTACGTGACAGTACTCCCCACCAACGTATAGTGGCATTTCAGTTTTAGAAAATTATTTATGCAATTTGCATCCCAAACTAGATATTTCTAGTTGCAACCCTGGTTGTTTCTATGGATTTCTTTGGTCGCAAAATCTGGAAGATGGCATTTATTGTGCAAGAAATGCAGGAAAGCTCTGTTATAGGACTAGCTTCGTTTGTTTGTTTACTCTGATCCTTCCTTGCAGGAGCTGGGCAGAGCCTCATGTAAAGGGTGCTAATATCAATGCTAGCTGCAAGAAACAAAATTTACAATTAAACATCTGTGATTCAATAGCAGACAAACTGCAACCAAAAAAATTAAGCTAATGTCAAACCTGGGACTTGAACACAAGGCCTCATTCCTGATTGGAAGATGGCTACCATGACAACGGTACCACTTGCTTCTTTGTTGAATAGATGGTTTACTAAACAGGCACGTAGCCAGGATTGTGTCGGGGGGGGGTTTGGTGTCAAGGAGGGTTTGGGGCATGAATGAGGGAAAAGTCTAAGGATAGAGAGAAAAAAAACGCTATTTTAGGGGTTTTTTTTGCATTGCAAGGTCGGGTCATGGGGGGTTCAAATTCCCCTATGGCTATGCCACTGTTACTAAATGATGAATTTTAATTGATTCTGATAAGTATGGTTTACGACTTTCTATCTAGTGTAGAGATAGAGAGATCAGTGGCGTAGCTAGGATTTTTTCCAGGGGGGGCAAAGGTATGAAATTTCCCCAAAACTTTTCCCGGTCAATGTGTATGTATTTCACATAAAATATGCAAACTTACAAGTATCACAACATTACCATGTCCTTTCGTAATATTACCTGCATTTTAATCTTAAAGTAAAACAGAGCAATCGGAAATAACAAAGAATATTATTTTGGTAAACAATATCTGGTTTATTTGTATGTACTAACGCAGTGGCGTACGCAGGATTTCTCTGAAGGGGGAGGGGCATGCAGTATGGTCTAAGGGGAGGGGTGTCCGGAAATTTTTTGACGTTTTCAAGGAGCCTAGATGCAAAATGGTGCAAGATTTTCGACTTTGACAGGAACAGTGTTAAAAGTTGAATCGTGGTGGTTCATGAGGATAAAACTGAAACTTTTGTGTCTTGACATGCACTACTTTATGCCATTTATGCTACCTTACGAAGAAAAACTTGTCATTAAATTTGCACACTTTTAGGAGTCAATATAAAAGAGCATTGATCGGTTTTTGTGGTTTTCCTTGGCCCAAAATAGTTATTTTGTCATAAAGATTATCTAAGCGGAGCGCCACCATTGGTTGGTGCGGAGCGTAGAGAAAATTTGGAAAAATCAGACCCCTTATATGGCCGGAAATAGCATTTTCCAGGCTAATAACGAAGAATCTAGCTAGTCGCTTTCTTCTTTTGTCCTTTGCAATAAAGTGCTCACTTCAAAATATGTTCGCAAACTGCAAAGTTATCAGAGAGTTAAGAGCTAATTTTACCCCAAATATGTAATTTTGCCTAAAAGACCGAGTGAAGCGCCACCATTGGTTGGCGCGGATCGTAAAGAAAATTTCGAAAAATCAGACCCCTCAGATGGTCAGAATAGGGTATTTATGCTTGTAAAGAGAATCAAAACATGAAGTCTTTTTTATCGATGCCACCAGTGGGAAACAGAGTCTACCTTTTTAAGTAAAAATTGGAATTTGACAGAATTTGCTTAAGTCTATTTGTAGGAATTAAAAAAAAAATTGGCATCACTGAAAGACCTTGCAGCCCGTACAATCCTTCCCCTTTGAAAATTTTTGAAAAATTGGGCGTCCTTATAGGCAATCTGGTGCCACATGTGCTATCTTTTGAAGTAAAATCTGTGTTAATAAAGTTAGACTACGTATTTTTAAAAACAAAGAAAAAATGGCATCTGTGAGGGGGGCATGACCCAATGGTCTCCCCTTTGCACGCCACTAAGGAGGCCTAATAGTGGCTCGATCACACAGGATATCCTGTTAGAAAAGTAGTCTGTTAAGTGAAGAAGGCTACAAGGTACTCATTGTCCATTTATTGTTACACTCAAAGTGAGCAGAGAGCTATTTTCCCGAACTAGCTTGTAAGCCTCCAAGGATTAAGCTAAGTAACAAAATCTAAGTGTGCCAACGGATCCCATTAATTCTAATTTCTAGATTAACTTTAAGTTTATCGTTGGCCATGGATTGTTTCAGCCCCATCCATCGTTATGTACACAGAGTAAAATTGTACTGCTAGTGCTAGCTTGTAGAACATAACAACCTCGGGGGTATACTGTAGTGGCTTGTCAGTTTTCACATCCTTTTACCAGGGAGCTGCCATTGTCAATGGCAGCTCCCTGCTTTTACTGAATTCCCCGAGTATAACCTGAATAACAGCTTCCTGTGCACTGAAATGCACTGATCATAACTCCGGTGCGTATACAAGCACAAGAGAACATTCAATCTGCTACGCGGCGATGACATTTCTGTGGAACACGAATTGGGCCGGTTCATGCGACACTGACGAATGTCTGATTTAATTTGTTGCATGAAAATACGAATTATGTATGAGAAATATCTCACAATTTCTTATTCTAACAAAAATTTTGAGAAATTTTTGTAAAAATAAGAAGATGCATCAAATTTCCCCATTTTCATCAAATTTCCCAAAAAATTTTTCCAGGGGGGGCAACTTGCCCCCCCCTGCCCCCCCAGTAGCTACGCCACTGAGAGAGATAGAGACTGGTAGCTGTAAGATGGTAATCTTTTAAAAGTATATAAACTTATCATTTAATGTTCAAAAATGCATTAAATTTTTTGTCTTCAGAATTTGCTCAAAGTGGAGGTGCTGCAAGGCAGAGAATAAAAATACTAACAGGACTAGCAACCCAGTTTGGAGATATTAGTATCCAAGGTAATTAATTATTCTGGTCAACATACATAGTAATGCTTGCATCATTTGAAATGCCCTCTGATTAGTCAGGTTTTATTTTTGTTATAAGATACTGTTGGACACTTAGGTGACTATGTGGAGACCCTTGAGGCCAAGGGTGTTTGACATTTTTACCAGCAATTGCTGCCAACAACTTACCTGAAAGGGTGAATAAAAAAGTTTATTGACATTGTGAAAGGCTCTTTGTTGAATCAAAAATGGTTTGTAAATATCATAGATTGTAACAATTTGTAACCCTTACAGAACCAAAGAAGTTTTTCATACCAAATGCATAAAGGAGGCATTTTGCAGAGGATACAGTGATTAACAAGTGTCCCAAGTGTCCCTTATGAAGTAGCAAAAAAAAAAAAACACCCACCTAGGTTGTCTTGTTTTGAAGACATTTTGTAAATTACATGGAAAAAATCTGTATTGTGAGTGTGATTTATTTCTTCTGTCATGTGGAAGAAAAATAGCTCACCTTTTCACTTCTCATTGCAAAGACTTAGAAGGTATAAATCGTGGACTGATAGGGTGGAAATGTTGGGACTTTGTTATCTTACCCATGGCAAAGTGTTACCAGCCTAGGAACATCAAAAAAATTGCTTGGAACATCAAATCCTGGGAATAATGAACCTTGTCATCATTGCCACTCATTGAAATATTACAAAAATGGGAAACCTTGGGAACATTAACCCTGGAAATGTTGGTTAGACTCCAAAATTTGAGGTTAACCCTCTCAATTTTGGGAATGTGTACCAGTAAAATTCATGTGTATGTAATGACATGTTAAATGAAATTCATTCATACGTGTAACAATCCTCAACATCCCCCAAGTGAGTGACTGTTCATTTTTCAAGGATAAAGCACTGTGAAAATCATATCCTCGTGCATTGCTAGCATTAACCCCGATTGTGCATTATCCTCTAGTTAATACATGGTCCATCTTGATTTAGTATTACAATGATAATGATTTCTATACTGTATAGGGATTTGTATACTGTGTATGGAGTTAGTGGCTGTTTAACAGGGAAAGGGATATTTCAGGTACGGTTTTATCCAATCTCTCTTTTGATGATGACCCTTGACATAGATGTTGTTAACCTACAGCTGGTATGTTTTTTTAATGAACAGTGTTTCAGGTGTAAATCTCTCATATGATTATCTGTCTGTTCTCTCCATCCAGTTCTGTTGCAGTACATAATGGAGGATCTCCGTGGCAATATAGAGTTAGCCATTGCTTGGCTGTATCAGGAATATTGTAAGAGTCAGGGATACATGCTGACATTGGAAGAGGATACACCGACATTTTACAATGACCTATTGTGTGCTTTTCTGAGCAGTCTGTTGAAACGAGCTGACCAAAGAGATGGGTAAGTGTATATTTTCTAAGATGATACCAAAATATAATAATAGAACAGAAAACAACATAAATGTAGACCATTTGATTTAGCTTTAAGTGTAGCATGTCTCTCTTGTTGCAGATGCAGTTACAGCTCTTTCTGTCATCCTGTCCTGGAATCCCATTTTACTACATTTCCAACATTGTGATAGAATCATGCCCCCCTCCCCTCCCCTCCATAAATAAAAAAAAAAGCAAATTTTACTTCTTCCTCTGTACTTTTACATATGATGTCATATGACATCTCATAGTCATCATTCTCATATTTGTAGCTATTTGGTGGTTAAGGGTGGTATAATAGGTCAAAATGTAAAAGGTCAAATTTGTAATAAAATGTGTTATAAATTTTGTAAAAATTTTTCCTAATTTCAATTTGGTGTGTGATGGGAATATAACATGGGTCTATTGCTATTGCATCATTTTATCTCTACAATGTATTGTTTCTTCCACATTAATACTGGGAGGTGCACCAGAACTGGGATATTAATGGACAAATTTTTGACCTTCTCCATTTTTGAGACCAATTACATGGATGTTCACTTTGTAGAATTTGTTAAGTTTGTTTTATTCAGCTATTCAGGTATGACTACTTTGTTGAGACATTTATGTTGAACTGATCAGAAGTAAATGGTCTAACATTCACATTTGATTTTCTTCAAAAAAAGAGGGAATTCACCCCCTCACATTTTATTGGGTGGGGGGGGGTGGAGTTTTGAGCTGCTAGAATCTTGCCTTTGTGCATCCTAATGCACATAGAGGCATCAAAAAAGGAAATAACAGAAAAAAATTGAGTTTGCTATAGAGCCTTTTACACCAGAATCAGTTGCCTAATGTATTCAGTGTACATGTTTCTTAATTTCCTTTGTCAGTGTACGTTTCTTAATTTCCTTTGAAGCTTTAAATTGATCTAACATTTTCTTCTGAAACAGATTATTTTATCGGCTGGTGACAGAGTCACCAGTACACACACCAGAATCTATCAAGGTTATCCGATCATTTTGTGAAGATGAGGTTAGTGGTCACTTAAAAATTTTTTGTTTAAAAGCAAATTGTTTCAGTAGTATTGTGTGCCTCTCTGTTCAAAGTATTCCTAAAACTATGGTGTATACATAGAGTCTCTAAGTATTTGTTCAATGCCCCTTCAAAACTTTGATGTATTTAAAGTGTACGTAAAGTCAAAAAAATAAAAAATATATATTAAAAACCATGAAAAATAAATTCTAACAGTCCAACTTCCATCTTCATAGGACATTCCTGAGCTGAGATATTAAATGTTGAAGTGTATCCACTCAAATTAAAATGGTACATTCCGTAATAATTTGTGATGTCATTCTTGTACTACTCAAATTACAATCTTTGTATTTCTTTGTTTTTCCGAATGTTACTGCACCTTGTACCAAGGTGGGATAGTACTCTTACCCGTATGAGATAATGTAATTATTTAAGCCCTCCTTGTGCAACATGCTATGCAAGCAAACAGGAAGTGTTCAAGGTCATAAAAACATTTTTAATTTTAAAGGAAAACAAAGCATTTTGTGTGAGTTGTACAACAAGAAAGTCACAAATTATTGCACAATAGACCAATTTGTTTTAAGTGAATAAACTTCAACTTTTTATATCTCATCTCAGGAATGTCATATGAAGATGGGAGTTAAACTGTTGGAATTCATTTTCCATTTTCTTAAATATATATTTTAAAATTTTTTGACTTGAGGTACACTTTAATTAAAGAGCCCGGAGTGTTGTATATAACATCTTTCTGTAATAACTCCCATAACAATGCCATGTTAGAGAACATCTAAGTAAACATCATAGACCAAACTCAACATGAATGCTCGCTTGATGAATGTGTACAGACAGTGTCTATTGCAGGGCCTAATGTGTGGTGCATTCAGGTTTTGGTATCTGTTGCTGCTAAGGAGGTATCTGTCTCAATCTTTCAAGGTTTACGATTAATGAAGCCTTGAAGGACAGTTGGTTTACAGTGCTAACCAACCATGGATATGAAAGAAGCCTGTGGCTTATGAATTGCAACTGCACTTTGGGTGGCAACCAACTCAACAATGAGATCAAATTTGGTATATTTTGAAAGGCCAGTTCAGATGAGAAAACAGTTGACTACCCTTGGATAAAAAACCCATGTTGCATTAACCTGCCCATGCAACAGGAATGAAACCCCCTGACCTCCATCTGGTCATTTAAATGGATTTTTAGGAACTGAATTTTAAAACCTCATCAACTAAACTAGTTGAAATTCCTCCTGGTCACCATGCAGTTCCATTGTTTCAAATGCGACTGCCTTAATCCATGTGGTTCACAGACCAATCCTTGTTGGTTTGTTTCATTTTTTTGGACCAGTCACAACCTATCACATATTTAGGTGTTATTTCAGGAATCCTTTTTCATTAATCTTTTCAAGATCTTTGTATTGTAGGAACAGCTTCCATTCTATACCTCAGGAAGGCAGTTTTCTCTACTTTTTGTTTAGACATACTTGTATTTCATCATTTCTTTTCTTACACCTTAGGTCCATTTTTACGCTGGTATGCATGCCTTAAGAGAACTCATTCTGAAGCGGCCAGCCATGATGATGAGATACCTCCAGGAACTGTTAGAGCTCACATACCATGAGAGGACAGAGGTCCGTTCCCAGGCAATTCAGTACGTGAGGAGACTCTACGAAAGGCCGGATCTCAAGGATGTCATTCAAGTGAGTGATCAGCATTACACTTGTAACTCTTTTTAATTTGAATGTTCTGTAAGGCACTTCTTATTTGCCATCAAATTAAAAAAAAATAATAGTCATAAAATTATTGAAAAATGCAAAAAGGTTCGAAAAAGTTTTCAGTAATGATGCTTAAAGGGATGTAAAATTTTTGAAGAAAGATTATTGAAAAACTAAAAAAGGTTAAAGGAAATGAAATTAGGCAGGCAACATGGGTGATAGTGAGTAGTTTGCAGCCGGAGGTCTAGAGTTTGACTCCTGGCCATGTTATACCGAAGACTTTAAACCTACTGTTATTGCGCTTTGTGCTCAGCACTTGCTTTCCTGAGTATCTTGTTGATATAACACAAGACGATCGGCTATAATGCACTTTTGGACTGGATGGGGGTGGGGGTCAAGAGGGTTTTCAGTCCTGAAATTGAAACAGGAAACTTGTTGTGATAGGAGCATACTTGGACTGGAGATGAATGCCCTCTGTAACAAGGAGTCCTTGCCAAAAGAATTGCAGACAGTATTGTACATTTACATGGGAGGTAAATATTGTCACTCATAGATTCCTAAACCATTTAAGTTCTCGGGGATATCAAATAATACAGAGCTGCCAACTGTTTTGATTTGGGAGGAACAGTTCTGCTTTTTTGCATAAAAATTTGTTCTGTTCTGATTTTCAATATCACTTGAATCATGATTATGTACAGTATTAATTAGGGCCTAACCGATGTGGTTTTTCACTGCCGATCCGATGTCCGATGTTTTTTCCCCAACATCGGCCGATATCCGATCTGATCCGATATTTTCGTCACCCCGCAGTATCTATGCGTTTAGGCCCACAATTTTTCCCCGTTTACTAGTAGGTCTAGATTTCCTTGTTGTAACTATAAGCAATGCCTCTTTATGTACATTGTCTGCGCATTTACTCCTATTTAAAGTCATCTTTAAAATCTATAATAGTTTGCAAATTAGTATGACTTTAATCAAGACTGTGAATGAACGATCACCTGAAATTATATTTGAGTTTGAATGTTGGTTGTACTCTATTTAATTAAGTTGAAATTTTCACCGGTGCGAGGGCCGATCATGCTGATGTACAGTAGTGTTGCTTCTCAGATCAGTGTATGCTACAATGTACACTAACTTTAAAATCTGCATTCAAGCTACAGTAATTCATACCGTAGCAACGGGTGCGCCAACACTGCAAGTCCGTTCTTTTTTATGTAGAAACTTGCAGACAAGATGTACTGCGTGCCGTATATTCTGCAAGAATCTGTAACAACTCTGTCTAAACCCTACCCTTGGTACTGTATTAATACTAACGGCGATTTTCTAAAATACACAATATGGGACGCTACCTCGAGTATAGTACCGAAATGAAAACCAAACCCTGAAATAAAATCGAGCCTTGAATTGGCTGATATAATGGTTTATTGTGTAAATATTATGCAAACTAACACTTTTCCACTATATGTTTAGTGCCAAGATATGACTGCAATGATTTCGTAAATATTGACGATAATTTAAGACACCAGGATTGTTGGTTTGTTTCTTCACCACGAAGCAAATTAACCTTGTGTTATGTATGAAATACTAGGATGTAACTACCAATACTAAAATTGTTTGGGAAAAATAACCATCTAAGCAAAATTTCATTATCTCGTGAGCCCCAAAATATCGCCGTTTACACACGTGTGATTGAGAGTTTCCTTTCGACAGGAGTTTGAAGGGTGTCCCGACCTGAACGGCAGGGCAGTTATGAATGAACCTATGTAGTACTTCAAGGTACGCGACTTCCTAATAAGGCCACGATAGCGTGGGTGTGGGCACACGTGTACGCTAGATGCAAATTTAACACGAATGACGTCATTTTTTCGGACGTGAAAGAGAATACTGTAAACAAATGCTGGGATCGGTAGATATTTTTAACTTATGTTTTGAAAGAAGTAACACAAACAGTTTCGAGGTGGAGTTAGCAGGATTGCTTTTTGAATCCAAAAACGTTCAAAAATTAAAATATGAAAAAAGGCAAAGGTGTAAAGAAGTATTGATTTTCTTAGAAGGGTTTTTTCTGTCATATTTCTAATATCTGTGGGTTTGATTTGAACTTGTGAATGTGATTGATACCTCTCCGATACAGTTGTTAATTTCTCACGCATATACAGTACCCAAAGGAGCATGAACAAATCGTTGCTATAGGTCTACTTTACACATCTTCGGGAGTATTGCTTGTCTTCCCCAAAAAACTCTTCACCAGAGAATCGGGAGGACTTAAGAAAAAAATGGGTAATCACCGAACCTGAGGGCTGTTGCGATCGGGACCTTTTTTTGAAACTTTTTTTTAATACCACGTGCAAGCACTAGGTCTTACCCATGCCAATATTGGATCATTCCATCATGAAAAAGGCGGAGCAAAGTTTGTAACAACAACGGAGTAACTCTTGAAAGAAATTTAATCATACAGTTCATGTATTGCAGGTTTGTTCTTTATTTGAGCATAAGGAATGTATGAAACTGCCATCAAACAACTATGGGACAAAAGTGAAGGGAAAATGCAACTGAAATTTGTAAAATATTACATACGGAATAACAACTTTGCTGGCTTGTTATTACTAACTTTTACTTATCCTGTAATGAGGATTCACCGAGTGTCATTATGTATCTGCAGTGACCCTGAGGTTACGTCCCTTGACTCTGCGCCAGAGAGGGGAAGGACTTTCAGAAAAAAAGAAACTTCTTGCAGCTGAGGCGTAGGAAATGGCTTGTAGACGGTGGTGCAAGACCACGCAGTAAAAAGTTCCTTTGAAATTTTTACAAAGGTTTCAGGATACGGAATATCGGTAAACATCGGCAAGTGAACTTAGCTGAATAATGCCGATCCGATATTTTACCGATGGTGGCGAATATCGGCCCGATCCGATGTCCGATCCGATTATCGGTTTAGCCCTAGTATTAATGTTAAGGTGGGTTTTGAAATCTGACAGGCTGAATGTAGGCATTGTAGACTTTAGCCTGGAATTAACCAATCTGTTATTCAGAGCTCAAAAGTCATCCAGACAAACCCTTAACTACTCAAAATCCAGTGCTTTGCTCACTGGACCCATCCAGGGGCCCTTAGACAGATCCTGGATCCAGCCTCTGAAGGTTTATCTTAGCATACACACACAAGTCTTATTCCTCTTTTTTCAATCTGGCATGTTGGCAGCTCTGCAAATGGTGAACTTTTTAAATAAAAATTGAAATGGCTGTACAGTTGGGCAGTATACAGGTATTGATGTGAATACTGGTACTAGAGGTACAGGTAATAAATATACCAAAGATATTTGGTGTGTTTCTAATACTGGTTCTTGAAAAAATACTGGTACTCGAAAAATTACTCTAGAAAGGTCAAGATAGGAAACAGGAGTATTAATTACAATTGTGCACGACTGTAAAGAAATGTGGTAGCCTGAACAAAGTCAAAGCAGAGGTTTCTGCACGGTAATAATGCAATCACATGCCCAGTTGCATCAAAGTACAGGATAACAGAGGTGCTGTGCACAGTTTAGGTTCCTTCCTACCTGACTTTCCTTCCTGAGATTTGGGAATCGGTACTACCTCAATACCGGTTCTGTGAGCTTTACCCGTACCAATATTTTCATGGTACCGCCCAACCCGACATGGCTGCATTTATTCTGTACCGTGTTATGAAGATTTGACAATAGATCATGGAAAACTGACTGAGTCACTCTTCGTTTCTTCATTTCTTTTTGTTGACAGGATTTTGCCAAACAGAGTTTAAGTTACCTACTGAATGAGAAACCACCACTAGCAGTGATACAACAAATGAGCCCTCAACTAAAGGCCCAGGCTGCCAAAGAGGGATGGTTTGAAGACTTGATAAAACTCTGTCTTTATTTGTTCTTAGCACTGTTACCTGTCAACCATAAACTTATACATGAGTAAGTACTAGACTGTACTTCACCAGTGTATGCCTTTAACCCTTTACCGTTGTGCTCCGATCGGGGCATATTTGCGCGGATCGGGAGTGGGCGGAAAAGCGGACGTAGCCCGCCCCGCATCGGCTTCCGTAGGCCATTGACCCCGTGACCTTAAACTATTGTCTCTCTCGCTGTTGTGGCCGAATTTTCGGGTAGCTACTCGCAGTTTCGAGCTCCGCGTGAAACAGTAAAGATGTGTGACAGCCGAGCTCTCCGCATGGGTCCAAAAGGACCCAAACAACGGTAAAGGGTTAAAGGCATATTCCGGAGACAATATTCATTGGTTTCAAAATGTGCAGAAAAATTTTCTCTTTCAGGAGGTTAAATTTGCATCTCAATAGTATATTCTGTTCAGAACATAATAGTTTTCAAAGTAATGAATTTTTTTCTTCAAATTAAGTGCATTATGGGGAATCTCTGATGTCAACATGGCACATGAATTTGACATTGCATTCAATGTGCTTATGATTTTGATGTTGGTACCAAGAGTATTCAGTAAGGTTGCTTGCTTTATCGTACAACATATGGTTTAACACAATGGGATATGCTTGAGATATAAGAGGAAATATTCAAACATTCCAACAGTATCAAATTTTAAGGAAAAACAGGAAATTCAACTAGAAATGTGTACTTGCATTGCAAGTACTAATCGAAGCCTTGAAAATATCTGACAGTGGTATGTTTTGCAGTGAATAGAAGGAAAACATCCTAATGCTAAGCTTGTACACAGGTTGTAGGTCTTACCAGGGTCGTATCAATATAGCCTGCGGCTTTGGGACCTACATAGTTCACATACAGACGGCTTATGTACACCTCTTTCGCGCAGTCCGGTACCAGCAGACTACAGGGAGCACACCGCCATTAGCAGAATGGCCTTCCCGGGAAAAGTAGTTCCAAAGTACACCAGCAATTTTAGGTCCTCTTTGAGTGTAAACTGCTCACATTAGAACAATCAGTTGCTGCTTATTTTTCGTGGATATGAAAGAGGAGATGTCAGTGTGTAAGGGATGCAAAATTGGGATGGATTGAAGGTAACTTAGACCATTTCAGTACTGGGTGTGAAAAATGGGAAATAACATCACTTTGGGGATTAATAGGGGTGAGTGCAGAACCCAGTGGTGGTGTGCTCCCTACATATGTATAGTTATCTGGTGAAATTACTTTCTTTCATGCATTGATAACACCAATTATTTCAAAGTTGTTTAGATATCAATGAACTGTTTGAATCAGTTTTTGCTTAAACTTCCCCTTAAATGCAGAACAATAACTTTCCTTTAGATCTACTGTTCTAATTTCACAATACTAATTTACTGCGAGGTTATTAGGAATAATCCCCATTTGTTAAAATAGTTCAGCCTCCAGCAAATTATTTAATTCGTAGGAGGCCAAGGAAAGAATTGCTATTTGTTGTCAAAATCATTATCAGAGCTAGAAAAGGGGTTAGTTAAACATGGACAAGAAATATTTGACTTGTCCTTTCATAATTCGATGTCTGAATTGCAAAATATGGGTATGAAAAGTCAAAGCTGTTATTTTGGAATTAGAGGTGTGGCTTATTTCCAAGAAGCTGATTGGTCCATTGACATGAAACTTACCTAGGCCACCTACCAAAAAAAAGTTGCAAGATGACATACCGTAACTGCGCAGCTGTTCCACTGTACAAATATAACATGTAACATTCTCTTATCTTGTAATTAACAATAATAATCAATCTGTAAAATGAAATAAAAAGTTAGGAAAAGGATACAGCTGCAGGGTTGGAGGACATGGTAGTGAATATTTTTTCCTTTTGTATGAGACCCTAGTGAAAAGTCAGCAGAATATGCCTTTAAGAAAAATGAAATGCTTGTTCAGTGGGGAACAGTTTAGTAGAAAACTGATTGTACTGCTGGAAGTCTGGTAGTCCCACTGATTTTGCAGAAATTCCAGAATTTTGGAATATAAATAAGTCAGACACAAAATTGAGTAAAAGTGTCTGGTGATTATAACTCCGCATTGTATTGAAAATCAGGGAACAACAAGCTGATTGACTTCATCTTCATTGGCTAATTCGTGGAATTTGTAACCAAGTATTTTAATTGCATAGTATGAGTATGACCTATATTTGGTATTTATCTTTGCAGTAAGTTCAGTCACCAATTGTAAAAGCAACTCATTTGTTTCATATCTTTACAGTCTTGGCCTTGTGTATGTTGGAGCATCTGCTAATTCAAAGAGAACAGTTCTCAGGGTACTAGAGACTCCAGTAAGTTTTCTGGCAGTTTTGTCTTATTCATAGAAGTTAGAGTTCAGAATTTTCCTGATTTCAGGAAATTGGAAATCTTGAGCAGAAGTCTCAGGAAATGTGTTTTACATGACAATTTTTTTTTGCTGTGGTTGGAATGACCAAGGGTGGCGAGAGTTTGTGGGTTATGTGGCCTTTTTTCGCATAAATGTAGTTTTTGTGCATGAATATACTTGAAAAACAGCCAAAGGTGACAGACTACTTCTAAAGTCTGTGAGGGGCATTTGTAAATGTGGTCATGCAGTATTTGTGAGTCATTAGGGGTAACACCATAACTAAATTAAAGTGACTGCCATTTCAGTTTTCCTCATATCTGCAAAATCTGCTTCTATTAATATTTTCAGGTTAGAGGAATGGGCATGGATTCTCCCGAGCTGCTACTCTTAGTTGAAAACTGCCCTAAAGGAGCAGAGACCCTGGTGACCAGGATGTTACATATCCTTACAGACAAAGGTAGGTTTCATTGATAAAGATGACTGTGTCAAGAGACAGAGATCTAATCATACTCGTCAATTGTTCTATTTTAAGAGAATGCTTAATAACCAAATTTAAGTTTGACATATTGAAGAGGAACACATCTTAAGCATCCTGGTGAAATTTTCATCTGTTTGCCATATTTGTTTATGAAGATATTAGCAATTGAATTTGACACAGTTTCTTTGGAAAGTGAACTTGAAGCGAGCACGTGCATAAGTTGTGGATTTACATTGAGGCCAATGTTTTGTTTTTCTTTTATTCTTCATCCTATTGTTTTGACCTTGGATTGACAAGGGCTGCTATCTTGACCCAAGGCATGTATAATTTTGAAAATTTCATTGCTCAGGATGGACCATGGTATCAGTTTATCGGAGTGAAACTGTATAAAATTGGTGGTAGAATCTTAAAGTGAAACAAAAAATTGACCACCATTATGACATCTCACCTGCTTGCTTCAAGTTGCTTAAAGTTAATTCTTTGTAGAAAATGTGTCATTTTCAATTGTTAATAAACCCACAAAATGCAACAGACAGAATCTCAACTCAAGAAATTTGTTTTCTTCTCAACTGGTACATTATCATTAATAGTGAGACCTTTATTTATATTACACTCAAACAGATATGAGTATTCTTTTGGTTCTTCACTCCTTCTAATAAAATTGTTTCATTTGAAAAATGTTTTCTTAAAAGGAATAAATTTGTTGGCAAGTTGGACTAGTCATTTTATACTATCCTTATCATCGTTTCTCCTAACAGCGCCTCCAGCCCCAGAACTGGTCAAAAGGGTCCGAGATCTCTACCACAAAAGGGTGTCAGATGTCCGATTTCTCATTCCTGTTCTTATTGGTCTGGAGAAGGTCAGTCCATTTTAAATTTTTGTGATATATCTGTCGGCCTGTATCTCCAGTTTGCAATATGTTAGCCTACTTATCTGCAGAATTTTATATTGCGTTTTATGTCATGTTTATGAATAAAAACAATTCCTGTGTGTAGAATAGCAACAAAAGAATTGTACTTAGTCAGCAAAAGTATTTGAAGATACCAGTGTGAAGAATATCAAAGTTTGTGGAATGTGTCTTTTATGTCCTCATCAGTGTAGAATTTTGGAATGAATAATGGTTTTTCATTGTTAAATGAAGTATTGTCACTGGTAGATGTTATTTTCATTAGGAAAGTTCTCTAATTCAACTTCTCACAGATACTTAGGAAAGTAGTAACTTTTGTGTAAAATTTAGTTTCTTTGGATTATTAGTTTCCTAGGTGTAAAGCTCTACAATTGTCTAGATGATAATTTTAAAAATTACTGTTTAACAATTGAATCTAGTGGCACCCACAGCTGTTTTTTTTCAGTCGTGGGGCACTGTATTTGTATCTCTACTCCCTTGCTTATGAGGAGGTTCACAGACAATTGCAGTAGGGTCCATTCGTAAAGTCTTTGGTATGACCCAGCCTGGGAACCAAAATCTAGACCTTCTGGGTGAGAGACATTTACTGTACCAACTAGGCCACACACTTGGTTCTTAGCATAAGCAGGCTGTTGCTTGTATGCAGATATAATCTGGGAGCTTTGTGTAAGGGAGGGAGATACAACACTCAAATCTGTTAGAGAGTATTGACAGTAATCAAATCCTTCTGTTAAAATGTTCCTGCAATCTTCCTAGAATCAATTTTCATGACTTTTCCATGACTTGGCAGGACCAAATCAAGAATTTTTATGATCCTTCTCTTAACCTCCTTCACAAAGTATTTTTCTATAACAGAAGATTTGGAAGTAAGGAGTGGCAAATATTGATACTACGAGAATACATCTTGTCATTACCAAGAAGATTATCTCAGAAATTGTTGGACACCATAAACTGTGACAGCCAATTGTAAATGATCAAAAATTATTTTTCTTTTATTCTTTTACAGAAAGAGGTTGTAGCTGCCCTTCCTAAGCTTATCAAACTGAACCCAATTGTAGTAAAAGAAGTCTTCCATCGGCTGTTACTGAGTCACCAAGGAGACAACAGTGTTGGACAGAGTCCCCTCAGTCCGGCTGAGCTGTTGATAGCGTTGCACAACATTGACCATACCAAATGTGATATGAAGTCAATTATTAAAGGTAAGAGTTTGAAATCAAGTTTGCTATCCGAGAGGAGGACAATCCAGTGACATATTTAAGGGAGAGGAAGAGCTTGAATAGTGTTGCTACCTTGATGTTGTTATTTTCAACTCATTTAATTCTGACTGCATGGTCAAGTGGTTAGAGCAGCTGACTTGCATCTGTGAGGTCTGGAGTTCAACTTTTGGCTGCATTGTGTCGACATTGTGTAGACAGGAAACCAAAATTCCACTTCCATTGAAATTAGTGTTTGCACGGGTACAAAAAAATAGGACCCGGGTACCCGATCACCATACCTGTCGGGTACCCGGGTTACCCGGTGTTATGGTGTCTAAAAGATATGGGAATGCATACTCAAGTGGTGAGAGCATCCTACTTGCAGCTGGGAGGTCTGGAGTTCAACTTTTGGCTGCATTGTGTCGACATTGTGTAGACAGGAAACCAAAATTCCACTTCCACTGAAATTAGTGTTTGCACGGGTACAAAAAAATAGGACCCGGGTACCTGATCACCATACCCGTCGGGTACCCGGGTTACCCGGTGTTATGGTGTCTAAAAAATATGAGCATTCTGTAAGGCATACTCCATAAGACATGCATGGTAACATTTACATCTGTATTGGATAGGTATTGAGATCACATTCCCAGTTCAAAAACATTCGATTTGTCAGAAGGTGTAATCGTCTCGTTTTGCTTTATATCAAAATGACAAGTAAAAGAAATGTAACAGAAAACAGTCAAATAAGAAAATTAGTGCTTCCCAAGGCCTATATCAATTTGGTATTGAATTTTGGGTCCCTCTCCTACTCGAAAAGCAATTATACTTTGAGCTCGAAGCTTCTCCTTTTTAAACACTGATTTAAAAATATCAACTAATCAGAGCCCTTTATTATGGTATTCTCTTGCACATCCAAAATTACCGACTGTAAACAAACGACGTCATGTTTGTGAACTTCCCTCACACTAGTGTACAATGTGCATCGGAATTATCACTAATGGGGTATGTACATTCTTACGTAGCTAGCCTCGTGTTGACATCCAGGCACGGTAACATAGCTTTCACACATAAATTTTGTAGTCTGCGTGAGCCCCATTTTGGGGCAAAATAATGTAATATGTAATTGCCTGTTTCAAAAAGTTTTTTTTGTGAATGTTTATGGTGTTATTACATTGATGTTGTTTTACTTTACAGATAGCGGCAAAGTGTTGATTTGCATAAAACTGACACATTAACCATTATGAAATATTCCAGAGTTATACTCGATGTGGCATACCGTATTAATTATAAGATCGTATACGTGCAAGGCTCAGTTACCTAGCATTCTGAACGTTACGGACACTGTCTTTGCAAGCTGGGCGGGGGTGATATGTCTGCCATGTCTGCGTGAAACAGTGCGATGTGATTTTGAATCAGCCGTCAAATAGCTTGCTTGCGTGTAAGTTTATAAGTGATATACATGTGGTGTGTGAGAAGTAACTCACTACATGACGACATCGCGATCAGGCCGCATGCTGATAAAAAATTTCAACTTCAGAAAGGAAGTACAGACAACTTTCAAACTTACACATAATTTCTAGGGGCTCTCCCCATTCTCAGTCCTGCAGAATGTTTACCAAATTGGCAAAATATTAAAATATTCAATTCCATTACCATGGGTGATGGCGTAAATGGGGTGATCCTTTTGGCATGCATTTTTTTTAAGATTTGGGTAGTAGATTTGGAACCAGGTAACACGATGGTGGGCAGGTACCAGGGTACATGGGTTACCCGTGCAAACACTAAATGAAATAAATTTTTGTTTCTCTGTTTCTCCACCAGTGATTTCTTTCCCTCCCTATCCATAACAAATAAGTGTATGGAAAGAAAATTTTTATAGGCAATAAAAAGTACTTTATTTTTCCATTTGACACTGGTGTAGCCAATATTTTTTGTTTTGGGATGGCCAACTTTAGGTCCTGATTGCTAGCCTGGAGACAAGGTGACTAAATCTTTTGAATATTTAAGTTCCCTCTGGTGTTACAGCTTGTATCACTTAAAGTCATTTTTTTTTTCAAAACAAATCACTTGTTCAGAACTAGACTGGGAGGCAGAGCATGGCCCCTGACCCCCCTCCCCCTGGCTAAACCAATGGACTTCAGGAACTAAAGCCTTAGTTGATTGTATAATACTTGACACGGCTTTCACTCAAGTTGATTTTGCCTACCTCTAACTCTCCATATACTTCTGTTTCTAATCTTAGCCACATCATTATGCTTCAATGAGAAGAACATTTACACTCAGGAAGTCCTAGCAGTGGTCATTCAGAAGTTAATGGAACAAACCCCTCTACCAACTCTCTTAATGAGGACAGTAATCCAGTCATTGGCTATGTACCCTCGGCTGAGTGGGTTTGTTATGAATATCCTACAGAGACTCATTGTCAAACAAGTTTGGAAGCAACCAAAGGTCTGGGAAGGGTTCGTTAAATGCTGTGAGGTAAGCAACTTGTAGTCATTTCACAGTGTTTTGTTGTTTATAGAATAATTGTGTATTGTGAATGCAATTGTAATTCGATCTTGATACATTGTAAGGAAACAAAAAATAAATAAATGAAATGAATTTAAGGGAAATATTGCATTTCATATGCTCCAACATAGCATTAAAAGTAAATAGCTCTTGTCATTTTCAAATCATTCAGTCTCAACAATAAACCCCAGCAGTACCTTCATCTCCTCAAAATATTATGCACAAAAAGTTATGGCAGTTGCATCTTTTGAAGTGTTGAAAGTCTGGGTGAACAAATTATTTTTGAGCAACAAAAAACTGAATTTCTATCTGAGGTAACTTATTTCTTGAAAAGAAGGCTACCATACTGTCTTATTTTTAATTATTATCACTCTTTGTCAATAAATATTGGTTTTAAAAGGATGATATTTCCTTGTAAAACAAACACAATATTTCCCTTTAAATTTTAGAAGCATGTCTTTATTTTCTGTAAGGACCATTAAAGGGACAATCAGAGTTTGTTTAAACAAGTTTTCCATGACTTTACTTCTGCACCACAATCCTATACATAGAGTTAAAACTACCAAGAAATGATCCACAATCATGGTCTGACGTTGTGATTGGTCTCTGAATGGATGAAACTGTCTAGTCTTGCATCTGCGTGGAATTTTGTTACCCGAACAAAATTGCAAAATTCCCATTCAACAGTAATTAACGAAGAATTAATATTTCTTCTTACTTGAAAAAAAGCTTTCAATGTCTGTTTATTTTGGTAAATACTCAGTTAAAAAAGGAAAACCAGAGTGCTACAACAAAAGGTTAATATTCGCAAACTCTGATTTCTATTGCCAATTTCTGATTTTCCCTTTAAATTTCAAGGCTTGTTTATTTTGTCACTTTTTCAATTCCGTGTTTGTAAATCAAGTTTTAGGTGAGTGTATAGTTGTAACTTGAGAGATCATCTCTATGATTGCCCGAATCGTGTAGTGGGCAAAGGGGACAGAACAGGGGGGCTGGGCATCAGCCCCTCAGGTAAAAAATTGGGGCTAAAGGCAATTTCTGCCCCCACCAATAAATATTGCTTCCATGAAAAGAGTGCAACTTTTTTTTGTTAATACTGATGAGGGTGTTTGTCTCAAGGTTGTTTTTCACTTATTTCACAGAGAACAAAACCTCAATCTTTCAATGTGCTATTACAACTGCCTCCTACAAACCTACGACAAGTGTTTGACATGAGTCCTGGCATGAGGGAAGAACTGCTTGAACATGTTAAATCATTCACTCCCCATCAGGTAAGTTAGTTATTTAGTTGAGAGTTAACGACACACCAACCTAAATGTGTGCCATCTAGATAGAAGAAAGTTTAAACACAGTTTAAAATATGGTCCAAGTCCAGTTACAAGTGCAGTTCAAATATGGTGTAATTTCTTCCCTTTAATCACCTTTTATGACCGGCAGGAAATACTGTGGGCATATTCTACAACCCAACCCACAGGAAGGGGAAGTGGGGAAACACATCAGTTAAATTGATTCAGCCTGCCACCAGATCCCCATCTTGTGCATTTATGATTCAGTTGTGATAGTGAAGAAGTGCATCAAAGTTGATGAAATGTAATGACCACGATGGTTTCGCTGATTTCATTTTTGAATCCTGAGCATTATGTTAGTTTATAGCTATCTTGCAAGTGGAGATATATGTTGTTATGGGGGAGCCTTAAAATATAAATATCAAAACGATGCTATCTATAGTGAAAGAGTGCCCCCTAATTGCTTTCTTAACTTAAATTGTAGATTGGGATGGCAGCTGACTAGAGTGGTAATTTTTCCCAAACATTCACCAAACTGCAAGGTCTTGTTGAAACAAACCTGGAGAGCACACTCAAGCCTCTGAGAGAACCCTTGACTTAACTCATGTTATATGGGGTACTACACCTTATGTATAATGCCACACCAAGGGGACTCTCCTGCGGAAGGCCCGGGTTCGCTTCCCACGTCAAGTCATACCAAAGACTCTAAAAACGGAACCTACTGCCATTGTGTGTGATGCTCCACATAAGCAATGGAGTAGGGAAAACAAGCCAGTGAGCCATAACTGGAAAAAAGGCTGTGGCCGGCTGGACTTGAACCAATAGGTTGGAACTGGGCCGTAAAACTCCATTAAACTAACTAACTAACGCACCAAGAGGACAAACATTGGACCTTGTTAAATAAAAAAGCTGCATGCACCCCAGATGCAATATAGCCTGTACATGTACTTATTGTATACAAAAGTTAGCCCAGTATGCAGTTGTGGTCATGTAAGCTGTTATGCTGTAAAGCAGATTGGTTGCAATTTCTGAGCTCTATTAACCTATAAAATCAGAGTGTTATGATTTTCCGACTTTTGGTATTGAAAGTATATGAAAAGTAGAGAAGATCAGGAAAATGGCAAAGCAACAGCCAGACACAAAGAAATGATTCCCATGCCTGCATACTTTTGAGTGATTGACACATATACCATGATCATTTACAGGGGTATAGGTCCTCACATGAAGTGGGAAGAGGCCAAAAAATCACATCTGCAGGCCTTGACTTTTAAAGTGTACCTCAAGTCATAGAATTCAAAAATATATATTTAACAGCATGGAAAATGATTTCTAACAGTTCGACTCCCATCTTCCCAGGGCATTCATTCCTGAGCCGAGATATAAAATGTTGAACTTTATTCAATCAAATTAAAATGGTACATTGCCCAATAATTTGTGATTTGTGTAGTTGTACTATTCAAATAGCAATCTTTGTATTTCTTTGTTTTATCTGAAAGTTACAGCACCTTATACCAAGGTGTGATAGCACTCTTATCAGGTGATGTGATTAATTAGCCCTCTCTATCCAACATGCTAGGCAAGCAAACAGGAAGTGTTCAAGGTTTAAAAAAAAAAATAATTTTAAAGGGAAACAAAGCAGGTAATGTAAGTTGTACAACAAGAAAGTCACAAATTATTGTGCGATGAACTAATTCGTTTCAAGTGGATAAATTTCAACATTTTATATCCTGGTTCAAAAAAGTCCGACAAAGATTAGTATTGGACCGTTAGAATTCATTTTTCATGATGTTTGATATATATTTTTGAATTTTTTGACTTGAGGTACACTGTAAATTGTCTAGGTGTATTACAAATTGCCAACAGTGTGGTAGGTGTGATGTTTTATTAAACTTAAGTAGATTTATATGAGCTGCCTTCATCATCTAGGTGTGCAAAAAGTCTTACTCGCACAGAGATTTTAGGTGAGTGATGGTGTGCAATCCCCTCAAAATTTAAGGCCTGCATGAGGGGCTCAAAGTGGATCACCTGTGTTGCCATGTCTTAAATGGCAAGTTTGGCAAAAATGTAAAGCTTTTATTCCCCTGCTGCAAATGATGGTAGTTATTCTCTCTCATTTCTTTCTCCAGCAAGCCCACATCCCCAGAGCAATGATGACCCTTTTAGAGACAGACCCCATTGTTGAAGCTGCAGAAAGGCAGAGGCAAGAAAGACAAAAGGCTGAAGAGGCGGCCCGCAAAGCCATGGAGGAGCAGCGACTGAAAGAGGAGTTGGAGGAGAACAGGAGGGCGGAGGAAGAGAGCTTGCGGCGAAAGGAAGAAGAAGAAAAGAAGAGGAAAATTGAGGATGAAATTTTTAAAGCAAAATTAGCAAGAGAGAAAGAACATCAAATAAAAGTTGAGGAAAAAGTGAAGAAAGAGCCTTCTCAAGCAACTGGAAGTTCCATTTCTGTGGTGGGGGCATCACCAATAGGGGTAATAGGTGCTCCTCCAGTGGGTGCTTCTCCCTCCCCTATTGATGTGAAAATTAAAATGTCACCAACAACACCAGGAATAGCCCCTAGTGCAGTAGCAGAGGAGGCACAGGAGAAAAATACTGCATCTGTTACAGTAAAAACTGAGCCATCTGGAAGGGTTACTCGGTCCAGTTCACGATTACAAAATGCAAAAAAATGAACAGAGAAATGGTTTGCATCTGGTGTGGCTACAGTGACATATTTGGCATTATAGATATATTGATAGTCTGTGTGGGTGTTCTTAGTAATGTCAAAAGAAGGCAGAATTTGCACATTTGAGAGTGATCTCGAACAATATTTGTGTTCTAAACAGCAGGCAGACACCATCACAGGGATTACAGTACATGTATGTAATTAACCACTGTTTGTGAGGTCCAGTGCTTCTGAATGTCAGTACTATAGTGATATAGGCATAGTCACATGATACTACTTGTGTGAAAAGGGGCTAAATTGTGATCATTACTTGACATTGTCTGGAAACTCCAGAGACTGAAGCCATTGGCCAAATACTTTGAGGTAGTAAATATTTATGTATGCAGATCAAGTGGGAGGTGCTCTATTTAGAGGTTATGCATTGGATGTAAATGCATTGTGCTTCTCTACTTTGCCATCAAGGCATCCGTTTTGCAACAATTGTTGCAAAAGTGCTGTTGTGCAGGCATATTGGTAACACAATGACAGTGCATGATCAGTTACATCCCAAGGAATAATTAAGCATTCAAATTTTGCATAGCAGTTTTGAAAATTTTTGAGGTCTTTCACACATTGTTTGTGAAAATGCAAGAGTTATGCACACAAAAAATTGCTACACAATCTTTCATTTGTGTAGCAACTTGGCCTGTTTGTGTAGCAAATTGCTATGCAATACTGGATAAATTATTCCCTGCATTCAGTATGCCAAATTGAAATGTGATTACATCATGTGCATGACAAGACCTTTACAGTCGGTGATTGAACTGCTCCTGCAGCTTGAGGGTTTCCCCCCAGGTTACAGCTATCAAGTATAGCATCATCAGATTTGATTTACGTGAGTTTTTGAGAGGAAGGTGGGTTAAAAAGGATGATAACAACTGGAAGACTGTCTTGTATTAAAGAAGGGTCTTTTTATAAATAGCTGGGGTAAAGGAATTTCTCCAAGCGAGTTCCATTGAAATATAATTTTATTGGTTTTATCTCATGATTTGCTGTTTCAGATCTGTTAATACTTGAGTCACATTAAAAGGTATATGATTTATAGGAAGAGATAAAATACACAGACTTGCTTCTTGGTGTACTGTTAAAGGGGATATTGAGTTGATATCAGTATCTCATTGAGGATGTTAAAGGGTCACTACCACACAATAATCCTTTTAATTTGCATAATAAGTCAAGTTTCAAAACCAGGAGGTATGCAAAAATTCAAAATTTTGAAAGTTTTTGGTGCTCTGTCTTGTGGTGGTTGTGTGATAAATTTAAGAAGTGCCTGGTTGTAAATTTCTGGAAATTGAATTTATTTGTTAATTTCTCACTCATGAAAGACTGGTATAGAGATTGCCAAAGTTTAATCATCTGTCACCAGTTTGTGAAGGAAATGTTATTGGTTTGTGAATTTCATGAACCAACTCAATTTACCTTTTTAATTGTAAATCAAATTCAGAGCATCACTTTAAGGCATCACAGAAGCACACCATAGACCTATATCCAAATAGCAATTACAATGAATTGTGGGATAGAGTTTTGGGTGTGCGTCAATTTTCACCACAGTAAAATGCTATTGACAAAAATGACAAACACCAAAACTCTATCCCACATTCTTTGAAATTGCTATTTGGAAATAGGTCTATAGCTCGTTAAGTAAACATCCTTTAAAAAAATTTGTAAGTGTTGGTAAGTGCTTAATAGCCTGTTGTGAAGAAGCAGACACTTGAGTAGACAGTTAACTAGTCAAGTGTTTCACTGGGAATCTTTAAAGAGGATGTAATAGCATGCTCTGGTTTGTATGTACATCATTCTCATCTGGGTGTGTATTACTGAACTATCCCTCTGAATTGATTTCCGTAAAAAAGATTGACATGTCCCATAGTCTCAGATTGAACGAGTGAAGGATTTCATTCAATAGTTAAGAATCCCCTCATACCCCTCACAGAGAAGTGCCCTCTTCAATGAATTTCTGTGTTGGACATTTCTTTAACAAACTTTCTATGCTATGTGAGCTTTTCGTTCTGACAAGCATTATTGTTGTAGTGTTAAATCACGCCTGGGTCAGGTAGCCAATATTCGGAACCAGGTGCCCCTTCTTATTACCCAGTCCCGTTATGGAACTGAAGCTTGAAATCAGATTTGAAAACAGCAGGACAAGCAGTATTCCATTTGAAAGAGTATTTATTTTGATGTATGTGAGAGGGAGAGGGATCATCTTAGGATAGTTTCATTTTCTTGGAAGGGTACCTGCATGTTCAGTCGGGTACTAGGGGTACCTGATTTCAAACCTAATGATAATGAAGTGGGTAGAGGAACACTTTGCAAAAATTATTGTCCTAAGATGTTTAAATGAGGTTTCCAGGCATGAGTATGGTGATTTTTGTTCAATAAGTAGCCTATGGTAGCAATACACTGTTCCCCTCTCTTTAAAGTTGCCTTGAAGTATGGAGAGGTGACCTGCTTGGTATTCACATCAAAAGTGACTTTTATCTGCTACTTTAGGGAGATATTACACATGAAATCACTGTTTTGTACAAAATATAATTTGGTTGAGCCAGATAAACAATTGCTTTGATCACACTCTTCTTTGTTTCTTAAGCCTGGCACACACTAAACAACTTTGCACATCGCAATCAACTAAACCGTCGTGACCTAGTTTTGAATCGTCGTCACGTTTTTTAGCAGCATGACAGGGCCACGCAAACTATACGACTGGCTATAGCGCATTGTCAGTCGAACGATTACACGTGCACACTACTGCTGTACACATTACGGTACAACAGCACCAAACAGCATACAGTTTGCAACAGTACTATACTTTCAGTGTGCGTATGCAATTTTGTAGCTCACCAGTGACGTCGACTGCCTCGGCATTCTCTTCAACGGTTTTTTCCAAGCATCCTTCTAGGAATAGCTTTTGCTTCCACAGTTATTTAGTACAGGTTGTTGCTCTCACATTTTTACGAGTTTGTCTTATCTCTACTTGCTTTATTTGGTCCATATATCCATCTTTTCACCTGAATATTCACACAAATTTACATCAAAAGTTGTCACCAGGACAAGCATCAGACAACTTTCGCCATATTTATATCATGTGCATATAAATCAGTAGTTTTGATTTGTCAGATTTTTCAGTCACTTGCGACTGTCACCTTACAGAGTCGGGAAGAACCAACATGTTCGTTCTTCCCGACTGAAGGCAATGCGACTTAAAACTGGTCCTAAAACTGCCAGTCGCAGTGGTAAACTCACGCACACTACACAACTGTTGGAGATCAGATGATCGAGCTGAGTTGCAATGCGCAAAGTCATATACTGTGTTGCTAGCTTTAGAGTTTACAACTAATTATGCTAGCTGCAACCTGTCATTGTGAAGACAGTTCAAAAATAGCAGGTGGATGGCATTGGCATATCAGGCAGGGGTGCAGGAACTTGCCCCCCCCCCCCCCATTCAGGCAAAAGCAGTTGCTCTATTTGGGCAAAACATGATAAATAGTGCCATTATTTGGGCAAAAATAGCTCTTGCCCCCTCAAAAAAATACCTCCCATACACCTATGGTGGAAGGGGGGGGGGGTAGAGAACATAACTGAAGCTACAGGACATTGTTGGAGCAAAATTGGAGAGGTTTCTCTTCTAAATTCAGCATGATAAGATAACGGTTAAGCAATCTGCATTCCCTCATTAAAACGTTCATCCCAAAATATGTCAAAAACAACTGCTGTTGGCAGCCTTCTATTTATATTTAAGGTTAAATGACTACCACTGCTTCAGTGATACTGCATATCTTTTCAAAAACCTTTAACTTATCCAGAATACACCCTTTGGAGTTCTAAGATTACCGATCCAAAAACTTAAATTTTAAGGCCTTCACAAAACCATGACCTTCCCAGATGAGGGACCATGCCCCCCCCAAGCCTAGCAGCTGGTGCCACCCTTGGCAGTTATTATAAAGGTTTACATCTGGCTTTTTCCAGTTGTGGCTCACTGGCTTGTTTTTCCTACTTCATTGGGTACGCAACTCGAGACAGTGCTACATCATGTGTAGGGACCATGATGGACACAGGTAGAGGGTTAACACAGATGGCATCTTTGTATTTCTGTGAAAATGGATTCTTTTACATTTTAATGGTTGTGAGGTAGTTCTAGTCCATGGTGCAAAGTGATGTCCAATTATATGCTGTACAATACATGCATATCTAATGCACCACATAGAGCAACGAATGTGGATATACACAAATGCGAGCAACTTGGACTGTGCAAGCATTGATTGGACTTTTCTCTCCCCATATTGCCCAGCTTTAGACCCAAGCATTTGTATTGCTTTAGTTGAAAATTATCAACCTCCTGGTGTTTCTACCAAGCTCCCTTTTTTGGCTTTGAAAAATGAAAATGACCTTAAGTTGGAAGTAAGACAGGTTGTAGGTTTCCCTTGCCAGTAATACAAAGGCTTTACAATGATATATCCCCACACCATGTACTGTATGACAAATTAGTACGACATCTACCATAAAATACCCTGCATTAAAGGTTTTCAGGTTTTGGCCTTGCTGAAGTAAAGTAACCTTCATTTATTGAAGTCCAAATTTCCCTCGCCCAGTTATAGCATACCCAAAATGGTGTCACATAGTAAAATCCTTGTGTTAACACAAGGAACCAAAAATTGCTGGATACTGGCTGCAGTTTGAAACTGCATGCTCAATGCCAAAAAAACCTCAAATGAATCATTCACCTTTCTTCCAATTTCATGTGACAGTCACTAAAACTTTAATGAAGCAAAGAAGGAACTTTGGAAATTTTTCTAAATATTGCTCCTCAATAGAAACATATTGATAAAGTACACCAAATTACCACAAAACACACAAGAAAACCTGGATAATGAGAAACATTTTATTTTGTAACTTCAGAAAGGGCACAGTCTCTTTTGCTAAAAATGTAACCTGTACATTTATGTATTTACAGTGTATTGCATATCCTGAAGTATCTTTAACATAAATGTATTTAATAAAGAAATAAACTGTCACATTTTCACCTAAGTATCAGTGATATAGTGACATCCAGAATCATGATTTCAAAATTTGAAGGACTAGGCGACTGATGTTTCCACATTGAAAAAAGTACAGGGATTTGCATCCCAGTCTTGTGGACTTGAGTCCTTGAAAGTTGAAAAAAGCCGGATTTGTGACTTGAAGCCACAAGATTCAACTACATCACTGCTGAATATCATGGAATGCAAGAGGTATGTCACGGTTCTTTCTAACAAAGTGGCCATTCTCTGATGATGTAAGAGGAGGATAACCTTAGCTTCTATCAAAGCAGAAAACCAACTCCTGACATCATGAGTGGGCACATATCATTCCAGAAAAGTTTTTGCTACACAAACCTGCCAAGATTGCTAGAAATGCCCTTCTCAGTGTTCTAAGCTGTGTATGATTAGAATCGGGAAATTGGGGTACTGTGCCTGGAAATGAAATCCTCTTTGAAAATGAAACAGAGGAATCTATTTCACAGATGAGGTAAGTAGGGTTTATAGATTCCCAAGCCAGGTAAGTTTTGGGGAATATTAAACGGGAACAAAGGAAAACGTGCTGGGAATCCAGATTGCGTTGCAAAAAGCGGGACAAACAGCCACCCTTTTTTCAAATAATACTGTATATAAATGGAGACATTTATAAGAAATGTTTTGCTTCCTATGTTTTTTCACTCACTTGTGTTGATCTTGAAGTTGATAGGGATAGGAAACCCCATGAAAAATGTGAAGTTTGTTAAGTTCACTTACATTCACAAGCCTCTAAAGCAATCACGTTCAGATAAGGCGGGATTGAAGGTGAGATTGGGACATTGTATATACACTGGCTTGAAGTTTTCACTTGTGTTGAAAATGTGACAACTTAAACTGCTGATGCTTTCAGAACCACATGTATCAGATTTCAATGGGAATTTCGACAGATTGCTAAGAATATGTGATGAGAGTTTGATTCTTTAAAGAATCCAAACTTGATCTGAGCTTAGAACCTTCTATTAAAAAGAGGTTTTGAAACCATATAAAGTAGTTTGGACAATTAACTTCTATAAACTGGATACAATCAGGTTGGCAATTTACCATTCAGATATCACATATTTGCGAGTTACTCCTGCTTTTCACATTTTGTTAAAAACACAAATATGCAAATACTTTGTTCATACGGGAAGTGGATAATGCACTTCATATCATTTTCATACATTCTGTATAATGTACATAAATATATGTGAAGGTAATATTTCTAAATTACATGCAAGGGTGCATGAAATCAACTTATATGTTAATTCAATCTCACTACATACAGTATTTGACAATTTGCAAATCAGATTCCCTGTAGACAGACCATTAAAGGCCATATATGTATCATACAGACAGTTCTAATTCTCCCTACCTTCTTACTGCTAGCCCCTCCCACAGCTGTCTGTAACTCATTCATATCCACACACAATCATTGTGAATTGCTTCATGGCATATCCTGGTAAGCCAAAAAGGCCCTAATGCATATAAATTAGAACACTCCCAGTGCAAACTGTGCAATATGAGCTACTCTACATTTTTTAAATTTGATGTCAAAGAGATGTGGCCTGTTCGCATCTGGAGCAAGAAAACCTGAATGTAAATTAAACAAACACCACTAAAATGGGAAAATGATATTGCAATACCACCAACACCTTTACTGTAGATTTCAAAAATGTTGAATTTTGTCACTCTACTTAAATTTCAATAATTCTGACTGGTGGAATAAATTCTTGACATTTGAAGGGTTTGTATTCCACTGAACCCAAGGTATATGCTAAAGAAGTGTTGTAAATTCACCACTGGATGAAGGAGAAAAATAGCTGAAAATCTTTATCCATCTCAACTTGGTTGAGGACTAACTCTTGCTTTCAAACTGGTCTTTGTTTTTCAACAGGTATGCTGCCAAATACTCTATAGGATTGGGTGGTCTGAAAGACAGAAAATGAATAATCAACAATTGCAACACGTATGGAGATATGTTGGTTAACTGCATTGAAGGGTGGAAAATTTTGGGAAGCCGGGAGGCTCCTTCACAGAAAATTTGAGTATCTGGATGAATATTTTCACAATTGAGGGGTAAGTCCCCTTCCTGTACATGTCTCTATATAAAGGGAAAAATGTGGGAAATTTCACTTCCTGGGAAATAAACATTATTTCCACTCCTGACTGTACCATCCCAGACAAATATTTCATTTAAATAACTCTTTCCCAGTTGGTGAATTTGACAAAAATTCATACCATATCACTGTGAGTAGTCAGTGATGATGTGCAGATCACCCAATAGTTTATGGTACCAAATACATGGCAGACAGTACAAACACAGCATCTAATGTCATTATGGGTTATCGCAGAATTGCCCATTCATTGATATGGAAAAGTCCCTCTCTTGCAGAAAAATTTCATACCAAAATTTTATCAGGGGGAGGAATTTCTTGTAATTCTCAAGTAAACCTGGCTTCTCAATGACTCCCTCAAAATCTTTTTTTTTTTCTGAATGACCTGTAATGACCTTAACAAGTTGATTTTTTTTAAATGAGTGCTCTCTTAGTCTAGGGCATTCTGTATGCCTTAGTTTTCTTAATCTAGATGATCTACACCAGAGGACTATGACAAATGTATATCTCTGGAATGCAACTTCCTCCTGGGGGTCCATTCTGATTGTGCCAGTCTTGAAAAATGTTTCCACACATTGGTGGTCTAAGATAACCTTTCACTGAACAAAAAATGATGTTTACAACAATTATTACACAGTAACTTTTGGTAACAAACAAATGACCTTTCCACCAACACCATGCAAAAAGTTAATGTGGTGCTACGATCCTGGATGAAAATACATGGGGCAGTCTGCTGCTCCCCCCCCCCCCCCCACAAGGTTGAAATCCTTGAATTTGGCATGTATTTTGTCAATGACAGTATTCATTTAAGAGGGAGAAAATTTTGGAAGATCAAGCAAATCTGTGCATACAACCAACAAGTTGCTACATTTGGGCAAAGATGTATTTTTGTCTAGGAGTGTAGACCATACCAAGTATGAGTTTGAGACATTTTCCCAATTGAAATATCACTTCTACAGGTTTTAGTTGTACCTATGGTGACCTCATGACCTTCTATCTCCACAAGTGACAAAAGAAAATAATTATGCACAAGGTACACCCTCAAGCTAAATACATTGCCTAAATGCTGGCATTGAGGAGTTCTGACTCCTAGTCATGTCATACCCAAGACTTCAAAAATGGAACCTACTACCACTGTGCTTGGTGCTCAGTATAAGCAATGGAGTAGGGAAAATAAGCCAGTGAGCCACACCTAGAAAAAAGGCGACGGTAGGGCTGTGACGATTAATCGGTTAACCGACCGACCGGTCGGTTACTTGAACATCATTCCTCTGCATAGATTAACCGTTTTTGTATTGCCAATTGCTCAGTCACTGTGGCGTGGCTTTGCTAGTTAATTGTTACACAAACATCGCCCACCAAACAGTGTCAGTTTCCCACAAATTATCGCTTGAACAATAACTGTAAAAAGAGTTTTAAAATTGGCCGTTCGATTGAATGGATTAGTTCAACTGCAGCTCCCTGAATTAAGTACATAATGATGAGTGACAAGTGGCGCCCCCATTGTTACTTTCGTTGGCAGAACTTCATGAGTTCCATACAAAAGTGATGGCGCTCTTTAAAAATGTTGACTTTTGTTGTTGTGGTGAACATTACATCATTTTCAGTTAAACGGTTAACCGGCGGTTAATAAAATCGGTTAAACGGATAGTGAATTAACTGAAAATGCACAGCCCTAGGCGACGGTAAGCCTGACAAATTGGTTAGAAACTGAGCTGTAAAACGACAAATCCACATTGCCTTTACAAGGTTGTAAAGTGATGGAGTAAAATTTGATACTTGAGCCTTTCACTTTGACATCTGCTGTACTTTTCAAGACCTATGATCTATAATACCCTGCATCTGAGTATAAGTAAGAATGGCATATCTTTGGAAGGAAAGCCACAGTAAAACAGTAAAAACAAACAGTTGCAGATTGTTACCTCTCTTTGGCTAAAGCTGACATTGCCTGAAGGAGTATGGGTACCACTGTGTTATCCAGGTACTGTCTAGTTGGAAGTGACTGTAATTCCACCTTTGGTTTAGCATCCTTCTCAACCTCTGCTTTTTCTGTGCTGACAATTTTCTGTACATTTTCTGTCAAACCATGTTCTGCGTGGGGATTCTCTGGGGCTGAAGGTGTAACTGCTGGTTGCTTTTGGAGTAAAACAAAGGGAAGAAAAAAGAAATATGTACCAATTGTTTTGTACCACTTCATTAAGGGGCATATATTGCATAATTTATACTGCTATCTTAAAGAGACTGACACATAACAATGCTTACAGATAGCATGATAACTCAAGTTAAACTTCTAAAAGTTACCCAAAAAGTAAAAATTAATTGAGTTCTTTGTTGTATCTCAGCGTAAAATGATTGTGTGTATATTTTGAAAGTATCTTGGTCACAAATTTTTGAAAATGAAATTTGTTCATTAATTTCTCACTCATGGACATGTAGGAAATAATGGAGAACATTTTAAGTTTGACCATTTGTCATTATTATGTGAAGAAAACTTCACAGATTTGGAAAAATACTACAAATTTTATGAACCAGCTCAATGTACCACTGCTATTGATATTATTTGGTCCCCACCACAAAACTTTGGCATTAGAACAACTAGAAAGCCAAAGGGCTTAGTGATTCCTTGCCATATGATATATTGTAATAATGAACATGGATGCCCACATGACAAGCATGAGATCCCTCACAAATACTGAGGTATACTAGTAAGGTCAAAACCTTTTGAGATCATGTGACCCAAAATGACCTTTCCCCCTCACTTAAAACAATAGGGAGCAACTACCTAAAAAGACCATCAACATGCTAAATATGAGCAATTCACAAACTGAGTATGAGATCCCTCCACAGTTCAATAACCACATAAAAATGTCATGTCTACAAGGTTTTGCCCTTTTGTGACCCCAACCTTTGACCTCTACAAACAAGAGAAATCCCCCATGCAGTTATGATGCTGGTAAACTATGTTGTCTATTAACTTGATAAAGAGATATTTTTGACACAAGCTCTTTTAAATCAAAATTTTGGGTACTGAGGATGATGGTTCTCTATATAATGATGTCTCTATGATCCAAAAAGTTGACTGCATTGAGGTTAGTGTCAGAACAACCCCTAATCCTAACAGTCATCCATGAATTGGAACATACACTAGAGACATCTCCACAGAAAGGTGTAACCTTGGCTATTAGTGGTGGTACTTTTGTATTTGTTTTTTGGTGTAACGCACTTCCCAAAGGCTATGATGTCCTTGAAAATTAACAAAAAATGGGAACCCTATTAATCCAGAAATTAACAAGATTTGTAATTTGCCTTAAATTGTCTGTTTGTAGGAACACCACATAACAACGTACAAGTCAAGTGTCCTTTGTTTGATACACAGTAGATACTATGCTTGTTTTGATTACATGAACTACAGTACTTTCTGAAAAACAAGCCTAACTGAGAGGGCTAAATAAGTGTCAGACACTATCTCTAGACAGGCAGGAAATGGTTAAATCCATTGAGCTGTATGATTCAATGAGAAAACCCTTCAGGACACCGTGGCAGTCAAATGTGATAAATTAGGTAAGATAACAGTGACCAGCAATTTTCACAGACTCTGGTGGGTCAGTTACAATTTGATTCATTCAATTAGACAATCTCAGTTCAAGCATGCTCAAGGGTATTTGATCCAAATGATCAGTTATTTAGTTCTTTTTATGAAACTAATTACATGTGGTGTATTAAATTATCTGGTTCCCACTTACATGTCCTTATGAGGACAGTGGCACAAGGCTTGTCTGTAACTTTTAACAATCTTTGGTACTAAATTTAATGTTATCTTCATTTTTTCTTTAGGGTTATGGAAGAAACAATGTTTGTATGCTCTAAAAGAAATTTTGGGCATCATACAGAGCATTTGATCTGTTCAAAGTTAACACTTACGAAGTTCCTCACTGAACAATTCCTCTGCTTTGTGGGCATGAATTTTGTTCTACCCACTTACCTTTATGCGTATTAATACTGGCACTACATCTTATTGGGCAAAACTTCAAACCAAAATCGACATAAATACTGTATCGAATGCACTTTAATGCACTTAAGACATTCTTAATACAGTGAGATTGCTTCAGTACATATTTTGAAATTACCCAACTTGATCATTTACATAATGAAGTGGATTCCAAAAGCTTACCTATGCATCTTACATTACCCATGCATTCAAAACTCTTAACCCCATGCACTAATGAATATTAACCTTAACAGTTACCTTTTTTTAAATAAAGTATGTGCAAGGTTTAACTTCTGATGACCCTAAATGACTTTTGACCGCCAGTAAAAACAATAGGGATCATCTACTCAATATGGACAATCCACATGCTAAGTATGAGATCCCTCACAGTTACCCTTCTTGAGATATGCTGTTTACAAAGTTTTGATATTTTGACCTCTGGTGACCCCAGATGACCTTTGACCTCCACCAAAAACAATAGGGATCATTATCATCTACTTAACATGGACAATCCACACGCTATGTATAAGAGCCCTCACAGTTACCCTTCTTGAGATACAGTGTTTACAAGGTTTTGACCTTTTTACCTCTGGCGACCCCAAATGACCTTTGACCTCCACCAAAAACAATAGGGATCATTTACTCAATATGGGCAATCTGCATGGTAAATATGAGATTGCTCACATTTTTTCTTCTGGAGAGATTGTGTTTACAAGCAATTTCCAAGGTATTTACCATTTGACCCCTGGTGACCCCAAATGACCTTTGACCTCCACCAAAAACAATAGGGATCTTCTACTATTGTGGGCAATCTACATGCCAAGTTTGAGATCCCTGAGAGTTACCCTTCTTGAGATATCGTGTTTACAAGCGGGCGCCACATACGCACACACACACACACGACATCACCATCACATAGAATCTTTGCCTGCCTTTGGCAAGGAATCACAAAAGACAGACACTAATTGACCTCAAAGCATTGTGGAGAGGTCAGTACAATGTGGCACCTATCAGTGTAACTTTTGGTAACGAATTAAACAGGTAAGTTACAGTATGTGCACATCACTCTAGGGTGATCATGATGCTACTGTGGAACAACTGCTGTAAAATTGCTTTCTCAGGGTCATGCACATTCAAAATGACAAAGTGCCATAACTTTGCCATGACTTTCAGTTTTAAAGACCTTGATTTGTGGTTCAAGGTCCTTCAAAACAGTCAGATCCCATATATGGTTTTGTTTGTTTCAAAAATAATGTATCCACACATTGGACAGGTTGGAAGAGTAATACAAAGAACATTCAAACATACAAACAGAAACTGCACAATAGCAATTGACCCTCTGCTAAGGACAACTACAGCCAACGCACCACTACAGTACATTTTCATTTTTTATAGGGACTTCCGAGTCTCAAACTTAAATTCACAGTATTTAACTCTGAGTAACACACAATAAAGTCATGAATTTAAGGCATGATATACTTCATCTTTTTAGGGGAATTCATCCCCTTTTTTTATCCACTCCTGGTTTTTTTTTTTTAAGACCCCCAAATTTTTTGTCATAAATATCTTATAGGCTCTGTATCTCAGGACTTAAACCTGTGCAAACAGCCCCTGGAGTTCTATCTGATCAAAAGTCTGTATTATAATGAAAAGATTAAACGAGAACCTACCTGGTTTGAAGTTTGATCTTGATTTTATGAAGTAATAGTGAGTGAGAGGTAATGAGAGATCCCGTCCGCGCATGCGTGATCAGTCTTTAAAGTATGAGGCCTGAGTTATCAGACCACAATATAGCGCCCTATTATTGTAGATGACTGTACTCCTACTCTAGGCTTTTCCATACATGTATAGAAATTAAATGCTAGCTGGCTTGACTAACATTTTCATTTATGAAGTTTCTGGGTGGGCGAGGAGGGCACATTACCTCTCACTCACTATTACTTCATAAAATCACGATCAAACTTCAAACCAGGTAGGTTCTCGTTTAATCTTTTCATTTTATTTCGTAATACGTTCGATGTAATGTGAGACCTTCAAAGCAACTCAGGTCTCATACAACACATTAAAAAAACACAGCAGATCTCTCCTCCATATAAAGTGTTCTGTGTCATATAAAGAAATTTTTTGAACAGAATTTACTGTTAAAGGTGTTGCTTCAATGCAATGCTTCATTCAGTACTGACAGTACTATAACTTTTCTTCACATGTATCTAGGCTTAAAGGAGTACATTTCTTCCAGAACTCTGATACTAAACCTAACCCTTAAAAGGTTTGTTGAAAACTTTAAAAAGTTTCTTCCATACTAGGCACTCCATTCTGCTTGAGGAAAGATTTCAGCAAATAAGCAGATGTCAGTTGGACACTGCTACCACCGATCTACTGCAGTAGTTTGTGGTTTGAAGTCACTGTTGTCAACATCAGATTGTTGACATTACTGTTTACACTTCCAGCCATGTGCCTATGGTATCACGTGACACTTTAGAATGAAGTTTACACAAACAGACCAACTTTTCACCATTCCTCTATGCATTGCTGTCCTCTTTTGGTTCAGTATTCTACCATGACTATACTGTACATTTATGCCGCATTGCTTATTTAGTGGATATGCAATAGCAGCAATACCATATGCCCCACATTTTTGTGCCATGCCTACATTGCCTGGTCTACTAATATCACATAATCCCTTTACAAATAGCTCCTAATGTTTATTTCCATGTGTTCAGCATATATGAACAGTCTGTCGGATAGACTAAGTACTGACAAGCAGTTTTTTTTTCAAGTTCTTGGAAAACAGCAGTTTGGCAGCTACTGTAACATGGATCTTACAACTATGCTGCTTTACATCACAACTGTAATCATAGTGAGGCAAGGGAGGTCTGAAATCGAAAGCCCTTACAAATTTTACAATAGTTGTGTAATAAATTGGTGTGATCTCTTATTGAGTATCCATGGGCTGATAGGGCTGCCCATGCCAAGTTTAAAGCACTGTATTTGACAATGTCAAATGAAGAAATAAGGCATCATGCCTTAACCTGTTCTGGAGTGGAGTATGCACAATGGATCAATGGAATGGAATGCTAGCAAATGGGAATAACCTCCATTGTTTTTTCAAGTGGAGTTGCACCAGAAGTTTCAAACTTTGTCTAAAATGTTGCTGAGTACTCTTTGACAAATCCCCTTGTCTTCAATGAACAATTCCAATAATGTGAAGAAACAAGACCTTGTAGTCGATTTAAGGGTAATATCTTGAGGTTGTCAGCATTTTCCCTGTCAATCTGCTGCAGGAAAACAAGTTCCATGTTCTGCAGGGCCAGAAATGAAAATTACATCATTGTGGCAAACTGGTGCACATTTGCAACCAAAACAATTCATACTCTTCAATACTCTTCAATTTCCAGGCTCCCCTTGCCTAACATCCATTCTAACTGGTCACTAAATTTTCTACATGCCTAATCAACAATTTCATTTTGATCACCAATTCAATTTGGTAAATTTCAGTACAAGCTAGCAACTTTGTGCCGCTCAGTAGCTGTGTTATTGAGCACTACTGCAGTTAGGGTTTTAACAAAATGCTTGCTAAGCTAGGAAAACAGCATTCCCTCAACATACCACTGTACGTAGTGTTTAGTTCATTGTTTCTTGTTGGTATTCTATCTGACATCAATTTGTATTGTTATCATAGGCACTTCATCCTGAACTGAGGCATCACTTGCCAGAGTGGTTTGAAAGACACCCATACAGAAGATGAAGTTTTTCATATGCCTCAGTGTAGGCACTAGTCCAAATTATTTCTTCTTTACCTTAAAGATAAGGACACATCAATATCAGCACAGTACTCCCCTTTTTGAGACATATGGTACTACTGTAAGTAACATCTCTCTAAAGCTTTCTGAATCCAATAGCCCCCTGTGGGCTGTAGAATACATGCCCATGGTATTTTGCGCATGTGACAAGAGGTGACTAAAGGGGGACCAAATGTGAACTTGAACCATATGTGAAAATAAATTTAATCTTTTTATCGAGTTGACTGACACTATATTACACATTCGTGTCAGTGTGTCGTTAAATCTCATCTTACTATCTGAATCCAATAACAGAGTGGGGCTTTATTGTACTGTTAGGAAGCTGCTACTGTACCAGCTTTCCAATCCATGCTGCCACTCTAATTATGACGGGCAGTCTAGCAAGATTCCATCAATTTCTCATGAGGTCAATCTGACTTGCACTGTCGACAAACTAAAATTAGTCATAAGAGTTTTATTTCTTTTGCAGATGCAGACAAAGACTTCTCTGGGTGGTGAAAATTCATCTCAAATCTGAGAAACTTGTAGTTCTGGCAACAGCTTCTTTGGCATGTTGCTTTGTTACTGTGGCTATTACCAATGTACCACTTCAGTAAAGTATCATATAATTGTGCACTGAAATCCCTTGGAAGCAGTCCAAGAGATGCAAAGCAGTGCTTTAGGTAACTGTGTAAAATGCCTTGGCATTTACATGACCCCAACTGGATTTTGTCTGGCCATAACTGACCTTTTCACAAAAGCAGGACTTCAGACTGTAAATATATTTTCTTCAAATGCTAAAGATAAATAATAATATGCATCTCTCATGTCTACAGAGGCCATTGAATAGTCCATTGTAATAAACTTCCTCACAAAACTGTTTTCATAAAAGGTTCCGAGAGATAATGGGACATTCTATTGTCCCCAGCATTCTTGAGCCATGAAAAGGTATTCAAATGAACCCTGCATGAAGCTGGAGTGCTTCCATTTCTGCACGTCCTTTTTAAACAGCCCATGAATCTCTTTGTAAACAGCTTCAGCCTCTATGAATAAACTTTAAATGGTCAGCCTATACAGAGCGTACCAAATTCACCTGAAAATGAAAAGATATCTTGAAGAACAATTGTGTTCCATTTATGTACAAAACATAGTCAAGGTTGTGTACATAGTATATTGTCAGCTTTCTCATTTATCATAGAAATTGGGTAAGTTACTTTGTCAACCCCAATATCCTAGCCTCCTAGGTAACCTAGGACCATGGCTTCCTACTGCTGGTTCATTGTACATTTTCCCGGACTCTGGAATACTGCACTTGTTTCCTGCTTGTTATCTGGGGCCCTAACTTTGGGCCTATTTTTGGCATGTTTTGCCAGATTGATGTTGGTACACAGTAGCGTCCCACAGCAGGGGGAGCTTTTCTCACACTGAAATATTGCTGTAAGTTAAGCATCAGCTAAAAATTGTGTGTGGCATCTACCACACATACAAGCTGCGGTTTTCTCTTCAACCAGTTCTTTGACCATTTTAATGGTAGTTCTAGGGTTACAGTAGATGACCTCCCAGCAATCACTGAGTTTTACACTGCTTACATTATTAATTTAGGTCTAAGCTTGGTCGCAGGCTATGCCTCGACCTCGCCAAGTTCCCAGCTTGACTTACAGTTAATATAGGCTAGCCTAGGCCTATATACACTAGGCTATGAAGCCTAAGCTACTAGCCCTGTAAGTACGACAGTAGGGTCTGACAGGTCTTGTGAGCGGGAAAAGTGCTTCATAATTGTGTGCTGAGACATCTGACATGTTTCGGCTTTCTTTCTTCCACTTTTGTGGGTTCTTCAAGTTCTAGGTTGAGGCCATTGGCCTAGGCTACGTGATATAAAATTGCTGCTATAGCAACTGGTTCACCTTTGTAAACCTTGACAGTTGATGCAAACCCCAAAGGTTTGTATCAGGTACCATCCTTTCTAATTCTCACCCTCAGTCTCAGACTGGGGAAATCTTTATGTGACTGTATCCTGTATGCCTCTGCCTTGGCTAGGCCTAACACTAAGGCCGACAGTATTTCACTGTTTGGACTTGCACACTTACCTATTCATAGTCTAAGTCAGCACTTTAAACTGCTGCTCTCCATAGCTCAATCTATGGATAAGTACTCAGTCACATCCATTTTTCAAGCCTGGCCCAGGCCTAGGCTAACCAACATTTGTTGGTTTATCTTTGTCAACACAAGCCTCTTCAGTGTTGCTGAAGTGTTACTGCTAGAAACGATCCTGCAGTGTTTTTATAGGAGGCATTTTCTCTCCTTCCTTTTTCCTTTTGAGCCTTTCTTGACCTTCACAGAGCTCCAGTCAGCGA
Source organism: Holothuria scabra (assembly GCA_037179385.1). NCBI lineage: Eukaryota > Metazoa > Echinodermata > Holothuroidea > Aspidochirotida > Holothuriidae > Holothuria > Holothuria scabra. The sequence continues at coordinate 77,324,763 of CM074180.1, forward strand.
CGAGGCTTTCTCTTTCAACCCAGTGTAACGCTTCCACCGAGTGCATGCACTACTACGTTCAGTAGGTACATATTGCGCTGCCTAACGGCGTTAGGCTATGGCACTAGAATCCCGCCATAAATCATTTTTGTGGAACTGGATCTCGCATGTTACATGCCTGGCCAGACAGTGCTTCAGTCTCGGTGGCTCGCACCGGAAATTTATTGGTCTGAGATTAAGACATCGTGAGTAGAACCGCTCCGAACATCGAGAAATCATCAAAGTAACATCCCAAATCCTTTAGATTGCAACAGTTGGCGGTGGATTAGCCTTCTATCGGGTTGAAACTCAAAATTTTCTTCATGGTAAAGAAAGTCCACTGATCACTACACTTATTGCGAACGAACTGATCACACATGCGCGGACGGGATCTCACATTACATCGAATGTATTACGAAATAAAATGACAGCAATACCCTCAGAGGCACTTAAGCAGGCCCCACAGCCCCCCAAAAAGATGCCTGCCTCTCATTTTCCTCTTTTTTTAGAAGTCTCAGGTTCATTTCCCCTTTTTTTACAACTCTTGGGCTCATCCCTGCAATTAAACAATGTTTCAAAAATTGGTTCCATGAAAAAAAGGTACATACCTGTGGCTCTGGTGAGGGAGCAGCAGGAGTTTCAGTTGGTTTTGCTGGTTGTTCTGTACGGATTAAAAAAAGTAAGATCAAAGTGCATTGAAAGACTGTCCATTTCAGAATGTCTGACTATATAAATGATCTGCATGCATCAGCTTGCCAGTGCAGTCACATTCATACCAAGCGTAAGTGTAAAAAATCACATACCTGTATAGGGTAGCAATGCAAAAGTGACGCAAAATGTTATATCTTTGTAAATTTTCAGACTTTAGAGAAAAATGTATACAACTGAAGGAAGCTATCACCTCAACAAGGTAGAAAATAATTTTTAATTTGTTAAAATGAAAAAAGGAACAAAATTTTATGAAATCCTGCAATTTGTCCCAGGAGAGTTAACTTCACAATGTAGAAATGCTACAAATGTCAGGATCTCTCAAGCACTGTTGCCAAGGACTCTAGTTCAGAGTAAATTAAAGTGGACGTGGCATGGGGTCCTGTTCAAAGACTAAAGTCAAGCCTCTCTGAGGTACTGAATCACAGATGAAAATGTCTCCCTGATGCCACCCGCATGTAATTTCATTTACCAAACCTAACCAGCTGGAATTCTGTAGAAATTAAACAAAGCTTTCATCAGCACACAATTTCTGAATTGACAAGTACTGTAAATTCCACATGCAATATAAACTAAGCAGTTAGGTGTAGGGTAATATATAATTCCTAATATGGGCAGTCAACGTCATGACAATATCCAAAATAACAGCAATACTGTGAACCTGACCCAAGGGAGTACACATGTAAACAATATGAAGGTGTAATCTTTAGGTACATTAGAATGCCTTCCTCTAAATATTATGAATTCAATTTTGCTCATTCAGTTTTAGTCTGTAAGAGGATATCTGCCATTCACCTTCATTAGACATGATTTAGGGGCTGCACAGAACCTAACAGACTGACAGAATCAGAATCACAACAAGGGATATGAACCTGTATATCATCAGCATAAATATGATATTTCATGCCACATGCCCTGTTACCTGCGTAGCAGACTGTAGGGCATATTTCTTGCTCAGCCATATCCCCAAAGTCTGCCAAAGTGAACACCGAACAGATTTCTTTGGATATTAATAGAAATATGTGACCTCGAGACTGGTTCAGTGTTAGTGAATATTCACAAGAAGGCAACATCTGGTCCCGTTTATATCGTGCAGTAGCCCCTCCCATTCACAGAGTTGGTATGACATCGTAAAGTACACTTCCTCGTAGTATATACCCACCGGACAGGTGGTTTAACGCAGTAATAAAAATCAGGTTTCATTCTTGTCCTTCAGTTTAGGACTACAAGATTATTCAGTTGCCCAAAAACAACAACATGGATAATAAGGTAGGACATGAATAAGTCATATTATGGAAATGAAGTTTGCGTCCAAAATTGGACGCAGGCCTCTTCGTTTTGGGGGATGGTGGTTTGTGAAGTTATAAAGGGGGACTGATCAAAACCTGTCTGCCCTGCGGGGTACATGCCCTGATGATATTATCACTGCCCACAGGAGTATGGGTAGTGTACTGCATATATCTAGCTTATGCTAATCCTTGAACAGGACCATGTTCTTTGCTTTACATTTGGACCTACTCCATACACAGTCCTTGCCTATACGCCTCCTAAAATCAAGATGTTCATGCACTGAGCTCTGTGCGCAATCCTACAACTGCCTCACAGCTTCAAAAATGCACCTATAAATTTATAATCACCATACTTGCCATGAATGATCTTTAACACCACATCTAGGCTTGTCAATCAGCTTTTCTTCAAACAAGGGAATGAGTTGGTAAAATTTGGAATTAAAAATCGACTTTATCACAAAGTAAGTAACACGATCCAAAAATGCCTGTATCTGCAGTGTAAGTATGGAAAGGTTACCCAAACTACACTTATGATGTTACAAAAGGCGTTGATTTCCACTCTATAAAATGACCTTATTTACAGAAAGTTTTGATAAATTAATTAAAGTTAGTTATACATTTTCAAAATTGTGGAAAGTATTTAAACAATTTTTTTTGATATTTCGCATACAATTTACATCTTCCTTTTCGTGTTTTAGAAAGAAATATATATACAACAGATTTTATGATCTTTATTGGAGGAATTGCACTTAGGCAATGTTACTTGTCCACTGATGTGGAAGTACGTGTAGGCCTAGAGCCACCATTTCTCAAAACAACAAAATTGCTGCTGCTGAAAGAGGTCTCCAAGTAAGTGTTGTGTGACACTTTGCCTCAGAAAGTGACCTAAAATTGTATGTATGCATATTTTTGTTAGCTATAAATAAACTCAAAACCAATTCCAATTGTTTAAGGATAGCGATGGTAAAATTAGCTGACCAATGAGCTATTATGCGGTGATCAATTTTTCTCTGAAGTCCTGATATTCCAACGGCTGGGTTTTTAGCGCACTGTGGCCAAGGACTCTAGTGTGGAGTAAAACAAAGTGGACATAGCATAGAGCCCTGTTCAAGGAATAGCCTTTGCTAGAGAAAATAACAAACAGCAAAACTGAACCCAAACTGAAACTGAACCCAAACTGACAGTGACACTGTCTAGCATGCTAAGCCTATGCTAATTGAAAGAGCATACATAACTTTGTAGTGCCTTTTTTCCTCCGTTTTTGTTAGTCCTAGGCCGAAGCTTGATATTTTTAGGCTAAGACCTGATACATTAATAAGCCTAGGCTAGTCTAGCCCTTGAACAGGACCCAGCATTGCGTTCCTATGCTATACACTTCATTTCTGGGCCCTTGCCTGGTATACAAAAAAACACAGCTCATTTGCCTACTAACACGTGAGTAGGCATCCCTCACGTCCCCAAAAAGATACCTTTTCTCACCAAACTTTCCACAGATGATCTTTGTCATCACATTCACCTTCCACACAAGCCTGTTAACGAAATAAGACCTTTAAATGGGAAATTTTGGCTGGATAATTCTGTGTGTAACAATAAGCCTACAGGTGCAGAGTAATCTTTCAGTCGAAGTCAGTGTTTGTCATGTGATCTCATATAAAACGGGGAAACCTACGCAGTGACTTTACAATTTCGTAATGTACAGAGAGCTTACTATATGAAGTACAATTATTGACTAGCTGCGCTTACTTATTTGGTCTTCGATAGCTTGTCGAGCAGAAATCCTTCCCATCATGCAACACAGTAGCAGGGGATCAAGATGTTATTGCGAAGGATGGCACCACATTTTTCCTGCCTTTTGCTATGAATTCGCTGGTACTAAACATTCCAGAAGGTATGAGTAGTATTTAAGAATGTTCAAAATCATTATTAGGCCTATGTTAGTCCTCAGTAAAGGACTATGTATGGACGGTCGCGTAATTGCTCCCTATACATAGTCCTTACTCCTGTGATACCGAGGTTGCTGGTCTTCGACAGTAATAGTTACTGTCGAAAATTGCTTTGCTAATTTCAGCCCTCTTACTGTATAACCTCACTCTTCACTGACCCAGTCTCCTTGAAACAAACCTTATCAAAGTGCTGGTGTGTTTATCATCGATGATAAACCATCGAAATGTCTTCCAAATCAAGGATAAAGTCGCCTACTTTCGTTCCTCTTGTTCATTTTAACCATATCAGATGCAATTGTTTACGTTCCAGCTGCAGGCGCCGTCCGCTATTGATGACGTCATGGAATGATGGCGCCAATTCATATCGTTGCCAAGCGGACTGAACCCCGTTGTATTTTCCTCTTAATTCCGGGTGCAATACCTAAAGTGATTATTTGAGTTACATATCTTACATTGCTATATAAAATATGCCATATAGTAACTTTTTTATGGAAAAAATTATATTTAAATAAGTTGGAAACTATTTCGGAAACAATACTGAGTTTTATATAGTTACATTTGATACAATATATTGTTTTTATAAACGTCTCTTTCTTAATTCCTTTTTTACATTTTTTGCATGGTTTTTAATGGGTACCGTACTTTTGGCAACCTGTCTATGGGTCTTACTTAAAACACTTTTGCGCATCATGGAACATTTCATTTCACACAGAGTTTGCTTTCTGCATTTTAATTGTCTCCGGAATACCCCTGCACTGTCTGGCTAACGCCACTTTGCCATTGTAGAGGAAATAGAACTATTTCTACCCCTAACTTGAAAAAGGGGAAAGTGATCAAGCAATGAAAATTTCTTGTAGGCGTATGATTCTTCAGCTCTCCTTTGGTCAAAATGTCATATTCAGCACATTTAAAAAAAAAAGAGTGAAAATGATCACTCACCTCACTCAAAATCAAAGGCGGTAATATGTACGCCATACTCTTTCCGTAGCCAGTTGGTAAGACCCCTATAGCATCTTTACCCTGTAAGATAGCGGCAGCAAGTTGCACCTGCTCTTCTTTGAGGTCAAGATAGAAATGATGTCTTTCTTTTATTTGACCAAATGTCAAACGCACCGTTTCCTCCGCCATGTTGAACAAAACGGATTTTCTCGTTCTCCGATCCAAAGTACGCTGTGGTGTGTGTACACACTTGCTGTCTTATTCAGTAGTTGAAATGGTGCAACACCGGTTGCAACCAATCAAAATTAAGGAATTATAGGGAAAAACGCGATTTATTATGCGAACATGCGAAGAACAGGTAAGCGTTGTCGAAGATACGGTGCCCATAGGATGCCGTTATAAATTAAAAGAAAGATGATTGAAACGAGATATTCATTAAAAAATAAGAAAAACTTCTTTTAGGTTAACATTTGTAATCGCATTAATAAGAGAAGCATCGTTTTGGAAAGGGTTAGGCCTTTCTGATCTTTGCCAACAAGATTTAAACCAAAGTATTTTATTGTTTTATACAACGATTAAAAATTACTGCGTGTGCTTGAATGCACCTCTACACCCGAAGAATAGAAGAAAAAATTTCACGGGGTTCAGGCCTTGACAAAGCAACGAGTGTAATATCTGGAGCGCCATCATTTTATGACCTCATAAACAGCTGTTTTTAGAATGAACTAACTTTTGACACGCTCTACACGTTAAAGAAGACGCACACCGAAAGTGAACATTTTTATTCTGGATTTTTTTATTCTTTTCTAAGTAAATTGTGAGTAAATCTTATGGTGAAACATCGGTTACATTTTCAAGATACGTTTGAAGCTAAAAAATACGAGATTTTAGGACCGGTAGTCGTCTCAAGAGGAAAAACTGTTTGTAATGTTAATACTGACGATAAATCATCCCACTATTACCATGCACAGGAGTAAGGACTATGTATAGGGAGCAATTACGCGACCGTCCATACATAGTCCTTTACTGAGGACTAGGCCTATGTTAACTCAAATCTGTTCTATGAACCATACCATCATAATTAGAGCTCAGTTTGTTGTTTTGGCATAAAACATCGTTACCTTTGTACATGTAGGCCAGTGACCGTAGTAAGAAGTGACTAGAAGGAGCGGATTACACGGTCACATTCAGTGACTAGGCTAGTCCCAGGCCTAGGCTAAGTTAGGTCTGTTAATATCGCCTAACGTTAGGCTAGCCTAGGTAGGCTAAATGCAACTGCTTCATTTCACACGCTACTTTTACTGGCATTTTACACCTCAAATGGATTACTTAGTTATACCTTCTGTCATTTTTGAAATAAAACGAACTGCTTTTCTCCACTCAGTGCAAATTTAGGCTGATTGCAATGAAGCACCAACGATGGGCAGAGATAGGTAGGCCTGACGTAGGCTAGGTTAGATGTCACACTAAATTGAGTATGTGTACAGTATATGAGGCTTGCATGTGTGTTTCAGCATACATAGTTGAAGAGCGACAGAGGGTTTTTTTTTTTTTTTTGCAGGGTTACTAAGGTTGATCGGGACATATCAACTTCCGGGGAATAGCTCTAGATGCCACACCGCTAATTCCAAAGTGACAGCTGTTCTCTCTGTTTGCAGTATACTATAGCAATGTGCCGAATGTTCCTGTCAGTATAATTCTAACCTAAATTTGTAATCATAACTTCATTTTGAATCATATTTATAAACCTAGTAGCCCTCATTAGACTGTGAATAAAAATCAAGGACACATCAAGCCTTTGAATTCGTCACTTGCTTTAAGTGCTTCTATATATCAAACCTATTTTCCTAAAGTAATATTTTAAATTTCTTAAAAAAATGTGAAATTATAGTTAAAATGGACAAAAAAGAACAGTATTTACCAAGAGAGTAATTATTTTGAGTGATTTCAACCTAACATATTCAATAAAAGTTGTCTCTCATTCTCATACAATATCAGGATTCCTAAAATCAAATAACCAATTACCCTAAAATGTGGAACAGCTTTTCCACTGATCTTGTCGTCAAGCGCTTAGCTTCACAACGATCCGGCGTCCCGGTGCCGCAAAATGTAACACATGCACAAGCCATCCAGGATCAGTTTAGTTTGTGTGTTGGGGACAGAACACACACACTGGGTGGAGAGGAGTGGTGGGGGAGGTGAGAAGGTGTGGGGTGGGGGAGGGGTTTGGGGGCTAATGTTAGGGTCAGTGGCGTAGCTACTGGGGGAAGGGGGAAAGATGCCCCCGGAGAATAATTTGGGGAAATTGGGGAAATTTGATGAATTTTCTTATTCTAACCAAAATTTCTCAAAATTTTTGTTAGAATAAGAAATTGCGAAACATATCTCATAGCCTACATATTTTGTATTTTCATGCTACAAATTAACCCAGATTTCGTCAGTGTGGCATGAACCGGCCCGACTCACGTTCCACAGAATGTTATCTTGCCGCGAAGCAGATTGAATGTTCTCCTGTGTACGCGCGGGTGTTACGATCAGTGCGTTCCAGTGCAAAAGGAGCTGTTATTCAGGAATTTAACAAAAGCTGATAAAGTACAACCAACACGTACTGGCTGTAAACAGCGGCGTCGCGAAGGGGGGGGGGGCAGAAAGGGGCACGTTCCCCCCTCCCCCTTAAAAATCGTGTGCCCCCCCCCGTGTGCCCCCCCCCCCCCAACTGAGATTTGAGATTTTCAAAAAAAATGTGTCTTCTGTAGTCAGAGTGTCACTATGAATTTTTTAGGATTCGATTCCTCTGTTGAAAAGAAAAGGCAGTAAATTTTCATGTTTTCCAAATGAAAATATCGCAAAAAACCTTGGAAATGCCATTCCCGGCTGTCTGAGGGGTTACGTTTTTTTTCAAAATTTTCTTCGCACTTCCGACTACGTCAATTGGAGGTGGCGCACAGCTCAGATAACCCTTCAAGCAGGATTAAGCCTACATTTTTCCTTCAGAGGATCACATCTAATTGCCCATTAACTGCCTTTCTTTCTCTTTATAGTCACGGTGCAGCTCACCTTCCTCAAATTGTCAGCCTGATACGTTCTTGAGAGTAGTTTCACTAACGTTTGTGTTGTTACCAAAACTAAAATCTTACTCGAAATTGCCCTGTAAGTAATTTTTTAGGCCAGTGTAAAAACAACTCTTTTTAAAAACAACTTTAAAACCTTACAAACACGCTAAAGACCGAGGAGCTTCCAGGGGCTTCGCCCCCTGGACCCCATCTAAGACTAACATTGAAGTACGTGCCCATCAACTTTCTTTCTATAGATCATCTACCCCTTTTTTAAAGTGTCAGCCGGATCTGCTCTTGGTAGTTGAATCAGTGGTTCTTTACCGAAAGTCTTACTTGAAAGTTACTCTGGAGGTAACTTTTAGACCAGTGTTAAGTCAATAAAATTACCCTTTAGGGTGGAGATGGCTTGGTGGTTTGAGCGTACTGCCTTGCATACTGAAGGTCCCCGGATCAAATCCCGGCGGAACCACTTGGAAATTTTCCGGGGTCTAAAAATTAGCTTGTTCAGCATAGCTGTTCACAGTGATGCTGAGGGGGTTTAAAATTGGTGAATTACAAAATTGGGTATTTGGTTGTCCGTATCAGGAAGTTGTCCGACTCAGGAAGTTTTCCGCTTGCTCAGTTCAGCTGTTGAGCAGTGGTGCAGAGCAAGTATAACCTCCACCCCTCCAGCCTTTGGGAAAGTGGCTAAAGACTGGGGATACGCACACGTCCGTCGGATGGGGACGTTAAATGGCGGTCCCGGGAGCAGGATTGGGAGCTATTAGTACACGCCTGCCTCGTTACCTCTGAGCACTAGTCGAAAAGAGAAGGCGAAGTTCGCCGGTGTTCATCCACACTCACTCTGGCCTTAACTCTTCTTCGAAGAGTTAATTGATTAGGGCCTGGACTTCAGGGCATCTTATGGGGCTTTGGCCCTCCTTTGCCCTTCAACCTGTTATGTTATGTTAAATAACGTCTTTAATACCTCAAAAACACGTTGAAACCCAGGAGCTTCCGGGGGATTCACCCCCTGGACCCCCCCCCCCCTCAAATTCACATTGAAGTGCCCATCAACTTTTTTCTCTATAGATCATCTACCCCATTTTCCAAATGTCAGCCGGATAAGCTCTTGGTAGTTGAATCAGTGGTTTTTTACCGAGAGGCTTACTTGAAGTTACCCTGGAGGTAACTTTTAGACCAGTGTTAAGTCATTAAAATTACCCTTAAATAACGTCTTTAATACCTCACAAACACGCTAAAACCCAGGAGCTTTCAGGGGGCGAAGCCCCTGGAAAAAACAGAACCGAACGAAAGTGACTGTCAGAAAACATGAGTGCGCGAAGGATGAAACACAAATCAAAAAAGGGAAAAAGAGCGTCCTGGATGAAAAAGTGCACTTACACATCGAACATGGTCGGAAAAAAGGGGGGAAAAGTAGACAAAAACTAGGTCCGGAAAAAATAATAATTAGGGCTACACAGTAAAAAATGAGCACGAACGGGTAAGTGTAAAAGGAGTAAAAACTGGCTCAAAAAGGGGTGAATATTACAAAAGGTCAATTCTAACATTACACTCTTAAAAATATTGGGCAAATATTTGCCCAACTTTTTACCAACACTGGGTATATATGTGTACTCCCAACAATTGGGCAAACTGTTGGGCAAATGGTGTTGGGCAATGCAACTACCAAGTAGTTGGGCACTACTGAATGACCACCTTTTAACCAACACTGGGTATATATGTGTCCTCCCAACTGTTGGGCAAATGGTGTTGGGCAATGCAACTATCCAGTATGTTGGGTGCTTGTTTGGATTTCAATAATTGCAATATTATCTGATATGTAATTACAAAGTATCCTAACACATACACCGTTTATCCAGCGACATACTTTTTCTAAAGTCCTCCCGACCCTCTGGCAAAGGGCCGTTCGGCGAAACCAAACTTGATACTGCTTCCCGAAGAAGCTATTACGTCCACTGAAGGACAACACTTAACGACCAACCTCGCGGCCTTCAGACCATTTTCATCATTGGTCTGTCATGTATGGCTCCATTCTTGACTGGATGAAAAGAACAGATACTACACATGATCTTAGCCAAAAGGCCGAGAAGCGACGATGCACTTGATAGGTAAACAGTGAAGTGTGTAGTTTAAAGTATTAAACTCAACCGTGAACTTTGTATTTCTTCTCCCATTGATTATGTAGCAATGAAAACTTCTTTTTTCTATGCGACCATTGCTCTTAAAGTACTTTCGTCCAGATTTTTACTGCTATTCTACCGTTAGCATTTTATTTACCAAATACAACCTTATTCAACCATGAGATCTTATAATGAACCACTTATATTACAATAATTATCTGTAAAACTTAACTGATCTTTAACTAATCATCTGATTGGTCAATTACATATTACCCAACTGTTGGGTACTTTAAAACTTGCCCAACACCTTTTACCAACACCTGGATTTTGCCCAACCTTAATTTGCCCAACAATATGGGTACCCATTTGTTGGGCAATAATTTGCCCATGTTGGGCATTTTGTATTTTGCCCAACACTTTTTGCCCAACAGTTTTTAGAGTGTAGGCCGTGTGGAGCGAGAGTACCTAGCCTCATGATCAGTCGGTTTTCAGCACTAAGGCGGTCACGATTGGAGCCTCGGCACATTACAGCTGCCGTAACAGTTAAATGCTGTATAGAACAAGGTGAAGGGGGATTAAAATGTGCAGCCACCGGGTATCCATGGAGATTCTGTTTGATGGACCTAAGGTGCTCGGTGACTCGATCCGCGAGGCGGCGCTTGGTCTCTCCCACATACAACGAGTTACATCTCCCACATGCTAAAATATAAACTACATTAGAGGAAATGCAGGAGAATCTTTGTTTGACAATAAAGCTATTGCCGTTGCGGCCTGAAATGTTGACGAGGTCTTGTTTGCCAACAACTGGACATGTATTACACCTCGGACGGTTACATGGAAAGGTACCAGCCGTGTCGTCGAAAGAAGTTTGTGGGTGGGAAGCCCGAACTAAATGGTTGGCTAAATTTTTCTCAACTCTAAAAGCAGTGGTGGGCGGTTCCGGGAAAACATCACGGGTTGAGGGGTCTTGTCGGAGCAACTCTACATTTTTGTGGATAGCGTGTAAAATAGGACGGACCAAAGGGTGATAAGAAATAACTAAAGGTATACGTAGATTGGTACCAGATTTGCTCTTTTTCTCCAAGGCTTCCTCTCTGCTGGTTCCTTGAATTCTGCGTAGGGCTTTAGAGAGGATTTTGGCAGGGTACTGGCGTTTTTCAAAAAAGGACAAAATTTCTTCAGAGGCAGTAGAGAAGTCAGAATCCTCCGAACAAATTCGTCTGGCTCGCAAGAGCTGGGAATAAGGGATAGATTTAGTGCAAGATTTGGGGTGGTTGGAAGGGTACAAAAGGTAGTTATGCGAGTCGGTTGGCTTAAAGTGTAGGTTAGAGGTAATTGTACGGTTGTTGATGGACAGTTTAAGGTCGAGAAAAACAACAGATGAGTCCGAGATACAATGGGTAAATTTCAAAAAGGAACAAAAGGAATTAACAAAGTCGATAAAAGTTTCTAAATCACGACGGGATCCAGTGGCAACTCCTACAATGTCATCAATATACCTTTTGTAAAGTATAGGTCGTGGTCCGGTATACTGAGAAAAAAGTTGTTCTTCAAAGTGACCCATGGTCAAACAAGCAACAGAGGGACCCATTTTGGTTCCCATGGCCACTCCTTTAACCTGACGGAAAAAACGCCCATTAAACTGAAATCTATTTTGCCTGAGAACAAGTTCCGTTAAACGTAGAAAGGTGTCAGTCGGTATAAGAGGATCACGGCGTTTGTCTAGGTAGTAACGGATAGCTGTTAAGGCAGCATTATGAGGAATGGACGTGTAGAGGCTGGACACATCCCACGGTGAATAAAAGACGTTCTCCACAATTTTCAGGAAACTCAAAGTCACGAATAAGTCTCAAGAAATGTGGCGTGTCTTGAACAAACGACGGCAAAGCTGAAACTAAAGGGGAGATCACAGAATCCACATACTCAGAAATAAGTACGGTGGGGCAGCTGTGTGAAGAGACGATAGGTCTGCCAGGGTTGTTGGCTTTTTGGATTTTGGGAAGCAGGGAGAAGTTAGAAATCTGTGGGCAAGGGGGGAGTAGAGAAGTAGCAATTTGGGGTAGTTGTTTATTGTCCATGAGTTGGGTCAAAGTGTTTTTAACTAACTTTTGGCACTCAGGAGTGGGATCAACGGGAAGTTCTAAATAAACACTTTGTTCGGATAGCTGTTTGTTGGCCTCAGCAATATACAGGTCCTTCCGCCAAACCACAACAGCACCACCCTTGTCAGCTGGTTTAATAATGATATCCCTGTTACTTTTAAGGGATAAAATGGCATCTCGTTCTTCAGGACGAAGGTTACGCAGTGAGGTCATTTTAGGGGGAAGGAGATCGTTGACATCTTTGTTAATGGTATTGATTACCTTGTCAAGGGTGGGATTTTCTCCTGGCTTGGGCGTTCAGGAGGAACGGACAGGGTTGGCGGGGTTGGGAACTTCCTCTGAGGGGGTGTCATCCTGATGGTCTGTTATCCCGAAATGGTAGCGACGGTGGAGTTTACTACAGAAAGACGAAACGTCTCTGCGTACGTGGAAAACTCATCAGGAAGGGGGTTCAGTGGAACAAAGTTGAGACCTTTCGCTAAAACTGAGCGCTCAGAGGAAGAGAGTTCCAGATCGGGCGGAATGGTGACTACAAGCTTGGTGTCTGGCTGATTATTATTGTTAGGTTCGATTTCGGTGGACGGGGATTTGGGCAACAGGCTAGCCAAGGTCCTGGCTTTGGAGTCTTGTAAGAAGTTATGTAGTCTACGATTGTAAATATGAATAAGGAAGCGAACTTCTGCAGCTTGGGGTAAGGTTTCAAATAGAAGTGACTTTTTTTTCCTCAGTGGTAGTGTCAAAAGAAGCCTTCCTACTTTCCACACTACGAATGGTAGAACGAATGGTACTACCTATTTTCGACCTATAAATATATATATATATATATATATACACAAAATAAGCAGAAAAAGAGCAATGCCTCTGCCACCAACCAAGAAAAACGAAAACGATGGTTTTCGTTTTTCTTGGTTGGTAAGAGGCATTGCTCTTTTTCTGCTTATTTTGTGTATTTATTTTCCACCAACGCACGGACTTCACCATGTTTATATATATATATATATATATATATATATATATATATATATATATATATATATATATATATATATATATATATATATATATATATATATATATATATATATATATATATATATATATATATATATATATATATATATATATATATATATATATATATATATATATATATAGATAGATAGATAGATAGATAGATAGATAGATAGATAGATAGATAGATAGATAGACAAGACTGAGAAATTAATAATACTGATGACCAACAAGATTGATAGATATCCGAATATATTTCAATCCCACCTGCGATCTTCCTCAGCGGATTAGACGGAGAAAGTACAGCGATTACAAATGAAAATGTAAATGATAACTGTTAACGATTTTAAGTTATTGTTCAAATTTAATACATTGATGCGCGCGTCATGAGTTAGTGATAAATGACGCGTTTGCAAGGATCAAAATAAAGAAATTATGACGCATTGCTACAATATTGTGACGCAACTGTGATAAAGACACGCTTGGAGATGATTAAAAAATGATGTGGGGGTAAAATGATAGGAAACCCCGATCTTTGTTTAAACTATGGGAGACTGTTTTCAAGTAATGGATCATTTTAAGTTCGACGATTTTCCTCTCCCGGATGTCGGAAAAAACCCCCTTTAAGAATAAAACACTTAAAATCTCTCGAGTGATTAGCCTCGCTAAAATGCTTACCTACCGGCAGGCATTGAGTTCCGTCTCTAATGCTATGTTTGTGGTTATTTATTCTTAGGCGAAATTTAGTAGAGGTCTCTCCAACATAAAGTCCGTTATCACAGGTGGGACATTTCAATATGTATACGATGTTGGAGGAATCACAGGTGTAGTTGCCCGGATGAAGGGTCACTGGTCCTCCCGGGCGGTTAAGTACAATCTCTTCATCAGTTAATAATATATCACAAACTTTGCATCTAGGATTATCGCACTTGCGATTTCCAGTGCGCTGATGAGGTTTCGGAATTTCACTGTGAACTAAATGCCTTTTGAGGTTCTTAGATTGACGGAAAGCGGGGAGAAGGGGTTTGGCAAATATTGGATCATTGGGGTGTATCCTCGAGAGGGCTTTCCAATCTCTCTTGATCTTTTCATTAGTAGGGACTAAAGCTGGGTGATATACCTGGACCATCGGTATTTTATCCATAGAACATTTTGTATTATAAGACAGAAGATCCTTCCTATCAACAAACGCCGCCTTTTCAACTTGTTTTTGGATAATTTTCCAAGGATACGCTTTATTGAGGAAATGCTGCAAGAGCTGTTTAAGTTGTTCCTGAAAATCTTCTGAATCAGAACATATACGTTTGTAACGTAAGATTTGGCTATATACAACGGATTCTTTCATATGCTGAGGGTGACAACTCTTAAAATGGAGGAAATCATGGCGGTCTGTAGGTTTGTGATATACAGTAGTAGTTAGTTTGCGCCGTTCGATCTTCACAAGAACATCTAAAAAAGGTAATTCCGTAGGTGATGATTCATGTGTAAATTTGATTAGAGGGTGAATATTATTAGCCAATTCTACGAAATTTTTCAAATTCTCTTTACCGTGTTGCCAAATCATGAATATGTCATCTATGAAACGAAGGTATATGAGAGGCTTTAGGGGAGTATCAAGTAGCAATCGTTGTTCAAATTCTCCCATGAAAATGTTTGCGTAGGCTGGGGCCATTTTGGTTCCCATAGCTGTTCCCTTGATTTGGATGTAACAACGCCCATTGAAAGACAAAATATTGTGTTTGAGAATGAACCTAATTAAGGTAGCGATGTCATCTGGCACATGGTCGTCTATTGAATGAATACGAAGGAAGTTGCGACAAAGCTCAACACCTTCATCCTGGGGAATATTGGTGTAGAGCGATTTAACATCTAGGAAACTAGTAGTAGAGTACCTCTTGCTAAAATGGGGATTTCAGAGATTCTTTGCAGGAAATGAGTGGTGTCTTTTTAGGAAACTAGGAATGTTGCTAAGTAAAGGTTGAAGTACTGAATCTACATATCCGGATAAATGTTCTGTAAGAGTACCGGAGCAAGAAACAATAGGTCGGAAAGGGGGTAATATTTTACTAGTCCTAGCAATGTTAAATATTTCTTCGGGGGGAAGATTCTGGGAATTTAACGTTGAGTTACTCCTTACGATATCCTTTAACTTATGTAATTTAGGTAAAGCGTAAAATTTACCTGGATTAGGGGTCTTAGGAATGGTATTACTGACAGCTTCTTGAGTATCGTTACCTAAAGTCTTTAGCATTTCTTTCGCCTCTACGGCGTGTTGCCTAACAATGTCCTCCTCAACTGATAAATAAGTTGACTGGTCAGACAGAAGAGCCTCGCAAGCAACTATGTAATCAGTAGTGTTCAGAATGGTTGTAGCTCCTCCCTTGTCAGCCGGTTTAATGGTAATTTCACAGTTAGTAGCTAATTCCTTAATTGCCTTCCTTTGTTGATAGGTGATGTTCGGTGTATTGTGTTGGTTGGTCGAAATGAGGTCGTTGAAGTGTTGACGAGCAGAATTTACGAAACCGTCAATGTAAGGGTTCCTACCATTCGGTGGGGTCCACGTGTTTTGCGTTTTTTTTACTCTTGCAGATGCGCGATTTTGTTCGGGTGTGCCGACCTCATTTTCTTCTTTAGTCGTGAAGTATTCATGTAGGCGGATCCGTCTACAGAAGTCCTCATTATCTGCGCATACCCTGATGTTATCGACTCCCCTAGTAGAAGGGCAATAGGAAAGTCCAAGCTGCGTATACATATTGAAATGTCCCACCTGTGATAACGGACTTTATGTTGGAGAGACCTCTACTAAATTTCGCCTAAGAATAAATAACCACAAACAGAGCATTAGAGACGGAACTCAATGCCTGCCAGTAGGTAAGCATTTTAGCGAAGCTAATCACTCGAGGGATTTTAAGTGTTTTATTCTTAAAGGGGGTTTTTCCGACATCCGGGAGAGGAAAATCTTCGAACTTAAAATGATCCATTACTTGAAAACAGTCTCCCATGGCTTAAACAAAGATCGGGGTTTCCTATCATTTTACCCCCACACCATTTTGTAATCATCTCTAAGCGTGTCTTTATCACAGTTGCGTCACAATATTGTAGCCATGCGTCATAATTTCTTTATTTTGATCCTTGCAAACGCGTCATTTATTACTAACTCATGACGCGCGCATCAATGTATTAACTTTGAACAATAACTTAAAATCGTTAAGCGTTATCATTTACATTTTCATTTGTAATCGCTGTACGTTCTCCGTCTAATCCGCTGAGGAAGATCCCAGGTGGAATTGAAATATATTCGGATATCTATCAATCTTGTTGGTCATCAGTATTATTAATTTCTCAGTCTTGTCTATTTAACTATTGACCAATACACGGAAAACATTTTTATATATATATATATATATATATATATATATATATATATATATATATATATATATATATATATATATATATATATATATATATATATATATATATATATATATATATATATATATATATATATATATATATATATATATATATATATATATATATATATATATATATATATATATATATATATATATATATATATATATATATATATATATATGCAATAAATGCACTGAAGGCAACTATGTAGGAGAAACGACGACAAAATTGCGTCTTCGTTTCAACAATCATAAACACACCATTTCACAGCGACTTACTGGATTTTCTGTTGCAGAGCATTTTTTTCCTCTCCCGAACACACAATAGACAATCTAAAGCTATTCATCTGGAAAGGCAACTTTAGGGACGACGATCAACGAAAAGCTGAGGAGATTAAACTAATTTTATCCTTAAAAACACATACCAGGGGTCTGAACAAAGATTTGGGCATTTTAAACGAGTTTACGTAGTAGAGTGTACTTTGCTTTATTACTCAAGTCTCCGAGGAAGAGGTAGGACCTCGAAATATTAGACAACGCTTTTGTATTATGTTGGTATTGGAGGCACTCTCACCCATGAAATGGGGGCAAGTGATATTTGCTTATTTATTTATATATATATATATATATATATATATATATATATATATATATTAAAATTTAACTAGGCCTATATGCAGATTGATTCTGGTGGTCGTGTGTGAAGGAAGGAGGGAAGGGAGAATTGCTCTTAAACAACAAGATGGCGTTCTTGTTAAAGGTCATGGAGGGCGACAATACTACATGACACTACGTACAGTTTACACATGACATAGCCTAAAACCGTGAAACGATAATATATTAGAGTACCCCCGGGTATTAAATTCACATTGACTGTGTAGTCCGTTGAAGTAATGATTACTCACACTTTCAAGACCATGTTTTGAAAGCTTGGGAGTTTCGTAGTGGCTCAAAATATTGAAACATTTAGCACCATGTTGCATCTAGGTCCCTTTTCTAGTTTTCTAAGACATCCAGGCGGGGCAGGGGCTCGGAAAATGAAGAATTCGTAAATTTGCCAATTGTGAGACCAGTTTACTGTATAGTTTTGACTACTCATGAAATTGCGAAATTCCCAATCAATTTTCTCTAATAAAAGCTTCATATTCGTCATTATTTGATTAAAGAAAGCAAATTTTTCCGAGCGCTCCGCGCGCCGCAAATTGGATATCCTTAGCAGAAGTGCTCTCTCATACCTTCACTTTGGTAAACTTTTCCGAACTCTGGAAGTGACAAAATCGGAAATTTGCTACACTTGTGACACCAGATCACCAAGTGATACCGTCAACTATAAACAGTGCTATTTTAATATATTTTTTATCGTAAAATTCCGTACTTTCTCCAATATAAGCTCAAATAATTTCGTCGGAGAGCCTCCTTACATAGGCGTTGGATAACATTATAAAGCAACAACGATCTTTGGTCGTCGCCCAAACTCAGATTTTCCGAAAGTAAATACAAGTTCTTCAGTAATCCCCAACTGTTCAAATTTCCTCGCAGGAAACCCAGCATCCCAAACTTTCCTGCAATACAAGCTCCATATTTTCAAATATCTGGAAAGGGCGAAAATTTCAGCGCTCTCCGCGCGCTGCAAATTACGCCCCTAGTAGAGTGGTAATTACATTTAAAAATATGGTAAAATTTGGATGGTTGCCTACCAATCCCATTTCCCATTTTGTATTCTTATAGGCATCAGAGACTAAACAACAGCTGTACATATGGTGGGGCTTCACTCAGTGTACATTCAATGTCCCATCCACATGCAGACCCCCCCCCCCGACTGCAAATTCCTGGATCCGCCATTGTCCAAACCCCCCATGACACCCCCCGCCCTTCATGACACAATCCTGGCTACGCGCCTGATAGAATTATTGGACGTTTGACTTACCATAGGAGTCTCCATATATCTTCAAAGATGTTCATGGTATATAACCACAGGCTCAGGACCGGTAGTTTAGAAAAAGGAGAAAAATTATAAAAAAAAAAATAGCAAAAGAGTGACAAGCATTACGTTTGAGCGGATGTACGGGTTCAGTAATGCACCATTTCCCATCTGGGGACTTACATAAAGACCTACTTTTCTTCAAAGAGGGAGGGAACCCGCCTCTTAACCCCCCCCCCCCCCCTTCATGGTAGACTCCACAAATCAAGATAGCATAACCTTTGCTAATTGTCTAGCCTTCGTACCGAGTAATGTAGCCTACTATACGTGACAAATTGTTGCATGGTTAACGTTGACCCTCTTGAATTGCTCGTACAAGTAGGCTACTGACGTCACGGTCGTCGTGCGAATCTAAATGAGATAGATTCTATTTACAGATACTTCCAGATTCCAAAATTTTTATTATAATGTTAGAGTTAATTAAACTTGGAAGGATCATTTTGCGTGCTTGAAAACAGACACGAGAGGAACAGAGTCCCGGCCCATTGCCGGAAATGACAAACACAATAACAAAAATCTCTTTGTGGAGTTTATTAACCGGTAGGTGATGGTATACCGTCAGCTTCAACTAAATAAACTTTATCGTTATCAAGTTCTTTACTACTGGAGTCTTGTGCTTGATCACTCGTTGGTTATACTGCATCTGTACTTCTCAACTATATCTTTAATAAAAGAAGGGTCTAAGGTACAGTTTTGATATGTTGGAGTTGTACATATTCTTAGCATTTCGGTGTAATTTGCATTGAAATCATATTGTGGTTCTCAGTGTATGAGCAGGTATTTTTTTACATTTTGAACATAAAGTGAACTTGAAGCAAACACTTATGACATCATAACCTCACATTATTAGATCGATTTTACAATCAATCTTCCCCCTCTGCAGTCCCCATATTACTACCATTATGTAAGTGGCATGGGATCTTTAGAAATTGTGCATTCCGTCTACACAATTGGGTCCTATTCCTATTAACTTCAGGGTCAACCCCAAAAAGGGGACAAAAACATTTTTGTCAATGTGAGGAAGTGATATAACCTCTGCTGTCCGAGGAAGTGATATAACCTCTGCTGTCCTCAAAATCACTTTGCATGGAACGCAAATACAAAAAACTTCATTTACTGATATCTCGATTCTGATTTGCATGGAAGTTTTATCAAACTGCTTAGATCTGATTTCTCTCTCACATATGAAAATAACATTTTTGCTGAAGCTTCGCCTTTAATCATCTTTGGTTTAGCCATACGCGCAGTACCAGTGGCGTTGCCACGGGGAGGGTTTTGGGAGTTAGAAACCCCCATGACCCAACCTTGCAATGAAAAAAACACCTAACTTAGTTTTTTTCTCTCTACCCTTAGACTTTCTCCTTATATCCTGCCCCCAACCCCCCCTCCCCATGACAGGTAGCGGACCACTAACTCCAATACTCATGTCCAAGAAAATGTTTACTGACAGACAAAGCGCCATAAAAAATTATGGGATGTTGTTTCTGACTATGTTACTTACATAATATGATCATTTTTGCATTTGGATTTTGGAGACAATGAGTTGAAATACCTACGGTGCAAAATTCAAGGCATTCTGACCAATTTTAGTGCCATTTTTTTTTTATTACTCCGCTCTGTGAAATGCCGTTTTTGAGTAACTATTACGGCGAGAAACACATCCCTATCATTCATGGCTCTCTAGCTCAAAATTTCAATGGTCATGGTATGGAAATTTGAAATGGCCATGAAAGCTGAGACTGTAGGCTGCGATCAGAGGGGTAGCATGTCCTGGTTGAAAACTTCTACTGGGAGCCAGGGGGCACGGAAGTAGCCTAATTTAGTGTGTAAGTCAATGGGACTTATAATTAGTGGCCCGCTACCGACACCAACACCCTCTCCATGACACAATCCTGACTACGCGCCTGCGCAGTACTGTACCATGATGGCTTCCAGGCGTTTGCACTGCATCCATTGAACTCCGAGGAAGAAAAAGATATTAAACAGCATGAATCTCCTCATAAGTACGCCATGTCAAATATTTTCTTAATTGTACAGTTATAATATACATTTTCATTTGAGCTGAAAGAAATTTTCATGATTAGGTAATGAAATACTAGGCAACAAATAAGCTCCTCAGATAATCAGATCTATTTTTGTGTATTTTATTGGTTATTGGGACTCTATTGGGACTTAATTAAGTTACAAGTAGAAGAATTAAATATTGCGTTCATTTGCTTTGTAAATAGTCATGGGAATAATTGGTTGAGTGAGACACTTCTGTGTGTAAATACTTGTAAGTAGAATTTAATCGTTATATTGAGCTTTCGTTTCCAAAAATGTTCAATTCAATAAAACATGAACAATTTGAAAACTAATTGGAAATTACTAAATAAAATATACCACTACCATTTTCGGGTAAACCTTTGAGTACTGGTGAACACACGGGTTTTGCAGTAGCCCAACGAATACTTCAGGGGTCGCCAATTGCCTACAGTGGCGCCGGAAGCATAAAAATTTATGGGGGACAATTAGTGAACAAGATGGAATGGTTGGACTCGTGAAACGAACCCTATGTGCGCGTAGCGCACATCACGAGCGCGAAGCGCGAAGTCCCACGTGGGTCGTGGGTCCAGGGCCCGCCTTAGGGCCCTGGAAGCTCTGAGATTCTACAAGCTCTCTCGTGCAATCTAAGCCGTTTTTGGAACATTTTACAGTGAATTCAATGAACAAAAATGTGCGAAATATTTGCGTTCACAGATAGCCTGTAGGCTATTTTTTGGACATCAACAGTTGCGTTGTTATGTTTGTAATTTTGGTTTTGTTAAAATCATTTTTCAAGTCAAAAGGAAAAGAGGCGCAGTTACCTAGCGACTACTCTAAAATCACTTGCGCCCCCCCCCCCCCCGTACTCGACCTTGGTTTGGTACTGCACCTGTAAGTTTGTTTTGATTTTGTATTTTAATTGAAGCTCTATTTCTTGAAATTCTTGTACATTCAACATTCAATCTGGTGTAAATTCATTAAAATTTACCTTGGAATCAGTCTGAATCTGCCTATGCAGACCTATCTGATCAGGATGAATCCGAACTTCTGAATAATGTGTAAGTAGGCTACCTCGGTAAATACCGAGGTAGCCTACAAAGTTCCAACCGGACGGTCATGTACGTACGCACACGTCATGCGAGCGGAGCTACCATTCGGCGATTTTCCCTTAGATGATACGTTTCGCTCATTTTTGGCGGATTCCGGATTCCAATCTGTTAAAATAACTAGGTTTGTGGTTGAGGTTCTTGGCAATCACATTTCAAAGTCAGGTCGCAGGTTTCTGTAGGTTTCGACTGTTTGTGACCTTTTATTGCAATAGCATATAGTCTAGAATCTAGATCGTTGTTTGTTCCAACGTTTAGGCTGTTTATTATTATTATTTCTTCAAAATAATACACCTCCAGATCATGGGGGAGGGGTGATTACATAGGTCATTCCAAAGTCAAATATCGGGGGAATATATCGCATTATCCCCCTCCCCGGCGCGATTTACGCCCATGGGGAAGGTCACAGTAGAATCTCATAAATGGAAACTGCTGTGATAGCCGTCTTATGAACACTGCTTGTGAATGCAGTCCCTCTCTCTTTTGCTGACTGAACCATAGCCAGTGCAATTAAACTAGGCTTATTTAATTATGAGTATGACTTTTTACCACTTTATTTTGGAAATTTACTCTTTGAATTAAATGAGACACAGAAATGACAGGATAGATGCAAGTTCAGTACGATGAACAGCTTTTATTTCTCATTTTTCTTGCAGACCAGTACAATGGCAGAACATAGGCTAAGTCAATTTCGGCTGCTCTGTTCGGTGATGGGTTACCTATAGTCTCAACTTTGAATTAGTTCAAGGCTCCCAAATTTCTTTTACTTCTTCTCTGATTTTTTGGGGGGACGTCCCCTCGCTAAGAATTTCAGGGGGGAAGTGTCCCCCCGTCCCATCCCCCCCCCTCCCGCTTCCGCCGCCAGTGATTGCCTACGGTATGTCTTCGATAAGACATCTTCTCTCTCAGAGACGTAAGTAGTTCTTTTTCCCGGAAGACGACACCGGAATTTTCCTATATTTTTCAGGAACGTTTTTTTTTGCCGAGAGCTCGGATTCTGGGTTTCATGTAATGAAATTTGAAAAGCGTGGGGATTATTGAATAATTTACACTTAACATCCATGGCAAATCCGAGGTTGGACGACGACTGAATATCGGTCTAAATTGTTACATAATGATATTTCATTTGTTTTATGACAACACTAAATGAACAAGAAAATAGATAAGCACAAAAAAGATGTTTGTAAAAATAATTGTTGTAAATGGAAGTCCTCTTAAAACCATTCTGAGCTTGAGAAACAAAAGCTCTCCCAATGATAGCAGAAGCAAGATAAACAAACGATCAGCATAAGTCCCCCTATACCACCTTCCCCTTCACTCACCACCCACCAAGTTCCATAGACGGCGGGGGGAGGGGGGAGGCAAGCGGGGGGAGCCTCCCCCCATAACTAAATGTCGCAAAATAAATTTTAAGTTGCTTTTATTACATTTGAGATATTCTTTGGCTCAATTTATAGTTTTCAGGGTGCAAAAGTTACAAATGTTCCCGGGGGTTGCCCCTGGACTCCCACGTCAACGATAACCTCTAGGAGAGTTTGCTTTCGCCCTTCAAACAGTTAAAACAAAATTTTTGTAAGCTATCTTTCTTTTTCAAATTATCTCTCTTCTTCTCAAATCAGGGTCTCTTGAACATACTGAACGAGGGGCATGTCCCCAGTCCCCTTATTGGTCCCAATAATACACATTTGGCCCAGTATTAATAATACCCATACAAAGGTATTTTTGCTTCCATTAGGTCCACTAAAAAGGCCTTCAATGTCAGAGCTTCCAGGGGCCCTGTTGCGGGCCCATGGACCCCACGTATATTGCCTCGGGATTGTAAATAGAACTCCCGAACTCCCTATTGATAAAATGCCCCAAAACACTTTGGATCTCTTAAAATGCCCTGTCTGAAATTATCAATCACATGTTTAATTTTGAGCAGGTTCAACATTTTGCCTTTTCACCCCTAAAATTACTGTAAAGTATGTTTCTCCTTAATCAAATGACATAGTACTTACGGATTCCATTCTCGTCCCTTGCCTCACCCTACTGCTGGATTAAATTCATAGTTTAGAATCCTTAATTAGAATATGATTTTCGACCATTTTGCAGCCTCTCAAATCAGTTAAATCGCTGAGCTTCCTTCGCCTCCTGGATCCCCACCGGGGCTTTTCCCCTGGACCCCACGCCGATAGGGTTTTGCGCTTCGCGCTATACGTCACCATTATGTCGGCTGCGGAAACTTGTCGCACCCATCTCAATAAGAAACATTTTCCGCCGCCTATGCCAACCTACCATACCCGAGGAACAGTAAAAACACTGACAAAATGTTTTGATAAACCTTTCCTCAAAGAGGCGGATGACGTGCTAAGCTGATAATTCCGAGGAAGTGTTTCCCAGGTAATAATGGATCTATACTAGAGGCTTTTCTTGCAAGCCTCTCTATCAACGAAAGGGTATGGATAGGCTTAGGATATGGATAATCTTAGGATATTTAAGTCATAGGCTAAGAATATCTAAGGCATTCTGAGACTTTCCGACGATATTTTCCAAAACTTTGTTGCGTTTTTAGGCAAAGATTTTAAAATAAGGAGTTTATATGGGAGAAACTTTGGAATTTTATTGGAAAAATAGGAACTTAACAGCATTGTGGGCCCGGGTGTAACTTGATGTTCTGGTGTCAAATATGGCGGATTTTCGACTTTCATTTCCAGAGGTCGGGGGACGTTTCCAAACTTTGTTTTCTTTTGTAGACAACTATTTCAAACTCAAGAGCGAATATTAGAGAAAAATTGGGATTTAAAGAAAAGTCATAAAAAACATCACAAAAATTTAATTGCGGGTGGCAGCAGCTGGGGATTATGGGCTATTTCACCCGTCGGGGAAAGCTGCTCCCCCCTTAGAAGATCCAATTTCGGCGGGGAGCCTTCACTGTCGGGACCTATGATAAAAGACGTAAACCCAACAAACTTCATTCCCCGGACGATCTTCTTGATTTTGAGAGATTTTGGAAAATCTCTCACAATTTCCAATTTTTCTTACAAAAACTGACGATAGGTTGTTCAAGTGCGTCCCCAATAGTTTGCCGTTTGTCTTGTCCCGACAGTCGAGTTCGGGCAACGGTAATGAAAATCGCGCGGCCAGGCTGTTTTCAGTTACACAAATGATAAACAGTACCGTAGTGTGAGAATGTCTGCCCATAAGCCTGACTGAAAATTCATTTGAAGCCACTTTGTTACGTGACATATTTTCAAAGACGATGAAAGTAAAATCATTTCTATCCGTGAGTACATGTAGTCACATAGAAAATTTCATCAATTAGGGGACCTTGCAATTGAGTGCAACGAAGAATTTCAATAGCGTCAAAAACAGTATGTTTTCAATTCGGTTGCACAGTTTTCTCCCGAAAAGAGACAAGACCATTTCATCCTATTGTAGTGGTACCTTTTAGCATGGTCACTTTCTGATGAAATAGCAAGTTGGGATGTTTTCTATTCAACTGAAACTTTCATTTCAAAGGAAAGCTCAAAGTAACGACTGCTTCATTTCTAGTTACAAGTCTGGAAAATGACATTTTTGGCTGTCTGAGGGGCTGAATTTTTCAAAAATTTTCTGTACGCTCCGCGCCAACTGATGGTGGTGCTCCACTTTGTAGCCTAAGTGTTTTGGTCGGACAGATCATTTTACAGAATAAGCATGCTTGCCAATTATTCTTCGTTAAGGGGGAATTTTATGAAGTGAAAAGTTTATTGCTAAAGAAAGTTGAAAAAAATGACTGTTTTGTTTCTGGTTACGAGCCTGGGAAATGCAATTTCCGACTGTCTGACGGGGTTCTCAATTTTTCAAAATTTCTCTGCGCTTTTAATTAGTCTTTCGGGCAGGATCACATTTTTCGGACAAGAAAATCAATTTTGTTTCCTCCCAAACTGAAACAGTCCCGTGCACCTATGTCAACATATAAAATATAAAACTTCAAATATAGGGAGAGCCAAATTTTTTCCACGATTTTCCAGTATGGTCCGAGTGCCTTAATCTGCATAGGCCTAATGATAAAACTGCAAATCACCCCCATTTCATTTTTCTCATAAGAAGGTCAGATTCTTCCATACAACCCCCCAAATCTGTCATAAAATTGAAATTTACATCCAATATTAGGTTCACATTCTCAAATATTTGTTAAAAATGTCAAATTTGTCCATTTTCGATGGATAGGCTACTCCGTACAATAAAAAAAACCAAAGCTACCCTAGTTAATTACCCCTACAACTCCTCTCTTCAAAGGCATAAAACTTAATGAAAACCCCGAACTTTTCATTGTAACCTTACCAAAAAACTATTTTTTTTTCATTAAATTCCAAAGTTTCCGCAATATAAAAAGCTCATAATTCTCAAAGTTTTGTTCAAAAAAGACAAAAATTTTGCTAGCCAGTTTCTAGTTTCTTCTGAGAGCCTTGTTGTCTATACCTAGTACGATGAAATGCGTAACTCCCCAAAAAATTACAGCTGTCGTCTATATCACGTTTTTGATGTTGCCCAAATGAAGGGCACATTCTTCAATAAACACCCCAACTTTTTAATGACCCTTACAGCCAAATTTCCGTCAAAAATTTACCGTTACTTTAAAACAAACTCCAGATTTTTAAATATTTGTCAAAAAGAAAGCCAAAAATGTCGGCACGCTGCTCACGCCTCAAATTCTGACAAGTCACGTCCCATGCACGGACCCACCGGGACTAATTCATCGCCTTTGTTGGGGCCTCAAAATGCTGGCCCCATGTCGGGGAGCTTGGCCCCCTGTCGGGCAAATCCTGGCGCCACCCCTACTACATAATGTTATTTAGGGTCTAAGAACTGATGCTCTCCGACTACAAGTCAAGAGCTTATATTGCCGGAAATATTGGAAGTTTATGAAAAAAGATATATGTAAAATTTAAAATTCATTTAAAATAGCCGCACTGTATAGCAGCCCGTGTCACTTGATCATCTGGTTGCATTATCAAATAATTACAAATATGCGTTTTTCATTGGAGATAATTCACAATTTGGAAATTTCATGTAAGAAGAGTTGGGTAAACCACACCGTATAGTTGACTGGTGTCACAAATTCCAATTTTTCGAAATTTTCATTTTACAGACTGGGACTGGGGGTGGGGGGGTTAAAATGCCAAAATGTTGAAGCTACTCAAAATTGAAAACGTGATTGATAATTTGAGACAGGGTATTTTTAAGAGATCCAAAGTGTTTTGGGGCATTTTCAACAGGGAGTTCCATTTAAAATCCCAAGGAAATTTGCGTGGGGTCCAGGGGCCCGCAACAGCCCCCCTCCCCCCCAGAAGCTCTGACATTTTAGGCTTTTTAGGGGACTTAATGGAAGCAAAGAAGTACCTTTGTATAGGTATTACTAATAAACCATACCAAACCAAAAACCAAACCAACAAAAACGATTATTTGCTCAATTTTCACCAAAATTTCTAAATTGTTCTAATTAAGGTTAGCTTAATCAGTATATGTTTCGAAATGATGTGTTTAGATGAAAGCAACCCATAAAACGCCCATTTTCATTCGAAGTACATGTTTTTTGACAATTTCAAAATTTTGTGACGTCACAATTTGGGGAATTTCCCCAAAATAATGCGTCTGTTCATGTCAAACAAACGCGGTTTACGACAAAATTAAAGATCCAAATAAAACCAACTCTTTTCCTCCTGCTACCTATGACATGGAGCTACCAGAAACGCGTTTAGCCATTTCTATATATTTGTGGCTTAGAAGTATTACTCCTTTAAATTATGTAAATTAAGGGGGAAAAGCACATATTTGCATATAGACACCAATTTCCATAATAAATGATTTACGACAAAATTAAAGCACCGTGCCCCCATAAAAGTATTCACTGGGTGTGTAATAGTACGAACATCAAAAATCCAGTTTAGCCTGACCTTAAAAACAACCCCGAGTACTACGTTAAGGGAAAATCGAACAATACACCATGCGCCCACACACTTTAACGCATTTGTGAGGTTTATGATCGAAACTTTTCGATATGCTAAAAGGGACATTATTACTGGAGCAAATGTGTGTCACTGGTGCCAATAAGGGGAATAACATAACATAACAGGTGGAAGGGCAAAGGAGGGCCAAGGCCCCATAAGATGCCCTGAAGTCCAAGCCCTAAACAAAAGTCAAACCACGAAAGCTTGACAACAGCCCCAAACAATCAGATTCTACCACAGCCATGGAAAAACTTGTCAATGTTAACCTTAAAGCAGTGAACTGACGGGGAGTTAACTACCCAATCTGGTAGACAATTCCACTCAATGGAATGGGGACATGCCCCTCCCTCAGTATGTTTAAGAGGCCTTGATTTGAGAAGAAGAAATATTACTTGAAAAAGAAAGATAACTTGCCAAAAGTTTTGTTTTAACTGTTTGAAGTTCGAAAGTAAACTCTTCTGCAGGTTATCGTTAATGTGGGGGTCCAGGGGCGAAGCTCCGGAAGCTTTGCAATTTCGCACTCTGAAAAGTAATAATTCCCAAATAGGCCTATTGCTCATTTGAAAATTTTATTTAGCGGCATTCAGGTAATGGGGGACATGCCCCACCCTCAAAATCTCATTACAAAATATTGGGCGACCAGGCCCGCTTCCGCCGCCTATATGATAGAATGCAAAGGGAAAATAGAAATTCATTCCGGAAAACAAACTTTCACAATGCGGTTAACTTATTCAATGCATTGACACAACTCGCAAGCGCGCCAACATACAGTTGTTGTTAGCCACATCGCACTGCCGCATTGACTGTGTCAATTTGGAACTCGACTGATAACGACGAAAGTTACAGTGCTGTGATTGTGAGATTTGTGTTGGCCCACGTATACTTTTTGTTGCAACTGCAAACCTGGAATCGGTCAACTTCAAGTTTAAGGCTTTGCTGTACCACAAGAATTTAACGAGAGTTAGATAGGAAGGTACGAATGACAAATATGAAAGGATAGGATCTCGTTGCTTGTCATGGAATCAGAGGAAAACTAAAGCAAAGTTAGGTACGTATTGTACTTGTCTATACATTAGCTCATGAATAGCACTATGAGTACAACAGGCGTTCGAAGCGTTATACTTGGCTTATGCACAGTACATGTAGGCTACATCTCAACAGACGATACCAAACAACCAGAGAGTCTTTTGAGGTTTGCAGAAAGGGTAAAAATGTCAAAATAGGCCAGGCGGGCTCTTTCCACTCCCTTTTGTAACGATAATATACACAGCCTAGCCTACTGTAGGCCAGACCTAATACATTATTTCTTCAGGAATGAATGTCAAGCCATGTTCTGAACTCTGATGAGATCTGATTGAATTAGGTCAGCTAGACTGAAGTTATGATCTCATTGAATCAGCAAAGGCTAAGTAACATGAATACATTTCATCTTGGTTTGTATGGTAAATACACCAGATTTTGGCACAGTGTCAGATTCACTGTACTAGGCCTATACCAAAATAACAGCCTAAGCTGTAGAACAATCTACCAAACTCACTTCCAGCACACATCGTCATGGCGCTTACCAGTTGGAACGTCTCCAGACCAAAACGTCCCCATACCAAAACATCGCCGTCATTGGTCAAAACATCCCTGTGTCAAAATGTCCTCGCGTCAATATGTCCCAGTTGTATATTGTAAAATGAACTGAAGTTACTGAATTGTGTAGTTTAGTTGAAATGATTCAAAATGTCATTAAATTTGGTAAAAACTTGAACATATATTATGTAAAATGTTGTGAAATTCATAATATCGAAAACAAAGGTTGCTGAAATAGGCCTACCTGTTGTACTGAATTGATTTAAGTAGGCCTACATCTATTTTATATGTATGTATATAGTCGCTTCTTTTCTCTATTTTCTCTGTCTATTAATTAGAGAATAGAAATCTTGTCAAAAGGTGTGTCAATTACCAAACCTTTGCTATATTTTCCCTATACAGTACATGAAATCATCCAATAACAATTACTCATCTCGATTCTCAGTTTCTGAACACAGGTCAATTACAATAGGCCTATATTTTTGTTCCATTTTTCTTGGCTGTTGTTAGTGGGAGTGTGCCAGCTACTGTACGTAGCTTACTCCGTGGTCAATTACAGGTATCCTGAAAATATTGTAAGTCATAATATCAAGTTGTCACCTGTATGGCCCCTTTTTTCCACATATCAAGTTGCCCAAAATTTTTCAGTTTTACAACTATAATATCTGTACATCCAGTCAACATGATATCAAAATCCTGAATTTAAAGCAGAGTTTTGAAGAAATATGATTATTTTTAACAGGTTAAAATGAAGAAGTTGATTGATTCAGCATACCTAGCTGTAAGGGACATTCCATCTTCACTTCAGTTGTAGAATATTGCTAATTTTTTAAAGTTGTACAATATGTGCAAACTTCCACCCATCCATGCTAGAATACTGTACTACTAATTTTCAACATTGTGTACATGAAATTCCACCTATCCATGCTATAGCAGGTCATATGAAATCCTTCCTTAAATACCTGTTTAACTTGACGATTATGGAACTTGTGGGTTCTCAACAGGCACAGCTGCAGTAGAAAAAATTGCTGTCCTTCTGATAACAAAGGTAGGAACTTAAACAAATTTGCCGGAGACATAAACAAGCCAGTGAGCTGTAGCCAGCTCGACTTAAACCAATTTTTGGCCTCTTAAAGAGGAATCTTTCAAACTGCACCGAGCAACTCAAAGCCACTGCCTAAACCAGCTTAATCAGGCCTCATATGCTACTTCTGCTTGGGAACCTTACCCTGAAAAGCATTGTTACCAGTTGGAAAGGTTGCAACGTAATGCTGCGAGGCTTGTTACACAAAACTACAGTATAATAACACGGAAGGAAGGGTCACCAAGCTCCTCAAAAATTTGAACTGGACGAACTTGCAAAGCAGGAGATCTGCCTCCAGATTAACCCTACTGTATAAAATCAATCAAAATCTTATTGAAATACCTAAAGAAAACTTCCTAAAACCAGTGACATGGCAAGGCCTTCGGAGAATGAACATGCAAAACTTCCAACAACCTGCGTGTCATATTAATACAAATACTCTGCACACCTCTGGCTCATATGCTCTACTCTTTTAGAACCCTGCCAGTATCCGAGAAGAAGAGGAATAGGTTGGAACCTGGGCCGTATAAAACTCAATCTATTGTAATTACCGGAAACATTAAGAACTGCATCAAAATTTGCAGAAAAATTTTCTCTATCAGGGGTAAAAAATCTGCATCCTAATAGCATAGCATTTGAAAAGAAAAAAAATTTCAAAGAAATGCAATTTTGTCTTGAGACATGAGAGATTTCATTGTGACACATTAATCTGGCATTGCATTCAATAACAGGCTTGGGGCAATTACATCTCAATGTAATCGATTACAATTGCGATTACTTCATATTTTACGATTGCGATTATGATTACGATTACAGCTAAAATTGAAAGTAGTTGATTACAATTGCAATTGCTGTACATTTGCAATGTAATCACATTTTCTTTCCACATAAACAATGTAGTAGGCAAAACAATCCAGGGCCCACAACTGGAAAAAAGGCCATGGACATTGCTCTAGATAAGTCTGGACAGAACCAAGTCCTCCCAAAGTAGAGATTATTGAACCCATGCTCTTCTCACTCATTTTAAGCTGGAACATCCAAGAAAGAGGGACAATTAAATTTTGTCATTCCAACAGAAGAACCAAGCACAGAAAAAATTGTTTTAACTTAACTTCTTTGTTCAATTCAACTTCAATGTAATCAGAAATAAAACCACGATTATGATTACTATGCCACTGTAATCGATTGTGATTGCAATTACTTTGGGATTTTCACAAAAGTAATTGTGATTACAACTCCTACAAAATGTGTAATTGTTTGCAATCAATTACGATTACTGATTATGATTACCCCAAGCCTGTTCAATAATTTAATGTTGCTGGTGGGAACTTTAAGCAATATTTTGTGGTAGATTTACATTACATAGACCTGCAGTATGGTATAAGGTAATTCTAGATCTATAATATGAAAGGTATTCAAACTTTATGTTGGATGGCGATATATTACGCGGGCATATTGGGGGGGGGGAATGATTCGGAATTAAAATTAAAGCATTTGAGGAAAGATCAATTCTGAACAGGTTGTTCAGTTTTATAGGAAAAAAATTAAGGAATCTGAGGCAATGTTCCCACATGAGGGTACTTCAACTGTAATTTTGTAAGAGTATGTGTAAAATTGGAAGTATTTTTTTACAAAATTAACCAATCTTTAAAGGCCTAATCCTCTCACACCCCCCTCCCCCCCAAAAAGTTTCAATTCTCCTACAGTAACCCATTTTCTTAGGCCCCTCCCAAACTGTCTTAACTTTAAGGCTCATCTTCTTCCAGGCAAAATCTTGGTTTATTGCTTCAGGGTGAGTGGCCCCAATACAAGCTGTGTAATATCAGCTATGGTACTGTACTCTGCATTTTTTTTTAACTTGCTGTCAATCAGTAAGCTGGGCCAATTGAGAATTTCTGTACACTACTACAAAAGTTGTTGTTTGGGGAGACAGTTGACTGCCTGTAAAGTATTAAAGGCATATACTGGTGAATTCTCACCTGGGTATTGAAGAAAAACAAAAGTATTCCACACTACCTATATGTCCTTCAAACCCTGTTACAATATCCTTTTCTTAAATCAAGATATATCTCACCTAAAGATTGGTTATTTTTGTTATAAATACCTCTGCTTTTCAACAAAGCCACAGAAAGTTACAGTTTGTAATGTGGGCATATTGACTCATATTCCCTTTGATTATTAATTAAACCTCCTGTTTGTCCACGAAATTTTATACTGTTGGTATGTTTGAGTACATACAGTACAATATTTACCCGTCACCACACTTGGAGTGCAACCAGCAATATTGCTTGATGTTACCTGCAGTGGCATCACAATAATTAATAAACTGAATGCAATGTCAAATTAATGTGCTCCGATGACATCACAAATTTCCCATAATGCATCACATCTCAAAAAAAAAAGTCGCATTGTTTGTATTTCTAAACCCCATACATCATTGAGATGCAGTTTTCCCCTTTCTTGAAAAAAGAAAATTGTCTGCATATTTTGAAGTTAATGAATTTTTTCAAGGGAATATGCCTTTAAAAGGGCCAATTCTCTCATCCCACACAGTACCAATTCTCCTAACCTTCTTAATTAAACCCCTCCCCCAATTGTCTGAAATTCACCCTCATTCAGATACAATCTCAGTTTATTGCTTCAAACACTCTCAGAACCATTCATGCTGTGTAATTGTAAGTTTTGGTACTCTGCATTGTTTGAATTAGCAGTCAGTCAAAAAGGTTAGCCAATTGAGAGTTTCTGTTACCCTATACTAGAAGTGTAGTTTGGGGTGAGAGGATCCGCCCTTTCAAGGGATGTTGCAACTGGGTTTGGAGCACATGGTCTGCAATGTTTTTTCTTTTAAATCATAAAACCTGGGTGAAAAACCATCATAATATTCAGGTCTTTATTTAAACACCCATAACAAATTTAAGTGCCTCAAAATTCAAGAGGTGCTTTGATAACTTAAACTCTCAGAAAAGGTTAAAAAGTTATCGATAAAATAAGCAGTGCTGCTGTACAGTACAGTAGCAAAGGTACATTGCCAGGCCATGAATTTTGAGGAATGTGAGTGTGATTGTGCCATGACTTGCCTCAATTCAGTGCTGGAGTGTAATTGCTTACACACTGTGATGAAGAACGAAACCTCATATTCATTTATTAGAGTTTGATAAAGCAGCACACATAACATACTGTCCCTAATATCCTGATATGGTTGACCACGTGTTTGGTCTAACGGTAGAGCATCGGCCTCTCATGCGAAAGGCCAGGTTTGATTCCCAGGCCGAGTCATACCAAAGACTCTAAAAATGGAACTACTGCCATTGTGCGTGATGTTCCGCATTTGCTATGGAGTGGGGAAACCTAGTGAGCCACTACTGGAGAAAAGGTTGTGGCTGGCTCGACTTGAACCAATAGGTTGGAAATTGGACGGCAGTAAAACTTCATCTAACTAACTGATACTGTATGCTTGATTTGTAGCACTCCTGGAAAGTATAAAATTCAGTAGTATATAGAGAAGGATCTTGAGGGCCAAATCATCCCACCCAAGACAGTTCCAATTCTCCTAACCTATTTACTTAAGACCTCCAACAACTGTCTTAACCCTTTACCGTTGTTTGGGTCCTTTTGGACCCAGGTGGAGAGTGCGGCTGTCACTCATCTTTACTGTTTCACACGGAGCTCGAAACTGCAAGTAGCTACCCAAAATTTCAGCCACAACAACGAGGGAGACAATAGTTTATGGTCACAAAGTCAACAGCCTACAGAAGCTGATGGGGGGGCATGCTACTGTACGTCCACTTTTCCGCCCACTCCAGAGGCGCACAAATATGCCCCGATTGGAGCACAACGGTAAAGGGTGAAAGTCATCCTCATCCAGACACAACCTCAGGTTATTGCTTCAAGGTTAGTACACTGTACAAGACCCTCATGTGTAATTCAGAACACTCTCTGTACAATACATTTGTGTAATATGACCTCAGAACACATACTACTCTGTGTTTACCAATTTTCTGTCTATCAAAAACCTGTGTCAATGGAGAATTTCTGTAGACAACTGTAAAAATGGTTGTTTGATGTAAAATTGACTTTCTTCAAATCTCATTTATTTCCTTTTCCAATTTTTGCATAAACAACTACTTTTGATGATATGAAGCCCCTGAAAAAGCCTGACAATTTGGAATAAAAAGCAACTTAACAAAAATTTACTGTTAGCTTACATAATATATATTTGTTTACATTAGAACACCACATGCATAACATTACAATGTCACTAGGAACATTTGATCTTTGCCGTTGGCATACCTATAAGTCTATATGGTACTGTAAGTATATTGGGCAAGTTTTCTACATTTCACTCACACAACAGTCATGCTCATTATCAGCACTGTATGAATGATTGTAAATTTAGATTTTAGGTCCTACCATTGCAATCAGAAGAAAATAAATTTTGCCGATCTGGCACTGTGACTGTCAAAGACTTGCAATTAAAACCATCAAATGGCTAGAGTAATGATCATGTACAGTAGAGAGAGTTAAGGAGATCTTCAGCATCTATACACGTACTTGAACTGACAGCTAACGCAGGCCTACATGACTACTTTACAATCTCTTGAGTTGAATTAGAAATTTCATGACAACATCATTTGGGTTGAGATTTAAAAAATGCATCCAGATATTACAGTAAGTTCTCTTTCATTTTGCAGGGTATGAGAGTAGTCCACTTACAGTACATGTGTTTCGTCAGAAAGTCTTTGCTGGATGCAATTTTCAGTAATGTTGTATTGTGAGCCACATGTACAGTATTGTATCAACAACAAGAAAACAGCGAGGAGTCAACTGGGAGTGTTCTTTATAAAAATCGAATGAAATGCTTGGTGTATTTTACAGTCCACTACTTTGAGGAAACATTCCTTCTTTAATTGCAAACCATCCAATAAATTCTATGGTTGTGAGAGTCAGAAAAATGATCATTCAGAATTCCCGTTCAAAACAACGACTATGTTTACTCATCTTTCTCTTAGTTACAATGGTCATCTTGACCTTAAACTTTATGTCTGGAACTGGTCGTATGAGAAAACAAACTTGGAAGAGCAAAATGAGACCCAATTTTAGCAGACCAGAGGGATTTCTCAGTTGGATATCAGATGGCAGTTCTGTCATCGAGCCTCCAGAAAGTACTATTCCTGAAAATATTTTAAATGAGACTACCAAATTTAGCATACCAAAGAATGGTGATCCAGATTTCTATGGTGTGATGTTTGATGCTGGCAGCACAGGTTCCAGAGTACATGTCTTTCATTTTGTTTCATTTGAAGGTAAGTATAATGTTTAATTAAAAGGTTTGAAGAGGTAGATGGGATTGAATGATTCACCACAACAAATTTATAAAGTCAGTTGAGAAAGCAAAAAGCACCAATACCCCACAAGTTAAGCTTAGTTTCAAATATGGATCAGTTTCTGTGCATTACTTGCCTTTTATGACAGACAGGTAGTAACATTACATGAGTGTAATATTCTAAGACCTTCAGCCCATAGGGGCTACAAGGTTAAGAAACCTTGTAATTTACTTTAAATTCAGAATGTACAGTACTGTACCATTCAGAATGTTATGACCAAAGTCAACATGCAGTATTACAATGCATATTTGAATATTCTGTTTGGATGAAATAAATTACTTGTCATGTCAATTAAGTGTCATGAAGGAGATACAACATTCTATGACTCTTTGAAGTAATGTTTGTTTCTGAAAGCATTCTCACTTTTCTTCCCTGAATTTTTATTTCAGTGCCTTGAGCAACAGGGATTGATTAGTGATGTATTCTCAAAATTGCGAATGAGAAGATACACACCTCTTTATGTTGAACTTGTCAAATTTTCATTGCGCAGTGTTGTTAAACTTGAATACATTTAGCCTACTTTATATGAGCTCCAAAGTTTCATGTACTGTAGGTGTACAAAAATCACACTCCCGACAGTGATTTAGGTGAGGGATGGTGTGCAATCCCACTCGCACACCTCAAAATTCAAGGGGAAGTTTGCCAAAATGAGATACATTTATACTGTTACTTGTAAAAGCAGTACAGTATGTCTCTAGCAGATAACATATTTCAGTCATGATGGCACACAGTTGATTTGAATTTAGAAATAATTGAAGAAATTTTAATATTTGTTGCCAATCATTTTGCTGAAAATCCTAATGGAGTTTGATCACACGTACGGTATAAACCAACCTTCAACTCAAAGTCTCAAAGTACACAAACAGGGACCTGTCTGATGATTAATTAGAAAAAGAAGATTTAAAGGTCCTTATTGTTAATGGAGATTTAACAATAGGAACAGTAGATGTGTCAAACAGCAGTGCATGAAAAGAATTAATTTCTTTTCAAGTACATATTGTCTGACAAATTTATGTGTTGTACAGTATTGCCACTTGGTTGCATTTAAAGAGCTATTGACCTTAAAAGATAGGAAGTATTAAAGGTGTTTATAGTACTGTAACTTGTGATGTAAGTATTATGAATGAATAGCAAGAACTTTGGTCAATTGCAAACTCAAGTTGCATTTAATCATATATTTCAACACTGTATAAATGTACAGTGCCATTGAACAGGTGACGGGTTTGTCCCACAGATACTGTACTACACAGTTTGGGAGTCGCTTTATACTCATCAAAGATGGTACTGTAGTGTTATTATCAGGGTTAACTTTACATTAAACCACAGTTTGGCCTGATCTCCAAAATGGTACACTGTTTGAATACATGTGCTATGAGTGCGCAGTATAAAACTTACTGTGGAAGCGAAAAGCAGTACATTATGTCTCTATATAACATATTACAGTCACGATGGCACACAGTTGATTTAGAAATACTGGAACAATGGGGGGGGGGGGGCGGGTGCAAGAAAACAGCGCAGTGGTCGGAGTTCTAAACAACCAATGCGAATAAAACACTGAATAAAACAGAGTATAGGCTTCAGACAGTGAGCAATATATGCACTTGCTGTTAGTTTTACAGTAAGTATATAGTTTAACAGGTAAACCTACAGTACTGGACATGGTGCAAATGAAGAATACCAAGTACTGTAGGCTAGGGCAGTTTGTTTGTAGCCATTTCCCTTGGATTACCAACTCCAGTGGAATGTTGCACACTATTTTAGTATTAAGTGTAATGTAAATACGAAAGTTGCAGTTTTAAAGGCCCAGTTCTCTCACCCTAAACAGTACCAATTCTCCTAAGCTTCTTACTTAAGCCCCTCCCAAAATTGTCTGAAATTTTGCTCATCTACAATCCTGGACAAAAATACATGGGACAGTCCCCCGCTCCCCCGTTCAATGTTGCAATTTTTGAAATTTTGAGAATATTTTGTCGAGAACAACATTGAACTAGGGGGGAGGGGATTTTGGAAAACCAACGAGTCTTTGCATACGTGTTGCTACATTTGGGCAAAAATGTCCCATCATTTTTGTCCAGGATTGTGTGAACTGCTGTACACATATATGGGAGCGCGCACGCATACCGTAGATCGTGTTGAAGCGGTGGTATTTTTTGGACAAGTTTGAAAGCCATGATAGGAAAGTCGCGTTGGGGAAGGATACAGTAAAATTCTCCATTTTGTAATCTAGGTAACAAAAAGTTTATTTAAGTAGTTAATAAACTTACAGCTATTTCTCATGAAATAATTAAAAAAATTATTTAATCAATGCCAAAGCGGAACGATTCTTTCATTCAGCCGAAAGTAGGAACATTTAAATAACCAGTTTGAACTCTGGAAATAAGCCACAGACTACAGAAGAGGGCCCCTTGCTCTGACTGCGATCTCTAAACTAGGGTAAACCAGACGATCTACCGTTTGTTTCTATTATTTTTTTCACCACGGATGACGTCATAAACATGCAAAATTGGGGCATGTAAAGATGAGTGCATTTCACATTACTGCAGTAATAAATAGTTTCCTCCAATGCAGTTTATTCCTCGTTTGCCACGGTCAACCGTAAAATTGCTGAAATTATCATTTTGAAACAGGTCCCTTCATAAAAATGTGCGGTCGACCGTCAGTTCCATTTAAATACTGTGTAGGTCAACGGTAGATCGTTGTCAGGTCAATGGTAGATGGTTAATTGTGGGGTCGCTATATCAGATTAAAGGCAATTTCACCAGAAGCCTGTTCTCAGTGACGAATTTTGTGTTCAAAGTGTAATTTTTTCTCATTGTTTCTCATAAAAGATGTTATTTTTAACTTCACGTGGTATCAAGAATTTATTCCTCTTCTTTTACTTCATATTTGAATGCCGTCTAAAAATTTAAATGGGCACTTACACCGGTTTAGAATTCGCTCATCCCAAGCCCTGGTTTACCCAAATATTGAAACGACTGGTTAGATTAGTTTATGTCCTGTCAGCTTTGTATCATGCATGATCATCTAGAAAGTGTTGAAATCAGTGATTAATCATGCCACTGTCCCTCTACATTAATTAACTTAAACCCAATATTTACACATTACTGCCATAATTAAAAAATGTTTTATGCTCCTTCACTCTACGGCAGCTGTTCTGCGGTGAATCCGTATGCTCCCATACATGTGTACAGTCGTTCAGACAATCCTGGACAAAAATACATGGGACAGTCCCCCGTTCAATGTTGCAATTTTTGAAATTTTGAGAATATTTTGTCAAGAACAGCATTGAACTAGGGGGGAGGGGATTTTTGGAAAACCAACGAGTCTTTGCATACGTGTTGCTACATTTGGGCAAAAATGTCCCATCATTTTTGTCCAGGATTGTAGATACACCTCAGTTTATTGCTTTCAAGGTGAGAAAAGAAAAACTCAATTTACTGTATATATAACAAAACCCTCTCAGTACTGTTCATGCTGTGTAATATAAGCTTTGGTGCTCTGCATTGTTTGAATTAGCTGTCAATCAAAGATCTGAGGCAATTGAGAATTTCAGTACCCCCTTACCAAAACTGTAGTTTGGGGTGAGAGGTTTGGCCCTTTAAGATGTCTTTGAATTGTTCATACCAAATTAACCAACACAGTATCGAGTTGGAGTCTAGACTGGATTCAAAGTCATGACTCTTTAAGCCACTAATAACTGACTCTGAAAATATCAGTCAGCCGGTCATAATTAACAGGGGATAGAATGGCACTATTGGTCACCTTATATCCCTCCCTGGGGTTATGGGGACCATGAGTCTGCTTTTACCCCACACCAAAAACTTTGCTATATACAATTTCTCCTGTACAAGGAAGAAGGAGGTGAAATGATAAATTGAAACCTCTGGAGCATATGATTCACCTCTTTCTTATGCCACTCCTATAATTTTCCAAAAAAATCATTGAAAACTTAGAAAAGCAATATTATTGTGCACAAAATCATTTTCATTTTCTCTTAAAAAATTCAAACTGATTCAAGCTTTGGCCTTTTTGCTCTTTCGTAAAATGAGTATAGATCAGCAACTAACACACAATATCTTCATGTACTGTAGAGTACTTTGCTCAGTAGACCCTACCTCTAACTGTGCTATGTGCATCAACACTAACTAATGTTGCCTTGGTCTCCATTACCGTTGATATTTATTTAACTGTACATTTATAACACTTTCTGTGCACTGGTTTTTATTGATAGGCTATCTGTGCTGATAGCTTGTCCTATCAGTAAGCTTCTGGGCACTCAAACTTCACTATCAGTACAGTAGAGTTGCTGGTAGAGCTACTGTACATATCAATGCTTCTGTGTGACCAGTGCAGTTATTTGGACTAAAATGGGATTTACTGTCAGTAGTTTACCA
Source organism: Holothuria scabra (assembly GCA_037179385.1). Taxonomy (NCBI): domain Eukaryota; kingdom Metazoa; phylum Echinodermata; class Holothuroidea; order Aspidochirotida; family Holothuriidae; genus Holothuria; species Holothuria scabra. Next base: position 77,364,898 of record CM074180.1, read on the forward strand.
CATGTGACAAATAATAGTATTCATGGCTGGAGAGCATTGCACAGTCATAAATTTTCCTGTTCTGCTGCTACATGGATATACTGTGTGTAATATGGGGAAATTGTGATTGTAGATTTCATGCACAAAAAAAAAAAAAAAAGAAAGAAAAAAGAGGGAGATTTTAGAGAACTCCAATCAAATCATGACCAATGCACAAGTGAATATTTGAGAAATTAACTCTTTACCGTTGTTTGGGTCCTTTTGGACCCATGCGGAGAGCTCGGCTGTCACACATCTTTACTGTTTCACGCGGAGCTCGAAACTACGAGTAGCTACCCGAGAATTCGGCCACAACAACGAGAGAGACAATAGTTTAAGGTCACAGGGTCAATGGCCTATGGAAGCCGATGCGGGGCGGGCTACATCCGCTTTTCCGCCCACTCCCGGTGCGCGCAAACATGCCCCGATCGGAGCACAACGGTAAAGGGTTAAGAATTTGGCAATTCTGAACAAAGTCATAAATGATACTGGCTGCTAATTAGGCCACATGGAAAAGCCATATTAGTGTTTCCATTTAAAGGGAGGGGGTGATAAGAAAGAGGAATGGACCCTCGATCCTCCAGAAGGAGGGCCAAATCCCTCCTTTTCCTTTCTATGAAGTTAAAGAGAATGTCTTTATCTTACAGCAGTTTCTTAATTAAGAAGAGGACACCTTTGGAGCAATGTGTGAACTTTAGACCCCATACTGTAGATTGCACCTCATAGAGGCCCTTGAAGCAAGCAGTTGCCCTCTAGACCCACCTGTTATTTTGGCCAAGGGCACCATCATTTTAAACTTTTTGTTTAGCATAAATATACTGCTCTTTTTGATTTTCTAAAAAAAAGTAATGCTATTTGCATCATATGGCAGAGAGCATCTTGGATACATGTAGAAAAAAGGCCAAGAAAGAACATGTGGGAAGATTGATTTATAATTTAAAAAAAAGGTTCAACAAAAGACCTGAGGACAGCCTATGGCTGCCAATTTTACATCCCATCTCAGTTCACAGCCCACTCCAGAGTTATGTCAATGTACGTACAGTACTAGTATTTGACAGGTCTGTTGCTCAGTAAGTCATTGTGCAACAAGCTACTGTACTTTCGTGCTGTATTCTGCAGCACTAATTGTCACCTCTACACCACGGTATTAAAAATTTAAACAAGCCAGTGAGCCACAACTGGAAAAAAGGCCATGGCCAGCTTGACTTAAACCAGTTGGTTTAGAAACTGAGCTGTAGAACTCTACAGTATCTAACTGCACTCAGTTTATTTCTGCAATATTTGACATTCAAGCAGACATGTACCGTGAAGTCCTTACAGTACCATGGCTTGGAATTACTGACATCACTGATAGCCATGGCTATTGGGCCCTTAGTGATGGCCGTAGTTCCCCCAAAAATGTATCCTATTGAAATAACATAGACCAATTCCCATTTTGCTCATTTTGGCTAGATGCACCTTTTGAATCAGTTCAAGCCCTGCAGTAATGTACTTACTAGACTGTCCGTACAAGATACTGTAGTACAGTAGGCCCTACAGTAAATTGTGTCTTGTAACTGAAAGCATGTGGGCATGTGTGGGAAACTTTGTACCGAAAGCTCTTCAGTCCAAGACTTAGAGAATTAAACTATTGTTTTGTTTGATACTGAGATTTTACAGGTCATAAAAAGCTTGGAAAGATATGGAATTTTGTGTTGGTATTTTTAGGCCTTGATTTTCAAAAAAAAATAAAGTTTTCCTCAGAGCAACCATTTCACAGTTTCAAGTTGTTCACTAGGACATTAATTTTGTCCTATCTGGAACATTTTTGCACAGCTGCAAAACATATGTCTTTGCAAGTACCTATTATGATGTTTTGTTGTTGGAATTCAATAGAGTGTGTGTGTTCATATATACTCTGTCTTACAGAATAAGTTTTGTGACATTTGAGTAAGATTTAACAACACACCAACATGAATGTGTTATAGTGTTATACTGTTCAAAATCAAATACTGTACAAGTCCTTTCGTTTAGTTGCCTTTTTTGATGGGGAATACTGTGGGCATATTCTACAACCCCCAGCTCACAGGGGGAATGACATTTGAGAAGTGAAAACTTTTATTAAAACTGAAGTCTGATAAAAGTTGAAGAGGCATATCAGTAAGCAGAAGTCTTGAACAAGATAAAAGCTTCCATCTGTCAAACAACCAACTCCTTACTGGTTACCACCGACTCCTTACTTCTGGTTACCCATACATTGTCCCTACAGTATGGAACTTTATTTGTCTCGGACAACCACAAAATTCGAGCCCTGTATTTTCCAGGCCTTGAAAGTTATGGACAAGTGTCAGCTTGATTTGAAAGCCATGGAAAGTCGAGAAGTTTCATAATTTATTTGTGAAGAGCATCTTTTCTTCACCTACTCAATTCTACTTGTGTTCTTTTCCATAAAAGTTTGGGAAGTGCATTATAAATCTGGAAAGGTCATGGGAAAGTTACCAACTGCTTATTGGAAAGGTCAGGGAAAGACATGGAGTTAGTTTAGATGAGATTTAATGACACACAAACACAAATGTGTTAGTCATTACAGTGTCACCTAGAAAAAAGGTTAAAGTTTAAATATAGTTTCACTTACAGTACAAGTTTGGTTTCAAATACTGTGCAGGTCCTTCACTTTTTCATCTCCTACAGTACAACAGGTGGAAATAAATAAACCATGGATATTCTGCAACCTCCAGTCCAGGAGGGGGTGGGGTGGAAGGGGAATCATGGAACTATTTATGGAAATATGTACTGCAAGACACTACATTGCATGATTTGAGCCTTCGTGTTTGAACAGTGGCAAAAGGCTTACACACTTTGTCATGCATGATAGAAAATAATAGCATAATCATAAGTTTTTATATGTACTGTATGCAAGGTGTGTTTTCAGACCTTGGGTTTAAGATTTTCCAGGAGTGCTACAGATCACACACCTCAGGAAATTAAGGAGTGTGGTAGGTGTTATTAAACTTAAACAGATTTGTATTGCGCCCAGGCCCCATTCTTCTTCTAGGTTTGCAAAAAGTCACCCTCCTCATAGTGATTTGAAGCAAGTGGTGGTGAACGATTGCACCCACATGCCTCAAAATTAAAGGCATGTAATTTTCAAATGTGCAAATGTGCTGTACATCGTACATAGTACATTGTAACCTTAAACATTATACTGTAGATGTGTATTCTGACCAGTGCAATAATACTTCATAATCTTAAGTATGAAGTTACATAAGTAGGTCTACATCTGTCATTGTGTGTTTTTGGTACAGTACATGAACGTCTAATTTTAGCACCTGAATGTTTATGCAGGGAGCCTTTTGGTGTGCCATGAAGGCCTCCCTGCTATGTGCAGTGTGGTATTGCATCAAGTTATTTTACAAGCATCATGGTTTCACAAAAAGAGAGACATGCATGTCCTTTAAAAAGAATTCTCTATGGCCTAAATAAACAAATTACAGCTGTAATACCTTGAATTGGTTCTGTAGCAAAAAATTGTAATACACAGGTGTCCCATACTACAATAGAGGTGTTTTTAAATAAGTTGGTAAAATAAAGTGTTTACCATCCCACAAATTAAATAAGCTTTGAAGTTAATGTATATGATGTATTTCTTTGGACTCGGTATGTATGTAGTAGCAAGCATGTCGGAATATTATTACACACCACTTGAAGCACGTGTCAGTGTAGTGTATTAACTCTGTAAATTTGAGCTGGGTTGTGGGTGAATATAAATATTGACAGAATAGATGTATGTATATTGATTTTATGCAGATCACATAACTGGAAGGTCTATCTTTTTACAGATTAAATGTGTATATGTTGCCACCTGTACAGTATGTATGCAGTGTAAATCTGTCCTTCGTATATAAACTTGCTAGTATACTGCACGATATTGTATAAAGCAGAGAACCAAAGCTCATATTACACAGCATTGTCCAATAATGTACTGTTCTAATTCTGAGAGTGTTTTGATATCACATTGGAGGTCTTGAATACTCACTCTGAAGCAATAAAAACTGAGATGGCATGGGTACTGTATGAATTTTAGACATTTGTGGGAGGGGCTTAAAGTAAGTAGGTGAGGAGATTTGGAACTGTTTAGGGTGAGTACCTCCCAAGTGATGCACATTTTGCGTGTTTGACCCGCATGAACACCCAAACCCGCTGACCTGCCCTGCACCCTCTGAGAAACCCGCATCTCAAATCTCTGTAGTATCCTTAGTTAGAGAACTGTGCATATTTATAAATACAACTTAACCGGTAATCAGGCTTGGGGTAATCGCATTTTGCAGTAGTTGTAATCTCAATCGATTACTTTTGAGAAAATCGCAAAGTAATTGCAATGGCAAAGTAATCGCAATCGTTTTATTTCTGATTACATTTTTTTACAATTTTTACAGTGCCTGGTTCTTCTGTTGGAAAAATTTTAATTGTCACTCTTTCTTGGATGTTTCAGCTTAAAATGAGTGAGAAGTGCATGAATTCAATAATCTGTACTTTGGGAGGACTTGGTTCTGTCCAGGCTTATATAGAGCAATTTCCATGGCCTTTTGTCCAGTTGTGGGCACTGGATTATTTTGCCTACTACATTGTTTATGTGGAAAGAAAATGTAATCACGACTGCAATCATGATTTCATTGCCATGTAATTGCAATCGTAATCAACTACTTTCAATTTTAGCTACTGTAATCATAATCGCAATCCTTAAATTAGAAGTAATCGTGATCATAATCAATTACATTGAGATATAATTGTCCCAAGCCTGCCGGTAACTACAATTCAATAAATCGTATCTGACAGCACATTCAACTGCTCACAGTTACTACACAATGCATAGGGCCTAGGCCTGGTACGTACATACGAATTTATGTTTGCTGTCCAACACGGCTATTTGCTAGCCTTCACAGCAGGTATTGAATGTACTCCTGTCACTGCATAAATAGTGTAAGAAAGGTCATGCAATGCTGCATTCAGTAGTAATTTAATGAATGCCCACTTGGCTGGTAAGAGCCGGGGCTTGTCTCAGAGTTTCCAAACAAAAAAATGTTCTTGACCGTCTTGACAGTTCTTGGCTGTGCTTTTACGGCTAGAACGACTTGTGAGATGTAAGAAGAGCTATACTGGAAATCACTTGTGAAATGGTCCGACCATCAGTGACATGAAGTTGATGTTGAACTTCACAAAAAACAGAGTGCCAGGCCTCTGACAAGCTGTAGCGCACCAAAAATTATGGCAGCAATAACAATTGAATATTGTGATTAGGAGAGGTTTTAGTAATAGCACCTTTGTGAATATCTGTCAAATGTTATTTTAGCAAATCTGTTAATTCCAACAATTTTTTTAGGTAACCGCAAAAAAATTCAGTGCTTTGCTTGACTTTTTGTCTGTAACCTGGTGAAATTGTGTTGACTGATTTGCCAAAAAAGTGCCAGAATTTTGCTAGTAGACACTTCTAGAATTCAAAAATTCAAAAAGAACACCCCTCTGCCAGGTGGCGATCCGCCAAAGAACAGATCAGAGTTGACCTCCATCTAGCCTCTGGTATCTTGGGAACTATGGTGAGAGGATTAGAGAAGGGGTGTATTGAGTTGACCAATAATTCGAACGATGTACCCTGGCAGTGCCGTTCGTATGTACGTATGTGGGAACACATACATTTTGTTTGTCAAAGGTTGGATGTTGTATCAGTGTCAAATAAAGACTCTGCTTGAGGTGGGGGGTCGAAGGTTCCGATTGTCGGGTGCATATATGAGGGTGTTAGAGGGTACACTGTACCACATGACAGTGCTTACTGTTGCCATAATAAGTGAAGTTTCACATCCATTAGTTACATGTGCAAAGAATTTATTTTGATTTTTTTTCCCATCCTGGGTTGTACTGTAACTGTTTGATTCATAATTTGTGAAAGTGTCAATTCATGATTGTTAAAGCAAAGAATTGCATCCTAAATTACATTACTCACTCATGAAACATTTGTAAATATGGGGATCATAAGTTTCATCATTTGTCATTGGTATGGTACGTGAAGAAAACTTATCATGTTTGCACTCTTAGACTTTGAAAAAAAAATGTCATGGGTCCCAGAACTCTTATAGGCTTTTATGAAAGCGCAGACTGTAGATGTGCTGGAACGGTCAATCTGCCTGATACACTTTAAATGGGAGATACTGTACTGTACGTATGCAGAATAACATTTCCTTGTGAGTGTGTCATACTTAACCAATATACTGCAAAAGACCATCAGTGGGACCTTTGGGACCTAGGGGCAACCAGTAGTCTACAGTACTGCTCAGGAAAGGATTTTAGCAGATGTCTGGGTGTCCAGATGACCAGAATTTCGCTTGGACTCACCAACATTACAAAACCTTGGGTGCAAAGTAGGTTGTCCTGCCTGCACACATCCATAAACTTTGAGAGCATTTTCAGCATGAAATGTAGGCTTTGTCTTAGTCTTTGGTATGACTCGACGTGGGAAGCGAACCTGGGCCTTCCGCATGAGAGGTGAATGCTCTACCATTAGACCAAACACGCTGTCATGAAATGTAGTTTCCATGCATTAAAGAATGAAGGTGAAATCAATCAACTTGTAATTCCCTAATTTTAGGTTGGAGTTGCCACATTAATTCTTTTTTGTTGAATGCGTGTTTTGTCCAAGTATCTGAAAATACATATATTTTATGTATTATTTTTATATTATATTTTTATATTTTTAATATATAAATACATAAGTATTTTTGAAGAATCACCAGATTTCCTTTTCTCCACTACCAGTACGTGTTCTACTAATAGGTTGTTGTGCTGTGGACAGCCATTTCCTTTTTGCCTAAAGGCATGTACTGACTGTTCAACAAGGAGGGGCTTTAAAACAAAAGTGCAAATTTTTTTCACAAAAGAGAGCCAAAAGAAGTTTCATGAAGATTTCAAATCTTTCTATTAAAGTGCTGTACATACAGTCCTGTGTGACATTACTATTTTAACATGTCTGTCACTTTCTTGCTGCAGATCAACCACCAAAATTAATTGCAGAATTATACAACTACACCAAAATTGGGCTTTCACATTTTGCCAAGAAGCCAGAAGAGGTAAGGCTTAACATTGTTAAATAGTCTTTTTGCAATCTTTTTCTTTGGAAATTTTATACACAAGTTTGTTGACTGAGTTTCACCTATTTGCTTCTCTGCTCCACTGATAGCTCCCCCCCCCCAACTCAAATGCCCTTATTATCCTCAAAACTGCATCAATCTCAATTTTGCATAACCAATAAGATTTTGCATGCAAAGTGATTCTGTAATGATGTGGTTTAATGCACAGGGTTTGTTGGTCCTTTATAAATTATCTGGTAATTACAATAATAGCTGGTGATTGTGTTTGTTGGTAACTGCTTTCACTTTGCCGAACCCTAATTTACCATGTTCCTATACAGTAGGGGTTCATCTTAAAGCATTGCACATACTGCATGCCGCTAGAATTCAATAGGGTCATTTAGCCAAAATTCCCCGGGAAAAGGCCATTTTCTCAGGTGATATATATAGACGTCTTATGTCGCCTGATGGCTAAATCAATCTATTGAATTCTAGCCTCATGGCATTCTAGAAAAGCCCTAGAACTAACAGTTTTGTGTGGAATTATGTTTTAAGTATGGATTGGGCTTGAAGAGGAGATTTCTTATGTTGATACACCCACTTTGGTTATAATGAAAGCAAATATGCTGGCCTCGGTACAAAAAACAAAACGAGATAGGGTATGCAGTACTTGTGTAAAGTAAGTGCAGCTCTGAGTACAGACCACTGACTTCCTATAAACATGGACAGAGCATTTAATGCATATGTCCTATCCATAGATTGTAGCTACCAACTGGGACACAAAAGGCGCATCAAGATGGCCGGTGTAAAGCTATAATTTGTATGGTTTGATGACAACTCTGTAATATTCCTAACAAAAGTTTAATTTGAAGGCAAAAACATGTTCTTGTAATACCTGTAAAATAATGACCATACCTTGTATTATTTTGAAAATATTACAACTTTCTTGCAAAATCTGTTCATTAACTTGAGCAGACTAATCTTTCACACAAAACCATAGCAGGCAGCCATCTTGCTATGCCTTTTCTCACACGTAGGGTAGTGACAATAAGTCCTCGATTTTCAGAAAAATTTATGGTTGTCCTTCGGGCAACCATTTCACTAATTTAGTTGTACACAACCAAAATTTGGTTGTCCGAAACAAAACACTAATTGTGTTCATGTACTTAGTCTTATAGTCTTGAAGAATAAAAAGATGTGATATGTTTGAGAGATAGAAACACTTGAAGTCTGAAATATGGTATGATGCAAAAAGTCAAAAGAGCTGGTCAGTGAGCAGTATTCGCTATCTGTCCTAGAGAAAAATGGTCGTCCATTAATTGGACAACCAACCTTTAACTTTTGGTTGCCTACATGAAATTTTAGTTGTCCCGTACAATCGGACAACCATGAAAATCGAGCCCTGGACAATGTGCCGTACAGTATGCTTTGTCCATGTATAGGAAGTATGTGGTACAGACCTGCACAGTGGTAAAATGGATAGTGGTGATAAAGACATGGACAAGGAAGAAGACATGGATGAGTATTAATGAAAATTACTCTTTAGGAAAAGGATTCGGAAGATTATTTGCAAACGTCTGAAATTCTGGCATGGAACTTGGTAGTTGCTGAACTCATACATATTATGTGCCTGCATAATATAATTTTAAGTTCATAATGGAGGGATGGACCACTTTAGTAGCAAAAGAAAGGGTTAATATGGATATCATCAAAGATAGGTACAGTAAACCCAACAAGGCATGCCAGCTTTGCTACAGCACAGGTACCTGTATTCTTGAAATCTCGGTTGTTAATTTTAACTAAGATAATATTTGCATAACTCTTGTTAGTTTACTGTATATAATATACTGTAGTTGTATAAAACCAAGAACTATCCTGTACAAATGGTCAGTATTTGATGGATTTTGATGGGAATAGCAGGATTTTAACATTTTAAATGATTCTACAGTACTTGAAAGAAGCAGGTGTACATGACACTTGTATGACCACAGACTTTGTAGGCTTCCTGTACTTGTCTGATAAAGCATATAATTAGAGAAGTATTCACATCGCAGACATATTTTAATACAGTGTCGCTTTGTCTAGACATGAAGGAAGAGTGAGGAGTCTGTCTTAATCTACTTCACTCCTACTTACCTCACCTGTTCCACAAATGGACTGTTCCATTTACCGCAGAATACTATCTGGCAATGTCTTCTGTAGGTGGCGCTATAGCCCAATAGGAACCATCCCCGAACACACCCTTGTTTCATTGCCAGCGGAATGCTTAAGTCACGTTTTATTAGCTCTCTCGTTTTTTCATCTTTTTGGATTTTCCTTTGGACCTTTTTTGGGTGCAGGAAGTTTTTCGTCATTTCTGGATCGTTTTCAGCGGTTCACCTGACCAGAGTGTTAAGTAAGAGGTTTCCTTTTGGGGTTTTTCAGGGGCCTTTTTCTAGCTACTTTGTTAGCCGTTTTCGTAGCTTAGGCTTCTTGCCTAGCGTGAGTTCGTTAGGCCGCCGGCCTATCGTAGCTCTTTGCGGGTTTAGGCTCCCATTTTTCCCCCTTCGGTTCTGGTAGCCTTGCGGCGGACCGGTTCCGGGTGTTGTTGTTTTGTTGAATACATGTGTAGTAGACTTCAAAATGCAGCGAAGGGAAACACTGCTGTTAATAGTTCATAATAAATGAGATTATTTGTCTATATAGGCCCAACCCATTATAAAGGAACCATAAGGAATTTTTCATATTTGTTGAAAAAGGCAAAAAAGAACAGGAATCTGTTCATACCGACAAAGCTTTTCACACACTTTATCTTATTTGGGAGCCATAGAATCCATTGCAGGATTTCACAAAGAAGCGATACGCCGTTGTTGCAGAAATATTAAGTCTGCTGAAATTTTGCTGCACGATTTTTTGAAGTGGTCTTTTTCACTGTATACTGCAACTCCTGTCACTGTTTATAAAACTTAGGGCATAAATCTCTTTTAAATAGACAAAGATAAATTTTAATTCTGTTGCTGTATTTATTAAATCTGAATTAATTCAGACTTGAACAGTAATATTCACACCCTCCTAAATCTACTTGACTTTGAAAAGTTCTGGGGAACTTAAGTTTCTATTCAAATATTATACAGTGTAGACAGTCTAGTACCCCATGGAGCAGACCAGTGGAATAGCCACAGGGTTGGTTTTGGGGGTTGAAATCCCCCTAACCAAACCTTTAAATGCAAAAAACGCCTAAAATAGTGGTCTTTTTCTCTCCCCCCTTAGACTCTTTCCTCATTTCGTGTTCCGTCCCCCCCCCCCATGACACAATCCTGGCCACGCTACTGGAGCACACTCTTGTTTCCTCAGCTCCTCAGTCTGAAACCACTTTCCCCCAAAGTGAAGAGGACTGCTTCCAATTTTAGATGCAAACTTCATTACCATAACATCACTTACTGTATTCATTTACTTTGTCATGAATCATGTTATTGTTTTAAAGCGGCTCATTGAGTTGGTTCGTGAAACAGGCTTTTACAAAGTTTTTCTTTCCTACTTGTCCGACTGGCTAGCTGTTTTCTCAATCTACTTGCCCACATAAATATCTACTTGTCCAATTTAAATCTGTTGAGTACATATAATTTTTAAAGTCTAAAACTACAAATGCAATTTTGCACAACTCAAAAATTTAAGGCTTGGGCACAGGCTTATAAACATGGATAAAGCATGTAACATGTACGTCTGATCTGTAGATGGTTGCCACCGACAGGGACAAAAAATGCGCACCAAGGCAGGCTGTGAAGTTAATATTCGTATGATTTGACGATGACTCTATTATACTTTTAAACAAACGTTTGACTAGAATGGAAAAGTATATCATATTCCTGCAATACGTGAAGTGATTTTGATCTTATCTTGCCATATTTCCAAAATATTCCAACTTTTGTGCAAAATCTGGGAATTGACTTACACAAAATCATAGCAGAGAGCCATCTTGGTGCGCTTTTTCTCATGCATATGTTAGCTACAATGTAACTTGCAGAATGCTCTGTGAATGCACAGGAAGTCCATGGGCCGGGGATACTTGCCGGGCCGGCTGCAACATTGAGTATGGTAGTTGCTCGAGTGATTTTTTACTTGTCCTGGCTGTCGGGTGGGGGATTTTTTGAAGCCTGTCGTGAAACCAACAAATTTTTCCAAACCTGTTAAGTTTTCTTCACATATCAATGACAAAAGGTCAAACTTAGACAATCCCCATATCCTACACACAAGTAACTGTTTTATGAGTGAGTACTTAACGGTTCAATTTGGTTTTCAAAAATTTGTGACCAGACACTTTTTCAAATTGTGCACAAAACCGTTACAAGTCCGGACACAACAACATTCAAAATTTTAACCTTTTCCGTAACTATTGGATATGAAAATTAACTTACATGGTAACTGTAAGGATTGTCATTTAGTAGTGACCCTTGAACACTCTCATTAAGGTATTGGTATCAACTCAGTGAGCCTCTTTAAGATAAATGTGTGTACTCCTGTAGTGGTCAACTGAAAGTCTAGACTCAAATAAATGTCCTGTAAATTTTGTGTTTCACTAAGCCCAGGGTACTACTCTATGAGGGCATGGGTATTATGGTGATACCAACTCTGTGGGTGACATGGACCACTGCATGATTTAAACGGGACCAGATGTTGCCTTCTTGTGAATATTCACTGGCATTCATTCTGTCTCAAGGCTACATATTTCTATGAATATCCAAAAGAATTTGTTCTGTGTTCACTTTGACAGGCATTAAGGATACTGTATGAACTGGGCAAGGAATATGCTGCATAGCCTGCTACTGTACACAGGTAAAGACTCTAGTGAATGACTTGCCACAGAAAGAGAAACGGGACTACATTAAATCTCTGAGTGCATGCCAGTTTTTTACTAAAAATGTGAAGAACATAGTATTGAACTTTTTCAGTTTAATCCTTGTTTGAGTGTTGTGACTATTTCTTTTGATTTTATTCAGGGTGCAGCAAGCCTTAAACCTCTCCTTGATGCAGCATTGGATTTTATCCCAGCAGAAAAATGGTCTTCATCTCCTGTCGCTCTGAAAGCCACAGCTGGATTAAGACTGCTCCCAAAGGAGGAGGCTGATGCGCTTCTTGAAGCGGTAATCCTTTATTGCATGATGTAGATGTTTTTCATGAATATTCATTACTCTACTTAAAGGGGGAAGTTACCTGATCTAGTGAATTAAAGTTTGATAGGAATACAGTAGTATTATTACAGAAAACTGGAAGAACTCTCATTCCCGTAAGCACAGACACTCTGACCAAGGAGTGCCCAATCAGTATGGTTGATTACAGTCTACTGGAAGACAGTAGACTAAAGCCCAAGTTGACCACGAGGGGGTGTGGAAGAAATGAAAGAAGTGAAATTTTTCTTTACATGTAACTATATGTTGCAATTTTGGTACTGGACTAGTAGACCTTTGGACTAGTAGACCTTTGGACTAGTAGACCTTTGGTGTATGGCTACTTGAAAGATAGATTTCGGTCAGAAAATTTCAGGCATTCTAACTCTGTCATCTTCCTGTGTGTTTGTAAATTATGTGTCAATAGTGGTCCTGGATATTTGCATTTTCTGCTCTTTTAAAAAACAAAAGGGTTTTTATCCAAAATTACTTTGAAACTTTCCTTTCTTCGGTTTTTTTTTTTTTTTTTGGGGGGGGGGGAGGGGGAGGAGGTTTGCAGATCCAAATAATAAGCACTGTAGCATGTATTAAATAGTGTACTTATGATGGTCTTTCCAGTGTGCATACTCAACTATTGTATTCACATAGTATTACAGATTAAGCTGGCAAAGGGGTAACAAATAGATTTCAAAAATGTTGTTTACAAGATTGAAAATGACCACCTTTGACTTGATATGATGGAGTCTGCTAATGCAAATTGGGGCACTGCATTTCCCCAATACTTTGATGGTTGATCAACTTATTTGAATATTCATAGGCATCCTCCTAGCAGGAAGCCAAGGTGGACTTTCTGATGTCTGAGGTGATTTAAGTAAACATTTATAATTTTCACTGGAGCATTTTAAACCACATGTCTAGGTAATACCAGGGGGTCAAGATAACTACAGCTCAGGAAATGAGAAAATGTACTAGTTCTGTAATCCCACTTGTGAGTGTTATCAGTTGGTTTGGTTTACAGTGAATTGTCTTGTAATATTGTTATCAGATGTGCTTCCTGAATTTATAGACCAGATGTTCAGTCTACAGTACATAGCTGGCTATACAGCATATTCCTTGTTCAGATATCCCTAATGCCTGCCAAAGTGAGCCCTAAAAAAATTCTTTTGGATATTCATAGAAATTCATAGAAGCTCAACAAAGGGCGGACATGTTACTGCAACACCCAAATTATTCAAACTAATGAAACCCTTTGTTTTACAAAAGAGTTTAGGGGGCCAAAAGCTTAATGAGAGGCCCCTATAAGGTGCAATCAAAAGATTTTAAGGGCTATTTATTAAGTTCAAACATTGCTGAGAGCCTGCAAAGGTGTTCCTCATAAGTAAGAAATTAACAGACTGACTTTTTTGTGTTTTTGGTTTCGATGATAAGAGAAACCAATGCATTCATGATGGTGTGCGTGTGTATGTATGTGTGTATGTGCGTGTGTGTATGTGTGTGTTTGTGACACTTTGCTTGTTAACACGATATCTCAAGACAGGAATGTCTGACAGTTTTCAAACTTGGTACATAGATGCGCCATATTGAGAGGAAGAACTCTATCGTTTTTGGTGGCGGTCAAAGGTCATTTGGGGTCACCAGGGGTCAAAGTCTGAAAATCTTGTTAACACAATATCTCAAGTTTGAAAGCTTGGATGTATTTCATATGTGGTGTGTGGATGCGTTATGGTCAGGAGATGGTCCCTATTGTTTTTGGTGACGGTCAAAGGTCATCTGGGGTGACCAGAGGTCAAAGTCTGAAAACCTTGTGAACGCAATTTCTCAAGGTAGGAAACTTGGATAGATTTCATATTTAGTATGTCGATGTGTTATAGTCAGAAGATGGTCCCTATTGTTTTTGGCGGAGGTCAAAAGTCATTTGGGGTTACCGGGGGTCAAAGTCTGCAAACCTTGTTAACTCGATATCTCAAGTTTGGAAGCATGGATATATTTCATATTTGGTATGTGGATGCATCATAGCAAGAAGATAATCCCTTTTGTTTTTGGCGGAGGTCAAAGGTCATCTGGGGTCACCAAGGGTCAAAGTCTGAAAATCTTGTTAACACAATATCTCAAGGTTGGAAACTTGGGTGTATTACATATTTTTTATGTGGATGCATTATGGTCAGGAGATGGTCCCTATTGCTTTTGTTGGAGGTCAAAGGTCATCTGGGGTCACCAGGGGTCAAAGTCTGAAAACCTTGTTAAAGCGATATCTCAAGGTAGGAAACTTGGATAGATTTCGTATTTGGTATGTAAATGCGTTATAGTCAGTAGATGGTCCGTATTGTTTTTTGCAGAGGTCAAAGGTCATCTGGTTTCACCAGGGGTCAAAGTCTGAAAATCTTGTTAACACAATATCTCAAGGTAGGAAACTTGGATAGTTTTCATATTTGGTATGTAAATGCATTATAGTCAGTAGATGGTCCCTATTGTTTTTGGTGGAGGTCAAAGGTCATCTGGGGTCACAGGGGTTCAAAGTCTGAAAATCTCGTTAACACAATATCTCAAGTTTGGAATCTTGGATATATTTCATATTTAGTATGTGGATGCGTTAAAGTCAGGAGATAGCGCCTTTTATTTTTGGTGGAGGTCAAAGGTCGACTGGGGTCACCAGGGGTCAAAGTATGAAAACCTTGTTAACGCAATATCTCAAGGTAGGAAACTTGGATAGATTTCGTATTTGCTATGTGGATACGTTATAGTCAGTAGATGGTCCCTATTGTTTTTTGTCGGAGGTCAAAGGTCATCTGGGGTCACTGCTGGTCAAAGTCTGAAAATCCTGCTTATGCGATATCTCAAGATAGCAAACATGGATAGATTTCATATTTGGGTATGTGGATGCATTATGGTCAGAGGATGGTCCCCATTGTTTTTGGCAGATATGAAAGGTCATCTGGGGTCTCCAGGGGTCAAAGCCTGGAAACCTTTTTAAATATGATCTTTCAAGAAAGCTGTTTGTCCATTTTTCTGTCTGTTGTTTGTATGTCTAGCTATGAAATGACAAAATTATGTTTTGAACATGCTAGTATAACATTTGAATGAGAAGATAATGGTGCATGATGGCATTCTTTGAAACAGAACATTTATGTATCATCAAAACCTCAATGCAGTTTTGCATTCTAGTTAATGAAATGAAAAGATGGGATTTTACCTTGGCTTATTCTGGAAAGTTGGACAATTTTCCCTACCCCCTTCTACGGATACTGGTACTGGTATAGCCATTATGCATTATACTTTGCCTATAAAGCATAAGTATTAAAAGAGGCAATCTAGTTCCTCACAACTGAAGAAAGGCTCTGTGCTAAAATAAACCAGACAGTTATAAAAATAGACATTGCAAAAACCTGTTATGGCTACCACCATACTGACTTCCTATACAATTGACACAGCATACTGCAGTATGTCCTATGCATAGATTGTCACTACTGTATGTGTGAGTTTACAGTAGGCATAGCAAGATGGCTGCCTGCTATGGTTTTGTGTGTGAAAGTTGACTTGGTCAATTTGTCAAAATCAATAGATTTTGCAGGAAACTTAAATATTTTGGAAATAATGCAAGTTAAGGTCAAAATCACTACGCAGATTGAGAAAATATGATATTTTCCACCATCAAGTCTAAATTTGTATGAAATGTTTCAGATGTGTTAAAATTTATCAAATTTAAGTTTCATGGTGGCCATCTTGGCACACATTTTTGGGTTCTTTGGTGGGGACCATTTAGATCACGTGATCCTCTGTCCATGTATATGAAGTCCATGGTATGAAGTCTGTGGTCCCTACTAGAAAACAAAGGAAAGTTGTTGCTGCAAAAATGTAGAATAAACTCAATGACAAATGAAAAGGAGGAGTAGAAGAAGGAAATAAAAAAGGAAAGAGACAAATAAAGCAGAAAGGGGAGTCTGATAGACTAAAAATAGATTCTTTTAGTTAAAGGGACAATCAGAGTTTGAGAGAGAATATTAACCTTTGGTTAAGGCACCTTGTTTTCCCTTTCTGAACTGGTTGTTTAATGTTTACCAGAATATAGAAACATTAAAGATAGGTCTCTCAGGTCAGAAGAAATGTTAATTTTGTGTTAATTACTGTTGAAGGAAAATTTCTGAAATATTTGTTGGGTATTAACAAAATTCCACACACAAAATGTATATTTCTAGTCCTCACTTTTTCATTGTCTAAGTGTGGAGTGTGGTATACCAAATTTTCATCCCTCCCTCCCCTTTTGTCTAATGGCTGCCCAAGGGTCTAGCTGATTTAGTTTGCAAACAATTACAGGGTTTTTTGACAGGATTGTAAACAAAGCTCCCTCTGCCCATATGCTGTATGCTGTGGTTAGGGCTTCTTGGAGCTTGAATAGATGTTTATGAAATGGGGTAGTAATGTCTATCATCAAATTACCGTAGGTAATTGGCCAAGGAAGGAACTCAAGTGGATATTTTAAAGGCAGTCAACTCTCACCTCAAACTACAACTTTTGTAGCAGTTAATAGAAATTCGCAATTGGCACAGACCTTTGAGTAAGAGCAAATTCAAAAATTTTCAAAGTACTGTAGCTCATATCAAACAGCATACTGTACTGAGAAAGTTTTGAGTACACATTGGGGGTCTTGTTAACTCATCCTGAGGCAAAAAACGAAGGTTTTCTCTGGATGGATGAGGATATGTTTCAAACAGTTGTGGGCCTGTCATCAGTAAGTATAGGTTAGGAGAATTGGAACAGTCTGGAGTGAGAGAATTAGGTCCCACAGGGTATTTTACAAACCATGGCCATCTGTTGTAGCCTCAATGGCATATGCTAGATTTACTTTTCACAGCTGCACAACATAAAGCTGTACAGTATTTTGCACATGTATATTGGGCTTTACCCATGTTATGCCCTGAAAAAAGCAAGCCTATGGATACGTCTTTATTTTGAACAAGGTTGGCTGAGTCAATAAGGTCAAAAAAGGTTAATTCATCACAATCTGATGAAACAAAATATGTATGATTGAACAATGTTTCACAACTCTGGACAAACCTGTATGCACTAGTATACAAATAATGAATGTTTATGAGTGCGATAGCGTAGAATTATTTCTTGAGTTGAAAGATTATCACCTTCTATTCAACTAGGCGAAGCCGAGTTGAATGGAAGGTGGCAACCTTTCAACGAAAGAAATAATTCAATGCTATAGAATGAATTAAAACATTCATTATTTGTTTTATATAGCACCTAACTTTCTAAATATTTCTTGGCTAGAATTTGATTTTGCCTAACGTTAGCCTACCGCAGTCAGAGTTTGTCCTGTCGAACGCAAGTTCTTGCGTGTATGCATTACGTACGATATAAATGCTGCAGTGATCATGCGTACATCATACTGTTTGTTATTTTCCTTAGCCTAGGCCTAGGCCAAGGTATGTACTGTACGTGATTCTCAATCACTGTAAGCCGGCCCACTTGTGACTTGTTCCAGTAAAGTAGCATATATTTCATTTTCTTTTAGGCCTAGGCTAAACACCTAATGACCGAAATAGATTTTCGTCAAAATTTGATAAGAGGACTACTTACTCGTACATTCAAGCATTCTCTGTCAAAAGCAGTTGTAATCCAATTAAAGTGAAACCTTTTGGCGCGGTATTTGTTAATGTTACGTACGTACGTACGTCTGCCGTCTGCAGTGTACTGTACATGTATGTAAAGCCTATGCTTGGTTCACAATGTGATTATCAATTCGCAACGACATAGTTAATTCAATGTGAACCGTACAAACTTCATAGGTCTATGCACGGCATAGCCTACTATCAGCCCTCTTGGACTACTATTGCATGATGGGGACTACTATTGCACTTTGACAGGATTGAATCGTGCGGATGGTGGGGAGCCAATGACAGGCATGTGACCATCAATCCTCCAATCAGATGAAGACAAATTAAGAAGGTGTTCTACAAACCAGAATAATGCATACAAGTGGGTAATCGCTATCTTTTGATGCACTAGGGCAGTGCCCTTGCTCATCACTTGGATCAACACTCCCAACATGCATTATATACTTTGCTAGTGCAAGATCCATGAATTGTTGGTCTACCTTTGCTTAAAGGTAAACTCCAACTAACTAACTATAGTTTGTTTAAAGGATAAATCCTCTTACCCCAAACTACAATTCTTGTAAGGGTTTACAGAAATTTTCAGTTGGCTCCGCTCTTTGATTGACAGCCATTATTCAAACAGTGCAGAATACCAAAGCTTTTACTGCACAGCATGAATTGTATTGAGAGTACTGCTTCCATTTATACACAATGAGCTTTATTTATTCTCATCCTGAAGCAATAAACTGAGATTGTATCTGGATGAGGATGAATTTCAGACAACTGTGGGAGGGGTTTTGGTATTAAAGAAGGTTAGGAGGGATATAGTACTGTTTGGGGGGGGGGAGAATTGGGCCTTTAAAGCATTCGGAAGTACTACCTGAGGTAAAACTTTAATGCTTTAAAGGTCAAAAGCAGTCCGTGTATTTACATAAATGGTAACGAAAATTGATATTTTTCCCCCTCTCTTTAGGTTTATCAGCTTTTTTCAGATTCTGCTCTCCATGTTGAAACTCCCGAGCAATCCATCTCCATTCTTGAAGGAAACATGGAAGGAGTCTACATCTGGTTTACTCTTAATTTTCTTCTTGGTAAGCTGTTTGTCAAAGTTGTTTCTTGTGTGCAGTTTCAAATCAGGGAAATTATCCCTCTTGAGTCAGCTTTGGAACCCTTTTGTTATGAACCAAATAAACAGTGTATAGATAAAGTTTACAAAGTAAGCAGCCGTCCACATCAGGAAAATGGTTACTGAACAGATTATCCTAAAGGATGTAAGGGGAAATCTTTCATCAAGGGCAATGTAAACCTCTGTAGTGGAGACCTTTTGTCCTGGAAAAATATGCCAGTAGTTATTTGTGAGAAGAGTGGCCTGTGTGTAAAGAATGATTGCAGCCTTTAAATTTTCCCCTTCTTTTGAGGAGCCATTCAGTCTAAGGCTGTTTGTTGGGTTTAAAATTTAGCTTAGAAAATGACTTTTACTCTTTGTCAAAAACCCACTGAATGAATCTTTTGTTTGTAAATCAGTGATCTTACAGTATGCTTACAAATGAAAAGCTGTTGCTTATGAAGTGTCATTATTCATGTGGAACATATTGTAGCATGTTATAAAAGAAAAGGAACTGTCAACAGAAGTTCTTCACTCAGACAGATCCTACTGTAGATATATATGTCCTCTTTTTGGTGAATGAGGTTGTCACTTCTTAAGTTTGTCCTTAAGTAAAGGACAGGTGAATCCCAGCAAGTATGGGAGTCAACCATTAGTGGGGTCCATTGGCCTTAAAGGGCAAGAGCAGTCACCACAACTTGAAGAAGTGTTGACTGTCCAGTTTCATAAGTGGCTGTTGAGAGTCATGTGACAAAATTTTTTCTCCTCAAATATAAAAATTTACTTGAAGTAACTGCTTGGTTTACCTTGGATACGCAATATTGAAGTGATAAAATATGATGGAGTCCCGAGACTTTGAAGAGAAATAGATGAAAATTGTGATATTTAGCTGATGCTGATCAAAATAAGTTTGGGGGCTGCTCTTGACCTTAAAATCATCTTAATTTGTTGTCTGTATGCAATGGGGCTGCCTTGCATTTTTGTCTCTCTGACAGCTTTGCAGCTCCTAATTGAGGGCAAAATTGAGGGGTGAAAAGTGGTAATTACTGCTTAGTCATTTTGAAAACCAGCATGTTAGCATATATATGTCCAAATAATTCTTACTTCAAAAACTTTAATGTCAGGGAAACATCATTCTCCAATTTCACACATTATGCACATAACTATGAATGCTGTTACCAAAAATTTCTTACTGTATGTGTTCTGCCTATTCTAATGTTAATCTGGGTACAAAAGCAAGGATGTGTTACAGAAAATTTCATTGTTAAAAGAATCAGCATGTGTGCACTTATTTGTGTACACTCATTAATACATTTGTGTGTGTACTTCCTTGAATATTTGATGCACTCTAGTGTGCCCATCGCAAATAAGTTTGCAGGTTTGCAGGTTGTATTTCCATTGTAAGCGTGTAAGAATTTAAATGCTCATAGAAAGGTGGGCTTGTGAAGACACCAGAAGCTGGCCAGTGGCAAGGTCCATGAACATGCAGTCACAATAAGTTCATATGTAAAAAAATTAGGTACAGAAAGCTTGAGAAAAACAGTGTTTTATAGATTAATGATGTTTCTTAGTACAACTTCTGACTATAACAAGGTGTCCTATCTTTGATTGGGGCACAGCAAGTTAGCTTTAAGATGCAGTAGACCATTTCTAAGGGATGTAGTCTTTTTTTCTTCTGGGTATTTTAACCCTTAACTATCTCTCACTTTGGGGTGAACTAAAATCAAGGAGTTCTGTAATATTCAGCTTTATCAACAACGTGATAGAGAGTAAGTAGGCCTAGATGACAGTAATAAGCAATGTAAACTCCTTGGCTGGGCTTGTATTTTGCCCAACCGGTAAGAAACAGATGAGAGTTCTGTCTCTTGACTTTTACTCTGTTGGGTAGCCCCATTCTATACCCTCGTGACATATTCAGTGAAATTGAGGTAACCTAAGGTGTTTTAGTATGCAACCCTCCATGATACAGATAAGAACTTAAAACATGATGAGCCCCAATCGTACCTGACTTAATCAGACCATATCCCTTGACTATTTGGATTCACCTCGCTTATAAAAAAAGTGTTTCAACCTGTGTCAGTTACCACACATAATCACCTGTGAAAAACAAAGGGAATCACACATGTTCTTGGGTGACAAACCTGTGTTTTTGGAACCCTCTTGACACAGGTTTGGCACAGGTTTACACATCTTTTCTTTTCTTCAATTTGGAGCCACAGGTTTTGATTCAAAATTCTTTGTTTATATTAGTTTGGATTGTCACAGGTTTTGCCAGTCAAACCTGTCCCAAAGTGAGACCACTGGCAAACCCATGTCAATTTCACAGAAACACACAGGTTTTCATGGAAATCCCTGTAAAAACCAGTGGCAAAAACAAGTAAAACCTGTGGATTTGGAACTAATTGACGCAACTTTTTTTGTAAGGGCTATAATAGCTCTATTGGGAAGCAGAATTACTCCTTCAGAAGTAAATGTTTGGTTTCACCAAACAACTCTTTGCACATTGTTTGAGAGTCAGGAGGACTAAAGAAAAAGTGTTTATGACTGACATTGTTTGTTGCTGTGTAGGAGGATTGTGCATTTCTTTTCTTTCAAATATGGACATTTTGGAGGGAAACTTCCACATCATTGCTTGAATCAATACAGCTGAATAATTCATGAATGTTTTATTCCTCCATAGGTGCTCTTACCTCTCAAGATACAAGTGTAGCCACAGTGGGGGCTCTAGACCTTGGAGGGGGTTCCACACAAATCACCTTTGAACCAACATCCTCTGTCACCCTGCAAGAGGGTAGAAAAAGAGATTTTATTGAAGAGTTTAGATTTCTTCACAAGAAATTTGAATTGTACACACACAGGTGAATTTCTATAAGTTATTCAGCATTGTCATTCATGCTTGGTGTTTGTACTGTTTTTGTAGCAAGAGGTGTGATACTGTAAATGTCTGATTATTAAAAGTGCATTTAAAGAAGCATATTAGGTTTGATAAATTAATATTCACATCAAAAGTTCTGTAAAAAGTGTAAATTTGGATCTTATTTAGTCTGGCTTGCAATGATTTTGTGTTCAAGTTGAAAACGTGTCTTGTCACATTTTGTTTTTAGAAACCAAGTGAATCATTAGTTACTCACCCATGAAACATTTGATGCAGGGATTATCTTGTCCTTGCTACGTCATGAAAACTTGACTGGTTTGGAAAATGTGGTGAATTTCATGACCCAACTCAATATACCACTTTAAATGTCATCAAATGTTACAAACCCTGCTGATTCTATGGCAAATATTTCTTAACTTATTTGGTTTAGACATTTTCACTCTAAAAAGATTTGGTGGGTTAGTTAGAGTTTTACAGCACAGTTTCCAACCTATTGGTTCAAGTAGAGCTGGTCACAGCCTTTTTTCAAGTAGTAGCTCACTGGCTTGTTTTCCTTACTACATTGCTTATGTGGAGCATCACGCACAAGGGCAGTACGTTCCATTTTTGGTTCCTTGCGTTAGCAAAAGGAACCTATGTAGTCAGGTTGGCGTGTGTGTGTGTATGTGTGTTTGTGTCTGTGACGCTAGCTTGGGTACGCTGTAACTCAACAAGGGAAAGTTGGATTAAATTGAAACTTGATATATAGAAGTGCCATAGTTTGAAGGTGTGCCCTTTTGTTTTTGGTGGAGGTCAAAGGTCATTTGGGGTCACCAGAGGTCAAAAACTAAAAACCTTCTCAACATGATATTTCAAGGTAGGAAACTTGGATAGATGTCATACTTGGTGTGTGGGTGTGTTATTGTGTAAGGATGAAACCTGATATGTTTGGTGAAGGTCAAGGGGTCATCTGGGGTCACCAGGGGTCAAACACTGAAAAATGTTTTGACACAGTATTTTAAGGTAAAAAGGACAGATTTCAAGTCAATCTGTGTTTGGTTAAGGTCAAAGGTCATCAAGGTCACTGAAGGTCACCCACTGGAAATGTTATTTAGAAAATGTTGTAAGCGAGATAAAGATAGGTTCAATAGATTTTTTATCTTACCTGGTTTTGCATGCTTACAAACCCAAACACCTTAGAAATTTGGCCTTTACATTCGTTCAGTAATGATTCCTTCGGGTTGTACACAGATTTTGGATCATTCAAAGTTTAAGAGGGCAATAACTGAAATCTGTAGATTTCAATGAGCACAGGTCACACTGCATTAAACTGGTCTCTCTGCCAGTGGAAGCAATGCATGGATTATACAGTATGTCTCTTTAATGCTGGTGTGCTCTCTGGGGTAACCTAATCCTCATTCTATTATCACACCCCATTAATCACTTGCTTTCTGCTAAACTGCTGAATAAACCCTGTTTTCTGAGTAGAGATAGCAAACGGGACAAATGGTAGATTGTTTTAAAGTAATAGCAAGTTTTATTTGAGAGCAGGTAAAAATAACTTATGAGAGAAGTACAAGGGGTGTTTTTCTCACTCTAACCACATTGTGTATTGTTCATTGGTGATAATATCAAGTTTGATTACAAGCATAAATACATATGGAAATGAGGAAATGTTTTTGAAGGATCACCAAGCATTATACAAGTTGATTGTAAGTAAGGCCACAAAAATTTAATTATTGATATCATGTAATATAAGTACTAAAATACCCCTTGTGAAGATGTTACAACCATTGAGTATGAGCTTTTGCTTTGCTCTATTTTGAAAACTGGCTTTACACTAGTTCTTATAATATCCAGCAAGGAACCACAGTGCCCATTGGGCTCTTGTTAGAGTCTTTGGTGTGACTCAACCTGGGAATAGAACCTGGTTTTTCAGCATGAGAGGCAGATGCTCTTACTGTTCGACCAAACACTCTGTCTCACTGTAACAAGAGGTGGCCGTAGGCATTTCAAGCAGATTGAAACTGTATAACATTTTCATGCAAGTGCATAGCCGGGATTTTGTCACAGGAGAATTGTGGGGATTGTGACATTGGGAAGGGGTTTCAGAAGAGGAGTCACCTCCCTTTCTCAGAAAAAGACAATTTTCACAGGTGTGAAATAGTGCAATATTTGTCCCTGGAAAATAATACATTTTAAAGGCAGTCATTCATCACCCTAAACTACAGTTTCAGTATACATATATCAAAACTCTCAATTGGTACAGCTCTTTGATTGGAATCACATTCAAACAATGCATGAAAGCTAAATTACACAGCATGGGCACTGAGAGTGTCTTGATTACACATTATGGACTTGTATGGCCACTGGGACAAGCCATGAAGCAATAAACAAGGATTGTGTCTGGATAAAGATGAGTTTTAGATAAATGTGGGAGGCGCTAGAGGTAAGTAGGTTGGGAGAATTGGAACTGTTTGGGATGATGAAAATATGCCTTTAACATGGCCATAAAACACAGACATTTAGCTACTCACCACCTTAATTCCAGACAATATCACTTCAACAGTTTGAAAAGAATGTGTTTTAAGGCCCTTTTGCTTTTTTTTTTTTTTTTTTTGCCAAATGTTACATTATATAGATAGTAAAAAGATTTGCAACAATAACCTGGGATTCCCTGCCAGAAAACAGCATCCATTAAATCTAATAGGTTGAAGGACCACTTTATCACTGAAGTGTTTATATGACTTTGGGGCATGCAGTATTGTGTACTATTCTTTCCAAACTGTTGAACAGGGAACAGCACAAATTGAGGTAGTAGCTAAATGTCTTTGTCTTATGGCCCTGCATAAAGTAGCAGTTGGGTGTAAATAAGGGACATCCTGCTGTGACATGTAAGTTATGGTCTTTTTGATGAGTGTTTAATAGCCTGAAGTTAAGTAAACACCCTTGTGGACATTAAAAAAGTCGGGTGTTTTCACTTTAAGTCTTAAGAGAGGATGTTTATGTCATGGTTTCCCTTCCAAGTTCTGGTCGCAAGGGATGTTGAAAATGACATTTATAAACATGCATTTGTTATGATTATACTTATTGATATTAATAATCTTTTAGTTCTATTGGTCTGTTACAGTCAGGTGACCATGCATTATCCCTGAATAAACTCATGAAAGCACTGATATTAGACAACTCCATTTTACTTGCAGTTGTGCTCTTTTAACATAGTTGTATACAGTTGCATCTTTCCTTCCTTGTAATCTTCAAATCAAGGACTGTTGTGTGAACAAAGTTGTACAACTCTAGGACCTATGCATTAGAAAAGGATAATGCACGGTACTTCAGTATTTAACCTTAAATAAGCCAGTTTAGAGTTACCATTTTCTTCTAAAGGTCAAAGGAGTATGTATTCTTAGGATAAACCAATGTTGTTACAGCAGTGCATAGCACACAGTGTATGTACCTGTGCCAAGTGCATGGCAAGTCTCTTGGGGTTATATGTTGTATGGGGTGGGGTGCAATCATAGCACATGTGCAGTAACGACTCTGAACTGGCTCATTGATGACCACTTGTCTTTCCTCCATTTCATCCTACAGTTACCTTGGTTTGGGATTGAAAGAGGCTCGTCTGCAGGTGATGAAAATTGGTCACAGTCTTTTGCCAACAGATGGAAGCAGAAAAAGAATAGGTGAGAGGATGTCAAATATATCATACTTGCCAACCGTTCCATTTTCTGATCTGAAAAACCCATCAAAATCAGAATTTCATGTTTTTCTGAATCTAAGTATAAAAAATATTCTAATACCAAAAATGATCTGAAAAATGACAACCAGAAGGTTGACAAAAATACACATTTAGACTGGAAAAGAGAACCCACTTATTGAGATTAGTGCTAGTGCCCAAACCTCACACAATCACCTGTTTACGTATGTCCCGTTTTCTGAGATAGTCTTTCGTTTTTCGGAATGGACGTTATACTCAATGGAGAATAAGGACCATTATTTCTAGGGTTGTTATTCTGAAACAAAAAGAAGGGTCATTGTTTTTATAAAAGGTTAGTGTTGTTATTCCAAATTCAAAGTAGAGGTCTTTATTCTTAAGGGTCATTATTCCAAAAAGAGAGAGGATAAGGGTTGTGATTAAACCTTATTATTGATTCAGAATAAAGATCATTGGAAATAATGACCCTAGTTCTTGACTGGGATTAACAAACCTTTGGAATAACGGTCAGAACTTTTATTGGGAATAACAATGTTTGGGAATAACTATTTTTTGGAATGTGATCCAAATTTCTATTTATAATGACAATTCAGAGTAATAACCCTTTGGAATAATGATCAGACTCGTTTTCTGAGATGGATGGCAGTGTTGGTAAGTATTATTATATGCTGAAGTGTGAGTGATAAAATGTTTGGGTTTCTTAGGGATCTGATGTTTGGTAGAAACATTTGTAGAAAAAGTTCCAAATAAAAATTCTAGATACAGTTGTTGATAAAAAAATGACCAATCGTAATGAAATAAAATGATAAAGCTAATTAAAGTTTTGTTGAAAAATAGACAGGAAGTAATAAAATCCGGCTTAAAGTTGGGAAAATTCAGTATTTCATATTCATTTATAGGTATGAAATTGACAAGAATGTGTTAACTAGATTATATTTTTTTTAGCAGGTGCAATGTTTCAGCAAAAACTGACCAGGTCTTGTAATTATAACACTTTGAGTCTGAATGGGTAGCCTATTGATCTTTTGAGGTTTAATTTTTGTCTGGTAATGTTCCTTATCAGGCAATCCTTGTTCTTTGAATAGCATGATCTGTATACAGGTATTATTTATTGCTGCACAGCCCCTTTCTACCAATTACTGTGTGTTCAAAGTGCTTCACCCAAATGTTTAACTGTTCAACAGCCAAGTTGATGTAAGTTACCTCACGGGAACCCATTAAACCCATGAATGGAAGGAAGCAATAGAGATAAAGCATACTTCTTGCCAAGAAATAAATTTAATGAACCTTGCAATTCTCAGATCAGCAAGCTATAGATTTCGGATGAACTCGGAAAACTCTGATGCCTCAGCCGATAGTCCATGAAACTCTCTAGAAATTGTTATTTTAGAAATGTTATTTTTAGATACGGTTAGTCATTACAAAGAGAAGCATAATAAAGGTAACTTGTAACTATTTTTCTTCCAGAAAATCTTTTTTACACTCCATGCCTACCTCCGAATAGTACAGAGAGTTGGGAGTTTGGAGGGATCACTTACACAGCTCAGTCAGTGCATACGGATCTGACTACAGTGTATGATGACTGCCACAGTATTACCAAGAAATACCTTCAAGAAATGAATGTGCATTCTCCCTCAGAAATCCATAAAAAAGATTTTTATGCCATGTCGTACTTTTGGTCCAGGGCTGGAGAGGTTCATCTTGTCGGTAAGTGATGAAAATGAGAGGTCAAAGGCCAATTTATTACTTTGTTACTATAGTCTTAATGGGACAATCAAAGTTTGACAGCAGACATGAGTGCTGGTTTTAACACTTTGTTCTACCTTTGTAAGTGATTATTTACCAGAATCTAGTAACTACAAAGACAGAAGAGGTCTGTCAATTAACAAACATGTTAATTTAATTTCAATAACTGTTGAACAGGAATTTTGTAATTTTGTTTGGGGAACAAAATGCCTCGCAAATGCAAGACTAGACGGCTTCATCCATACTGTGACCAATCACAACATCAGACCATGATGACAGATCATTTTCTGTTAGTTTTAACTCTATAAATGATTATGGTACAAAGTTTAAGTCATAGCAAACTTGTTAAAACATACTCTGTGATTGTGCCTTAAGGCCATGATTTGTTCCTCTCAAAGTTCAAAAAATTTGACCCAGATTTATTTCATAACAACAGCTAAAATCCTACAGATTTCTCTCTGTTACTCTCTCAAGTATCATTCAGGATATTGCAGAACATAAGATATTGAGTATTCATGGTAATTCAGATAGTGACTCTTTGTAAATTTCACAAATGAGTGATGAAAATATTTTCAGATGGTGCTCAAGAGCTATTGCTGAAATAGGATAGTCGCCTACACTAAACCAAAGTGTAGTGGCTGTTTTTTATATTCAAGTTTTCTGCTATATCTCGTGCTATTTATATGTACAGTTGACATCTGAATGTCATGCTACCACCTTTCACATCCATTCTATTGAGTTATGTAAAATTGACTGTGCCTATCAACCCAGCTGTAACATTCATTAAACTATGCTTCAGAGAAGGGTCAAAGGTCAAATCAAGTTTCTACTCATTCTGGTGAAATTTGCATCAAAGTCCAATTTGTGGTTCCCAAGATACGAGCAGATGAAGTTGTCAGATTTTCAGCAGAAGAACTTAAAGCAGCACATATATCTTCATATCCTTACATCAATGAGAATTTTACCAAATTACCATTCCACATGGGGAGCTCCTATCCCTGTTCACTTCAGTGTCAACACACAGACTTAAAAAAAGGGAAAAAAAATATTCCTTGTCAATGTGAGGAAGAGGTATAACTTCTGCTGCCCTCAAGTTCACTTTGGAACACAAATATGGTAACTTCATTTGCTGATATCTTGAGAAATACATGTCTGATATGAAAGAAATTTGCTCCATATTGTGCAGATTTTATTGTGAAGATTTTGTTCCTTTTTGGTTTTGATGAAATAGAAACCCATACAGTCGTACTAGCATGTGTGTGTGTTCATGTATGTGTGTTTGTGACACTTGGCTTGTTAACATGCTAAGGGAAACTCTGACAGTTATCAAACTTGGTACATAGATGCCTCATATTGAGAAGAAGAACCCTATTGGTTTTGGTGGAGGTCAAAAGTCATCTGGGGTCACCGGCAGTCAAAGTCTGAAAATCTCATTAATATGATATCTCAATTTAGGAAAATCAGATAGATTTTATATTTGGTGTGTGGATGGGTTATGGTTAGAAAATGGTCCCGTTTGTTTTTGGTGGGGGTCAAAGGTCATCTTTGGTACATTTCTCAAGGTTGGAAACTTTAATATTTTGCACTTGCAGTATGTGCATTTACATTATGGTAAGAAGATGGTCCCTACTTTTGTTGGTGGAGGTTAAAGGTCATCTGGGATAACAAAATTATTTTTTGAACAAGTATACTGTAACATTTGAGTGAGAAGATGGGTACATGATGCTATTATTTGAAATGGAACATGTATGTTAATGCAATTTACATTCTGTTTCAGATATGATAATTGAATTTTTGCTTTAACCCTTCCTTTCATAGTATTGAACAGAAAAGAACAGTTTTGAAAGTGTTCTTATTCTCAAAAGAGCCTTGGTTTTTGTAGGATGTGAAATGAAAAGGCCTTGGAGATAAGTGTGAAGTTTAATCATAAATTTTGAAGTTCATGAATTTTGAGATAGTTCCCTGCTTAATATTTTGATCTTTGATGTTTGTAATTTTTTTAAAGTTGATAGTCAGTTTGTCAATACATTGCTTTGCTTCTATCCATGTCCAGATGAACATGTCGGTGGATCTACAACAGTTGGAGAAATTACTAAAACAACCCAGAGAGGTAATTGCTAGTTTGTTTTACAATGGCAAGCTGACTTGATTTGAGCTCTCTTATTATGTCTAAAATACAAACTAGCCTGTTCCCCTCACCACAATTAGTTTCAATTCTCCTCACCTTCTTACTTAATCCACAACTGTCTGTTCATCCTCATGCAGGCACAATCTCAGTTTATTGCTTCAGGGTGAGTATACGACACCCCAGTTTGAAATCAAAATGCTCCCATGACAGTACATTTTGTGTAGAATGAGCTACAGTACTTTTCAATTTTTGAACTTGCTGTCAATCAAAGTGTTGTGCCAATTCAGAATTTCTCTAGAGTACTTCAAAAATTGTACTTTGGGTGAGAGTTGACTACCATTAAATGTATATAGGACATGGAATGAGGGAAGGAGAAGCACAGTTAACATCAATTTGAATAAATACTCACTTCAACACCAGTTTCATGTTTGTTCTTGGTGCTCAAGATAAGCAGTGAAGTAGGGAAAACAAGTATGTGAGTCACAACTGGGAAAAGGGCCTTTGCTCAACTTGAACCAGTTGTTTGGAAACTAGGCTATAAAACTCTATCTAACTAACGAACTTAATCCATGTTTTGAATGGTGTGATATAGCACAGAGTAAATGCTGCTTACATTGACGGCAGCATTTGGTGCATATAAAAAATGTCCATAGAGTAAGAGCCTGCATGAATGTATGGTAGCTGATAAGTGCCTGATTGGCAAAATCATAAGTGTGGTCAGTGGATTTCACTGATGAGGATGTATTTGTGTTTTTCAGGATTTTGTTAAACCTTTTGCTACCAAAGGGGGCCTATTTCGCCATATGCTGGGATAAATATTTATTTCCATGTACACATTATGTATTTACTGGCTCCACGGGCTTAGGTTTTGTATGGAAACCACCGTATTTTCCTTTGCTATTACCCAAGAGGGTGTACTTCTTTGAAAGAACCTCTTTAAACCTATTCTGAGAACAAAACATGATGGCACTCCATAGGTTTATACCAAGCCATCCTAAGATGCAACACCGTGCCTGACCTGAAAACCTTGTTTGAACAAACAGACTCGTCCCATATTCTTGGCTTTCTCAAAGAAAGTAAACCTTTTAGAAATTTCTGACATGGCTCAAACCTTGCTATCTTTTTAGTAGACATTGATCCCCTGTTCTACCTTTTACTTTTTACTTTTTTATGTAGTTTTACCCCAACATCGTAACTTTATTTTACTTGGTGACACTATATAACACATTCGTGTTGGTGTGTCATTAAACCCTATCAAACAAACTAACTAACCTAAGGTGCAACAGTGCGATGGTTTTCAGTAGAACCTATGCATATAGCAAAAGTTAATTAGGCCTTTGGAGTGAAACCATGCATAGCAAAGGGGTTAAGAAATGACAGTTGCTGTGAAGAACTCCAGCACTGTATTGTGTCAAAACATAGTTGGTTTGGAATTATGTGTAAAAATGTGTAAGCGTTAGTCCGTGCCCGTTTCTGTTTGTATGTTTTGTCACCCTAGAAATAACAAAAGGGTATGCTCACAAAAAAATGGACACCTGATAGTAGCCACGTAATATTTTAGCACTCTAGTACAAAGTTGTGATACTTCAGTAACCTGCAAGTTTCACATACATAATTGAAATGTGCATTTGGTTATAGTCCACTGGGATGACATTAAGTGTAAAGTGTCCAGTAAAAAAATTCTTTCTAATGGTAAATAAAATTGCACATATTTAATGTGCAAATTAAATGAAGAGTAGAAATAGCTTCTATGTGTGCTCTTCCTCCTACACTGTATGTTCCACCTAGTGGTGGAGCATCCCTTTGGTATGCAGGATGCTAAGATTTGATCCCTAGGTTGAGTCATATCAAAGACTTTAAAAAATGGAACCTGCTGCTAATAGTCATGATGCTCTTTATATCAGTGGGGCAGGAGAATAATCTAGTAACCCACAACTGGAAAAAGGGTCATGAGGCTAAGGGGGGGGGGGGGAACAGGGTGCTAGATTAGTCAAAAGAGTAATCAATTGAGGTGTTAGTTTAAAACTTCAACAAACCAACAAATTCACCTCTGAGCTAGTAGCCAAGATCTTACAGGACACTGCTTATTGACACAACCCATCAGAATACTAAAATAGTGGCATCCACTGACTCCAACTTTAAGTTTGGCTTGTCACTAATCATACAAGTTGTGGTTGGTTCAACATTGTGTCTGCTTTGTTGAAGTGAATGCAACCTTAAATTGTGGAAAACCTCAGTTTCTGGTACTTACTTAAAAAAATACATACATGACCAAAAAATGGTGACCAAGAACATGGAAAGCAAGTTATCAGTAATGTAAAGCAAAAGTATTTAGACAAGAAAAATATATTCTTATGAGATCACTTGCTCTGGTCCAGAGTAGCCATGATCCCCAAAGGGACAAAATTCCTGAAGGGCCATGAACCCTAATGCAACACTCATGATATTTGCAAAGTGCAAAAAAACCTATAAACACTGAGCAAGAGACCATATGTTTAATAAACCCACTCACAATTTTATGCAACTGTATTTTGGTAAGTAAATGAACGAAACAATAACTATGGGGAAAATGATAAATTAACATGGAAGAATGATTGCCCAAGTGGCAATAAACCCATTCATGTGCGGTGAGGCGGTATAAAGCACAGTGATCAGGATACATCTGTTCTCTCCTAGGGGACTTTTCTTGAGGGGTCTTTGATAATGGGTGCACCTTTTCTTCAAACCTTCAACACTGTGACTGTCAAGCCAGTAGGAGTGCAGTTGGCTGTGACCAGCTGTAGTTTTATTGGTTAAATCCCTACAATCCTCAACAACATTAAATGGGATAAACCCTGCTGGCCCCATAAGTTTTGAAATTTCAGAACACCTTGGACTGCTGCAACAGTGAATTGGGGAGTGGGGCAGCAGATAGGGGGATCATATTAAAATGTACTCTGTTCAATTTGCTTTTTTGTTCCATTACTTTAATCAAGAATTATGGATTCACTTCACAGTTTGTAGTCAGTTAGACAGACTTTTTTGGTCCAGATTCTAATCAATTGATTCAGGTCAAGCTGGTTACATACTGTTTTCCAGTTGTGGCTTACTGGCTTGTTTTCCCTAATTCATTCTTTATGATAAGCACCAAGCACAATGGCAGTAGGTTCAGTTTTTAAAGTCTTCGGGATGAATCGGCCGGTCTCGAACTCCTGATCCCCGGACTGCAAGTCTGATGCTGTATGCACTTGACTACTTAATCAGTCTTTTTCACTCAGCTTGTGGATATATTTTGCATTTATTTCTATTTTTGTTCTTTACGTTTTTCCTTGTCAGTGTGCCATGACCCAGAATTAAAATCTTTTCTATGTATGGACATGGTGTTTATCAGTACTCTTCTTACAGAAGGTTATGGCTTGTCTGAAAGTGTCAATTTGCATGTGAGTATGAGGATGGTATCATTTTTAAGCTGTTTTAATGCCAAAGCTGAAATCTGCTTCAGATGGCAGGTGGGATGCACAATTTGTTATTGTAGAACAAACAAGGAAATTTCTTCAAAAAAAATTTCCACAAATCCCCCCTATTTGTATTGATAAAATAAAAAGTGTGGCCCACCAGGAAGTGCAGCAGATTTTTGCTTTGGCAGAACACACTCAAACAGAGGTTTTAATATTTAGAGAGGAAAATTGGGATTTTTACCCCCCCCCCCGTGTCCACATCGTGAATATTGAGGAGGGCACTTGTGTGCTTTCTGTAGCATAATGAGTCATGCCCTAGGCGTTCCTTGTGTTAAGATGAAACTGTTAAGATGAAACTGTGGGCAAGTTTTCCAACTGAGTTGAAGAGATCATCAGACTTCAAATTTGCACTTGCTGGAAGTATCAAAAGGGTGTTATTTGGATAATAACTATGTACTGCATTAAACTTGACCCAACCCTAGATGACCAAAACTTCCTTGGGTAACCCTGAGTTTGAATAGCATCAGATTGTGGGTTTACTCAGGTTGGTGTTTATACTTGTATTAACCTCAGATCACAAGGTTCTGCAGTTGTAAACACCATGTTTGTGTTAATCAGTGAAGGTAACAGGTTTTACAGCACCAATGACCCATAGTCTAACATTATCCAGTAATTTGTATGTGAAACAGTTGACCTTGTTACTATGGTTGCACAACCCAATCAATCTGTCTTGGGGTATGTAAGAACAAAGACTGGAAAACATGTTGTTAACCTGTGGTTTTGCTTTGTTCTTGAATGTGGTAACTCGGGAGTGTTGCAGGGAGACCAGGCCTTAGGTTGCTAAATAGTTTATCGTGGTTGTTTTAATGATGATATTATGGATGTAGAAGGCACATTTAGTTTGGAACTGAATGTGAGCATACCCAGTCACCAGCCTATATTTTAAATGCCACAACTTTGATGGTGGTTGTGATGACAGCCCGGTTAAGAGTCAGTATGCAGCAACTAGTGAAATGAAAAGTTTTAAATATAAAAAGTTGATAACAAGATTATTTTTCCCCTCTTTCCAGATTTGTCCCAAAATTGGCAAGTTTGAAGTAAGCTGGGCACTAGGTGCAACAATAGATCTTCTCCGTACACACTGGGACCACCTCTGATGATATGTATCGTTACTTGAACTGCTTCAGTACAAATGTGCGAGAGTACGAATCACAACCACCTTATCTTCCAAACTTTCCCATGTATTTTATAATTTAATACAGTTATTTATTGTGACTGATGAGTGTAACTAATTGACAAAGTTAGAGCTGCCAACTGGTCTGGTTTATGTGGAACAGTTCCCCTTTATCCTGCGAAAATTTGCTGTTCTCACTTCTCCCATGTCATGTTCCAATTTTCAGTATAACTGGAATTATGAAGATACATGCACAATGCTTTCCTTTTTTTCTTGAAATAGTGGATTTTTTCTGGACTGTTGAAGAAGAGGGCGGTTATACAAATGTGTGCTTATTTTAGTGTACGTTCAGTTAGTTGGGCCCTCAATATTAGCCTTTTTTCTACGGAAGGGGGTCCATCTGGTCATACTGAGCTTTTTTTTTCGTATGCACAATACCTATGTACCTGTTCCGGGAAATAGTGAGTTTTTGTATATATGCTGCCGTATTTGCGCTTGCTATATTCCAAGAGGATACATATGTATAACGTCTCTCCTCTTTAAGCCTATTTCATACCCAAAACACAATTACACACCAAAGATTTATAATGAGGTGCTCCAGGACACAGCTGAGTGCTATGGTTTCACGACAAAACCACATCTATAAAGTGATGGTAAATATTGGTTTTGTAGCAAAACCATGCGTAGCAAAGGGGTTAAGGTGGGATCTGAAATTGACAGGTACAGTAGGTAGGCATGCAGATTTTAGCATGGAATTAACTAAGCAGTTTGTTAATAATTATTATTTGCTAATGAGGGCTCAAAAAGTCTTCCAGACATACACCTTGACGTGAAACTACTCAAGATCCAGCCCTTGGCCCACTGGACCCCACCAGGGGCCCTTAGACAGGCCCCTGGACCCCAGCACGTTGGAGTTTTGCACTAGCACACATGTGGGTGGTGTTCCTTATCTTTACTCAGACAGGTTGGCAGCTCTGCAAGGTTACCTTTGTCAAGTCATTGCTATCCTTGATGTCATTTTTCGTTTTTGTGTCTTATGTCTTGTCTAATTTAATATACCTACTCATAGTGTTTCAAACTTTTAACCTCAAATTCTTAGCATAACTTAATATTTAAATTGAAAAAGGCCTTCTTAGTCTGTATGTGTCATCTGTTTATGTTTTATTGTTTAAAGACACGTATTGTACTTGAATGCTTTTACTTCAAGATGAAGACAATTGTCAAAATGCTTCAACAAAGTATAATTTTTTTTTTTGTTAGGGGGGGGGGAGGGGAGGGGTCATTTGAAACTAAAATACAAGACTTAACATTGGGGCATTTTGGGGAAAACAGACAGAAAGTAGTGTTTGTAATGTCAGGAGTTCAGAGTTTGACTGCACATAATGTAAGTAATCAAGAAAGGATAATCAACTGGTTTATTTTTGCAGGAGAAAGTTTGTCAGCAAAGGTGCTATAAAGTTTAAAAGCAGGTAATTTTTTATGTTTTCAAAATTGCTGCAACAGAAGATGTTTAAGACTTATGCAAAATATGTGTGCAACAGTATCCACTGTTTTCTTCTCAGAATTTTTTGTTGCAATTTCTTCTTAGTTGTCTTCTTAGTTGGCATGATTTCTTTTTTAAATTGTTAATATAACTAGAGGAGTCTCAAAGCAGAGGTTTGGCAACGTTGGTGAGGTTTGGCGATTAGTTTGTGTGATTCATTGTTTCTCTACTGTGTTGTTTAAAGAGTGGGAAAAATAGCCTGCAAGGGTCAGATTAAACCAAATTCTGAAAATTACTGTGATTTTGTGATTAATTTCATGGGTATTTATCGATAAATAATTACAAAAGACCACCCAGCATCCATTGAATCTTATCTGGCCGGTGATGAGAATCAAGTAAATTTTTAATGTTGCCCAAGTAGAAAGAATATGTTCAGAGTTTTTTCGTTATGAAATCCTGGACACTTTTATTAATAGATACTTTGTTTGCTTGGCGTTTATGGAGTGAGCGTAGACATATTCAGGCCTTGAAGGTTGAAGTGTGTGAGTATGATCTCACGCCATCTTTCCCCTCAAATCTTTGCTAGGGGTGTGATCTTTCATACACCTAAGTGAAGAATTTTAGCTCATATAAATCTATTGAAGTTGAATAAAACAGTACACCTATCACACTCCTTAATTTCCTGAGGAGTGTGATTTGTAGCACACCTGGAAATTCTAAAACTCAAGACTTGCATATTATATATAAAAATGTTACCTTCCTTGAGCCAGCATTCAGTTGGGAGTGATAGATTCAGCAGGTTTGACCTTCTGCTCCAATATTTACTAGTATTAAATGCTGCCATATGTTTAAATTGAATTACAAATTGTATTTTCCAAAATTAATGGTTCATTATAACGATACTCGGTTAGATGTTTTTTTTCATGGCATTTAGAAATTGAGGGTTCAATGCCTGCCATTTAAAGGGGCTCATAGTGTTGATATGATAAACTTATGAGAGTGTTAAAGGGTCACTACCTGTGGCAATGGAGATAGCGTGATTCATATCCAATAGTTATGGGAAAAAGTTATATTTTGAATTTTGTGACTTCCTGACTTTTAATGGTTTTGTGCATAATTTGAAAAAATGTCTGGTCACCAATTTTTGAAAACAGAATTGAACAGTTAAGTATCACTCCTAAGACAGTTGTTTGTGTGTAGGATATGGTGATTGTCTAACTTTGGTCCTTTGTCTTTGGTATGTGAAGAAAACTTAAAGAGGCTCATTGAGTTGATATTGATAACTCAATGAGAGTGATAAATGGTCACTACAACATGACAATGCTTATAGATAGCATAATTAGTCAGGTTTCATATCCAAAAGTTATGGGAAAAGCTAAAATTTTGAATTTTGCAATGTTCTGACTTGTAACGGTTTTGTGCACAATTTGAAAAAGTGTCTAGTCACGAATTTTGAAAACCAAATTGAACAATTAAGTACTCACACATAAAACAGATATTTGTTTGTAGGATATGGGGGTTGTCTAAGATTGACCATTTGTCATTGGTATGTGAAGAAAACTTAACAGGTTTGGAAAAAATTGTGGAATTTCATGAACCAACTCAATGAGCCGCTTTAATAGGTTCGGAAAAATTTGTTGAATCATAAGAACCAACTTGATGAGCTGCTTTATAGGGCAAAAACAGAAGCCCAAGCTTATTATGAAACAACAACTATTGTCACAATTGTAATCCTTTTTGTCTTCGAAGCATGTTTCATAATAGAGGCTTTTCACATGATGTCATAATACTCTCCGGCGGCCATGTTGGAGTACATGTAACTGTGTAGTAAACCACACTGGACGCACTTGCTCGTTGAATGTGTACACACCGTGCATACCAAAGTGCACACTGTGCAGCGCGTTCAGCACAAAGCCATGTGTATTTGGCATGATTGTCCCCCAGCATGGCTGTTCCGTGACGTAATTGCAAAGCCTCTATACTACAGGACTTGCATATTGCATATTCAAGGTAAACCAACCAATTACTCCTTTTAAATGGCATGCAAACAAGAAAACTTGTTTTACAGGGTTCTCAAGAGTCATTTATGAAATAGGATTGATCGCTTTACAGTTTAATTAGAGGTGCCTGCATTTCCCCTACAATGTTTAAAGTGTGCCTCAAGTCAAAATTCAAAAGTATATATTAAAGAGGATGAAAAATGAATTCTAACCATCCAGCTCCCATCTTCATAGGACATTCCTAAGCTGAGACAAAAAGTTTTAAAGCTTATTCACTCAACTGAGAATGGTATGTTGTGCAATAATTTGTAATGTCATTGTTGTACTACTCAGATTACAATCTTTGCATTTCTTTGTTTTTCTGAAAGTTACTGCACCTTGTATAAAGGTGTGATAGCACCCTTACTCATATGACGTGATGTTATCAATAAAGCCCTCTCTGTGCAATGTGCTATGCTAGCAAAGAGGAGGTGTTCGAGGTCACAAAAACGTTTTTAATTTTAAAGGGAAACAAGGCAGGTTGTGTGAGTTGTACAACAAGAAAGTTACAAATTATTGCACAATGGACAAATCTGTTTTTGATTCCTTGCCGAAGAGGATCACGAGAGGTCACGAGGTCACGAGAGGTCAATAGGTAAATTCCTTAGAAATTGCTTGTAAACACGGTATCTCAAGAAGAGTAAGTGTAACTAATCTCATATTTGGTGTGTGCATTGGCCATATTGAGTAGATGATCCCTATTGTTTTTGGTGGAGATCAAAGGTCATTTGGGGTCACG
This sequence comes from Holothuria scabra, assembly GCA_037179385.1. Classification (NCBI taxonomy): domain Eukaryota; kingdom Metazoa; phylum Echinodermata; class Holothuroidea; order Aspidochirotida; family Holothuriidae; genus Holothuria; species Holothuria scabra. The sequence goes on from CM074180.1 coordinate 77,403,177, forward strand.
ATATCTCAAGAAGGGTAAGTGTGAGTAACCTCATATTTGGTGTGTAGGTTGGTCATATTGAGTACATGATCCCTATTGTTTTTGGTGGAGATCAAAGGTCATTTGGGGTCATGAGTGGTCAAAAGGTCAAAACCTTGTAAACACGATATCTCAAGAACGGTACATGTGACTATGCTCATATTTAGTGTGTGGTTCGGTCATATTGAGTAGATGATCCCTATCGATTTTGGTGGAGGTCAAAGGTCATTTGGGGTCACGAGAGGTCAATAGGTAAATTCCTTAGAAATTGCTTGTAAACACGGTATCTCAACAAGAGTAAGTGTGACTAATCTCATATTTGGTGTGTGCATTGGCCATATTGAGTAAATGATCCCTATTGTTTTTGGTGGAGATCAAAGGTCATTTGGGGTCACGAGAGGTCAAAAGGTCAAAACTTCGTAAACACGATATCTCAAGAACGGTACATGTGACTATGCTCATATTTGGTGTGTGGGTTGGTCATATTGAGTAGATGATTCTTATTGTTTTTCATGTAGGTCAAAGGTCATTTGGGGTCACGAGAGGTCAATAGGTAAATTCCTTAGAAATTGCTTGTAAACACGGTATCTCAACAAGAGTAAGTGTGACTAATCTCATATTTGGTGTGTGCATTGGCCATATTGAGTAGATGATCCCTATTGTTTTAGGTGGAGATCAAAGGTCATTTGGGGTCACGAGAGGTCAAAAGGTCAGAACTTCGTAAAAACGATATCTCGAGAATGGTACATGTGACTATGCTCATATTTGGTGTGTGGGTTGGTTGTTTGTGGTTGGTGTTTTTTGCAATGCAAGGTTGGGTCGGGGGGGGGGTTGTAACCCCCAAAACCACCCCTGTTGCTACTGACTTGATGATGAATTTTCATAGTGATTATCTTTTAGTGGTCAGTCCCCTTTGGATGTTGTTGAATGGAGGTTCCACGATGGGGCACCTTGGGTCGTATTGTGAAACATTGTAAAATGTAACTCCTCCAGTTAGTGTTAAACAGAGTTGACAGTCTGTCAAAATGATTCTTTTTGTGTGGTCTGGTAAATCTGGTTAATTATATTTTTGAAGGTTTTGTTCAAGTTCCAGTCAAAGTTCATGGACTACATAATGGATTCTTTTGCTTGACTGTCCCTCTTGCAGTTATGCTAATCATTTGTTTGATGTGCATAAATACTGAGGGGCTGTTATCAATGATTATTTAAGTGTTGTTTTCTGGTATTCCTTATTGCAGTTTTTATGCACTTTGTAACTTTATGAAGGCATTAGAATTAATTATACTGAACTTGGAACATTTTTTTATTTTTGGTGACATTCTTGAAGCTGCCTTCAGGGCGTATGAGATGTGTGATCATATTTTAATTGAGGTTATTTAAACTCATATAACCCTTGTACTAGGGAAGACACCCAATGGACCCTTAATTGAAGGTGTGATCTCCTGAAACACTTGTCCTCTACATCATTTTGGAGGATTTTGAGTATCTGCTCACTTTCACAGTTGGGAGTTTACTTTAAAGAATTTTTAAAGAGAATTTCCTTTTAAGTTGCAATATTTTTACAGCAGGAATGAACAGTCATTTTTATGTTGCAAGACGGATTTTTGTAGGTTTTTTATAACCACCTGGTAAGAGGCGAAAAAAAATTCTTTTCTTACTATTTCACAAATAAATAATCTTTATATCAATATAATGAAACCAATTTTCTTATCTTATGTTTCATGTCCTTGTTAAAATGTATTGTTTGGGACTGATACTGGTTGAGGGTAGTGGTGTGTGGTGCATGTTTCTAGATCAGAGGTGTCGTGCCCATTGGGGGCTGGGGAATGGGCACAGCCCCCCAAGGTTTGTAGAGGGTGTCAAAAAATTTTGTTTGAAAACTCTCCACATGTTGAAAAACTGGAACAAATAGTAATCAGTTTAAATACAGTCACAATTGCTATCATGATATCAATAGGACCTGTAAAATAAAAATGATAGGTATGTGTTTCCCGCTATAATAGCTACTCAATAAAAGAATTTTACAGAGCAGAGTAATGCAATAAAAAAAATGGCACTAAAATTGATCAAATTGCCTTGAATTTTGCACAGTCTGTATTTAAACTCAATGTCTACAAAATCCAAATGCAGAAATGATCATATTTTGTAAGTAACACAGTCAAAAACAACACCCTATCAAAATTTTATGGCACTTTGTCTGTCAGTAAACATTTTCACAGGCACGAGTATTGGAGTTAGTGCATGGTCCACTACCAGAAGCACTACAAGAGAAAAAATACAAGAACGCCCCATTTTGAATTGAAAACTTTTTAAGGACAGTCTTAACTGGTGCTGCTTTGATTTCTAATTTCAAACAGATACGACCAAAATGGGTAAATATGCAATGCATGTGCAGAGTAGTGTGGGTTAAGGTAGAGTATGTGGGGGGGGGGGGACCAGAATCAATGATAATTACTTAGGGATCAAGGGACCATTAAATCGAGCAGGTTTTTCAACGTCAAAGGTGAACAGTTTTTAGTGTTTTTACGTAATATCCCTGTCCTTGGGTGCTGTCTCAGCTTGATTTATGTATCTCTTTTTTTTCGGCAGCACCTTACTCGACAGGCTCTCTGGATGTACTAGAGTGCTATCCTTCACAGTATCTTCGTTTTAAATAATGTTCCATTCTTATTTGTTTAAATCATTTGAATTACTCTCAAAATATTACGGAACCCAATAAATAAAAAGAAATGCGATCATGGATCAGCTTATAGTGGCATTCAAACTTCGGACTTCGAGTCGGTTGTGTAGCCTGTATATTATAAGATATTATCTCTGAAAATCCGAACTTTTTTCTGCTGTTAAGACACACAAGCAGAGCTGCCAAGTCTTCCTGATTCTGCAGGAGACTTCCTGAAAATTTCACCTCCAAATATGCAAAATACAAAATCTTCCTGATTGACAACAGAATTTCCCCCATTGAAATACACACAAATCCCTGAAATCTTCCTGATTTATGAGGTAAATCTTCCTGATTTCAAGACCTCAATGTTGGCAGCTCTGCACGAGGCCAAATTTATCATTTTGGGCCTTGGAATGGATAGAAGCAAATTTGTTGCCCAAACTACCATTTTTCTCTGGACAGTCTTCTACAGTGGTACAAGTTAGAAGGGCAAAGTTTCTTGTCACTTTGGAATTATCGTGGAGAAGGTACGGTATTTTCCGGGATGGGCAATTGGCAACCCGTGCCCCTCCACCTCCCCAAAGACGGGCTTCCAAAGGGATGATCATTTCAAATTAACAAGCGGGTTGAAAATAGGGCCCTAAAACTCTATAAAAATCTAGTGAAAAGGACTCAATAAGAATAGTACAAATATCCTCAGGGGTCACCCTTATTCAGCTGTAGTGAAAAGGAACCATTCTTTGCCCAATTTTATTTCAATTTCACTATTGAGATTAATTAAAAATTCATTTTTTGGCGCGCTCGGTGCGTCCCTATACAGGGAACGGCTCTGTGAAAGTCACCTGAAAAAGATTATACAGGAAACCAGAGTATATGTTTGTGCTTCAGTAAGAATGTCTTTAGGGGGCCACCGTTATTCAGCTAAGGTTAAAAGTGGCTCATCCTTTCTCTAATTTACTTTCAGTTTCACTACTGAGATGTCTAAAAAGGAAAATTTGGGGCACCAAGAAGGGATCTCCTGAAGAACCTCAATTTTAAGTAATCTATTCTCCCTCCCCGCACCCTCTGCATTATCTATTCCGGGCGACTTTTAACCATACCGAGTAAGGATATAAATGAAGAAAGTCAAATTGTGATATTTGTGTTCTGTTAAGTGCCCATCCTATGTAATTTAAAGTTGAAGATAAAATGCATCGTTTTCATGCCTACAATTTCGTAAATACCCAGGAGCTTCCGGGGGCTTCGCCTCCTGTACCCCCACCGGGGCTTTGCCCCTGGACCCCATTAGGGGCCCTAAAACGGGTCCCTGGACTCCACGCTGTTAGGAGGAGCGCTTCGCGCTTCCACGGCGCCTTGGGCGCCGTTTGGTAGTCTGCCCGAATTTGCCCCACCACTTTCAGAGATCAAATCCCGCCCCTTCCAGGACATGTCACCCCTCTGATCGAAGTTCACATCTGGGATTTCATGGCACTTTAAAATTTCCTTACATGACCATTGAAAGTTTGAGCGAAAGAGCCCTGAATGATAGGTATGTGTTTCCCGCCATAATAGCTTTTGGAAACGGCATTTCACAGAGCGGAGTTATACAATAAAAACAAATGGCACTAAAATTGATCAAATTGCCTTGAAGTTTGCACAGTCTGTATTTTAACTCAATGTCTTCAAAATTCAAATGCAAAAATGATCATATTTTGTAAGTAACACAGTCAAAATCAACACCCTATCAACACATCAAATTTTTATGGCGCTTTGTCTGTCAGTAAACATTTTCACAGGCACGAGTATTAGAGTTAATGCATGGTCCGCTACCAGAAGCACGATAAGAGAAAAAAGACAAGAACGCCCCATTTTGCTAATTGCCCACCCCCTAAGACGGGCTTCCAAAGGGATGATCATTTCCATAGGCGTACGTAAGAATTTCAGTTTGGGGGGCAGAGGATTCTCTGCCCGAAAAATGTAATTCTGCCCGAAAGATTACCTAAGCGGAGCGCCACCATCAGTTGGCTCGGAGCGTACAGAAAATTTTGAAAAATCGCAACCCCTCTGACAGCCTGAAATGGCCTTCCCCAGGTTTATAAGCAGAATCAAAGCCGTCGATTTTTTGAACTTTCGTTTGCAATAAAATTTTCACCAAAAATGAGCAAATCTACAAAAAGGTCAGAAAACTCCTAGATGAAATGTACCACTACCATTGGATGACTACATTAAGCTATAATCATTGGAAAAAGAGTTTGTTTGCGCGTTCTACAAACTATTTTACGTCATGCAGCATGAGATAATCATCAATATAATTTTGAAAATTGAAAAACTTCAAAAACCCTCGAAAATCCCAAGGCTTCTCAACTTCGAGGGAGGATGGCATTGCATCGCATTCCGGCTGCCTATTAAATGTAAGTTTCGTCGAACTTTACAAGGATCCCGTGTGTTTTAGCAGCCTGTTTAGCTCAGATTCAGAGGCCCGAATTACCTGAGTGGGGATGCCATGCAACGAATTGGCCCTTAAAAACCGATTAACTCAATTTTCGCGCGATTCCCAAGCAAGGTAGCAGCCTGTTTATATACATTTAAACAAACAAGGGCGCAAATTATTTCCCAGTGAGCAAACGACCTAAGCCCATATCAACGGTTTTGGCACACATGATACCCACAAACCGTACCCATTAAATAAAAACAAACGTGGCCAAATCATCGGCGTAGTCGCATAGACTCCTTTTGCGTCGGGCAAGGGAATACAAAATTAAAAACGAAATGAAATCTTCACGATACCTTTACGTTTTATTCATAACGCGATAGTTTAGTTGCATGACATTTAGGATCAATCGACAAAAGAAATCATGAGTATAGATCCATGACAAACAAAAAGTTGTAACAAATTTCTTGTCAACATTGGGGGGATGCGTGCACGGCAAGCGCGAAGCCCCTAAAGGGTGGGGTCCAGGGGCCCGCCTTAGGGCCCCTGGTGGGGGTCCAGGGGCGAAGCCCCCGGAAGCTCCAGGGTTTTAATGCCTCAGAGGCCCCAGGAAGACTGCTTTAAGGGGTAAAATACAGAGGTAATGTTGTAGGGTATTGACATGTTTATACACTTAGGAAAGGCTCTTTTGAGCACAAAACTCTTTATCAAGTTGCACTGGAGGACTGAAACTTAACAATTCTAGAGCAACGATGTACCGTTAAGTTTTAAAAGGCAGTATCAACTCAGGTTTATCCCCGGTAACAAAAATTTTAGTTCGAAGACCATTACATGTGTGTAAGTGATCTTCTCAAAATTGATGAAACTATCATTTGGCGCAGCAAAGCTGTACAGCCAAACTGTGGCATCTCTTGGTAACCTTGGGCGCAGGTGTGACGATTGCAGCTAAAACAACTAGCCTGCACAGTGTAATTCTTCTCCGTCGGGCAGGCACGAATTATATGGGACCGATCTGGAGTATTTCAGCGAAGATAGGAGACTAGTGACTACCCAGCTTAAATGACAGAAACTCAAAGTATGTGACTTTCATATGGCTCGAAACGTTTTGAATATGATGTAAAAAGTTTGGAAAGCTTCTGATGTAACGTAGCCTACATAGACAGCATTATATTACACACGTAGGTGAACAACGTGAGTCATGTTAATCATGAGGGGAGAATAAATGTAGCTTAATTGTCAGTAATAAAACACGTATCTGTAGACTGAACATTGGGGCGGGGGGAGGGGGTGTTTACATTGACCAACCCCCCTAGTCAAATACTGGGGGGGATATATACCCCCACCCCCCTACGCCTTTGAACAAATACAAATTGGAATGTTTTGTGAACAAAAATTGTACTGTGGCGAAAACGTATGCTAAAAAGGCAAAAACGTATTATACTCTGTATTTATTCGCTGGCTTTAGTGCCCGCTGCAGACAATGACAATCATGCCTTACTTTAGAACAAACTATTTACCCAGAACTTTTTTGCAACTTTTGCCCGAATATTGTGTCATTTCGGGCAAAGGTTTGCGCAGGAATATGAAGTGCAGGCTAACGATAAATTGTTTTTTTTCATAAGTTGCCCGAATGTGTCGCGAAATTTGGTATTTTTTAGAGTCTTCATGAAAATTGTACCGTGACTATGATGCTTTTTTATTATTTTTCGGCCAAGTATTTGAAGGAATTCGGGCACGCCTAGGAGTTTTCTGTGATAGTAAAAACAAACCAGGTTTTAAGACTCAAACGGCTGCCCGAATTTTTCCAGATCCCTGCCCGAATTTAAGGTCTTGAGAAAATTGGGGGGGGGGGAGTCTGCCCCCCCCCCCCGCCTCGTACGCCTATGATCATTTCAAATTAACACGCGGGTTGTAAAAATAGGGCAAATTAAAAAAAATAGAAAAGGTAAAACGGAAAGAAAAGGAAAGGAAGACGTAAGACTATTTAGCTTAACATCAGATAGACTGCTTGACTAGGTTGCCCGTATTCGAGGAACTCATGAAAGTAACATATTAAGTACTTTCCATTCCAATTATTTAATGTTCGTTTGATTAACACAGCAAAAAGAAGTTCTTCACAGTTCTCTTTAGCAAATAACACACTTTCACCTATAACGTAATGTATCCATGGCACCTCTTGTACAACACTGATGCCGTACTCCAGAAAATCAGTTATCGGACACTTTTCCAAATGTGTTAATCTAGGCTTCAGATATTTTCGGGATCTGAAATTTGGTCAGGACCTGGATAGTCTGAGCAAACCATGTTGGTTTTAAGTAAAAGAAACTAGTAACATTTCTTTTAATTACACAAAATTCTCATCCAATCTATTCACACATTTTGCAGAAAAATTAGATAGAGTCATAGTCGGCATGACAAATTTTCTAGGAAGAAAGAAGATTACAAAATTTTGTTCCATTTTAGAGAAACCTATGGAAAAAGAATGTCAGCCCCACTCCCTATAGTTTAGCGTGCCGCACTTTGCCCGAAGTGGTAGAATATTCAACTGTTCAAGCGAAAGTGCACCAAAAAAAAAAAAAAAATGGTGACGCTTTCAATTGCAGGATGACGGGCAGACGGGGAGAGGGGTACATGTCATGTATATGTCTAAATGCTCTAAAACATTTGCCCGAAAAGTGGTACTGCCACACTGTAGCGTACATTTGATCTATTAAAGTGTCCCCAAGTTGAAAAATTCAAAAATATAATGTATAAACAGGGCATGAAAAATGAATTTTTACAGTCCAACTCCTATCTTCGTAGGACTCTCTTGAGCCGAGATTGAAAATGTGACTTTTTTGCTTTGCAATTCACATTTACATCGTTAGTCTGTCACGTGAGACTCCATTCAACACTTGGTGAAAAGAACAGATACTACAGTACTACACGTGATCTCAGCCGAAAGACTGATGGAGATCGCTGTGCCCATCCTTCTGTAAGCAAAGATACGTGCGCCACAATATGAAACTTTGCAGGCCTGCACAAAATGGCCTGATCTATTACACTTATAGGGATGATTATTTTAATTTTAGTTGTTTTAATTGTAAATGTTGTGTCGTTCTCAAAATAACCCATTGAGAATTACATTTCAATTTTATTAAACAAGTTGATAACATTTATTCAGAACGACTTTATTTGTATCGTTACAAAAATGAGTTAACAGTAAGATGTTCCTTAATAAATAATGAGATAACCTCTTTAATGCAAATCAGGAAAATCTGAGACAAGATCCCAGAAAATGGTTCCAAATGAAAGCAAATGAAACAAACCTCGACAGATGTAAAAAAGAAACATTGGGTCAAGTTACAATTCCCTCATTGTGTTTAACCGACTATCCTGAATGAAAATTATCTTGCCGCACGTACCGTACAATAAACTTCAAGATTTGTACGAACCAGAAAGATTGTGACGTTTCTGGATGTGACATAAGCCTCCATGTGGAGCAAAAATGCGACATATTAAGTAGAAACATCAGTCGTAGGCGATACTCTTGTCAAGAAACATGCAAAAATAATTAAAAATTTTATCTACAAATACAAGATAATCAAAATTCCTTTCTTCTTACACTACACGTGGCTTAAATTTGTACTTTGAAAATTCCACCCTAACGTGTAATAGATGCAGATTTTCAGGCTATATAAGACATCCTCTATTACAACAAGTTTTTGCAAGACTTAAGTATGGAAGGGGTGGCTGTGCAAAAAAAAGTTTTTTGCTCAAGCTGCCCGAATGTGCCGCAAATCTTTCTTATCATTTTTATTCTCATGAAAATTTTACTTTGCATGTAGCGATATCTGTTTACGGGCAAGGTTCCCAAAGTATTCAAATAATAGGTGGTTTGGGGGCAAGATTGTGCTTCTTGTGCAAGATTTAAAAACACGACTCGTTGGCAGAATGGTTTCTTTTAAGCGACAGGCTTTGCAAATGTGTAGCTATTTTTTAATCTCTTTGATTTTTCGTAAATATGTTACCCTGATTATGATACTTTTCTATTTTTCGGGCAATTGTTTAAAAGAATTCGGATATTCGACCACTTCGAACATTGTGCTGTGACAGACTGTGAAGTTTGAGCTCACGATCAATAGCTCCCGAATGTGGAGAGAATTGTTGTAATCTTGATTTTTTATAAAAAAATTATGGCGACTAAGGTCTCACTTTATTTTCTTTTCGGGCATATCCTTTTAGGATTTCAGACACGCCTAGGAATTTTTTTTTAAAAATTCGTGGCAGTCTTTTAAAACTCAAGTGGTTGCCCAATTTTTCAAATTCCTTTCTGAATTTTAGAGCCTTGCCGACTTTCTGGGGCGCTCTCTGGTCACAGCCCCCGCCCCGTACGTGCATCTCTAATCTTCGGTGCACATTAATTCCAAGTTATAGCATTTGCAAGATCTGCTCTTGCTTGTGCATGATACTCCGCATAAGCAATAGAAGAAGGAAAGCAATCCTGGATCCCCACAACTAGAAAAGAGGCCCAGGGGACCGCTAGATTAAGCCCGAAGGTTAGAAATAGTGGAGTTTAAAGTGACCTGTCGTCTCTTGAAAATGCAATAAAAACTATGCTGAATTTCGGATGAAGTCACACAATACCCTTGTCTTAACTTCGATTGCGAACAGATTCAATGCAACGTCGATAACAGGCGCGGTTCTGCGGCCTCAGCCCTCCTTTTTTCACCATATCAACCATTAAACACACGGGAAATTAGCAGTGCACACGCACCCCTGCTCGCTCTTAATTCAGCCCCCTCCCCCCCCCCCCCCCCGATTTTGCAATGTCTGGATGTACGTCCGTTTGGAAAATGCAAACGTTTTCGATACGCTGTCACTTAGTATGTGACATTATCGATAGCCGTGTCGAATCTGTTCGCAATCAAAGTTACGACGAGGGTAATCTGTGACGTCATCCAAATTCCGGCATAGATTTTATTGCATTTTCAAGAGACGACATCTCTAACAAACCAAACTGAACCCAGACCTGTCAACCGTACCTGGGTTGTTCCATTTCTTTGTAGTAGTTGTCCATCTATCCTGCCTCTATAGCCAAAGTTTTGCAGCACAGTACTGAAAATCTGGTACTTGGTTCAATAACATACTAATGTAGTGCGAAAAATGTCATCCCATAAGTCTGTCTGAAAATTTAATTAAATCAACCTCGGAACGTAACTTTTTCGGGAAGGTTTAGAAGTAAAATCATTAATAGTCTTGAATTCTTACAGTCACATAGACAATTTCGTCAATTAGTTACATCCTGAATTTCAAGAGAATTCCAGAGTCTCAATATAGTAAGGACAGCATGTTTTTTCCTTCCTCATCCAGACACCATCTCATTTTATTGCTTCAGGCTGAATTTACAAGACTCCGGTCTATTCAGTATATGGCAGGGACGGCGTAGGTTTGGTCAGGTGACCACCCTCCAGCAAAAAATTTTGATGAAAAGAGAAGGAAGGAGCATGAAAACGGAGAAAATGAGCACTCAACTCATGCTTTTCCCCCTACCACATCCCCTGGCACCGCCTCTGCAGTACAGTCTGACAGTACATGCTGTGTATTACTTGTTACAATACTCTGCATTTTTTGAACTTCCTTTCAATCCAAGACCTTTGCCACTTGAGAATTTCTGTGGACTCACTGCGCTGAAAATTTGCATTTTGGCTATCCGAAGCATAAGCTGTGTCATGGCCCTCCCTTGAAAGTTTGGAAAACTTTACAATCTAGATGATCGTTACGCCTTTTTTGAAAGGAAAGATTTAACGATTGGACGTATAACCATTTCGTTCAATCCGTTGTGATTTTCTCTAGCCTCTCTATACGAAGTAAGCTCAGTTTTTCTTACAATTTACGTTTGATATTGAGAACTGTTAACAGCGGTCCACGCTATTTGCTACAGGCTCGGGCCTAGTCAGTGACATACACACCATGTGGTACGGCCCGACACTTTACAAGATGGCTCAGTTTTGATTGATTCAGCTTTATGGATAAACTACTTATAGGCACTGATCACATACTTCCTATATACATGAACAGAGCATGTATCGCATACGTCCTATCGGTACATAGGCCAAGGCCTGGGACAAAAAAGGCGCACCAGGATGGCCGTCATAAAGCTAGAATTTGTATGATTTGAGTACGACTCTTTAATATTTTGAACAAAAGTAATTTGAATGAGAAAAAATATCATATTTCTGCATTACGTGTGGTTATTTTGCCCTTACCTTGTAGGCCTATTATATTTCGAAAATATTTAAACTTTCTTGCAAAAGCTATTGATTTACTTGAGCAAGTCCAAATTTTCACACAAAAGCATAGCAGACAGCCATCTTACTACGCATATACTCACAGATACGGTGACAACAATCTAACGGGAGGAATGCTTTGTCCATGTTATAGGAAGTCTGTGGCACTGATACACGGAAGGCTACCTTGAAGCCATGAAAGTATACTACCTCGGTAGTATCTTGAGGTAATACTTCCATATGGCCAGGCTCCTTCGTGCGGCTGAAAAGAAAATGATTTCACATTTGTATTGAAGGCCTATACCTCTTTTCTATCTGAGCCTTTATAGTTTTAGTTTTGGATACATCGGACACCACTGGGAAAGCAGAAATTTTCTGTGTAATTAAAAAAAACCCAAACATTTGTGCTCAAACCCAATAATTTCCAGATTACATGCTCAAAATGCAGACCCCAGTTCCAGAATACATGATCAATGATTGATCATTAATGGCCAACTATTTCTCACCACACCTGACCACCCCGCTCCCCTGGCCCCATCTAGTACGTCTATGCCGACCGGGGAAGGAGTTTAAGGGATGGGCCTCTCCCTTTTGAAAATTCTGGAAAAAGGTAGGTGTCCTTAGAGGTAATCGGTGCCACCAGGAAGATATGCAGAGGCTACCTTTGTTAAGTAAAATTTGGAATTTGACAAAATTTGCTTACTTTTAGAAATTAAAAAAAAATGGCATCACTGAGGGGCCTTGCAGAGACAGTCCTTCCCCTTTGAAAATTTTTGAGAAATTGGGTGTCCTTACATGCAATCTGGTGCCACATATACTATCTTTCGAAGTGAAATCTGTGTAACTAAAGTATGGCTACGTATTTTTAGGATCTTAAAAAAATTGGAAGAAGAAAAAAAATTGTCATCCGTGGGGAGGGGGAATGGCATAACCCCCCCTCCCTCGTACGCCACTGGTAGTCGGCAATTGAACCTCGTGGCCTCCGCACATGGATACACTCGATTAGATTTCTTCCATAGTTCAGTGGCGTAGCCAGGATGGAATTTTTAGGGGGCCTAGGTAACAAGTGCAATAGGTGGGGGGGGGGGCTGGCACCTCCGAGGGTAAGGCGCGGCAAGACTATTTAAGCGAAGCGCCGTCATTGGTTTGCAAGGAGCGAGGAAGAAAATTTTGGATTTTAAAAATCCTCAAGATGGCTGGATCCGGCACTTCCCATGTGTTTTAAGCTGCATGTACCCAGCCTTGAAATACAAATCTCATGTCTGCCACTTCTCCGGTTCTCAAATAATGAGAACAAAAAATCAATCTATGAAAAATGGTAATACATACCCTTTTTAGGGACCCCAAAACTGGGCATTTCTGATCTGTGGCTTGGGGGATGAGACTAAAGAGAACCGTTACCTCCCTTTCCCCTGAGAAATATTGTAAACTCAGGAGGACGTAGATCGCAAATGCTGCAATATTTGAATGGATTTCGGCTTTAACAGGAATACCAAAAGTAGTTGTGTCCCCCTCTGAGAAACTTTCTTTGCGTTAGATTTCCTAGAAGCAAAATGGTGCTATGTTTGGCAAAACTTTGAAATGATAGGCCTACGTTTTAGGGATTTTATTTTTGGTTAGCATGAAAAATTTTAAAAATACTCATTTTTCAGTATTTGTGGCGATTTTACAAGTGACGTACATACTATCAAAGAAACAATTTTTCCGGTTTTCAGTAGTGTCTAGATACAAAATGGCGCACGGTATTTGTTCAGTCAGTCATTGGAACATAGTCAAAATTAATATTACGAGTAAATCTCTCAAAATATACCGCAAAGCAGAATAGAAGTAAGGATTATGTGGGCAACACATGAAATTCGGACCTTGTGGACATGTTACAAATCCGCCCGGACGCCAGTGCCAACTAGTAAAAAGAGTACTTGTGGAAAAATTGTTCTACAGTGGCACTTGTCATACACTGTTAAAAATTTCTCTGTAAATTTACATAATTTTTATGGCAAATTTTTTTCCAACCAAATAATGTTTTTTTTACAGCCAGACTGTAATCATGAAAAAACATTAAGTGTTTGTTTTTTCTTTACAGTTTTTGCATGTAAATTAGTTTACAAATGTCTACTGTAAAATCGAATTACAGAATTGTTCTGGTTTTTTTTTTACCTTAATTTTATGTGAATTTACAGCCTACTGTTTTCATTCTCGGCGTTTTAATATTTATTATAATATCGCTTTTTTCCCTTTCATGTGTTATTACGTAACATACACTTCACCATTACGTAGATCAGGTATTTGCTTATCAACGTAATGTGTCGTTACGAAGTTGTTTTCACTCAAAACACAAATAGGATGCTTTGTTGTCATATTGTTGTCAAGTAGACTGCTATCTCTAGGAACTTTGTAATTGGAAAGTCACATTTTTTTGTACAATATAATAATTGTTTTTAAAATAAATATGACAAAGAATGCAAATACATTGGTTGCAAACATTTCCAGACAAGGTAAACAATAAGTTTATCACTTCCTGATTAAAAAACGCCAAAAAAGATATTATTCAAAGCAACAGCAATCCTTTTGTTAGGAAAATGCCTACAAAATAAACTCCACCCATTTATGCAAAATGAGATATACGTCATAAAGTGGTAAATTTACAGACTCTTTCAAGTAAATTTGTGAAACGTTTTTAATTCGATCAAGTGCATGAGCGCCTGTGGCGATGAGTTGACATCAGTATACCAATTGTCAGTACTCTGAAATTAGGGCCTTACAATTTCTTTTTACTTAAAAATGTGTGACAAAACACCAGTTGTATGATGTTTATAACTAAGAACGTAATAACTAAGTATGCTTTTATAATAAATGTAAGTTAATTATCAAATAGAGCCATAAATGTGCCAAAAATGTTTTCTTTTTTAACTGAAACTTCGCAGAACGATGCATGTTATATATTGAAAATTTTCTGGCTATTTCTTATTTGTTTGTTTGTTTGGGCTTATTTTTGTTTCTTTTTCAGCTTAAAAACAAAATGAATGTTTGTTAAATGACAGTATATTTATGTGAAATCAGAAAAATACAAAATACTGTTAAAATTTCTGTAAATTAACAGAAAAAGTTTTACAAAGAAGTAAAATTTGCAGACAGAAATGGTTTTTCAAATAAACAGAAAATACATGTTAAACAACCTTTTTTTATTGTAGCAATACAAAGTGTCTGTAAAGATACAGGAAATCTTTATTAAAAGTAAAATACAAAAAGTTTAAGTTAAAAAAAGTCTGTAAATTTACAGAAATTTTTAACAGTGTAGGCAGGAGTGAGCGGTATGACATAGGCCAAGCTTGTGAAGGATGGAAGGGAAGAATTAATATTCGAAGACAGTACCTTGCCCTTACGGCATATTTTTGGTTTGATACACATGCCCGAACGCAGTTTTTCAGTGGGGGGGGGGTCGATTTTATCACAAGTGGAACATTTTTCCCGACAATTAATGACCGACTACGGTGGCGAAGACACATGCAAAGAAAGGTTTAGCTGAATACGTCGATAGTTATCAGATAGGCGTAACTTGACGCATTCAGCTTAACCTTTCCTGGGTCCGGATGCATGCTCCCTCCCATTGTTTACAAGTATGCCTTCCTGCGTTTTGAGAACGTTCTACAGATTCTGGCAACTCCCAGCACTTCTTTTCCTATTTCGATCCCTCTGTTCAGGTCGATCCATTTTACCAAGGGCAGTATTTGCCTATTAAGTCTTTGCTTTGGTTATGATCAAAGACCCTAAAGCGCCGTTATAAAGGTCTACCGGTGTTTAAGGGTCTTTGGTTATGATATCGATATGTGCAACTCATGGGCGTCCGCAGAAAAAAGTCGGGGGGGGGGGGGGCAAAACCTCCGAGTCGGCATGAATTGACAAGAAGCGTGCGAAAATTTCAGCCCAAAATGCCTCCCAGATCGCCGGAAATGGCATTTCTAAAGCCTATTTTTCGCATAGAAACTTGGAAAACACGTTTTGTTCGAGTTTTTGCTTTGATTTTTATACGTCTTTTCAGATTTTTGATTTTCCAGGGGGGTACTCCCCCCTTACCTGCGGACGCCCATGGTGCAACTTGAAAGTAGTAAGCGTTAATATTCTTTACGTCAACCTTGACAGTAAGTTTTTTAGAGCTTATGAACGCCATGTGGGCATAAATAAAACCAAACATGTCCGCTATACTCGATTCCCAGACTAAACCGTGCCGGCATACCAACGACTTCAAAATGGAACCTACTGCTCCGCGTAAGTAAGCAATATTAGGTAGGGAACACAATCCAGTGACCACAACTGGAAAGAAAGGTCGCGGGTCGGTTCTGAGATCTGATTTGATCAGTTAGTTGGAACTTGAAGCATAAAACTAGCAAAATTAAAACTAATTATATATGTTGCTAACGGACTGAGGACTATGATAGGTTGAGCTGAACTCCAGATCTTGGGGTGGGGGGAGGGGGGGGGGGGGGAGAGTTAATCCGAACCCCTAGAACCCACACACCATGTATACGGGCCTGATAAATGATAAGAATGGTTTTGTATGAATGGTCTCCAGTGTATGATTGCCTTGTTTTCATTAAATCAACCAGCCATCCGAAAGGCAGAAAGGGTCCTAACAAAGACACATTCGAGTTTGTCTTCGAGACGTTCGTTTCATCTTCGAAGTAAAATGCAATAAAAGACAGTGCAGATTATATATGCTTTTAACTTAGTGAAAGTAGGCATTTTGAAGTTATAACTTGATTTCTTACGCGCGCAGAAAATGTGTTTTACACATATTCATGCATGTTTTCTTAATAATTGTTACACATTTTATTAATTTACTGTTTTTGAAAGAAATACTTCAAAGTTTATTTCCGTTCAAACATTTTATTTTTTTTTTTAAATAATTTTTATCAGGACGCAAAAGATCTGAGGGGGGTTGGGGCTGAAGAAAGCAGTGGCGTAGCTAGGATTTTTTTCCAGGGGGGGGGGGCAAAGGTATGAAATTTCCCCCAAATTTTTCCCGGTCAATGTGTATGTATTTCATATAAAAATGCAAATTTACAAGTATAACAACATTACAATGTCATTATGTAAGTGCGGGTGCTAAAGCCCCCATAGCCCCCTCCCCGTCTCCGTGGTCCCTGTATTCCTGTATTACCTGCATTTTTAATCTTAAAGTATAACATAGAGCAATTGGAAATAACAGCTCTTAGTATATTATTTTGGTCAACAATACTGGTTTATTTGTATGTACTAACGCAGTGGCGTACCCAGGATTTTTCTGAAGGGGGAAGGCATGCAGTATGGTTTAAGAGGAAGGGTGTCCAGGAATTTTTTTACTTTTCAAGGAGCCTAGATGCAAAATGGTGCAAGATTTGCGACTTTGACAGGAACAGTGTAAAAAGTTGAATCGTTGTGGTTCATGAGGATAAAACTGAAACTTTTGTGCCTGTACATGCATTCTTATGCCATTTATGTTACCTTACGAAGTAAAACTTGTCATTCAATTTGCACACTTTTAGGAGTCAAAGTGAAAGAGCATTGATCGGTATAGGATTTGCGGTATTTCTTGGCCACAAAACGTTATTTTGTCATAAAGATTATCTAAGCGGAGCGTAGAGAAAATTTCGCAAAATCAGACCCCTCAGATGGCCAGAAATAGCACTTTCCAGACTTATGCGAAGAATCTACCCAGTCACTACCTTCTTTTGTCGTTTGCAAATAAAATCCTTCCTTCAAAATATGTTCGCAAACTGAAAAGTGATCAGAGATTTAAGGGGAAATCCGACCCCAAAATGTAATTTTTCCCAAAAGAATGAGCGAAACGCCACCATTGGTTGGCGCGGAGCTTTAAAAAAATTCGAAAAATCAGACCTCTTGGATGGTCAAAAATAGCGTATTCATGCTTGTAAAGAGAACCTAAACATGTAGTCTTTATTTTTATCGGTGCCACCAGTGGGATACAGAGTTTACCTATTGAAGTAAAAATTGGAACTTGACAGAATTTGCCTATTTGTAGGAATCGAAATATTGGCATCACTGAGGGACTTACTTGCAGAGACAATCCTTCTCCTTTGAAAATTTTTGAAAAAAATGGGTGTACTTGTATGCAACCTGGTGCCACACATGCTATCTTTTGAAGAAAAATCTGTGTTATATATAACTACTTATTTTTAAGAACAAAGAAAAAGTGGCATCTGTGAGGGGGGCATGGCCCAATGGTCCCCCTTCGTACGCCACTAAAAGGAGGCCTAACAGTGGCTCGATCACACAGGATCCTGTTAGAACAGCAGTCTGTTGAGTGAAGAAGGCTACAAGGTACTCATGGACCCGTTTATTGTTACACCCCAAGTGAGCAGAAAGCTTTTTCCCGAACTAGCCTGTAAACCTCCAAGGATTAGGATTAGTAACAAAACCTAAGTATGCCAATGGATCCCGTTCATTCTAATTTCTAGACTAACTTTAAGTTAATCGTGGCCATGGATTGTTTCAGCCAGATCCATCTTTATGTACACAGAGTAAAATCGGTATAGGTACTGCCAGCTTGTGGGGGGGTCTACGTTAGTGACTCGTCAGTTCTCACATCCTTTTACTGAATTCCCAAAGTGTACAACGCAGAGACTGTGTGCAAGCGGATAAGTTCGGGTTTACAGCCGTTCAGTGTTATTCGTACTGTATCAGCTGTTGTTAAATTCCTGAATAACAGCTTCATGTGCACTGAAATGCACTGATCATAAATAACCGCGCGTATACAAGAGAACATTCAATCTGCTACGCGGCGAGGACATTTCTGTGGAACGCAAGTAGGGTCGGTTCATGGGGAAATGACGAAATCTCAAATCTGTGTTAATTTGTTGCATGAAAATATGAATTATGTATGAGAAATGTCTCAGAATTTTTTATTCTACCAAAAATTTTGAGAAATTTTTGTCAGAGTAAGCAAATTCATCAAGTTTCCCCAATTTCATCAAATTTCCCCAAATTATTTTCCAGGGGGGAGGGGGGGGGGAACTTACCCCTACCCCCCCCCCCCCCAGTGGCTACGCCACTAGAAGAAAGTCTTGGGGCCTATTCCCCTCTCCTCTTCCACCTCCTTGTGGCTATATAGGCTACGCCACTGCCATAGTTGTTCATGCTTGGATAATGCCAAGGCGAGCTAGGGAAACCATGGACGTAGTACTCCATGGGGAAAAGCCTGTCTGGTTTTCATATCGTTGACCAATGGGAGTGGTGGGAATGACAAACGCAGTTTCATATGTAGGCTTCTCAAAATGACATTCATAGTTTTCAAGCATCAGTATGAAAACTCCACGAAACATCATTATGACAACCAAACACGTTATATTTTTAATTAACATATAATTTTGAACAAAGTTTCTGTGACTAATGTACTGGTTGTCAGTAAATCAGAATTTAAAAATTTGGTTGTAACATTGCAGGCAATCTATTTAAGAGCCACGCCATTTCACCTGCGGTATCTCACGCATTGCATGCCAACGCGTGCTTGCTGAAAGCACCCTGACTGAATACACGTATCGTTACATGCACAAACTTACACATGCAGCGACTAGCTAGCTACACTGCACTATAGCTACACTAGTCTGGTATATGGTACAGCACGCTGTCAAGCAGTTGTGGCGATAAGTACGAGTGTCTGATTTGGATTTTAAATTTGTAAACGAGATTCCGTGAAAATAGGATCTGCTCGTGTCACCGCATTTTAAAGACTTCTGAGAACACTTGCAGCGTGCAAAATGAGTGACTTAGACGTTTCAAAGATGAAGGTAGCTGAACTAAGGTCAGCACTTCAAGACCGTGGTCTGGACACAAAAGGCGTGAAAGCCGTGCTGCAGGAAAGGTTGCTCGCTGCTTTGAGCGAGGAAGTAGAATCACCGGCCCCTGAAAGTGTTGAAGATGAAGAAGAACAGCAGGAAGGGTCAGGAGATGGCGAAGAAAACGTCGATGAAGTAGGAGAAGAAGCAACAGAATCATTTGAGCAACAAGTGAGTGATTTTAGGTTGTGTTTGCCACTGTGTTATATTACTAGCCCTGGGTAGGCTAGGCTTTGCCTCCTAACGTATACACCGTATGTGCAGACCATATGCCAATGAGAAAGAGGGCGCTTCAAAACTGCAACCAGGGAGGGATTATTCCATGATGTAACTTAGCCTTAGCCCCAAATAGGGGTATTGTATGTGCACAAATGTTTCTCTTAAATTCTTGTGGAATTCTTCTTCTTGCGGATTCTTCTTCTCTAAACAGCATGAGAATGGCCGAAGCCTGAAAACTGAATTTCAGCCTTAGCCAGGCCCAGGCCGTACTAGCCCTTGAACAGGACCCAGCATTATGTTCCTATGCTATACACTTCATTTCTGGGCCCTTGCCCGGTATACACAAAAACACAGCTCACTTGCCTACTCATGCGTGAGTAGGCATCCCTCGCGTCCCCAAAAAGATACCTTTTCTCACCAAACTTTCCACAGATGATCTTTGTCATCACCTTCACCTTCCACACAAGTCTTTTAACGAAGTAAGACCTTTAAGAGGGAAATTTTGGCTGGATAATTCTGCAAGTAACGTTAAGCCTGTGCAGATTATTTTTTCAGTTGAAGAAGTCGGTGTTTGTCATGTGATCTCATTTAAAACGGAAAAACCTACACATTGACTGTACAATTTCGTAATGTACAGAGAACTTACTATATGAAGTACAAGTATTGACTAGCCGCGCGTACTAATTGGTCTTCGAAAGCTTGTCTAGCGGAAGTCCTTCCCATCATGCAATACAGTAGCACTGTAGCAGACAATCAAGATGTCGATGTTACTGCGAAGGATGGTACCACATTTTTCCTGCCTTTTGCTATGAATTTACTGGTATTAAACATTCCAGAAGGTATAAGTGGTATCTAAGAATGCTCAAAATCATTATATTAACTCAAATCTGTTCTATAAACCATTCCATCGTAAGTAGAGCTCGGTTTGTTGTTTTGGCTTAAAACATTGTTACCTTTGTACATGTAGGCCAGTGACCGTAGTAAGGAGGGACTACAAGGAGCGGATTATACGGTCACGTTCAGTGACTAGGCCGTACTGGAAAGTAGGGCCTTTCACAGAAAGATCTTTGGCGTACGGGAATGTACGCCAACAAATTTGGCGTACGGCCCACCTGGGTTACAGTTAGTTTCTGCCCTTCAAAAAGGTGTTTTCCGCCCCTTTTATTTTTAGCGGAAACATCTTTTTGGGAGGCGGAAATTAATGGAATGGAATGTGATAACACTGTTAACAGTGGTACTTTTGTCAAATAAAGATTCCATCAACTTTTCCTTCAAGTTTCAAACTTCATTGATGTCTTTTACTTTTCAATGCTACACCTGTTACTGCCATGTTGACGTCTTTCCAAGCAACATTCTCACTGTAGACTTTAGTATACTGATATCCACTTACACACAGGTATATGGTATTCAGTGCTGTGAACAATTCTTCACACATTCAGCATAGTCTACCTATAGACAAGCGGACTTCTTATACGTAAAACAATACAAGTCTGTGACTAGACTTGACGTTTGGAAAAAAGGTCATAAAATTCATTCTGGAGTAACTATAGAATACCCTGCCACAAAAGAAATGTACCTTGAAAATTATGGATGCGGAGTCGCAGTGAGTTGACTCATACAGTCTATCAGGGCCGTTTATAGAGATATAAACGGCAGTCTATTAGGGTTCCTATATAGAGATATAGGAACCCTACAGTCTATTATCTTGAGAACGACACCTGCACAGGCTAACATAATGTACTTCCAATCATCGGAAATATTTTAAATCCAACCAGAGTTATTCATAGCCTGTAACATTATTATTTCTACATCGACTTGGCATCCATCTGGTGTTGGATGCTGAGTCAGGTCGCAGTGAGAGGGAGTTATTTATAGCCTGTTACACGATTCTTTCCACATCGACTTAGCATCCATCTGGAGCTGGATGCTGAGTCGAAGTCGCAGTGAGAGGGAGTTATTTATAGCCTGTTACACGATTCTTTCCACATCGACTTAGCATCCATCTGGAGCTGGATGCTGAGTCGAAGTCGCAGTGAGGGGGACTTATTTGTTTATAGTCTGTTACATAATGCTTAGCAAATTCACTTAGCATCCATCTGAAGATGGATAATGAGTCGAAGTCCCAGTGAGGGGAAGTTATTTATAGCCTGTTACATAATGCTTAGCAAATTCACTTGACATCCATCTGGAGCTGGATGCTGAGTCAAAGTCGCAGTGAGGTAGACTGGGGCTCTTGGAGAGCTATTTATAGCCTGTTACACGATTCTTTCCCCATCGACTTAGCATCCATCTGGAGCTGGATGCTGAGTCAAAGTCACAGTGAGAGGGAGAAATAGCCTGCACTTGGCATCCATCTGGAGCTGGATGCTGAGTCGTAGTCCCAGTGAGATGGAGTGAGCTGGATGCTGAGCCGAAGTCGCAGTGAGAGGGAGTTATTTATAGCCTGCACTTGGCATCCATCTAGAGCTGGATGCTGAGTCCTAGTCCCAGTGAGGGGGGAGTATTTATAGTCTGTAACATTCTCTCCACATCGACTTAGCATCCATCTGGAGCGCATCCATCTGGAGCTGGATGCTGAGTCGAAGTTGTCATTCAGGAGTTACGTATAGGTATGACGTCATGTAGTTGATGACTGCGACTCAGCATCCGGATGCTTAGTGGTATTAGTTGATGAGGCGGGGTATTCTACTGTATAGTTGTACCTTCATTCTTTTCGTTGGTTTTGATGAAGAGACTGAAAGATTTTAAGGCCTACTGTAGCCACAAATTTCATTGTTGTTTTGTACTTGGATTTGAAATTTGAAGTTTACAGTTATTTTTATTACATGTTAGTTCAAACATTACTTTCCGCCCTAAGATTTCTCGGGGCGAAACATAATGGGTGGAAACTAGCGGACCCTGGGTACCTGCCTTCTACAGGGAAAATTACAACAGTTGGCATACAATTGCAACAATTGGTGTGGCGTGTAATTCCAGACACCTCCACCTTGGCGTGATTCTTTAGCTGCTCTTAGTTAAAAATTTGGTAAATGGAACTAAAACTAGGTTTGAAAAGCAGTTGGCCAAGGAGGTTAAGATAAATCCCAAAACTTTTCATGCCTATGTGAGGTCTAAGCAGAAACTTAAGGAGGGTGTGGGGCCTCTCAAAGGTGATGATAATACTTTGGGTAGTGACCATCAGGATATGGCTAACAGGTTAAATGACTATTTTGTATCTGTTTTTACTGAGGAATCTTTGTTTGGGACTTGTAGGGGTTCTGATGTCTCTTCTTCAATCAGTTATGTCATTTTTTCGGAGGAACAAGTTTGTAAAAAGTTAGAGTTTGAAAGCTAGTAAGGCCCCTGGGCCAGATGGGGTCCACCCAGCCATTTTACGTGAATGCCCTGAGATTTTGTCAGTTCCTCTTTCCATCATTTTTCAGAAGTGTCTGGATTCAAGTGTTTTCCTACTGACTGGCGGGTAGCAAATGTTACTCCAACTTTTAAGAAGGGGATCGAAGTAATCCTTGCAATTACAGGCCTGTCAGTTTAACCAGTGTTGTGTGCAGAGTTATGGAATCTTTAATGAAGGATAGTTTACTTGAGTATCTTTTAGATAATGAGTTACTTAATCTGTCACAGCATGGTTTCCTGCCAAGCCGATCTTGTGTTACTAACTTACTGAGCTTTCTTGAAGATGTCTCTTCATCTCTTGATTCTGGGTATGGCATTGATGTCATTTACCTGGACTTATCAAAGGCTTTTGATAAAGTTCCATTAGGTAGACTATAGGGCTGCCACGATAACCATTTTTCATTTATCGACGTCACTGGCATTTCAGCAACGATATCGCAATATCGCGCATTAGTCTAAACATTTTCCATCAGCGTCAAGGAAGCAAAACGGCTGTTTATTGCATGCAGCCACTACTGATTTCATACCAAAAGTGATGGGGAGATTGATTATGCGTGCATGTAGCAATATTGATTGTGCAGAACTCTTCACAAGTCTAGAACGTATGTGAGCTGTTACAGTATTCATTGTATTCATTTTGAAACAGCTTCCGATTTTATATCATGTTTTCTTGTGGTGGGTTAAATGCAGATTTCATTTCTTGTGACATCATAAATTATGATCATTTTAGGTTACTGACTTAAGACAATAAAAATAGGGATTTCACAGTGGTTTAGTCATTTATTTGATTTATTGCGATATCACATCGTGACAAAACATTGGTCGATATTGTCGGGGCAACACTGTATCGATGATATCGCAATATCATGGCAGCCCTAGTAGGCTAATGGTTAAACTGCATAGGTTAGGGGTTCAGGGCAATTGTGCTGATTGGATAAATTCATGGCTTCATTGTAGATTTCAGAGAGTTGCTGTCAATGGTAACTTCTCTTGGTAAGAAGTCACAAGTGGAGTACCACAGGGTTCTGTCCTTGGCCCACTTCTTTTCTTAATTTTCATCAATGATATTGATAGTTCTCTTACATCTTGTACAAGTAAGTTTGCAGATGATACTAAGCTTAATAGGAAAATAAGCATTTTGGATGATGCCTTTCTGCTGCAGAAAGATCTGGATAGGTTATTTTCTTGGTCTCAGACCTGGCAAATGTCTTTTAATGCAGATAAGTGTAAGGTCCTACATTTTGGTCCCAAAAGTTTTAGCTATGATTATAACATGAATGGTAGTGTTTTAAGTAATGTCACCTTTGAGAAAGATCTGGGTGTCGTAATTACTGGGGATTTGAAGTCATCAAGGCAGTGTGCAGCCACTGCTGCAAAGGCTAATAGAGTGCTTGGATTGATCAAGAGGAATTTCATCAATTTTAGTAAGGATATTGTACTTAATTTGTATAAGCAGTTGGTAAGACCCCATCTTGACTATGCAGCTCAGGCTTGGAGCCCCTTCTATGAAAAGGACGGACAAGTTTCTTTTAGAGCAAGTTCAGAGGAGAGCCACTCGCCTTATGCCTTAGGTGAGAAATTTACCTTATCATGCTAGGCTTAATCATCTTGGGCTTACCACTTTGGAGCTGAGAAGGATTAGGGGGAACATGCTCCAGGTTTACAAGTTTCTTTGTGAAAGGAATCCCCTTCTGACTTCTAGTTATTTAAGGGTTCAAAGTAATTCTCGGGTGCGTGGGCATTGTAAAAAGCTGGAAAAGCCTTTTGCAAGGCTTGACATAAGGAAGTTTAGTTTCTCCCATAGAGTTGTCAATGAGTGGAATTGTCTACCAGATTGGGTAGTTAACTCCCCGTCAGTTCACTGCTTTAAGGTCAACATTGACAAGTTTTTCTATGGCTGTGGTAGAATCTGATTTGGGGCTGTTGTCAAGCTTTGGTGGTTTGACTTTTGTTAAGGGCTTGGACTTCAGGGCATCTTATGGGACCTTGGCCCTCCTTTGCCCTTCAACCTGTTATGTTATGTATGGCAAATGTGCTTTCTGGTGTGTGGGACCCAGGTCTATTTAGGTTTGGGGTAGCAAGGATAGGCTAACCGTAAAGTCAGCTGCTCTAGAATGTCCTGTGAAGATGCGTGAGTAGGGCTATCAGAATTCCTTTTTGGTTCCTTGTTTAACAAAGGAACCTATGCAGTCACCTTGGCGTATGTATGTGTGTGTGTGTGTGTGTATGTGTGTGTGTATGTGACGGATTGGAATGCGAGGTATGTGGTGCGATAACTCAATAACCGAGTGAAAGTTGGATTTTTTTCAAACTTGGTATGTATGTAGATGTTGTGGAGTAGATGTGCCCTATCATTTTTGGTGGAGGTCAAAGGTCACTGGTGATCACCAGAGGCCAAAAACTGAATTTCTGTTAGTAGCTGTAACTCAGTATCCGTTGTTCAAGCAGTGGCATCATTCTAGGATAAGTTAGATTGGTAGGAGGTGAAAATGTTGGTACATTAACCAAAATAATTGGAAAGGGTCAAAAGGTCAAAAAGTAATGTTTTATTGATATCTTGCCACTGAAACATTTTAGAGGGGTGGTGTAATGGAGATTTGTGTTCGTCCAAGTGAAATGCACGTGATGACCCCCCTTGACCTCATTTGACCTTTTGACCTTTGTGACTTTTTTGTGACGTCAAGATTTGTCTTGATCAGACGAACCAAAAAGGCTATTACACTACCCTCCTACAATGTTCGTTACTTGAGTTACTGACATTTAAATGACAGGCTAGTGTGTACATGTAGGTCATATGTAGGCCTATTGCAATGCCAGGTATGCGGTGCAATTACTCAATAACCAAGTAACATAGTGGAAATAATGGAAAGTTGTGTTCGTCTAAGTAAAGTGCACGTGAAGACTCTTTGGGTCTTTGATTAATTGGTTTAAAAGTCCAGCTGAAGTTTAATGCCTTTAGACAAATGCAGTGTATAAAAGAAAAGAAGAATTATAACCCCCTCTCAGTCTAAAAGCAGTTTAGTTAACAATCAGGACAGTAATGCAATTATTATTAAAAACAACCTTTTCCTCACATACAGTATTGAATAAAGTTATTCACAGTGCAAGCTAAGATTCCAATTTCAATTGTAAAATATGAAAGCAGTTTCTGTTCTTTACCTCTGCTTTTACCCTACTGACTACAATGCTGTTTCTAACACCCTCTTTAGGTTAAAAGGTCAAGTTGAAAGTCATTTATTAGATTCTACAGAGCTATGTTTGTTTCTTGGTCTTCTAGCCAAATTGTGAAGAAGTAATTGGTGGTAATAAATCACTATCAGGCTGCCTTTAGTAGCAGAATTGTGGGCTTTTCCTTATTTTTGCTTTTCAGGCAAACACATTGGGTAGTCTAAAGGACAACCATGACATAATTTCTAGTCATCCATCATAAATTTTGGTGGTCAGGAATGACCAGATGACTGTTAAATTTCTTTGGTGCAGAAGAGATTGTGTTTATTTAGAATCAGTTTTGATCTACTTTGACTGTATTTGACCTTTGTGACTTCTTTTTAAGGTCTGGATTTGAATTGTTGAGATTGACCAAAAAGGCAATTAACTAACCTCCTATACTACCCCAAACTCAAGTAAATGACATTTTAGTGAAAGGTGATGAATGTATTTGTCGCATGGAAGTGGGCAGTGTGCAGTGTGATAATTTGAAAAGTTTAGTGTTCCATTTCTCTCAAAGGGCAAGTGCTTGTATGATTTTGAAATTTAATGTGCCCCTATGTTTTTGGGTGATGGCCAAAAGTCATTGGGGTTAAAGGTGCAAATTATGCCTTACCTTGGGACTACCTTAATACAATATCATCTTTAATGCAAGGAACCATAGTGCCCTTGGGCTCTTGTTCATGCTGTTGAATATAATTTTTTTTAATTTCTTGACTTGAGGTAATGCTACACATCAAAAAATATTCTTTCAATTTTTATAATTTTTTAAGGAGGAAAGTGTTCCAGATGAGGCAGAACAAGGTGATGGAGGTGATTTTGAACAAGATCAGAGTGAAGAAGCCCCCCAAGAAGAAGAGCAACAAGAGGTTGATGGCATGGAGGCAGAAGAAACCACAGGTGTGTTACGGTCATTGCTGAAAGTTAAATTTTTGTCCTGGTTTAAGTAAAGCTTCTCACAATTTACCTTTGTGCAAGTTTCATGCAGAAAATTTTTTCCTCCATCACATCATACTGTATTCTTATTTAGTGGAAAGGTCTTTGATATTTTTTCCACTCATGGTGATTAGCCCTATTTGGTTACAATCAGCTGGCTAATGAAAGGTTGTTCAACCATTTACTGTGTCTGTAAATTTTAATTGATCAAATAGCTAGCAGTATTTCTTTCATGAGGCAGAATTTTGGACTCTCTGTCTACATTTTTGTTTTGTGCTCATCAGTACTTAATCATTTTTCGTTTTTCTTTCTCTCCTTTTAATGGGGTAGGGGAGACAGGACTAGGTTGAGTTTTTCACATTGCAAGATGGGCAGGGGGGCGGAATGTTAGTGGTTATTATCCATTACTTGAGCTTTTATACTTGCTTTCTGTTTTAGAACAAGAGGAAAGTGAGGAACCTGTTCAGGTGAAGGATGAACCTGCTGATGAAGAAGAGGCAATGCAAGCAGATGAAGAGGCAGCTGGCAAAGAGGAAGAAAGTGAAGTGAAGCAAGAAGTAAAGGAGGAAGTGAAGGAGGAGGTTGACGTAAAAGAAGAGAATGATGAAGTAAAAGCAGAAGTTAAAATGGAAGATGATAGTAAAGATGGTGTCAAAGAAGAGAGTAAAGGTAATAAATTATAAGGAGATCCGTTACAATAATCTCACTATGTGTATCACCTCTATTTGCTCTTAGACTGACTGCATGGTTGAGTGGTTAGAGCATCCGAGTTGCAGTTGGGGAGCCAGAGTTTGACTCCTGGCCACATACCGAAGAGGTTAAAAGTGGAACCTATTGCCATTGTGCTTGATGCTCAGCATAAGCAATGGAGTAGGATTTTAGGATTTGGGCTTATTGTTCCAATTTTCTTGATAATTAAACACATCGTTCTCGTGGAAAAGAGAGAAATTTGGGACCTGTCTGTCTTTAAATGACCTTGGTTTAGCTGCCAAGGTCCTTGAATATGATGAAACTTGAAGAGTCATTCATTAAATTTTGTCATTTTGAATGTGTGCAAACCCTGCACTATTCATGATGTTGATGCATACAAGGCATGTTGGTGCTCAATGTGTAACAAACTGCTTGAGGTATAGGCTATTTTAGGATCTTTTGTGTGATGTTTATGTAAGACACATAACTTTTAGGAGTTAATATCTACCTACATTTTAATTTTTATAAAACAGGTGACGCAGAAAGCAGAGACAGGGAAAAGAGGGAAGAACGAGACAAGGAAAGGCACGAAAAAGAACGCAGGGACAGATCACCAAAGAGGCGGTAAGTAGATTGGAGTTAACCTTGAGAAAGGTTACGTTCAAGGTTCTACTGTAAACGAGCATTTCTGCCTTACATGAGTGGGCAGCTGTAGGCCCAGGGGCCAGGTGGAGCCTGCCTGTGATTTTTTGCACACTGCATGATGTCCCTGTAAAAATATGACCATAAGCGCCAGATAATTCCCGCCATTTTGTTGTTTGCCCAATATCATATAAAATAGAATATTCCATGCTGGCTTTTATGAATAACCATATGTAGTTCTTTGAACGACTGTGTTGTAGTTGTGATAATGTTCTGTAATGTAGAAGTCAACCCTTGGATGCACGTAAAAATAACGATCTAATTTTAGCGGTCCTGGACAGCAAAAAATGGACTCGATTAACCAAATCTTATGGTTCCTTTCTGACATACAGCAAATATCCCCATATTTTTGGCACTTCTTGTCCTAACCCTGTCTTGTTTAAAAATAATCAGCAAATGAAATGCACTTAAGTCAGATCCCACAAAAATCCACTTATGCAGAGATTTGTCATGCTGTTTCTTGGTGAAACTAGCAAGGGGCTTGACCAGCTGCATAGGCCAGCTATGTAAGCCTGGGAAATGCAACTGCCATAACACAAACCCAATGGGGAATTTGTTTCCAGGTCTGGTATTTTCACACACTAAATCCCATAGGCGATGGTGCAAGTTGTGATTGGCTGGCTCAGAACCAACATATTGGAACCAATCACAATGCAGAGGCAATTCAAATTTTGCAATAGATCGTGTGCATATGAAGTCACCGAGCAAAAATACAGTCCCTTGTTTAGTGTTAAAAACGAATACGCACGCAAGTCTACTGCATGGGACCAGGCCATTACAAATCACATTATTTTGCCCCAAAATGGCGCTCGCGCAGACTACGGAGTTTATGTGTTGAAAGCTGTAGGTGCATTTGATTTAGTATACCTAAGAACGTACATACCCCATTAGTGATAATTCCAACGCACATTCTATAGTAGTGTGAAGGAAGTTCACAAACATGACGTTGCTTGTTGCAATCGGTAATTTTGGACGTGCAAGAGAATACCATAATACAGGGCCTTTATTGGTTGATATTTACAAATCAGTGTTTTAAAAGGAGAAGCTTCAAGCCCTTCGTCTGCTTGCTTTTCGAGTAGGAAAGCATCCTAAAATTTAACATCAAATTGATACAGGCCTTGGGAAGTACTAATTGGTTCCTTGCAGTAGCAAAGAAACCTATGTAGTCAGGTTGGTGTGTGTGTGTATGTATGTGTGTGTGTGTGACACTTGCTTCGGTAAGCTCAAACTCAACAAGGGAAGGTTGGATGGAACTTGGATTTGGTACATAGATTCGTCATAGGGAGGTGTGCCCTATTGTTTTTGGTGGAGGTCAAAGGTCATTTGGGGTCACCAGAGGTCAAAAACTAAAAACCTTCTCAACACAATATTTCTAGTTAGGAAACATGGATAAATGTCATACTTGGTGTGTGGATGTGTTATGGTGTAAGGATGAAATTGGATATGTTGGTGAAGGTCAAGGGGTCATTTTGGGTCACCAGGGGTCAAACACTGAAAAACGTTTTAACACAGTATTTTAAGGTAGAAAGGACAGATTTCAAATCAATCTGTGTTTGGTTAAGGTCATCAAGGTCACTGGAGGTCAACTGCTGGAGATGTTATTTAGAAAATCTTGTAAGCTAGATAAAGATAGTTTCAATAGATTTTTTTATCTCACCTGGTTTTGCATGCTTACACACCCAAACACCTTAGTAATTTTGCCTTTATGTTCGTTCAGTAATGATTCCTTCAGGTTGTACACAAATTTTGGATCATGCAAAGTTTTAAGAGGGCAATAACTGAAATCTGTAGATTTCACTGAGCACAGGTCACTCTGCATTAAACTGGTCTCTCTGCCAGTGGAAGTAATGCACGGATTATACAGTATGTCTCTTTAATACTGCTGTGCTCTGTGGGGTAACCTAATCCTCATTTTATTATCACACTTCATTAATCACTTGCTTTCTGCTCAACTACTGAATAAACCCTGTTTTCTGTGTAGAGGTAGCAAACAGTGCAAATGGTACATTGTTTTAAAGTTATAGCAATTTTTATTTGAGAGCAGGTAAAAATAGATTGTGAGAGAAATACAAGGGGTGTTTTTCTCTCTCTGACCACATTGTTTATTGGTGATAATATCAAGTTTGATTACAAGTATAAATACATATGGAAATGAGGTATCCAGCAAGGAACCACAGTGCCCATTGGGCTCTTGTTTTCTTATTTGACTGTTTTCTGTTACATTTCTTTTACTTGTCATTTTGATTTAAAAAAACGGGACAATAAAACCTTCTGACAAATCAAATGTTTTTGAACTGGGAAATGTGATTGCTATGCCTCTCCAATACAGCTGTAAATATTACCATGCTAGTCTTTTGGAGTATGCCTTAGAAAACGTTCATGTCTGTTAGTCACCATAACATCTGGTACCCGATGGGCATGGCGATTGGGTACCCGGGTCCTATTTTTTGTACCCGTGCAAACACTAGAGGTTACATTAGGGCTGTGACGATTAATCAGTTAACCGGTAGCATGGGACCACGTGCATCATTGTGTCCGTTCGTAACGACGTCATATGATAAAATTCCAAAAGTCCTACTGTAAATAACTTTACGGTAGGAATGCTGGGAATTCCTTAATTTATGCAGGATAATAGGGCATGGTTGTGCTGTTTGCGGCAGGTGGGCAGTTTACAGTGCAATTGTAGGGATTGCTGCTGTGACAAACACTTGAGCACTGTACATGTATTGAACACTGCATCGCAAGTAAGCTGCATCAAAACAGCAGTGTCCAGTGTTTCATGAATTGTCAATCTTTGTAACTGAAGATATTACATAGGATCAGGCGGGAAAGTACAACAGTTGGTGGAATGTTAAAAAGTGCACATGGTCTAAAGAAAGCTTCAATAAATGTGGGATGGGCTTTTACTGTGAAAAAATGATATAAACTCAGCGCAAAATACCAACATTTTTGCCACATGCTAACATCAGCGAACATGACTTATGACATCATCTTTAGACTTAAACTTTCCTGTAGAAAAGTGATGGCGCTCTTTGGAAATGTTGATTTTTTTTTTTTTTTTTTGAGGTATTGAACATTATGTCATTTTCGGTTAAATGGTGAACCGCTGGTTAATAAAGTCGGTTTAAACATGTAGTGAATTAACCAAAAATGCATAGCCCTATTCCAAAGGTTATGCAATACTAGATTATTTCCTATTTCCCTGATCTGTTCAGTAGAATGGGCGCCAAAGTTGCTAGAATATTTTTTTCCTTTTTAATGGCTAAAATTTTCAGGAGTAAACAGTAGCCCAGTTAGTTCCATTCCCAACCCACTGATAAGTCATTTGCAAGTAGTTGCAGAATCAGAAACCTGGGCTGCATGGTTTCCTGAAATAGTTTATTTTTTTAAAAGCTTAGGAAAATGATTCACTTATTTCAAAATTTTTTTAAAATAAGCTGAAGAGTTTATTCACACAGTTCATCCTAAAACTTCCAAGTGCAGAGATAACTTGAACCATCTTATAGAATTAGCTATCATTTTTGAAACTTGTCATGCATTCTGCTTTAGCACTCTGGTGAACCATGGTTGAATCGACATGTTGGGTAGACCTATTCATTGCTAGACCTGCAAATTGTGTGATCTAAAGCTAACACAATAGGACAGTAGTTGGAAGGCATAGTAAAACATCAGGGAAACTTTGGAGGCATCAGCATAAACCTGTGAATTCTTCCCATTGTTCCAGCACGTCCTATTAGGCCCATGTGGGGGACGGCATGAACAGATTGGGCACTGACTTTAAGAATGTGGCTTCACTCATTGATCACATTTTCACTTGTACACTTACTAGTATGTATTCCAGAATACCATTTACTGAACAGCATCATAGTAAACAACAATTATAATCTGAACTTGGTGCATGCTATACATGTTGTAAACAACAAAAAGAAGCCTTCAAAATTCTGCCCACACAAAGTTCTAAGCTGTTTTTGCTAGGCCAGAACTCTTTTGTTGGGACTCTTTTGTGTGAAAGGGATTTTCCATATTGAAAAAAATAAATGTGGAATGTAACAGTGCACACATGCTGGAGGCTCATGGAATACATGCATGCAAGTATAACTCATTAGAGTGCTTGTTGTCGGGTTATTATAGCAGTTAACAGCAACAACTCTCCATATCGGGCAGTCAGGTTTATGAGGAATACCATGCCTAGTGTTCGTATCTGTAGTTGCAGGGAATAATTTATCCAGTATCGCATCGCAATTTGCTACGCAAACAGGCCAAGTTGCTACACAAATAAAAACTTGTGTAGCATTTTTTTGTGTGCATAACCCTTGTATTTTCACAAACAATGCATGACTGTCCTCAAAAATCTTCAAAACTGCTATGCAAAATTTGAATGCTAAATTATTTCCTGAGTTGAATCAATCTTGACCTTGTATTGCTGTGTGTTTTTCAAACAGGTCCCCTTCGCCAGTGCAAATGGAAGAAGATGATGGCATCCCTGAAACTCAGTGTGTGCTTAGTAAATGTAAGTAATTCACTTCATTTTCAATCATTTATCTATTCATAACAACCAAGCCAGATGTAGTTCAATCGAGATATTTCATTGGGTGAGTTACAATTTGTCTTGAAATGTCTAATGGGCTAGGAAACTGCTGTTACTTGGTCTGGTGTATCTGTGCATTAAATATACACAGTATGCCTCTGGGGGAGTTAAATGACCTTAAGCTAGAACCTAACTAATAAGCAATGTGTATGATGTAACCGTAATATAGCTGGTGGCTGTGAAGACTTTTGGCCAAGGTTTGTTTCTGTCCCAGAAGTGTATACAAGGAATGAACATACCATATATTTTTGCTACCAAATGACAGGATTTGGAATTTGAAAAAGACTGGTTTTCTCCGCATTTTGGTTGGTAGACTAAATACCCATTTCCACTTTTAGTACAAAACTGAACAAAGAGATTTGTCCTGAGACAGTTTATTGCATAAGGGTGTGGTCCTGAAAGGGGTAGAATGACACAGAACTGTCATTTCTATGTTTCTGTAACTGTACTTTCTAGAGCTTGTTCAGCAAAATATGCAATACAACAACACTTTGTTAGATTTATTTTTCTATCATACTCTTTTATTGCTTTAATTTTTTCTGCTCTTTTCTCAGATATCTCAGATCTTAACTTGAAAGTTGCCAAAGATGGATATTCAGCAGCCCCCATTGTTGCAGATGGGTTTGGTTACCTTTGGTCTGGAGTGAAGGCCACTCATGGAGTAACAAAGGGGAAAGTGTGCTTTCAAGTCAAGGTAAAGATTTGTTCCACAAATGAACTTGACCTTTGTGTAATGAGGGATAACATTAGAAAATCAGAAGCTCAGCTCGGTGCAATTGGGGTTCCTTTCTTTTCATTTACTTACTTTTTATGCAGGAGTGACGAGCAGTTTCTGAAGAGAGGGGGTGATTAATCAAGTATGAAGTCCTTCCCCACGCTGTTTTTGAAAGATGAGTTCTTTCGTAAACTGCATTATTCTTACCCCAGGTTTTGTGTAGCGACCAGTTGTGTAATCTAGTTAGTAGGAGCATCTGACCCTTACTCGGATTTCCTGGGTTCAATTTCCTGGCCCTGTCATACCAGAGATGTAAAATATTTCAACCTACTGTTATTGTGTCGATGTTTACCAATCAAGTGATCCACAACTGAAAAAAGCTGTGGGTGCTGCTAGATTAAACCAGAAGATAGGAGGCATAAAACACCTGTCCATCCTGTACATTTCATTTATCAGAGTTCTTACAGGTTATGTAAATCTTAGAAAGCTATGGAAAATGCACAATTTTTTAAAAGGTCTTGGAAAAGTTAAAAAAATTAGTCCAAGTCCTTGTATATGTATATTATTTAACCCTGTTTATGTGTATCAAAAGTGTATAAAAATTTGATGTGACAAGGTTTATTTAAAATTTTATTGACAGTTGGTAGAGCATCTCGATGTCAAGCACCTGCCACCAGAGGAAAAAACAACACATGTTATTAGAGTGGGCTGGTCTCTTGATAAAACATCTTTACAACTCGGTAAGCTATTGTAGAGATAAAGATTGGATGTGACAGTCGGGATCATCACAATATAATTATAATATGCAGGTTCAATTTACATTTTCTTAAGTGTACTCTGTCCAGTGGGTGTATGTGTATTCTCCCTTTAGAGTCACTGAAATGGCATTTCCACAGTGCTGTATTGTGGCATTCAGATTTCATAAAGCCAAGATCAAGTGCTTTGAGGGAATATAAGCAAACACTCACAAAGCCTGTTGTGTCACAAGTTGCCATTGGTAAGCTTGCTAACAGGATTTCCCCAAAGCTCAGCATCATAGAGTCTTTTGGAGGATTTTGATGGAGGGATGATATACCTGGATCATTTTTCCAATGTGACATTTTGAAGTCAGAGCATGTGAAAAAATCTTGGTGAGGATTGTCTTCCAATCTATCAAAAACAAAATGAACAAAAACAAAATAGAAGCAACAGCCATATTAAAACTTACCTGAATGAATTCTACTGGGGTATTTATGCATTATTTGACCCTAATTGACCTCCCAAGTCGGGTGAGGAATGTAACAGAAAATGGTGATTGATTCTTGCAGGCAGTTAAAAAAAATTAGTGAAATATTTTCAGTATTTCAATATTATTTCAATAATCAGCTGTATGTGCCACTTAAAATATTTGTTTCAGGTGAAGAAGAATTCTCATATGGTTACGGTGGAACTGCCAAGTTTTCTACAAAGTGCAAGTTTAGTGACTATGGAGAGACATTTGGTGCAGGGGATGTGATAACCACATACCTGGTGAGTTGTTAAGTAATATAACCTTAATTTTATGTGAATTTACGTTATCACTGTTGTATATATTCAATATTAAACAATATATCGTATTCACTCAAGTGGTCCCAGAGACTGGTAGATGCATATTCAAGGAAGTGTAAGGTGACACATCCAATCCTCAAAGTATATTATGTATAATAATAAGTCACAAGGCATTCCAACTGTAATCTAACTTTGTCTTGTTAATTCTAATGTGACTATGAGACCATGATGTTATGCATGGTATGTGTGTCTCAAGACATGGACATGACACCTTACGAATTAAACTGTGAGGATTGATGGTTGTGATTGAATATTGTCATTTATAGTCCAAAGAATCATTTTAATCATCCCTGGCACAAGCCTATTATCACTCAATCAGTTAAAAAAAACGCCATCTTCTAAAATTCTGTCATTCAAGTTATCTATTACCACAGTCAATTGCTTGAAAACTGAAAATCATGCTGATATACATCCTGCAATGAATATCAGCTTTGACTTACACTATCTTTCAAGAGTTAGATACCAGTGTTCAATATCACTTGTATCACCAGTAATTCCTGAATTTCTGGTGCAGCACACTTTAGGAGCATCTACGTGCATTCACAAGTGTGGCATTATTTCACGGTGTAATTGCCTGTTGTCTGTCATCTCGTCTCATAAAAATTAGTTAAAGAGGGTAACTATTGAAACACTGTTCACCAATCCTGCACATACTGTTCTACTCACACGGTGTGCATGGCTTGGATTCCTTAAAGTAGTGTCTCATTGTTCTGTATACAAATGAGTCTGCTTCCTTCTGTATTCCTGTCAATAGTTTAATTACCTATGGCACGTACAAATAGTAACCTTACAGGCAGAGTCGTCACCATGCCCAGGTGGCACTGGGCTATGCTACCATGCTCTCAAAATCTCCTTCTGGTACTCGCCATCAATATCAGTATTACCGCCCTGCACAAGTTCCTTACCCTAACTGAATAAAACTTAGATTTCTTTAGAATTGAGTGATAATTCCTCATTTTTTGAAGGCACTCTCCAATCTGCAAAATTTTTTAAAGAGAGTTGGCAGTGACTCCTCTTAGACTGCCCCTCAGGACAGTGACCACAAATTACCCAGCTCTCAAAATGGTCTGGTGACATCCTTGCTTACAGGGTGTAATTGAACACAACCACCTGATTCTTAATTCAAATCAAATTATTTCATTGGAAAAAGATGGAAGTATGGGATCTGTGTAACTGTTATAAAGGTCTTGGAAGTATCAGTCAAGGTCCTGACCTTGAAAGTCATGGAGAAGTCATGGAATTTTGACAATTTGAACGTGTACACAAAACATGGAAGATAACTGTGGTGAATGTGGTGATTTTATTGAGTAATTGTAATCTGTTGCAGGACTTTGAAGGAGAGAAACCAACCATTTCATATGCAAAGAATGACAAAGATTTAGGTGTTGCTTGTACCATTGAAGAAGACTTGGAAGGAGGTGTTCTGTTCCCCCATATTCTGGTCAAAAATACTTCAATTGAAGTCAATCTTGGACAAATTGTGAGTTTATGATTTGTTGAAACATAATGAGAAAAAAAAATCTTATTTTGATGTTTGCACTTACGTTGTGAGGAATACTTACAATTCTGTTACTCATAAGCTTTTACCACTTTGATTAGATATTGTTGATTTTGTTAGGGACTAAACAAAAAATTGTAGATGCAATAGATTTCAATATTTACTCATTCAAACTTTTGTTCATTTTCACAATTGGAGGGGGAATAGATTTCTATAGTTACATTAAACTTTTGTTCATTTTTATATTGGAGAGGCATTCAAGTACAACTGCATCATATGTGGTCAAAAGTGGAATCTTTAGATATGGACTTCTATGCTACAGATTTTTTAGATCTATTTTTCATTATCTATAAGCAATAAAGTAGAATAAATAAAAAGGTTTGAATTTATTCTCAAGACATTCACCATTATTGGTTTCGATGAAAGAGAAACCTATGCATTCATGATGGCGTGTGTGTGTATGTATGTGTGTATGTGCGTGTGTGTGTGTATGTGTGGATGTGTGTGTGTGTGTTTGTGACACTTTGCTTGTTAACACGATATCTCAAGAAGGGAAGGTGTGAATGTTTTCAAACTTGGTACATGGATGCCCCATAGTGAGAGGAAGAACCCTATTGTTTTTGGTGGGTGTCAAAGGTCATATGGGGTCACCAGGGGTCAAACTCTGAAAACCTTGTTAACATGATATCTTGAGGTAGAAATCTTGGATGAATGTCATACTTGGTATGTAGGTGCGTTATTGTCAGAGGAAGAACCCTATTGTTTTTGGTGGGGGTCAAAGGTCATTTGGGGTCAATAGGGGTCAGACCCCGAAAACCTCGTTAACACGATATCTTGAGATTGGAAACTTGGATGAATGCCATACTTGGTACATAGATGCTCCACAGTGGGAGGAAGAACCCTATTGTTTTTGTTGGGGGTCAAAGGTCGTATGGGGTCAGCAGGGGTCAGACCCAGAAAACCTTGTAAACGCGATATCTTGAGGTAGAAAGCTTGGATGAATGTCATACGTAGTATCTAGATGCATTATTATCAAGAGAATAAACCTACTGTTTTTGGTGGGGGTCAAAGGTCATGTGGGGTCGCCAGGGGTCAAAATCCGAAAACATCGTTATCACTCTTTCTTGAGATAGAAAACTTAGATGAATGTCATACTTGGTATGTAGATGCAATATTGTCAAGGGACAAACCATATAACTTTTGGTGGGGGTCAAAGTACATTTGGGGTCACCAGTGGTCAAGTCCGAAAACCTAATTATTACGACATCTTGAGATAGGAAACTTGGAATGAATGTCATCTTTAGGTAACAGCGTTCTCCACTAGCTGTTTTTGACCACAGGTGCACAACCAGGATAAAATCTGCAGAGTTCCCCCCCCCCCCCCTCCCCTGGCACAAAAACAAAAACATTGGCCGCCCAGCCCAAAATTCTCTTGCACTAAGCCTAAAGCTAAAATTAGCAGTTTGAACACATGTGGATGGCATAAGATTTGAGCAGATGCATGCTGAAATATAGCTTGCTTGGCGGACGTGTTTGGCAACTGCTTCAATATTTTGCACTACGTAATAACGAAGGAGAAGTGCACATTCGACACCTGCCAAGAAGACAAAGTGAACTTCAACAGGAAATTTTTGTGGAAATTGTGATTGTTCCATACACCAATGATCGATGACATACTTTAAGCGCAATCACAACAACTACTCGCGGCACATTCACAGCTTTCTCAGTGTGTACAGCTTAGCTAAAAGATCTCGCAAATTTCGACAATGGAATCTCGGAAAAAAGTTCGCCATTATAAAAGGGGAAAAAGGTAAATAAATTAACGATGTTCTACAGTGTCAATTCTTGGCTTTTGGAAAAATTGAAAACACCAAGTGTCTACCTCCCTTAACTGAGAAATTTAAGCCCAAAATGTTTGGTTTGATTCAGCAAGTGAGCTAACGTTAGTACTTTCTGCATACGTTTGTGCTAGTCAGCAGTAGCCTACATTCCTTTCACAAAGCAGGATCGAGTACTGAAAAGGGTCAATAAAAATCCATGTGGCCAAGAACATCTAAAATATTGTCAAAGCGTGTGTAATAGTCCCTCATACAACAATGTGCAATACTTTTGTGAGCTTAAGGCTTAAAGTTTTTCTCTACGATATAATTTTCTTCAGCATGTCTTGGCACTTTTGCCATTGCCTAAGCCTAGGTATAACACATAGGCCTAGGCTAGCCTATGTACATTGTGAACCTATACCTATACATATGATGTTTATCTGCAATATCCTAACTAGTAACTGGGAAAGCTGTGCAGTGGTGAATGCTTTCTTTTTTATTTTTGGTTTCGATGATAAGAGAAACCAATGGGATCATAATGGCGTTCGTGTGTATGTATGTATGCGTGGGTGTGTGCGTGTTTGTGACATGTTGCTTGTTAACACAATATCTCAAGATAGAAATGTCAGACAGTTTTTAAACTTAGTACATAGATGCACCATATTGAGAGGAAGAACCCTTCTGTTTTTGGGTGGAGGTGAAAGGTCATCTGGGGTCATTCGGGGTCAAAGTCTGAAAACGTTAACGCTATATCTCAAGGTAGGAAACTTGGATAGATTTCATAATTGGTATGTGGATGCGTTATGGTCAGGAGATGGTTGCTTTTGTTTTTGGCATAGGTCAAAGGTCATCTGGGGTCAGTGGGGGGTCCAGGTCTGGAAATCTGGTTAACACGATATCTCAAGATAGGAAGCGTGGATAGATTTCATATTTGGGTATATGGATGCGTTATAGTCAGGAGATGGTCCCTGTTGTTTTTGGTGGAGGTCAAAGGTCATCTGGGGTCACAGAGGGTCAAAGTCTGAAAATCTTGTTAACACCATATCTCAATCTAAGAAACTTGGATAAACTTCATATTTGGTATATGTGGATGGATGCCTTATGGTCAGAGGATGGTTTCATCTTGTTTTTGGCAGAGGTCAAAGGTCATCTGGGGTCACCAGGGGTCAAAGTCTGAAAATCTTGTTAACATGATATCCCAAGATAGGAAGCTTGGATAGATTTCATATTTGGGTATGTAGATGCTTTATAGTCAGGAGATGGTCCCCATTGTTTTTGGCAGAGGTCAAAGGTCATCTGGGGTCAGCTGGGGGATCAAAGTCTGAAACCTTTTTAAATGTGATCTTTCAAGATAGCTGTCTGTCTCTCTCTGTCTGCATGTTTGTCTGTCTATCTATGTATGTCTTTAATGGAGGTCAAAATTAAGTCATCTGGAATAACAAAATTATTTTTTGAACATGCTAGTGTAACACTTGACTGTGAAGATAATGGTGCATGATGGCATTATTTGAAATGGAAAATTTATATATCATCGAAACCTCAATGCATTTTTGCATTCTGGTATAATTCTGTCCTTCCTTTTTTTGAAATGAAAGAATTGAAATAAGTGTTATGAACCGTATTGTTTTGCACAACTTGTTTCTCCGTAGGATCCTTACTTCCCAGTCACTGAAGGGTTCACAATGATTGGTAGTTTACCAGAAGAGGACAGAGTTCGAGGGCCTGTCCCCCCTCCTGAGAAGAAAGACTGTGAGGTATGTAACTGGCTGTATTTTGTTGAGTAGATGTAATGAGTTTTTACATCACACTTAATTGGGTAGTTGCTGTAGAGTCTTCTGCTCTTGTGGGTGGGTTAGTTTGTTAGCTGGGTGTATCAGGTGACTGTGAAGATGTTATATTGTTCCAACTAGGTTGGTAGGGGCGCAGGTAATATATCTTCAAAGTTCAATTATGGCTCAAGTCCTCCCCTTGAGTTGCTTTTTACAACAGGTGAGGAATATTGTTGGCATATTCTGCATTCCTAGACACCACCAGGGGAGGGTAGGGGTAATCAGACTGGAAGAATCCTAACTGGATGGATGTCTGTTAGTCTCATGAATCAGGTGATAGCTTAAAGTGGTAAAAATGATTTGATATTTGTTGTTCAAATTTTGCCACTCAGTCTATGTTTATGACTTAATAATAATTTGAAATTAAAATATTTTTCACCAAACTGGACGACTGCTACTAGAAACTTTTTTGTTATATCCATGTTATTGGAAGATGTTCTCTTTTAGAAGGATATGTTGTAATGGAAGACTCAGAATTGTCTTAGGAACATTCAGGGAGGTTTCATTACTTCACTCATATCTTTTCATTTGTTTGTTTTTCCACATTGAAAGTTGAAATTACCCTCAACCAATATCCATGATTTGTAAGAAGAAACAGAGCTTTAAGACTCAAAAGTTTTCGCACAACTAACATGGAGCTATCATGCTTCTGCAATCATTTGTTTACAGCATATACCCCTATGACATCCAGTTAGGCCTCTTTCACAAACTACTTCCTTCCAAGACCCTTTAAAAATATGAAGCATCAGACCCATTTACCTGCATAGCAGGCTGTACAGCATATTCTTTGTTCAGTCATATCCCTAATGCCTGCCAAAGTGAGCACCAAGTATATTTGTTTGGATATTCATAGAAATAGGCTATGTAGCCTCAAGAGTGGATGAATGTTAGTGAATATTAGCAAGAAGGCGACATCTGGTCCTGTTTAAATCGCGCAGTAGCCCGTTACCACCCACAGAGTTGTTTTGTCATTGTAATACTCGTGCCCTGGTAGTTACCCTCTGCACAGGTAGTTATGCAACAAATTAATGAGTGAGCATCTCAGGTTTCAGTCTAGACTTCCAGTTTACTACTACAGAAGTACGCACACTCACTCAAAAAGACAATAAGCATGATTCATTAGATGATGAGAGAGTAGATGAATAAGTCATATTGTGGTAATGAAGTTTGCATCTTAAATTGAACGCAAGCCTGATTTCTTTGGCGGACGGTGGTTTTTGGAGATGAGGAGCTGAGAAAACACAGTCCGCGCTGCGGGGTACAGACCCATTGGTTGGTCTGTAACTATCCTTTTGAAACTAAAAGCAC
Organism: Holothuria scabra; assembly: GCA_037179385.1. Lineage (NCBI taxonomy): Eukaryota > Metazoa > Echinodermata > Holothuroidea > Aspidochirotida > Holothuriidae > Holothuria > Holothuria scabra. The sequence goes on from CM074180.1 coordinate 77,444,860, forward strand.
CATATAATCACTTGGAACACAATTTTTTTAGGGTGTAAGTTTGATTTCACTGGTTTCAATTTCAGATACTGCAGCACAGGCTGAACATTCCATCAGTATAAACAGTATTCATAGTCTTGTGTCAGTATTTCCAACCATTCCATTTTACGTGGAACTGTTCCCATTTCTGAACTCAAAACCCTTCAGATTCTAGAATGTCCCATTTCTGACTTTTGGTATTAAAACTATACTTGTGTGAATGGGTAAGATATTTGCAGAACAACAGCTTGGAAAAAAATATCTCACTCTTTGCATACACCTCAGTGATTTCCACATAAACTGTGAACATATACACAAATTTGGACAGCAAGTGATGGTCTGATTTCAGTCAGTCATAACTGGGGTCTGTCCCCTTTAAATCTTTTGATTTCCTTGCCTACCTCTATCGTGGATGGTTGTACATGAATTTGTATCTTGAATTCTCCAATTTCACTAAATACGAGGGTTTGAAATTCATGTAAACAATAAATAAAGACGATTTAGGCTGATGGACCACACTAACGGCGGCCTACAGTTACTAAAAACAAGCTATTCGGATTCGTCTATAGAGAGAAAAGAAACACATTTGATAACACTTCTTCTTTCCTTTGGATGATCTAACAATGGTTTGAATGAGATGGAAGTAGAAAAACACATTACAGGTGCATAGTGGATCATTTGCATTATGTGTTCTGTTAGGGATGCAATGATGGCAAGTATGTTTGAATACAAAGAAACATTCACAGATATTAAACATTTGAAAATAGTTCCAATAGAAACTGAGAAAGCTTCAGGTAGATCTTGTGAGACCGACTGCTTGGTCAAGTCTTTAGAGCATCTGACTTGCGACTGGTAGGTCTGGAGTTAGACTCTTGGTCCAGTCATACTAAAGACTTAAAAAATAGGACATACTGCCTTCTGCTTAGTGATCAGCATAAGCAGTGGAGTAAATAGAACAAGCTAGGGAACTAAAACTGGAAGAAAAAAAAACTGACCAGTTCAATTGAAACCAGTATTGGTTAGAACTTAGCTATGAAACCTCATCTAACTTTCTATATATGGAGCTTGTGGTTTCAGATCTTGTATAGAAATACGTTTACAATGGTAAGCACAAGAAAATAGATCTATACATTTATGAAAACCTGAAGTCAACTCTCTGAAATTAAACTATTCAATGAAGTTTCAGTGTTTTCATTAATGGGCTACAGCCTTGAATTTTAGGGAGGGAGAATCTGATAGGGTAAGACTGGTGAAGGGCATTTTGCATTGGGAAGAGGATAGTCTACAGGGAGGAGCAGAAGGGTTAGTAAAAAGCCAGTTGAAAGACACACCAATGTCAATGTGTTATAAAGTGTTTAATAGGTGGGTAAGTCATGTATTTTCAAGTTCATTTACTGTTAATTGTCTCCCCTTTAGTTGCCCCTTATGAGAGATGGGGAATACCTTGGGCATATTCTGCAACTCCCAGCCCACAGGGTCAGAAAGGGAGGGAGCTTCACATGTGTGACAGCAAGTAGGAGTTCTGTGACAGAATTAATTGGCAAATGAATCTAAAGATGCTACTTCCAGTTAATAGCTTACTTGGGTTTAATTTTCAGGAAGGGGTCATTTATTGTGCTAGCTGATGCAAGTGATATCATATTGACAGCTGCGCCTTGTAAACATACTTTCTTTTGGTGGCACTGGTGCTTAGTATAAGCAATGGAATAGAGAAAACAAGCCAGTGAGCTACAACTGGAAAAAGTCTGTGGCTGGCCTTACTTAAACCAATTGGTTGAAAGCTGAGCCCTTAAACTCCATCTTACTTAATAACTTTGGTGGGACAGGCACTTTTGTGCCCAACAGTCTGGCATAAATGACAACGTAAGTTATCTGTCAGGAGTAACAGGTTATGGGGTGATATTTATGTGTGTGTGTGTTATGCAGTGAAGCGTGAACCAGCAGTATGTCTATTTTGGGATTTCTACTTCTTCTTTGATGAATGGTACCAACTCATTTTATGGCTTTGTTGGCTTCCCATGTAACTAATAAACTCAGCAAAGGTTGATAGAGCTAAAAAGATAACCGTGATTCTTAATTGTTGTTGCTCATGCAGATGTTGTTTGTCATCACTTGCAATAGAAATAGAAGGTCATACTTGAATACTTGGCAAGCATAATATCTTGAGGTAGGAATGTTGGGTGCAAGTCGTATCACATGGACATAAACTAAAGAGGATAATAGATGCTTGACATGTTAGTGGTGAAGTAACTTATGTTCAAGGAATTGGAAACCACAACGAGATTCGAATTTTGGCTTTGAAAGTGAATGAGTTTCAAAAATATGGAATGAATCAGTATTAAATGTTTTATTGTTCCAGATCATCATGATGGTTGGACTACCAGGTTCTGGCAAGACAACTTGGGCTGAAAAATATGTTGCAGAACACCCAGAGAAGAACTATTATGTGCTCGGAACCAACCTTATCATGGACAAAATGAAGGTAAACTGATGACAAGTTTTCCTGGAAGTCTACCCCACCTCCCTTCCCCTTCCTCTCCTTCCTTTGTTACATTAAGTGAATACCATATATGAAACGCATCAATAGCTTTATATCTGTATGATACATAAGTAAGAAGCTGTTCTTATTTTTTCGTTGGCATGGAGTAGTAACTTGGGACAGGGCAGGAGTGACGTAAGATTATGTTTTAGAAAATGTGATGAATGAACAAGGTGAAGTGAATAATGAACCTGTCCTGCTAAATGTTTTCTCTCTATTTTATCGATTTTATATTTTTGCAAGGTGTGATAAGTATTAAAAACTGTTATGAAGATTTGAGTTTGTTGTCATTGGTAAATCGTATGTGTGCTATTTCAGATCTTTTCATAGGAAGATGATTGGGTGTCTCTTACAATGGGAAGAAGGGTACTTAAACTGTAGACCTCTTATACTAGGGAACTCTTAATGAAGATTTGAAGAGAATAAGCTCTCGTACTTCATTTTAGAACAAGATTTACTCTCTTTGAAAGGATGCTATAGTTTTCTTCAATACCTGGGATGTGGTATCTTTAATCTTTGTATATCATCATTTATGTCTGTCACACTTGAAACTAAATCTACAGAGCACAGTGGTGCATCCTTTAGCAGGTATTGCCTAGGGTCACAGAGAGTGAAAAAAATTACCTAGAGAATTTGTTCTATGCCAGATTTTGCAAATTATTTTTAATTTGAATGCACTTTCATCTCCAGTATAATTGTAATAGCTGTTACATGCTTTTAAAAATAACGTTCTTTCCAGCTCTGTTTATACTGAATTTCTTTCACATGTAGTATGCTACAGGCAAAATTGCTTTATATTAATCATGTTGATAAAAATCTTGATTAAAATACTGATTTTAATTGTAAGAAATCATGATTTTCATTGACTGATTTGATTTAAATCACTGATTTAAATGATCACCAACCCTGGCTACAGGTAAGTCTGATCTGTGAAAATTGGACCATCTTGTTGCAAAAATTTGTTGAAAGCTTATGAATTAGTAAATTTATTGAAACCTGTAAAACTAAACAGATCGCTTCTTGAAGATTTTTCCCATACAGCTGTAATGATGGAGCTCAGTGTCAAAGTTGATAAGACTCAAGGAGAAACACTTTCAAGGATGCCCTGCTTATGACAATGTGTAAAGTGATGTGCCGTGATGGCATCTATCAACAGGGCTAGACACCACAGTTGTATATACCCCACTGGAAGCACCTGACCTGAACAAACATGATGTAATGTATTTTGCGATTCCCATAAGAATGGGACGAATCAACACTTAGTAGTCATTATCAATATCTTAGCTTTGTAACTAGAATAAAAAAAATAAGTTATAGGCCTACGATTCTTAGGCATAGGAAAACCCTCTCCCAATTTTGTTTCCAATCCTGAAATTAACTACTTAAATGGTTTGTCACAACCCTTTTGCAGGTGATGGGACTTCGCCGTCAACGAAATTATGCTGGGCGCTTTGATTCTTTAATCGATAAGTCCACCAAATGTCTTAACAGATTCTTTGAGATGGCGCCACGTAAAAAGAGAAATTACATCCTAGACCAGGTAATGTAGACTGAGAGGATTCCTCATTTGACTGTTATGGATATTCATGACAGAAAGTCGTGTTTATTCATGATTATGGCATCGATTGTCATGCCTTATCAAACTTGGAAAGTCAAAACTACCCTGTAGTCATTTATTTGCATTGGAAAGAATTGTTGAACCCACTTTTGACCATACATTTTCAGCTAACACTCTCTGTTATTTTTCGTTTTATTGCTAAAGTAATGGCTAACTTTAACACTCAAGTAGCTGCATCTTAAAGAAATTATCAGATAAGTTGAATTTTTTATTACATGTAATGTTGGAAACCAATAAATAAGATGTAATGTTAATGATTAGTGACCAGGACCATGGCAACAGAAGCCAGAAGTGTTTTGAACCATAGTAGCAATGGAATTTACGTTAAAGACATTTGCTGTAATTTTAAGTCAGTAATATGAGTGATTTCTGCTTAAGAGCCTTGAATATACAGATACACCAGCAAAGTCATTGTCTGTTTTGTGATAAATGTATGTAATGTGCAATGTATAAGATTTCCTGACATTTGTGGTGTTGGAAGTAATTATTTTTTACTGGACTGCCATTGGGTCATATTGCCAACATTACATTTAGTGAACATAATTTATTGGACAGAGTATCACAGGCTTTATCATTAGTACCATCTATCTATTGTAGTTTATTGAGTTCATTTCTTGCTGTCATGGAAACAGAACAAATGTTGTGGAGCATAGCTTTTAAGAAATGCCTTTTTTTAAGATTTTGTGCAAGTTTTTCTGAGACAATGTAACCTTCTGAAGAAAGTTTATATACACAAATTGAGAGCATCGAGAGTATAGTTGGCTAAGCACTTTTAAAAAGAGCTGTAAGTAAAAGCCAACAACTTATCTCTTAGCTAATTTTGCTAAGCTGACTGCAACCAAGAAGATGTTAATATAAGTATCAAACATTGAATATCATGAGGTGTAAAGGACTATGGAAAGAAACACCTTTGAAAGCCATTTCTTTCTAGTTGTAAACTGCAAACTTGAAGTTGATAACAGATTCATGAAAATAAGAGAGGATGTTAACAAGACTGGTTTGAAATGCTTCAGTCAAGCTAAAGGTTAAAAGAGGAAGTTTTCTCAAACAGTTGACTGACAATCCTGTAAAATATTTCTGATCCTTTCAGATCCCTTCTGATAACTTTTAAGACGCTTGTGACTCCAGCTGCATTGTATGTACTAGGCCTTTGTAGTTTTTTGTGAATCATAGTAGGTTTATGTTCAATATCCGAAAAAGGTTTATACAGAGCATTCCGTTGGCTGTAATGAGCTTGGTGCACCCATTCTTCAGTCTGCAGTCCCTGTGTACTAGTATGCCAGTTCAGAGTTGTAATTGTCAAGTTATAGGGGTAGATCTCACAACAAGAAGTCATTTTGGGTATGTAGGCTATGTGGTGGATTAGCTAGTCAGTTAGATAAAATGTAATGACACACCAACACGAATGTGTTTTATAGTGTCATACTGTTCAAGTCAGTGACACGGTATAACATTGTTAATATGGAGTGGGCCAGTGGAATTTGCCTTGATATCTGGTTCAGTGATTTTATTGAGTTTACTGTGGATAACAATAAGGAAACTATACACAAGAAACACTTTTGAAATCTGTTTGAAATGAATGGCCATTTCTGGGTCAGAATGAACAACAGTAGAGGCCAACTTCTAATCTAGCCCTGCACTCCACAGAGCAACCTTTGTTGCCAGTTCAGGACTGGGCTAGCTTTACAGTTTGTCCATATAAAGTATTGATATTCTAAACAACATTATGGTTGCATTACCCGGAACTTGAGAGAACCTAAAGTACAGTTATACTGCCAGTAAATCTTTCAGCATTTTACAGTCTTTTCCAAGTCTGTGGGCCCTGTCTTAGATCATATATTGAAAAAGCTATGCTTATCCTTCTCAAATTAGAGTCCTTATAAGGCATAGACCAGATAGGTCTAGACCTAAACACAATTTATCTGTTACAAGTAATAGTCACAAGGCATGTACTCATCCATCCCTGTGTTAATCTTGGGTTTCGTCTGAAATTTTCAAATAAATGCAACATTTGAAACAAGGGACATGCTGTATCCTACCTAATTCCTTCCGCATAGTAAGATCAAAGTAAAGTGTGGACAGTACTTCACTTAGCCATGGTGATCAAAAATATAGCACAAGCCGTATGCAAACAACCCTCATACAGCAAAATGCAATATGGTGTGTGTGCTTAAGGGTTACAGTGTTCTCTATGATGTAATTATTTTTAGACAGTCTATGCACTTTAACCACTGCCTTAGTAACATATGCCACATTTTGGACTGGACTGAGAAGCTAGCAGATTGTGGAGTATTGTATATGTACGTGGTAATGTACCAGGTTGTAGTACTCTTATGAAAGAGAATGACCGTTGCCCCGGCAGACACTATTGTAACTCTGAACTGGCTTGTTGTTCACAGGTATGCAGGCTACACAACAGATAAGAAGATAATAGATAAGGTCTGTCTTAGTGACTGACAGTCTATTAAGGAATGCTTTAGTATGTCTCACTTTTAAGATTCATTAAGATATATTTTTATTTTTTTTAAATGTTTAAGTAAAAAACATGATCACTTACAGTGAAACCAGGCCAGTAAAAGTTTTACATCCAGGCATGATATATTTTTGCACAAGTGTTAGCTGAAAATGTTTGGTCTTAAAGTGGTTTTTAACTTCAAAAAAATTCCTGCCCAGAATTGATCTAACCCACTTTGATATGCTTCTCCATTCACAGTGACATCAGGTAGGTACGAAGATGGTGGTTGTGTGTAGGCACTAGATCAACCTGACCCTAAGCTAGACCTTACACCTTAGTTGAATTCTCACAGCAGCATTCTCATGTGCTGGCTGGCTATATTTGAGATCATTTAATAGAAGTCTTGTTTGTTTTTCCTTTACACACACTTTTGTGATGAACCTACAGACAAATGTTTATCCTTCCGCACGGAGACGCAAAATGCGCCCTTTCGAGGGTTTCAGCAGCAAAGCTATCGTATTAGTTCCTACTGATGAGGAATTTAAGAAGAGAATTGAAAAAAGAACCAAGGAGGAAGGCAAAGATGTACCTGACCATGCCGTGCTTGAGATGAAAGGTAGGGGAACTCGAGCAGGGCTTGATGCCCCTGGCAAAGGCTCAAATGTTTAAACATGTACTTTGCAGTGCCATAAGTTAATTCCTAAGCAGTAGGAATAGAGGGTTCCTTTTAGGCTAGAATAAGTTTAACAACTGTCACGAACAGTGCTCTTTTAACATTCTCCCAATTTCTCTGAAATGTCTTTAAATATATAGCTAATTTTGAGCTGCCAGAAAAGGGTGTCTTGTTTGATGAGGTGGAGTTTGTGGAGTTACCTCTCGATGAGGCCAAACCCCTCGTAGAAAAATACCGCAAGGAAGGCCAAGACAAGCTTGGACCCAACTACAGACGCTTCAGCAGGGACCGTAACAGAGGAGGATCAGGAAACAGGGACAACAGGTCAAGGTACGACAACAGGTCTTCACGTGGAGGTTACGGTAACCAGCATGGTGGAAGAGGATATGGTGGCGGTGGATATCAGAGCCGTGGTGGTTACAGAGGAGGTTACGGTGGTGGTGGTGGAGGATATGGTGGTAACTATGGCGGCAACTATGGTGGAGGCTACAAGGACAACAGAAATAGCTCCAGAGGTGAGAGACCAGGGATGTAAGACTTCTGGATAAATCCGGAAATCCAGATTTTTTAATATTTGGCGAAATTCCTCCCCGGGATTTTACGTATGATGCCACACTGTAGGCAGTGATAGTTTTCACGATGGGAACTTATAATATCAAAGCCGAAGCCCTGCTTTATGTTTAACGGCTGGAGAGCGGAGCTCACCATAGAAATAAAAGTAAGTAGAAGTCTGGGATTTCGCACCAAATGCAGCATACTGCGTTGTTTATTTATAGTAATTTATGCCCATGGATAATTCGCCTATGTAGGTTAGTAGCAACACGCTGCACAGCGCACTCTTCTTGTTAAAACTCTGTAGTTCTTTCCCGTGTTGGATTTTGCATCTAGGCAATCTGCAAACTTCTAACTAGGTCTGTGCACATGGCCCTCGCTGTATGCAACGATTGATACGATATGTGAACCAGGCGGCGAAGTACTACGTACACCGACATTATCGATCTCCGCACTATAGTACTTCTATAGTACTTTGCTCCACACGATAGTAAAGCGTTTACAACAACTTACAGGTGGGCTGCTGTAGTAAAAAATATCCCATTAATTTTGTGAATTCAAGTAGGATTTGACTTTTTTATTGCCACTTTTACCGAAACTAACTTACTTTGGGCATAACCTCTGTGGGATTTTAGCGAAAACTGAAGTAAATAGGCTAAAGTTTTATCTCCATTAGACGTAACGTTATTCATTAACATTAGGCCTAGGCCAGGCTCTACACATACAGCCCTAGGTTGTTAGGCTGTTTGTGTACTGTGGCGTAGCCTAGGCCTATTGTAATGTGGTCAAGTTTTATGTTTACTGGCTCGTAAACAAAATGGAAGTCACGCGGCAAGCGAATGTAAAAGAAATCGACAAGTCAGTAAGAGATAGTGGAATTGGAAGTGGCTGGAAGGAGAAGACAGAGATGGTTATTTTTTGTCTGATTACATTCATAAATAATGACAGACCTGGGTTAGCAAAATGTATTGTTTGTAATTGACTGTGTTTCATCTTTTACAGTAATATGTTATCTAAAACTTGAGTAAATGGGTGCTAAAACTCCTAAATTGCTGGAGCTTCCGGGGGCTTCGCCCTCTGGACCCCCACCGGGCCTTTTCCCCTGGACCCCACCAGGGGGCCTTAAGCGGGCCCCTGGACCCGCGGCCGGAATGGCACAGTGCTTCGCGTGTGCATGTGTGTGGGCCGGCACATAGTTGTGGGATTTTTTTTCTGTTGCCACTTACTTCCCTGGAGAGACACACAAATTTCCAGTCTTTCTATCAACATTTGTGCAAAAAGTGATTTTTCTTGCACAACATTTTTATAGGTTTTGTTTTGGGGCATTGTCAAAATATGTATGTTTGAAGATCAATTCAGAAACATGTTTAAAAAAGCTTAATTTTTTTGTGGAACACACACATTCACTATTTGGATGGAAAAGAAAAAGAAAAACTTTTTTGTGAGGATATGCTGAAACTAAAGTTTCAAAGACTTTGAGAAAGAAGGTCCTTCACTCTAACTTTAAAGGTAATCAACTCTCACCCTCAACTACAATTTTTGTAGAGGACCAAAAAAAGTGGTGAATTTTGTTCACCCCCTAACCAAAATGTAGTTTGGGTGTGAGTGACTTTGTTTAAAAACTTGTGGATCCTTTCTCTGAGAAGACTTTGATCTCATGATGTTTTCATTGGGTGTCAACCATTAGAACAATGACTTAATTGTTCTTCTTTGTTATTACTCAGGTGGACGTGGTGGCTACAACAGGGATTACAATTCTGGTGGTTACGGAGGTGGTGGCTATGGAGGAGGTGGTGGTGGTTACGGTGGAGGATACCGACAAAACTATGGAAATTATGGATCACAGGTTTGTTACAAACTAACACATTGTTATTTTCTTTTCAGTTCTAAAGACATTCAGTTCTCAAACCAAACTACAATTTTTGTGGTAGTCCACAAAAATTGTCCATTGGTCAAGCTCTTTGATTGAGAGCAAGTTCAAAAAATGCAGAGTACTGTCTCTAATATTATATAGCATATACTGTTGTGAGAGAGTTTTGATTACACATTGAAGGCCTCGATTTTGAGAAAAATATATGGTTGTCCTTTGGGCAACCATTTTACTAATTTCAGCTGTCCGCAAGTAAAACTTGGTTGACTGAAACACTGTGTTCATGTACTTATAGTCAGAAGACCATAAAGACGTGATGTTTGAGAGACAGAAACACTTAAAGTTTGAAATATGTTACGATGCAAAAAGTCAAAAGAGTTGGTCAGTCAACAGTATTCGTCTTCTGTCTTACTCCTAGAGAAAAATGGTTGTCAATCGGACAACCAACCTTTAAACTGTTGGGTTTCCATATGAAATTGTAGTTGTCCTGGACAATCGGACAACCACGAAAATGGGGCCCTGACTTTAGGATCTTGTGTACTCACCTTGAAGTCATAAACTCAGATAGTGTCTGGATGGGGATGAGGAGAATATAACTGAATGTAAAAGGGTCTCATATTTTCAGCTGTGAACAATTCTCATCCCACTATCATTGTTTATTATGTTTTTCATGAAACTAAGTAAAATTGTTGTTCAAATTATCTTTCATTTCATGGCAAGTAAAACTTGTCAGGGCAACTTTGAAGTTTTAAACCCCTTCACTTCCATTGATATAAAGGTATTTTTTTTTCCTGAAATCATTGTACTGTCAGTCCTGGAATATAGCACCCTTATAAACCTACTGTGTGTAATCATATTCTGAACATATGACAGGCTTGAAGAGGAGACAGTTTTACAAGTGTACCCTCTTAGGCTTATGCCAATGCGTATATATTGGGGCCTCCATACAAAAACAAGTATTGTGTTGGCAGGATGGATCCCCTTTAGTAGCAAAAGGGATTAAGTTGCTCTACAGCCTTGTAACTCTTTCCTCAACCTCACTTGATGGTTTTTTACTCAACAGGGAGGATACAACCAAAACCGTAGCGGTGGTTACCAATCCGGAAGTAGCTACAACAGTGGGTATGGTTCCGGCAGTCACGGCTCTAGTTCAGGCAGCTACGGTTCCCAGGGTTACTCCAGTGGTTATGACAGTCAGGGTTACCAGAACCAAGGATACCAGAACCAGTATGCTCAGTACCAACAGCAGCAACAGTATCAACAATACTATCAGCAGCAGAATCAGTCATACAACCCATATGCTAATTACTATGGCAATTACAATAGCGGCGGTAACACAGGTGGTTATCAGGGACGCTAATTTGGTAACAGCTTGTCGATTCTGCCAGCATACGGGTGGTTAAATACTTGTACAGTCAATTTTTGATTACTTTTGTCTCTCTCACTCATGGATTCTGTTTTTATTCCCAAAATGAGATTGGCTTGAAGTTATGATTTAAAAAAGTAGTTGTCAAAGTGCAGTCATAGATCATTGTCATTGACCAATAGTAATTGCAAAGACTTGTGGAATAGCCTTTTGGAAAGGTCTTTTTTGATCATGGTACAGTGTAAATGACACATGACCAAAATTCTATCCCATAGTCCTTTGCTATTGCTATTTGGAGGAGGATGAATTGCAACATGGTTTAAAAGGCATTCAAATGAAAGTTAACAGTATCCTGTAAAAAATTTTAATACTGTTTCTACGGGAATGAACAGTAACAGTTTTCATGTCTAGTGAACTACACAGTGAACAGATTTAAATTGTTGAAATATGTTGTTATCCAGTTATTTGTTATATACGTTTCGAATGGGTTTAGTTTAGATTACCTATTTGTGTTTTACACCTGATAGATCGGAACAAAAAATGTTTCATTGGAGTAGTTTTGGTACTGTTCACTTTGAAATTTGTTGCTGTTTAAGAAAACAAGTGTTTTAGAAGGCAACTTTGTAAAATCAATAAATGCAACGGTTTTTTAGCACAAGTGTTAAGATTTTTTATGTTGTTTAAGTGTGACAGTGAATTTAACTTTTATTACTATATAAAAACTTGAGCACAATGGTTTATGGTAAAACAATGGCTGATGGACAATATTTAAGATGACAATAAATGACAGAGGGAGGAGAATGGTTTTTTCCATAAGGAATAAGTGTTTGGATTGTCTATGCAGTGAGTCTGTAGATGTTAGCACTGACATCACCCCATTTAGAGTCATCAGAACCAATCTAAGTTGTCAAGGACAATATTCATAAAATGAAAAAATCCATCCCATATTTGATGTACCATGCAATAATCTTATTGAAGTAAACTCAACTTGCTCCCTGTAAGTATGTCTTTAAATCTTTCCTTTAAAATGAACCTCACATTTAGCTGAGCTGTAAAAGGGTGTTCAAGGAACTTGTTTCAAATAAATCTGCCAATAAATCATTGTTTCTAACCTTTAAAAGCCTACACCAAGTTGAGCTGAAGTTGGAAAATCAAAATTGAAAAGTTCAGATGTGTTACCATCTTCAACAACCCATTTTCATTGGATAAGGTAGAATTATTTGAAATGATTCTTTGGAAATTTTTCTGATCGATTCATACATGGATTGTATGGCATCTTTGGAAAAATATTTTCATCTCTCATTTTATCAATTGTTGTGTTATTTGGTGTCCATTGTGTGATCTTGCAGCTATCATGAAAACAAAGAGGGTTTTCTTCTGAGCCATGTCATTTACATTTGACATGATGATATTCTAACCTTTGCATCAGTTAGATTTTCTTTTGGTGCAAGTTCTGTATTCTTGAAGATTTGATATCTATTCTTTTGACTTGAATTAAAATAACAGCAGATGGCAGTACCAACGACTAGAATGAATAGAAGTAGATATTAAGCTGCAGTATTGTCTTATGTTAAGACTCTATTTTCTGATTATACAGACAATCTGAAAAGTAGTGTAATAAAAATAGATAGTTTTTGTAGTAAATATTTCTGCTAGCCATAGGGATTAAGCAGTTGTAATGATACATATCTTAATTTCCTTCTAAGCTGCAGCTCAGATATTTTGAATGAAGGTGTGTCAGTTAGTAGGCTTTGTAAAATGTGCCCGATAAACAATTATTTCTGAAGTTTTTTGTTGTACTGTATATAGCCAGTTTTCTTGGGGTTGGGGGGGAGGGCAGGATGTGGAAGTTGCTTGTATGAAGATTTGACAGAGAGAGCAAGATATGTAGATGAATCTTTTGTAGGCAAAGTTTCATTGCTGCTATTTGTCGAATCTTAGTTTTACTTAAATTTTTGTCTTGGGTTAGGGAAGTCATTCTTTTGATCAGTATTGAAATTTCAAAATTGCATACATTTGACTTTTTAGAGATAATTTGCCCCTTTTAGAGTTTTTGGAATGGCTTAACTGGTACCTAAATTGTTAGAGGGCAGTGACTTTTGTATGGCCTCACTCAAAGAGTTTCTACTCCAAAATAGATTGAATTGCATAGACTGGATTGTGAGATGAAGTGTTGAGGTAACATGCCTACAACTTCCCTGTTTTGTACAGTTCTTGGTTTCATCATAGAATCAGTGTTAGAAGTGATTCCATGTACATTCCCATTTTTAAACTTGTAATCTATTTTGATTAAAAATGTGCATGTTTGATCTTCAAATCTGAATCTTCTGTTCTCATGTTTTATGTATTTTGAGTCTTTCCAGCTCAACTTCTAGTGACAGCTGTAGGATGCAAAGATTTTGTTTTCCAACAACTTTAGATGGATTCCAGATTGCTGACCCTGTGGTCTTAAGACACTCAGTAGAGTGCATGCTATTGAATATGAGCTACAGTATTCTGCATCTCGTAACACCCCGTGATGTATGTAGGAACTAAAGGTAGACTTTCTTCATAGCATATTTACACCCCTTTAAAAGTACAGCCAAGAAAGATGCAAGATGATAGTACATGTTTGCTGAGTGGGTTAAAGCGAGGGTTAACCATATTGAAAATAAGGACAGGAGTTTCCAGCCCTTGGGAAAGGGTCATTGTGGATTTAGAGGGGTGTCCCCACACCTTTAGAATTTTTTTCAAATTTTCAAGGGTGTCTAATTGCAAGATGCTAAAATATATAGTTAAGCTGGGGGTGGGAGGGGGGGGGGGATTGTCAAAGCATGTGAGTATGACATAAAACCTGGACTTTCTGGATCATTTTAAAAATCTATCTGGATGCACCATGAACCAGTGATAGGAGGATATGTGCAGGCAAACCTGAATGTCTAGGAACCCTATTTAGAATTGATTTTATGACAGATTATAACAGCAAGCCAAAGAGCCACAACTGACATGTTTTGAAGCTTATTTACACACCTTACATGACCAATAGACCTGTTTCCAAATAGCAATTACAATGGATTGTGGGATAGAGTTTTGGTGTGTGTCATTTTTTGCCACAGTAAAATGCCATTGACAATGATGACACACACCAAAACTCCATCCCACAATCCTTGTAATTGCTATTTGGAAACAGGTCTGTAGAGGGGGTCTCATGAAACTGCCATTGCATGCATTTTATAGCAGGTCCAGGCTAAGATCTGTGTGAACTCTTTATGGAACAGCCTAAAGGGTTGTTCACACTAAAACTAAAGTGTGCCTCAGTTTGCAGGTGGGATGCAAATTTGTATATCTTGGAAAATGGGGAAAATACCTTCCTCCTTCATTTGTAGAGAGATAGATTTGTGTTCCTGCCACAAACTATGGCACACTTAAGATTACAACTTACAACAGATATGGAGGAGTAGCGAAAGTGGAACTGGTATCAGAAGAACTGCTGAAGGTACACACAAGGCAATAGTGGCAATTTTACTGCACATAAACACCCATGGATTGGTTCTGAGGTCAAGGACTCCATTAACAATCACCAAATCATTTGCTGTGTTAACCATTTTGAGATACCACATGGCCTTCAACATGAACAATATTTGCTCATGTCCTATGGGCCCTCAACTTCTCTGACCCAGCTTTATGTTGGACGCTTTTGGTCCTGAACTTGAAAAAAATGACAACTAATTTGGGTCCCACTTATTCATAATGGCCGCCAAAAATAAAATGGTGGAAAATTATAGATATGGGCATTCAATAATATTAATAAATTAATATTAATATTAATATTAAAATTAATATAAATAAATTAATAATAAAGACAAAACAAGTATTGAAATAACACTTATATTAAAAAATAAATAATCCTTAAAAAAACATTTTTTAAAGATTCTCTTTTATTCTCAGCCATATTAACCCCGTTCATCTTAAATTCAGAACATTTCTGTTGACATTCTGCGTAACCAAAGTGTTGGCAAAGTTGAGGACTACGGCATGTAGCTTTGAATAAGTAGGACCGAAAAATAGTTACCATTATATCTTCCTTGGAGCCGATTAGAACAGGGGACCATAAGATTCGAACATATTCTGGATCAGAGGAGTTGGGTGGGGGTTCGTCGGTTCAAAACCTCGAGCCCATGACATTTGAATTTTAAAATGGCTGCTATTAAAATATGATGCATTGCTGATTTGGTTTGTTGCTGATGTATTCCCTGACCTTGAAAACATGGGTATAGCAAATTTTAACCGACACAGTGGCGTGGCTACGGGTTGCTCCCGTCGCCCCACTGAATCGCTTGGCACTGCAGCTCCCTACCCACTGACGACCTGGTGAAGAAAATTATATTCTTGCTGGCCTATGATGATATTTAATCCGGGTTACCCGGCTCCCGTGACACAGATACATTTGCGATAGATCCACTCTAAAAGTCGGAATAAATTCACGTAGACTGTGACAAGCCTCGTATCTTCGGAATCTCCTGACTTTACTCGTCGGCCCGTTTCTGAATAAATAATTTCGTAGCACATTTGGAGTAGCTGCAGTTGGCCACCTTGGTGTGGATTACAGTCATGCACAAGCGTGTCCCTATCGTGGCTGCTAGCATCTGGCCTGTTTCTATCTCTTGTAGGGATTTTTTTGTTTCAGTTCCCGGTAACTCACAAATGTGTTGCACAATCATAATTGGTGTGTTGAGTAGAATATTTAAGTCATACTTGGTTAGAAGGAATTTGCACTTTGCAAAGCCAGTGCTGCCAGTAGTCACGGGGTGGTTTGGGGTTGAAACCCCCCATGACCCAACCAAGAAAAATAATAATCGCAAAAACACCTAAGATAACCGCTTTTCTTCCTCCCCTTAGGTCTTTCCCTCATGTCGTGCTCCAACCCCCCCCCCCCCCCCCACCTTCATGACACAATCCTGGTTACGCTTTAGTACTGCCACTTATTGGCCAGTGCAACAAGCAAACCCATGTTGGGTCAATTCCTTCTGAAGGGTCGCAACCTTACCACTATTACCTCACAGGACGGACCTCACTTAGCTGTTGGGTGGAGTGGACTCGCATTCCCAATGGCCTATGAGGGGGTGGGGGCAACTGGGGCAGACTGCCCCTCCACCCAAAAAACAAAAAATCCGCATAACTTAAAATTCGGACAGGACTTTGGCAAAAATTCGGACAGCCACTTGAACTTAAACAAATAGCATTGTTTTTTCAGAAATTCCTGAATGTGCCGAAATCATAAAAAGATTGTCCGAAAAAGGAAAGAAACGTCATATAGTCGCAATGTTTTCATGAAAAATCATCTTAAGTCCAAACATTCGCTACACCTGACCTTCGGCCAGCACAAAAAGCTATTATTCGTGGGTTTCACTACATAGAGTTTCAGAAGATAACGCCAAAATGTTCGAATATCTAAATTCTCAGTGTAAATTAGCATTTGCGCGAAAATTAAAAAAAGTATCATAGCCAGGGTAACATATTAACAAAAATCAAACAGATGAAACATCGCGATACATTCGGGAAGCCCATGACCTTAGAGAAACAATCATTCTTGAGCCTGTTTTTAAATCTTAGATTCTTGTGTAACGCAGTGCCCGAAATGGCAGATTATTTTAATTCCTTCAAAAATTTGACCGAAAAACTGGAAACGCTAATGTGAAATTTTCATGGAAAATTAGACATCTGCGGCACATTTGGGTCGCTTGTATATAAGAAAAAGGCTTCATTCATACTTAAGCCTTGCAAATATTGCCCGGAATGGTAAAATATTCAGGCGAAGGCTGAAAAATGCTGGGATGTTTTCAATAGTCAAGTTAATTTAATGGACAGATAGGACGGTGTTCAGGGTGCAGGTGCCATCTCTCCTGCCCCTAGAGCCAAATACAGGGAATTATTATGAAAATCGGGTATTTTGTTTTCAATACTTAAATGATACAGTGTAAGAATGTCTTCCCATTAGTCTGCATGAAAATTCATTTGAACATACCTTGTAATGTGGCATTTTTTAAAAAGTGAAATCATTTATAGTCGGAAGTTCGGGCAGTCACACAATTTCATCAATATATATTGAATTTGACCAAGATTCCAATACATTAGCATGTTTTTATTTCCACTTAATAGTTCCTCCCCAAAAATACAAGACCACTTCGTCCATTGGTAGTGGTACACTTAATCTGGTAATTTTCTGATAAAAAAGGCACTGCTTAGATACCCCCCCCCCCCAAATAAGCCTGGAAAATGCCATTTTCCGACTGTCTGATATGTGATCTGATTTTTCAAAATTTTCTGAACGCTCGGCGAAAATTAGCGGTGGCGCTCCGCTTCGTCTTCCTAGCAGAATTTTAGTTTCAAATAAACATTTTTTTTTGCTGACGGAAATGCAAAATAGCGACTGCTTAGGTCCCTCTTTAAGCCTGAGAAAGGCCATTTTCGACTGTCTGAGGGGTCCGATTTTTAAAAAATTTCTGTACGCTTCGCGCAAAACAAAGGTGGCGACCCCGCTCACTCTTTCTTGCTAAATTTTAGTTTGAAGCGAATGTTTTCCTTACAATTGCAAACTCAAAATAGCGACTGCTTAGATCTCCATTACAAGTCTGGGAAATGCCATTTTTGACAGTCTGATAGGTACGAATTTTCAGATTTTCTGAGCGGTCCGGGCCAACTACTGGTGGCGCTGAGCGTTGATTGTCCTTCGGGCAGTATTACATTTATAAGACAAAAGTTCTTCTGCCTCCAAACTGAAATACCCCCATATGCCTATGGGAATACCTTACTCAGGCGTGCACTGGAACAGCTGCTTGCAACATGCAGCAGGGATTCGGATTTGCAATCCTAGGATCCATAGTCCAGTGGAGTAATGGGCTGAGCTATTCAGTATCTTTGAAGTGTGTTTGAATCTGAAAAAAAAATCACAATTATTTTCACCAGAATTAAACACAATTAAACCTGGCGTATGCCATCAGCCATCTGGGAGGTGTTAAAATCCAAAATTTACTTTGTACGCTCCACGCCAACTGATGGTGGCGCTACGCTAAGGTAGTTAACTCCAGTTCCCTCACAAAAGTATCCCGCCCCAAAGAAAAAACCTAGCTACGCCACTGTCCAGACACCCACTTATGGCTGGAAATAGTTGCTCAAAGGCGGTCATCTAGGAAAATGACGGAAATGTTGAGTCCGTCCAATATTTCCCATGAGAGCATGTATTTGTTGTATAATTCAAGAGGGTCCTCTGACTGTTTGAAGAAAATGATACCACAGATAATAGATGGGTGTGGTGCAAGGAAACGCCTAGTGGACTCTAGCCCATTGACTGTTAGCTTACTGAAAAGCTAAATTACAAAATTAATCAATACAATAGGCATTTTGAAATTTGCTGGCACGCCCATTTGCTCGTGGGAGAATGGAGCAAATGCCTTTTCAATTCCCTGACGTTGTTTTCCTATGTAAGCCTATATCAAATTTTTAAAAAAAGGCCTCAAGCATTGCTTTAAATGATACTTCTAGAGCCCTTTTGCCGCATGCCCAGAATTGCCATTTTCAGATGTTTTATACGAGCCTCCTAGAACAAGGAAATATTCTGAGACTTCCGGACATGTATTGTTGACGACCTAAAATTGAATAAAAATATATCCTGATAAGGGAGATGGAATAAACCCCAAGAGAAACGTAAATCAGGGAATAATTCATCCCTAGGAATATATAGTTAAAGTGAACCTTAAGTCAAAATATTCAAAAATATATATTAAAGAGCAAGAAAAATGAGCTTTAACAGTCCAACTCCCATTTTCATAGGACGTTCCTGAGCTGAGATATAAAATGTTGAAGTTTATTCACTTAAAACAAATTTGTCCATTGCGCAATAATCTTTGACTTTTTGTTGTACAACTCACATAACCTGTTTTGTTTCCCATAAAAATGATTTATATGACCTTTAAATCTTCATGTTTGCTTATATAGCATGTTGCACAAAGAGGGATTAATTAATTACATCGCCCAAAAAGTGATATCACACCTTCGTACAAGGTGCGGTAATTTTCAGAAAAAAAAAGAAATACAAAGATTGTAATTTGAGTACAACAATGGCATCACAAATTATTGCGCAATGGGCCCTATACCATTTTTCTGTTGAGTGAATTAACTTCAACATTTTATATCTCAGCTCAAGAATGTCCTATAAAGATGGGAGTTAGACTTTTAGATTTCATTTTTCATGTTCTTTGATTAGTATATATTTTTGAATTTTTTGATTCTAGGTTCACTTTAATTAAGCTCTATAAAACAATGGTATGATATATCTTCGAACTCTGCAACTTACTCTGACGGACTTTTGGCAGCACCGGGAAACTGTATGCTACTGAGTGAATTATTATACGCCAGCATGTGAGTTGCATGTAGAAGTTATTTTCAAAAAATTTTGGTTGAAATATATCAGGAATAGACAACCTTTGACGGTCAGAGTTGCGGTCACTTGTTCATAAGCGAAATTTTGGCACATCTGCATAACAAATTGCTTTATGAGCGGACGTCTTTCACCAAATGGAAGACAATTGTAAGGCCTTCTTTCGGTTGCGTAGCGTGCGGAGGCCTCACACAAAGTTTATAAAAGTCCGAGCGGTAAATATATCGATAACAATAATCCAGACTAACGGGAAGACAAGTTCTTTAACGGTTCACAACAATTTATTAGTCCTCTTGGTAAACAATCACGAATAGAATACAGTTGATTTAGATCGGGAATCAATATTACGAGAGAGCCCTTATTATAGGTGTTGATGAGTTGATGGGCCGGATCAAACTCTCCTCAAATAATGTTTTGAGATCAGAACGACAGGTATCACAGGAGACCGCGCAGACGGTGCGTTAAGCTGATTGGTCAAAATAGTAAAGTCATAAGCATAAATAATATTAACATCCTGTGATTGGCTACATCAAATATGAGTTCACGCACTACTACGCATACCTGAAGTGTGCGTACTGCTATGTGTTCCATCTCAATAACAACAACAACTCCACCATGATGTCATACTTTGCCTAGCAACGTAGCTAGAAGATCATAACCTTGACCTGACCTTCACATCAGAATGCAACAGCATAGCAACACAATGTAAATATGAGAAACGATCATAGAATAATGACATTGAAGTCTGAAATAATAGAAACAACTGAATATACGTCTCACACAATCATTGTGAGACTAGCTTGAGATTACGTCGAAATGCGTCAGTGACTCTCAAGCTGAATTCGTGAGAATTGACAGCCTTGAAAACAGCCTTCCCATGACCATATTAGGGACGAAGGCCGGATCTGCAGTCCTCCATTATTCAAGTTCAAACCCTTGCCGAATATCGTGCAGACTTAAGTGCATCAGTTGGGCAGAAAGTATGCCCTGCATGGTCGGGGATCTGGAGTCGGGCAAAGAGTCCCCCCCCCCCCGCCATAGCTAACAACCATGCTATTTATTATGGTAGCTAACTACTAATATGATGCTATTAGGGTAAAAGGGTAAGATGAATCAGTAGAAAATATTAACCTTTTATTCCAGAACCTCGTATTCTCTTTCTGAACTGATTGCTCACCAGAATATAAAATACTAAAAGGTCTTTCATGTTAGGAGAACATTAATTTTTGTGTTAATTAGCCTACTAGTGTTGAATGAAGATTTCCTAATTTTGTTCGGGTAACAAAATTTCACATAGCTAGATACAAAACTAGGCAGTATCCATTACACTATAGCAGTCACATATAGGCCGTCACGGTGATCACGGATCATTGTTTGTGAGTCAATCAACAAATAATGTAACATAACATAACATAACATAACAGGTTAAAGGGCAAAGGAGGGCTGTAAAGGCCCCATAAGATGCCCTGTAATCCAAAAAACCCCCAAAACAAAGCAAACCACCAACACCTCACCTAAAGAGCCCAGAAAGATTAGATTCTACCACAGTCATGGAAAAACTTGTCAATATTAACCTTAAAACGGTGCACTGATGTGGAGTTAACAACCCACTCAGGCAGGCTATTCCCCTCACTAACAACCCTATGAGAGAAACTGAACTTCCTAATGTCAAGTCTAGCAAAAGACTTTTCAAGCTTTTTGCAATGGCCTTTAACCCGAGGATTACTCTGGACCTTTAAATAACTGCAAGCTAACAATGGATTCCCTTCAGATAGAAATTTGTATACCTGGAGCATGTCCCTCCTAATCCTTCTCAGCTCCAAAGAGGCCCCCTTGTGAAAAAAGACTCCACTTGATTGCCACCGGCTAATCCATCATATTGACCTTTCAGTTTCTTTTTCAAGTAAAAACAATTAAATTCTCATTAGGCCTATTACCTTGACATGATGATGCCCGGGTTTTTAAAAAAGCTCAGTTTCAGAAAAAGTATGCCACCCTTGAAAATTTTGGAAGGGCAAGGGCGCCTCCCCATACCCGGCCCCAGTGGGCATCAGACGCCCTGCTTCACAATTGGACCAGAAGGTGGATCAGTCAGTCTATAAGTCTGGTATTACGTAATAGCTTCACCAATCAGTAACTTACATCAGCTGATTGTACGGAGTAAGATACTCCAAGGAGCGTGTTACTGTAACACGTCCCTAATGTGCAATACAGTATGCAGCGCATAAGTATCTGGGGGTGACTATCACTAAGAATCTCAGCTGGGGCAAACATATCCAACTTGTTTGTAATAAGGGAAATAAGATCTTAGGCCTATAACGCAGGAACCTCTCTCATTTTGTTCCAAAGATGTTAAATTGGCGGCCTATAAAGGTTTACTAAGGCCCTTGTTGGAGTATGCTTGTTCCGTCTGGGATCCACATCAGATTTCACTCCAAGATAGATTGGAGGGAGTACAAAAAAGATCTGCTAGCTTTTATATCCGGCGAGTACTCCCGTGAAGTTGGCTCTATGACCGCACTCCTCAAAGATCTAGGTCTACATACTTTGTCTGACCGCCGCAGACTCATAATTTTTGCAAAAGGTATTTACGGCCAAGCTAACATCCCCCTGTCTAATTTGTGTAAACCTACTCGTTGTTCTCGTAACATGCATGCTTTGCACTTTCGCCCCCCCTCCCCCCCCCCCCTCTGCTAGGACTAATTGTTTTAAGTACAGTTTTGTCCCTTATACTACGCGGGATTGGAATAACCTCCCAGAGAGTCTTATTGCGGGGGCCATAAGTCACCCAAAGCCAGTGGATTTCATTATGAACTCTTTGAGGGCCTGACTGATCACACGGCACGTACGCGGTGTAAAATTGTCCTTTTGGATGTCTCACCGTTTTGAAGAAGAAGAAGAGCGCAGCGCAGCGCAGGCAGCTGCTATTCAGTGTCCTGATCACCAGTCTGAAGCAGGCACAGGATTCAGCCTCACATTCAGCCCCACATTCAGCCCCACATTCTGAAGCTAGCACAGGATTCAGCCTCACATTCGGCTAGCACAGGATTCAGCCTCACATTCTGAAGCTAGCACAGGATTCGGCACCAGATTCGCCTAGCACCACATTCGGCATTACATTTACAGAAAGCACAGGATTCGAAATTATTATTCACTTGCCTAGCACAGGATTCGGCTTGTTCTACCCAGCACAGGATTCAGCCTCACATTCTGAAGCTAGCACAGGATTCGGCCCTACATTCGCCTAGCACAAGATTCGCCATAATTTAACCAGCACAGGATTCACCTCATATTCAATTAACGTTAGCACAGGATTCAGCCTCACATTCTGAAGCTAGCACAGGATTCGGCACCAGATTCGCCCAGCACAGGATTCACCTCACATTCAATTAACGTTAAAACACTTAGCACAGGATTCGACTTAACCTTCACATAACACATTATTCCGCATTACATTCACACAGCACATGGTTGGGCTTATATCAGCCAGCGCAGGATTCGACGTGTACTCTCCTAGACTGGCACAGATATTATCACATTTTTTTTCAGAATACCATAGTGTGTACAGTTACTTAGCCTGTCCGTTACTGTGGAAGTGGTTATCTGTTATGCTACACCGAGCATGTAAGTACTACCTCCGAGGTGTAACTTCCATGCACAGAAGAAACGATATTGTTTACATGTTCTCGACAGTTTCAAGTCTGATGTTAATCCAAACCAATTACTCTTTCGACCATACGGAAGCCGAGAACAATGCGATAGGGGGAAAACGCAAACTGGCTCATGTGTTCCAATAATAGAAGAAGGCGAATTTCCAAACTCCCTTTTTGTTATTGCGAGTAAAGTGTTGAATATCCTCAAAGTGAATGGAAGTCTCAATGCTAGTAGAAAACAGAGCCTTCTAGATAAGAATAATGTTATCGGCTCTTAATAGAACAAACAAGAAAATCATGAGAAATACTGGTAAAACAGGTTTTTATTTAAGTCACTAGAGCCGCAAGACCACTGAACTCTAAATTGTTCCATGTAATGATTATGAAATAGATCAGTATATTCGAAAAGGGCATAAGCTAGTCTTTTCGCTTGAGTACTCATTTTCGAGACCATCATGCTAATAACGGCCTTAGTCTTTGCAAAAGTATGTAAGTTTGATCAGTTAAGAAGAAACCTACCTAAACTATCTGCTAACAGTACAGACTTGGCAACATAACCAAGACCTAACAGTTTTCTGTATGTTGGCCCAAATGATTATTTCGGGGATTTACCTAGGGATTGTTGGGGCTTGCCGCAGTCAGTCCTGGCCGGGTTTAAATGCGGTTAGGGTCCTTCAAACTTTTTAACTCGTACATCTTACAAATCTTACAAAGAACTGCATTGAAAACACATTCATACTGCGCGCTCTGGCAGTCTGTTAACAGATTTGAACCGATCGGACATGACAGTCATATAACTTTACTGTTTCTATCGTGTTCAATTTTTTATTCTTTATTCTTTGTATCGTGGCCCACCTGAGTATCTCATTTCGGCCCACTAGTGGTCCGCGGAGCATCGGTTGAGCAGGGCTGGTTAAGAGTTAGGCCTGTGCCTGAGCAAAGGCGGATATAGGGAAATTTGTTTGGGGGAAACTCAACTTGAGACCCAAAACTATTTTTTTTTTTGGGGGGGGGGGTGCATGAGAAGTGGTGCCCGAAAGACTATCTAAGCGGAGCGCCACCATCAGTTGGCGCGGAGCCTACATAAAATTTTGAAAAATCGCCACCTCTCAGACAGCCGGAAATTGCATTTGCCATGCTTGTAAATAGAATTTAAGCAGTCGCTATTTTGAGTTAAAATCTTCATTTTATAAAAAGAAAATCAAACTCCAAAATGATCAGAAAATTACCAGATAAAATGTATTGGCTCCTTCACAGGATGATGTGACATTTTATCATTTTCTTTGTTGCAAAGTAAAATCTCCTTTAAAATGAAGAGACCAGAACCAACGGTGTTTAATATGTTAAAGACGAACTTATTTTGAGTACTCTGGTGAAGTTTTTTATTCATTTCTCATGTTCGGCTCTCGAGATATTAGCAACTGAAGTTGACACATTTTCTACAAAAGGTAAACTTGAACCAAGCAGGTGCTATGTCATGTATTCATATTGATGGTCAATGTTTTGTTTTCTTTTTTATTTAGTTTTGATCCTGCTGTTTGATCTTGAATTGATTAGGGATGCTATCTTGCCCCTAAGGCAAGTTTTTAAACTTCCATTGCTCGGGATGCACTTATGGTTACAACCTATTACAGTTAAATTGTATAAATATGGTGTTAAATTTTAGAGAAAAAAAACTTAACATTTCCATCAATGTGAATACATGACATCACGTCTACTTGTTGCAAGTTCACTCTTTGTAGAAAATATGTCAACTTCAATTCTAATATTTCGAGAACCAAACATGGGAAATGAGTAAAAATTTACCCAGTAAGCTAATACCTAATGTGTTCATCTTCAAAATATCAAACATAAATTTGTTCTGGGCTTTTTTGTTTCAAGGAGCTGCACACCGTCGGAAATAAATTGAAATCATAACTTTTCGAATCATATTAATTCATATGACCAGTGGTCGAATGAGCCTGTAAACCTGAACCGGCCACACAGAAGCATTGGTAGCGCTGCCAGCACCAATAACAGTACTGACTCAGTACTGCTATTGGTGCTGGTAGCGCTATCAACGCTTCTGGGCGGCCGGTACTGGGCTAACATTTTGATACAATTAAGACACCCAAGAAAATTACGCATTAGTTTATACTTTATAAATAATATATGTCATTTGTATGAGAGAGACTTTGCCCAGATTAAGAAAAAGGCTACTTTTTGTCCATTACATATCGAATAACGTTATTTTTGGAAAATTGAAGACCATGCTTTGGAAATGTTTGGGGGCAAGTGCCCCCCCCGTGCCCCTATGGCGAGCCGCTAATGTTCCTGAGTTTGAGGGCAGAACTTTTGTTTGTCATAAATCCATTTTGAAATTTCAAAAATCTCAAATCGGAATGTATAACGGAAGTGGACACTACACCAGTTCGTGTCCCAGGACAATTCTGAAACGTATGCTAAAGATCCCATACAACTCCACACACTCTAAATGACTTAGTGAGATGATTAATTATGACACGAGAATGGGCTGAATGAAATCGCGTAATATTGAGGTATACTTCATGTTTAGTTACTGATTATTCATAACATTAATAGGTCTTAAATTGTATTACTAATTCTTGCCATCAAACGCACATACCGTTTTCGATTATGCTGGGAAAACCTGTTGTTATAAGTTAAAGCGCAAGCAATGGGGGATTTCGTGGTCAATTTAATTAAAAGTTTTCTTAAAAGAGCAGGAGATATGGCGTTTCGTAAATGTAGTACGTAGTGTAAAGGAATTTAATCATCACGCCTCCTTACCCAAAAGGAAATGTAATGGGATGGGAAATGGGTTTAAGTTATCACTCAATTTGGGAGTTCAATTTAGGAATTTTGGTCGAGTTCCTTTAAAATTTGGATGAAATTTGAAAGTTAAATTTGGGCAATCTTGTAAAAATGTCACACAAACGTTTGCCAACCTCTTTGAAATTTTCCTCCACACGCCACGGCGTCAACACATCATATAAGCGCGTGCATGGCGAATCTG
Source organism: Holothuria scabra (assembly GCA_037179385.1). Lineage (NCBI taxonomy): Eukaryota > Metazoa > Echinodermata > Holothuroidea > Aspidochirotida > Holothuriidae > Holothuria > Holothuria scabra. The sequence continues at coordinate 77,471,033 of CM074180.1, forward strand.
TACTATACCCACCTTTTCAACATGCTCAAGTGAGCCCATGATCCAAAATAGCTTCAAACGGCACTGTCTTCAACTCTTACCGATGTTTTGTTGAAGGAAATTATACTTCTTCTTCGGGCTGTCGCCGGGTTAGATGCGTTCTGTTTAACAAGGTGTTTCTTGATTGGCTGTTACTTGTTGCCATTGTATTGTATCTACTGTATTCTTTGTTAGGGATTAGGTTAGGAACTAGGCTATCGTTAGCCAGTAAGGAAATTTCTTGTTAAACAGTTCGCATCGGCCCCTTTTTCCCATTTCTCTTCATTCCTGCATTATAAAATATGACTATTTTAGAATTATTAGTCACTACGTAACAAAAGGATAAATCACTACTGCTAACTGCACGCAGTGGCGTAGCCACGCCCCCCCCCCCCCACCCCGATTTTCTTCAGGCCCCACAAATTTCTTGCTTCCTGATAAGGTAATTGAAAAAAAGTAAAATGATTGAACGGAAATAAACTTTGAAGTACTTCCTTCAAAACAGCAAATAAATAAAATGTGTAAAAATTAAAAAAAAAATGGAAGAATGTGTGTAAAACACATTTTCTGCGCACGTATGAACTCAAGTTATAACTTCAGAATGCCTACTTTCACTAAATTAGATACCGTTTGTGATCTGCACTGTCGTTTATTGCATTTCACTTCGAAGATAAAACGAAAGTCTCGACGACAAACTTTTATGTGACTTTGATAGGTTAAGACCCTTTTTGCCTTTCCGATGGCTGATTGATTTGCTGAAAATAAGGCAATCTTGCACTGGAGACCACTCTTACACGACCATTCCTATACTTTATCATACACAAAATATGCCGTAAGCAGGTAAGGGTAAGGTACTGCCTTCGGATAATTCTTCCCTTCAATCCTTAACAAGTAGGCCTATGTCGTGCGTCACTCCTGCCCATGACAAGTGCCAATCTAGGACGATTTTTTTCCGACAAGTCCTCTTTTTTTACTAGTTGGCACTGGCGTCCGGGGGATTTATAAAATGTCCACAAGGTCCGGATTTCATGTGTTTCCCACATGATCCATACTTCTGCTTATCGATTCAATTATTTTGAGAGATTTATTCGTAGTATTTTAATTTTGACTAATTTGATGTAATGTACCGATGAACAAATACTGCACCATTTTGCACATTGTTTCTTTGGTAGTATTTATGTGTCTTGTAAAATCTCTACAAAAACTAAAAATATTTTGACATTTTTCATGCTCCCCAAAAAGGGAAAATCCTAAAACTTAGGCCTTTAACTGTTTAATCCGTTCAAAGTTTTGCCAAACGTAGCACCATTTTGCATCTAGGAAATTTAACGCAAAGAAAGTTTCTTAGAGGGGGACACAACTACTTTTGGTTTTCCTGTAAAAGAGTAAGGTACTGCCTCAGGTAAGCTGAAATCCATTCAAATATTGCCGCATTTGCGACTGGGTACATCCAGTTTAAAACACGTGGGAAGTGCCGTTTCCGGCCATCTGGAGGGGTTTTAAAGCCCAAAACTTTCTTGTACGCTCCGCGCCAACTGATGGTGGCGCTCCGCTTAGATATTCTTGCCGTGCCTGTCCCTCGGAGGTACCAGCCCCCCACACTTGTTACCTAACCCCCCCCCCCCCCCAAAAAAAAAATGCCATTCTGGCTACGCCACTGACTGCACGCTCAAAAATTCCTAAGTTAAAACATTATTTTTATATTCTTCACAGTTAAAATTGCAACTGAAATTTCAGATTTGTGTTTATAGCCTCATTAAAGAGCTTTTCCAGTTTATGGGCCGTATTGTCGAGCAAGGAATAAACCACGATGCACATTGCTGATGAATCTCTATCTTAAGTGGTCAGCTCCGACTCCAAAATTCACCCCGCAGTCCATATACAGTCATCTTGTCGTTTAAATCCAATTAAGTGGCCTCCTTTAGTGTGGTGAACCGTATCTGATCAAGTTGTTCAAATTTGGAAAAAAATAATATGTAAAATAGTTGTTGAAGGTTTTATTTTAGTGTGTACATTAGTCAGTTAGTATTTCTTGATCTTTCCTATCATATAATGTCGTTTTCAATACTCACTTTGACGCAGTGTTTTAATTTGAGTTGAATTAGTGCGAGGGCGCTTAGGATCCACTCGTTGGGGAAATGGGCGCGCATTGTTTCGAACAGTAAATCAGCAGTTCCACCTGCAGTTTTAGATTATACTCAAGGAATTTTTTCAGATTCAGAGTCATATTTGGCCTACATATACGAATGCGGCCGTACATATACATTTGTGGTATCGGCCAGAGGAATTGATTTTTCTCCAAAGAGAAAGTATAGGGCTCGAGTCGGAGTCCGGACTCCAGTCACTGAAAGTTGAAAATTGACTACAGTACACCTGATTGCCACCCTTGGAGATATTAAGGGAAGGATGACCTCATCCTATTTAGGAAATTGTATGCAATTGCTGGGGTAGATGGAATATGATGCTATATTTGATAATAAAGGTTCTATTCTTGTCCTGTTGTTTTACTTCTTCTTCTTCCTCCTCTTCCTTTTTTCCTTTTCAATTTTTTCAGGCTCAGTTCCTTTCCCCTTCTTCGTGATGGGGTAGGGGTGACCGCACCAAAGGGCGACTATCAGCTTCAAATAACAGATGGACATTTTTAAGAACGACAGGCGTGTACCAGAGACTCCGATATGAGGAAGGGCAGCGGCGAGGAGTTACATTCATAGTCACTAGTGGAACCACGTGATAAACAGAATGTGCAAGAATCACAGACACGATACCCCAGAACCGCCGTTAATGTGGTCAATCCGACCCATATTGTTACCAGCAGGGGTGGCGCCAGTGGAAGGGGGGGCATGGCCCCCGTCGGGGAAGGTCGGGGTTTTCGTCGGGGAAGCCTAAAAAATAAAAATTAATAATAAAAAATAATGAAAAACCCCACAAGGACTGAAGTTACTAGATGGGCAATCTAGAACATATTTTTTGTTTTGAAATACTATTTTAAAACATATCGGAATCGATTTAAAATCACTTCTTATCTCTTCTGTTAAACCCCATTCTATGTACCTTGTCCCCTCTTTTCCCCTTCGGGAGAGGACGACAATTTTTCGGGGAGGCCTGAACATGAAAAACGTTAAGGACTGAAGTTACTGGATGGATGACCATGATTTTTTCTTTTTGAACTTTTTTTTCTTTTGTAACGCTATTTTAATGCATATCTGAATCGGTTTTAATCACTTCTTACTAGCTCTTCTATTCTTCATCCCATCTTCAATCCGTGCGCGCAGGGTCATGCCTCCGTCGGGGACGGGCTACCCACCCCCTGTTGTTGAGAAAGTCCAATTTCCAGGCCCGTAGCCAGGGAGTCGGAGCGTTGGAACGACCCACCCCAACTTGAGGGGGGTCCATTTTTCCAGCCCTGTGTTTGAAGGGTCAGCTATGAAATATTTTTTATCTCGACATATTGAGGACGAATTTCCGTTCACTTCTTTAAAAGTGGTGTACTCTGTGGAATTCCTGGGGAAAAGGACTTATGTTGTGTTCAAAAGTCCTCTATAATGCTCCAGATTGCAGAAGATCTGCAGATTTGAAACTTTTCGGGGGAAGCATGCCCCGGACCCATAGCAACTTCATACTTACGGCACGCGCCAGCCGCCTCCGTATTTGGAAAAAGGTCCAAATCTTGAAAAAAAGACACACCCCTCCCCTTGGGCTGGCTATGGGCCTGATTTCGTCGGGGACCCTTCTACAGACCTACGGTAAAAAATGTGGGTCTGTAGTCACTCGGACGACCCTCTTGATCTTGCTTACTAGGAAACCATAATCTTCAAGAAAACTAACAATTCCGAATTCTCCTTGCAAAAGCTGACTAGGGGATGTTCATGTGCGTGCAGTACACAATGGTCTGCCATCTGGCTTGCCCGGACAGCCGAATTCTCACAAAGGTAATGAATATCGGCCACGTCGTTTTCAGCTACACATAATGATAAGCAGAGGTGTGAGAAAATCTCCCCAAAAGTCTGACTCAAAAATTATTTGAAGGCACCTTGAAACGTTTTTTTTTAAACGTACTTAGAAACGGGCACGTTGCAACAAAGAGGCAACTCAAACCGACCGGACAAACACAAACTCTAACCATAAACCATCCACACACAAAACAGGGAACCAAAAGGTTTTTTACAAACGAAAAAGACGCTCCAACCCCACCCAAACAACCCACCAACTCATCCAAGACCGCCCTCAACACCAACCCCACACCAACCCCCAAGACAGCAAAAACAAGATCACCCTACACCACCCTTTATGGCCACCTCACGCCCGGAGGCAACACCGCCCAAAGGCAACAACACGCCCGAAGGCAAGAACGACACGCCCGAAGGGCGACATTAACACGCCTGAAGGGCAACAACACGCCCGAAGGCAACAGCACTGAAAAAGCACAGGGCAAATATACAGGTACACCTTGAAACGTGCCATATTTTCAATTGCGTTGGGAGCAAAACCCTTTATAGTCTTGAGTTGGGGCAGTCACTTTAAATATTTCATCTATTTAGTGGACCTTGCAATTGAATTCAACGAAGATTCTGAATACAGTAAAAAACATTTTAGTATGTTTTCAATTCCGTTGCATAGTTCCCCCCGCCCCGAAAAGGGGCAAGACCATTACATCTAATTGATCACTACCTTTTACCTTGTTCTTTTCTGATCATTGGCAAGTTGTGTTTTTTCTCTATTGAAGTGAAACTTAAACTCACCTCATGACAAAATGTGACCTTGAAAAAACCCAATGATGGACTCAGGCCATGCTTCACCGAGGCTAACAAAGTCTGTCGTCAATGAAGATTATGTTCTATGCCTCCCCTCCTCACTGAAAAATAACCATTTTACTAGCATCTTTCTCGTAAGGGAATCTTAGGAGACTTTTTCATAAAACTTAAGGTTTGCACCCGGGATTATGATAAAGGACCCATGGATCCCTTAAGTAAACTCAAATGTTCCATATGGGGAACTAGTTCTAAGGCTCATTTTAACAACAGTAGTGTTTGTGGGTGATTATGGGTAAACTTCAATCCTTTAAAGTGCACCTCAAGTCAAAAAATTCAAATATACATATTTAAGAGTATGAAAATTAAATTCAATTAATCCAACTCCCATCTTCATATGACATTCCTGAGCTGAGATATAAAATGTTGAAGTTTATTCACTTAAAACAAGTTGGTCGATTCCGCAATAATTTGTGACTTTCTTGTTGTACAACTCACATAACATGCTTTGTTTCCCTCTATAATTAAAATGTTTTTGTGACCTTTAACACTTCCTATTTGTTTGCATAGCATGTTGCACAATGAGGACTTAATTAATTACATCACCTCATAAGAGTAAGAGTAATATCACACCTTGGTGCAAGGTGCAGTATTGTTCAGAAAACAAAGAAATACAAAGATTGTAATTTGAGTAGTACAAGAATGACATCACAAATGATTGCGCAATATAACATTTTAATTCAAGTAAATAAACTTTAACATTTAATATCTCAGCTCAGAAATGTCCCATGAAGATGGGAGTTAGACTGTTAGAATTTATTTTTCACGGTCTTTAATATATATTTTTGAATTTTGGGGCTTGAGGTACACTTTAATGTCCCTCGTGATACCATATCATGATGGACCCCTTATCAATCTTAGTAAATTTCCCAAGGCTTCTGGTATGGGCTTACCAATAAGAGACCCATATAGGTTTACTTCCTATGTTTGAAAGCACGTTTTTAACATTCTTTAGGGAACCGTCGACATTGTCATGCCTGGCGATTTGTTTAGAGAAAACTTGTTTCGGGCGGCTTTTAAAGTTGTTGGCCAAACGCAGGGCGACTTAGGGGTGACTTTGTAGGGGTCGACTTGAGTGACTGCATTCACGGAATTCCTGCTGCATTGCCCCCACTGTGCCATATACTGTTTATTGATCAAAATTATATGAAGCATTGGCATTCGGCTTTTGATATAAATAACTGCATGTCTCCCTTCACTTGCACAGTAAAATATTCAAAAGTAAGGATTGATTAAGTCGCGTGGTTTTTTGACTTCATAATCAACACTCCTTCCTATGGAGTGAAGCTTTATTAATTTTACATACATTTGTGTGGGCGACTTAGTGGGCTCGAATTTATAGGGTGAGACGCGACATCCCATACGTTTTATTGAATTTGACGCCCTAGCCACTCAGTCTCAATACACCACTGAATTAAGTGAATTTTTTGCACTCAATATAACATGGTCTTGTTCAGTTTTCAAAGTAACTGACATTTTCTGTCCAAAATGCGCACATTCTACAACAGATATGGTCTTATTTCAGGCCAAAACGTCGCCGATTTTTAAGTTGTCATATCAAATTGCTAACCCATCTAAATGGATACTGGCGCTGTTGCACGACCCCTTTGCCTCAAACAATATGGCGGCTCTGATGCTTCAATTTTTCGGCACCACCATTCTTCCAGGGATGTAGATCAGTTACACCAGAGAGTTGTTATATACAAGCCTGGAAATCGCAATTTCCGGATGATCTGGAGGATCGAATTTTTCCAGCATCATTGTGTTTTACGCTCGGCTGCGACGCCCAGAAATGGTGGCGCTACGCTTAAATAGTGGTACGGTCAATACCAAACAACGTTTTGCATGAACCCAAACGTTCAAAATTCCTATTTCTGTTCTCCAGACCGATAATGCCGAATCCTGTGCTAGTCGAATGTGAGGTTGTGTTATGTGCTAGGCGAAAGTTGGACTGAATCTTGTGCTAGGTGAATTTACATGTAATTCTGTGGGTAGATGCTACAGGCAAAATCTTGTGCTAGACAAAACTAATGAAAGTCGAGATAAAATTCTGTGCTGCGTGTGAATGTAATGCCGAATGTTGCGCTAGGCGAATGTGGTGCCGAATCCTGTGCTAGGCAAGTGAATTATAATTTCGAATCCTGTGCTATGTGTAAATGTAATGCCGAATGTTGTGCTAAGCGAATGTGGTGCCGAATCCTGTGCTAGCTTCAGAATGTGAGGCTGAATCCTGTGCTGGGTATTACAAGCCGAATCCTGTGCTAGGCAAGTGAATTATAATTTCGAATACTGTGCTATGTGTATGTAAAGGCGAATGTTGTGCTAAGCGAATGTGGTGCCGAATCCTGTGCTAGCTTCAGAATGTGAGGCTGAATGTGAGGCTGAATGTGAGGCTGAATCCTGTGCCTGCTTCAGACTGGTGTCCTGATCCTAAGGACAACTTCCATCATATCAGTTGTGTGTATGTGATGATCTCTTAATGTAGTGTCTAAGACCTGACTTTTTGATGTTAACAGATGGCAGGAAATGTGGGAGAGGCCGAAAACGCTGAGGACATCAGTCACCTCCTGAAATTCGTTCAAGATTTACAAGACACTTTGAAAGATGGCATAGAGAAGAATTCACAGGCCGACGAGAAGAGTAACTGTTATTTTACTTGACCTAGGGCCTAGGCTAGGCCTAGCCTAGGCTAGGCTAGCCCTTGAACATGGCTGCGTGTTACGTTACATGGCCTAAGCTCATTACACTCCACATCACAGCCCTTGCCCCGCTAACACAAAACATCCCATCATTAGCCGACCCTCTCTGAGTGGCAAAACAAATGGCAAATGCACTTTAATACCAAGAAGTGCTTTTCTATGAGGATTACTCACTCAAGGAATCCCAAGTTTTTTAATTATACTCTAACGTTAGGCTAGTTAATGATACTCTGGAGTCTACCGATTGCCACACTTATCTGGGAGTTGACATCATTACCCTTACCTGGAATAGACATATTAATCGCATCACTTTGTCAGCAAATAGATCTTTGGCTTCTATTAAAAGAAATTTATACTCCTGCCCCAGGGGTGTTAAAGCTAATGCCTATCTCACACTTGTTAGGCCTTTATTGGAGTATTCATCTTCTGTTTGGGATCCCTACACCGTTTCCCTATCCAATAAGGTTGAGCAAATTCAAGGTAGGGCTGCTAGGTTTGTTTATAATGACTATTCCCCCCATAGTAGTGTGACTGAAATGTTAAATGACCTAGGATGGGATAGTCTCAAAAACAGGTATACTGCCAGCAGGCTAGCAGTTTTTCACAAAGCCAGATTGGGCCTCGTAGCCTTGCAAATCAACAACCTACAACCAGTCCGGCGGCCCTCCAGGCATCACCATTCGCTTTACAAATATACCAACCAGTAAGAACTGCTACAATTACAGTTTCTTTCCTTGGACCGTCAGAGACTGGAACCTACTCCCCCAGAACATTACAGATCTCGAGGAACCCAAGCAGTTCAAGAGCGCAGCCTTGAGGATCCTCAGACGGGACGACTAAGTACAAGTGCACACTCAACCCTGCACGTTTGACTCCACCAGGAGTGTTGTGCAGTATTTTTCCAGATCCAGATCCAGACCCTGGCCAGGGTCGTTCCCTCTCACATTCACAAATTCCTGTGTTTTCTCACCAAACTTTACACAGATAACCTCTGGCACTGCATCCACCTTTCTACATAAGCTGTTCACCCAGATTTAATGTTATAATGGTGTATTTTGCCTCGAAAAATTGAACGTAACACTAACTCAATGTGCGATGTTTGCAAGCTTTCGAACGACTAAGTAGTCTTCTTCGGTAACTACTAAACCACGCACTGACACGCCTGGCAATGCCTTGTGTACCAGGGCATGCGCTGACACGCTGATAGTTAACGCTGATATTAATTTCATTAAATGCTATCATTAATCATGTTATCATTACTGATTAGGAAGTAAAATACAACAGACCATTGTGTCAATTTTTCACTTACTTTGTTCGCAAAATGTTGCTTTTTATTAAATATGTTAGAATGGATCCCTGAGTTTTCCACTAGTTCCGCGAAACGCCACGCGCTGTCGTACAGCTGAGTTACACGCGCTGCCGTACAAAGTGTACATTAGCGCGTAGAACTGGAGGCAGGGCATGCCAGCGGGTGTCAGCACGCAGAATAGTGGGACCCATAGTCTTCGTGATCCACTTTGGGGTCAAAGGTCATACCAGGGTTTTCCACTTATTCAAAAAGTTTTCACACTTGGAGAAATTTTGACAACGTTTCAACAATTTCAAAAACATTTAGAAGCTTCAAATACGAACAAACAACAATTTTTCATATGAAATTAGCATTCATTAGGTGGAATGATCGTTAAAGAATAGATTTGATGACATATGGTTACAAAGTTCTTGGCATGATTTTTGACTATTTGCAAGTTCATGTAGAAACACTTATTGTACGAGGGTTCATTCAAACGAAGGAGTTTCTAACCAGAATCGAAGTGTCATTTTGCTGCATTTTGACCTCAGACTGTCCATTTATTGGTAACTTTTCGATTGAAAGTCACTTGCACATCTTTTTGTGGTAATATAAGTTCGATGTTTGTAATATTTACCAGTTTAGAACGTATTTTGTTCTGAAAGCCTAATTACGGGATTTTTTGTGTTAGCGGGGCAAGGGCTGTGATGTGGAGTGTAATGAGATTACAGTAGGCCATGTAACCTAACACACAGCCCTGTTCAAGGGCTAGGCTAGGCCAGCCTAGCCGTTCGTTGATCACGCAGGGTCTTACTTTTCTAGTACGATGCGCAACAGTTAGGCCAGGGAGTTGCAACTCCCCGGTTAGGCCTGTAGGCATAACTTCCTAGGCCTAAACTGCTAGTAGGCTTACAAGATGCTGGAGGTGCTACTTCTGCTCGCTGCACCCCTTCAGTGGACAGCTTAAAGCCAGCTCTTATACTAACGTTAGCCCTTGACCAAAATCGTAGCTAGTTTATTCATCTGACTCCCTTAGTCGTAGGCCTAGTTCAACAGCAGGGGATTGCCTGGTCTGGCATTCGTGCTGCCTTTAAAAGAAGACTCCTGTAAGAAATGGGTCCACAATAGGTGTTCACTCGTCTCAGATTCTTATCAAAATACCCAGGCTACAAACTGTTTGGGTTTGTGTCCAGCCTGTAACAAAAATAACCTATCTGCTGCTTTTTCCTCATTGCTTCCCCCTCAGGTTAATTATAGTAATTCTCCTCAAGTCTAAGCAATAGATTTGATTCCCTCAATCCTGATTACGAAAAGAATTGTAATGTTTCAGGTACTAACGCAGGTACTTCATTAAAACCTGTCGTAAAACAAACTGTTATCAAGAAGATCTCCCTCGTCTCCATTAATATCAATGGGATTCGTCGTAAAAAACTGATCTCCAGGCCTTCCTTAGCGTGACTCATCCCGATATTGTGGCCCTCCAGGAGACCAAAGTTGATGACTCCATAACAACGAGTGAACTGGTTCCTTCCAGCCTCGACTATAGTATTTTCAGAAACAACCATGCTCTTGGGGTTGGAGGGACTATATGTTGCTTGTGAAAAACAACCCTATCCCCTACTAACGCCAGTAACCTCACAAACAGTTCTGACTCAATTTGGGCAAAGTTCTCCATAAATGGCATTACACATTATGTTGCCTCTCGGTATAGGGACCATGATGCCCCCTCTGAGCACATTGTTTTATTTCAAGAGCAATTAAGTAACATCATGGCTAAACACAGAACTGGTAAGCAGGAATGTTTTCATGTTTTGGGGGATTTTAACTTTTGCAAAATTGATTGGACATCCAGGCTTAATAAAGAAAATGGATTATGTTTTATTAACTGTTCTGGAAAGATGCTCCAGGCTGGATATTTTAAATGGTTATGCTGCTGAGCAACTTGTAAACTTCCCAACCAGGGGCACAATAACCTTGATTTATTAATATCTAATTCTTCTAACCAGGTCACTGAAATCTCCCTCTTAGACCCTTTTAGTGATCATGTGGCTCTATTTTGTAGGCTGAGATGCTTCTTCCCGATCAAAAAGAAACCCTGTAGGCTTATCTGGCAATTCTCCAAGGGTGATTTTGCTGCCATGAGAAGTGACACCCAGAGTTTTGCCCTGGGGTACTTCAATGGGGGGCAAAATAGTCATACAGTAGACGAAAACTGGCAGCTGATTAAGTCCTTCCTGAAAAGAACAGTTAAGAAGAATGTTCCCACCAAAGGAACAGGAGCTAAAACATCAGCTGCAAACAAGGAAGGTCACTTTACATACGACACCTAACACAAGACCATTTTCTCTCTTACTGCAAACCTCCATCTACTCCAGTCTGCATTTTGTGCACTCCAACACGAAGTTCTTCAACGTGAGCAGCAACACATAGCAGCAGGCAAGCTGTACTCCTGGCGTGCCAGTTAATTCCTGTTGTATGATAAACTTACAGTATACTGTGCAATACAGTACTTGTATTGCCAATGAATGGTGTACGTATTATGTACATGCATACATAAGTATATTCTATCACATACAGATTGCTACTTACTGTTTGTGAACCATGTTCTTGTACATGTTTGCATTGCCAATGTACTATGACCACTTATGCATGACGTACATATATACTGTATGTATTCTGTATATGCATACCTACAGATTTCTTTGTAGCATTGCAAATGCACAGAAAATCACAGCGTACCATTGGGAAAACCTTGGCATACCTTCGGTGTAGGCTTTTCATGGATTGCACCCTGGCATCTACATTGTCAATCATGTCAACTCTTTTGAGTAGAGAATCCAAAGACATGTACCACACTTCATAGGTTATAGCTTTCTACATCTTAGGTTCTAAGCCTTGGAAATCATAAAAAATAGGGTGGCATACTCTCTTCTCTTCCAGCTTAGATAATTGTCCCATGACCTACTTTTCATCAATTACTCATTGGAGAATTAAGTTTCTCAAAATGCCCAATGGATTGTAGTGAATTGTACCAACTTATTTATGTATTTTTTTTACTTCTTTGCCAGTTTTAGACCTAACTAAAGTTGTGAAAAATATGAAGTTGTACTGTATGTCTGAAACAATCTATTTCTATTATGATAATAAATAAAGTTTTGAAGCCCTATTCTTAGTTTTTTGTTTTATCACTCAGTGGAAAAGTTTGCACGTTATGAACAAAGGATACAACCCTTCATAGCTGTCAATGCTTTCTTTATCACTTGGTACCCACTGTGTAACCTAAATTGTGGCACAGAAGAAAGAAGGAAAGTATAGTGTGCATAGGGGGTATTACTCTGAATCCTGAAAACTTGATAGATGGTACCTTGTTGTAACCCTCATAAGTTTACTTAAACAAGACTGGGAGATTTTAATGTCAAAAAAATGAAAGGAGTGTATAGGCCCTCTTCAGATATCATCAAATAAATAAGCAAGTAGTGCTCAATACCTCTGACTGAGATTTAACAAATTGCATTTTTGTTCTTTTAGCAGATGTACGTGGTTTGTTGGGGAAAACAGGTGGAGCAGCAATAGTATCATATGCAACAACCTATAAGAGGTAAGAATCTCCCATTGTAGTTAAGTCTGTTGTCTCATGGAATAACAGCAATATACGCCATGGGAGGTATTCCACATTACCTACTCTTACACGACCTGCCACTGGCAACTCCTGTAAGAAGGATCAGGCCACCTTAATGATTTGTTAAGGGCCCCCTCTTGGTCCAGCACAGCTTTTCAGATGTGTCATGCATGGGTGACTTTTAACAATGCAATGCCCCTGTAGGCTGGGGTAGTAGAATGTGCCCATGGTATTTCCCTCCTGTTGTAAGAGGCGACTAAAGGGAAACCAAATGTGAACTTTGACAATTCTTGAACATAAATTTGAACTTTAAACTTTTAATTGGGTTGACTGACACTATATAACACATTCGTGTTGGTTTTTGGTTCCTTGCGGTAGCAAAGGAACCTATGTAGTCAGGTTGGCGTGTGTGTGTGTGTGTGTGTGTGTGTGTGTGTGTGACACTTGCTTCGGTACGCTCTAACTCAACAAGGGAAGGTTGGATGGAACTTGGATTTGGTACATAGATTTGTCATAGGGAGAAGGTGTGCCCAATCGTTTTTGGTGGAGGTCAAAGGTCATTTGGGGTCACCAGAGGTCAAAAACTAAAAACCTTCTCAACAGGATATTTCTAGTTAGGAAACTTGGATAGATGTCATACTTGGTGTGTGGATGTGTTATTGTGTAAGGATGAAATTGGATATGTTCTGTGAAGGTCAAGGGGTCTTCTGAGGTCACCAGGGGTCAAACACCGAAAAACGTTTTAACACAGTATTTTAAGGTAGAAAGGACAGATTTCAAATCAATCTGTGTTTGGTTAAGGTCAAAGGTCATCAAGGTCACTGGAGGTCAACTGCTGGAAATGTTATTTAGAAAATCTTGTAAGCTAGATAAAGATAGTTTCAATAGATTTTTTATCTCACCTGGTTTTGCATGCTTACAAACCCAAACACCTTAGAAATTTGTCCTTTATGTTCGTTCAGTAATGATTCCTTTGGGTTGTACACATATTTTGGATCATTCAAAGTTTTAAGAGGGCAATAACTGAAATCTGTAGATTTCACTGAGCACAGGTCACTCTGCATTAAACTGGTCTCTCTGCCGGTGAAAGCAATGCATGGATTCTACAATATATCTCTTTAATACTGCTGTGCTCTGTGGGGGTAACCTTATCCTCATTCTATTATCACACTTCATTAATCACTTGCTTTCTGGTTGACTGCTGAATAAACCCTGTTTTCTGTGTAGAGGTAGCAAACAGGGCAAGTGGTAGATTGTTTTAAAGTAACAGCAAGTTTTATTTGAGAGCCGGTAAAAATAACTTGTGAGAGAAATACAAGGGGTGTTTTTCTCTCTCTGACAACATTGTGTATCATTTATTGGTGATAATATCAAATTTGACTACAAGCATAAATACATATGGAAATGAGGTAGTGTTTTGGAAGGATTACCAAGCATTACAAAAGTTGAATTTCAGTAAGGCCACAGAAATTTAATCTTTGATTTCATGTAAAATTAGTTCTAAAATACCACTTGTGAAGATGTTACAAACATTGAGTACAGTATGAACTTTTGCTTAGCTCTATTTCACAGACTCGCTGTACAGTTCTTATAATATCCAGCAAGGAACCACAGTGCCCATTGGGCTCTTGTTTGTTAATCTCATCTAAGTAACTAACTAACTTTTAACAATACAAGGTTTCAGGAGTCAAGATTAGGCTCATGTCTGCCAGGAAGGTGAGCTGCACAGAGTTAAGAACATCAATTATGCCTGGCATATTTCTCAATTCTGGCTAATGGAAATTTCATGACATAACCAAGGGGGGCTGGGCTTCAGACCCCTCTTGACATAAGCTTAAAATATTGCAAAAAGTTAAAGAGAGATCACTGTAAGCTTTACAACATTTGAGGCCCAACATTGCACCATTTTGCAGCTGAAAAACTAGAGGCATTTTTTTTTCTCCTGGGGATACCCCCACCCATGTTTCATTCCAAAGACATAGAGCTCAAGTGATAAAATCCTGACTATGCACCTGAACATCATCAAATGGCATGGAAGAGGAGTTTATTAAAACAAAATTCATCTTTGAAATTTGAAATGTGAAAATTTTAGTGAAATGTCAGTGTGAAAATTTTCATGGCATTTTCAGTGACTTTCTGTGTAACAGTTCTGGACATTCTGTGGAAGGTAAAGATTTGTTTCCCTAAGTGAACTTGAAGCTAATGTCTGGGAATTTATCTCCTTATGTTGTTGGACAATGCTTTGTAACCCATTGTTTTACTTAGACATTTTGACCATAGAGGGAAATGGAACAAGTTTCTAGCTAGGGGATTTTGAGGGACGACTGTATTGTTTTGTCCAGTGCAAAACCAATGTGGTTTGTTACTCACTACCTTTGCACAGTAACCACAGCAGTGCCAGGGAGCACAGAGGAAGCTTTCAGATAGTTTTACTTTCAATTTTAGCAATTGTCATGAACTCATTAATGCCTCATTTTTCAGCAAATGACCATGTTTAACAATGATGGTTGTTTGCCATAATATTCTTACTTTGAACAATTTTTAGACATTTCTTTAGTATTTTCTTTGAATACTCCGATAACATTATATATTTTTTGTCTGTCTTGCATCAATGCAGTCTTCAAGTGACGACAAAGTCCAGTTTTGAAGGATTGTTTCAGAAGTTTTTTTGTTCTCCTGAAGTTCAAGAAAGTTATGACCAGTTACTGGAGTTAGAGGTAAGAATTCTCTGCTGAAGTTAGATGGGATTTACAACACACCAGTACAAATGTGTTGTATCTGTCATCTTTCCTGCTGAGATAAAATAATTCTTTGTAGAAAATAAGTTTAGCAATTCAAGCTGGGTTACAAGTCAACTCTCTCATTTGGTTCTGTTATGCTACGTACAGTATATATATGAGGGATGGGAAACGAAACCTCAAATGATATAACTCCCTGATGTTACACAGTAAGTATCAGGGACAGATGCGTGTTTGAAAAATCTAGGCCAGGGTTGAATGTAGGAGATGTGAAATAGGCATGCTCCTCTTGATCCTGTTAGCCATAAATGCGAGTTAACATGCTTCAAAATGTTGTGGGTATACAGTAATTGTCATCATTTTGCATCGTAGCTTAAATGTAACACCATTTTGCACCCGACTCTCTTTCAAAAGTGGAAGTGGGTGTCTTCCTCTAAGAACCTCCCCATGTTCCATCATAAATCATACCTTGCTATACCCTCCCCTTCTGTTGAAACTTCTTGATAATGTTAATGTATGCTACGAAAACGTCCTCGATGGGCATGTTTGTGAATAAGAAATAAAAAGAAACTAAACATAACTATTCAGTATTGCTGGTTGTAGGTACATGCCTTATGCTGGACTAACTTGTTTGAAAAGTTCCACAAGTTTGACCACTTTTCAAGAGCAATAAAACCCCTGTTAGCAGCAACGTTTACGGTCCAGAGCAGTTGCCCCAAAACAGCAAAATCTCAGTTTTCATATTTTTTCCTCTTCAAACTATCTTTTGTAATATTTTACTGTACTGTAGGTAACTCAATATTGCATAATCAAGATGAAACAAGTAAATACATTTCGAAAATTTCATATTTAATGGGAAAAATATTGTCACAGTACTGGATTGAAAGAGATTTATTTCAGATTTTGACTTTTTATTCATCTGTATGGAATTATAGTTGTCCTGCACAAACTGACAATGACAATAATCTATCCTGTAAATCTCT
Organism: Holothuria scabra; assembly: GCA_037179385.1. Taxonomy (NCBI): domain Eukaryota; kingdom Metazoa; phylum Echinodermata; class Holothuroidea; order Aspidochirotida; family Holothuriidae; genus Holothuria; species Holothuria scabra. The sequence goes on from CM074180.1 coordinate 77,487,186, forward strand.
AAAAGTATGTACTACAAAAGAGGAGTGCTCATTGGACAACTGCTATTACAGCAAGTTCCTTTCTTCAGCCACCCATTTGAAACTGATACTGTAGACGGTAGAATCAGTTTATCTACCACGGAAGTCCCTTCTTGTTTGTTCTAGCGGTAGAGCATCCGCCTCTCACGTGGAAGGCCCGGGTTCTGTTCCTAGGTTGAGTTGTACCAAAGACTCTAAAAATGGAACCTTCTGCCATTGTGCGTGATATCCCGCATAAGCAATGAAGTAGGGAAAACAAGCCAGTGAGCCCCAACAGGAAAAATGGCCATGGCCGGCTCGACTTGAACCAATAGGTTGGAAACTGGGCTGTTAAACTCCATCTAACTAACTCACTCTTCTAACCTAGTTGTTGAAAGTACTTGTTTTTGCAGTCAAATTTTCAGTCAAAAAGACTCTTAACATTGAATTTGATCTTTCAGAGTTCTTGGGACCAATCACTGCTGGTATGTGAAGAAAATGCTGGTTACAATAGGTCTGAATCTGGGACACCTTCAGTTGGGTCATTGGGACCAATCAGTGTTCAGTTGGTGAATGCTAGAACTGACAAGTAAGCTAGCTTTAAATAATGTCTGAATGTTACAGCAGATCTTGATTTTTGAGGTCTGCAAGTGCTATTACACTCTATCACTCACCTCCAATCACTGTGATGTGTGCGAATTTTTGCACACCTAAGTAATGATATGGCACTCATATAAATCTATTAAAGTTAAATAAAACGGAACACCTTCCACGCTCCTGAATTTCTTGAGTAGTGTGATTTGAAGCATACCTGAATTATTTAAACTCAAGGCCTTTTCACAGAAAACAAGTCTCCTCCATTTCTCTTAAAGAAATAATTGTCATTTATTACAACTTATTGCAGCTTTTACCAGATATTACCTTCTCTTGTATTCAATTAGTACTCACCGAATTGAACATCTCACAACATATGATCAGCAGTACAGCAGAAACTTTATAGTTAAACATTGTGTTGAACATTTTTAAATTCTTAAATTATTTTGAAACATTGAGCTTGATGATGCATTCAGCCAATTTTCTTTTATGCCATTTTAATTGTTTTGTGTAGAACTGCAACCCTATCCGATTATCTGCAAGAATCTTGCAATATACTTCTGGTCCTCTTGCGCCATTTTGCCTGAAACCCATGACGGCAGCACATCAGTGATCTGATGGATCATCAGGATGCCATCAAGAGTCTAAACACCAAAATTATTGTCATTTCGTTTGGGTCTCCCATTGGTGCGAGGATGTGGCTGAATGAAACAGGATGTTCCTTTGACATGCTTTGCGATGAAAAACGTGAGGTAAGATACAATTAGATACACAGACATTAATTGCTTGAACAGAAGTGCTTTGCCGTCAGCCAATGGATCCCTAGCTTTAGTGAAAGAAGGACGGGGGAAACATAGCTTAAGGTCACACTTTTTGTATGCAAAGCTCTGCATGTCATTGACTAACTCCATGCTGATGCAAGACTAGACAGTATCCACTACACTGTAACAACAAGAAATTATCCAGTAATCACCGATCATTTTTTGTAAATTTTTAAGTTGGTGTTCAAATGTTGTGCAGAATTATAGTTTTGATAAAATTGTAAAACAAACCCTGATTGCTGCTTTATTTTTCTTGTTTGTTATTATCAATCCCAACCAAGTCACACAAGACATTGTAAGTGCTTTCACAGATGGCCAGTGCTGGCAACCATTTGCAAAAACCTTTAGTGTACATTTACACACCACAGAAATATTTAATCATTCCATTAGTCCCAGAGGAACTTTTCAAGTGCTGTCACAGATGGTCACTATTGGCTACATTACAGCTACCCTCAACGTACATTTATGCACCACAGCACTGTTTAATCTTTTCATAATGGAAGTTGGGGGATGTTAGGGGATATGGCTATGGCTGCAACAGAAATCCAGGTCTTCTTTATAGAGTACTACTGGAAATAATTAATTGTTAGCCAGATGTTCGTTGGGGTAATTGTAGGCATTTCTGCCAGGATTTTGATTCATGAAATGGCCTTTCCTCCATTTTTTATTTGCTTTCATGGACTTGGCAGTATCTGTTGGCACTCTTGTTTTTGTAGTGGTCAGTTAAATGAATAAAGTATATCTGCTTTGCTGGCTGGTTTGCTCTTGTACTCATCTTAACTTTCTTCCACGATTTTCAGACCCTGCTTTAAAAAAATAATACACCAAAGTACAGGGAGTGCACCACCATCACCACCCCTACCAAACCCCCCTCCCCTGTAAGTGGAGCTAATTTTTGTGCGAGTAAGTACTCCCTTAATGGTCCTTGTGCATTTGTGCAGGATTTGATGCGCTCACTGGAACAGTGTAGTCTAGTATGATTTATTGTGTACCCTGTTTGCTTTCTAAATAAAGGGTCCCCCAGACTTGGAGTCTGTAGAAACAGAGAAAAGATACAATGATATTTTGTTAGATGCACTCTTAGCTGCATTTAACCCTTTACCTTTGTTTGGGTCCTTTTGGACCCATGCGGAGAGCTCGGCTGTCACACATCTTTACTCGAAACTGCGAGTAGCTACCCGAAAATTCGGCCACAACAGCGAGAGAGACAATAGTTTAAGGTCACGGGGTCAATGGCCTACGGAAGCCGATGCGGGGCGGGCTACGTCCGTTTTTCCGCCCACTGGTAGAAACTGGTCTAGTTTGTTTATAAAAAACCCTAAAATGTTATTTTGAGGACGGCGGACATTCCTCCAAAAGAGTGGAATTAAAAGCTGTTGTTTGAATCATGCATATATTGACATGATAGGTGCTATTCCCGAAAAATAACGCATTTCACCTACTAGGTAACATCAGATGGTGAACTGCCTATCCCCCACTTCACATGCAATTTTGCAAAAAGTGTACAGTAAAAGAAAATGACTCATATTTTAATACAAGCTTTTGGTATATTATTCCATTTTTGTAGGATGGTTTGATTATATTGTAGGATTTCTATATTGAGTTGGTGACATGACATAGGGTGAATAACATTGTAAATGTCTGAAAGCCAGTCTGTTCATATCAATTACCAAACTTTATCCTTTTGATGGATAAAGTGGACATGACAGATTAGGCAATTATTTGCCTGACTTCCTCAGTAAAAAGCAACACGAGGTGTACTGGCCCAATGGCTTATCCTCTGCTTTTCCTTGACAAAGTGAAAGTTATGTGACAGATAATCCTGCCTGGTTAGCATTCTACTTACTTGAGTATGCATGGGGCCTTAAAACAGATGTAATTGTGTGAACAAGATGTTCAGAGCAGAAATTTGAGGAATCTTTTATCTTAGTTAGTGTTTTTGATGTGCAAAAATACCCTCGATTGGCAGATATTTGAGTAAGCAAGCAACACAGCATGGATGACCACCAGCGTGTTATGTATCCCATTTCATTGTTGGAAAAATCTTGAACCATTCAACTGACCAAAGCAAACAAATTGCAATCTTTAAAGACTTAGATGAGTTGAGATAAGTTCCTAGGGATATTCATAGAAAATACAAGGGAAGGACTGTCTAACTTCTGTAACAGAATTTAAAACAGTAGAAACACTCCCAATGATAATTCTCGGATTTGTGGGCATTGTAAAAAGCTGGAAAAGCCTTTTGCAAGGCTTGACATTAGGAAGTTAAGTTTCTCCCAAAGAGTTGTCAACGAGTGGCATTGTCTGCAGAATGGGTAGTTAACTCCCCGTCAGTTCACTGCTGTAAGGTTAACATTGACAAGTTTTTCCATGGCTGTGGTAGAATCTGATTGTTTGGGGCTGTTGTCTGCTGTAAATTTGGTGGTTTGACTTTTGATTAGGGCTTGGACTTTAGGGCATGTTATGGGGCTTTGGCCCTCCTTTGCCCTTCAACCTGTTATGTTATGTTATATAATGAAAGAAGTATTTCCTTTCTTGCAGGTTTACAAGAGTTTTGGGCTGAAAACATCGGTGTCAAAAGTATGGAATATTGCAATGATCACATACTATGCAGAACGAATTGCTTCAAATAAACGATTGCACAAAAAATATGAAAATGTGGAAGACGATCCCCTGCAGGTAAGAAGACTCATCGAGGGACTGGTTAGACAGGATTTTAAACCTCAAGTTATAACCTCCTGGTTTAATCTAGTGACACATACCCATGGCTTTGGAGAAGGGAAAACAAGCTGGTGAGCAACAACTGGAAAAAAAGGCAGTGGCCGGCTCGACATAAACCAGTTGGTTGGGAAACTGGGCCTTAAAAATTCATTCAACCCAACCCAACATGTGGCTTTTTGGTTTCGATGAAAAGAGAAACCAATTCACTCTTGATGGTGTATGTGTATGTATGTGTGTATGTGTGTGTTTGTGACACTTTGCTTGTTTACACAATATCTTGAGAAGGGAAGATCTGAAGGTTCTCAAACTTGGTACACAGATACCCCATATTGAGAGGAAGAACCCTATTAATTGTAGTAGAGGTCAAAGGTCATCTGGGGTCACAGGGGGTCAATCCCTGAAATCCTTGTTTACACGCTATCTCAAGATAGGAAACTTGGATTAGTTTCAAACTTGATACGTTAATGCGTTATGATGTAAGGAAGAACCCAATGAATTTTGGTGGAGGTGAAAGGTCATTTGGGGTCACAAGGGGTCAAACCCTGAAAACTTGTTTCCACAATATCGCAAGGTAGGAAACTTGGATTGATTTAAAACTTGATATGTTGATGCATTATGATGTAAGGAAAAACCCTCGCTCATAATAAGTATGTGGATGAGTTATGATGCGAAGATGGTCTGTATATGTTTTTTTTTTGTGGAGGTGAAAGGACATCTGGGGTCATGATCAATCAAACTTTGAAAACCTTGTCAAAATGGGATATCTCAAGGTAGGGAACTTGGATGGATTTCATAATTAGTACGTGGATGTGTTATGGTAAGTTGAAAGTACTACACGTGTTGATTTTGGTGGAGGTCAGTGGTCATCTGGTATCACCTGGCATCAAACTCTGAAAACCTTGTTTACAGAATATCTTAAGGCACAGTATGAAATTTGGCTTTTTGAATATAGAAGTGTTTTGGTTAAAAGAAAAACTAGTCACTGGTGGGGTCAAAGGTCACTTTGGGTCACCAGTTGTTACAACAAATGTAGCATTTTATTGAAAAGAGCATGTATGTATCATCAAAACCTCAATGCATTTTTGTATTCTGGTTATCCAGTTGTGAGGCATTGGATATCTGTCCCTACTCCATTGCTTATGAGTGAGTGTGTTAGTCAGAGGGAGTCTTATGGCTTAGTTCCTAACCATTTGGATTTATTTGGGCTTGCGGCCATGCCCTTTTTACCAGTTATGGTTCACTGGCTCATAAGAACTGTCACTGCTCAGTAGCAGTAGATTCCATTGATGTGGGAGTAAATGTGAGAAATCCCTAGCTTATTAACCAATTCAAGTCAAATGTATCTTTAATTCTTTGGAGTGCTTAACAACATAACAAGTTGAAATATTTAAATGTGTTAAAGCAAAAACATATGAGGGACACAAGAAATCAAAGAAAACCTTGTCTTGATCGAATGAAATCCCTTTTGTATGTCAATGAAAAGGGATAGATGAACCAAAATTTGTTTAAGTTGGAGAAAGTGCAAGCATTATGTGAAATTTGTATACAATTTTTGCCTCACACATGTACACATGTGTGAGGTTATCAAATGGGGCAGATGGCGTCAACTTTTTAACAAAAGTCTTCTTCTTCCTCATTTTTGGAGATTTGGGGCTGAAATTTAGTTGATTGCTTTGGAGGAGACCATTCATACCTACCTACTTGCATTCTCATGTAGGAAATTTAAGTTGTGTTTTAAAGCTGTCTTTTTAGGCTGAGTTCATTTTGCCTGCTGAGCAGTTAGTTGTTTACTGATTGCACAAATAGCAGTATGTTTGGTAGTGTGTTCAGTTCTTATCTTGCACAAATATGCAGGCTATTTAACCAGGTTCTTGATGATACAGCTGGTTGAACAAAGCATTTACAGTACTGTCACTGTATGCTTGTCTAGGTGGTTTCATTATCAGCTGTGGTTAGCTAGTGTCAAGATAATTAGGCTGTAAACCAGGGAATTACAACAGAGTCTTATCTATTGTGGAGATACCTTTCACTCTGTTCTGTTCAGTATATCATGAATTGACCAAGCCAAGCAATACCAACATAACTGTTTAAGTTCAATAAGCATAGTACAGTTGAAACTTCCTGAGTCTCTGTGATTTATTTTGATCAACACAGAGCTATGCAGTGTTTACTTGTGGATTTATAGGTGCAACTGAATGTACTTTGCAATACTTCAGCGGTTTACAGGCATACCATACATAAGTTATTAATTTTATATTACTGTCTAATGCCTTTAAGAATACATATTCCATGCTGGCTTTCATGAGAAAATATGCAGTGATATATAGATCTACCATAAAACTATATCAGATGTAGATTTACATTGCAAAATCACAAATGTTTTGTCTTTCACTATTCTTTACTTTCTTGCATTTAATTTTGTAATGTAAGGAGGTTTAGGAAACATATAACAGATAAAATTTGGTTGAACTTTGAAATCCTGTTTTTAACAGACAAAACAAGTTGTGTGAGCTTCACAACAGCATTGCTGTTCTAGTTTGTGTGGTCTTGTCATTCATTGCCAAGGTTTTTAATCTTGGACTAGCCAATGATAGGGATGCTCTATATTTTCATTTCCCAGTAATCTTTTAATCAACTAACATCAGCTTATGAAATCTGTACAATGAATGTAATAACAGAGGACATTAACTCTTTTCAACAAATAATATTAGTAGTGAATAAATATAAATGGGAGCCAGCTTGAAGTAATGAAGCTGAGTAACCAAGAGGCTTACGATTAGATTCTCTGTAAGTTAAATAAGAGGGGTTTTACCTAAGTGCAATCTACAAAGTTTTCTTTCTGACTTGACCTTTTAAAGAAACTTAATTTAATGTAAATTTTTGAATTGGCTTGCCAGCTGCCACCACATGAGGCTTTGTAACATTTCTGAGCTTGAACTGTGTAGGCTGCTCCCAAGTGTGGTCACTTCAAGACCTCAAAGTTTATCTTTCAAGATACTTCTCGATATTCAGTTAATAGTCTTTTTTACAGTGGATTATGTTACATAGCTTTAAATTCATTCTTTACAGATGGGAGGTGATTTTATCCTGGATCGGAGTGGTGTCCTTGCCATGGTTCATGCAAGTACAATTTCCACTGACAGGCCTACTGTAGAGAAGATTATTACTAGACTGAAGGTTGGTAGGATCATTTGAATCATACCGAGTCATTCTGAAATACTATGAAAGACTAGACCCTCCCAGAGGTCAAAATTATCCTTCAATCTTTGTGGGACAGCCAGGCCTAGCCCCTAAAACTGAGGGGCCAAATGAGAAATCATGGGCCCAAAAATAAATAAAAAAGGGACTTATCAACTAAACTAGACTAAAACCAGTCTGTTCACACATCAGCCAGAACTTTTCAACCACACATAATGTTAACAATGTTTTTTTTTTATGAGAGAAGTTCACATTGAAGGTTTTGGTCAAAATATTTTTTCAACTCTGATGTGAAACTCATTTTACCAAATACACAGGCTGTCAGGTGCCTGGAAAGGTTTTAATGCAAAATGTATTTCTAGACTGGAATTGAGTGGTAGATAATTGACTAACCTTCTTGTAGAAGCTACATACAGAATAAATTTGTAGGGGCATCAGGCCTCTGTTATTTTAACCCCTGCCTCCTCCCCTTTTAATATTCTATTGACAATGTAATGTAAAATTTAATGTAACACAAGTATTTTAATTAAAGAATTAAACCATGCAACTCTAAACATCTCCCTCCAATAGGCTACAGAAACAAAAGCTAAAATTTTGTTTGCATTAGGAAATGCATGATAAGTTCCCTCTTCTTTTTACTAGATGCATTAAAATGCATCATTTTACATCAAATTGACAATACTTGAAGACCCTCCATGGATTATTGAGAGATGCATGCTTAACTATTTTTCATTGCCATGTCTTCTTGAAAGTTGAATGCATTTGACTTGATTTTATTCCTATTTGATTTTCTTGTTCACAGACTTTGTAGAAATGATGCAGACAGATGTTAGTTTGTGGTCCAGCAAAGTGTTACCTTCCCTGTTTCAATTTTACCTTGCCTTTTTGATCTGATCAGTACTACATGATTCTTGTACATTTTCTAGTTACTGTTGCCATTTCCATTGGATAGCTGTTTCTAAGGCTTTATTGAAACCAGAGTTGACACCTACCAGTGGTAATAATTGTGAAGAAAAAATTCAGAAATAGAAAACAAACAAAATATAGGCCTATTCTTTTTCCTGAAGGATGTGTGATAAGAAGGGTTTAATTAGATAATGCATTTCGCACATTTTCAGTCCCACATATGACACTATAACACAAGAACACTTCTTGTTTTCTTTACAAATGCTATTAAATAGCTGTTTCTAAGGCTTTTATGAAAACCAGAGTCGAAACCATGGTAACATGATGATTCTGGGTGGATGCATTTGTGAATGCTGCCCTCAGTTACAACTGTTGAATGGTTATAGAGAAAATCAAGAAGATATATATATAAAACATAATAATAATATTTCAAAAGAAAAACAGTGGTTTGCTTTTGTACAAACCAACATCGTATTGCCAGATGTTTTGCAACAAGGATCATGTGATAAAATGAGTATGATTTGATCGGGTGTATTTCATATTACTAGTTCTGTAATTAATATTTCATTTTTGTCAAGTGGTCTGGAGTTTGACTCCAGGCCAAGTCATACTGAAAATTTTAAAAATGGAACCTAGTGCCATTGTGCATGGCGCTCATCATAAGCAATGGAGTAGGGAAAACAAGCCAGTGAGTCACAACTGGATGTAAGACTGTGGCAGGCCTGACTTAGACCAATTGGTTGGAAACGGTGCTGTAAGTCTACTTTTGACATAGTACAATATATAACGCTTCTATATACAAAGTACTTCTCTTTTTCACTTGGTTTTGACATAAATGGCAATTTCCAAGGATTAATGCAAACCATAGTAAAGTAATTTGTAGAGTAGCGATTGAGAATGCTGCCCTTACTTACTACTTTTGATTGTTGTTAAGGAAAATTCAGAAAAAAATGTTTCAGCTTCACAATTTATATTTGCAAGCAATTATATAAATTGTACTTTTAGGTGACATTGAGTTGTACTTTCTGAGGATTTTATCAAACTAGATTGCAAACTATGAAAAGGTGCATTCTAAATGCTGGCTTGAGTGGCAACTTACCTATTGCCACATGACTCTCAAGAGCCAATCATGAAACAAGACAGTTGACTATGCTAACTTTAGTTGAGGTGACTGCACTTCCCATTTAATGGTAAAAGTGTCAAAATATGCAGATCATATTTGATAATGTTACATCAAATCCAAAGATCTTATACAAAGCTGTAATATGAAAAAGTTGGTTGTAAAACAAACTTTTTTTGCCAAAGTGAAGTTTATATGAATAATGGGGGAAAAATAATGATGTATTGAAATCTCAGGGAGAGAATAAAATTTAAATGTCTGATGGAGTACGTTTAAAGATTATTATACTGTACTTGTCACAAGTTATGCAAATATAGGCTTAACTGCTTCATGTATTTTTTCTGTCATTTTAAATGAAGAATAAAATGTGAGCATTACTTCAATCATTCAATGGTATTATGTCATTTACATTTGTTTTAAATTGTCCAAAGTGATGTCGCTGTTGATTGATGTGATCTCTTGAATCATTATTGATCATATGACCTGAACAAATGACACCATTATTCATTTATTACTAACCAATGTACTATTGAAATATCTTGCATTGTGCAAGATTGTCTGATCAGTTTGAAAATAAAATAAAAGTTTCTTCTGGATATTCTGTGGTTGCGAGGGCAGGTGAATGTATGTGTAAACAATGTAAAACCTTTTTTGTCCTTTTGAATTGTCGTTTTTTGAAGTGAACAGAAGAATTGACAGAAAGTTGCAAATTGTCTGAGGAAAACCAAGAAGCCTACAATTCCTCTCATCACACTATTTATAACAAATTTATCAACCTACCAGGGATGCTTGTATGTATTATTCCACAAGAGAAGTCCAAAGGCCTATCTTCCCAGGAGATGAAAAATTACCAATACCTTTTAGCAGGCTGTCTCACTCCCCCCCCCCCCCTCCACTTCCACAGAAGAAATATTTCACCCTCTCAAAGCTGTTTGCCCTCTTCAGTACATTTATATGTCAGCAGAGCTGGATAATTCATCGTATGGGAATTCCCCTCACCCCACCCAAGGCTATAAGCATGAACACGGATTCTGTTTTGAGCAAATCTTCTACAGTAACTTGGGAGGTCTTTAGTTGGGGTCATATCAAAGAATCATTTGAAAATTCAACGTACTGCCATTGCGCCTTGTGGAGAAGGGGGAATAAGCCAGTGTGCCACAACTGGAAAAAGGCAATAGCATATCTTATGTGCGAAGATATGTGCGAGGGTGGGGTGGCAGGGGTAAAGCGCCCCCTGACTGGTCTGACCAGAAAAATGAACTCGATCCACCGGTTGGAAAAGAACGATTTAAGTCAAGCCGACCACGCCCTCTTTTCCAGCTGTGGCTCACTGGCTTGTTTCCCTACTCACGCACATCGGCAGTAGGTTCCTTTTTAAGAGTCTTCAGGAAGCGAACCCGGGTCTTCCGCGTGAGAGGCGGATACTTTACCATTAGACCAAACACTCGGTCGGAATTAGTCAACGCCTGCTTCAGATAAGAGGAAACTGAGAAACTTTGACCCTTTACTAAAAACTCGTGGAGGTTCAAAGTGAAATTCCGCATGAACGAATGAATGAATTTGCAGAGGAAGGCTATTATTTCACGCAGTTATCTCGAGAGTCACCTATTTCGGCGTAATCGCAAGCTTTTACAATGAAAAATCGTTTTCTCACGCAATGTCTCCATCTGGTGAAAAACATCAACTTACAAACGTAAATGATTTGTCATGCAGATGTGGATTTCTTCTTTATGAGCAAGTGGCAACTCCGGCCGCTTCCTATTCCTGATCTATTACACCCATTTCACGGTGGACATAATTTCGACACCAATCTGATGAAAAATGAATGCATTGAATAATCCACGCAATACAACCTGTCAGAGCTGTCAAGACTGTCATATGGTACGTCATGATTTTGTTTCAGAGAACATGGAGAATATCACATAACCCCTTTTAATGAGTCATTTTTGGTTCCTTGCCGAAGGCAGGCAAGGAATCTATGCGATGGTGATGTCGTGTGTATGTGTGTGTGTGTGTGTGTGTGTGTGACGCTTTGGCTTGTAAACACGATATCTCAAGAAGGGTTAGTGTGAATAACCTCGTATTTGGTGTGTAGGTTGGTCATATTGAGTAGATAATCCCTATTGTTTTTGGTGGAGATCAAAGGTCATTTGGGGTCACCAGAGGTCAAAAGGTCAAAACCTTGTAAACACGATATCTCGAGAACGGTACATGTGACCATGCTCATATTTGGTGTGTGGATTGGCCATATTGAGTAGATGATCCCTGTTGTTTTTGGTGGAGCTCAAAGGTTATTTGGGGTCACCAGAGGTCAAAAGGTCAAAACTTCGTAAACACGATATCTCAAGAACGGTACATGTGACTATTCTCATATTTGGTGTGTTGGCTGGTCATATTAAGTAAATGATCCCTGTTGTTTTTGGTGGAGATCAAAGGTCATTTGGGGTCACGAGAGGTCAATAGGTCAAAACTTCGTAAACACGATAACTCAAGAACGGTACATGTGACTATGCTCATATTTGGGTGTGTGGTTTGGTCATGTTGTGTAGATGATCCCTCTCGATTTTCGTGGAGGTCAAAGGTCATTTGGGGTTACGAGAAGTCAATAGGTAAATTCCTTAGTAATTGCTTGTAACCACGGATTCGCAAGAAGAGTAAGTGTGACTAATCTCATATTTGGTGTGTGCATTGACCGTTTTGAGTAGATGATCCCTATTGTTTTTGGTGGAGGTCAAAGGTCATTTGGGGTCATGAGAGGTCAAAAGGTCAAAACTTCGTAAACACGATATCTCAAGAACGGTACATGTGACTCTGCTCATATTTGGCGATTGTGTTGGCCATATTGAGTAGATGTTCCTTATTGTTTTTGGTCGAGGTCAAAGTTCATTTGTGATCATGAGAGGTCAAAAGGTCAAAACTTTGTAAACACGGCATCTCAAGAACGGTACATGTGACTGTGCCTATATTTAGTGTGTGGATTGATCATATTTAGTAGATGATCCCTATTAATTTTCCCAAAGGTCAAAGTTCATTTGGAGTCAGCATGTTCAAAGCCTGACAAGCTTTCCTGCACAGTCTTTCAAGAAAGGTCACTTGTAGGGTCCTGTAACTTGTCATGTATATGGCACATAGTGAATACATGGTCCCAGAAGTTTTTGGTGGAGGTCAAATGTCATTTGGGTTCCCGACGGGCAAGGGGGATCTCAATGTAGGAAGATTGGATGCCTTGCATGTGTACTTTGTGGGCACATTATGGAGCCCTGTTAATTGAAAAACATTGCAAGCAATGTCAATGTGAAAAAGGCCTTACATTTCAGCAGCAAGGAATCACTAAGCCTTTTGGCTTTCTGGTTTATTCCTTGCCGAAGGCAGGCAAGGAATCTATGAGATGGTGATGTCGTGTGTATGTGTGTATATGTGTGTGTGTGTGTGTATGTGACGCTTTGGCTTGTAAACACGATATCTCAAGAAGGGTAAGGGTGACTAATCTCATATTTGGTGTGTGGGTTGGTCATATTGAGTAGATGATCCCTATTGTTTTTGGTGGCGGTCAAAGGTCATTTGGGGTCACGAGAGGTCAAAAGGTCAAAACTTTGTAAACTCGATAACTCAGATAAGGTACATGTGACTAAGCTCATATTTGGTGTGTTGGTTGGCCACATTAAGTAGATGATCCCTATCTTTTTTGTGGAGGTCAAAAGAGTCACGAGTCACGAGTGGTCATATGGTAAATTCCTTAGAAATTGCTTGTAAACACGATATCTCAAGAAGGGTAAGTGTAATTTATTTCCTATTGGTGTGCGGGTTGGCCATAGTGAGTAGATGATCCCTTTTTTTGGTGGCGGTCAAAGGTCATTTGGGGTCACGAGAGGTCAAAAGGTCAAAACTTTGTAAACTCGAAAACTCAAGAACGGTACATGTGGCTATGCTCATATTTGGGTATGTAAGTTTTCCATATTGAGTAGATGATCCCTATCGATTTTTGTGGAGGTCAAAAGTCATTTGGGGTCACGAGCGGTCAAATGGTAAATTCCTTAGAAATTACTTGTAAACACGATTTCTCAAGAAGGGTTAGTGTGACTAATTTCATATTTGGTGTGTGGGTTGGCGATAGTAAGTAGATGATCCCTTTTGTTTTTGGTGGAGGTCAAAGGTCGTTTGGGGTCACGAGAGGTCAAACGGTCAAAATCTTGTTAACTCGAAAACTCAAGAACGGTACATGTGGCTGTGCTCATATTTGGTGTGTGGGTTGTTCATATTGAGTAAATGATCCCTATTGTTTTAAGTGGAGGTCAAAGGTCGTTTGGAGTCATGAGAGGTCAAAGGTCAAAACGTTGTTAACTCGATAACTCAGGAACGGTACATGTGGCTGTACTCATATTTGGGTGTGTTGGTTGGCCACATTATGTAGATGATCCCTATCGATTTTTGTGGAGGTCAAAAGTCATTTGGAGTCACGAGCGGTCATATGGTAAATTCCTTAGAAATTGCTTGTAAACACGATTTCTCAAGAAGGGTTAGGGTGACTAATTTCATATTTGGTGTGTGGGTTGGCGATAGTAAGTAGATGATCCCTTTTGTTTTTGGTGGAGGTCAAAGGTCGTTTGGGGTCACGAGAGGTCAAACGGTCAAAATCTTGTTAACTCGAAAACTCAAGAACGGTACATGTGGCTGTACTCATATTTGGTGTGTGGGTTGTTCATATTGCGTAAATGATCCCTATTGTTTTTAGTGGAGGTCAAAGGTCGTTTGGAGTCATGAGAGGTCAAAGGTCAAAATGTTGTTAACTCGATAACTCAGATACGGTACATGTAGCTGTACTCATATTTGGGTGTGTTGTTTGGCCATATTGAGTAGATGATCCCTATCGATTTTTGTGGAGGTCAAAAGTCATTTGGGGTCACGAGAGGTCAAATGGTAAATTCCTTAGAAATTGCTTGTAAACACGGTATCTCAAGAAGGGTAAGTGTGATTTATTTCATTTTTGGTGTGTGGGTTGGCCATAGTGAGTAGATGATCCCTATTGTTTTTGGTGGAGGTCAAAGGTCGTTTGGGGTCACGAGAGGTCAAAAGGTCAAAACATTTTAAAATCGATATCTCAAGAACCGTGCATTTGACTATGCCCATATTTGGCGTGTAGGTTGGCCGTATTGAGTTGCTGATCCCTATTGTTTTTGGGTCGCGGTTAAAGGTCGTTTGGGTCATGAGAGGTCAAAGGGCCAATCGTTGTAAACACGATATTTTAAGAACTGTACATTTGACTATGCTCATATTTGGTGTGGAGGTTGGACATGTTGAGTAGATGATCCCTATCAATTTTCCCGGAGGTCAAAGGTCATTTGGGCTCACGAGAGGTCAAATGGTAAATTTCCCATGGTTGGAATTTTAGATACTGCAAAATTTCACACATAATATGTGGATGTGATACCATGAGCAGAACCCTAGTTCTTGTAGGAAGCTTCAATTCCTTGCATGTATACTTTGAAGGTACATTATGGAGCACTGTCAAATTGAAAAAAAAAAGATAGGCTTAAATTTCAGTGGCAAGGAATCACTAAGCCTTTTGGCTTTCTGTTTTAACGTTATGTCATAGTTTAAGGAAAGAATTTTTCCCTGATTTACATTTCAATTGGGTTTCATTCCACCTCTATTATTTGGGTACGTTCGATTTCAGGAGGTCAGCAATACATTCCGGTAGGCCTCGGAATGTTACCTTTAAAGTTCCAGGAGCATCATGGAATATGTTAAAATGGCAGTTCTGATCATGCCCTTACGTGGCACTAGCTAGAATTGCCATTTTCAGATCTGGAGACATGCAAATTCCCTTCGGGGAGTTCCGAGCGAGCCAATGGTCGTCATCCACGTCATGCAGTTGTCTCCCAACACATTTCACTCATGAATGAAATGTTCCTTGTTGCTGTTAATATAATATACTGCCTCATATACTTCAATCCTCGACAAAAATGATGGGAAAAACAAGAAAAACAAGCAATGAACGGATCACCATCCCCCACTCCCCCATTCAATGTTGCGGCATCACAATACGTCCTGAAACTTCAACAATGATGCGGGGAGCGGGGTTTGTCCCATGTACCTTGTCGGGGATTGTAGCTTATTTTCCAATGATAAGCTTACATATACCGTAGCCAGTGTGCCTCCACCCCTTACATAGGACGCTAACCCAGACGTACAGAAGTACTTAAGTTGTCAGCTGTCCAACTCCCCCCCCCCCTTTTGGCTATGCGAGTTTTATCTATTGTTCTATTGTTTCAAAAGTCGCAGTGCTACGTCATTTTTTTTTTTTGCGCGCTGCTGAGATCCATAAATTTACTTTTTAGTTATTTAAAACAGCAAGGGTACGTTCACTTCTTATCTAAGCCTATAGTAAACTACGTGCTACATCTTTTTGTTTGTTTGTTTGTTTGTTTGTTTGTTTGTCCAGGTGAGGAAATTCGTCTTCCATCGAATATTGAATATTTATGTATTACACTTTATGCCTTTTGTGGTGCAATGCAATATTATATGCTGCCGAGTTGAAGTTTTACATTTGATCCTATGTTAAAATTCGCAATCCTCCGTCCTGATCTTACTTGATCAATACCGAGTCCATAACACTCCACGGCCGGACTTATCATACCGATTTAGACAGTGGCGTTGACCCGGGGTGGTTTTGGGGGTAAAAAAAAACCCAACCTGGAAAAAAAATAATGGCAAAAAGCACCTATGTTTGCCGTGTTTTCTCCCTCCATTTAGACCTTTCCCCCATTTCGTGCTCCAACCCCTCCCCCATGATTAAATCATGACTACGCTACTGGATTTAGATTGTAATGCCCAGACTCCTGGCCAATCTGATTAGACGGTTTTATAGGTGTACACTATATTGACAGATCGATAGTTTAATGAAATCATTGTTTCGAGTCAGGTTCATAGTCATGTCCATGCTGGGTCAGTCAGTAGACCATTCGTGACCATAAAAAGAGGTAATGTATTTTTAAGGTGTGTATGCCCTTTTTCTAAAAGTAAAGCTCAAAAAGATGTAATTTCATTGTTGGCAGGAATCGGCTACGAGTCCAGTTGCATTCCCTTAATTTCTCCGCCAGGTCAATTCCAATAAATGTGGGTGCACTTCGAGTCTGGTGCAATGTTTACAAAATCCAACTTCTGAATTAACCCTGGGTTCGATTTTTCTTTTTTCTCGTATGAATATTTGTGTGTTATGTTATTGTAATACAAACAAACAATTAACTACGAATGACATGGCAACGGAACGAATGCATGCGTTAAGCCAGTAGCTTAGTTAGCAGTTCTTTCTGTTTTTATAGCCCAACTCCCTTCAATTATTTCCTTCCACTCCCTTCAATTATTGCCTTCCTTCCTACAAGTCTTTCCTTCTAATTTAGTATATTTTGATACTTTTTCTTACTTATAAGATAACTTGAATCATTTGTGAAATATTAAAAGTGGATTGAACTGAATGTTATTTTGAAAACATTTCACCCTCCGACTCTAGTATTAAATATTTTTCCCTTGCTCAGAATTAAAGTTGCTAAAATATGGGACTATATATAGAATAGATATCTTCGATTCCAACACGATATCGCACGAAATATACGAGATGCAACGGAATGCAGCCTCGTGATAAAAAGGGCAATAAATGTCACCCTAGTATTCTTTGGAATATAAGTCCTGACTAAAGTTGTGTTTAAAACTTATCATCTGGATATCGTAACTTCTTCAGGGTACAATGTGTAGTAGTAGATCTGTATAAAATCAATTTGTTGGCGTTTGTTTTTCGCTGAACTTTCAGTGCACAAAGTCCATGCATCATTTTGTGATCAAGACATCTAATAACCCGGATTTTGCAGAGATTCAAACAGGTCTCCTGCACTATGTCAGTACTAATCATGACTTCGACACCGATACAAGTCAGGTTTGTTAGTCTATTGACATTTACTACAATTTACACTCCCAAGTTGTGCATCATAAGTTCACCTCATTGGGTGTCTATAAAACTGGTCAAAATATTATCCGGGAAGCCAACAAAACTGGCTCTCGATTATAACTCTTGATTTTAACAGTAATAACACGACACAAAAATAAGTCTATTCCTATTCCTGCGGTACAGGATTAGAAGTGTAAGTTTATTCCTTTATTTGTGCTTTCGACGTCGGAAACAAATAGATATTACGGCTTAAACAAGTCAAATTTTACTGGTTCTGGTTACATGTGAATATTCGCGTAGATACAGTTACTGCGGTCCGCGAGAAAGGTCTTTGAAATTTAGACCCATAAAAAAACGTCAAAAATATCTCTGTTTTTGTTTTTCACTGCAAAGAAAGTGTGTCGCCCTAATAGTTCCTCACGGGTCTAGATCTTGCTGTCTTGCCGATGCAGAATCGAATAGCCTTTTAGACAATAATACCCGTGAGAAGGGCCCTTTTCCGAGTGAAGCTTTCTCTATGTTTGGAACAGTTAATTGTAATCCCTGGATTAAGAGTGGTAAACTGGAGATCATGGCTAAAACTTTCTTCTTGTTTTCGCGTCACGTGATGCCCACTTTTAAAAAAGAATTGCTTGATTAGCTGTTGCAGTTATATAATCAGTTGTATCCTTTGTTAGGGTTACGGACTTTAGCTATCGTTAACCAGCTGTATATCTGAGAGGCGCTACGCAGGCCTAGTGTATACCAGGTTAGAGCTTTCCCGTGTCCAATGATGAACATTTTGAAACGTCTGTTCTTCGTTTTCAGGATTCCCTTAGTTTATCAGTCTAGTTAGCAGCTACATAATTTAGAAAGTTTATGAAGTAGCGTAAATTTAGGTGACTAAGTGCTTTGAATTAAAAATTGGAGGGCCTCATGCGAACCTTGGGTTCTGCATGATGAAACGCACTTTCAGGGATAATTGTAGAAACGTCACGAAGTTGTTGCGGCTCCAGAAGGTAAAAACCATTAAAACTCGATTGAAATTATCATGGGATTTGAGCGATTTCTACATAAACTGGTGAAGTAGAACTTGGATGCTATTGAAAGACAAAGGTTTAATATAAATTATCAAATATGGAAGGAAATAACATGAGAATGTATTCTCTCTTAAGCCCCTCGTTAAGGAATGTAGGTTTAGTAAATATTAAATATCCCATCATTGTCTTCGCAGTCTTCCTTGCGGTTGAGCTCCTAAAAGGCTAACGGTACACATTTTAGCCTCCTTGCGACACTTGTTGTCTGAACGCCAGGGGAATCTAACGGCGTCCCAAAGCAATGTCTCCCACCGGTTGCCTCGTCCCATATGAAATCATGTTTTAGACATTTTCAGGCCATAATCAGGGAAAATATAGTAAAGGATCATTTTGGGGGGAAAAGTTCAACAAACTTCGGACTGTACGGTAAGACTTAATTGGATGTCGTTTTGCATACCGTACCGTACCGTACCTCTGGTGAAAGAAATGATTAAGCTAATTGAACTGTTAAAAGTCAACAATCTTGCCCCCAAATTTAAAAATTCTCTTTCCTAAGAGGACTTCGTCAGAAAAAAAAAATCACTTCTCATGCGAAGGTATGAATTAGCCAAACGGGATTCACAAAAATCATCAATTCACAATAGAAGTAAAATAATTGTTGGAAGCAGTGCAGTTAATAAAAAAAACACCTTCTATCTGATGTAAATATTTGTTATTTTGTTTGAGTTTGTAGAATATGCCCACGGTATTCCCCGTTTTTCGCAAGAGGTCATAAGGTAGGGTCTTGAACCTGTTTGTAACATAACCGGATTTGACTGACAATTGTTGTTGAATAAGTCGCTTTGACTACAAATTTAACAAAATACTGTCCTATTCTACCACAAATATCATGTCGAAAAACATATTCATCTTTTTGAGAATAACTGACGGTAGGCCTTTTTAGAGAATAAGCAGTCAGTGTTTCACCAATCAAAATGCAGAAATCTCATCACAGTGCCCACAGTAGAATGACGTTTTAAAAGGGTTACAGTGTTAAGCAGTGAAGTGAAAAGGATATAGGTTATTAATTTTCATTATTTTTGTGTTTTAGCATACCGTAAATATAGTTTATTTGTAATAACAGTGGGACAAGCACATCTATTCGCCTAAGTTTTGGGTCTTATAATGATTAAAAATAGTTAGAAACTGGACCGTAAAGCTCCATCTAACTGTCTAATGCCAGCCGCACACTTCCCGACTTTCGGCACACCGCAACTCAACTCGATCGTCGCTACAACTGTGATTGGCAATGTTAAGAACAGTTTTAGGTTGCACCGGTTTCAGTCGGAGATAGCCAACATGTTGGTTCTTCCCGACTGATGTCGGCGCGACTTAAAACTGGTTTTGCAGCTGCCAATCGCAGTCGTAACCTCACGCACATTACACGACTGTTAGAGATCGATCAGACGATCGAGTTCAATTGCGGTGTGCAAAGTCGTGTAAGTGTGCGGCTAGCTTTACACAACCTGATACTAGGAAGCTGCTGCCCCTTAGACCACGTGACAACTTCCTGCTGATACATCCCTTCGAATACGATCATGCTACACCCCCCCCCCGAATTAACCCTGAACGAAAAATGCATATTTGTAAAAGAAGGGTTTTCTTATAAACGTTATGTCCCCCATGTAAGCTCAAAATTTCTTCATATTCTGAACCTTAGATATAAAAGGCGCATCTCAAGTGAAATAAATCAAAGTCCACCAAGTGGCAAGCATATAACATCACATGAGTAGGCTGTCCAGTTGAGACTTGCAAGATTGTTCCGTAGGCCTGCTTTATGATTACTCGAAATAAATCATGAACTAAGACTGAGTACCTAAGCATACTTTGGGTATTATAAAATTTGCACGGCAATTTCAAAGTGAGACTTATTATATTGGATGCAATTCATATTTGATTAATGAGAAGACGGAAGTATATCGTACAGTATCGACGAGGAAGCTGACCAGAGAGGAGTTCTGTCTCAATCTGTACAGCTCTGAAATAATAAATGTGACACTCACCCTTACGTTCCTTCTCACGCATTCACTATAAATTTTCTCGTGATTTGTCAAGGTAACTACCTCGCTTTACTTTCGCGCATCCAGCCAAAGACATTGTCATACACCCGGTGTTAAGAGTACAAACTATTGACCAATCAGGGTGAACGGTAATATGACTTGACTGATTGAAGAAGGGATCGTCTGAATATAAAACATTCTTCTTTCCTCTGTGCGGTTTTCGGATCTCCTTACTCCCATACCTGCGTAGCAGACTTCCCGGCATATTCCTTTTTAATGTATGGTTTTGAAAGCTAAGAAAAGCTCCGCGGGGAACTACCTCCCAGTATCCCAGTATCAAAGGTCCTGAGGAAGACTGCAACTGGTCCAGTACTTCAATGAAAATATCACAAAGAGAAAGCTACAATTTTCCTTTAATAATGTAGTCATATATTGAGAGGGGTCAAGTACGGAGCTAGATATTTATCAAGGAGGGGAGGTGCACTGACAGTTGTGACCGAAAATGCCTCCAAGATCGCTGCTAATGGCAATTACTAGGTCATTCACCGCATATGGCCTTAACAGGGGAAATACGACTACGACACCTTTAAAACAAAAATAAACAAAAATAAAATGCCAAAAATTGGCTCAAAGGGGAAGGGTCGGCTTTCCCCCTTCTCCCTCCCACCTTGTCTATACGCGCCATGAGGAGGGGGTTGTACAGAGATTCACTCGATTTATTCACGTTATCCCTTACCATTGTTTGCATAAAATGTACCCATGGTGATCAAAGAACATAACAAAAACTGTACAATTTTTCCCGTGTAAACCTGGTTGAGGCAGTTGCCAGAGCGAACTGTCGCATTAGAATAAACAATTTGTCACGTTTCTTTTATGAAACCATGGAGATATTACCTCCATGATAAAACCAAAAGAAACAGACGTAACTTTTTTCTTTTATTTTTGTTTTTGTTTGTTTTTTCTTCCTTTCTTTTTTTTCTTTTTCTTTTCATTGATGCGCGTGCCTTGTAAAGTTTGAGAGACCGTCCCTCCATAACACTATTGCAAAAAAGTGAATGAGACGCACAGCTGAACGTAGGACATGCATTGAACCCATTGGAGAAACCCATAATTAGAGAGTTACCTTTGGGTAATAAAAAATATTGGGAGAAAACAACCGCCTTGTTATCGATATTTAATAATAGCTATTGTCTTATTAAAGTTACCTTGGGATAAAGTATTCTTAAAGTATAAAAGCATATTTACTTGTTTTTTCGATTCATCTTGAAACTGGTCAAAGGCAGGACCTGTATAGTCGTAATGTTGAAACCAATCCTGCACAGTTTGACAGTTGCTGGCGGCTATTAATTTTCGAGGTGGGACACACCAGACCCCACCTTTTTCTGAAAATAAAATTTTGGGGATTGTACTTAACAGGTTTGTGACCCAAATAAGAGGTGACACATGACATGTGTATTATCTGCATGCTCATTAATGAAGGGACTAGTTTGGTACTGTTCCTAAATTTGCCAGATTTTTGGCAGACGCGGATTCAAACATTCCAAAAGGGGGAAGCTGGTTTAAGGGAGAACAAGGGTATGAGGGAGTTGCACTGCTAATTTTCCGTACGTGGTGTTTTATTTTATTTTATTTTTTTTGATGTGGGGAAAAAGGGAGGGCCGAGATCGTACACCCCCCGCTTTGATCCGCGCCTGTTTGGTCTACTGGCAAGTCATCCGTCTCTCACCGGAATGGTCCTGGTTCGGCTCTCAAATCGAGCCATAGACCTCTTTCCAAATAGCAATCACAAAGGATTGTGGGATAGATTTTTGGTGTTTGTCATTTTTGTCAATGGCATTTTACTGTGGTGAAACACCCAAAACTCTATCCCACATTGTAATTGCTATTTGGAAATAGGTCTATACCAAAGAATTGAATATGGAACCTATTGCCGCCGAACATGACATTCCGTACAAACAATGGAGTATACAGGATCAAATAATTTCTATAGGCATCTTTACGTCGTTGTTATTGTTGATGTTGCGCAAAAGGGCGGAATGACGCCGAGAAGTCCCTGAATGTACCCGCGCTGACGCTGGTACAGTTTGTATGATTGTACAAATGTACATGTTACATGAAAATAGGACTAATAATCGTACATGCACTTATTGTCGATGAATCATACTAGTGCCTAACCTGATTGCGAGCAGTTAGTTAGTTAGATGGAGTTTTACGGCCCAGTTTCCAACCAATTGGTTCAGATCGAGCGGTACCTGTGAGCAGTAAGCATATTAAAGGGAAAATGCAGTCCTCCCAACTTGAATTACTCTTGTAGACTATCCTGTTTCATAAATGGCTCTTGAGAATCATGTGACAATAGTGCTCCTCCTCAATAGACCAGTTCGAAGTTTCGCCGTCAAGGAGCAGTATTGCGCAATAGGTCAAGGTCAACTGGTAATACTTTTAGGTGTGCTTAAGCTGACGGTGGGCTGTAAACACAAGTGCAAACAGTATGCTGTGGGCGGCTGTTGCAGCGCTCAAATGTTTTGTTACCATTTGACCTGAACAGAAAGGTCATTTGCGCATGCGCAAATGTAAACATCTCCGTCGTTTATGGCGGAATTTACTGGGAGCTAGTAACTGTCTGGTCTACCTTGAATATGCAATATTTTAGTCCTGACATATACCACGGAAGATATTTGGAAGAGAATTAAAAAAATATAAGAATCGACTGTTGTTTCAACATAAGTTTGGGACGACTCCTTTGCCTTCAAATGCGGGCTCCATTTCGCAAAAAATGTATAATTTTTGCCCACCTACTGATCAAAAGGGGAAATAACGAAAGCTTCACCTTCAATTCTCTGGCAGTTAAAAGCGAGACAACAAGCATTCACATAGCAATTCCACTGTTAGTCCTTTGTTATTTAGTAATAATTAATTTTATGACATTACACCTCTCAATATAGTGTGTTGCTCGAAGCAGTCTTCCCCTTAAAGAAAAACTACTATCGAGGAACTCGTAGGCGTTAAACGTCATGTGGTCACATTCTCGGCCAATTCATTTCAATTATTAAAAGTTAGAACTTCGTTGAATTCCCCTTCATACTTACTAACGAGTCAGAAAATTAAAATTTCAAGTTCGACTTACCATGTGGTAATATATTTGTCAAAGTGCCTCTCTAATACTTCGTTTCTGACGATAAACTCGCCTCTGTACTTTTAACAAAGACATTAAGACGTACCTTTTTAAAATTATGTTGGAAGCACCTCCGATAATTGTTTTATTGCTGAGTGCATAAAAGGTTAACTCAAAGAACACACGAAGTTCGTTTCGATGGTGATCCATCACTTTCTTATTACGAGAAGACATAATTTACTTTTGCAGGTGCGAACTGGAGTTAGCATGAGCAGTCATCGGTATATTTAAGCATTTTTTCCTATAGGAGTTCTTCCATAAATGTCCTTTTTAAAATGCGAGTTCCGTAATTCGTTGGCACATGGAATGGTGAATACAGCCTGGGTTACTTAGATGAGGTTTTACTGCTCAGTTTTAATTGGTTTATGTCGGGAAGGGGGTGGCACGGCCTTTCAGTTGGGGCTCACTGGCTTGTTTCCCTACGTCATTGTTTAAGTTGAGCACCAAGCACAATGACAGTACGTACTATTTTTAAAATCTTCGGTATGGCCCCCACCAGGAGTTGAACTCCAGAAGTTCCGGCTATATATGTCAGATGCTCTAACCACTTCAATATGCACTGATGCAGTTGGGCGCATTCGCTTCCTTTAAAAGATTATTGCTTGTAGTCACACAAACATTTACTCAGCTAAACATGTTCCTGGAAGCTGTGTGTTATAGGAATCAGGAGGAGAAGAATTGGTTTTTATTTGAATCTGTATAGTTTTGGTGTAAACCGCTTGCCGTGGAATTGGTGCATTATTTGGGAAAATACCCGCAATTTGAAATGCCAAAAATCACGCATTTCGAAGAAAGATTGACATTTTTTTGTTTGTTCGCAACTTAACATATCACTCCTTAGTCTAACCTATTTAACTTACCTTGATAAGAATAATAAAAAACTCTGTATAAATTGAGGAAATAATCGTCTGTGTACAAACGTTAATGCGATATGAAGGAAATGCAATGATTACGACATACTGTACACTCTGAGATCAAATGAGTGAATTTATCCACTCTCTATTAGAATGAAAAGTGTAATTTCACTCTATTAGAGTGGTAATTCACTCCATAAAGAGTGAAATTCTCTCCAAAAAGAGTGAAATTTCCTCTAAAAGAGCAAAGTTTTCCTCTTGATGGAGTGCCTGCAATGATCACTCTTAAAACAGTTAAAGGCCCAATCCTCTCATCCCAAACAGAACCAATTCTCCGAACCTTCTCTTACGCCCCTCCCACAATTGTCTGAAATTCACTCTCATCCATACACAATCTCAGTTTATATTGCTTCAGGGTGAGTATAAAAAAGCTCAATGTGTGTAATCAAAACATTCTCTCTCTGTGTAATACACTTTTTGGTACTCTGCATAGTTTGAATTAGCAGTCAATCAAAAAGGCTGAGCAAATGGAGAGTTTCTGTTACCCTATACAAGAAGTACAATTTGGGGTGAGAGGATTTGCCCTTCAAAAAGAGTGATCATTGCAGGCACTCGTAGAAGAGTGAATTTCACTCCTCTTTCAGTGAATTGATACTCTAATAGAATGAATTCACACTTTTCACTCTGTTAGATAGAGACTTCGTTCATTCTTTTGATTATAGAGAGTCACCTCGTGGTGGCGCTACTGCGGGTCAATGGCCATACTTAGAGGCCCAATTCTCTCACATCAAACAGTACTTATTCTGCTAACCTTCTTACTCGAGCCCCTCCCACAATTGTATGAAAGTCATGATCCTCATCAAGACACAATCTCAATTTATTGCTTCAGGGTGAGTATAAAAAAGCTCAATGTGTATAATCAAAACATTCTCTCTCTGTGTAATACACTCTTTGGTACTCTGCATTGTTTGAATTAGCAGTCAATCAAAAAGCTGAGCAAATGGAGAGTTTCTGTTACCCTATACAAGAAGTACAATTTGGGGTGAGAGGATTTGCCCTTTAAAAAGAGTGATCATTGCAGGCACTCGTAGAAGAGTGAATTTCACTCCTCTTTCAGTGAATTGATACTCTAATAGAATGAATTCACACTTTTCACTCTGTTAGATAGAGACTTCGTTCATTCTTTTGATTATAGAGAGTCACCTCGTGGTGGCGCTACTGCGGGTCAATGGCCATACTTAGAGGCCCAATTCTCTCACATCAAACAGTACTTATTCTGCTAACCTTCTTACTCGAGCCCCTCCCACAATTGTATGAAAGTCATGATCCTCATCAAGACACAATCTCAGTTTATTGCTTCAGGGTGAGTATAAAAAGCTCAATGTGTATAATCAAAACACTCTCAGTACAGTTCATGCTGTTTAATATAAGC
The DNA here is from genome assembly GCA_037179385.1 of Holothuria scabra. Classification (NCBI taxonomy): domain Eukaryota; kingdom Metazoa; phylum Echinodermata; class Holothuroidea; order Aspidochirotida; family Holothuriidae; genus Holothuria; species Holothuria scabra. The sequence continues at coordinate 77,513,001 of CM074180.1, forward strand.
TTTGGTACTCTCAGGCTGCATTGTTTGAATTAGCTGTCAATCAAAGAGCTGAGCCAATTGAGAATTTCTGTTAACCTCTACCAAAATTGTATTTTGGGTTAGAGTATAGCCCCTTTCACTGCTATCAAGGCGAAGAACGACATCAAACGGGTCACATTAGTATTGTACTTGCAATGATATACAAAACTGGAGGTTGGCGTACTTTAATGTATCGTCGCCCGATTGTAAATTCTTTTGCAAAATCTCTTCTTTGACGTTTTTACCAAGTTATAGCTTTACTGCTCGTCAGACATAAAATTAGAGACCGATGCTTGTACCCGGAAGTGTCCGTCAAACTGTAATGAATGTCAGATATGATTTGAAGTGATGGTCGTCTCAATGAAAGTAGACAAACTTACGAGTAACAGAATCTTCAGCTACCGGTTAACTCTGGGTTTCTTGAAACAGTTTAAACTTCAAATTGAAAAACAAAATTGTCAAAAGTGGTTCTATTAAAACATCACCAAGGACATCGCTTCACTTTTTTTTGTAAGAAGTGAATCATTTCTTACCTGAAGAAGCCAAGGATGAAATCTGAGAACCTGACAAACACAGACAGCACGGTACGGGATGTCAAGTTTTCAACGAAAGAGAATTGAAAGTACTTTTTTTTTTAACTTGGGCAAGTTCTAATAGGAAAGTCAAGAAATAATTGGTTGGACCGAGGTTTTTAAATTCCTGTAGTTCATTGGCGTAAACAGAGCAAGAGAACCGGACTGTGGCTGCATCTCCTTAGGCAGCCGTTAGTTTTTTTTTTTCGCCCAATCAGTTGAATGAAAAAAATTCGTTTGATCCGATGGGTGTCGAATTTCTTATCCCGATGGAAAGTAAGATGCAGGCGGGAATTACAACCCTCAGCTTATAACCAGAGGTTATTATTATGATGCCCATGAGATTCAAATGCGTTCTTTGGACTTTTTCAAATATTTCGAAAATTTCATGTTAAACGGGTGGAATGAAAATAAAATAAAAAATAAAAAAGAAACGATATAAATACAATATATGTTTTATTACAAATTGTAAACAATTATGTGGGAGGCTCTCTAAGACTTTCTTTAAGTCGTTTCGTTTTTTAAATTCCACTTCACTTGGCAAGAATACCCCCCCCCCCCCCCACTGTCAATCGAAAATATATAAACAATTGCCAAGTAATTGCTGAATCTCGTCTTTTCAGTACACTTTTAAAATGGCCGTTAAAATTACTGTAAAAAACAAAGATATAACTAAGAATCCGTGCTTCAAATGCAGCAAAAATTCATTTCATTCCTTTGTTTTTGTTACTGTATTTTTACAGGGTTTTTTAACAGTGTATTTTTCAGTTTGTTTAGGAAGGTTATTGTATTTACAGCTTCAATTAAATTTTCCAGTTGGTTCTATCTGTAGATCAACATTTTCGTTCGTATTCCAATGTGACGACAACATAGACTTTCAACACATGTACAGCCTGAGAGGATCACGTGGTCTAAACGGTCGCTATCAAGAGAACCGATAGGGACCCTGCCCTCCGTGAAACTTTGTTTGATTTGACGACGACTCCGTAACATTTCATGCAAATTTAGACTTCAACGGGAAAAAATATCTTCTTCCTTTAAAGGGCCAATTTTATCACCCCAAACCACACTTCTTGTAGGGGGTGACAGAACCTCTCAATTGGCTCAGCCTTTTGACTGACTGCTAATTGAAACAATGCAGAGTACCAAAACTCATATTACACATCATAAACTGTACTGACAGTGTTTGATTATACACTTTGAGCTTTTCTAAACTCACCCTGAAACAATAAACTGAGATTGTGTCTTCATGAGAATGATTGTTGACTGTTGTTGGAAGGGTTTAAGTAACAAGGTTAGGGGAATTGGTGCTGTTTGGGGTGAGAGAATTGGCCCTTAATCCACGTGATAATTTTGACCTTACCTTGTGTTATTTCGAAAAAAAGTAAGGTTTTCTGCAAATCTGTCGCCTTAAACTGCTTTAGCAAGTCCAAACGTCCACACACAAAACCATAGCAGACAGCCGTATTGCTAAGCCTATATACTCACACGTATGATAGCGACAATCTACGCATAGAACCTTAGTGCAGTATGCTATGTACATGTACATCAGTATACAGGAAGTCCGTGGATGACATACATTCTTAACTGACCATTTTTTTTTTTCAAAAGTCGCCTAAATCTCTCCCATCAGTTATTCGTGTGCATATATATCTTTTAGCATGAACTTTGTTAAGAGGATTCAATTAACTGAAACAATGCTTTGTACATTTTCTTTTTATTGAACTGCTCTGTTAGAGTCACAACCCTCAATTTGCTTTACAATCAATTTGTTGACACAGGCGCACGAAGAGCCCGAAGAAAGCGTCAAGTTTGACACAATTAATTTTCATACTTTCAATAGTTTGTCAGAACAAACGAAATGTCATTTTAATCCCCTAAATCAAATTTAGTTTGAAAGGAGTCGCCAGAAATTGGAAGGCGGTGATCTTGCCAAGTGAAGGGTAATTCAGTTATGTCGCCATCGGATAAGTCGTGGAACGCGATAAGAACGACGAAAGACAAATAATTCGTGTATCATGTACTTCTGAAAATAAATCACTGTCATAGGGTTCTTGCAGAGACTTTAAAATTTAACACTAATAGCTCAATTTAGTTTGAAAAGCAACACCGGTTCTTACGTCATACCTTGGAACTGAAATACAGAACAGGGAGTACCACGTGACTACAACGCACAACAGGTGGAAGAATTACTGCGCGAGTAATTGGTACTCGCGCTTTAAATTGAAGCCTTTACCAAGTAATGAATATCGAATACAGGGTTGCTAACCGCTGTCGATGACCGAGAAACTCCTCCGTTGGCTTGTGCTGTTTAAAATCTTAGGAAATATTCCTGACACGTATACTGCCAAGATTTAAAATGATAAAGAAAATAGCCAACTTCAAGGAGTGACTAACCCTCCTCCACGGACTTCCTATGTACATGGACACAGCTTGTAACGCGTACTTCCTATCCTATCGCCACCGACTGGGACAAAAAGGCGCACAAAAAAGGTCGCTGTGAAGCTATTATTTGTATGATTTGAGGAAGACTGTAACATTAAAAAAAAGTAATTTGAATGAGAAACGATATCATATTCCTGCAATGCGTGTAGTGATTTTGACTTTACCTTGCATTATTTCGAAAATATTTTAACTTTCTTGTAAAATCTGTTGTTTTGAACTACTTGAGCAAATCCAAACTTTCACACACAAAACCATAGCAGACGGCCATCTTGCTACGCCTATACTCACAAGCACGGTAACGAAAAACTAACGTGCTGTAAGCTTTGTCCATGTAAAGTTAAGTCCGTGTCTCCTCCCACTTCGATACAGTCGTGTCTACTTATCATTGTAAACAGCAATACTTGCTGATCGTAGTGTGCAATCATTGTTTAGATTTTCTGCAGGATGTGACGAACACATCCGGGAGATAGATTCCAGTTAGGGTGGGGGGGGGGGGGATATGTAAACATAAGTTTGTGGGACTGCAATGTTTGTAAACACATTTTCTGTGAACAAATACGACTTCATCGGCCAATACATAATGTGGTGCAATTTGGGGGGGTTGGAAAAATGGTGGGGTCGGGTGACTAAGACCAGTAAGTCCCCCATCGTCTCTGATGGGTGAATAAATAAAGACCAATGTCTTGAATTTGAGTTGAATTTCGCTTCATGCCGTACATCAGTGTGTGACGGTCTTTGCAGCATATTCAACGGTACTACACACGTGTTATTTTGACTCCACTTAGTATAAATACGAACAAATACTAAATATATGTAGCTATTAAAGGGCAAGAACAGTCACCCCAACTTGTAGTAGTGTATTAGACTCTCGTGTTTCATGGTTGGCCGTTTAGAGTCATGTGAAAACATTTTTTCTCTTCTTATTTGAAATTCACTAGAAATATGAATATGCAATATTGAAATTATAAAATGTGATGAAAGATATTTTGAAGAGAAATAAAAAAAAAATTGTGATATTTAGCGGTTGCTTCAAACAAAGTTTGGGGGACTCCCCATGGCCCTTAAACACTAATTTTTTAGCAATTAAATGCGTTTAAAAGCGCAGTGTTTAAGTGCTTTAAAGTCACGTGTGTTTAGCGTTTAATGTTATTACAAAGTGTGCCTAAAAAGTGTATCAAAAACGTTTAATCCCAAACACCTCTTTTACGAGTGACGCATTACCATTCACTGGTCAGGTATAAAAAGCCACGTTATTTTTTATAGATGTTTTTCATATGACGTATTAATATTCCCCAGCGGTCATGTTTATGTACATATTACTACGTAGTAGACCACACTCGCTATGCTCCCTCGTTGAATGTGTACACACTGCCTTTATTAGAGCGCACACTGTGCAGTGCGATTTAGCACAAAGCCATGAGTATTTGGCACGATTGTCCTCCAGCATAATGAATGCGTGACGCGAACGCTAAGCCTCTATTTTTCATGTACGGGACGAATAAAGTCAGCAAAGACTGAAAAGATACATCTAATGCGGTTGACATGTGACATTTTTAAAAGTGATCGTTCCGCCTGTATGGTCTCATCGATGCATTCATGATTCCAATCAAAAATTTCTATTTTTTATGTGAAATCCCATCCTATTATGCTATTGAGCGACTGTAATATAGTTTCATCTAATTATTCAACCCAAACCTAGGGTAAGAACAATATATCTCATCATAGTTACGTTGCTCTTACGCGCTAAATAGACGAATCGGGACAGCAATTGATGGTCCGATTTCAGTCGGCCATGAGTGAGGTCTACCTCCTGTTTAATCTTTCAATTTCATTGCTTATCTGTATCATGGATGCATGCACACTAAATTGTATATTGATTCCCTCAATTTCACTGAATATGACGGGTTAAAATTCATGTAGACAATAAAGGAAGGCGATTTAAGGCTGATGGACCCCACTAATGCCTGCCTCCAGTCACTAAACACAAATGATGATCGGATTCGTCTATACGAGAAATGAAGAATGAACAATGTGATGAGAGAGGGCGGTGATAAAAGAAGTGGTGAAGGGGTTATCACCCCAAACCACAATTTTACTCTTAGTCTACACAAAAACTCTCAATTGACACCGCTTTTTTGATTGACACAAATGCAAAGTAATTTATATTACACAGCATGTGTTGAGGGTGTCCTGATATACCCTTTAGGGTCTTGTATATACTCAACAGAGTATGCTCTGAAGCAGAAAATTAGGATTGTTTGTGGATGAAAATGAGTTTTAGACAGTTGTGGGAGGGGCCAGAAGTAAATAGGTTAGGTGAATTGGAACTTTCTGGTGTGATGAATAACTGCCTTTAAACCACCAAAAAATGATTCTTAGTGAAAGTAAAAAAACCATTTGGAATAAGCTTAAGCTTTTTATGGGGCATGTCTTTGTTCCTATGACTGAGAACGCACATTGCTCACATAAATAGTCACTTAACTTGAAAAGCAATTACATTTATATATCAATTCAGTTAGCAATGACCTTACACGTAGTGTTATTTCGTTAACAGAACTGAAAATGTGATTTTGAGAATGAATGAATGGTTGAATGAATGAATGAACGAATAAACGAATGGACAAATGAATGAATGAACGAACGAATGAATAAAGAACGAATGAATGAATGTATGAGTGAATGAATAAACGAATATACGAACGAACGAACGAACGAACGAACGAACGAACGAACGAACGAATGAACGAATGAATGAATGAACGAACGAACGAACGAACGAATGAATGTATGAATGTATGAATGAATGAATGAATGAATGAATGAATGAATGAATGAATGAATGAATGAATGAATGAATTTTACCTACTGACCTAAGACCCTCCTAGTTCAAATGAACTTTATAAGCAGGGTGAAAACAATTTATTAGTTAAAAAGACAAACGTTGTGATGCTTTTAAAGTAGACACTATAAAATGAAGTTTGGTTTTGTTTGTGTACTGTAGGCTATTACACTGTATAGCAAATGTCCCTGGCTATATAGAAACCTCAAGTATTATAAATACTTCGCTCTTTACTTGCGTTTGTAGATTCGTGTTTTTTCGTATCCTAATTATCACCTGAAGTTTTCACAGATTTCTTCACGAAAATCTTGTAAATGGCTTGTAATTATTCTGTCTCCAAACAGCATTGATGGACAAAATTGTTACACTAGATGTACAGATTTGCTCTGTCTAGGGGACGAACCGCCGTGGTATCGGTCAAAGATCGTTTGGTTACCATGGATTAAACCCGCAAACCTCTTGTAAACGGCTTGCAATCACGATATCTTCATTCAGACATCTCACGACCGACATTAGATGAACATAGGTTAAATCTTACCTTACTTTACGCACCCCCCGGGGGGGGGGAGGGTGTGTACATTACCCAAAATGTACCACAAGCCAATAAATCGCCGTCTTTTTTTACATGTAAGCACGCATGCACTTTCCTTTCGGCTTCTACACAAATTTTAAAATTCAAAAGTACACACGAGAAGTCACGAGCAACCACCGTTGAACTTGCTCTTAAAAAATGTTTAAAAATGCCAAACAGTTAAAAGTCCTTGGCAGCTATATTCCGAAGCAATTTAACGACTGCTTATTTTTACCAATTCCTTATATCGACAACTCCGTATATCTACTGCACCAACATTTCAGTTTAAAAGTAAGTCAATATTACTGCTCGGAATATACTGAACCACCACGTTGAGAATTTCTTTCCATCCGTAAATTATTTTTGCGTAATTTCCAGGTATTTAGGTTTTCTATCGTTTCTAAGGTAATAATAAAACATTTTTAAAGTTTAAACATTGAAGAGTTATTTTGTTAGCCATATTTCATCTTCGCGATAATCCACACTTCTGTGAAACGAAACCATTAAACCACAGAGTGAAGGATTTGGGGATATAAAAGAGCTCAGCTTCCGGAACTCATTCATTACATAAAGAAGTATTGACACAGAAACGAATTTTATTCGCCTCGAGATCGTTCATCACTTTTTGTCACGTGATATCAATTTGATTCATCATTTTGTCAGCATCATTAAAGTAAGAACTGAAATAAAAACAGAACAATCAACAGGCTAGTTTGAAGCAACGTACATTTTGAAAAAGATCATGTGTAGTATCTGTTGTTTTCAGTCAGTCTAGAAAGAAACCATACATGACAGACCAATAATGTTAATGGTCTGAGGGCCGAGGAACCAACTTGAAGTTGGTCAAGTGTTGTCCTTCAGTGGACGTAATAGCTTCTTCGGGAAGCAGTTTAAAGTTTGGTTTCGCCTATAACAGCTCTTTGGCAGAGAGTCGGGAGGACTTTATAAAAGGAACCTCTTGTTTCGTCCATCGTTCACAAATACAGACCCACTCCCCTGTACAATCTTGGGTCTCAACGAAAAAAGTGTATCCAAATCGGCCTTATTACTCTCAACATTGTAGAGGGGAGCGGGTATGAGAGGAAGGAGATAATTGATCCTGCTTAAAGACACAAGCCAAATTCCCTGACCAAGGAGTCCAACGGACTTTGTAATACTAATTAAAGTATGTATTCTGTGCTTCTCATAACCACATAGTTAGTCTATAGCAGTGCTTACAAATGCCCGACCTAATCGAAGAGCCTGGACGATGCCTGATTAATGTAAATATGTTTGAGACGCTAGTAATATAGCTAAGACGTCAACGAAACTAGGGCGCGGAGGGCGTGAAAAATTTTGTTTGTATCAGAAGTATTTGTGAAAATCATGCTCTTCATGGTGCTAACGTAAACAATGGAAACTATTCTGTCATTTGAGAGACACTGCTAGCATGGGACACCAACCGCGTAAAAACTAAATTAAGTTTTTGTCTGAAGCATTAGAGAGGATTAGGCCACCCCTAATAAAATGTTGGGGGATATTTCCTTCCAATCCGCCCGCAATACCCCATGGTTGGGGTAACTGCAATGTCACTCACTTGATCTGAACCTATTTAACATGAAACATACTCCTTGTTATTCGCTTAATATTTTAAATAGCAGATATTTCGCATTTTATTTTTCAATATCCTGAAAAGTATCTTTAGAGTTTTGTGTTTACTTAAAACTTAATTACAAATCTGCTAGATGACTGCGCTCTTCAACGAAAAGATCTGTACATGGTTCGTATAGCCATGGAGAACCCCTGAAAAAGGTTAACACCCCGTGTAAGTCATTATGTTCCCATTTAGTACCATGCCTATAGCTGCGGACCAGAATTGTACAAATTCCTTCAATTTCTGCCGCCGGGGTTCATTGAATGAGGCTTTTGAATTTTACATCAAAACTATTTCAAGTTTTTGAGTACCCACTTAAACTACATATCATACAAATGAGTATGCAGGCTAGCACTATACGACGTACGCACGTACTTGAAAAGCGATCTCTTTATCGGGAGGTAAAAGGAATATTTTCCATTAATTGTGAACAAAAAAGTTAAGTTTTGCACACCCTTTTTAATTACCTCCCAAGTGGCCGTATTGACGTTTTTTATTTTGGGCGGGGGGGGGGGTCTTCATTGTCTGAAAACAGGAAAGGAGGCCATAACGAATTCGTATAGAAACAGGGGGAAACAGAATGTTTACTACGGAGAAGGGGCACAGATTCCCGGATTAACGATCGCGACTTTAATAGTTCGGAACCTATTTGTACGAAAAAAGAGGGAAAATCGTGAGAGAGTGGTTGAGAAATTTGGAATTTTATAACCCCTGAAAAACATAAAAAATCGCATTCGAAAATAGGTCTATATAAGAAAATTTGGGGTTTTCCTGAAGAACAAAATCAAGCAGATCGTCTGGGCTCTGGCTGTCGTCAGTGTTACATATTTTATCGTTTTAAGTTGGAATTTGAAAATTAATTTTTCCTGATGGATGGTAGACCACCCCCCCCCCTTTCCCCGTTGCTAACCCCCTGTCTCAATAAGGCAAGGCTCATATACCCATGCTGTGTCAATGTCTAGCATAGGTGTTCCCATTTTTTACTCTTGGTACTTCTGTGCCAGACGGAAGTTAGAAAGTAGACGTTGTCTGCTTGGCGGACGATGTGTAATACATCTGTATCTAAATTGGGTTTAAAATCAATAGTTAAGAGTGTATCTGAAAAGAGGAGTACCGGTACATGGAGGTAGATGCGCACTGTTTAACAAGGTTTTTCTTGATTGGTGGTTGCCATTGTATTGTATCAACTGTATTCTTTGCTAGGGTTAGGGATTAGGTTAGGGATTAGGCTATCGTTAGCCAGTTAGGAATTTTTTGTTAAACAGTGCGCATTGCCCTCGACACCGGCTGCGGTAGTAAACATTGGCGTATCTCTTCCGTTAGTAGTTGGGCGTTTCCTGCAATGAAGAAGTTCAAATCATTATACATATATATTGCCCCTTCGAAATGTATGCTCAGTGTTTAAAGGGAAATTACAGTGTCTAGACTTTAAATTAGTGTACCTTGTCATCATAATTTAGGAATGGTTCCTATAAATCACGTGGCAGTATTTTTGTTCTTATTTCCAAACTTCATTATGAGTCCTTGGTTTGATTTATTATCGTTTTCCTTCATACAAACACAGTGAAAACGACTTGCGAGCGAAAAAGGAGGTGATTTGTAGAATGGAACAGAATTGTGAAGGTAAGAGTATTTCATACTTTGACAGTTTGAATAACCAGATAACCCTCATAGACCTGTTTCCAAATAGCAATAACAATGGATTGTGGGATCATAGAGTTTTGGTGTGTGTCTCTATCCCACAATCCTTTGTAATTGCTACTTGGAAACAGGTCTACTGCAAAAGAAATCAATGCCCGTATTTAATGTATTCTGTATGTTGCATGTATACTTAACTTTACCGTGCATGTTGCATTTTACTACAGGAAAATAAAGATAACACATAATTTGGAAAAAATAGTTCCAATATGACATTTTGATCTTGTTCACTGTGGATAGCCTTACAAAAAACTATTCTCATTTTGAAAAGGGCAACGTTCGAGTGGCTCATTTCATAAAACTGTGTCATTCATTTAAGTGTCGATGCATGTTTGCAAATTTCATCTATAACACTTACAACAGAATCACGAAAAATTGATTTCTACTTTTGGTCTTAATGTAACTCCTACGTAAAAAAATTATCATCGATCAGAAATGGAACACGTATCAAAGTTTCCCCCGTTACAATGCAGACGTAAAGATATCATACTTTTAGCGCCTCGAGGGGGACCGATCGCTTTTCAAGAGTGTTTCTATTTAAACTGTCCTCCATTGATGTAAGGGGGTAAAGTGTGCAAAACTAATTTATGCAGATTTAAACTCGTAAAGATTAGCCGCTATATGTCCACGGGTCGAAACTTCATCAAGTCATATTGCCCTACGGCAGTATATCATTCTGAACTTCAATATCGCCGCGAGTCACTTCGCAGGAAACGGCACTTTGCAGAAATAAGAACCACTTTCGAAAGTTTCCGGAATGGCGTGAATTCATTATCTGTTTAAGTACCGTCGCCTGGTTCTCATCAAAATATAAAGAATCAAATGAGTGGCAATCTTTTGGAGGTTTTCTTAACTGAAGTTCTTCGTTATAAAATAATGGACTGACAATGACGTTGCCAATACAGGCGGAGTATACCAATTAAGAGGCGAAGCGTCAGTATGGTCAAGTCGGTTGAGGGGAGCTGCCCCCTCCGATGGAAAAAAAATGTTTGCAGACCCGCTTTTAGGTATTGAGCAACCATGCCATTTAACGCGCTCCTGCAGGCCATTCTCACCCCCTCTGATTCAAATTTCTAGATCTGCCACTGTGAAAATGCAATGTACGGGATATCAGGGGAAGAGTTGCAGTCTAGAAAAGGTGTTGGGAAATTGAACATTTTTCTAAACACTTTTCCCACACCTTGCTAAGATTCCAATCGCACGAGTCTAATGCTTCAACAGGTCGCTTTCAAACACGTTTAATTGCTAAACATTTAGTGTTAAATAGCTAAACATGTTTAGAATTTAAACGTGTTCACAAAGTTTGGCGAAAAAAGTGTTTAATTGCTAAACACGTTTTTTAGAGTGTGGACCTTGTGATAAGTGACGAGATGATACTTTTGATCAGAGAGAGGAGAACCTAATAAAAGACTCTTTGCAGTAAGGTAGCCTAGATATTTAAGGACTCGACACTTTATATATACACTTAGAACGGAAAATACCCCCTCTTACAGGGGCGTCAATTTGGTTTTCAAAGTGTGTGTGTGTGGGGGGGGGGGACATGGGGGGGACATCTGGCCTAAATTTTTTTCTCCTGTCCTGGTAAGGTGTGTAGAGCGGCGTAACTAGACACTTTTTTGGGAAGGGGGTGGGCAAACATCCAGATTTTACAATTATTTTGAGTGTGAACACCACTGTGCTAGGGCCGTAATCTGCAATTGTTTCCCTTTTTTAAAATATTGGAAAATATGGAGCTTGTTTTGCAGAAAAGTTTAGGTTCTGGGACCCTGTAAGAAAATTTGAAAAGCTGGGGGATTACTGAAGAATTTGCATTTCGCTTTGGCAAATCTGAGATTGGACGGCGACCAAAGATCGTTGTTGCTACATAATCTAATTCAACCCATACGAAATACATCGAAATTTATGGGCGAAATTTTTTGAGTCAAGTGCTTATATTGGAGAAAATTTTGAATTTTATGAAAGGAAATTCATGAAAAAAGCACTGTAGTTACTGGTGTCACTTGATGATCTGGTGTCACATAAAGCAAATTTCTGTGTTTTTTTTCACTTGTAAAGTCCAGAGCTCGGAAAATTTTACTCAAGGTATGAGCGAGCATTCCTGCCTAGGAATCGCAGTTTGTAGCGCGCGAAGCGCGCGGAAACGTTTGCTTCTTTGAGGCAAATAATGATGAATGTGGAGCTTTTAATGGAGATACTTCGGCATTTCATGAGTTGTCAAAACCACACAGTACACTTGTTTCACAAGTAGCAAATTCCCGAATTCTTTATTTTTTCAGAACCGCCTGACGCCACTGGGTGTCTAAGAGAAGGGACCCAGATGCAAAATGGTTCTGAATGTTTCAATATTTTGAGTTAGTAGGGAACTCCAAAGTTTTCAAAACATCTTGAAAGCGAAGGTAATTACTTCAGCGGACTACACGGTCAATATGAATATAAATACCGGGTGTACTCTTTGTAATTAGAATCACAACGAAAATTGCCACAGTTTGCGAAGATTTGTGCAAAAGTTCTAATAGTAAGGAACCATTTGTAATGGGAAGAAGGTAAAATAAATCCATGACTTTATCAAAAGCACACTTCAATCTACTACGGGAAAATCACAGATCGAGGGGTGGGGAGTGGTACCCACTGGTACGGTGCTACTGAGACACCATTGCATAGGCCTAAAATTGTTGATACAAAAAAAAAAAAACATTAAAATTATGTTTTTTCGAACGACACCTCATCATACACTATCTGCAGACAGAGGATGGAGGTGTACCTTCAATTCCTGATTGAAGTCTTTCATCTAGCAAACGTATCAAACGTCAGTGTGATTTTACTTCTCTTAAAAAGTCTAAATACGAAATGGTCGAATCGCTAAACAAATGAATGATGTGAGCGTGTCCGAGTCGAATTTTTGCATTGGAAACCACACATTTTTCTTAAAAAATGTTTCATACAGACTGAGCACCGAGGCATTTTCAGTTTCCTCAAAATGTGTTTGCCAATTTCAGCCTGCCAGGCTGGTCATTCACTAAACAGCTAAAGACCACAGATTTCATTAAAACATAGCAGGGGACGATTCGCCTTCTCCATATTCCTAAACACTGTGCTCCTTCATAACCACACCTGCTCTCCTATGCACAGGAACAATCGACGTAATCATAGAGACCAATGAATAATGTATGTTTGATATGCAAGTGAAAAAAGAACATCAATGAGACTGCAAGCGGGTGGAGAGAGCGAAAATTTTGGGATTTGCAAAGTAAACATGTGGAGTTATTGATACAGAAAGCTAGTCGGTCGTAATCGGTAGAGGACACCTTTCATAACCTACATGTATAGTCTTTGGTAGTACCTAATTTTTAAGTTTCACGTCGCAAAAAGTTGGGATTTTTACGTTAGTGTCCACTCTACTCAAAAAAGTCCCCCTGTTCCCCCCTCTTACCCTCTTCCCGTATCGCCGTTACTGCCTTTGCGCCAGTTCTCGGTCAGGCAGAGACACGAGTTGAGATTTTGGAATTTTTAGAAGGCACCCGGCGACAATGGTCCTACCCATGTGGTTACATGTTAATACACTACAATTGATTGACAGCAGGGTTTCAATCGGTTAGATGGAATTTAACGACACACCAACAAGAATGTGTCATAGTGTTAACTAGGTAAAAAGGTAACGTTGAAATAAAAGTTGCAAATATAGTTCAAGTTTGGTTTCAATTACAGATCAAATACGGTGCAATCCTCCCCTTTAGTCGCTTCTAACGACAGTCGGGGAATACCGTAGGCATATTCTACAACCCCTAGCCTACATGGGGAAACCACGAAGGGATTTGCTCCGTTTTGTGGCGCCGACAACCCGTCGGTCGTGGGATGAGTAATCACTGTAATATGTATTCATTTTGTAGACGGTAGTGGGGGACAGATTACTCGCCACACACGACCTCTCTCACCCCACCTGAGTGCAGTTAGGGATCCAATTGGATTACTTGGGTGTGTCACATCGGTAAGCTGGTAAGATGGTAAATTCTGATTTTCAAGTCGAATAACCCTGAGGTTTTGAGATTAAGTTCAAAAATCTTTTCTTGTTTCGGGTTTTCTTGGTCCATGCGTCGCATTGGTAGATAGCGATAACAGCGAAAATGTTGATTGAATTTGATGGGGTAAACTAAAATGGTTTGCAACAGGTTGTTCAACCTTTTCGCCTTTCGTTTGGGAGCCGCACGGCGACGCACTTGAGTTTCATTCTCATTCTTATGGTATTTTTAGATTCTCTGATGTAATGCACATCAAAGAAATTGCAGTAAACGAGAAAGATGACACTTTTGGAAAGACAGAAAATTTGAAAAGCTGGAAAGCTTTTGGAAAGACAATTAATTGCTTGCTTAATTCGGAAGGTGCCTGTAATTTTGATTGCTCTGGAAATAGTTTGTAAAATCTACCAGAACGCATGTTTTGCAGTTGGAAGGCAAGGTGAACAACCAAAATTTTCCTTGTTTTCCTATGCTCTGAAATTTTTTACGAAACACTATGTCCCGTAAAAACGAGGGCCTCGTAAAGGCAAGAAAGGGCGGTTTGGGAAAGATAGACCTTAGGCGAACTGTAGTACTCTGAAGTGCGGGCAGATGCTTTTTGATGAATTTGGCTGCTGGTGATAGACCGGAATGATATTCAATCACCATTGGCACTCTTTCTGAATGATACTGACGATATTTGTACGTCAGAATTTGGGGGCGAGGGGTGTCATTTGCGTCTTTGGTGGCGTTTCCAGTTGGACCCTGAAATACTGTCGGTTGTCGAGGTGGCCAAACAGTTCATTTGTACAAACTTCAAAGTCAGATGTACAAAATAGGTAAGTTTAATGAGAAGTGCTTGGCTGTACGGAATGAATTGATTTGATGCAATTTCTGTGAGTTTGTTGAGCAGGCTTGCTTGGAGGAAACCATTTTCTACACTCTAAAAATTACTTATTGATTTTAGCTATAGCTTGTAGTGGATGTACGTGTGTAACCACTTCATTCCTGAATACTTAACTAGAAGGGTATTCTAGTGTTCAGGAATAAAAGTAGCTTATAGGTACCATTTAAACTGGGTTTACGCACAATTGTATACTAACAGGATGAACACTGGAACCCCAGCTGCCAGTATAACCGTAAAATAACGATATTTGTTAACAGCGTGTACGGTTACAGCTGGGTACATTGGAAGAGAACACTGACTCTAGAATAGTCATCTCTACGGTAATTTGAACTAATGCTCTCAATGAAAATGTGCAGACAATCTTTACAGTGGGACCAAATCATAAATATGCCGTCAACGGCTCGAGCAAAATCAAATTTGTGGTTTTAAATTGTCAAGAAAGAGAGTTTTCTCGAGATTTTCCAACCACAAGGCAGCGATACAAGGAACACTATTAGTTTTCATGGCGGTATCAGGAATTTGGAAGTGATGATCGCCAGAGATGAGATTATTGTTGGTCAGAATCAGATGCTACAGTGCACCACGGTCTTTCCTGGTGGAAGTTTATCCCGAATTGTTAGAGAGGCGGTTTTGCATATCAACGGTCGAGGAAGCTTAAAATATAACATATGACAAAACGGTGTTTTATATGGCATCAGCTAGATAGAAAGGTAAATTCCAAGTATGGTTTCAGTTAAGTTACAAGTTTGGTTTCGAATACGGTGAAGTTAGATTCAAGTCTCCCCGTTTAGTAGATTTTAAGACAAGGAATATTCTACAACCCCAACCCATGGGGCGGGGCGATAGTGAACAACTGGGAGATATAAAAGACAATCTTGAAGACGGAAGTCACTTGTGCCACTGAACCTCATAAAGATGAAAACGAAATGAGAAACTTCACTTTCTGGTTTTGAACATGAATTGCAACGTGACAACTTACCAGCAGAGCGAATTTCCAAAATTTGGTCTCTACTACGGACAGATATCTTGAAGAAAGTTGTCATTAGGAAGACAGTTGCTTAAAAATTCCGTTAACCACATACGGTACCCGGCGAATCGGGCATTTGGACGGGGACCCTCTTTTAGTATCAATAATACCGAATGCATCTTAAGGTCAACCAAGCATAAACAAAGCTAACGGAATCAATTGTTCTGCTAGCTGAAGTAAACAATCTTCCTGCTCACCGACAGGGGAAAGTATAGACGAATCCGATTAGCGCTTGTTTTTAGGGACTGTAGGCCGCCATTAGTGGGGTCCATCAGCCTAAAATCGTCTTTATTCATTGTTTACATGAATTTCAAAACCTCATATTTAGTGAAATTGGAGAATTCAATATACAAATTCGTGTACAACCATCCATGATAAAGGTAAGCAAAGAAATCGAAAGATTTAAAGGTGACGGACCCCAGTTATGGCTGACTGAAATCAGACCATCACTTGCTGTCCGGATTCGTGTATAAGATTACAGGGGAGTATTGTTTGGATTGTGGTTTGGAAGTTAGATTAGTAACGGTCAACTTCGAATTGGACTAATGAAAAATCGCAACCTGATGTTGGCCGTGCAACTAACCAACAAACTACCAGCACAAACTTTTGATCTCTGTGTTTTGGAGGGAAGTTAAGATGTAGTACGGTTTCCCTGGAATACATGTAGATCATCAGTGTTAATCTGTCGACAAAATAGTACTGTGCAAAGTGATGGAAATTATCACATCTAATAAGCTCTATGGTTTACTGGCCACACATAGACGAATCCGGACAGCAAATGATGGCCTGATTTTAGTCAGCCATAACTGGGGTCCATCATCCTTAATCTTTCAATTTCCTTGCTTACCTGTATCAATGATGTTTGACCACTAAATCGTATCTTGATTTCTTCAATTTCACTGAATATGAGGGTTTGAAATAACATTTTGACAATAAACGAAGACGATTTAAGGCTGGTGGACCCCACTAATGGCAGCCTACAGTCACTAAACACAAGCGCTGATCGGATTCGTCTATAGGACACTGTAAAGAAACAGCCTTAAGTTCTTCCATGTTCAAGTTTGCGGCATTCAACCTTTGTCGTCAGTATATTGTTGCCTTCGTTGGAGTATGTGGATGTATATTCCTTGCTTAGTTTCACCTGAGTATTCAGGAATCCTGAGGACTCCCAAAGAGCTGCCTCAGACAAATAAATTTTCTTGTCCGTCCAAAACGAAAATTAAAGCCTGTTAAAAATGGATGAAAATCTATCCGTAAAACAAGACCTGTTATTATGTGACGTTTCATTTCCAAGAATAACGTGGTGTGTTGCATAAAAATGAAAAAACAATGCAGCGCCCCAAGTATGAAGTGCTGGTGGTTCCTTCGCTGGATTAAGGCGGAAGAACAGAAGTTGAGGTGCACTTCAACAAATCAAGTTGAGCTTTGAAGAGAAATGTTGCGTTTGTTTTGCCAGAAATATTCATCCTTTTAAAACTAGTATTTATTGACACAGGGTGATAAATTATCAAAAATAAGGCAGTATGGTAGCCTTCTTTTCAGGAAATAAGTTTCCCACAGATAGAAATTCAGTTGTTGCGTTGCTCAAGAATAATTTGTTCACCCAAACCTTCAACATTTCAAATGATATAACGTCCATGGCTCTTCTTACGCATAGTATTTTGAAGAGATGTAGCTATTACTGGATGTATGGGTAAGACTGAATTGTTGGATAGTGTCTGAGCCATTTTCTTTGTACTATTTGTTGGAGCATTATAAACACAACATTTCCCTTAAACAAACCAAACGCAGAATAACCTGCTTCTATTTATCTACCTCAATTGTAAGGCCTTGGAACTAACTGAGATTTCAGTCAATTTCAAATACATCGGTTACCTACGTAGCAGGCTGTGCCCCAAATGCCTTATTTAGTCATATTCCTATTGGAAGCTCAGGATCAAGCCGAGAAAACAGAGTCAGCTCCGCGGGGTATAATCCCTGGTGATATGATTGATGTATGGGAATATTTAACCTATAAGGAAGTGATATAAAATTACATTCTAAGTGTTCGTGATGACTAGTATACATATAACAGTCACATAACTGTTTTTGTAGTATAAACACAACTCGTTGCTTTATTAGGTATAAGAACATGATATCACGTTCAATTCTCTTGAGGCCGAGGAACGTCAAAAATCTTTGTCCGTTTGACATTACAAGACTATACTACAAGAACTTGTGTGCACTGCAGAAAACAGATATTTGATCTGCGTAAATTATTCTTCCATCAAACGTTCTATCTATCGGTTCGGTCTTCGAGCATTTTCAGGGGCTGTCGAAGACAGATCTTGACCTTGGGTAATTATAGTTTTTCCTAGCAGTGAACGAGAACAAAAATAACCAATTCGGTCAGAGTTTTCAACGATTCTAATCTAAAAAGCAAAAAATGGTCTTGAAATTAGCGTAAGAGCCATCTCAAACAAAGGAAGATACAACGTCGGTGATAGTTCGTGTTTTCATATACTATACTGCTAAAAGCTTCAACATGACGTGTCCGCAAAATCGCAACGCAGCGCTAACATGTTATAGCATATACGAAGTTTTCTGTGTGTAGGTTAGGTAATAACATGGAGTTTAACGGCCCAGTTTCCAACCAATTGGTTCAAGTCGAACCGGCCACGGTTTTTTTTCCAGTTGTGGCTCACTGGCTTGTTTTTGTTTCCCCTGCTCCATTGCTTATATGCTGAGCGCCAAGCCCAACGGCAGTAGGTTCCGTTTTCAAAGTCTTCGGTATATGACCCGGGCAGGACTTGAACTCCCAACCTCCCGACTGCAAGGTTACATTTAGTTAACTTCTGTACCCAAATCGCCCATGGCTTACAATCTCCGTCGGAGGGGGGAGGGGGCGTTGTTGGGACAAGAGAATTGTTACAGTGCATTTAGGCAATAGTACTTCATATCAAAAATATCTTTCCCTTGGCGAAATTGCAGGGACCTTTTCCCCCACTCCAACCGCTGCCCTTTTTATATTTATTTGTTGGCGAATTATTTTTTCTTGCAAGATCATTTAAAGTAGCTGTTTTCCATTTTTAATAAGTTTTATTCTCTGCCGTCTTATTTATTTTATTGTCATCTTATTACTTATCATATCTTAGTTTTACTACATTTAACTTTTTCCTATTGTCTCTCATTACAATAATTTCTTTCAAACAAATTCACAATAAATAGAATGTGATAAATTAGGTGTTAACATTTCACTGTCAGCAACCTTTTGTAAGAATAAGTCAAAGAAAATATCATTTGTGACGTGCCAACAATACCTACCAATCAACACCTAGTGAATCAAACCAGGGTTACAAAATGAAGATTTATCTTAGTCTATAACAGTGATGAGGTAAAATTACTCGGTAGTATGACCACACTCTAGAAAACGTGTTTAGCAAGTAAAGACTTACTTTGTCCCCACTTTGTAAACACGTTCACATACTAAACATGTTAAGGTATTACACGCTAAATGTTTAGCAAGTAAATGTATTCAAAAGCTAATTAGACACGAGTGTTTGTGTCTTAACTTGTTTACAAAGTGAGGGCAAAAATTGTTTAGAAAAATATTCAACTCCTATAAATATTTTCTAAGAGTGTAATTGTATTGGGCGCTAATTTTTACACCACCCGATTTTTACGTCTCTAAAATATTGGAAAGGGATAGAACAGTACATTTAAATGTAATTTAGTCTTCCCAGTTAATTTCCTTATCATTCAACCAAAGCCATGCATACCATATTACCCTACTCTCACTAAATTAAACAGCCCCCAAAATATGTAAAATAAAACATGATAAATTAAAATCATTCAAAATTCGACACAGTTTCAATTCTTCTTGTTTCCAACCAAGTTCATTTTCGCTAAAGACGCAATAGCTAATTATGATACTGTTGTCACATTTAAAACACAGCATTTGAAAATTCCCACACTTTACTGAACAAATCAGTTCATTAACTACAGAGCAGTCAATAACTGGTTACATCTAAGTCGTAAATCTCCATTTAACGTTACATCTGACGTTACATAAAACGACAGTGAGATTTTTTTTTACAATTTTGTCACAACTTTCATTCTACACCACTTTTGTACATAGGCTTACAGGCCTAATTGTCTCACCCCAAACAGTACAAATTCTCCTAACCTTCTTACTTAAAGGTAAAGAGCAGTCCTCCAAACTTTTTTTTGAAGGAAAAGCTAAATAATGCATTTTCATCTTATTTATCTTCAAAGTATCTTTCATTACATTTTATGACTTTACTATTGCATATTCAAGGTAAACCAAGCAGTTATTTCTGGTAAATTTCACATTTGAAGAGAAAAAACATTGTCACATGACTCCCAACAGCCAATCATGAAACAGGACAGTCTACTACACTTCTTCAATTTGGGGTGACTGCTCCTGCCCTTTAAGCCCCTCCCACAACTGAGGGGAGTATAGAAAAGCCCAACACTGTAAAAAATTTCTGTTGATTTACAGAACAAAAAATAAAGATAAACATAGAGAAAACGGAAAAAGTACTGTCAATTTGTTACCAAAAATTGACAGTACTTTTTCCGTTTCCTCTTTGTATTTCTTTATTTTTTGTTGTGTTTTCCTACAACTGTCTGTAGACATTTTTTTACAGTGAATGTGTATAATCAAAACAATTTTAGTACAGTTCATGCTGTGTAATATAAGCTTTTGTACTCTGCATTGTTTGAATTAACTGCCAATCAAAGAGATGAGACAATGGAGAATTTTGGTAAACCCCTATAGGAATTGTAGTTTGGGATGAGAGGGTTGGCCCTTTAATACTAACAAATATGATACGTGATCACGGTCTAACGTCGTGATTAGTTACAGTTGAGTGGAGGTTGTTTAGTCTTGCATCCGCGTGGATTTTACCCCTCAAACTATTAAGGAATTTGCATTTAACAGTAATTACCACAAAATTCATTTTCTTAAACCTGACACATCTCTTCATTGTTCCTGTATTCTGGAAAACAATCAGTTCATAACGATGTTTTGGAACAAAAGCTTAATATTCTCTGTCAAACTCTAATTTTTACCTTGAAGAATAATTCAAGTTGTTAAACCTTGACTTAACAATGGTCTATGGGACCTTGAACCGTGATATTTACAAAGTTCACCTGATTAATGTAAGATAAATTTTAATTTTTCAACAATGAGAAAACATGTGTAATTAACTCCTTAAAACATGGAACACTGTACTTGTCTTTAGACACCCATAAGCCATGGCCATTAAACAGAGTTCATACAATTAATTTGAAACAATAAAGAATTATTATTTACAGCGTTCCGCTCTCGAAGATAACTTGATATCTGTTAACCAGGCCTATAGACTGAACGAGGAATTGTAAATATACGCCTTGAACTATATTCTGATTGGTTGGAAAGGTTATCAGACCTAAAATCAATCTACCATTTCTTAGATTCTTTTGTTGTGCCGGACATCTTCGACAAAGTGCTGCAAGTCTTAAATTTGGACGAACAATCGATAACACTTGATAAATTTATAAGTGGCTGGATGTATTCTTTAGTTCCTGTTCGTTCTTTGGACCGATGTTTAAGTTTTGAAGAATATCTTCCAAACATAAAATTGTCTTATGTAAATAAAGCTTTATCAACATATTGAATAAGTTTTATGTCGTTTTCAAAGGTAATCAAAATAAATTTTTTATCTTGATCGGCCTACCTATAAATTAAAAGTAAATTAAAAAAATCAAATAAATGTATTCTTGCACAATAAACAATACAATTAGGAAAGTATTTACGTTGCAAAATGTAACCATAGTCCTAAATTTACTCTTCAGACGAAATTATGTGACAGAAAAGTCTTTAAAAGATGTCCGTGAACCCGATAGCATAATTTTCGCAAAGGCAAATGAGAACAAATAGAATTTTCAAATCAAAAACAAAAACAAAGGACAAAAAAGGGATTCACGATTGTGGCTGGGGTTTTCTTCCAAGCTGAGGTTACGTGAACCAGAGATATTTGGCATTTATTTCATAATCCGGTGTTTCAATTACAAAATAGGGGTCGAAAGTTGCATATTGGATCTAGCGCGTGGACTATTTCTAAGAAGCTAAAATTTCGTCCAAAGACATGGCTTTCCTTCACTAGGCCTTTGAAAAGATTGCGCAAAACGGTTTATTAATCACCGCGTTGAATCATTTATAGACATTTTGAAAAAAAAAAGACAAAGGTTTGTCTGTTTGTGGGACAGCGCTTTGGGTTTCCCTGTTTTTTTATTCCTTGCCGCAGGCAGGCAAGGAATCTATGCGATGGTGATGTCGTGTGTGTGTGTGGGTGTGTGTATGTGTGTGTGTGACGCCTGCTTGTAAACACCATATCTCAAGAAGGGTAACCCCCAGGGATCTCAAACTTGGCATATAGATTGCCCACATTGAGTAGATGGTCCCTATTTTTTTGGTGGATGTCAAAGGTCATTTGGGGTCACCAGAGGTCAAATTGTAAATTCCTTGGAAATTGCTTGTAAATACGATATCTCCAGAAGAAAAAATGTGAGCTCTCTCATACTTACCATGCAGATTGTGCATATTGAGTAGATGATCCCTACTGTTTTTGATGGAGGTCAAAGGTCATTTGGGGTCACCAGAGGTAAAAAGGTCAAAACCTTGTAAACACTTTATCTCAAGAAGGGTAAACGTGACGGATCTCATACATAGCATGTGAATTGCACATATTAAGTAGATGATCACTACCGTTTTTGGTGGAGGTCAAAGTTCATTTGGGGTCATCAGAGATGAAAAGCTCAAAAACTTGTAAACACCATATGTCAAGAAAGGTAACTGCCAGGAATCTCATACTTACCAAGTGGATTGTCCATTTGAGTAGAAGACCCCTATTGTTTTTATTGGATGTCAAAGGTCATTTGGGGTCATCAGAGTTTAAAACATGTAAACCTTGCAAACACTACATCTCAAAAGAGTATATAACTGTTGAAGTTAATATCCATGAGGGGATAGGGTGAAAGGGTAAGAATAATTTGGCATGGGTAATGTAATAGGCATAGGTATATAATTTTTGTGGAACAGTTTATTAACTTCACTATGTAAATTCCTTAATGAGGTCATTTTGAAAATGTATTTGTAAAGTACTGAAGCAACCTCGTAGGAAGAAGATCTTAAAAGAAGGGTTTAAGGTCACAACAGGATTTGGTATGTTAGAGGAGTACTTATTCTTAGCATTTTGGTGAAATTTGCATTGAAATCGGATGTGTGCTTCTCAAGATGTGAGCACGTAAAGTTTGGGGACATAGTCTGAAAATATTAGAAGATGCTTCTATGCACACTAAGTAGATGACTGATGTGGAACTTCATAAGTGTAAACTTTGAACAGAGAGTACTCCGTGTGATGCATAAGAATCTCTTTTATGACATACCAACATTGCTTTTTCAATAACCTTAAAGAAAACCTGAAGAAAACATCAAATTTAGTGGCAAAAATTGCTAATATTTGGCAAACCTTGTGCCTACTGTCCTCATGAGGACATGGGCATGCAAGCATGCATGAATTGAAATGGGAATTGATTAATTAGATATACCACAGTTAATTAGTTTTACAAAAAAGAACTTAAGTTTATACTGATCATTTGGTATCAAATACAGTACCCTTCAGCGCACATGAACTGTCATTGTCTAATAGAGTGAATCAAGTTGTGACTGACCCATTCTTTGCCATTTGGTCACAGTTATCTGGCATAATTTTTCACAGTTGACTGCCAGTTATCCCCACTGTGTCCTGAAGGATTACCTCATACAAACATACAGCTCAATTTGACAAAAGCTTTTTACTTTATAAGTGTAAGTTATAAGTATAAGTTTCTAAACTGAAAGTCATGTTAGGAATACTGTAGCTTGACACCCTTCAGAAATAGTGTCCTTAATTTACATAGAAGCTGGTGGAATTGAACAAATAGTGTGTTTGTATTAGGATTTTTGTTGAACACAACTTTTAACATTGGTGTCTGTCTAGATTGGCGTTTCTGCTTTACAGTTTCAATATGCTCTACAGTGATTATTTATCACATAGATTCATTCTAGAATATGTTTTAAATTTTTGATAGCATAAAATGTATCAGCATACTACTTGCCTCATCTCTGCAAATATCTGGATAACCACACCAAAAAAGTAAACCCTCTATGAAGGGTTATACTTATGTCAAATATTATCACCGAGTGGGAAGTTTTGTCTCACATTTCATTTTTATCCACGTCACTGCCCCCCCCCCCAAAAAAAAAAGGAAAAGTGTATCATTAAGCTGAATGCATAGAACCATTGCCTCAAGATTACCCTTAACGACACTTTTCAAAAGTATTGAGATTTTTTTTTTTTTTTTTTTGCATTGCTGCTGTTGTTTAAAAGTAGTTCAGGTAATAAGAGCAAGCATAATGTTCTATACTGTGTATCAAACAAGGAAAAGATGTACTGTGTGTTATGCTGTACCTACAGTATAAGTAGACAAAAGGCAAATTTGAAAGTCTTGTTAAATTATGGATTAATAGGGATATCAGCTTTTGTTAAGACAATGGGCGGGGCATTTCCCCAATAAAGCAAAAATAGCTGCCACTAAATAGCCAAGGTTACACATCTCTGTTCAGAAGTCTCTTTGATCCAATGCATGTAGGAGAGTGTTTGGACGAGGGCTTGTTTTAACACTAACCTCAATGCAGACTTTTCAAAACATAGAGGGATCAGAACATAGAAACTTTAGAATGGAGAGCTGTCCCCATTGACCAAACTTTTGATTAAAATGGTTTAAAAATACCGCTTTATCAAGTAATGAGACAAAACATAGTTTTCTGGCATATTGAAGCTGTGTGAGAAATTCCTCTTGTTTGTGGAGATCAAGGGTTTGGGGTGACAAAAGATCAAACCTTGTAGACATAATATTTTTAGGATAATAACTGTGAGGGATCTCATACCATGGAGGTAGTAATTCCATGCTCATACTGTGCTAAGCTTTTGAATTGCTCATGTTGATGGACGTGTTGGTGAGGTGATCACTATTGTTTTAAATGGGGCCAAAAGGTCATTTTGGGTCACCTGAGGTCAAAGAGTTTTGACCTTACTAGTATTACATCTCAATTAAGTAGGATAATTGTATGAGATCTCATGCATGTCATGTTTGTTTCCATGTTTGCTATGATATATCATATGGCAAGGAATCATTAAGCCTGTTGGCTTTCTAGTTTTTTTTTTGTTTGTTTTTTTGCCACAGTAAAAAGGCCAAACGGACGCGTACCGGAAATCTATCCCTCAATCCTTTGTAATTGCTAATAGGAAAATGATCTATTGATGTGACATACTGGAACTCACCAGAAAAGGAGCAAGCGCCCTCTGTCGTCGGTGGGAGTACTTCCACCTAATTTATTTCATTTCCATTTCATGCTTTTTTCTCTTTAATTAATGCATCTCGCAAAATCCCAGTCTGTTTTGTCGTCTTAATCCATGAAGTAAAAACATGAAAGTTTATTTCTTAAAACATTAAAAACCAAAATTAATGACACCTGATTCTATTCCCTTAAGGTATCTTAAGATCGAATATAATGGCGCACATTTCACGCTTTGTCTGACTTCAATTTATTGACAGGAGAAAATCTGGATACAGCGGATAAACTTTGATATATACGTGGAAATAAAAATTACCGTGCATTAAATTTTAAATGATGTGTTTTTGTAGATGATCGAGGACGACTTTATGATTGTTCCCACTCCAGCCCACACCCTTCAATCATCCAGTTATGAAACGACACCCCCTCATCATGATTGCCCTCTCGGCCGACGTGTATTACTCCTTGGTTTCACCTGAAACATAACAAGTAGGTACATTAAAATGAGAGTACATATCAGACACCTGCTATGAAGGCTTTATAGAATTAACGACGATTATTCCACAGGAAAACTGCGGGGACAATTGAAGAATCTGAGATTTTCAATTGCAGATGGCATGTCGACTGAAGAAAGTTGATGTTACATATTGTTGCCGTATCTAAGGAGTGCGGATTAAGTTTCCCGACTACATTCAAAAAGCTTCCGAAACTTTTTTGCTTTTTTGCGGCTATCGGATCAGAAAAGTTTATCACCAGACTGATATTTGAGCGGCCACTTACTGCATAAAACATTGCAATTCGGGGCACGCTAAGCGCGCGGAAAATTTTGCCTGTGCCAAAACAAATAATTAAAAAAATGCAGCTTTTATTAAAAAATATTCGGTATTTTATGAAGGAAAAGTTGGGAAAACCGCACTGTAGTTGACTAGTCTCATATGGCAAATTCCGAATTTTTACTTTTTCGAGCCAAGGGCAAACGCCCCCTGATCTTATGTAATTAGTTAGATGGAGTTTTACGGCCCAGTTTTCAACCTATTGGTTCAAGTTGAGTCGGCCACAGCCTTTTTCCTAGTTTTGGCTCAATGGCTTGTTTTCCCTACTCCACTGCTTATGCGGAGCATCACGCACAACGGCAGTAGGTACCGCTATGTCGTATGTAGCTACGCTATGGAGTATTGGAGTCTAATTTGATGAACACAGTCGTCCTTTCCCATGTCTGCATGTACAGAATAGTCTCCTAAAAGTCTTATATACTACGTGATAACATGTAATAGACTCTTTTCCAAATAACAAGAAATGATCTTGGGATGAAAGCATTTTGATATGAGTCGTTTTTTTTTTTTCATTGTAAAATGACATTGACAAAGAAGTCGCGTACCGAAATTTTTTCCCACAATCCTTTGTAATTGCTATTCGGACAATGGTCTATAACGTTATATTCTTCTTTGAGAACGTCTCATCTCTATTTTGCAAATTTCTGCAAACAAATTTTCTTTATTTCTAACCGTAACTAATAATTTTGCTTATTTGAACGAAATGACCACAATTACCCTTATCTAACTAGGAATTTCGGAAATCGGTCGCACGAGGTAACATAAACCTCAAGGTCAAGAGCAGTCAACACAACTCGAAGTAGTGTAGTAGACTATCCTATTTCATTATTGGCTCTTGAGAGTCATGTGACAAAATATTTTCTCATGTGAAATTTACTCAGGATGTCTGCTTGGTTTGCGTGAATCTTTGAAGAGAAATTAAGAGAAAAAGTTAGTAAGACTTAGCTATTGCTTCAAAATAAGTTTTGGCGACGGTTCCTGCCCTTTAAAATGTTTCCCTGTGCATTTTTTCTTGGTTACTAATTACTAGAAATTTGAAAGTATGGGGTTTTCATTTCAAAAATATTCCTCGAAAGGTTTCATGCCTTTGACTTCGGCAAGTTTGATCCTTGCTTTCATTTAGTTAATCCCTTCTCTTTTGAAAAATCCACTAGTACCGCACCTGACATATAACAAGACTGAGATGCTTGCATCTTCTTCCGTACATGGAAAAATTGATCGGTAATAGATGCATTATCAGTGACCGAAATTGGTAAGGTGGAAGAAAAACGTTTTCATTATGGTGGAAAATATCAGACGGTGATTCCCATCGATTTCTCAAGCGAGACTAACTATCATTATTAGTTATTCTTCATCATCCCAACCATGCAAGAGGAGAGAGTGACGAAAACTCCAACTAGTATCAGAGGGGTCTAAACCTTTTGAAAAGAAGTTTGTATGTAGATCCAAAATGAATGGTGCATTATTTTGCGATAAAGCATGAAACCACAGTCTGATTGCAAGTAGTGACAGAATGGGTCAAATATATAGACGAATCCGAGCATTTTATTTTCTATATACAATTAATTCTAAGCCCTCATATTCAGTGAAATTGATTTTAATTTGTTTGAGACGCTGTAAGAAATACAATAAACAGAGTGAAAGCGCTCGTAGCACGCGAAAATTTTGGTACTTCGAGAAAATGATAAAAAGTTGTTCTGATGGTACTTGCCTGAACGTAGTGAAAACGGAAACACCTACGGCAGATAAGAGATAAGCATGTAGCAACACCTCTGTAAATTCATTTCTTGGATCAAATACAAAACAAAACAAACAGATAGAATTCGATTGAGGGACCATTCCCCCTACCCCCCCCCCCCTCTGGATACGCCAATGACCGCGAACCACAATTTGGGGAATCGGGGTAAAGGAGAAAGAGCTAAGAAACATTGCGTTCGGCTTTTTGGAGGTTGGGATTGGAGACATTGTGTACATACCTACTGAAAACTACTCTGAAGTCCAATCTCGTCACTTACAAATGAAAGTCTCACTTTAGATCCATCACTGGTCCAGCTGGTCAGCGCTATTCAGAAACAGATCATAACCGTGTTCTCCTCTGATTTCACACTCGATTCCGTAGCTGTGCGCTTAATATACAACTCTCCTATGCTCAATTCTCACGGAAAATCTCTTGAGTTGAAATTTCTAAGGTCTAAACATAATAGTTTACTGTAAAACCTAGAATGTTCCAGTTTTAGAAAACACTAATTTTGCCCAAAGCATGCAGTATATCAAAATAACAACTATTTGTTGTCAACATGGGCAAATATATGATTGTTTTGCATAATACATGGGAAAACTATGTCAGAAAAAACTTAATAGTCAAGGAAATAGAAAGATCAACCTACTGCAGTAATTATTACGTTATCTGACATAATCATTTTTTGTCAATTATTCCCTCGCGCAATAATAATTTTTGTTAAAGAAATCAAAAATTTTTAAAAGAATTAAGTATATATTAAGATCGAGAAATTTCAGCTATGTTGGCTTTGTCTGTGATTGCTCAATTCAACATTAAGTGTCACTGTTTCGGCAAATGGTTGATTGTAGCATGTCATCCAGACTATGAAAGCGGACACGGACTTCCTATACATGGACAGAGCATACTACACGGTCGATTGTCGCTACCGTACGTTTGAGAAAAAGCGCACCAAGACGGTCGTCTGTCATGGTTTTGTGTGAAAGTTTGGACTTGCTCAAGTACATACCATATTTTGCACGAAAGTTGAAGTATTTTCGAAATATGGCAAGCTAAGGTCAAAAACACTTCGCGTATTGCAGAAATATGATATTGTTTCCCATTCAAGTTTAACTTTTGTTTAAAATATCACAGAGTCGTCAAATCAGTCGTTTATTAGGTTCACGGTGGCCATCTTGGTGCGCCTTTTTTGTCCCAGTCGGTGGCGACCATCTACGGATAGGACGTACGCGTTACATGCTCTGTCCATGTAGATGAGCCCGTGAGCACAGATCATTTGTCACTGGCCTCCTTTCTGCATCAAATACATAGGCTATCTCAGTGTAAGCTCCTATCATTACACAGTAGCTTAAGCATTTGCATATCAAGTGTTTTGCCGTTTCGGCAGGCCTAAATGGAGCCGTCATTCATGATGTATTCACATCCACTTATAGTAGTCCCACTATACTCTTTCATGCCTGTCTTTTCCAAAAAATAAAATGCAAATACATGGTTACACGACAATAGTCTTCTATGTCCAGGCGTTTTAATTTTGCGTATATAAGAATCTTGGTATTGACATTTCAGCCAACAATGTACAACATATTTAAACGTGACTAACGGCTAAACAACCTATCAACGTCTCGCCATTTCACGCTCCAGAGATTAAAGGCATCCGACGGGGTGTGGAGAACGCAGCAGCATCAATGTAATAAGGTTCATAGATGAAGTTGCCTCTTTTCTTTTTTTTCCTATGACGCCATATTTTGGATTGCTTAATGTGATAAAAGTTTTAGCCCAGTTAAGCCAGGGGCATTCAGTAAGTAGTGAACATGTCCTTTCAATTTCAAGTTGGGTAATTATATTCCTCCTGTGGCCGGGGACACACATCACATTTAAACCTCGTACATTCACGATATCCTTAATCTCATGTGAACACTTCAGCTTTGAATCGAAAGTCACAAAATATTTGTTGAGCGAAACGTAGGCTAGTTGCAATTCGAAAGAGTGGCGTGCGCAGGGGTTGTGAGGTGGGCCAAATGGGGGATCCCCCTACTGATATGAGTAGAGTTCGACCGGGACAAGTTTCGCCATCGAAACTCGTTTAACGCAAAATGGTGTTCCCTAATGAACGAGATGTAGATAGGTGGTGTTATATGTCAGGAGGTTTTGTTTGTTGTTTACCAATTTGAAAAGGAAAGTATTAGACAGGTTCCAACAGATGCTGGCAAGGTGTGAGTATTTGTTGTTATTTAGAATGGTATAAGGAGGGTGGGGGTTCGGCCTCTGGATTTTTCGTTTGCTCCTTAGGTTGGGCGAGATGCAATATGGTGCTATGTTCGAAACCTTTGAAAGCATATTTAAATGAGCATAACGGTCAATAGTGGGTCCGCTCCTTTTCTGCTCAGTCATACTGTGAGTACTAACGAGTCTGTTCAGACCCACTGGGAGCCAGGGAAACTTCCTGGTCAAACTCTGTCAGACTCCTTCCGAGTGATTTCAAGAGGCTGGGACCCCGTCTCCATTACGCGGCACGTCACTGTGCAAATATGCTGAACACTACGGAGCTAGGCTTTGTGCCTATTTCTTGAATGATATCCAGGGTCTGGCTACTTGCTGCAGGGTCCAGGAAAATGTCGAAGGAGGTCTAGTGACAAAGCTAATAAAAGGGTGATTCTTGCCGACAAATGCATGATGTTTAAATGAGCTTTCAGTTGTCTGCCAGGTCTACATAAAGTCATATGACAGGCACAGAACAAATTCTTGCTTTAGTATGGTCCAGACTAGCCGTCGTTAGAGTTGTTGAGAGAGATAATTACTGGGAAAGGGATATCGGTTGCAACTGAACTAGCTTTCGGAAAAAGAGGGACTGATAATGAGACAGATGCACTAATGTTGTACATGACTCCTTAATAATGAGACAACTATTCCTATGTGTAGGAGGAAGATGTGTCAAAACAACTTAATTAAGAATGTGCATGACATGGTTAGAAATGTTTTGTAACCTACATATTTAATGAAATTGATTTAAGCGTCCCTGGTTAAACGATGCGAAAGAGGTTACCTTACCTCAATTCGATGACCAAGTTTGTTGAAAAATAAGTAGAAAAATAATCTAGACAACGACTTCTGAGGATTTATTTGGAATTGCTCTTCGTTTTCCCTTTTAAACTATGCGACACCCTATGGAGTGTTTTGCACTTACGTCACAAGTCTCGCCCCTTTCGTCGAGCAAAATCTACGTGGTACACATTTAGTGTAGTTAGCTGAGAAGAAGCTGACGACCCACTTGTGATTGTTGTATTAAACCACTGTTGACTTTTGCCCGGTAGTGGGTGTGGCTTCCTAATTGTGACGTCACGTGAAAGCAATCTATAGGTACAGCTAAGACTTTGAAAGGATGCTTCACGTACTTTCACATTGCTACTATGTGTATCTTTGTTTCTTTATTTATCAGACAGTAAAGGTTCGTTAACATTGTATTAAGAACACGTTCTGAAGAAACGTGTCCTTTGCTTAAAAATGATTTCTAACGAGGTCGATATTTTAGGAAACATTTGTTTTTTCAAAAGATAATTTTAATATAGCCGCCAGCTATTAAAAGAACTTTCTGAAGGCTAAAATATCTGGTGTTGGTTTTGCAAGTTGTAACAGTCACATACAATTAATTTGTCCTGATTTCGTGTGGGGTATATGTATTATCATTTCCTACATAGCAGCGGTTTGATGCGCTCAATGCCATAATTAGTTAAATTAAGATCACTTTTTTAGCCTATGTCATTATGTAAATTCTAAGTTTATCGGTCGCATAAATAATCCAAAAATAGCCCTTATTTTTATTATGTCTTGCAATTACGGAGCTGCGTTGCCAGGTTACTTGATTTGTATTTCCTTTCAATTTTCATAGTTTTCTCCGTTGGTATTCAAGATTGTAGGCGCCTTGTTATTGTTTTATTTACAGCTATTGTTTTATTACTGTTTTATATTTTGTTGGACTCTTGGCTCAACTGAGGTCGACTTTTAATAATCATATATTTTCTTCCCAGAGTCCTAAACACTTTTCTCCGAAATGTAAAATGTCACAGACTAGATGTTTAGCAAATGTAATGAAAAGGAGTATAGAACACCGCTCAGTAAAGGAAGAATCGTCATTTTAAGCTGTTAAATGTGGGATGTTTACCATGCAAATGAAGCCTAGGAATACATCACTTAAAGGACCAATCCGCTCAAACTACAATTTTGGTACTGGTGTACCAAAATTTTAAATTTGCTCAGCTCTTTGATTGACTGCTAATTCAAACCACGCAGAGTACCAAGAGTACATAACACAGCATGAACTGTATAGAGAGTGTTTTGATTATATAAATTGAGTTTTTCTATACTCACCTGAAGCAATAAACTGAGATTGTATCTGGATGAGGATGAGTTTCAGACAATTGTGGGAGGGGTGAGCAAACTGGGCTTTTAATACCAGATTTAATGTGTTTACAGCATGCAGCAGCATGAAGAATTATGTCGGAACTGCCATAATTGAAAACACTAACAAATTTTACTGTATATACCAGGAGACCAATTCGGCCAACTTTTGCACAAAGTATATAAAGTACATGCTCCGAACGATTTCCTCGTTTCTACCACGGATACTGACTGGTTATTTAGGACCCTGTATTCTGATTGGTTAAACACTGACCGGAAATGCTAAGTTTCGCGAAACTGATCTTTGCCTTTGGTTCAGCCAAATGCTATTCTTCCCAGCATGCCTTGCAAGAATGTAGTGCCAAACTCGCTTTTCAAAAGTGAATTGCATGAAGTGTTTACAAACATCTACATGACTATTGGCGGCGGAAATGCGAAATGGACAAAATGGAAGAATTTCAAGGCGATACGTCACTTCCGGCTCCGTGTACTATCCAAGACTCAAAGTAAATTATGTGGGGTTCAAGATCAATACCCATATAAGCTGGGGGACAGAGAGAAGCCCTCATAAGCATTCGAACAGGCTACTTTAAAAATTGTGGACATTAAAATGATACATTTTTTTCCAAAATAGCAATAATACACTAATGGACCATGTGCAGATGTTTAATTGTGACCACTTTACTCATATCATGAAAAACAGGAACCGTGCATTATATTATTTTAAGATAATCCATGACAATTGGGTTTTATGCAGTGAGTGAGTAAATTGAAATTTCAAAGAAAAGTTTATGGTTATACCAAGTGTTGATATGTTAGAGTGGTACTTGTTCTAATCATATTGGTGAAATTTGCATCGAAATCCGACGTGTGGTTCTCAAGATACGAGCAAGAAAAATTTTCATATTTTCCACAAGAAGTGAACTTGAAGAAAGCACATGTGACACCATATCCCCACATTAATGGACACTCTTTTTTTTCTTCTTTCTTAAAATTTACAACTCATTTTCTCCTCAACAACCCCATATGATAAAAATGAGATTGCATAAGTAGCATGGGAACTAAACAAACTTTGCATTCCCCAAAGGGAGTCCTATTCCTGTTAACTTCAATGTCAACAGCAACAGTGCGGAAAAGCAAAGGGAAACAAAGCATTCCTTTTCAATGTAAGTGATATAACCTCTGCTACCCTCAAGTCACTTTTGAACACACATCTAGTAACTTCATTCACGGCATATCTCGAGAAATACATATCCGATTTGAAAGGAAATTTCACTACACTGAGTAAATTTGGTTCCTCTTTCACCTATGGAAATCAAGTGTTTTGCTTTAATTTCCCCTTAACAACACACCAACTCGATTGTGCTGTTGATTGTCAGCCAACCCGATAAAATGTTCAAAGCTAAATTTATTTTCAGTCATGGTTCAGGTGCAAGCTTGTTTTCCCTTGGGTCGCCTCTTACGACAGGCGGGAAATACCGTGGTTATATTCTGGAACCCCCGGTCTACCGGAGGGTTGGGGTTAATGCAAGCCATGCACGATGGGTAGCCTATAGTCACTGGGTGCATTCAGCGATAGAATTATCCAC
The DNA here is from genome assembly GCA_037179385.1 of Holothuria scabra. Classification (NCBI taxonomy): domain Eukaryota; kingdom Metazoa; phylum Echinodermata; class Holothuroidea; order Aspidochirotida; family Holothuriidae; genus Holothuria; species Holothuria scabra. The sequence continues at coordinate 77,546,640 of CM074180.1, forward strand.
GAAAGTGCGTTATCGAATGCGTATATAGGTCCAGAAGCCTCTTCCATTCAAACCCAACATTATTTTGATGAAAAAGACGAAAAGGATTGAAATTTCGTTCGTAAATAACCACACTAAAGGAGCACAACTCATAGTAAAATGGAGAAGTCTAAAATGAGTGCGTTTATCTATTACAGTGAGTTTATCTCGAGATAATGCACTGTCATCTGACCACTGTAGATCAACAGATGTTGAGGATTATTACTAAGTACGATTGAAATGAGACTTATGACCGACCATACGATGGGAGGTTGTACAGTGGCGTAGCTAGGATTTTTTCCGGGGGGGGGGGGGGGCAAAGGTATGAAATTTCCCCAAAACTTTTCCCTGTCAATGTGTATGCATTTCATATAAAATATGAAAACTTACAAGTATCACAACATTACCATGTCCTTTCGTAATATTACCTGCATTTTAATCTTAAAGTAAAACAGAGCAATCGGAAATAACAAAGAATATTATTTTGGTAAACAATATCTGGTTTATTTGTATGTACTAACGCAGTGGCGTACGCAGGATTTCTCTGAAGGGGAGGGGCATGCAGTATGGTCTAAGGGGAGGGGTGTCCGGAAATTTTTTGACGTTTTCATGGAGCCTAGATGCAAAATTGTGCAAGATTTTCGACTTTGACAGGAACAGTGTTAAAAGTTGAATCGTGGTGGTTCATGAGGATAAAACTGAAACTTTTGTGTCTTAACATGCATTACTTTATGCCATTTATGCTACCTTACGAAGAAAAACTTGTCATTAAATTTGCACACTTTGAGGAGTCAAAATAAAAGAGCATTGATCGGTTTTTGTGGTTTTTCTTGGCCAAAAATAGTTATTTTGTCATAAAGATTATCTAAGCGGAGCGCCACCATTGGTTGGCGCGGAGCGTAGAGAAAATTTGGAAAAATCAGACCCCTTATATGGCCGGAAATAGCATTTTCCAGGCTAATAACGAAGAATCTAGCTAGTCGCTTTCTTCTTTTGTCCTTTGCAATAAAATGCTCATTTCAAAATATGTTCGCAAACTGCAAAGTTATCAGAGAGTTAAGAGCTAATTTTACCCCAAATATGTAATTTTGCCCAAAAGACCGAGCGAAGCGCCACCATTGGTTGGCGCGGAGCGTAAAGAAAATTTCGAAAAATCAGACCCCTCAGATGGTCAAAATAGGGTATTTATGCTTGTAAAGAGAATCTAAACATGAAGTCTTTTTTATCGATGCCACCAGTGGGAAACAGAGTCTACCTTTTTAAGTAAAAATTGGAATTTGACAGAATTTGCTTAAGTCTATTTGTAGGAATTAAAAAAAAAAAATGGCATCACTGAAAGACCTTGCAGCCCGTACAATCCTTCCCCTTTGAAAATTTTTGAAAAATTGGGCGTCCTTATAGGCAATCTGGTGCCACATATGCTATCTTTTGAAGTAAAATCTGTGTTAATAAAGTTAGACTACGTATTTTTAAGAACAAAGAAAAAATGGCATCTGTGAGGGGGGCATGACCCAATGGTCTCCCCTTTGCACGCCACTAAGGAGGCCTAATAGTGGCTCGATCACACAGGATATCCTGTTAGAAAAGTAGTCTGTTAAGTGAAGAAGGCTACAAGGTACTCATTGTCCATTTATTGTTACACTCAAAGTGAGCAGAGGGCTTTTTTCCCGAACGAGCTTGTAAGCCTCCAAGGATTAGGCTAAGTAACAAAATCTAAGTGTGCCAACGGATCCCGTTAATTCTAATTTCTAGATTAACTTTAAGTTTATCGTTGGCAATGGATTGTTTCAGCCCCATCCATCGTTATGTACACAGAGTGAAATCGTACAGCTACTGCTAGCTTGTAGAACATAACAACCTCGGGGGTCTACTGTAGTGACTTGTCAGTTTTCACATCCTTTTACCAGGGAGCTGCCATTGTCAATGGCAGCTCCCTGCTTTTACTGAATTCCCCGAGTATAACCTGAATAACAGCTTCCTGTCCACTGAAATGCACTGATCGTAACCCCGGTGCGTATACAAGCACAAGAGAACATTCAATCTGCTACGCGGCGATGACATTTCTGTGGAACGCGCATTGGGCCGGTTCATGCGACACTGACGAATGTCTGATTTAATTTGTTGCATGAAAATACGAATTATGTATGAGAAATGTCTCACAATTTCTTATTCTAACAAAAATTTTGAGAAATTTTTGTAATAATAAGAAGATGCATCAAATTTCCCCAAAAATTTTTCCGGGGGGGGGGGCAACTTGCCCCCCTGCCCCCCCCCCCCCAGTAGCTACGCCACTGAGGTTGTGAGTTGGAAGCATTTATGCTGATAGGAATTTAATTGAACCTAGAGAGTTAATACTCATCTAGCTGTCGATGTGAAATATAACATAACTGCCTAAGATAGGTGGGTGCGATGGATTGTGCAAAATTCTGTTTCAAGACTAGACTTACATTAATCTAAGTAGTTTGTTTTTTAATGTAAAAGTGATCGATTTGGTATGATAAAGAGCACAGATATTCATACATTATTGATACAAGTGTTTACGAGTGTATGTGTACGTGTGTGGGAGTTTGACTGTGGCTTTAAAGTGTGATACAATCCATGGCAGCTCATTTGTCATTTCCAACTCCTCTCACCCCAAAAATGTCCAATTCTCCCAACCCTTTTACTTAAACCCCTCCCACAAGCGTCTAAAACTCACCCTCATCGAGACACAACCTGAGTTCGTTGCTTCAGAGGGGTACGTATGCTAGCTTCCAATGTGTAATCAAAACACTCTCAGTAGGTACATGATGCCTATTATGAGCTACAGTACTCTGCATTTTCTGAACTTGCTCTCAATCAAGGAGCTATGCCGATTGGGAATTTCTGTGGACTCCTACAAAAAATGTAGTTTGGGGCGAGGGTTGACTGCCTTTAGGACAAGAATAAAAACAACTAGTAATTAAAAAGCGATGATTTTTACCTATCTTAGATGCCAGCCAAAGAAACAATTTTTGCTTCCCTGACCCAACCCATTTCCTCAACTGCAGCCTCTCGTTAGCCTTTCATTTTTCTCTGGTTAATCCATTATTGACTGAGGTAGAGCACGCAAACCTGTTTTTAACTATACTCGAAACATGTCCCAGTTCAGTCTCACAGTGCAGCCTTTATGTAACAGACACAAATTCGTTTGTTATTCCATTGAAAGAAAACAGAGCGAACTGCAGTCACAGTAACTTAGGCTTATGTGAAGCCTTCTCTTCAAATTAACCAGTCCCTCGGGGTGAGTACCATTTTCTTAACGAACCTCTCGCGATCGACATATTTAATTCTTTTCATTAGTTTTCTTAAATAATTTTTATCTTTAGAGGCTTCGAAACCACGAATGACATATTTTTGTGTGTTTGCATGCGTACACTAATTGGGCTATACTATTTCTAGGCTATCAATGTGGGGGTACATACGTTTGGATGCCGCGTTAGAAACTGACAGTGTCGCAGCCTTTCAGCTAAGATCATGTGTAGTATCTGTTCTTTTCATCCAGTCTAGAATGGAACCATAATGACAAACCACTGATGTAAATGGTCTGAGGAACGTGAGGTTGGTCAAGTGATATCTTTTAGTGGACGTAATAGCTTCTTCGGGAAGTAGTTTATAGTTCGGTTTAGCCGAATGGCCCTTTGCCAGGGGGTAGGAAGGACTTTTTCAAAAGTCGTTTTGAAAACATTGTTAAGGGTAGATTAGTAATTTTAGTTCATAGCACGGGATACCAACGAAACACTTCAGATTAATACTTCATATACAATAGGCGGCGGAAGCGCGGGGCCAGGGAGGCCTGACCCCCGCAATATTTTTTATGAGATATTTTGGGGGGCATGGCCCCCTTACAATAACTGAATGTCGAAAATAAATTTTTCAAAAGTAATTAAACAAATTCAAGTTGCTTTCATTACATTTCTGCAATTTTTTTGCTCAAATATTACTTTTCAGAGTGCAAAAGTTGCAGAGCTTCCGGGACTTCGCCCCCTGGACCCCCACATTAACGATAACATGTAGGAGAGTTTATTTTCGCCCTTCAAACAGTTGCAGGATATGCTGCAATTGTGCCCCACTCTGAATTTCGGAATAAACTCAGGTAGACTGTGACAAGCTTCATGTCTTCGGAATCTCTTGACTTTTTACTCGTCAGGTTTCAGGATGGATAATTTTCTAACAGATTTGGAGTGGCTAAAATTGGCTACCTTGGTGTGGATCAAAGTGTGCTCCTGGCATCTGGCGTGTTTCTATCTCATGTAGGGATTTTTGTTTTCAATTCCGGGGGATGCACAAAATCGTTCCAAAATCATACTTGGTGTGGTGGGTAGCCTATTCAGGTCTATTAGCTCAAAAAGCTATGACCGTTACTTCACAGATTATCTCAACACAATGCCCGAAATTGTCGAATATCCAAATTCTTTCAAGCATTTGCCCGAAAATGGAAAAGTATCATAGTAAGGGTAACATAGTTACGAAAAATCAAACAGATAAAAAATTGCGACACATTTGGGAAGCCTGTGGCTTAAAAGAAACACTTATTGTTGAGACTGTTTTTAAATCTTGTGTAACACAATACCCGAAATGGTCGATTATTTTAATAGCTTCAAATCTTAGCCGAAAACAGCAGACGCTAAATTTAAAGTACAAATTCCATGGGAAATAAAAAAGATCTGCGACACACTTGGGTAGAATGTAGTCTTGCAAAAATTTGCCCGAAATGGTCAAATATTCGGGAAAAGGTTAAAAAATGCTGGGATGTTTTCAATTGCCAAATTAATTAAACGGGTAGACAGGAGGGTGTTCAGGTGTCCAAAAGTTTGCCATCAATCCTTCTCTAGAGCCAAATATGGGCAATGGTTATGAGAATCGGGTTATTTGTTCTTCGATACTTTAATGATGCGGGGTGAGAATGTCTTCCCGTAAGTCTGCTTGAAAATTAATTTCAACACACCTTGTAACGTAACAATTCTGTCAATAAGTGTTACGAATAGAAGAAAAATCATCTACTTCATTTCATCCGATGGTAGATTTTATCTAATTCTTCTGATCAAAATAGTGACTGCTAAGATCCCCATAGGCCTGTTTTTTTTTTTCAAAACTAAAATCATATATATTCGGAAGTTCGGGTACACACAATTTTTTCAATATTTCTTGAATATAGCCAAGAGTCGCAATAGAGTAAAATTTATTAGCATGTTTTCAATTCCGGTTTGTAGTTTCCCCGAAAATATGCGGGACCATTTCATCGATTGGTAGCGATACATTTTATCTGGTAATTTTCGAATCAAATAGGGACTGCTTAGATCCCCTAAAACCCTGGGAAATGCCATTTTCGACTGTCTAATGGGTCCCATTTTTAAAAATTCTCTGTTCGCTTCGCGTCAACCAGTGGTGAAACTCCGCGCAGCCTTTTAGTCTCAAATGAACATTTTTGCGCAAACAGAACATTGCTGACTGTCTGAAGTGATCAGATTTTTCAAAATTTCCTGTACGTTTCGCCCCAACCTATGGTGGCCCTGCAATTAGATCGCTTCATACTAGAATTTAAGTTTCAAATAATCATTTTTTACAAAAGGAAACTCAAAATAGCGACTGCTTAGATCCCCATATAAGCCCAAGAAATGCCATTTTCAACTGTCTGAGGGGTCGGATGTTTAAAAATGATTTGTATACGCTTTGCGCCAACTAATGGTGGCGCTCCACTTAGTCTTTCTGGCTGAATTTTAGTTTGGAACGAACGAATTTTTATCTGCAATTGCATCTTAAAAAACGACTGCTTGGATCTCTTTTACAAGCCTGGGAAATGTCATTTTTGACTGTCTGAGCGGTACGAATTTTCAAATTTTCCGGACGCTCCGCGCCGACTAGTGTCGGCGCTCCGCTTTGACTGTCTTACGGGCAGAATTACATTTGTAGGGCAAAAATCTCCTACCCCAAAACTGAAATGCTCCCCTACGCCTATGGAAATACCTTACTCAAGCGTGTACTGGAACAGCTGCTTGCAACATTCAGCAGGATTCCGGATTTGCGATCCTAAGATACATGATCCAGTGGAGTAATGAACTGAGCTAATCAGTATCTCAATAGTGTTTCAATCTTAGAAAAATCACAAATTTTTCTCACCAGAATTAGTGACAAATATACCTGGCAAATGCCATTTCCAGCCATCTGGGAGGTTTTAAAATACAAAATTTTCTTTGTACGCTCTGCGCCAACTGATAGTGGCGCTACGCTTAGATAGTAAACTCCAGTCACCCCCTAAAAAGTATCCAGCCCCCCCCCCCCATGAATCCGTACCAGGACTTTGCCCCCTGAACCCCACCAGGGACCCTTAAGCGGTCCCCTGGATCCCACGCCGATGGGGTTTTGTGCTTCGCGTAAAACCGGACGCCTTACGGCGTCACCATTTTTTCGGCTGCCGAAAACTTGTGTCCCCCTCCCCTCCCCCTCCCAATAAAAACATCCTCCGCCGCCTTTGTATACTTTCAAATGTTAGTCTCAATTTTGTTCGAGTGACGGTGTTTTTCCGTCTTCAGTGATATCAAAGTTGATATGGAGATATTGTGAAGGCCTGTTCTAAATCTGAAACTTATCGTATTAGCAACAATTAAATTTGCAATGCAAATGGTTATTTTGTTCTGAAAGTTAAAATATTTTGAGGGGAAGGGGACAATCTGATTCTCACACCTCTTCTACACATTTTATTGCCTATAAAGATTTGAAGTGTACCTCAAGAAAAAAATCTAAAATATACATTAAAAAGTATGAAAAATGAATTCAAACAATCCAACTCCCATATTCAAAGGACATTCTTGAGTCGAGATATAAAATTTTGAAGTTTATTCACTCAAATTAAGATGGTGCATTACGCAATAATTTGTGATGCATTGTTGTACTACTCAAATTACAATTTTTGTATTTCTTTGTTTTCTAAAAGTTACTTTACCTTGTACCAAGGTGTGATAGCACTCTTACTCTTATAAGGTGACGTTATTAATTAAGTCCTCTCTGTGCAACGTTCTATGCAAGCAAACAGGAAGTCTTCAAGGTCACGGTCATAACAACATTTTTAATTTTTAAGAGAAATAAAGCACGCATGTAAGTTCCACAACAGGAAAGTCACAAGTTATTGTGCAATGAACTAATTTGTTTTAAGTTAATAAATTTCAACAGTTTATATCTTGGATCAAGAAGGTCCTATGAAGATGAGAGTTGGACTGTTAGAGTGCGTTTTTATGCTGTTTAATAAATATTTTTTGAATTTTTTGACTTGAGGTACACTTTAAGAAATTTGCAGAAAAAACTAATGGTTAAAGCACTTGAATAACGAGCAGGAAGTTAGTCATTTAGTTTTGAACACCCGTAACTCAACTCCATCGTCGGATCACCAACGTCGTGTAATGTGCGTGAGATTATGACTGCGATTGGCACTTGCAAGACCAGTTTAAGTCGCGCCGACTTGAAACCGGTGCTAAAAGTGCCAATCACAGTTGCGGCGACGATCGAGTTGAGTTGCGGTGCGCAAAATCGTGTAGTATGCGGCTATAGCTTAATATGTTTAAAAGTTGACAAAAACATACACTGCTTTACAATCAAGTTAACAACACTTACTTGTTACAAATAAACACATTTTATTGTGGTGCGCCAATATTTGAGTGGATTCTTTTGAAGTAAAAACTTTATTCACAAATAATCACTGTAACGGAGGAAACATTAAATACGTTACAGGCAAAATGTCTTACAAACCAATTGGTTTTACGTCGAGGCGGCCAAGATCATTTTTTATCAGTTGTGTCTCACTGTATGGCTTGTTGTCCTACTCCATTGCTTATGCTGGACATCAAACAGAATGCCAGGAGGTTCCTTTGAAAGTTTTCGGTATGACCTGGCCAGGAGTCGAACTCCAGACCTCTCGGCTACAAGTCGGATGACTGGACTAGGCAATCACTTGACGTCTTGACAATGAATAACGATCAGATGCAGAGGATCATTACCGTTAAGGGTTATCCACCGTTATGCACCGTTACGCTTTACCTTGTTTTTTTCTAATGGCAGACAGCCTACAAGTGTCGTATGCTAACAAAAGTCGTGACTTATTGACCTTTATCACACTGAACCAAGTCAGATTCAGTCCTGAGTGAGTGTGAGTAATGATAAATTCCTGGTTAATAAAAAGCGATTAATTTTCACACAATCTACCCATAGCCTATGTCTGTTTAAGCGGTCCAGAGAGTTGGTTCATGATATTCAGCATTTTTTTCCAAACCTGTTAAGTTTTCTTTACATACAAAAGACAAATGATTATACTTAGACGATCGTCTTAACCTACATACATATGACGGTTTTAGGAGAAAATACTTAAAAGAAGGGGTTAAGGTCACATCAAGTTGTAATATGTTGGAGGGGTACTTATTTCTTAGCATTTCAGTGAAATTTGCATTGAAATCCAATGCGTGGTTCTCAAGATATAAGCAGGTTAGGTTGTCACGTTTTCAGCAAAAAGTGAACTTGAAGCAAGCACATATGACATCATATCCCCACATTCATGATTTTTCTTTTAAATTAACAGCAATTTTCTCCTCAACGACCGAGTATTATCAGTATTACAGTATTATCAGAACATGATTCCGTAAATGGCATTAGAATTTTGCAAACTTTGCATTTCACTCAGGGAGGTCTTTTTTCTATTAACTTCAAGATCAAAACAACAAACAGTCTGAAAAGAAAACAAAGGGAAACAAAAACTGGAATTAGTATGTGACTATAAGCATTGTCATATGGTAGAACCATTTAACATTCTCATTAAGTTATCGATTTCAACTCAACGATGTGAAATAAAGATTTCATATTATCTTCTTCAAGTACCAAACAGGAGGCCCTACCGCATGAAATATTTCTGGGCTTTTGGTTTTTTTTTTTTCTTGTATGAATGGGGGATATGAAGTTGGGATTACCAAATGTGGTTTGTGTTAATGACAGGCCACGACGTATGCATGTTTTTACGTTGAAGCTTGAAAGGGTGGGGCTATTTTGTTAGTCTGGTGTGTTGCTGCAAGGGTTAGGTTAGATGGAGTAATACCATTTTTTGCCAAATTTTTTAACCAACTGCTTGAAGTCATATATGATATATATTGCTAACTGAAAATCGCCGTCTATAAACATGAAATTGACAACGTATTGATTCAACGAAGGAGAAGATTTTAAGATAAACTAAACAAAAAAATCCGATCGGAATCAGATCCAAATTCGTTGTAGTGTGGCCGATGCTTTTAAAGGTTCAGTCAATTAGGGGGAGAGTCCCCAGTTTTACTAGTTACCGATTTTTGATGGTCATGGCAACTTTATCATGCAGAGGTTCCCAACGTGATTGCCTTGTCGCAGAGAATCGGTTGTGCAGTGTTTTGAATTTCCAATACATGTGTTATAGCTCCTACCTGTATAACACTATAGTCTTACACCTCACAAAACTGGCAGGAACAATTAACTATGTATTTACTATTTTAAGACATATCCTTTTAAAACCTATCAGGTTACAGATATATATCGTCCATACAACAGTTAAATTGATCGTATAGGTAGTGTCCTTAACCTGATCATTTCAGCATAAAAACGTGTTCCGTCAAAATCTAAGCTGCTTTATGTGATTATGAACTATAATTAAGTCTCTAGCAACTCCATGAATTAACTTAGCGGCACAACAATTAAAAGTGTAGTCATCTATGTGAAACTCGTTGCTAGAGACTCCTTGGTGGGACCAGTGATTATTTATTTTCAATCATAGGCCTAAATCACAATAACCTATACTCTCCGTATATTGTATTTTGAGGTCCGTGATTATTACAACAACAACAACAACGAAAACGTGCGTTAGTTCTTAGTTAAAGATTTGGGTAGATGCGCACTGTTTAACAAGGTGTTTCTTGATTGGTTGTTGCCAATGTATTGTATCGATTGTATTCTTCGTAAGGGTTAGGGATTATGGCTATCGTTCGCGTTAGGAAATTCCTTGTTAAACAGTGCGCATCTACCCAAAGATTTCGTTAACTGCTGAGTACCCACGGGTATCGCCTGTATTTTTTACCAGGCAGGTGTTAGGAACCCCCTGGTCTTACGTTACGGTATCTGTTGTAAAAGGGTCGGAGCCACTTATCTGGCAAAACTGAACCTCCGCATGGAAGCTCTTCGACTTTTTCGACTTTCTTTGTGATGGCTAACGGACCCCCCAATAATGAGACCGTGTTCTTAATGGAGGAAGATTCTTCAATGAAAAGTCATGGCGTTCTTATCACCGCGTATCTAAACATTGAATTTGAACACAGCATGATCATTTGTTCATTTTATGCCAAAATTTCTGAATTTTCCCAATCAAGGTGAATTTAATCGGTTATTCTTCGAAGTGGTGTTTTTAGGTGACAACGAATAATGAAAGGCTGATTTTTGTTCAAAATACGTCATATCTGACGATTTCAAATTTTGTGACGTCACAATTTGCTTAGCAATTCATGCCTAAATCCACCATTACAGATTTAGCTCCCTTGAAACCTGGACAAACTTATCATGTCCTTGAAATCCTTTCTTGTTGAACAACTGGCAAAAAGCCACATTGTAAGAGATAACATGGTCCAGTGAGCGCGTATGTTGTTGTTTTCGGGTTTCTTTTGTTCAGAAATCGGCCAAGTGATGACATCGGCCAAGTCATAACGTCCACTTTTCAACGGGCAGAATTCTCTACTGACGATATGCAGATCCAAACCACAAGATCCAAACAAGACCAATACCTTTCCTATTACCTATGACACGCAGCTCCCAGTAACAAATATAGCCTTGAGAATGTATAAACTTGCAGGGCTGCATGGCTCAGTGGTTAGAGCGTCCGCACTAGAAAGCGGGAGGTCCAGAGTTCGAATCCCGGTGGCGTCAACATCGTTTTTTCACCTCAGCCAGACCAGATTTTCCGCTTTACCAATTTGACATATATATATATATATATATATATATATATATATATATGTATATATATATATATATATATATATATATATATATATATATATATATATATATATATATATATATATATATGTATATATATATATATATATATACCATGTATTTATGCTGTAAAAGTATGTTTGCTTTTACAGCATAAATACATGGTCGATATCTCCTCTTCTGCTTGCAGAATTGAGCACTCTGTCCAGTCTTGCTTTTTGGGCAATTCCAATCCTCTGTATTATGTTTATGTGACATGACGGCATTTTTTTTGGGGGGGGGGGGTGCACTACAGATATAAATCTCATAAATTGAGAAAAAGTGGTGTGCCCTATCAAAAAAAAATATTCGGTGGGTACGTAATAGTATGAACATCACAAATGTAATTTAGCCAGACATTAAGGGTAAATATTACGTTTGTTTTAGGAGAAGCCCCCTTTTTTAAACCCAGTATTTATAGCCACAGAGTGCTATATATTTTTCACAACAAGGAAGTACGGCAACCGTCTTTTCAAGAGATAAGTAGTCTCCACACATGGAAATTCAGTTATTCGTTATTCAGAAATAATACTGCTCATCCAGACTTTTAGAAATTCAAATGAGGGAAGTTCCATAAAACATTTCGTTTTGAGGAGAAGAAGCTATTGCGAATGATTATTGAGATTAAAGGTCTTGTGACATTGTGACTTGTGACATTCAAACGGCAGAGTTGGAAATTTGAAACGAAAGAAGCATTGAAAAATGCCGCATTCCCCATCAGAATACGTCAAAAATTCGGTCATTTTACAGGGCAATTTTTTCATCTGCACTTCTTAATTCATAAATATCACCAGTGCAAATTTTGTGATGTCATGGGAGGGTCGTTCCATAAATGGCTAATGTTTTATTTGTTTTTCGAAATCCTCATTTTAAGGACAGTTGTATCATTGGTATTTCCTGAGGATTTAAGTTTGAAAGTTTAAATTGTGTCCTTGGAAATCATTAGTATCGATTACCAAACCGTAAACTTTCTAATGAGTAAGAGATAATTAATATAGGGTTAAAAAAGACATGTCAACACTCCACGATACTGGTTTTTCAGGAAGAAAGCATATTCATTAATGGGAAATATTGCATTTGTTTTACAAAGAAATTTTATCCCATTAAAACCAGTATTTATTAGCACAGAGTGATAAATAATTACAAATAAGGCAGAATGATGGCCTTCTTTTCAAGAAATAAGTTTCCCTCAAATAGAAACTCAGTTGTTTGTTGCTCAAGAGTGATTTGTTCACCCAAACTTTCGACATTTGAAAAGATGCACCTTCCATAACCCTTCTTGTGCATAATATTTTGAGGAGAAGCTATTGCTGAGATTTATTGTTAAGACTGAATGATTAGAAATTACTAGAGCTATTTACTATCAATGCTATGTTTGGGTATTTTAAACGCAATATTTCCCTTTAACTGCCACATCAAGTCAAGTCTTTTCGCTAACATATCACACAACCTTTAAGTGTTCTAATAATAATTACAGTTTTTTGTCTGTGTGCCGCTTTGGTGTTATTTAAATTCAATATTTCCCTTTTAAAACATGAACACCTCGAATACCACACAAAGAAAACTCTTAAAATGCACCATGCTCCCACACTCTAAGACATGTGTCTTGTAGAGGCTACACCGATGCATCAATTTGAGTCTATGCTGAAATAAGTTACTGTTAAATCAAATGTAAGTGAGAGGAAATTGTTGCCCACGTGATTCCTTTTAGGAAGCCTTCTTCTTGGTTCACAAAATCAACCATATGCGCAGACACATATGGGCAAATGGGCACCATAATGTGTAAAAACATGTGTTTCCCATTTAATTTTTAACTCAGCATTAAAAAGGGCTTCATATGGCTAGTCCACATGCATAAAGACTTACAGGGCTGACCCATTATTTCCACACATATCAGTTGTTTAGACTGATCCCAAAACTATCCCACATGCATCATATGGGTTACATATGTGTCATGTAGGCTAGTCCATATGAGCCCCTTATACATTAAGAGTGCAAAATCTTATGGACCCTAAATTTAAAGGCCAAGAAATGGGTCCCATAAGGGTCCCATAGGAGAATGTTACCCGGTTTTTGTTTTATTAAACTATAGGTTAAGCCAACTTGTATACTACAAACTAGGCTGATAAATTCGATCTGATGTTTCATTATCTAATATAAGGGAGGGGCTTTCATATAGCCTGGCAAGATATTGAACGCAATATCCTAGGGGGAAATAATGCCATCTTACAGAATTGGAAAAAGGGACCGGGGCGCTACAAGATTCAACCAGAATGGTCTACGCTGAGGCTCAACCCAAATCATAATAAGTCGGGGATGAGGGGTGGGAGTAAGTTAACTATAAGATATGTTAGGATGTTCAAAGGCAATTTTTGTTTTAAAATTTGGCGAAGGATTTGGGTCCTGGCCAGACTGACTACAGGGATGTGAAAAAGCTGCTGCAATTTTTCGCTTTTCGGTCTCGAATACATGGAATGTCATAAGGAGAATCATTGCACGTGAGAATAAACTTTGTAAATCCTGGGTATGAGCGTGTTCCCTGGGCGGCAACCAGCTGTGTGACACTGCAGTCTTTCATGTATAAAATGTGTTTCCGATGATAAGACATAAAATCCTTCATAAACTTTCTCTCAAGGCTTGTTGTCATGCGTTTTCAAGAGGTCGGACAGCAATGCTTATATTGACTTAAATAGTATTTTATTCTTTCTATTTTATTATAATTTTGTCGAAACAAGGGTTCACCTTTAAAGTGTCCCACATGATTTGTTTTGAAAATGCACTTAGACCCTTTCTTGAAGTTTAGTTTTTTTCAAATGCTGACATAAATGAGTACTAACTGCTGGTCAGGTCATACCAAAGATTTAAAAAAAAATGCAACCTTCTGCCACTGTTCTTAGTGTTCATGAGTAGGTGAAACAAGTCAGACAGCCACACCTGAAAAAAAACAGTGTCCGGCTCGACTTGAACCAATCGGTTAGAAACTAAGCCGTGAAACCTCATCTGGTAAATCCAATAGTACACTACAAACAGGTATACCTTACCACTCACATTAGTATGGCACTACCCACATAAGTATACGGTACCACAGTAGTAAATTAGAAAACTTACCCGTAGATTCATGACACATCTTTGGGTACTTATCTATTGGGTGGGATGGTAGAGTAATCTCGGCCTTCTTCTGACGCCGTTCGAAACCCAGACATGCATGTAACCTTTAAGAATTCACAGGGTATTCACTAATCCTGGTCAGGTTTAACCAGGACTGCGGTCACCAATTTCCCTTAATTTTGGCGGTTAAAATGTCCAGAAAATTCTTGTCATTTGGACCAGGAAATTTACGGGAGGTACCTGTATAATACATTTCCTGTTTAAAATTACCATGATTGCCTCTTCGTGGTTCCTGATCACTTCTGTCATATATTTCTTGGCTAAAATGGCTAGAATCCCTGGTCATTTTGATAAGGAAATGTACAGAAAATTTGTGACCACAACCTTGGTTAAATATTTCAAGAAAGTGAAACAATGACCATGGGCGTCCGCAGAAAAAAGTCAGGGGGGGGGGGGCAAAATTTCTAGGGAGGGGCAAAACCTCCAAGTCACCATGAATTGACACAAAGCATTGGAAAATTTCAGCCCAAAATGCCTCCCAGATCGCCGGAAATGGCATTTCTAAAGCCTATTTTTCGCCTAGAAACTTGGAAAACACGTTTTGTTCGGGTTTTTGCTTTGATTTATATACGTTTTTTTTTCAAATTTTTGATTTTCCAGGGGGGGGGGGGAAGTGCCCCCCCCCCTTGCCCATACCTGCGGACGCCCATGACAATGACTCTAATCCTTAATCTAATCCCTAACGTAACAAAGAACACAATCGATACATGATGGCAACAGCCGATATGTGCCTTGTTAAACTGTGAGAATCAGCGTGGGACAATTGGTGAAGGAGAAAACGCCCTAAGATATGCAAATTTCAAAACCTACAAGAAATTTGTTATGCAGTGTTGCCTTCTGCTGGCCTAATATAGCTCATGTTTAATTGTGTCAAAGAATCGTCCGTGTACCAGATAATTTACTTACGTTTTTTTTTTTTTCGCGAATGTGACGCAAAGAGAGTAGACTCAAAAGCATACCTTTCACTTAACTATTTATTTATTTTTCTAACCGTCATGTTTTAGAGGGAGACACGGGCGTGGTATACCCACAGGGGACAATTATAATAATGTCCGTCGTAGGTGTGTTTAAATGAGTTCTTTGCGAAAGCATCGCACGGTCAATTAATCTTGGAAAATAAAAAGAGAATACGAAGTAAGTTGTGAATAGACCTTATGCATATTATCTTAAAAAGTAACAAATTCGCCCTCTCTTGGAGGAAACCATGCATTGTAAGCTGCACTAACAAATGCCGATTTGTCAGGCAATCGAATACGCGCGCAGTCTACTATACTCACGCAGAACAAATTCTTCTGCTGGTGGTAACGTGTTCATTGATTTCCCTCAAAACATGACGTCAGAACGACGTCAATGCATAAGATCTATTCAAAATCGCGGTGGTCTTTTTAATTCAAAGATGTCACAAAACTATTTCATTTAGTACATCAGGCTTATACAATTTTGAATACCAGTTCTTTGCTTCCCTTTTTTATTTGGGGGGGGGGGGTCAAAAAAAGGCTTATCAGCTGTGTGCGTACTTTTAGAGATGGTGTAACACGGCAGCAATAAGCGCTGACTTGGCAGTTAAGAAGTTAACTTTCGTAAGAAAAATCCGTACAAAAGATGTCATTATCTTTTTAAGTTCTGAAGACATACTTCTTCAAACTTTGAGTGATTTTGAAGCTACTGGTTGCTTACGCAAAGATAGCGATTTGGAGTGTTGCATAGTGTTGCTATTCCTTCTGTTAACTGTATATTAATAATTTCTTAATTACTCATCCGATACTTTACATTTTAGAAACTGATACTGATGATTTCCAAGAACACTTAAACTTCCAAGAGAAAACCCCCAGGACATATTAATGTTTAAACTGTCCTTGAAATGAAGATTGCAAAAACAAATGAAAAAATTAGCTATACATGGCAGGTCCCTCTCTCGACATTTGCATCTTGAGTTCATGTTCATGCATGAATGCTTGTAAATTAGAAAATACCCTGTAAAATGGACAATTTTTATGGATTTTTACATCAAATACCTAATGTTGGTATATTAACAACACCAGACCTTTAAGGGAACTGTGAATAGGTCCAACAATAATCAATTGGCGGGGAACCAAGGAGTAACAAACGGTGAAAGTTCACTGATTGGATTTTAGCCTCATTGACTGGTTTCAGTTATTACAGTGGCAAAAATATTCCAGATAATATCCTTCAAACTCTGACGCAAAACCTTTTTTCTAAACAAAGACATCTCACTTTAA
The DNA here is from genome assembly GCA_037179385.1 of Holothuria scabra. NCBI lineage: Eukaryota > Metazoa > Echinodermata > Holothuroidea > Aspidochirotida > Holothuriidae > Holothuria > Holothuria scabra. The sequence goes on from CM074180.1 coordinate 77,563,112, forward strand.
AGATTGGTTATTTTTATTCAAAATAACTCCACTTTATAAAGAAGGCCACAGAATGTTATGAAATGTGGGCACGTTGTGTCAGATTCCCTTTACTTTTCTTTACAATTATAGTATGCCGCAATGATGTAATGATATTGATGTAATGATATTTCTCATAATTCACTTTATCCCAATAAAAAATTGCATTACTTTGAAATTAATATTTCCATACGCTATATGCTACTGAGATGCAGTCTTCACCTGGAAGAGAAAATTTTTCTGCATGCTTTAAAATAAATGAAGTTTGCCTCTGGAAAATGCCTTTAAACAGTACTCCTTTTCTGGGGCACCTACCTCTAAATTGACAGATCGGTGTCAGTGTCACCAAAGAATTGTTTTGAATAAGCTAAGCCAATTTTAAAAGGATTACTAAACGTGAATGATTTTCTCAACGTATTGCTATCAGCTAATGAAGAACGAATAAATAAAACAGGAATTCTCTCATCCGGATAAGTAGCTTCTCATGGATAATCTTCTCATGTGTAATTCGGCATGAAAGTATTTCCATCAATTAAAACTTTGGGTTTAAACTACTTACCTCCCTGATATAACCATGACAATATTAATAACAACGATACGGTACTATTAGAAATGTAAATAATAAAAAGTTGTAGTAGCAGAAGTTAGACCAAATTTAATTACAAACCACGGACTATATACATGGACAGAGCATGTAACGCGTACGTCCTACCCGTAGATTGTTGCCACCAAATGGGACAAAAAAGGCGTACCAAGATGGCCGCTGTGAAGCTACCATTTGTATGATTTAACGACGACTCTGTAATATTTGAAACAAAAGTTTAATTTGAATGAGAAACAAAATCATATTCCAACAATATGTGAAGTGATTTTTCTAGCAGGAATGTGTCACACAATGTCAAGTGCACTGTAAAAAGTCTATTATATTGCAAACGTTTCGCACAGTTACAGAAGAAAACACAAAGAAATTAAAAAAAAAAACATAAAAGGTGATGCATTTTTTGTACCACTTTTTGTTCTATATTTTATTTTCTGTTATGATAATTTTACAGTAGTTTGCGTAAAAGTTTGATTGAGGATGCGTTAATTTTAGACAGCTGTGGGACGGTAAGGAGAATTGGATCTGTTTGATGTGAGCGGATTAGGTCTTTTTAATTTAGATGCTTTTCTTTCAAAAAAAAAAAAAACTCTGTGTCATGTGTATACTAATGTGCGACTATTGATAAAGATAGCAGTGAAGGATTTTAACAGGCGTCTCAGACGACTAGAATTTCTGTGGGACTACCAAATAGTTTTAAATAGTTTTTTTTTTTCATGTCGTCGTTTATTTATTTATAGAGTACTTCAAGTCTACAATTTCAAAAGTATATCATACAGAGCATAAAAATGAATTCAAACAATCCAACTGCCGTATTCATAGCACATTCTTGAACTGAGAAATATAAATGTTAAGGTTAATTTACTCAAATTAAAATGGTTCATTGTGCAATAATTTATGATGCCATTGTTGCAAATTACAGTCTTTGTATTCGTTGCTTTTCTGAAAGATGCTTCACCTTGTATTAATATTGGATAGCACTCTTTCTCTTATGGTTCGACGTCCTTAATTAAGTCTCCTCTGTACAATATATTATGCCGGCAAACAAGAAGTTAAACAACAACAACAAAACAGTTGTACAGCAAGAAAGTCAAAAATTACTGCGCAATGCAGTGGCGTAGGAAGCAATATAAAAGTGTGGGGTCTGAGCAATTTTTGTACTATGCACCTCATCCTACCATACTGACCATAAGGTACATTTTTATGCCAAATTTTTCGCATTTTTCTACCAGTTAGAACGATTTCTTTTTAAATAAAAAGGTATGATTTAAATCCTTTTTTCAAATGAAACTGAGCACTCTAGAAGTATATATCTATGCCCTCAGCAAGCTGAGCAACATTGATTACAATTTAATTCTTCAAGTCACTAAAGAATCCATCTCCTCACAGACAACTCAACTGACAGGGTTGAAAGGTATCTGATGAAAGGTATATGAAAGCATTTAAGAACGTTAGGCAAACGATTCCCTGCCTGAAGCCTTGCCCGAAAGACTATCTAAGCGGAGCGCTTCCGTCAGTTGGCGCGTAGAGGAAATTTTGAAAAAAAAAATCGGACCATTTAGACAGCCCAAAATGGCATTTCTCAAGCTTGTAAGTAGTAGCTTAGCAGCAGGGAGGTGAAACGATTTCTTCAGGGGAAACTGGCAAGCACCCAAATTTTCCGAGTTTTCTTTGAAATGTGAACACCACTGTATTTGGGGCGAAATTTTTGCCTATTTAAAACAAATATTTGTGGACATGGAGCTTGTATTGCAGAAATTTTTGGATTCGTGGTTTCTTGTGTAGGGAAATTTGAAAAAAATCTTCACTTCCTATCTTGGCAAATCTGAGAATGATTGCACGATGATCGGCTGAAGATCGTTGTTGTTACATAATGTTATCTTGGAGGCCTACGAGCTGAAGCTCTCCAAAAATTTTTTTAAAAGTTTCAGAAACTTTGTTGTCTATTTTAGACAAACTATATCAGAGTCAAGAGCTTATGTTGGAGAAAAGTTGGAATATTATGAAAGAAAATTGATAAAATAGCACTATAGTTGCCCGTGTCACTTGATGACCTAGTGTCTCAAATGACAAATTTCGATTTTGTCATTTCCAGACCATAAAAAGGTTTGTCACCCTCCATGGTCAAACAGATTTATGAGACAACACTTTTGCATTAGGAATTGCACGTTGGGGTGCGTGGATCATTTTGTTTTTTGAAACAATGAATTACACATTGGCGCTTGTATTGAAGCAAACTCGGAATTACATCTGAACGAAGATTTGAGAATATCACACAAATGAAAAAGGGCCGGAAAATGGGGGCGAAAGCATACTTCCTCATTTTCACTAGGGAAGCTATCGTCCCCACAGCCCCTCGCTTCCTAAGCCTATGGCGCAATGTACTATTTTGTTTTGAGTGAATAAATTTCTACATTTAATACCGCAACAATGAAACGAGCTATGACAATGGGAGTTTGATAATAGATCAATTGCGCAACCTCTAAAATAAATATTTTTTAAACTGTGTTCTTGAGGTACATTTTTAAGGGGAAATGTAGTCACCCCAACTTGAATTAGTGTAGTAGACTACAATTTTTCTTGATTGGACCTTGAGAGTCATGCGAAGATACTTTTTGCCCTCAAATACGAAACTTACCAGGAATTTTTTACCTCATACATTATATTTGTTATTACATTTTCTGTACTTATATATTATATTTTACCTTTCATATGCATTTCTGAAGTCCAAAAATAGTCTGGTATGAAAGACACTTTGAAGAGAAATAAGGAAAAAACTTGTGAGAGAAATAAGAAGAAACTCGTAATATTAAGCTGTTGCTTCAAAATAAGTTTGCTTTTGCTTTTTGTGAGTGCCTTTCATAATTTTTATAATTTTCGTCTGTCGTATTCCTTTATTTTTCTTTTCTCTGCAAATTTTTATTTCTAGCTTTTTTGGAATTTGATTCTGCAGGTTCCGCGTAATGAATGTCTATGTGGCACTTACTCGAATAATGTTCATAAATTTTAAGCCATTACGGATACCAGGATTACTTTGTAAAAAGTCCTCGTAATTACATTAATTATTGCTTTTACTTTCTCATGTAAAATGTATGCACATCCAAAGCTCCGTACACTCTCATTGAGTATGCTAACAGCTTTGCCTGCCTTCTTACTAATGTTAATAATGTGCCAAGCTGCACACTCATTTACTTATGCAAATAACCACATATGACTCATAATGACTGCAATTTGAAATCATAATTAGAAAATCAAGGATATTTTTAGTTTTAAATTTTTACCTACTCTTTTTTCAATTCGCAAGGTTGAACCAAAGAGGGGAATTGCTCTGGCATTATCTTTAAATCTTGTCATGACAAAAATGGCACTTGACATTTCGAGTCAACATTTAGGACCTAACTTAAACGTGGGAGCGAATTCTGCTGTTTGTAGTCCACCAATTAGGGCGTTCCATTGAGTTCGTTAGGTGGTGAGCTCGTGCTGTGAACTGGCAATTTTTTGCAACCCAAGTTCAAAATGGCGGGCGGAGAGGAAGACGATAAACAATCAAATCACATTTGTGTTTGACCTCTCAGCCTGCACAAATGATACCCAGCTCATGTAAGTTGTCAATGCGAACAAGCAAATCTTATTTCGGTGATTAATATTGTTGAATGTTACGCATGGAGACCGCTTGGCTGCTTATTCGTCGAACAGACTTATTTAGGCGGTATACATCGAAGGTATAGGCTACGTATAATGGCTACCGTGGGTAGCCATTCTTTTTTACCACTTCAGAGCAATGCAACATTTCTCAGGGGAGAAGTACTTTGTGAGCTCAAAAGAAGGTGGTCTATGCCTAAAGGTCAGTGATGCTGTCACGTGCTCTTCGTTTTCTTGAAAAAAAAAACGTGTTTTTTGCTGTCACGTGCTCTTTGTTTTCTTCTAAAAATAACGTTAGTGTGACGTCAATTCGTAAGGTTTATAGAGCTTTTTACGTGACATAAGAGCGTCTCTTATTAATCGTGCTCGCCGTCACTGATGATGCGCAGTAGGCTTGTTACCGATACGTCCGCACCACACTTTCTTAGGAGACTAACAATTGAACAATGGAAGGTTGACCGTCACATAAGAGCACTCTCAACGCCATGACGTTGGTGAAAAACCCTCTATAGAAGAAAAATAAAACAATTTCTTACCCCATCATTAAACATACAGCGTCGCCCATGCAACATGGGAGTACGAGTAATTAAACTAATGATGCTGGCTTCCTGTGTTTTTAAAAGGTACATTGTTGATAATGCTGCAGGCTTTTAAACACCAACACTTCAACTTTTTAAAACGTCTGGGCGTTTTCAATTATATTTTCTTTAAAGTGTATGTACAGGGTTTAATTCACAATGCAGACTATATGGATGATATAGGCTATACTACGCTCTATTAAAGTTACGAGTACATGAGATTCTGTATTAAGCCTTTAGACCAACCCCTTATTGGTAAGTATATGTACTATCGTATTACAGTCTTTCCGGGATGGATTCATCGACTACCTAAAGGGCTGGAGTATACATTCCGAAATTGAAATAGTGTAGTTGACTGTCCTGTGTTATGAATGGCTGTTAAGAGTCATGTGACAACATTTTTTTCTCTTCAAACCTGAAATTTACTAGAGGTATCTGCTTGGTTTACCTGTTATGATGGAAGATACTTTGAAGAAAAATAAGAGGAAAATTGTGATATTTACCTGTTGTTTCATAATAGGTGTATGGGGACTGCTCTTGTCCTTTAAGGTCGAACAAGGGCTTTGAGGATGGTTAAAACACTTATATCTTCTAGTACTTTTTTGGTAAATTTCAATGTAACAGTGCTAATATACATATCACGCAATACCGTATAAAAGATTTATAAATTTCGTTCATGAATCGTTTCCAGGGCTTGACAGCTGCATTCGTAACCACAGTGTTTTTGTAAATTGAGTGTGTTCAATACAAAATATAATATCTAATTTATCTGGGAGAATATTCTATCTCTTAACAGTTCTCGTTTTGTCTGAAAAACGTAATTATCTTCCAGCTTTCGTAGATGAACGTGTAGACCTTATGCCTGATAACAACAGAACAAAAAGCACGCCCTCGTTAGGGTTGTAGTGTAGAGTCACAACGTGCACGAACATGCGGGTAGCTGATTTGCGTTGAAGTAGAATACACCTCCATATTGTCGGTCGGTGACACATAACACACACATACTTTGACTGGCATGTTAGATTAAAGCAAATGTTACGCAACTTCTCCTTTGTTTTGGTATATCTGGCACTGTCAATCACTCAATCAGATGCGAAAGCTGATTAGATCAAGTGTGTATGTAGTCAGTTCCATTCCTCTCTGCGGTAAAAGATGAGCTCATGCAGAGAAAGAGGATGTTTCAAAGGGTAAGAAGAAAAGTTTCATCATGACAGAGATGTGTTAAGGTGAAAACAAATGTATTGTGTGTATTTTGCACGCATAGACCTTATGCATTGACGACACACTGACGTCATTTTGGTGGCAAAATCATGGAACACATGGCCGCACGCATAAGACGTCGCCCTGCACGTGTAGCAGACTATGCGCATATTTAACTGGTTGACAAATGAGTTGTCTACATTTTTCAATGTTGTATTTTTTGCCCCCAAAATGAGGGCGTAATTTCTGCTCTGTGACGTCATGTGCATAAGATCTATTCTGGTGTGGGGATTGTCTTCAGCCAAGCATCTTAGCGGGTCCATTTTTCCATAGGTTCGTTGTTGTTTTTGCTCCAAACTTGCTGTTGCAACTCCCTGGTTTACTGCCTCGCGGGAGGAGCTTGCTTCGTTGTTTTCCATAGAGATTGACGTGGCAAGACGCCAAAGCATTTTTACGTCTACCTCAGATACAGACACATTCTTCAGTTTTACTTTGTTTTACCATGTGCTCGAAAGCAACGAGTGGATAAACTTTATGTGTAAGATTTTGGGGATATCGTTTTGGTTGTTTGACTACTTCAATAAGGTAAACCACGTGCAAGGTGACAAAATATTTAGTAAGCAGATGAAAGAGCTTATATGACCATATGTTGTGCACATCACTTTTCAAGCATACCGTGTACATTTCATTAAAAGTAATTGAGGTTATAAATCAATAAATTAGATCTACAAAATTTACTCAATTTCCCTCTTATAGGTTTTCGCATGTAATGAAATGCATGCAAAGTATGATATGCTACTAAAAAGTTACGCTTATTACCTGTTCTTGGGAGCTAACCTAGTTATTATGTCGGTCAGGAATTGTTATTTAAAAAGGTAGAAATATTACAGGAGGTGGAGATTTTGTAAGCATCTTATCACTGCATGATCTGAGAGTTTTTAAGTTTTTCTGTATTTCTCACAGTTGCATTGAGCGTTGAGCGTTAATCTTTTTCGGGAATATTCAAATCATTTTCATCAACATCACTTGTTTCCAATTGCGACTCGAATACCGCGTCCTTCCTTTTTACAATCATCCTGATCTTGTTGTAATTAAGCAGACACACAGTGGCGTTGTTTTGGGCAGGGGCCATTGCCCCCCACTCTGAAACGTGAAAAATTCGGAAATTTTCGATATGTGACAACAGCCAGCAACAGCGCGGTTCTCTCACCTTTTCTTTCATAATTTTTCAACTTCTCCCCGTTAGTCAGTCAGTCAGTCAGTCAGCCAGTCAGTCAGTCAGTCAGTCAGTCATGGTTGGTTGGTTAGTTGGTTATTTGGTTAGTTCTTGAGTTGGTTAGTTCTTGAGTTGGTTAGTTGGTGAGTTGGTTAGGTGGTTAGTTGGTTAGTTGGTTAAACTGATCGTCCCGTTTCTCTACCGTCGTGAATCGAAAAGTCGTTATGTAAAAGCAACGATCATCAGTTGCCGCGCAATCTCAGATTTGCTAATAGGAATTCAGATTTTTTTAATAATCCCACACTCTTCAAATTACAGGAAACCTAGAATCCAAACTTTTGGCGAAGAGTATCAATATTTTCAAGTATTTGTTTAAAATAGGGAAAAGACAAGTGAGGTTCATATAGACGTTATACATCAACGTCACTGCGTTGCGCGTCTTGCTATTTTTCCATCCAGGCGTCCATGGTACAACCATTTTTGCTATGGTGTAGTAGTGCGCGTGTAATGGTAACACACGTACTGCGCATGATCAGTTCCATCCAGTATGTAAATTGAAAGGCGCTGACGTCATGTGCATAATCTCTATACAGCGAAAACCCGATACACTCCAAGAAAACGTGTTTAGTAATACAGCACTTATTTTGCCTTCATTTTGTAAACAATTTCCAACCCTACATATTTAGCTATTAAACACTACATGTTGAGCAAAAAATCGTTCTTTTAAACGATAAGTTAAGCATTTACACACGCTTGTTCAGCAACTTGGCACGTTTAAAAAGTGGGGCAAAAGGCCTTTAGAAAAACGTTCGATTCCTAAACATTTTTTTTTAATACTGCATTCTTTTTTTTTCCCATTTGATAATGTAAACAAATCATATTAGCCTACATGGATCGATCTAACTAAGCACATGGAAGTAGTAGGACTCTGATGATATTTTGTATACTCTAAGGAAGGTGTTTAGTAATAAAACGTTTCCTAAACACCTTTTGCGCCACTTTTTAAACACGTTTAGATGCTAAACACACATTTAAACGTTTTTATATAGTGGGACAAAATAAGTGTTCAATTGCTCTTTAGAGTGTGCACATGTCACCTTGAGTTTTTCCTACCGGAACAGGAAGTGCACCACCTTCGACACAAGGTTGACACGAAGAGGGTTTAAGTTCGATAGGAGCAGTAAGAAATTTTATAGCGAGAATGATCAGTATTAAAATTATTACCTGCATAAGATCAGACTTCCGTTAAGAGATTACCCATACCGATGACCATGTCAGATAACTATGCCTTACTCTTATTTCATAATGCAAATTACAGCAGAAGAGAAACCCTATAGAAGTATAAACAAATCCGATCAGAGCTTATGGCGGTATGTTCAATGATTGTAGGCAGCCATTAATGGGGTCCAACAATCTTAAATCGTATTCTTTTATTGTCAACATGAATTTCAAACGCTCAAATTGGGTGAAATTGAAGGGATACAGATACAATTCAGTGTACAACCATCCATGGCACAGGTAAGCGAGGAAATTGAAAGATGAAAAGGTAATAGATGCCAGCAAAAGATGACTGAAATCAGACCATCACTTGCTGTTGGGATTCATATATAAAGTGTCACAATACACGGTGGGTCATCAATTATATCTTTGTCATGTTCTTTGTTTGGTTTCTGCTAAATACATTGTACTTAATTAGCAGCTGCGTGCATGACGTTTACACAAACCAACAAAGCTAGTGTTTTCAATTGCAAAGACTTGAGTAACTACTCGAGATACGAAGTAGAGATATAATTAACTATGCTTAGCAAAATTAAGTAAATAACACGATCAGATATTACAGAACTTAAGTCCCATATAAACTTGTGAGAAACTTATTTTAAATTCCATGGACAGTTTAGCACTGATACTCGAGAAATGTAAAAAGGGATATCTTATGAGGTAAAGTTTCTCATTATTATACTATAACCATTTGTATCTTATGTTTAAAATATACTCAGATGATAAATGCACACTTGAATAAAAAACATAGCTTTATGACCTTGCTATACATAGCAAAAAGTCCTTGAAAGGGTCCGATTTTATCAGCGTTGCTTATGAGCAATTGAACAAATTTTCCTCTTTGACGAGCGAAGAAGTATTGTTTAATCCTCCCCACGGTTTTGTAAAGACGCGACGAGAGTGCAAGAGACGGCCAATCAGATGCCGTCTTCGATGCCAGTAACTGCTTATCGCTCTCACTAATTGGATACTTAAACACTCGTCCAGGTATGAAAGCTAGCACTAAAGACTTTACCATCTCATCTAACCGATAGAAGCAGAGGCGATCAGAAGAAACTTTTCGAAGGATATAGAGACTGTTTAAGAAACAGGTGAGTCCTATTGAAGCGACTCGTTCTAAGCAAGTCTTAGGAGTCTATAGGAGCAGTATTTTTTCTTTCATTTTTTATGGTTATTTCAATTATTTTAGAAATATGTTCATAGAAAATTCGAAAAAGGTTATGTAGGCATTAAATTTTTCGAGGATTGTCGCAAAAGTGTGAAATGCTTAATTGATTCAGCGTGTAAGAAAGAGGTGATCGTTTCTTTCATTAGGGCAACAAGGATAAAAACCGGTTAAATTCATGTTAAAAGATCAAATTTTTTGCATATTATGGATTTAAAAGTATCTAAACTAAAAAAAATAATTCGTTGAGAGTAAATACATAAACAGTTCGAGAAATATGGATATGGCCTCTCGCCAACCGGAAGAATTACAAAAACATTCACTCTAAAAAACGTGTTTAGAAATTAAGCACTTATTTTTCCCCACTCATTTTGTTAACACATTTAAGTTCTATACATGTTTAGCTATTACACAGTAAATGTTTAGGAATTAAATGTGTTTGAAAGCGGATTAATGACGTATGAAACAAGCGTGCCTACTGTCTAAATCTATTTACGAAGTTGGGGACAAATAGTTTTGAGAAAAACGTTGATAAACACATTTTTTAGAGTGAAGTAGGCTCCGTCCTCCACTTCCGTGTAGTAATTACCACTAAAATTGGCCCATTCAAGTTGTTGGTGTCTCGTTCGTGAAAGTAAAAAAGGGGTAAATTTCCATTTCTTTGCTTTAGAGGAGCTAATTGTAGTGGTTTCAAGAACGTTGTTGACATTTTAATTGGAATTTGTGTAATTAGTGTTAAGAGGAGAAAAATACGACGATTTTTCGTTGAGAGGTTTTTGTCTCTGAAATCTTTAGTCAGTTACTCATTATTCATTACTAAAAACTTTTGTCTATCTTGAGAAAATGAAAACATTAAAAATATCTGCACCGTTTTTCCAAAGCTGATTAAGCATTGGTTCCTTTTTCACAATGTGTCACCTATATTGCCAAAATGAAGAAAAAATACTTCTAAATATGAAAAGCTTCCAATTAAAAGATGTATAGGCCTTATCCCTCCCTATGTGATTGATGTCGTCATTTTGTGATAAGAAATTATGTCAGAAAAAAGTTAAAATAAGGGCTCATCCAGAGTGGTTCTTGATAGGAATGTAAAACAGCTGCCTCTAATTAAATGTATCGCCCTTGCTTACAACACAGGAAAGGAAAGTACCGTAACTCTCATAAAAAAAAAACTTATTTAAAAGGGCTCATTGAATTGATATCGATAATCTAACGAGAGTGTTTAAGGGTCACTAACACATGACAATGCTTATGGTTAGCATAATCAGTCAAGTTTCATATTCAATAGTTACGGGAACAGTTAAGACTTGCAATTGTTTTGTGTATAATTTGAAAAAGTGTCTGGTTACCAATTTTTAAAACTGAATTAAACCATTAACTTCTCACTAATGAAATACTTATTTGTATGTAGGATATGAGGGTTGTCTAAGTTTGACCATTTGTCATTGGTATGTGACGAAAACTTAACGGGCTTGGAAAAAATGTTGAATTTAATGAGCCAACTCAATGAGGATTGGAAAAGGACTAACTTTGTACTATAAGATATACCGTGATGACTTGTTTTGAAATTCCTACCTTCAGATCTTTGATGCGGCGAGGGGTTGAAGAGGTAGAAGAGTTTGCTTGGGGTATGGAAGTGCTTCCATGCTTGGAGTAATATAACGTTTGGGAGTTACATTTGGGTGTCTCTTGGTATATTGATAGTGATTGAAATTATGCTTTGGTCAAATGTCTCTCTAACTTTGAAGGAACAAATTGATTTGATATTAATAATTAACATTAAACGAGGGTTTTGTAGGGTACTTCCAAATGGCAATATTTTGTTATTAGCATAATTAGTGAAGTTTCACATCAAATAGTTACACAATTTGTTAAAAAATGAATTCTTTTGCTATCCTAGTTTTTAACACCTTTGTGTTTTCAACTTGAAAAGGACTGTTCCAAAATTTTCGGCGAATTGAATCATAAATGGCTCACTCGTATACATGTTTGTTTGTAGGGTTTTAGGATTGTTTAAGTTTAACCATTAGTAAATTAGTTTGTGTAAAAGCTGTGCAGGTTTGGCAATTATGGCCAAATTTCACAAACCAAGCCAAGGCAAAGTGCCGCTTACATTGTCTACAGATTCTGTTACAAAGTAAATTGTTGATAGCTCAAAATGACTATGGGCAGCGCCTGCTTATAGCCTAATCGCAATTGATAAAATGTTTTTTCTTTTTGTTAAGCTCTTTAGGGGGCATTAAAATAACCAGTGGCTTATACTTACTGGAATCACTAATGCGATATGATGCCAATTGAAGGTTAATTACCTCATTATTGTATCCTGACTTAGAACTGAAGGACAGCCAAACGAAAAAAAGCCGACTTCATGAAATTGTTAGAATTATTAATACAAATAGTTTGTAATCTGTGACAAGATTTATAGAGTTAACGTATTGTAGTGAGGTTTTCTCGTAAACGAACGAGGGGAAAGTGACGTACTGAACTTATGTTAATTTGTACAGTATAGGGAAAATTTCATGAGTTGAAAGGTTGCAATTTTTTTCAAATAGTGTTGTCAGAGATAACTTTCTTATTCAACAAGACCAACGAAACTGAGTTGAAGAAGGGAGTTGCTTAAAGAGGGAGAAAATGGTGGAATCAGATAGCTCTTTGGCAAATCCCATTTGATTTATCCCCTCTCTTAAATCGTAAGATTTAAAATATTGGAGTTTAAATCTGAAAGAGTGGAATAAATGACCAATCAGACGTTCCATTGGTCACTAGTTCCAAGCAAATAGATTTAATGCCCTGCTGAGAATTCCAGCCAATAACAGGAAACTGATGTCAGGTTTTAACAGGTACCTGAAAGCCACGAGTAAATTCCAGTCAGGTAACAGGTAATTGGTGTCAGGTATCTGACAAAACCAGTTAAAACCCATTAAAACCCGTCAAAATCCCAACAAAACCCGACGGAACCCAACAAAACCTGACTAAACCTGACACGCCAGTAACAGGTAAACTGGTTTTTTTTGCAGGGGGTATTAGTCTCTTAGACTAATTTGAATAATTTGAATCAAGAGTGTACATCTTGGTCAAAATTGCTGTGATTTATTGAGTTGCGGCGTAGCTAGTGCGTACCGCAATAATCGCTGACTCAGTGTTCCGTGTTGGTCGGGTGTAATCAACGGCTTTGTCTTTGTGTTAGCAAGATCAGTGTTTAAGCAGTTGACACTGATGGCACGTGCCACCTATTATCTTATCAGATGCAGAGGAATTCATAAGGTTTTACATAACATCGATCCACGTCGCTTGAATTCTAAGGGGCAGTTTAGCCAGAGAGTTGCTAGAGACTCTAGCAACCAAACGAAAAACCTGTTTCTCGAGTTCTACGCAATGACTTTGTTAAAAGGTGTTATGCACGATTTTTTGTCAGTTGCATCTTTTCTTTACTGCAAGACAACAACAGACCCTTTTAACTTTACCGATTCCAAGATAACTGAACAAGAAGCTCATCCGTAAAAATTTGCCCACGGATGTTCAACAAACACAACAGTTTGTCCTTTGCAAATCAATTACAACTATCTGATAATATCATTTGACATAAGTATACTCTTGGTCAAGCTTTCTTTTCAATTGCTAGCCTGCGCCAAAAGGAAGGTCAACCCAGGAATAAACCCTAATGTCTAAAATGTCATGACACTCATGAAGGTGGTTTGACCACCGATTTCACCGATTGGAAGATCGGTGAAGCTATCTCATAACAACCGTTTGTACCGAAGTATCCAGAAACACCCAAGCTTTCTTTAGAAAGATAAAATTCACCCCAGGAAGCGAAAATTCGCTCCAAGAAGGATAAATTTTGCTTCAATTTAAGAGTGACGTTTCACTCCTGTTGGAGTGTCTCTTAAAAAAAGTTATCTCGTAGACACTTTTTAAAAGGTGAATTTTCATTCTCCGTTTTTGGAGTGAATTTCACTATCCTTAGAGTAAATTCACACTCTAATGGAGTAAAATAACACTTTTCACTCTACTCAGAGAGTGACGTTATTCACTCGTTTGTGATTAGAGTGTAGAACGACAGGTTCTTTCCATACTTACTAAACGTTAAGTGAAGATGCAGTCAAACCAACTTGAAATAGTGTACTACTGGACTCCTCCGGACAGTAACTAATGGTCTGATTTCAGTCGGCCATAAGTGGGGGCGGTCTTTTACCTTATAATCTTTCAATTTCTTTGCTTACCTGTACCATGGGTGGTTGTACACTGAAATGCGTATTGATTACCACAATTTCATTGTATATGAGGGTTTGGAATTCATGTAGACAATAAATGAAGACGATTAGGCTGATGGACCCCACTAATGGCTGCACACTGACACTAAACGCAAGCGCTAATCGAATTCGTCTAAACTGATACTTATCGAGACATGTAAAGATAAATCACCCCTCAGTTGTGAAATTTATTAGTAGTAACTACTTGATTTACCATGAATATGCACTATTCAGTTTCTGAAATATCATTAAAAAGATACTTTTTAATGAGAGGTAAATTTTGAAACTTAACTGCTGTTTCAAAACAACTTTAGGGCGACTCATTAGAAAATTCTGCCCTTTGAACGCTGGACATTTAAACTTCGACCTTGATTTCAAAATCCATCAGTTCAGTGACATATTTTTGTGGCTAGCCTTAAGAAAACGGGCATCCGTGCACCATCAAAGGATTTTGAAGGTTTGATTTGTATTTCCACGTATAATGTGAAACTCCAATTCAGTGGCTAAATTTGTTCCAAATAGAAAAATGAAAATCGGTTCAGATTTAGTAAAGTTACGCATGAAAATAAAATTACTCAATACGGGAATAGAATTAAAAATGTCAAGACCAACTTGTCAAGTTATATATATTTGTGATAAAAATAATACTAGATAGGTACTTCTTGTTCCGAAATTAACTAAAAGCGTGTAAATAATTACAAGCGAGCATTATTTTTCAATATTCCCAGCTGTCAGATGCACGCCGAGTCTTTGTTTGGGTTGTGTTAACCTGGTTGAAATACGAAGGTCAGTTCATTATTTGCGGTTTTTGTCATTTAAAAATAGGCAAATTAATAACGCTATCGACTAAGTTATGACGCCCTGTTTCAAGTGGCAGAATTTGCTAATGGGGTTTCGGACTTTAAAGGGTTATAACAGATTACCAGAAACAACATTTCAGGTGATAGCTCCGCATAAGAAGACTTTGCCTTGACTGCTAAGTCTTATTCTAAGACTTGTTGCCATTATTCAATTCAAACTACCTCAATGTAGGGGCGCCGATCCTGGGGGCAGAAGGGTTGTTCCAAATGATAATATTGGTGGGGCAAACCTATCGTTTTGCACCCAGTAATTCAGGAAGGTTAAAAAGCAAGCAAATTAAACAAAACATAACAATGTGTTATAGTTATTACTTCGCGGCTTCGAGAAACGTCAATTGAGCCTATGAAAAAATAACACCTTACTGCATCTATAATGCGCCATCTGTCTATGTTTTGTGTCAGTTAGTTAGATAAAATTTAACGATACACCATCACGAATGTGTTATATAGTGTTATGATGTTCAAATACTGTGTCAAATGCTCCCGTTTAGACGCCTCTTACGACACGCAAGGAACACCGTGAACATATTTTACAACCCCCAGCCCACAGGAGGACCGTCTTTGTTTTGTGATTGTGCGAAGTGTTTGTGCAGATCTATGTGAGTGAAGTTCGGTGAACATGCGTGTTTGTTTGTTTGTGCTCGCATACGCGTGCGCTCGCGTTCGTGTAGTTAGAGTGCTTATAAAGGAATCCGGTCCGGTATATGAAGTAGCGTTCCGGCTGTTTCCTTAATGATCTGATGTAGACAACGGCAAGTTCCAATGCCACTGTCAATAGATTCGCCCCAAAATTATTTTGAAGCCATAGCTTTAAATCTCAAGGTTTTCTTGTTATTTGAAACAAAAGGTCACACGACTCTCAACAGCCAATCATGAAAGGAGGCAGTCTATTACACTACTTCGTGTTGGGGTGATTGCATCAACCCTTTAAGGTAGAGTCGCTGCTAGTGAGATTCCATTTCCCGTCATTAATATCAGTTATAAATAGATAATATGAGGAATATGGAAAGCCATAAACATTGCCAATTTTCTCGTTAATGAGAGAACTTCCGTCAAGCATTAACAGCTTTGTCCTAAAACAATGTCCCTGCTTAGAAAACATCAAAACAGAAATATTTGTAGTTATATTAGTGACGTCATTGCGCAGTGAAATAGCCTTCAGAGATAATGCAAAATTGACCTTTTTTATTTATCTATTTTTTTTAAAGTTGATGGGGTCAGCATTTGCTTTAAATTAAAAGAAGATAAATTTGTGAGATTTCCTAAATTCTGTGAAAGATTTTAGATTTTACTTCAAGTCCACTGGGAACAATAAAGGTGCTCTACGTTACCATGGTAATGAGGTAATGGGTCATTTCTTCAGATGACCTCGAAGATGTCCAAACTTTATCAGTTTTGACAGCTGCTGGTGTTATCGAATACATGCTGATCTTTTTTTTTTTTTTTTTGCTTAAGGTAAAATATTGAAAGTACCTCACGAACACTTCCTTATTCTAAAGAAAAGTTTGCAGTTTTCAAAGGAAAAATATTTGTGTATTGAAATATGTATTTTGTTTTCCGGCTTCATAAAGAAGGAGGCTTAGCTTTCCAGCTGGCAATTTATTTTACTTTATTCAAGAGCCTTACTTTTTCTCAAGAATGAATATATTAGATATCAGATTTGACAGGCAATAAAATAATGAATTAGTTATTTATTTACCCTTGTTTCTTCTCCCGAGGATATCTTTTTAAATCAAATAAGTAGGGTGAAACGTGTGTTATAGTGTCACAAATGATTTGCTTCAACGAGCACGTTTTTTCTCACTCGTCCTCGCAGAAAGTTGTTAACTTGGGGCCGAAGACCTTTTCCATGGTTTTATGAATGGCGTCAAGTACTGCATAGATCACAAAATTGTCCCTAAACTTATCTGGTACAGTTGACTGTGTCTTTTACGTTGAATTGGCGAACTGTTACAAAATATGGCGAAACTGTGGGTCGGATAAGTAGGTCTATATCAGAAAGGTATCTCTGGCATTTCATCAATTCACATACCATGAATAAAACATGCACATAGAAAAAAAATTGTACAGAATAAGGATCAAAATTACATTCCGGAAAGAATTTGAAAAAGCGTCGATTTACAGCATTTGTACTTTGACAATGCTCTCATTGGTCATCTATGATCTGTGCATGATGTTGTCATTTGAGCGTCTAGCCTGCGTAGCGCTTTTGTGGCTGCAGCCCCCTTAGGCTGCCGTTTTTCGTAGCCATGAGCTGAACGAAAAGACTTCGTCCGCTCCGCGGGCTATCGAGCGTCTGGCTCTTCTGACGATCTCGCATCATAGCCATGTAGTGATGTTCCTAAGTTTGACAAAGGCATGGGCGTGCGCAGGTACGGACAATGGGGGATTTTTCCCCTCCCCGCGAAAAATTCAGAGCTTAGTGAAAGGAAGCTTGCCGGAAAATAACATCAACTTTTGAAACTTATCACTACAAAAGCCCAGAACGTAAGATGTCAAAATAGAAAAGAATTATATGGAACTCACAGGGTAAGCCCGCAGGGCAGACGAAAAGCTAACTGTGGTGGCAGCAAAATGGGGCGCAGCCCATACAGGGCCTACGCAGGCTTAGCCACAAGGACCATTTTCAGCGATGTGGGAAACATTTTGGCCATTTTTTTGTTGGCGCTTGTTGCCAAACTATGTTGCCATTTATTTAAATCGGTTGTTTTCTGGTTGCACCCTTATTTTTGTGTAAGGGTTCATCACAATAGGACTATTGTCCTTTTGATAACGTTGTGCCTTTGTTCACATGATCCTTATGGTGACAATGTTCTTTAATAGTTCCATTCTTTCATCGATTTTGTCAGTCGGGGATTTCGTTGCTCTGTCACGGATCTCTTCCAACTCCCTGCACGGATCTCCATATCTCTGGTTTTATGTTGATGTCTATGCCACATGCTGCCACTAGCAGGAAGCTGGAGAAATGATATCCCTCTGAAGATTTGTCCGTTAAAATCTCCTTTGTCAATAAACGTTGATGAGACAAATTGTTTCAAAACCTGGCGGTCAACCAACTCCTGATAGATTTATCAAAGAGCAGTTTAGGGATTTAAATGCAAAAGGTGAATTTCATTTCATACCGGTATATTTACAGAAAAAGGGTTGTTTTGTAATTTATATGTGCATTATAAAATATCGACAAAGAGGGTTGGTTGTTAAAGGGCAAGGGCAGCGCCCTAACTTGAAGTGTAGTAAACCGTCCTGTTTCATGATTGGCCCTTGATAGTCATGGGGCAATATTTTCTCCTCAAATGTGGTATTTACTTATAATAACTGTTTGCATGGTTTACCTTGAACATGCAATATCATGGAGTCCTATTATAAAAGATACTTTGCAGAGAAATAGGAAGAAAATTGTGTGTTTTCACTGTTTCTTTAAAATAATTTTGGGGTGACTGCTTTTGAACAAACTGAGGGAAGATGTAGGCCCGTAGTCGTACACGTTTTAAAAGGGGAACAAATTTTTCCAGACGGCGATTTTTTTCAGTGGGAATGAAACGTGTTTAAATGCATTAGTCAATGGCAACTTCAAACTCTTATTGGGAGGGCGAAAACATTTCCGGGAACTTCTGCCCTTGACCCCTTTGGCAAGGGGCCTAGAAATATGTAACTGCTTACTCGTCATAACTGACCGAGGGGTAAGATTAAGTTATTCGCGAAATGTGAGATTGGTTGAAACCTCTGACTTAACAATGACATAATAACAAGTTTGAACAATACCGACACAAAACCTAGCAAGAAGTCTTTGTACTGTATGTTTGGGTGTATAGGGGCACTCCCCATTTCAGAGCAAGGCGTGGACGACGAACCACACATTTCATTAGCAAAACACGTTCTTCATTTTAGTCCACTCTAGATTTAAAGTCAAATACCTTTTTGAAGACTTCCAATTGAAATGTAAAATACTTTTTCATCATCAAACAATCCATAAGTGCTAAAATGACTCACGTCTTCTTTAACGGCGACATCTCAACATCTCATAAAAAATTTCAGTGTTTGATTTGTTAAGTGCACCCTCGGTCACATAACACCTTGTTTTGTGACATTTTTGTATATTTGTACCATTTATATCCGTGATTTCGTGACCAAATAGACCTTACATCATCTACCAAAATGGGAATATTCGATCTGACTTTAGAAGTTTGGGTTATTGTTTTGATCCAAAAGAAGTTAATTAATTCCAGGTTCTTGTATGAAAGTCATTTAAGTATTCAATTACCAAATTCATTCTGAAACCAAGTCGTACAAAGATTACGCTTGTCATTATCCATGGACAACCAGGATAAAACTTATTTACATTAATCTCAACTTCACGGACTCTAACCTGATATAGATCACAAGCTAACTGCCCTTTGCCCTCTGAATCGATTGGTGACTCGAAGGTTCAGTCATTATTGATGGCCTTCAAAGAAAACCATAAGTTCTAGTGAAAGCCATTACGAGGCACAGGATAAAACATAATCACACCAAGAAAATTAATTTAAAAGATAAATTAGTCGGAGAAAACGTATTGAACCATGATGTAAAGCTATTTGCACAAGCTATTAATGTTATTCTTTATACCATGCTAACACGGAAATATTAATATCTCTAATCGATTACGCCCTATGTGTTCCATATCATATGTTTATCGTAAAAAGTGCCTTGCGTTGTCTAAATTCACGCTTCAATTTATTTTGTTTTATCTAACTCTGATGTAGCTATATAGCAGTTCATCCTTTACTCGAAAAGTCGTTATTTTATCTCATGAAATTGATAAAAAGGGTGACAACTTTAATTGGTACCCCGGAGGAGTTTAGGTTCTTTCCTACTTTGTAATATTCTCAACTTCTATTGGTCAATTACGATCAGGTGACCGTGCGTTATCCCGAGATAAACTCACTGTTATTCATAAAAGCACGCATGTTATAGGCTACTCCATTGTACTCATGGTTGTGCTGTTTTAATGAAGAGATATTTGCAAACGACCTGTTACTTCTTTTTAGTCTTTTAAGTGGAAATATTTTTGTGTACGAACAGTGACGTAGTCGGGAGATCCACCCCCGCCCATGACCCAACCTTGAAATGCAAGCAAAATGCACCTTAAATAGCGGTTGTCTCTCTCCCCTTGGACACTTTTTCATCATGTCGTGATCCAAGCCCCCCCCCCCTCCACAGTTCGGGCTACGTTACTGGTATGAATGGAAAGGATATATTGTTTTGGATCATTAGAGCACGTGGCATGCTATATAGAGTGGGTGCGCGTGGACTCCGCCCTCCTTTAGCTTACACATCCGACCTGTGCTATAATGCATGTCCCATTGTTTTCAACCATTTAATTGATGAATCAGTCAGCTGTGTCTACATACAAATCTTAGCAGCTAGTAAATTCAGCTATTTGTGGGGTCCATAAGTCTTAAATATATTTTTATATGAAATCTTAAAGCTTCATATTCAGTATAATTGAGGGAATCCAAGGGGTATTTCAGTGAACAATAATCCATGATACAGGTTAGCAAAGAATCTGAAAGATTGAAGCTGATGGTCCCCACTTATATGTCCGACTAAATCAAACCATACCTTAACTGTTCGGATTCATCTATAGAATGTAAATGATCACTGACTCTCCCAATAATCCGTGGGTTGACTCTTTGTGAGTGTCCTTTCTTGATATTTTGTTTGTGACATTCCTGCGAAAAGCAGTCGTCAAGAGATATTTTTAGAATTTTTAAGTGAATGCTTTTTTCGTTAATTATGAAGTCCGAGAGCAAAGGGAAAGTTAAAATTACTACAGTGATTTCGGAATCAATTTAACATTTCCAGGTTGCTTTCGTAAGAAGTGACGTAACGGTGCCGAGAGAAGATACATCCGGCGGTGCTGTGAAATGAGATTGAAAAAGATTGAAAATAATTTTTCTCCACATTTCAGGATAGCAAAGAGTTCACACAATCCCGGCTATTTTAACAAGGCTACGTATTAAAATTAAGCAATACACCGGTGCACTAAATACCTAGTTATTATTCTAGCTTTAAACCAGTTTTTCCGTCAATATGAATAAGAATGTCCAGTTAAAGTAACCAGGATTGTATGCGAGACATACTGACTGCTAACCAAGAATCTGTTGAAAGTTTACCAGGATATTTTTGGAATATAATTTCTCTTCTGATGGAGATTCACTATGTAGCAGTTAAGTTTCATTTGTGTGCTTTATATTTTGTACCAGGGGTAACATGTAGCCTGAGTTTCACTGCAATATAACTCACGTTTCTAACTTCTACGGTAAACTTATGCAGCCACAGGTGGCATCACCTACTTCCTGTCACGAAGACGGCTGCGGCATTCTCTCTTGTTTTTATAGTTAACCTATCAATAATGAATTATTTGGCTAAGTTGCCATACTTAAGATCGTCCGACGCTTTGGAACATGAATCTATCTACTCTCATGTGAATGATGTAAAATATCAACTATATGCGAACAGCCACAGCCATCCATCGTTTGTAGTTTAAATGACGTCACACTTCGCACGGAGACATCGGCACAATATTAACAACTCACCTGCAATTTATTTAAACTGTGGATCTGTATAGTTTACTCGACCTTGCGAATCTAAGTTAACAATTCGAGTTTATCATTTAAGTTACATCTAACAGCTAAATGACATGATCATGTGAATATATGATTATTTATGAATTTAAAGGCTTGAATCTTCTCAATCTCTTAGTTAGGAATCAAAATCAGAAACTAAAGTTCACATTTTCTTTGGTTGCAATGCAGTTTGATATTACAAATATACTTAGAATAAGCCATTAACATTTAGGATTTCTATAAAGGCCTGATCCCCTCACCCCAAACAGGTATAATTATCCCAAACTACTTTCTTAAAAAGGGTTTAAGGTCACATTAAGTTTTGATATGTTAGAGAGGTACCTATTCTAAGCATTTTGGTGAAATTTGCATTGAAATCCGATGTGTAGTTCTCAAGATATGAGCAAGTAAATTTGTCACATTTTCAACAAATAGTGAACTTGAAGCAAGCACATGTGACATCATGTCCCCACATTAATGAACAGTCTTTTGTTTTTCTTTAAACTTTACAACTAATTTTCTCCTAAACAGTCCCATATTACCAAAATGTAATTGCGTAAGTCGCATGAGAACTTTTCAAACTTTGCCATTCTCATAGGGAGTTCCTTTTTCTATTAACGTCGAGGTCAACCCAACAGTCCGAAAAACAAAGGGAAACAAAGCATTCCTTGTCAATGTGAGGAAGTGATATAATCTCTGCTGCCCTCAATTTCACTTTGGAACACAAATCTAGTACAGTAACTTCATTTGCTGATATCTCGAGAAATAGATGTCCGATTTGAATGGAAATGTCGCCACAATGAGTAGATTTAGTTCTTCTTTCACATGTAAAAATTAATTTTGTGCTTAAACTCCCCCTTTAAGCCCCTCCCACAACTGTTTCTAACTTATTTATCCTCATTAAGAAAAATTATCCTCATTTTATTGCTTCAGAGTGAATATACAATGTCCCAATGTGTAATCACAACACTCACAGTACAATAAAGGCTGTGTTATATGAGCTATGGTACTTTGCATTGTTTGAAATAGCTGTCAATCAAAGAGCTGAGTCAATTGAGAATTTCTGTCAACCCCTACAAAAATTGTAGTTTGGGATGAGAGGATTCGTCCTTTAAATAAAATACGTGTGATATAGGGTCAAACATTACGTCAGCCTCAAAATTATTTCACTGCAACCTCGCCTTTCGTATATGTACTCCATCGCTCTAAACCAAAGTCATAACGATGACGTTAAAGCAAGGCTGAGTGAGCTCTGTGACGTCATCATGAACGACAAATTATCATAACAGGCCAAAAACAGACTTCGTTTGTTGACTTCCAATCCCTCATTTCCTCACGATAGCGACTCATGTCTCTCCATCAATAGTACTTTTTGAAGAGATACTGTTAATAGAAACAAAAAATAAAAAAACTAATTTTCATCGAGTGCCGTGATATTCAAGTTGAAAACCATTTTTCGTGGTATACGTATGACCGCAATTAGAAACAAAGGTCGACGTCACGTACACCACCTCTTAACAGGTACCGTAATCTAATACAGTATAAAAACGTGTTTTAACATGTTTAGCGGTTAAACACTAAATATTTAGCAATTAAATATGTGCAAAAGCAATAATGTTTAGAAACTAGACACGTGTTTTCAGCATCTAAACGTGTTTACAAAGTGATCCTGGCAAAATGTGTTTGGAAAAAAGCTTAATTTTTAGACACCTTTTAAAGAGTATTCTTTTCACTCTCCTTTCAAGCAGTATGCTGTACGTGAATGTTGTGTTTACACGTAATGGTGAAAATCAACTATAATTGTTAAGTTTACATGTATTCCAGTCAACGCAGTGCTTCGTGCGCAATGTTCGTAGACGATATTATCCAGTATTTTCTCTCCTTGTCGAGAAACTAAAAAATGACTCTGCAGACTTGACTTATTGTCTACATATCTTATACAAATAGCTCCACATGATCTTCAATGAAAACTTTATGAATCAATCTAACTGCCATTTACACAGTTGCCCACGAAACAGTGGAACTACCGTGATATGATACACCGATTGCTCAAGGGGTTGCCTCCCTCTTTGTACGAACTCAATTGACATCACGTTATGAGGCTTAAAAGATAAATGCCAGTTAGAATCAAGGATAAAAATTTTCTTGTATGCATTTCTAATATCTGTCTTCAGCATCGTTTGGACGGAACCTTCTCTTAAATGTTTTTGTGACATTTTAGAAGTATTTGTGATCAATTCAAGCCGTCGTACACAGCCTCTTCGGCAAAGGTTCTCCAATGAAGAATATAAACAAAGATAAAAATAGGCACGTTGTGATGTAGTTGAGGGAGATAACAATATTACTGCAATGTTAAATGTCCTTTAAACATTGATATAACTTCTTCAAAAGATGCCATTTTCCTCAACCAACTGGTTTAAGTACTAACATACGAGTAAAACTATGAAATTCAGCTCAAGGGACCCAAAATTATGGAAGAAACACGATACAGTTCGAACTACAAAAAATGTTTGACCTTTTCGGAAAATGACAACGTCAAGGGGCTTAATGGATTTACAAACACGAGACTAACGTGAACATTAAACGCAATTCTCGGTTTTTTAAGTTCACCTGAAAACAAAAAGTTCGTAATGGGTATACCTTTGTGTCAATTTGTCCTTACGTCAATAACCGATGGAGTCACGTTTTTATTATATTTCACTCGATTAGGATAATTCGTAAAAAATAATGGAGTTTTATCACGGTCGACCCTTAGAATGTCAATATCGGAAATCTTTATTACGCTGCCGACAGAAAACAGCGACACACTCATTACACATGTATGTCTTACGAAGTAGAAGAAATGTTAATTAATATAAACACGCGTGAATGAAAATAATCCGACGTGAAAAAAATTGTAACCCTCTCTCTAATTCTTGCCAAGTTTATAGCGGTTTAAAGCTGCATTCATCCACAAAGGTGATGCCTTGCCATACATTTTCTTAGATCATAACTAACAATAAGGCTTGTATAACCTCTTTGAATTGTGCCTTCCCAATCAATAAAACGAAATGAAATTAATCTAAATATTTGCCTTCTGCTACCCCTGACGCACTTAGTATTTCCGCCATTTCTCTAACAAAAATTCGTTGTTGACATTTTGCCCCGCATGTGCACGAAATCTATTCTGAGTGGAATGTTGCTTCAAGGGCCACGTAGAACAGAAACATAAACATAGAAAATAAAGATAGAATGTACACTTTTTTGCTAATCTGCATATTTTGTGGTGGTATTGTTTTAATTTATCAACATCTCTTTGTATTTAATATTCAGATTTATTGGAGGAGTGGCGAACTAAGCCTCTTTTAAATATTTAATCCTAGGTACTATTCCTGTTTGGCCGCCTATAGCAGCCTAGGAAAAAAAATAAAGGAACAACGAGTGGATGACTTGATTTCAAGGAATTAACGACTTTTCCCATCCAAGAGTAAATATTGATGACATTTCGTGTCATTATTTATATCCCTTTTGCACAACCGTGTTATTTATGCTTCAGAAATGAAGTCAGTAATTTAGAAACGTGATGTATATATTTATATGAAAATATAGAGATTGATCAACCATGTGGAACTAGATTGAATATTTAACCAGAACGGTTGAGGAACAAGTCAGATAAACGGATTCAGTTCTAGAGGTGACAATATTGCTAAGTATATCCTCTTTCTAACAAAACGTCAGGAAAGAGTCAATTATATTCACGGGTTTCCATTCCCGTTAGAAAAGGACCATCGTGCCACCAAAAATGATACTTCATAGACCGTTTACAATATTATTGTACTTGAAGCAGTACCCTACATCGCTTATCTCCGTTGTCACGCATATTATAGCAACGGATCATTTGGGAACTGAAACTCCGAAACACGAACCCGTTCACATGATGTCCAACGTGAATTGTTCCTTTAAATTAGATTGTCCAAAGTTAAAGATCAGTTCCATTTCTCCTAACCTACTTACTTAAGTCCCGCCCATAATTGTCTAGAACTAATCCTCATGCAGATATAACGTCACTTTATTTCTTCTTGGTAAGTATACAAGACTTTTGGTCAAAATTTATGTCAGACCATAAGACAGAAGTCATTGATATCTGTCAATTAATTGGTGCAGTTGATTTGTTAGCAGAGGGTTTTTTAACAGGGCTTTTACGACGAGGTTCAGTAGTTCCACCACCTGTTGCATTGTTATTCTCCAAAATGACGTCGACGTGTCACCAATGCAAAATGTCTATAGAACTGGATAACACAAATAGACAGTTGCACTAAGATGCATTCACGGCCATTAATAATCTTTTCAGATAAAGATGTTTATTCTTTGTCTTACAAGATCCTGTCAGACCCCCTCAACTAGCAAATGAACTGCACCAATTAATTGACAGGTGTCAATGACTTCTGTCTTACGCCAGGTCTGACGTAAATCTTGGCCAATTACTTTTCACCAGGCCACTTCATTTTATTGAATTGAATTGTTTGAATTAGATTGTACCAACAATTTCCAAGGAATGGAATACACACGCAAACTTAGTAGCAGTCACTTCTAGTTTTTCCAAAATGACGTTCAGTTTGCAGTGTCAATTTCGCAATTGTCTTGGCTGCTCGAGCATTGCCCAATCTGAGCCTCCACATTAGGATGACGTTGTTGTCGCAAGTGTTTCATGAACTTAAACAGAAACGATCTGTACATATTCGTTGCAAGGCCACTATTCTAATACATTTGTAAGAGTATTGTTCGGGAATTGCTATTAGATGGGACACACTCTTAACTCGAAGTGACACTTACGAAGCGTAGTAATTTTGTAACTAACATCATAGACATTTTCTTACAAGTATCAAGAAAGCCGACAACAATATCTTAAGTAGTTCTGCTACTCGGATAAGTTTCGTGAGGATTGAATTTTTGTAAATTAATGCCATAATGGTGATATGACCAGGCAGTGGCGTAGCCAAGAGGGGAGGGGATGGGGCCTAAACGCACCAAATTTCAGCACTGTAAACACAAATTAGTCAAACAGTGCCTGAATCGACCAATCACGTCAGTTAATATTTATTAATATTTGACCAATATTTGTCCCAGTTGAATTAGTTTCTAACAAATATTAAGTCTCCTTGACTAAGTTTCGACTGATATTGTTTTGTCCATTACTACGAAATTTGTCAGATATCATCACAAATTAGTCAAATATGAGTGACTGTTACTAACGTGGTAAGTCAATTCAGACACCACCCGACTAATTTGTGTTTACAGTGAAGTACTCCAAGAATTTCAAGGTCATGTGTCTAATTTCTAAATAATACTGAAGGACCTTTGTTTTAGCCTCCTTAAAATGTGCCCTGCCCAGTTATGAATTTCTAGCCACGGCACTGTTTCCAAGAAGCCATCGGGGAGCTCTCCGATACGACAATATGTTAGCACCGTATGCGTGAAGAGTCAATCATTATTCAGCCGAATTGGAGTTTTTTTTTTAAGGGGGGGGCCAAATGATCGGGTCATTTAAACTTTCCTTCGTGCATTAATGACATGTCATATAGCTGTTTGAGCTTAATCTTATTCAAAAGAGCTTTTGAAATTGATTATCATTACATAAAATTTTACATTCAATCTCATGCGTATAGAGGAAGTATTGTAGCATCGTAAAAGCATCAAACTTCTGTCTGTTCTTTGTACCATTGAAAGGAAATAGTGACTTATCAGTGAAACCCTGATTACCAGACTTTGCGGATATGCACTGTGTTACCAAAAGTATTCTTTGTAACCCCGATTACCCAGCTGTGGGAATAAACACTGTTTCACCAAAGTGATTTACGTAGTGACTAACATACTAGCTGTAATGCTGTTATTAATATGGTGCAAAGTACTCAGTCACGCCCTGACTTATGTCAACTTTTCAGATAAGATCAGTAAATTTGAAGGCAAATCTGTCATTCTGTTATAAAACAGTTGAAAATGCATTCACTCCAGTTTGAATGAGTGTAGTATCCTATATCATAGAGGGCTTTTGAGAATCATGTGAAAATATTTTTCTCACTCGGTTGTAAAATTTATAAAAAAAATCACTGCTTGAACTACCCTCAATATGCAGTATCTATGTCATGAAATATCACGTTTGAAATTTGGAAGAGTTTTAAGAGGAAACTTGTGAGACTTAGCTGTTGTTCGAGTGTGGGAAAGCTATTTTTGCCTTTTAAAGTGGAACTGTGTTCATGCATAGCTTTTCACCCCAGTGAACTCTTTCTCTCTCTCTCTCTGGTAATTGTATATGACACTAAAGGAACGAACATGACCGATGCCAGTTGTTTTATTTAAGAGCACTGTAACATAGTTTCACCATTAAACTAAATTTAAATAATTCGCCGTAACAAACCGTCGATGAGTGTATCTTCACCCTGGGTCATAGTAATCAGTTTTGCGGTTTTAAGTCGAAACCTCTCGCACTTGTCATTCAATGCGATATGAATAACACGTTCAGTTACCTGGTATTTTGAAAATATATATTTGTTAACAATACCTCGCTATTTAATTTATGTAAAGTGGTTCGTGTGTGGTGTTTAAATCACAGCTACTTACCATTATTAAGATGCATGAAAGTCGAAACTTTGCTCTAAATTGAATTCGTTTTACCATTTATACGTGACCAATAATGCGTAAGATGAGATTGTTATTATTCATACGTTAGTTGAATACTTCAAAGATGTTTCTATAGAAACGATGTCATCCTGCAGGAGTGCCATATTATTTGTTTACAAGTTTGTAAGGAAATGCATCACAGTTAGTTACAATTTGTTAAACATCATCAAAGATTTTGGAAGTTTGAAGTGAAAGTGGGATTTGTTAGGAAGAATGCCATCATTACGTAATCATATACGTAAGCTTACCATATCTGTAAGAAAAGTTTACTATAGTATTGCTGCACATGGTTCGGAGCAAGACGAATTTTAAAGAAAAAAAAAAATTTCAAGCCTTTGTGATTGCTTTCCAACCAGGGATTATGTCATGTGCATGAGCCCATAAAGGGCCCATTAAAGTTTGCTCCGAAGATTTTTAAGATTCCCCCTAGAACAGGGCGTACTTTTTGCCCTGTGGCATCATATGCATAATGTCTATTTCACAGGTTTTCCCTTAGTCTGATAATAATTCATAATCACGCTAAATGGATTTCACATAATTTGTAAAACAGTGTACGTTGGGATTGCCTCTTAGACTGTTCATTCAGTGCCTAAAACTTCTTAATAGTCGAGAATAACGATAAATTTATACCTGTGTACGCGTTTTGTGGTGTAATTATGCCATTACCGACTTAAAGTCAAATATGGTATTGCCTTATCGGGCCATCCTATTAGGTTGTCTGTTTGGACCAAAGACGGAACGGCTTCAGCCATTGTAAAATGATATTCTACTACTATATCCAATGCATGATAAAAAGACTGTCTTCACATCCTTCACAACATTTCGAGTGAAATTTACAAAATACTTAGAAGTTGTGTTGTATGTTATATGAACATGGTTATTTGATGTAAAATGCATTAAAAACCAGAAAATTGCCGCAATTTTCTTTAAAATCCATCACAGATTGACCATTTTACATTGTTTTTCCTGACTTACTAATAATGCATATAATCATGAACTCAATATGCAAATATCGTGATGTCTATGGAGGGGCATACAAAATATGGCTAATGTGGTCCTTTGTTTTTGCAACCTTCATTCCAAGGTCAATTTTAACATTTGTACTGTATGTCCTGAAGGTTTTTTTTTTTTTTGAAAGATTTACTTGTGTCCTTAAAAGTCATCAGCATCAATTAACAAATTACAAACTATAAATTTAACTTTCTGATGGGTGATTAAGAGGTAACTTATACAGGTTACTTAAGAAATGTCAACACTGTGCGTAACTCCACATCATTATCTTAGCATAAGTAACAAGTTAGTCTAGAAAAATTCAAATTTTAAAGATGTTTATCTTTAGAACCGTAAACGATATATGATGCTGACATAATTCCTGATGATTTTCACCAAGAAAGCTTACATGCTTACACCTTCACTCCCAAGTAAATTCAGGGCTTTTTGCTGTTATGTCAATAACTATCAAAATCATCCAAACCCACGTACAGAGAGTTGCATTAAGGTCATGTGTAACCAGGCACGTAGCCACGGGAAGGGGGGGGGGGCACGGGGGTACGTCCCCTTAAAAATTGAAAGTATGGGTTGAATTTCTATTGCTATGGAAAAATGGAACACACATACAACTTGAGAAACCTACTGCTACCGCACATATTATCCGTCATGCCAATGTGTCATCTGTAACAGTGAATTTATGGCAGAAAGTCTACCATTTTGCATCTTAACCCTCTCAGATAGGCAAAAATTTCCCCTCTCCTTAGACCACTCCACAGGACGGCGATCACTAACCCGTTGTCCCCCCCCCCCCCAACGCCGGAGCCCCGGCTACGGCCCTGTGTGTAACGATTATGCAAAATTCGTCGAAGAAGAAAGAACAAATAAAAAAATCTGAATAAATCAACAAATAGAACAGATGACGACAATATCCAATTGGGGCGATTCCGCTTTTGTAATAAAATAGAATTCAAGTTTTCAAGTATCATCTCTATAGAAACGTAAGCAACGATGTTATAAATTTAGCTGTAATACCGCTTTTTGCAATAAAATTCAAGTCTTTTCAAGTACCATCTCCGAAGAAACGTAAGCAACGGTGTTATAAATATATCTAAATGTCCCTTTTCTCCTTCTTTGGTACTGAAAGGTAATTACCACATTGCACCTGCCGTTTTAAACCTTTTTCTACATAGTCGTAGTAATGACGGTTTATTTCCTTTCTTAACCAGGTATCAAACGTCACTAATCGCATTTATATTAGGTATGCATCCTTATATATGGACGTAGCTGGTAGTTATAAAACGACACAAAGGGTTAACATGATTCGATTAATATATAACTAACTATCCATTATTCAACAAATTTTGTTTTACATTCATGTACCCGGAGGCTGTTTTCTCAGTTGTGTTAAAATGTCTTCGGCAAATCCGTCTTTACCAATTGAGACTCAATGGAAGCATGTTTTATTTTTCTGAAAGAACCTTTCATAATAACCAAAAATGATTGAAGCTGTGTAAGTTAGTTTTTCCTCCCTGTAATGTTGGGAAGATATTTCTAGGTATGAGGACATTTTCCCCAAGGATTCCTCTAAC
This sequence comes from Holothuria scabra, assembly GCA_037179385.1. Taxonomy (NCBI): domain Eukaryota; kingdom Metazoa; phylum Echinodermata; class Holothuroidea; order Aspidochirotida; family Holothuriidae; genus Holothuria; species Holothuria scabra. The sequence continues at coordinate 77,593,764 of CM074180.1, forward strand.
AATTTTAATCTAAAAATTTTGGCTTTATCATCTTACGTGTATGTATAACCTGTTCATCTTAAAAGTCGCAGAAGAAAATGAAATCAGAAAACTTATGTCAGTAAAACTATCCTCATGATAATTCAAGAAGTACTGATGTTTTTATTATACCATGTTATCTCAATTTGAAGCCCAAAACATGAACCAGGGCGAGAAGAGTTTTCCAAGATGAAGAAAGTGAAGGAAAAATGTATATTGTCATACGGATGAAATGATACAAGAGTAAAACAACATTTTGATATTTATGAATAAATACTCCGAACTTGAGTAGAAATTAACCGAGTACACTATTTTATCCGGCATGCACTCTACAAACAAGAGTGAACTCTGTCACTCTCTAATAGTTAGAGTGAAAAGTGTGAAATCACTCCATTATAGTGTGAATTCGCTCAAAGAACTGAAGAATAGTGAAATTCACTTCAAAAAGAGTGACAGAAACTCCAATAAGAGTTAACATTCACTCTTTAACGAGTGAGTCCAGGGATAACTCTTATTCAGAGGCAATTCATCAACAGTGAAACGCAGTGGTTTAGCCCCTGGTGTGGTTTTGAGGGTTGAAACCATCCCCCGTGACCAAACCTTGCAATGCAAAAAACACCTAAAATAGCGGTTTTTTTCTCTCTCCTCTTGGACTTAACCCTCATGTTGTGCCCCTAACCCCCCCCCCCCCGACACGATTCTGACTACGCTACTGGTGAAATGCCACTCTTCAGAAGTGATTTTCACTCTTCTTGGAGTGAATTTTGTGAATCTTGTTCGGAGTGAACTTTATGACTTTTACTCTTCTACGATTGAAATGTCACTCTTCCTATCTTATCCGACATTGCAATATTGTAATGATATATAGGTTATCACTCATTTCTGTAAAATGAAAAATAGACAAGACATGTGATGGATGTTTTTCTTGAGTAAGAAGAAGAGTTACCTTTTAATATGTCATTGTTTTATTTCAAAATACTTGAGAGTGTTATTCAAGCTGAGCAAATCGAAGCTTAAAATTTGCTCCTCTGTTAGATCGTAAGGTTTAAAATATTGGAGTTTATATCTAAAAGTGTGGAATTAGTGACCAATCGGAGGATCATTTGGACACTAATTCCCTATTTTTTATTAAGTTTAACTCTATTAGACTAATTTCAAATCTATTAATTTAAGAGAGTTTGTTTAAAGGAAGCATTAAAAAATGTCACATAATCTATTCCGTCTAGACTATTGTGATGCTTAAAGTTGTGATGGACCTTAAGTCAAGTGGATGTTTGACGAAGTTCGTCCTTAAAGAGCTTAAGTAGTTAACCTCGATACGTTTCAAAACAAGTATATTTTTACAAAACTGATATTGTCTCCAATTTCACTTATAAGTACCATTTTTTATATTTCAGGACCTAACTATTGCATATTTCTGGTATACCAAGCATTGAATCTTCCTAAAGTTAAGAATAGAATGAGAAAAATATTGTCACATGAACCTTAAGAGCCATTCATGTGATAAAATAGTCTAGTATCTTAACCCTTTACCGTTGTGCTCCAGTCGGCGGAAAAGCAGACGTAGCACGCCCCGTATCAACTTCCGTAGGTTACTGACCCCGTGACCTTAAACTATTGTCCCTCTCGTTGTTGTGGCCGAATTTTCGGGTAGCATATGCAGCTATATAACAATATAAACCACGTATCACGGACCGTGATTTGCTAACAATATTGCGTGGGAAGGGGAGGGGACAGGTCTGAAATATCGCAATCGTCTTATCGTCCGAGACGGGTACAAATTTTTTCGGACAACCGCTTTTCCTCTTTGAAGTTTTCAAATGAACAAGTTGATTTAATCTGTAATTTACTAGCTTAACTACATCTGCAGGGAAGAATTTTGTAAACCTGCTCTTGAAAAGCAGGTTTTAAGACAATAATGGATTACGATTCCATTGTCGCGGAGGCTAAGGCAAGGGACTTTAGTCCCCAGCTTTTTTGGAGGAGTTTTTGCCGCCTTAAAATGATATTGTATTGTTGAACATATTGGGTTACTTTGTTGATAAGCCTCCCACTTCAAAATTCGATCTGCCGCCCTTCCGTTCACGATTGAAACATAGAGTGAAATGGAAGAGTACAAAATAAAAGTGAAATGTTTATTTTCCATGAGAGAGACATCAAACACAACTGTTGTACATCACATTTTACTTTCATTTGAACAAACATTTTTGTCGGACAACCTCAATTCTGTTCATGCTTGTCCGATGAACAGCCTAAAAAGTTCTTTAAAATCATCCCGGGGTATTATTTCGTTTCCAAAACAAATCTCAAATCTCAAATATCTGAGATTATGTCCTCTCACCCCCTCCCTTGATCACTCCCATGCCAAACATCATGATCTATCATTTCACATACGGTACTATGCAAGATGATGTACAATATTATAATATAAAGGTTAGTAAAATGTCATCACTGATCGAAAAGATATATCAATTGTTTACTGTAAAATGGATCAATTAATTAGCTAAGATTGAATATCTTAATACAATACCTCGTTATTCAGAATGTAGAAAAAAATGAGTAACGATGTTACAAAAAAGACATTTAGGTGACAATTCGTTCTCAGTTTTCCCAATTTCTTCAATTACTCATATATCAGATCAAAAAAATGACGTATTTCTTTTAACAAACATGTGTTACATTAACGGTGAACAATTAACTAGTCCTGTCACATCAATCTTCCCAACGAACATTCTTTTGTCTACCCCTTAAACCGAAAAATTGACTGAATCTTAAAATGAATGTTCTCGTAAAACATTCGTAAATACATAAACAACGTTGCTGAAATGAAATTAGTCACGAATAATCGTATCGGGAGAAAGTGCTACAAACCGTCGTACGTGACAAATGTCAAATTAGTAATGACACTATCCAGTTTTCCCCCTATATTCAGCACATTTTGCTCAAGGATGCTATCGGCAGAAGAGTGTTCACTATTTTGAATATTTGATCTTTTGGAGAGTTTTGGTTCTTTACTTGTGAAAGTTTTTCAAAACGTTTTGGTATTGGGTGTTGAAGTGAAAGATGGAGGACAGAATAGTGTTCTCTTTACAACTTTAAGCAATTTGCAAATGGAAGGGCTGCGATTTGTTGTGGAGGGGGATGAGGCAAGCCCGTTACCAACGGGGGGGGGGGCAGGGGGAAATCCCCCTAAATTTTTCCGCCCCTTAGAGACTGAAGTTTGCCGTTGACTTGATACATTTTTATACATTTTGCCCCCTGGAAAGTTTTCGCTCCATTCGAAAAATTTTCGAACCCCTTTGGTAACTTGTCTGGCTGTGGGCCTGGGAAGAGGGGCAAATTACCTCATTACGTCAATGACTCCTTTTCTATTGAAGTTTTCACTTGAAATTTAGATTCCTATAACTCATTCCGGAAGAGTGATTTATCTAGAGGCTTTAAAGAGTGAGTTACTACCATTGTAGACACAACTCTGCATCACAACTATTGTGTCTGTTAGTCCAGGGAGGTCTGGTTAGTTCAGATTTTAAGACTAAGCGGGAAATTTATGGTTAGTAAATTCACAGAAGAGCGATGGATACTATAGAATATCAAATCATTTATCGGATTCATCAAAGTTTTCTTTTTTCTGTATTCCCCGGTACTATACCGGTATCAGTTTTGTCCAATCCACCTTTTATCTAACAACTCATGGTTTTGGCACAAAGTATACATCAAAACAATCACAAACCCACAAAATAGGTCGAAAAGATTGCTATATCGCATTATATTGGCAGGCGTAAGTTTTATTTTTTATAACACCGAAAATTATTTTCCTATTACAATTTCCGCCCTTCCAAAAAGATAAGTTCGCCTCCCCCGGCGGACCTTTCATCGATCAGATTCATTCATTTCGCCCAAACGTTTTACAAATTTCATCAATCGTTTTGAAACGTGGTCTTGCTGGGAGTTACTTGATTAAATCAAATTTTTTCTGAAAAGATTCATCTTTTGTAGCCTACTTAATGAATTTATACATTCATGGCGATAGATTAATCTAGTTGCATTGTCGTTAACCTTTAAAAGTTTAAATCATAGAAAAAGCAGATAAGCAGATATGGAGACCAAAATACACTTGATGTCTTTCGCACGTTTACCAAAGTGATATCTTGGGTTGAATTCGAGAACGAAAATCGCGGAGGCACCAGTCCACGTTATCTGCAGCACGCTCGTGGCTAGTGAAAAGACCAATGCGGATTTTGTGACGACAAGAAGCTCAGTCAGTGCCACGGAAAGACCACTCAATAGAGATCGATGTTACAATTTTTGAGTATTTTTCTTCTTATGGCAACCCTTGTAGCGTTCCCTTGATCACCATCTATCTCTATGTTTTCAATTTGAAGGTTAAAGGCATAATCCTCTTGCCCCAAACTGTTCCATTTCTCCTAACTTACTTACTAACCGACTGCACGGTAGTTATTGGAACATCGGACTTACAGTTGGGAGGTCGAGAGTTCGAACCCTTACCGGTTACACTGTTATACAGAGGACTTAAAAAACGGAACCTATTGCCATTGTGCTTGGTGCTCAGTTTAAGCAATGGAGTAGGGAAAAGAAGTCAGTGAGCCACAACTGGAAAAATGCCGGCTCTACTTGAACCAATTGCTTAGAAAGTGGGGCGTAAAATCCCATTTAAACCCAACCAACTTACTTACGTCCCTCCCACAATCATGTTTGAAACTTATCCTCCTTTAGACACAGTTTCAGTTTGTTGCTTTAGGGTGAGTACATAAGTGTGTGATCATTAAACCAGTGACTCGTACTCATGATTTCAGAATTTTAATGACTCGGCCAGATGAGTCGATTTTCCCCACTAAGAAAGCACAGGGACTCAAGTCAAGTGACCTCGAGTCAGACCTGAATCCTATAAAGTTGAAAATTGCCCGACCGGTGACTCGAAGCCTCTGGACTCGACTACAACACTGCAAAATGCTCTCAGTGTATTACATGCTGTACAATATGAGCTATGCTACTCTGTATTTTTTAACTTGCTGTTAATCAAAGAACTGTGCCAATCGAGAATTTCTGGTGACTGCCAAAAAATTTGTAGTTTGAGTGAGAGTTGACTGTCTTTAATAGTTGTGTGGTTATTGTGTGATGGCAAAAGAAGAAGAAGAAAGAAAGAAAAAAGATGTGCAACCAACGTGCAACACTATAAATATAAAGGACTTCAATAAGCCAGTTCGGTAATTCATTTTGGTGGCTATGTACATGCCCACATCCTCCAAATCGTCTGGACAAACAAACCATTCCCGCATCTAGAACACGTTTTCCAAAATTTGAGGTTTTTATGACAATTTGGTGGAATAATTCTTCCTTGGTCCATCCATAACATAAGGCGGGATCTCAAGTCTTTTCGGATTGAAAATTTGCATTTTAATCTTCAGTAAATACACTTAGACAGTATTGTATGCACGTTCTGACGAAAAAGGGAACACCGTATGCTAAGTGTTGAGCTCGCTTGATATCCCACGCTGTGCCACACTATTTCGTGCACCAACGAATTACCTAACTAGCTTATTACCTGTTATTCTGTACTATGTGAATTTTAAAAAATATATTCGTATCATCCGGCCATATTTCTCAAACCTATGATCGTTTGTTGTATAATGGAGCCATTGCGTAATAGTTCCATAGAGTCCAATAGCCTCTGAAAGAGTTGCCATGGCAACCTTCTTCTTTGTAAAAATGGCTTAAAATCGCTGTTAATTTACAGAACACAGAATGAAGAGAAAAATAAATATTACAGAAGATTTCTTGTAAAAAGTATACAGAACTTTTCTGTAATCCTTATCGTATCTCTTTATTTTGTTGTTATGTAAATCTAGACCCCCAAAATCTGCCGTATTTTTTTCATATTTTGTGGCACAAGGCCTTTGAACTATGCCATCGAGACGTTATCAAATAAAGGCTTAGGTTCCATAGCTATTCATAAATGACATTTGTTTACTCATACAAGATTACTGGGAATTCTTTTTCTTCTGTCTTTGTGAGAAGTTGAACTGCGGTCTAATGATTCACTTTCGTCTGTTAAATTGGCGTCAACGACTTTACTACATAAATCAAAAATAAACATTTCGTACTTTTTACAACCCTATCAATGAAACCCTAGCCCACCTGTTTCAGATGTATTCCTAATCATCCATCTCCGAGAAATGTTAGCTATAACTTTTCGGTAGATTTTCTTGAAGCTTACATTTTCTTTCTTTTGAACCAATTTATCAAGTTTCACAGATTTACTGATAACGTGTAAGATCTTTTTCTTGAAAAGTGCAACTGCCCAGTCATGAGGTTATTTGAATAAGAATCACTTCAAAATAGGCATTAGAAAAGGACCTGAAAAAACAATGTTTCACTATGTTGTAAAGCATGGTATGCGCCCTACATCTACCTTAATCATTTTTCTCTCTCAAGATCCCAAATCAGATCACAACATAAGATCACGACCCCAGATGCTCTTAAAAGAATTACAAATTCACTTCCGCCCTCACTTTTTCTACAACCGGCGATAGTTGCAAGGAAAACACTGTGTAGACTACATTTAACTTCACTAAGCAATGTATTTAGTTTAGCTTGTTGTCTATGGCAATGAAGAATTGCTGGATAAATGATATTTACCTTTTGGCAAATTTGTAAATGTTTTTTGAGCTTATTCGCTACCCCATAATAAGTGTTCCGCGACCATAATTGAAGTCGCGATCCCAGTGATGTTGGGAACTATTCTCCTAAACAAAACACTGTATGTTTAGGAAATAAATTTGCCAAGTTGATCATGTTTGCTCCTTGCCTTTTGCAGAATGCATACCTCTATCTCTAACATAAGGGTGATTCAATTAATAGGGGGTCAGTAAATATATATCTCCCTCTTTACATTGTGGTATATTTCACCTTCCCGTTGGCAGTGCATATAAGCATTGAAGAAGAGGATGATGGTCCCAATCACAAGCTTTATCATGGTAGGATTCATATTATAGAAATGTACTAAAAAATATAAATTTGCCTCTTATGATATCATATGCCAAAAACTGATTTTATGACGTATGCAAATGTGCACCCGACACTGTGACATTTACAAATTTAAGTATAGCGTTTTTCATTAAAAAATAATGTGTATAAACTGTATTTTAGGAATCATTTGAGTTTTACTTTGGAATATTCGCATCCCTGCGAATTCTATTGGTGCGTGATGAAATAGTAAACGGAGAGGAGATTCTCAGTGCAAAACTATGTGTAAATTTCCGGAGTATCACTGCAAATATTACTTACATATTATAAATAATATATATTATACACGTTTGTCAAAATTTTACCTGAAATATTTCAAAGTATCTTGATGTTATTAAGAACTATACATGGTAACTAAGAATGTTATTTTGTCAATTCAAACAGCTGTGTATTGTAGGTAAGTTTTGAGAACGACAGTATCATTGTAGCAAACGGGACACCTGAGGACACCAAGTAGATCATTCACAAGTCAGTCTTCTCTGTTATGCATTTCTATTTAATATATGACCATAAAGCATACCGTCCACTCGTCAGGGTAACACTGCAGACGTCCGGTTATGGGTATCTCTGCCTTTCATACACCCCGACGTCATGGAGCAGATAGCGACAAAACTGGCTTCACGAACCAAAAAAGTTTGGTTGGCCAATCAGGAATGAGAACGCTCATCTTATGTGAATATCCATATTACTGTGAGTTCTAAGGCAATGGGATAGCACTGCTGGAATGAAACGTCGTTTTTTTTTTTATTAAAACAACGTAATTTTTCGTTGAATTTTATTCTATCTGAGACGTTTAGAACATAAAATGATGTCTGCATACGCTTCACAAACCTGTTTCAATGCCTTGTTTAAGCATTATCGTGAATAACTTTTGACAATATTCGGGACAGACCTTTTCAGAATAAAAAAGTCAAATTTGTGTTCGCTGTCCCATTTACACAATGAGCATAGGTCTATTTTGAACGGTTACTTTTGTTAGAAATAATTGTTTTTTAACTTCTCACAACATTTACTTCTTCTCCTACACCCAAACATAGTATGAAACGGTAAAATTTACAGTTTGCATTTTAGATATGTAACTGAAAATTTTACCCAAATGTCACAAGTCGACCCTCTTTTTTACGGAATCACCCATAAAAATGACTCACTTTGATAGCCTGACAAAAAATTACACACACGCAGCTTTGTTTCCAAGTAGTCATGATTTTGAGTTTTTGTCAGTTATTTTGAAAAGCATTATTCAATGTGCGGTAAATCTTTTAAGATCCCGTCACGATCCTTAATGCCCTGCGTCTCTCGACCATAATTATAGCTTTACAGAGACGGGATTCATGGTTTGGAGATACGTATATCATTCATTCATAGCGACTGCTTATCACCGAGCACTGCATGATGATGCGTCTAAGGCGGTGCCTATAGGCGGTTTGCCTGCGTAGTAGACTGTAGGACATATTCCTTGTTCAGTCATATCCCCGCTAAGAGAGTAATAATCTCGTTTAGTATGCCGTCTTTATTTTGGAACTACGTCACTACTCAGCTCTTTAAAGCTGGTCTCTAAAATGGTTTCGTTACCGACGGAATTTTTGTCGACATCCATACATTCAATTGTAACAACCACTTTCGTCACAACTCCACTTTTGTCACAAAACCACTTTTGTCACAATACCATATTTTTCACAACAACACTTTTGTCATAGCACCACCACTGTCACAACACCACCACTGTCACAACACCCATTGTGTCACAACGCCTATTTTGCCACAACAACACTTTTATCACAACACCAGTTTTAGTTGTCACAACATCACTTTTGTCAAAATGATCTCCTACTTTTGTCAAATCTAGAGTACCACTTTTATCGTCCAATCATCACCCACTTTCGTCACAAGTTTTGTCATGACATGGAGTTTGTCTCTTTTTACAGGAATTGTAACAAAAATGAGCGACTGAGGTGACAAAACTCAAGAATTCCACTGTGATGAAAGTGGGTGCTGGTTGTTGCAAAGGTGGATGGGGATGAAAATGTGGTTTTGTGATAAAAGTTGTCACTTGCGGTCGCTATAACCCATATGATACAAGCAGACGGCGATTTATACAGGTCTCTGCTCTCGCACGAAATCAATCCAGCCAAAATGACTCTCTTGAACTTATCATTTGATCTTGCGGAATTTTCCTCAAGGCAAGTGCGATTGAATTTTCTTTATGAATCTCAATTAAATATTTTATGGCATTTTAAAGTTTTTGTAATGTACTCTTGCCTCAGGAGGAACATGTAAACTTCATCATTTACGACAGTTGTGCTAAAGCATGCATGAGCAGTTAAATTGATACAAAACTGAAACCATGGAACTGTTACTTTAAAAGCTCCCCGGATACACAATTGAGAAGTCGCTTTGAAAATCAACGAAATCCTCAGGAAATTTAACGAGAGTGAATCCTCTGTCAAAGCCCGTAGTAATCCGTCACATGCGGGGGAAACACTGTATGACTGTACATAACCATGCAACTACACATTTTGTTTGTCGCCAGCAATTTCGGTAATTGATCGCTTTACTTTCAAACTAATAATAGTCTAAGCATTAGCGATTCTTAACCCAGAGGGACTAATTGAGATTTTTAACTGTAATGTAAGTTGTCGTTGCGAAGAGATCAATAAAATGTGTCACAAACATCAAATAGAATACAGTGTGACTAGGAGAGTGGAAACTTAGCTGTTTCGCGGAGTTTCGGAAACGAAATATGCATGCACATAAAATTTTTAACCCAACCCGTTGGTGTTAAGTGATTCTTTGCGTCTTTTTCTGAAGAAAAATCGGAAAAAATTGTTTTATATGGGTTGTTCAATTGTAAGAAACGTACACGCAAAGAAACAGTTATTTTACCCCCACCCCTTTGTAAAGACGTTTAAATCCTAAACATGTTTAGCTATTGAACACTAAATGTTTAGCAACAGAACGTGTTTGAAAGGGACGTGTTTAGTAATTAGACATGTAAGCTTAGAATCTGAACGTGTTTCAAATTTTTTCACCTTAAAACCTTTTCAGAGTGTAGAGATGATAGTCATGGTTCACTGAATCGGTAAACGATTTTAGTGAGGTAAGATAGACCGGTATTTTCCAACTTAAAGCTAAGGATCGCTTGCAATTTGGGCAAGAAACTACCCATGTGAAAAGTCACTTTCAAATTGTAAGAGGTCAACATCGTCATGTATATAGGTTTAAATCCTATATCATAAGAGAATCGCATTAATTTTGATACCAATGCAGGGGGAATGGGGCGTTTTGCCCGCCATTGTCTCCCCCAGTTACTCCTGCGCGATCTTGTAGAGCCTATTATGGGACATTATACAACTTACACAAGCATTAGGCGGAAATATGGACATGTTTGCCGGGTTTTGAGGTTCAAAGTTCCAGAAATCGTTGGCCAGAAATGACGTAATGTGAAAATTGATGAACGTTTAACAGTGGCTGGTTTTGATTATGGTATGCGGAAGGCTTACCTGCGGAGCACGCTGTACGGCATATTCCTTTTTCATTCATATCCTGGTATATGCTTAGGAGCTGAGAAAACAAGAGTCCGCTCTACTGGGTAGAGGCTAGCCACAAAGCAACAATTAAAAGAAAAAAGAAAGCTAAAACAACAAAGTAAAGAGAAGTAATGGGCTGCATGTTCGCATACCCAGAGCCGGTTTAATAGTTTCTAAGGTAGATTAAACAGTGAAAGGCATTTTCCAGAGACAAAACTCATTCACTTCAAAATAAGCAGAAAAATCTTCTCTTTCAGGTGGAAAAACTTCATTGCACTAGCATTTGCGTTCGGAAGACAACAATTTTCAAAGAAATACAACTTTCTTGGGATTTAGTGCATTACGGGAGATCTGTGATGTCATCGCGGCAAATTAATTTACATACAATTAATTAATAATATTGATGTCGCTGTAGGAAATGTTAAGTACCATTATTTGCTTTGCCCCACATATGGTGAAGGGTACTGCTAGAGCTACGGGGGAAGGTACTGTAATCAACAATATTAATTTCAAGAACAAAAAAGAAATTTAATTATAAAGAAAGTAAAAGGAATTTCACTCAATGTGCTCACATTACATTCCTTTTCGATGCTTCGTGAAAAAATGGAGGTGACAAAAATGATTTCATCTTTAAAATGAGATACCACATCTTTAGTTAGGAAAATGGTAATGCGACAGGGCTTGGACGACTTAGTCAGGGATATTTTTGTATTTCTTGCCAAACCTCAATGAAAGACTACTGTAATACGCCTTTAAAGAGAAAGGATCTCAACAAGTTGAGAAATGATTATTGTGAAATGTCTTCGCACGAGAATGACTGCTCTGGAAAAAAATGAATGTGGTCAACTTCATAATGATTGTAGCCTACAAGGGAGAGGTTGATATTGGAATGCAACTTGTTGCAGTGTGAGGCTAATATTAAATGACACCATATATTCTCTCGTTGCCAGCACCGACACTGCATGGATACACCTAAGGCACAGAAAGAATAATTTTTCAATGAGTATAGTTACCAACTCATGGACGGAATTGATTATCGATCTATTCGTATAACCTCATAACACGCGACAAATATAGTCTGGATTCCTTTAAATGGCATGGTATATTGATAGCACAGCTATGGGTTCAAGTTCCATAATGGTTATGAAAGGAAAATGATTTGTTTTCAATTTGCCTGTAGCTATAATAACCTACTTCAGGTTTTGGGGTAAAATCATAAATATATCCACGGCGAAAGACCAACATTTAGAAAGCTTCTGACGCACTTTTTACATCGATTGGCCGCCGCTCCATTGAACCCATTCCACTAAGACGGGATGGCACCAGGAGCCATGCCTCCCCTCCGGCTGGTCGCTCCCTGCTTCGGCTCAGGGAAGACTCATTTAACAGTTGAATTTTCCAATCCGGAATATGTAGGCCACTGGCTTCCTACATACATGGATATGGCGTACTGGACTAACGTCATATGCGTAGATTGTCATTACAGTTCATGTGAGTATAAGCTTAGCAAAATGCTGTCTGCTATTGTTTTTTGTGTGAAATTTTAGACTTGCTTGCTCAAGTAGGCAAAATAGACATATTTTGCAATAAACTTGATGTTCCGAAATAATGCAATGTAAGGTCCAAATTAAATGAATGGGAAGAAAAATGATACTTTCCCATTTAAGTGTAAATTTTGTTTTAAAATACTACAAAGTCGTCGTCTAATCAAACACATTAAAGCTTGACGGTAGTCATCTAGGTACTCCTTTTTCGGTTTTCATGCTAGCGACCGTTTAGGTCACGTGATCATCTGTCCATAGGCAGTCCATGATCTTGGCCTTTATATATAGTGAAAAGTATCGAATGTGATATCCTGGCAACTATCAGTTTCATTCGATAGACATAAACTTCATTTTTATAGTTTTTTTCCATTGCCTTCCTCCATATAGTAAGAAACCTAAATTGTCACTTGTAAACAAATATCTAATTTTAAAGACTGGGTCAGAAACTTTGTTGTTCTCTAGTACGAGTTTGTGACTGACCCAGTATACGGTGATACGTTTTGACAAAATGTCTTTGGGGTGAGTGGAAGGGATCATAATGGGAAGTATGTTGCCCACGATAGGCAGGTCAAAAGCCTCTACGGGTGGACCTTTTTTTCCGTCTGTGGAGTACACTTATGTGAGACTGATAAACTTTGTCATCAAGCAGGCCCTCACATGCCTTGTAAGGTAGAATTTGAAAAAGAATGGTTGCTGAGTTAAACTTATTTTAATCCCTTTTTCAGCACGGTCGGCATTATTGACACAGCTCTCTTCAGCCCAAATGGACTGAACTTCAGATTCTTTGTCCATTTAGGCGAATGACCGTTTCCCTTCGGCAGATCATTTAAGTATCACCATTTCCAGAGCAAAAAGTAGTACTTCCTTGACAAATGCCCATAAAAGATAACTTCTCATCTAACTAACTGGGCAATTAATCGGAAATGTCTTTCCCATAACAATTTGCAATTTGTCTAGCCACGGCAATAACACTGGCTTAGAGTTAATGGGCAAAATTTCCCTACTTCTTCAGTCTTCTTAACCCAGACTCTCTGCCGCAGACAGTCGGTACCAATTCTCTTAATCAAGTTCAATTCTCTTAATCAATTTTCTTCTAGACCCATGTACAGTCTGTCGTAAACTCTTGTACATACCCAATAGTACTTCATCGCATGTCCTGCACAGGTGAGCAAACAAGACTTGTGTAATCAGACACTCTCCATGCAGTATGTGTTATATGAGCTGCTCTGCATGTTTTGCTTTAATGTCAATCAAAAGGCAGTAGCAAATTAAAACTTTTGTCCCCCTTTCAAAATGGTCCCCTCTGTAAAACATGTTTAGGAATAGAACACTTATTTTGCACCCTTTTTAAACGGGTTTAAGTTCTAAACATGTTTAGCAATTAAAAACTAAATGTTTAGGAATAAAACACGCGTGTTTAGCATATAAACATGTCTACAAAATGATGGCAAAGCAGTGTTTGGAAGAAAGCGGTTAAGTCCTAAACACCTGTTTTAGAGTGCAATTTGGGAGTGAAGGGCTTCTTTCTTTAAGATAATTTTTTATTGCCACAATATTGAGTGCTCTCACGTCACATTACAGTTGGTCAGCCAAGCCCACTGCCGGGCAAAATCAACAGTGTTTCAAAGCAACAGTAACACGTTGATCGTCACCTGCTTCTCAGCTAGCTACACTAGCTAGCGTTCTTCACCAATTTTTGCCCGTCAAATGGGGCGGGACTTGTGACTCAGATGAATAAACTCTATAGAGGCTTTGCAATTGCGTCACAGAACCGCCATGCTGGAGGACATTCATGCCAAATACACGTGGCTTTGTGCCGAACGCACTGCACAGTGCGCACTGTGACATGCACGGTATGTACAAATTCAACGAGCAAGCGCGTCCCGTATGGTTTACTACGTAGTTACATGTACTCCAACATGGCCGCCGGAGAGTATTATGACGTCATGTGAAAAGCCTCTATATGGCAGTTAAAACAGTTTTCTAAATTGTTGTAATAGTCACCTACACAAGCCTCTATTTAATTAAATGACAAACCCTACATGCATCGCTGGAGAAAGTGACCGTACTTATTACCATCTTGAACAGATGCATTAGCTGATGAGTACGCCAATGTACATTTCAAAATTATTCCGTTCGGCTTAATTAAGCATGGAGCTGGTAAATGTAAATTTTATTCAGCAGATGCATTAATTTTATTAACTGAAAAAATATTTACCAAACAAACATTCGACACAAATAAGAAAATATCTTATTTGGGGACAATTTTTCTTGCGGGAGCCCCATAGGATGCTGAATTTGTGACATATTGTTTATCTCATTCGAATCGGTTTTTCGAAGAAATTATGTTTGATAAATCGTGTGGGACATTTTTGCTGAAAGTAGACTAAGGAAGCTGGTAAAAGCTTGCCAGGCTTTGCGGTCTAAAAAGATCCTCAAACCACAAAATTCTCCAAATCTACTCACTTAATAAGCCCCTCCCACAACTTTCTAAAATTCATCCTCATTTAGACACAATCTCAGATTATTAGAGTGAGTATAGAACTGATCCAAAGTATAATCAAAACACTATCAGCACAATCCATCCTGCGTAATTTGAGCTTCGATACTCTGCATTTTTTAACAAGCTGTCAATCAAAGAGCTGAGCCAATTGTGAATTTCTGTGCATTACTTCAAAAATTGCAGTTTGGGTGAAAGGATTCTTCAAGGAAGTTTACAGATGAAACTATTTTGTATGTATTTGATTAAAGGTAGTCATACTCACCCCAAAATACATCTGTAGATGGTATCGGTTGTACAAAACAAAAAAAATATAAAAAGAGAAACCAGAGGCATAAATACACAACAAATCCGGTGACCAGGGGCCCGTTCCACAAAGAGTTACGCACGATCTTAAGTATGATTTACTGTTGGCTTAAGTATGGTGAATCAAACTTAAGATTGTGCGTAACTCTTTGTGGAACGCCCCCCAGTTGTGGCTCACTGGCTTGTTTTCCCTAACCCATTGCTTATGCTAAGCACCATGCACAATGGCAGTAGGTTTCGTTTTTGAATTCTTCGATATGACCCGGCCAGGACTCGAACTCCCGACCTCCCGACTGCAAGCCTGATGCTTTAACTACGAATCAAGATCGCTTCAAAAATTACACTAATTCAATAACTTTGATGGGCGTGGTTTTCTCAGATGAAACAGATATGAAAAACCGGTAGTGCGTCATCACTTGATTTAGCCTTCTTAATTCAGAACAGTAATTTCTGTTACCAATAGATGTTGATTGAGTCGACAGCCAGACAGCGTCAAGAGGTGTTTTAAACTCCTTTATTTATGAGACGACAAGCATGCTTTACCGTATGGACTTCAGGTCAAGAGCAGTCGCCAAACTGATTTTGAAACAATAGGTACATATCAAAATTTCTTACTTTCTCTTTTTTAAAGTATCTTTCCGTCTTAGGACTTCAGTATTGCATATTCAAGGTAAACCAAGAAGTTAGTTATTGTAAATGACATATGTGAGGGATACACATATTGTCACGTGACTCTTCTTCATCAAACAGGACAATATACTACACTACTTCAAGTTGGGGTGACTGCATTTACAGTTTAAGCTTTCAATTATCAACTCCAAGAGTTTATTTAGCCGTTTATCTGAACGCGCAGAAAAAACCCGTGGTCTTGAACCCGCAGAAAAAACCCGTGGTCTTGAATGCGCAGAAATAACCCGTGGTCTTGAACGCGCAGAAAAAACCCGTGGTCTTGACCGCGCAGAAAAAACCCGTGGTCTTGAACGCGCAGAAAAAAAAAATCTTACATCCATCTACACCTTACCTAAGGGCAAGGTGTAAGATTATCAATTAAGTGTACCCTGGGGTTGAGGCTGCCGTCATCAGGTCATTTCTAGGAATAATAGTGTTTTCGATCAATTAACATGAAAGCTCGCCTGAGTTTAAGCCCGAAGAAGTAAAGGCAGCGGAAAGTGACGCTGATGCGTTGTCTTGATGCCTAAAGAACTCGGGCATAGGCTACTTGCACCGACTCTGCGTAGAAACTTGTCGGTTATATACTCCTTTTATCGATGACATTTTGGTTACATTTCACGTGAGAGACTTCGTGACATTCTGACCGCAGGCTGTGTTTTCCCGCTTGGACCGTACGTGCCTCCAAGCCCCTTAGAAGTTAGTGGTAACAGCAGAATACACGTAACTTGTGGTGTAAGTGTATTCTGACAATAATCATTCTGTAAGCTGAACCCTTTAGCAAACGTTAAAAACCTTTGCCTGACAGACTTTAAAAAAACACGTCATCCTGGTCATTCTTGATTGTTGAAGACTTTTTAAAGAAATTGGATGGAAGTTCCGCTAGGCATTGGCTATGAAGCAGACTACAGGCCTGTGCCTAAGCGGAAAAGTCTCCAAGGAGAAGTCAATTAAATTAGCAGTATCTAAATATAAAGATGCCTTACAGTTTTCTTTGTTACCTTTTCAAATTTGTCTTTTATTCTCTGATGAGTATATGACCAATAAAACGGTAAAGCTGGAAATCGTCCCAATTTATCGCTAAGTAGGCAGCTGTAATAGACAGTCTGGTTATAGCATGTGTTGTTAGCGTGATAATGTTTCCACAAGTAGTTCTTCAGATGTTTTGTTAACACGTCTGCGTATAAGTTTTCGTAACAGTTACAAATTTGATGTGAAAATAACATAGTCGCTTCACTTTTAACCCTTTTCCATAATATTGTTACATCGTTAAGACGTCTTTACCTAAAAGGACCATGTAGTCACACTTCGTTTAGTATTAGTGAATTTATATATAAGTGTGACTTTTAGTGGGGTAGCCAAGAGGGCAGAACCCCCCTCGACCTATTAGCACAGCTCTTTGATTGACAGATATAGTTCAAAATATGCAGAGCACCGAAGCTCTTATTACACACGTGTAGACTATACTGTATGAGATTGTTTAGCACACTGAAGGTCTTGTATACTCACCCAATAAGCAATAAAACTAAGATTGTTTGTGAATAAGAATGAATTTAAGAGAGATGTGGGAGGGGCTAAAGTAGGTAGGTTGGACGGAGAATTGAAACTGTTTGGGGTGAGAGTGTCAGGCCTTTAAGCATGCTTTGAAAACGATGGGGGAACAACTTGAGGGCTGTGTCTGATACCTTGAAATAAATTATACATTTAAATTCTTTTAGTAAAAACAGAAACTCAAGAGTATGAACAAATAAAATCATTGATCTTAAGGGGTAAGTTTAAACTGAACATAAAAGCGACTGTTTTCTTTGCACGGAAAGGAACTGAATCACGTAGAGTTTATTAACAAGGAAGTTCATGCTTACATCGTGCAGTGACTATGGTAAAAAGGGACGTGTGCTTGTATGTATACCAAATAAGACAGTACTTCGGTCTGTTGGTGGAGTCTATTCAGTCTTTTTGAAACCAACAATACAAAATGCTCACTACATAAAAGTTTTAAACTTTCAAGTTATTTTTGAGATTGATGTAAAAAAACTTATCGTATGCAAGGGCAATGGCGAATTTAGTTGTGTTTAGCCTCGTTCAAAGCATCTGTAGTTAGTTTACCTACTAAAATTACGAGACTCTAATCTCTAATTAATTTTTTCTTACTTTGGGACTAAATTCTATTATATTTTAGAACGTGTAGCTCTTCAAATGATGTTTCTCAAAACTTATTCAGAACAAGACCTAACTCTGGAATCATTTCAGATCTGGAATACTTTCAATAAATATCAGGGTAATTTCAACCAGTCCAACACATTACTTTGGTACCACATTGAACTCAACACACAAATGTAAACGCAAACTAGTCAAACAGTGCCTGAACTGACTAATCACATTAGTCAACAATATTGACTAATGTTTAACCCAGTTGAATTAGTTGCTAACAAATATTCCACGCCGCCTTGACTAAATTTTTACCGATATTCTTTAGTCCATTGCTACGAAATTAGTCAGATAGCATCACAAATTAGTCAAATATTAGTGATATACGTGATTAGTCAATTCGAACACCACTTGACTAGTCTGTGTTTACAGTGCATAAGCCTAAGCTATCTATGTATAAAATCACCATCCACGATCCCTCCTTTCATGTATAACTTTAATCTAATTTGACTGCCATCTACCTATCCATGTATGTTTTTATCTCTGTACAACTCCCTGGTAAAATTTTGTTTTTTAAAGAGCAAGAACAGTCACTCTAGACTTATTTTTGAGTGACAGTTTTAAGCAACTGTAGTAAACCTCTCAATTTGTTTATTACCCTCCATAGTGTCTTCCATAGCATTTTAGGACGTCACTATTGCATATTTAAGATAAACCAAACACTGTCTAGTAAATTTAACATTTGATTATAAAGAAATATTGTCACATGACTCTCAAGAACCAATCATGAATCAGTAAAGCCTACTGCGCAAATTGAAGGTGTGACCGCATTTTCCCTTCCAGTCTTTTATAACACTGAAAAAGGAAACATGGAGAAAAACAAAAACTGATTAATGTTCTTCGCTTCCGTTCAAAAAATTCTCTCTTTGTAATCCTGATTCTCAAGCTCAAAATCCTAGTTGTCTCTCTTGGAGTTATTCTTTTAATTTCGTTGGTGAAAATTTATTGCCATTGATAAATGCTCGTATTAATTGCTTCCTGACAGAACAGAGTTAACTTGTTCTGGTGTAAACTTCATTCGATAGATTCAGCCTAACGTCGGAAACACGAACGTTTTAGGAAACGAACGATTTTAATTAACGTTGGTGTGGAGAACCGAGTTCATTGACTAGCAAATTAGTTATCAATGTATAAAGTTAAGCCACGTTCACGATTTGCTAAATCACAAAGCAAAATATTTCTACGTCTCGGGCCCAAACGACTCACGTAAAACAGGAAATTTATTGTAAAGCATTTACCAAAAGTAACATTGTTTAGTCAGAATCGTTTCTATCCGAGGGGAACTTTGTCAAATTTGGCTCAAAATGTGCATCATGCTACATCAGATTCTGGCCCAAACGATCCTTAAAGAATTGAGTTGTTATTTGGAAGGAGGCACGTTTAACAGTTTAACGGATTAATCAGAGCTGTTATATTATCACATACTTCATCAAGGAATTTTCAAATATTACCCGAATTAAGTCCTACTTAAACTTGTTCCCTCTTCTAAATGATTTTGGTTGATTTTGATTGCTTAGAAGCAATACTCACTCAGACCTGGCTATTCCAAAACAAAGAGGATTAAATACAACAATGCTTTTATCTCAACCGCCAGCACTCTCATGGTTTGTTTGTTGAACTCGAAACGGCTGTTTAATGGAAATTAAGTCGCAACTAATTAGCTTTCCTATCACAATGCAAATGCACTCCAGATGCAGAAGACTAATTTCTGTAAGCTCTTGAAGGAAAGGTAACAGAATTTTCGTTAATATCAAACGTAAATTCGAATTCATCTGGATATATAGGCTAAAACCAAGTTGACATTCTCAAATAAAAATCAAACCCCGTCAAAAGAAACGATAAATTATTTTCTATAACGGCTGGAAATGTTGAAGCTGTGCATAAAATCCCCTTCGTACTACTCTCAATGAAGCATACGATAGACCACTTTTGTACTGACTTTTTCAACCAGTGAAAGTCCTCTTGAAACTTAAAGAACCCGTAAAATGCACTTATCCCGGATTAGCTTGGCGGTTTCAAGTCAGCTTCGAAACCTGGGATTTTGTTGGATCTCCTTCCAAACAGCTCCCTGCTCAGAGCTTCCCTCATAACTGCTATGCCCAAAGTGAAAGTAGATAACGTACGTATATAGGTCTTTCCAAGTCGTATTGCGATTATCTTGAAAGCTTGTACAAAATTATGTGACGTAAAAAATAAAAACCAAAAGCGTTTTTATGGATTAGTTTGACATCTGTTGTGATTAATGTTTGTACCCAATTAGTATAAAAAGCCTTGTAGCTCTAAACCAAGTGGAATAAATGCATTCGAATGGAATAAACCTCGGAGCAAAATTAAATCTTGAAGGCTCCAGCAATTCATTACACTTGTGAATGCGAAGGTTTATTGTCAATAATTGATAAATTCTAAATGAGTGTATTTGAAACACTCGTAAGTTTCAATCGGCTTGAACAGCTGAAGATGATAGTAAACAGCAGAAGTGGTGGAGTTCGATATCCTAGCAAAGCAGCGTTATAAATGCATCCTTTCGATATTTTAAATCCTCATACTTCTTGTTCAAACGACAAGTCGTCGACACGTCCAGGAATTCCTGTTACTCTTTTAAGGACATAGGAGGATAAAAAATCCACGTTCGTCTAGTTTTACCTCAAAATAGTAAAGGAAAAATATTCAATTTAATTTGTAAAACTAAATAAAAACATACACACCCAAAAGACCGAAATTCACCCTAAAAGGAGTGTGCCCAGTGATCACTCTTTGAAGAAGTGAATTTGGACCAAGTAGAGTGACAATTCATTCAAAGGAGTGAAACTTGAATCAGGCACATGGAATTGAATTTTGCCCTGTTTTGAGTAAATTTTCACTCTTTTTGGGATGACATTCACTATCCAGTATAGTGGACACTGAGCACTCTTTTCGTTACAGAGTGAACAGATTGAGTGACGTTGTCACAATCGAGACTTCAAACAGGCTATTAGTTCGTTTCCCTAAAGAGTGCTTCCATTGACGTCACAAGCCCCGCCCATTTTGCCAGGCAGTGTATATAGCTATTTTAGTAAAAAAACAAACATTCTACGAACGACTGATGTTTTTTCCCGGCGGTGATCGTAGCTATCCAGTTATGACGCCACGTGAAAGTGCTCTACATAACTGACATATGCAGGCAACTCTAACCATTTTGTGAAACACGAGTTTAAATTTCAGCTGAGAATTAACAGCATAGCCAAAAGTATTTAAAGAGAATACTTACGCTCATGACGGTTTTAGAATCTACAGGAAAGACCGCGCCACGAATCATGATTAGGTGTCGCTCTAAAATGCTAAAGGGCCTAAAACATGGTTAACACAGAATTCCTGTGATAAATACGTTTCAAACTGCGAATTCCCGTTTCTTGTTTTGTATTTCTCCAGTTACAAGTTGAACATTAGGAAAAACCCTTTGAAGATCGCCGACCATGGAGTCATTAGTCATCTTTTTTGGAACATTACTAGTGCTCAAGAAAACTAAATAAACTCCGACAGAAAATAGATTAGCTTGAAAGAGTTTAAACCCTTCCCCACGAGTATGCAAGAGAAAGCCTGGATCGCATCATGGAACTTCTTAATTAGCTTACGATCGCGCATATTAGTTGAGACTTGACATACCGGACTATTAAAATGAAATAAACAATATGTTTATTTTAATGACAGTCAGTATTCACCCCAATTGAACCAGTAGTCTACAGAAATTTTAAATTGACTCAACCCTTTGATTGACATTAAGTTAAAAAAAAATGCGGAGGAGCTTATACTACATATGATGCACTGAGAGGGTTTTGATTACACATTGGGTCCTTGTATAGTCTAACCACAGGGGTATGCCCTGGAGCAGCAAACTGGGATTATGTCTGAATGAGGATGAGCTTTATAGTTTTTAGTTGTTAGAGGCTAGAAGCATGGAAGTACTTCCATGCTAGAAGCAAGTAGGCTGGTGGAATTGGAAATGTCGAAGATTATGAATAATCGCCTCTTAAAACGATTTATGTTTTCCAGTTTTATGAAAAATGTATTTATTCTTGTCATTTGTCACTACGTTTAATAATATTTTATTCATTCCAGGTTAACTACTGGACCAACCTCGCATCTTTAGATTTGCAACAATTTTCGACCACTTTTTCTCTCCTTCTAACGTCCAGGAGACTTCTTGCTTCAAATCAAATTCAGAATGGTGCGTATGTCAATAGTTGTTGCTCACAATGTTCATCCATTTGTAAAGAAATAACATTTTTTTTTGTATAACAGAGTGCAACTGAAATACTATCCATGATGAATCACATATGCTAATCGATAACAAGTAATCGATAGCTATTCGGATCAAACGCGGCTCCATTTAAAATCGGAAGGCTTTTCATAGCAATCATAGCAACCCGTATCAATTCTCTTCACTTGAAAGATATGTTTATCTTTGAAGTAATCTACACATGACAAGTGTAGCGGTGAAACGATAATGTAATTATCACTTTGATTAGCATTTTTAAGACTTTTAGATTTATTCCGTCCACGAGAATGAAAATGGAGAAAATACTGGAAAAGTAGTTTTGAACCAAAATACCAAATTATCAGATTGTAGAGATTACAAACTGATATTCCATGTAGAATTAACATATTAAGATACATTAAAGTAAATACACAGATAGTGCGGTTCAAACAACTTTGTGGACAATTAATCTGAAATGTTATAATTTACAAGGGAGCGACATAAATATGCAAGTAAGCATATCGTTTCAAACGGTGTACAACTGAAAAAATCAAAAGAACAATCTCAGTGTTTCATTGACATTCAACCATTTAACGCCTTGAATAATCAGTGGCGTTTCCATGGGGCACGGGGGTACGTAAATTTCGCGGTACCCTTACGTGATTCTAAATAATATTTTAGGAATAGAAAAGTAGGGTACACAGACAAAAGGATTTTGACATGAGGCCCCATTTGTCCCTTTATCAATCAAAGAAGTTTAGGAGGGAGAAGGGGTGCGCGATGCTCTCAGAGGTCAGATTTGGTAACCCAATTGTTTGTTCAAGCATTACTCTTTTTAATGTTCCAAATGACATGTGAATGACAATTACGCCAGCTAATACTTTGGTGTTTTGTACATGTATCATGTATCTCTGTTAGTGCAACTTTTAATTCAAGCCGCATGCGTCGTTATTTTAAAAATCAGGTTGATCAAATAATTACAGTATGAATGATATGCCTATCCACTGTATCAGATGTAGTCAAATGAACATTAGCCCAAGTCACGTCATTTAACAATAAAAACAATTGAATTAGACAAAATCAGGTGTAACACCGACTGTTCAAACATTCTGGGAGAAATACCATCATGCTGTTTCCTCCGGTAGACTGTTGTTTACAATTTTAAACCCCGTCGTCATCCCTAGGGCTAGGAAGGTTTGGCACCTCATACTCCCCCGATAGGGACACATTTGTGGCCCATTTTGTCTCATACTTTGCGCGCTTTACGGCATTTTCCTTGTTTAATTAAATCCCTGGCAATGGTTTTGAAAGCTGAGGAGCCGAGAAAACACAGTCCATCAAAAAGCTTTGGTTGTTTTCCTCTAAATTAAAAGCAGTCAACTCTCACCCAAACCACAATTTTTGTAGTAGTTCACATTAGATCTAAATTGACACAGCTCTTTGATTGGCAGCAAGTTAAAAAATGCAGAGTACTATAGTTCTTATTACACACAGCACGTGTTGTACCGAGATTGTTTGATTACACAAATTAGCTCCTCGTTTACTCACCCTGAAACAGTGAACTGAGTTTGTTTCCTGATGAGGATGCGTTTAAGACAGTTTAAGTAAGTAGGTAAGTAGAATTGTAACTATTTGGGTTGAGAGGGTTAGGCCTTTGACCTTAGAAGTTACAACAGGCCAAAAATATAAATTTTTTAAATAAAATTTTACATTAAAACCTGCACGACTTCAACTCGTGCATGAATCTATCCCTTCCAAACTTCTAAATTTGTGGTCACTCAACGTCTTAAACCATTGATGTGAGATGTATTGAAATATTCTGTTTAATGAAGAGCAAATTTCGTTTTCACAATTTTCATTTTAAATTTTAAACACAAATAACAATGCTTTTTGTCTTTTGTTTTCTTTAGAGGGCGCTAGTAATTTCATGTCTCGGCTTCATGCTCCTCACGACAATCGCTGCAGAGTCGCAATACAAAGAAGATGTATGGAACTTCCTCGATAACCTATTAAATACAGACGAGACGAACGAAGTCGTTGGTGATGAAAATCCAGATGCGGCAGGAACATTCCCTTTAGCTAAGCGAGGATCAAGAATTTCTCAAGCAGTATGCAGACGTGAATGTGCGTCATGTGTCAAAATCATGAATGTATTATTCATATCATGCTACAGGGATTGTTTGTCCAGTAACAGCGGAGTTTCTTCCAGCTCATCTTCATGGTCAATGTGTCGTAAGTTTTTAGTTGGCTAACTTGTATAATTCACAAAAGTTACGGACAATAAGACGATAAGATATGGCCATCGCAAATTTAGCCCGTGGACAGTGGGGGCATTTTTGTGACTTGCCCCAGATGACATTGTTGCGCACAAAAATCCGATGACATATGAACTGGGTCATTAGTACGCTTCCTACCACACACTCTTAAAACGCCAAGGTTAAATTTAACCAGGGTCGGTGTTCTATTTATTCCAGCACAATCATGGTTAAATGTTAATGCAAATCCTGGTTAAACGGACACAAATTCTCGTTACAGTAACTAGGATTTGAATTAATTTAACCATGAAACTTAACCAGGATGTAAACATTCTTTGATGTCTTAGTAAACACCCTCTATTTTGTTACCTTAGTGAAATTGATCTTACTTTAATTCAGTTTCACATATTTCAATCCCTTGGGCGTCCTGACAAATGACACTGTAAAAGATTTTACACTATGTGTCGAAATGAAATAAATTACATATTCTGTATGCTTTATTGCCTGCAAATCTTCGCCCATAACTCTTGATTCATAGACCTAAAGCCCTGTCCACACCAAGCAACCCGATACCACGCAACACATTGCAACGAGATAGTTCATCAGACGCGTTGCAAAGTGTGGAATGCTTTACAACTAGTTGGAAACAGACGCTCAACCCAGTTGCTTGCGACCGAACATGTTCGATCGCACGAAACTGAAACGTGCAACTGACGACAATGACGGACTTATGGAACGAAGCCCACGAAGTTCAGCTAGTCTAAATGGACAAAACACATTCTTGTCTTTTCAACATAATAAATAAGGAGTATGTAAAACGTTAGAATTTGCCCGAATCGCTTCATGGACCTGCGACTTGTTGCACAATGTGGAAACTATGCTCTTTAAACTACTTAGTCGTCAGTCGTTCACCACGACAAGCCAGTCTTGTTGCAAGAAGTCGCGTCGCATAGTGTGGACGGGGCTTAAGTTGTCAATTTAAGCCTTTCTTGAGGGGAGGAGCTAAACTCTAAAGCATACTAGAAGAAAATTAAAAAAAAAAAAGTTATTGGTAAGACATGGTAATTTATGAGATCATATTAAAACATTGGAAAAGTCGTTTTTTGTAAGACTTCCTGGTTCTTGCATGATATGAAGATTTTCCCGGAAGTGATTGCGTGCTTAAGTTTGGAGAACAATACGACTTACAATCAGTTAATTTAAAAGTGTGACATTCATTTCTGTGCTAGTAACTTAGTGAATATTCTTTTATCTAGAAGACGTAGAGTGCGGTTTCACCATGTTAGGAGTGGTTATTAACTCTAATTGAGTCGCAGTTTCACTCCGAGAGTGATCATTTGGCACTCCAGGATTTCACCGTAGGATAGCATTCTTGTGCAAGAGAGAAGTAGCACCTTTTACTATAGAGGTACACAATAGCAACATGTTCGGTACGTAGTAGAAAGAAACGTTCGTCACAATTCCCTGATCAAATGAACAAGTAGATGTTACATTCTAAAATAATAAATCGTCATGAACTTTCTTGCAAAGTTACATCCAATAACCGGCATGATGACTTAGGTTTTGTTGAGCCCCATGTGTATCGGCACTAAAGTAGGGTCTTAAAGGGTTGAATTTGACTGTATTGGTGCAAATGTTTGAAGCCAGCGATAAGCGACAGCTGACTATTCATTCCAGCGTTTAGATACGTTGCTGTATTGTAACCTCAAACATTGATGTCGCTTGAAGCATTACACGCGATGTGAAAGTCGTGCTGAAAGTTAACGAAAAACAAACATTAAACAATGTCAAGTAGTTAATAGTTTAATGATCTCATTTGTCCTCAAACACCCTTTAAATGACACGGTAATTGCAATTGTCAGAATAGTTCGTGAGCATCATTGGTTAAACACCAGGCCATTCTCAAGGCAGTTTCTGCTGTCCCAAAGTTAATCACTCGTTTCAGTAATTCCAATAGGTCACAAGCCAAAAGCGCTTACCAGCCAGATGAACTTACTCTCTATTAAGGACGCGGTAAAAGATGGCCACGCACGAGTGTTAAGGTCCACCTATGACTAGTTGCCAACAGTGCATAAACAACAGTACACCATTAAGATGTCGGGGAAATAACACATAGGAGGTGAAATGACGTTTCTTTTCAATTTTATTGGCACATTATTTTGCTTTATTTAACTTTCACAATAAGAGCTCCAAGGCCATTATTTGTACAGTTGCCA
This sequence comes from Holothuria scabra, assembly GCA_037179385.1. Taxonomy (NCBI): domain Eukaryota; kingdom Metazoa; phylum Echinodermata; class Holothuroidea; order Aspidochirotida; family Holothuriidae; genus Holothuria; species Holothuria scabra. The sequence goes on from CM074180.1 coordinate 77,620,285, forward strand.
TGGCAAAGAATAGCCTTTATAATGGGTCATTTTTAGCATTTATTTCATTAGTTTGTTTTCGTGTATTAAACGTAATTTGTTAAGTGGGTCACCTATTTTTGTAATTTTGTCTTTACATTATTTCTGCGCCATTTGTCATCCAATGCTGCCTCAAATAAAACAGAATTAAAACAATAAATGTAGTCTGTAAAACAGTTGTTATTATTGTCACCGCACGTGTTAAGTATTAAAGTATCTTCAAGCTTAAAATTCGGGGGAGGAATCTATCCTTCGGTTTCGGACAGGGACCGTGTATTTGCTATCTGAGAGTGTGGGGGAAAACGAGGACAAAATGCATGTTAAGAGATCCAGGCTGAAGGCATCGAGGGAGAAGCGCATCCCCTTATTGCGTGCAGTTCAACGAGCCATCATAAGGCCCTTGAAAAGGTCTAGGCCCAGATTCCCGGTGGAGTCCAGGAACAGAAGTCCTGCACGAAGTTTTGAGACAAGTACAAAAATTAAGGTTTTGAATGACGCATTTCAGCTCCATATAGTGTGGCACCTGACAAAACAGACCACTTTTTTCAATCTGTCTTGATCATTTCTCCTGACTTTGAAACAACAAAGTTGAGAATGTATCATCTATGTTTAAATATGTGCGCGCGCGAAGCGCGCCAGAGAAAATCGAACTCCCCAAATGTTTCAGCGGTATGAGTGTTAGGGGTATTAGAAAGATGTCCTCAAGGCGAGGTTTCTTGTCCATCCCATTGTCGTTCCTGTACCTGATTACAGAAATTGCTAATTTATATTTCCCTACGTTACAAGACACATTTAAAGAATCTTTTAATTTAAAAGTCGATCAATGTACTCATGGTAATGAGGATAAATATTTTGATTTGAGAACTCCAGGAAGAGGACATAACACCCTTTTTCTTTAACCTTGATCATTATTAGTTTCAGTGACCTTATTCTAGAACCCCAAGTCAACAGGTGAAGGCAACTGCCTCCCCGTAATCCCTTCTATATGTTTTCGGGCAAAAATTTATCTTTCGAAAGTGAAACACCCAGAATTATTAAGCGTGATTTTGCTTCAACACCTTTATTACTCGACTGTTTAAATGTCTAAACGTTATCTCAGTAGTTTAATAAGGAGAATGGGTCGCATGTAAACAAAAACATCAAACATGATAGTGGTAGGATATTTTTCCACTTAGGAAACTTGTCAAATACCGAAGGGGACGCCTTCCTTCTTCTAAATCCTTCCCAAAGGACGGTGAATTGTCACCTATACGACGGTCGAACAGTAAAGCATCCATACCTAAAATCTGAAATTATAAAAACAAATATTACGTAGCCATGCAATTGAATCCAAACTCTCTTTTCTATCTTAATGGGATAGCCCTGAGCTGAGATACATGATATTGAAGTTTATTCACTCAATTTAGAATGGTTTATTGGGCAATAATTTGTAATGTCATTCTTACAAATGACAGTTTAGTTTGCATTCCTTTGTTTTTCTGGAAACTACTGCACCTTGTGTCAAAGTGTGACTGCATTCTCTATCTTATGGGTGATTGTGCATACAAGTCCATTCAGTAAAGATCTTGTGCACACGATGTCACAGAGCGGAAAGTACTCCCTTTTTGAGGGGCAAAGAAAACCAACACATACCAATGCAGACACCTAACAACCAGTTGAATAAGCGCATAGTCTGCTACATGTTCAGACGAAGTCTAATTATGCATGCGGCCACGTGTTCCACTGTTTTGCTTCCAAAGGAGGATGAAGTCAATCTGTCGTCAATGAACAAGGTCTATGCCAGAAAAACCTAAGCCTTCAGGGTCATTACAAACATTTTTAATTTCAGTGGTTAATAACGGTAGGTATTTAGACGAGGTTAGGCTCAGTTTCTAGCCAATTGATAAAGTCGAGCCCGCCTTTTTCCATTTGTGGCTCCCTGACTCCTTTTCTCTACTCCATTCCTTACGCTGAGCACCAAGCACAATGTCAGAAAGTTCCATTTTTTCCCTCTTCGGTATGACCCGGGTAGGAATCGAATTCCAGACCTTCCGGATACAAGTCGATGCTCTAACCTCTCTGACCGTGTAGTTAAACTTCAATAGAAACAAGAGGATATACAGTGGGTTGTATAAGATCGGTGCAACATATTTTTGCGTGGTGGACTACTTTTTTTTTTAAATAAATGAATCTCAACATTATCTCGGCAATGGCATCAGCAATGACCATGGGAGTCAAATGAATGTACAATTAATATCCCTCCCTCTAAAATATGTACTATTATTTCAGATTTTGTTCAAATGATTGAAAGGTTCTATCGCTACAGGGAAATGAAAATATGAGAGTTTAAAGGACAACCCCCCCCCCACTACAATTTTTGTAGTAGTCCAGAGAAATTCTCAATTGACTCAGCTCTTTGATTGACAGCTAGTTCCAAAAATACAGAGTACCAAAGCTCATATTAAACAGCATTTATTGCACTGAGCTTGATTTGATTATACATTGGGTTCTTGTTTATACTCAACCTGGACTAAAACAATAAAGCAATAAAATTTAGCTTTTGTCTGGATGATGAGGATAGATTTTATAGACAATTATGGGAGGGGCTTAAGTAAGTAGATTAGGAGAATTGGAACTATTTGGGTGAGAGGAGCAGGCATTTAAGCATTTACCGTCCAACTAACATTTTCAGGAGATGAAAACTATGAGTAATATGAATTTGCCAACGCTAAATCTGCGATATACACAGACAAACTTTATTCCTTTTTTAAAGGTAATAGTCATGCATTTTAACAAATTTCTAGTGATAGTTCATTAAACATTTAAGGAAACTGTTCATCCATTTGCCGTTATCCACCACTCGTTACCCCCTAAGCTTGTCAACAGCCTCTCAGAAGATGGTCGTTCTTTCACAGGAATAAGGGAAGCTGGGTACACGTGTCCTTTCCCCGAAATATTTTTTACACTGAAAAATCTTGTCTATGGTAATTGCTTTGGCACCAATGAGCTCCCAAAAAACCCATTTCTAGTTTCTTCTTCATCATGACTTAACTAACCACGGGTCCGTTGGGGGGGGGGCGGGGCGCGGGGGGCGGGTCCGTTGGGGGGGGGTGCTTTTCGTCCTCTGCTCCCCCTTTTCGCACAACCAATTAACAATAAAAAAAATCGCAAAAAGGTTATAGGAGAATATTCAAGGCGGGGGGTGGGGGGGGGGGGCTTTTGCAGGCTGACCCTTCTATTCTCACAAAACAAATACCAAATAAATGGAAACTTGCATGTGTTACATTCAGTCCTGTAGTGAATATCTACGTAGCTTTCTCCCGTCTCCATTTTAAGCGTCTAAGCCACCATAACAAGAATTTTGTGAATAGCTGTTACTATGTGATGAACCACAGTGGAACAAAGCAATGTTTGTGACGGTAGCGTCTCACCCTGACCCCTTTGACCATCCTGCCCCGTAAAATTGACCAATGTTCCCATCTAGGGAGACTCACCTGCTTCCGAATAATATCAAGGTTTGGACCTACTAATAGTTGACGAAAATTGCTCCTTGTGGTTATAAATCTCTATTTTGTGAAAATTGTCAATGCACTTTTTCATTTTGTTATCGACCCAAAAATGGTTAATGCTGAAATACCTCATACAAGACATCTGCGGGGACCGAAAATGGGCAAATCGAATGACGCGGGTCGTACTTCTTCCACGGGTAATTTATATACGCCACTGGTGTATAAGGACAGCCATCCGAAGGAATCATGACATAAAAACTTAAAACGCATCTTACAATTTTTGGCAGTTTCGATGAGAAAAACATGCTCTTGGGGTTAATTTATGATGCGAAACATAAGAACCTAAGCCTCGTATAGTCGGTGAAGAAAATAAGGCTTTATGCCTCCGTTGGTTTTGATTATTCATTCCGTTGTGAATGCTTTTATTTGATGCGTACATGTTCGTGTGGACCAGATGAAACGAAACCGTTGAAACAGACTGAAGTCGTTTATCGCTTATTTGTTAGATAATAATTAACGTTCTTGTTTATTTAGAGCGCATGTAATCAATGATATATATGTAAGGCTATTCCCATGCGGGAAAACCCGGCGAAAATTAAGTTAGTCGGTTTTGTAAGAGCCAATTAGTCCCATGCAATTTCCCACTCGTGTAAATTCGGGCATGAAAGGGTCTGACTCTGAGCTAAGAAAGCTGCACAAACAAATGGGATCCTGTAGATTTCGATAAAATTCAGGTTCCGATTTGGTTAGCATTGCCTGAATAAAATACTCCCTGGAAGATGAGAAAGGATTTTGCCGGTTACTGAAGTTGATGCGTGCCAAAAGTTATGATATTCATCACAGAAAGTGAAAAGTTGGTCCCTATCCTAAAACTGAGTCAATTTGTCCACAAAGTGACTCCACTTTCTCTACGTGGACAAATTGTCTCAGTTTTAGGATGGTGACTCACTTTTTATTTTCTGTGATCATGATTTCATGTTGGAAGTAAGTGAAACTAGTCGGTAGACTAAGGGATTTTGGGGTAGGGGACCTAGCACATGACTGAAGGCTTCGTCAAGAAGTTCTGGAGGATCCTTTCCAAACTAACAAAGTTACGGTGTCATACGAAAATAAAAGATGAGCCTAACGTTTCGTTATGCATGTTATTTCCCTATCCAAACGTTGTAAAATATTATATTTGCAATTAAAGTTTTTCAACATATCATGAGTATCTCTTAAAGGGGAAAAGCGGTCACCCTAACTTGAAGTAGTGTACACTATCCTGTTTCATAATTGGCTCTTGAAAGTCATGTGACACTATCTCTTCTCCTCAAATGTGAAAATGCAAGGAGTTACTGCTTAGTTTTCTTTGAGAATTTAAGAACATGCAATATTGCAGTCCTAAAATATTGTGAAGATACTTAAAGGAGAAATAAAAAGAAAATTGAGAGATATAGTTGTTGCTTCAAAATAAATTTGGGCCACTGTTCTTGCCCTTTAATCAAAGTCCTGAGTACGATAACATGCGTAAAGGCCAATGAGTATGACGACTGCGCCCAAAAAGTGCTGAAATTTTGAATTTCAAAACTTACATTCAGGATTTGCATTCGACAGTTCCACAACAATACATTCCCATCTGCACATCACAAGGCGGGCCTTATATACCCGATGAACCGTGGCACTTTAAATTTTGCCTCTCTACTTCCCTGGGAATTGTTATCAGAAGAAATTGCCAATAATAACACTAACATTGACGTTAAGTCTAAAGCGCTTGGAGCTTGCGAAAAGTTTGGTATTTGAAAACCGTTTGTGGCAGAACCCCAAATAAATTTATGACTGCGTTGAATACACACCTAACTGCATATTGTTGGGAACTGTTTACTGCCATATACCTCCTCTTTAATTTACGTAGATCACAGAACGCGTTCATTGGCTGTAATGTCGAAGAAGAATTACAGTAATTTTTAAATGCATTGAGTTTTTAGGGACTTGATAATGCCTATCATGAACGATTCATCATAAGGCTATTGTTTCAAAAAGTGCTTACAGAGACAAATCCGTCGAGTTCAAATGTTATCCAGTTAAAAGGGGACGGGCTTAGGGAGTGATTCAAATACTTCCGAAGTGAATAATATCTCAATTTGCGAGAGTTTGGTTATTCGTTTAGGTGGCTACTGAAGATGCTCATATCTTCCCAGTCATCGGATGAACAAACAAATCCCGCACTTTCAAAGCGCCAACACGAATTCCAAAACTTAAGTTTACATGAAAATTTGGTGACATCTTTTTCTTAATCCAACCACAGCGCAAGAAGGAATCATAAGTGTGGTTCTGTGTAGTGTCTAAACTACCTTTTGATGTAAGAATATGCATTTTAATCTGCTGTAAAGTAAGGCTGTGCCCCTATTTTAATTCGGGTTGGCTATTCAGATTTATGCTTATAGTGTTTTATTCATGTACACTGTACAGCTGTAAAAAATGGTGCAAAAATCTCTGTAACTTAACATAACAAAAAAAAGAGAAACATAAAGATTACAAAAAATTTCTGGTAATAAGTGTCCAAAACTTTTCTGTAATCCTTATTTATCTCTTTATTTTGTTCTTCTGAAAATATACCGTAATTTTTTACCGTATACTGCACGAAAACGTACGATAAGCGCACTTCGCGTTCAGTCTCATTATGCTAGGAAAACGTTTGCCCCCAGTTTTGACATTCAGGCGCCACCACTGAAAACAAAAGACTACTACTATGAACTTTCTGCCACTCTGGACCCCTGAACTTCCCCTCTCCCGCTTTCGCGTACTTCCATCATGGTTGCTTTATGCGTCATGTTTCTGTTCTCCCATCCTTTTTCTCACATTCAAGGTCGCCAGATGCGATGAACATGTCATTTTTCTAGCGTCCTCTTGATAACTTTACATTTCACCATAGCATTGCATTTTTTTTTCTTTCATGCATCATGTGTAAATTTATCTATAGATGAAATAATCTAAACTGCAGTGAATTGAAGTGATTGACTAAATTAATAACAACATATAGACGAATCCGGATAGCAACTAATGATCTGATTTCAGTCGGCCGTAACTGAGGTCTATCGCCTTTTAATATTTCAATTTCCTTGCTTACCTGTATCAAAGATGGTTGTACATTAAATTCTATATTGATACCATCAATTTCACCGAATATGAGGATTTGAAATTCATGTAGACAATAAAATGAAGACAATTTATGGTTGATGGACCCCACTAATGGCTGACTACAGTCAATAAACACAAACCTGATCGGATTCGCCTGCAGACAGCGTAGGCTAAAGGATGACCAAACAAAAATTGTCTTCATACATTCGGTACTAATGGAGGGGGTTGGTTTATCTGGCCAATCTCCCTCTTTTGCAACTTTTTTGAGATGATCATAGAGTTTTATTTAATGGTCCCACACATTTATGTCTAAGCTTTGTTGTAAAACTTCACTAGCGTTTCCATTCAATCATTGATCGTTTAGCCTCTTCGCTGAAAGACTGAAATCACGACACTTTAAAGGCCTGATTCTCCCACCCAAAACAGTGCCCAATTCTCCTAACCTTCTTTCTTAAGCCCTACCACAGTTTTCTAAAAGTTATCCTCATCCAGACACAATCTGAGTTTATTGCTAAGTATAAAAAGCCCATTGTGTTTAACCAGAACACCCTCAGTACAGTTCATGCTGTGTAAAGTAAGCTTTTGTACTCAGCATTTTTGAACTGCCAATCAAAGAGCTAAGCCAATATCACATTTCCGTGGACCACTACAAAAAGTGTAGTTTGGGTAAAAGGACAAGCCCTTTAAGACTTCAGAAAACCACTTTGCGGCAGCAGTCCTCATAAACATTTAAGTACCGTCTCTAGTCCATGTCTCTTCACTTGGCGAATCCCCAGCTTCGTTAGCTAATTCCACCGATTTTCCGAGCTTAAACACTTTCAGAAAAATGCGGTCACAGTTGAATCAGTCTCCACGCACTTCAAACTTATAACAACTACGAGTATAGTAAATGCTTCTGGTTGCACATACCTTTGAAGAAATATTGAGACAAAAGAAAGTCCAGTGTAAGGTGTCAACTTGAATACTAAACCTGGCAACATCCCATTTCCATGGCAACCTTGTGTACTTCTATAGACCTTGTGCATATGATGTCGCAATGGTATAAAGTACGCCCTCCCTTTGAGGCAAAAAACCGCAACACCTACAAATGCAGACAGTAGATTTGTCAACCAGTCCAATACGCACATAGTCTGCTACATAAGCAAGACGAATTGCATACGGTCACATGTTTCATTGTTGGGCAACCAAGGGTGACGTCAGTGTGCCTTCAATGCACAATGTCTATAAATGCACCACAAAAATCTATTTCCGCCAAGGATACTTGCCTGAAAATATGTCCTGTTAAAGTGGGACCTTTTGCATAAACGCCAAAAAGTATAAAGTCAGTTTGAAACATGAGGTAAGCATGGAAAGACCAATATTTTACCTCATCATCGTAAACGTCACTTACTGGCTTCTGTACATTCAGTGGGTGACACTTGATGTCAATTTAACTCCCACACACTTCGAGTTAGCATCACATTAAAACAGATTTTAATTTTAAGTTGTCAAATACATTTCTGTCATTCTTCTACTTGAAACATACTTAAAATTTGAGAGGATCCTACTGTTCTTAGTGAAACGAAGTAAAAGTGACGTTTTCAGTACAAGCAATTGCTCAGCAACCTTCGTATAGCCAGACATTTAAGCTATTCGGAGGAAACACGCCCGAGGCTGAGTCATTTTACATCGATGTTTATGCAAATAACTTAAATTAAAACGTCCATATCACTTTACCAATGTTTCCATTGAACATGTTATCCTCTAGTGACCGTCCAACCAAAATATTCATCAAAATTCCGAGATTACAACGTTTTACAAAATTTAAAAAGTACTTCCGATGAAAATATGTACATTTGTTATTAAGGTTGTAATTGCTAAGACAGAAGCCTAATATAACGGAAAGGAAGTTTTTCAAGACATTAAATTGTGTATGAATGAATAAAGGGAAAAGCCGTGGGAAAGGGCGTCATTCAACCTTTGCACTGAAACATGATTTTTAAAAGGTTATTCACCAGATGAAAGGGCGGGCACTGGAACTTTAAGGACGGGGAAGGGGGATGGAAGACAGTGAACTCAGCGCCTGACTTGGAAATGTGTCCAACCTGGTAGACACAGAATGGTGCCCCCAAACTGAATCCAGATGATTTAGCAGATTTTTTTTTTTCAGGAACTGTTCTTTGTTTAGGGGTTAACGTTTAAAGGGAGAGTATCCAGGAAGCTTTAGAGAGGGGAATTGTTCGATGTCCTGGGGAGCGTTTAAGGGCAGGGGTGTCCCTCGCCCTGGAAAATTGTCGCATTTGAAAGTTAAAGATCTGTGATGCAGAGTAGTGCTATATTTGAGACATTCTGAAGCATAGAAAAACACGTATGAGGCCAATTGGGAGGTAAAGCAGGCAGCGCCCATGCCATTGCTTGCAAATCTCCGTCAGACTACTTATTGGGGTGAAGACCATGACGCAACGTTGGGTTATCCATTGACCTTATGCAATGAGGACACACTGACGTCATCCTTGGGGGAAGAACAAAATAATTGAACACATGGTCACACGCGTAAGAGTTTGCCTTGCACAAGCAGTAGAATATGTGTGTATTCGACTGGTTGACAAAGCAACCCTCTGTATTTGTCGGTGTTGGTTTGTTTTACCCCAAAGGAGGGCGCACCTTTTGCTATGTGACATCATAATAATGCCTAAGGACCGACTGCAGGGTATCAGACTTGCAGTCGGGAGGTAGAGAGTTCGAGTGCAGGTTTACCGAATATTTTAACAACGGGAACTATTGTCATTCTGCTGGGTGCTCCTCATAAGCAATGGAGTAGGGAAAACAAGCCAGTGAGCTACAACTGGGAAAAGGTCGTGGCCGGCTCGATTTGAACCAATTGGTTGGAAACACGGGCCGTAAAACTCCATCTAAATTAACCTTACCATATGCATAAGGTTTATTGCGTACGAGATGGCATCAAAACCTCTAACCCGAACTATATACTAAAGCTTACACGCTGTTAACTGTTGAGCGTCATAAATCTTTATGTAACATTGTAGTATTTTCCACTAAATTTTATGACCCGAAAGAACTTTCAAGCATTACCGATTAAACTCCTCTTATCCAACGGTTTACGACTAAAATTTGTCTGTAGGTACAGGAAAAGATGTTTTCACGAAAAGCAACAAATGATATAATGAAGAGTTTGTTTCTCATGGTGAGATCTCTAAGAACTAGGCTAAGTGAAAATTATGCACACGCGTTTCTACAAAGAACAAGGCATATGGAAGCCAGGTGCTTCAAAACTTGTTATTTCCGCTTGATTTCATATACAACGAACAAATTTGAAAGGACAGTAAAACTAGCCATATCGTTTTTTATATGGTTGGTTATCGGTCCGTTTTTATCACTTTATAAAACAATATTTTTCTTCCTGAATTGTAAAATAAATGCAAGTAGGTTTGTTAGCTGACTTTTAATATTCCGTTCTTTTGTTTAAATCCATTTTACGACAAAACGAAATAAACGAATGATCGAAATAATAGGTTAGTATGAGATAAGTGATGTGTCCATAAGTTTCGGACACCAAGTCGTTTCTATTTCCTTTTATTGTAATTTACAAGAGATGATGAAACTGCCGTGAAAAGTTCACCTTAAATTTATATATAAGGAACCGGGAAGTAGCGTAGGTAGGCATTTGAGACTATTGTTGTCACGAAAATAATTAAATCCTTCCTCGTGAATATTCTAACGATACATCATCCCCGAGGAGACTCTAAATATCCTTGCATATCAGAAAACGAATTAAAGTATCATAAAATCTTATTACAGTATATTATCACTGCAGCAAATAAATATTCGATAGGCCATGAACTTGTTGGTTGTGCAATGATCGTTCTTTGGAATTTTAATCGAGGTTATTGGGTATAGGGTATACGCACCCCAAAACTTTGGTTAAATTGACCAATGACTGGGTCAGCTACGCACAAAATGAAATTGGCTAACCAGATCTTAACTAAACTGTTGTCAAATTTGAACACGCCATGGTCAAATTTGGCCAATAAATGGTTAGGTTTGACACGGTAGTTTAGTCAGAACATTTGACCACTTGTGGTTCGCTGAATGGTTGAGTTGTATAAAAGGAGGTTTAGGAAACACATTCAGAATGACATTTTTGCGGTTTCCTTGACGAGACTCTCTTGTAAATTTGCCAAAAGAAAAATCTTCATAATGCAGTACTGTCCTTTCTTTATTCACCTTAAATTTTTATAAGATCCACCCATATCGACGGTACCTCGTGCTTCGCCTCCCTGGTCCATGGATTCAATGCCGCCCCAGCACCCATAAGCCTTGGCGAAATTTGCAAATAAAAACAAGCATTAATTGTCGTCAGTTTTGTAAACTATACTGGGTTATTTATGTTTTTCCTCAGGACCAAAGTGTTTTATTAAATATTGAAAGTAAACTTTCACTAAAAAAAAGAAATAAAAAACCACCGCCCAAGACTGGACATGGGTATATGAATGATTAAAAGACGATGAACGGTTGAACGTGTAATACAGCATAAATTACCAATAGAAGCGAAAAGTTGAAAACTGTTGGAAGGATTATGACTTCCGCCAAGCGTGAAAGGAGGAAAATATTGGGGGCTGAGTGCCACTATAGGTTGGCACAGAGCGCGTAAGACAATTTTTGACTTTGCAAAACTCAACATGGCCGGAAAGGACACTTTCTGAGTGTTCTAAGCTGCATGTACCAAGCCTTAAAATATTGTTATCCGTATAGTTTCTCATCAGCACCCACTTAAATAATATTCCACCCGCGGTCGTCGCATCTTAAAGGCACAACTTTTCAAATATTGGGAAGGAAGGCTGAACATACCTTTAACATCCACAGTTTCCATTGAGGGCTGATGCTCTCAAGTCCCCCCCCCCCCCCCGTTTCACTGCCATTGGCTACGGCACGTACTACCCGATTTGGAAGGGTTTCAAAACGTTATTAGAAATCATTGCACTTAAATGGATGTTTCATGGCTTGGCTAATAAGGAGGGCCTGGCAGTTTTTCCTTTGAAAAAATTTTGCTTCAATCAAGCGTTTTAGATGTAAATCGTGCCCTCAAGCATTCTAGCATAGTTTTTAACTGATAACATGAGTAGAAATCTTCATCTTTGAATTAAAATATGCCTGTAGCATGTGGCACCTCTCTAAGGCTGATATCCAAAAGGGGAACCTCAAACCGTGCTCCTAACGTCACTGCACAAGACTTAAGTTGTTGGGTCATTACAATTTGAAACTTGAGAGAGTCCCGGCTAAACACCTTTTATGTATATGTCAATAGTTGCTTGTCGAGTAAAACTTACAACTCGAAAACAATAATCACCCAATTGATCCAGTTAGATGCAAATAATAAAGATAAAGCACGTTTGCCTAATCTGATTTTATACTTTCCATGCGAATGGTGTCGTGCGTGTTTCACATTAACATCATATCTGAGGTAAAGAATTTTCTTTACTAAGAAACCGATGTACCTTTTGCATATTTTCGATACCTTTTACCAGAGAGCTGCCAAAATATCTTCTTTTTTCCTGATAAAAAGGCGCCATAGGCGTATGGGCTCTCCTCTGCCTCGAGGAATACTGGGACAAGGACAAATTTTCCCCGAAAAAATACATTTGCCCGAATTTCCGCAAATGATGCCACATCTGACAAATGTTCAAATGGATCTAATTTAAAGGTATTAGGTGTGGTATGTCAGCAAAATGCCCAGACATCACTTGGCAGTTAGGGAGTGATCTTTCCCACGGGAATCCGTTAGAATAATGTCAATATCCAGGGCCGTCACCAGCTTTTTTCAAGAGGGGGTGCGTTTTGAAAGGTAAGCTTTTTTACCGAATACATCCATGAAATAGTCATGGAACGACGAAGAGCTGAAACTTTGCCACATGATAGTCTAGAAGAGGTGAAAAATAGGAAAGATTGCCATTTGGCCGTTCCATACACGATTCCGACCGCATTTTAAAATCTCCACACCCAGCGACACTCCACACCCGGCGGCGACGCACCTTCCCCAATTTGGGGGGGGGGGGCAAGCGGGTCTGAAGGGAGTGCGTTCGCACCCTCCGCACCCCCCCCCCCCGGCGACGACCATGATATCTTTTACGGGTTTTTTATACACCTCTTCATAGTTTCAATATTTCTACTGCAAATTGTTGCTCTTTCAAGAATATTCATGTGGAGTGTTGCACAGTGTTTACATTTCTTTTGTTAACCCTTTATTTTTTATCTCTTAATTACTCATCAGATAGTTTATGTTTCGGTGATTCATACTGATGATATTTAAGGACACAATTTAAACTTCCAAAAAGTAAACTTTCATGAGACACTAATGTTACAACTGTCCTTGAAATGAAGATTGTAAAAATAAAGGATAACATTAGCCGTATATGGTATGTCGCTCTCATCATGACATCACAAGGTTTGCATGCTGAGCCCATGTTATTAATATTTAAATGCAAATCAGAAACTGTCCTGTAAAGTTGTCAGTTTTTGTGAGATTTTAATGGGAGTTGCAGCTAATTTCTTGAGTTAAAATGCTTTTCACATCAAATATTCAATTTTGTCACACAACCTTTAAAATTATATTGAACTGTTAGAGAAACTTTAATGTCAGCGTAGAGTAAGAGGATAACCTGACCGAAGTGTAATCCTTCCCGAATGACTCTAAGGGGGAGAGCCATCATCGGCTTCGTGGAACGTTCGGAAATTTTTTAAAAATGTGACCCGGTAATGGCATTTCCAAATCTTCTTAGTAAAATATAAACAGTCCTTATTTTAAGTTTTTGAGTTTTGTTTGCAATGAGGCTTACCGTTCTGCACGAAAATTGAATCGCTTTCCTAAAATTTTGACCGAGGCTCTTGTCTCCTTGTCCACGGCCCATTTCCGAACGAAGGACACTTCGGGACTTCCAAGTTTCAAACTTGAGCCATTTAATGTTAAATTAAAAATGTAAATAGTGTATAAACATACTCCACCAACCTTATTTTGTCAGGAGATGGCAAAGTACGACGGTTGTCGCATTAATCATTTCCCCTACTGAGATAAAGTGAAACTTCAAGTCCATAAAAATGACAGCACAAAATTTCATGTATTAACGATTCCTATACATCCGGTGGGTATTGAAGTTGTTTAGTCTATAGGAATACCTAATGAGGATACTAAAACTTAAGAATGTCCTTATGAGAAGTGCCGTCATTCCTGTCTAGCTCTACATGATATCTATGGGCTTATGAAATTTAAAAAGGAATAGTGGCGTACATCAGGTCTTAAAGGGTGGTAATACATGGCATTGACCGAGTCGTGGTGAAATCATGTACCCAATCAACTGTTGTGGACATTGCCTCCCAGATTTCAATAAAAGGATCTATTATCCTCATTTACGAGTGACATCTCCTTTTGTCATTATGAGACCTGATGTTCAAAGAGAACGTTTCGAATAAAATCATTTCGTTGGGAAAATAAAATTTGACGTCTTCTGATCTGCTGATTGCAGACGTACACAGGGTAAGTCTACATAATCTGACAGGGTGTTACACATGGAAGTCTGGTGCTATGAAATTGTTTGTTATAAATACCGAAGCCGATACTAATCGTGGGGTGCCTCGATGTCGACCAGGGATCATCCCTATGTTGCGACGTATGTTTCGATGTTTCGACGAGTTAGTTAGTTAGTTAGTTAGTAAGTTAGTAAGTTAGTTAGTTAGTTAGTTATTAGTTAGTTAGTTAGTTAGTTAGCTAGTTAGTTAGTTTCAGTTTCCAGCCAACTGGTTCAAGTCGAGCCGGTCAACGCCCTGTTTCCAGTTGTGGTTCCCTGGTTGTTTCCCTATTCCATTTCTTATGATGAGTACCAACCACAGTGGCAGAAAGTTCTGTAGAGAACCTAGAGATGTCGAATCATAGTGATGTAACCTGTCGGCACGACGTGTAGGTCAATGGGGGCATGGACAAACGAGGACAGCCACCGTGGTTAATATTGGTTTATTAAGTCCTTGTTCAACGGTCAACTGGAGACATTGGAATTAGAATAACCAGAAGCAAATATATGTGAGAGTTAAAAATTCGTTGAGTGTAATACACAGATTTATGTGAATGGTAGGATAGTTACTTCTGTATTAGGTTGGAATACAATTTGGGGTAGGCCAACAAGTATCCAGATTGCAAACTTCTAACCCCGTCACAAGAACTGTCTCTTTCTGAGCATTATTTCAGTGCTGTGACAGAATGACTACTTTTGGGTGGAATAGTAATTCTGGACATTTCCTCGTATCATCACTTATATTGTTGCACGGATATTTGAAAAGTTGGGAATTAATTTTAACAACCTACGTCGCTAACCAATTCTAACAGCACTCGCAAGGGTGGTGAATCTACGAGGAGCATAAGGGTGATTTGATTCCTCAGATTTTTTCCTTTCATTTGGCCCCAGTTGTCCCTCAGGTTAGGTCAGTTAGGAGTTATATTAATCGAAGAAATAAATAAAATACCTCTCCTGAGACTGAATTGTTCACCAAGAGATATGCTTAAACCTCAAAGTTTCCGGGATTCGCTTCATGGACTCCACCGGGAATTTGACCCCCAGGACCCCACCAACCAGGGCGCGCACTTCGCGTTGGGTTCCGGTCTACGCGCGAAAATTTTCCCAAACATTTTCTTTGCCTCTACTTTTCCCCCTCCTACATTTGACATTCTGGGACCGCTACTGACGCGTCACCTCTCTAAATAAGTCTGAAATCACCTAGAAGATAATGAATTTACACAAACACTTAAAATTTTCTAGTTTCATTGAAAATTTTTAGAGTAGACAGTACTTGTATGAACCTATGTAAAACAATCACACCAAATATCAAGTAAAACATAAACGTCTGGATGGGGTTTGAAAATATTTTTGCTTTCATTATTTATTAGTACGACATTTGTTGTATTCGATATTACTACTAAAAATGCAGAATCAAAATACTACATGATTTTGTCACGAGGTGGGATATCTTTTGGAGAAATGAAACTAAAGAAAGAAATTATTGATTTCGGTGGTGCATAAATTGTTCATTTTGGGAATTAAGATATCACCAAAATGAATGAATATTTTCGTTAGTAAACGAAATTACCGCTGTAGTGCCTTTCATCTCCTTGACCGTAAAACTTCTGCGTATCCCTTGAACATTCTGGTTAATTACAATGGAAGTTGCTACTGATATTTTTTATGAAAAATCATCGTGGCTGTCATTAAATGAAAATGACAACTTATGTTTACCAAATTTATAGTTTTTCATAGAAGTAGAAAAGATGTATTTGTACAACTGGCTCTACTATGATCACTGTCTATGAAATGACTCACGGTCTCTAACATTCCTCAGTCCATGACTCACTGTCCTTATAACATGTCTCACAGTTCCTCGAATGACCCACTTTCCTAACATGTCTCACTCCCTTTATTCTGTAGTTTAACTATATAGGGTGTCCCCAATCTGCATCCGTATTTTTCTTCTGTTAGCAGTGTTTCCAGTATTGTCCTTATGTTGTCGCATTAGTATCAATACATTTGATGTATAGGTGAGTCCCGCTGTTAAGCAAAAATGAGATATTGCTTGTGTCAATCAGCCTTAATTAATTTATGTGAGCATTTTCATTACCTTTAACATAGGTGGCTGCAAACAATTCAAAACAACATGATAAGCACATAAATTCAGAATTTAAAACAAAAAGCCCGACTCACCTCAAAGATAAATCACAAAAAACTAGTCTTGATTAAACCCCACCCCCCATCCCGCTGATTAATATGAAATGATTTAGCAAAAGGAAAATGGTAATTTTTGTCAGTTTTTTCAGAGGAATCAAGAATTTCAATTGAAGCAACATCAACGGACACGAAGGCTAGTCTTTGTGCTGTAGAGAAACCTGTATTGAAGAAAGGGACATTGTAAACTACCTATTCAATCACGGCAAGGAACTTTGACGATACCCTGATTAATACAAGAACCGGCATCGTGTCAAACATTTGAAGAGATTTGTTTCAAGATTGACGAGATATCACATATCAATTCAAAACTTCAAACTCAATCTTCGGACAGCTTCTAATTTGTATTCCGACTGATTACAGATTCTTATCAAAATTGAATTGGGAGTTTCAAGAGTACCAAACAGAGAAATAACAGCAAGACTATTACTTTATACAGTTCTGAGCTCCCCTGCATAGATCAGACAAATTGATACTGCCACGTGTAAATATAGTTACATATATTTCTCTATGCTTAGACCTGCTAAGCTAATGACGATAATAGTGTTTTGGTCACGAACCGTATTAGTAGAATTACAGAATTGGTTACATTAAAACTGTGATCACACTTAATCTACGAAAATCACACACTAGTCCTACATTGTGGTTTCAAATAACCTTTAACAACAAACAGTTACATTTGTACCACCAGTGGTAGGTATTATTACAAATTAGCATGGAGACATTGCTTAGAAAACACGTAGGCCTACTGATTATATTCGTAAAACCTTTTGAAAAGACCTGACGGTTTATTGTTAGCGAAACCGTGGAAATACAGTAACTTACGTGTTTTGTCAACAAACAAAAGACACACGATTGAAAAACATGGATGAACCATTACCTAGTAATTAGCCATTTCATAAAACCTCTTAAAATAAAATTTAGAGCTTCTCAAATTTGATCATGACTGCCTTTGTTTCTTCAACGGATACTCCATTTCGTAATCTGTAATCTGACCCTCAAGGAAGAACCCCTTTTCCTTTCATGTGCTAACGAAAAATGTTTGGAAAAGTAAGGACACCATTATTAGTTTGAAAGCTTACGCGAGAAGACGTACAGAAAGCCAGCAGAGAACGGGATTCACTCCTAAGATGCACTGATGCTGAGCCCTAGGTTTATACCTTGGTAGGGTTCAGGAAGGGAGGGGAGAAGCAATTTAGAGATTCTACATGGGTTTGGTAGTTTAATGATCCTACGAAGCAATGGTGGTGATCTGCTGAGATAGTCTTACTATAGTCTCAAGCCCCTTAGTCCAAAATCCTTGGAGAGCCACTGCCTTGACAAATTCAACAATCCCCACCCGACAGAGGGAAGCTTCACGTATTTAATTTGAAACATTTCTGTTGTGTTTGGAAGATGTATACGAGCAAGATGTAAGTCTATTTTCCTTTCTATTCAATCAACTTGATCTGCATGGTGTAACGATTTCTTCTTTTGTATCGAACAGTATTACAAGCTGCCAGAAATAACCGTGACTTACAGTTGCTTCAAAGAGAATACCAGATCAATTGCAACTTTTGCGTTGTAAAATACGGAATTTCTTCCGGGAATTCGGAAAAAATAAGATAATATACCAAATAAAGGAAAGTGACTCCTGATGAAATTGAATTATCACCTTGAAGTTGTTATGGTACATTTTGATCCCCTATATAGCAGTATCGTGCGTAATGGGGTAGGGGACGGGGTACGGGGGAAGCGGACGTTTCCCCACTTCTCCATTGATAGTCGCTGGAAATCAATTGTGTCGTGAAAAGCATCATTATTCAGTTTAACCAAGTCATACCATTGATGGATAGGAACTCTAGAGGACGGTTATTACTAAGCTTTGATAGATAGATAGAGGACTTCTAGAGGACGGTTATTACTAAGCTTTGATAAACCGAATGTAGAAAATGCGCAAGATAAAACTTAGATAATGAAAAACATTACGTTTAATTGAAAGATTAAAAACGACAAATAACGAAAATGTCAAGGAAATGCCACCCTCTTTTCACCAGGCCTTTCCTCAGACTTAGCCATTTCTCATGCGTCATGCAGTAATAATTTTGTTTTAAGGAATAGACACAGTATGGTTACAACTTTCGAAGTTAAAATATTATTTGATTTTATTGCATTAATTTAACTATTTGTGAAACAAATTTCTGTAGACCAGAAAAAGACGTGATATGAAAGACAGATATTAACCATTTTTTTTTTTTGGAAAAGTTTTCATGAAATTTCTTGTATTTTGTATTGAATTTATCCTATAATATTTTCTGTGATAAACAATGATAACCTTTGCCACTACTTTTCATGAATGAATACAGATATTTGGGGGCGATGCGCATTGTTTAACAAGAAATTTTCTACCTTGTTAACGAAAGCCCTAAATCCTTACCTAATCCCTAACCTTAACAAAGAATACAATACAATGGCAACAACCAATTGGGAACACCTTGTTAAACAGTGTGCATCAGACGAATATTTTCACTTAAACAAGCTTTGTGTAAGATAAGCTGAATGAAAGCACAAAGCGGGTGCAACCTAAAAAAATCTTATGAAGATGTATAATGGCAATGATTGAAACGTATGGAGATGTATAGGCTAAATATAAACTATTTGTTAGATAGTAATTTATTTAGATGATATTTCACGGCTCTGTTTCCAACAAATTGGTTTTTTAAGTCAGGTCGACTATGACATTTCTTCCAGTCGGGGCTGCACTGGACTGAACAAAATTGTACATTTATTCTTAAAATTTGGTAAAAACTGACTACACTGTAAAAAAAATTACGGTATATTTACAGAACAACAAAATAAAGAAATAAATAAAGATAACAGAAAAGTTCTGAAAACTTATAACCATAACTTTTCTGTAATCTTTATGGTTCTCTTTATTTTTTATTCTGTAAATTTACAGCTTGTTTGGGCTTTTTTTTTCAGTGTACGCATGTAATTGAAAGTAAAATATTTGGTCATAAAATTGCTTGCACCCATTCAGTCATTAATAAAATTATCCGATAGTATTTTAATCTGCATAAATGTTCAAGATAAATGGTGGTTGGCCAGGAAACACTGACGTAACACTGTCACGGATTGCATGGCCAATATTCTTCCTTCTACATGATAAACTATACGTGGTTCTTATGGGAAACGTTATTTTCAGGGTCACGTACACAATGTGTAATAAGCTAAAGAATTTTAAGATAATATTTTCATTGTAATTGTACTGTTGTATCGTTAAATCTAAGATGGTGCACACCGTGTACTAAGAATTGCTTTGCATATATAGATCATTTAAAGGAACACTCCCTCGATAAAATTAATACATAGATAAAAGTAATAAATCGATAATGTCGAAGAATTTGAAAAAAAAAAAACCGGTAAATAAAATGTAGTATATACACAAATGACCCTTCCCTTCTTTTTTGTTTGAAAAGGAAAGGCGCCCAGTTCTATATGTGAACACACATTTGTACTTCAGCTTTCAGTCTCTATAATCACGGCCGGATAAAAAATGGAGTAAATGAGGTAGGATCTGGCTGTTTTATCTGAAAATGAAGAAAACAAAACACAACGTAAAAAAGTTAGAACAAAGTAATAATAAGACAATTACTTTCCACATGAGAAAAACACGAAGAATATTACGCTCGTCTCCCTAATCTAGGCCTATCTGAGGTTTATACCCTTCCCGTACAACGTGTCAATGTTCGCCATGCTAACAGTCCCCAATGCATTTATTCCCATCGACTTTTTTCAGGCTACCCAAATCACATCATTTTGCCTTCTTCAGTGACTCAGCCACAAGGGTGTGCGGATGGTGTGCAGATATTTTTTGCCGCAAGGGGTACAGCGTTTGAACATTTGGTGAAATGTGGTAATAGTCGTCCTGGACGAGGTCTAAGCTTTTTGAAAATAAAAGCTAAGATGCAAAGTTACGCAATATTTTCCGTTTGTAATACCGTTCTCTCACGTGGAGTCACAATTGAAAATCCACGCCCACTGTCAGGAAAAAATCAACAGTGTTTCAGTGCAAAAGTCACACATTAAATGCACACAGTACTACACTATAGACTAGAAGTTTTGTTCTTCAAATGGGTGGGAGTTGGACGTAAGTGAAAGCACTCTCCATGCAACTTAACTCTGAGTTGAAACGATGCAAAAATCATTTGAAAACAAACACAGTACTACGAACTCAACTTGAAAACCTATTGCAAATTTTGGCGACCATTACAACCACTAAACTTTAAACATATGTTTAAGAATTAAACGGATTTTAAAACTCTTTTTTACTCCTACATTTTAACCATGTATACATGCTGAACACACGCGTCTGAATCCTAAACATTTCGCATATTAACGGGTTTAATCGCTAAACACGTAGAGTTTGATGTTTAGAATTTAAACGTGTTAACAAAGTAAAGGGCAAAAGTGTATGATAGCTAAACATGTTTTAAAGGGTGCAGATTGGCTTGGAACACATCAGTTTTATCAAGCGATCCGATTCGGGTCGCATCCTATTATTTAAGGATCGAAACCCAATGAAGTATTGAAAACAGCTTTCCCATGAAGGAGTAATTCAAGGATCGAAACCCAATGAAGTATTGAAAACAGCTTTCCAATGAAGGAGTACTTCAAGAATCGAGACCCAATGAAGTATTGAAAACAGCTTTCCCATAAGGAGTACTTCAAGGATCGAAACCCAATGAAGTATTGAAAACAGCATTCCAATGAAGGAGTACTTCAAGGATCGAAACCCAATGAAGTATTGAAAATAGCTTTCCAATGAAGGAGTACGTCAAGGATCGAAACCCAATGAAGTATTGAAAACAGCTTTCCAATGAAGGAGTACTTCAAGTATCGAAACCCAATGAAGTATTGAAAACAGCTTTCCCATGAAGGAGTACTTCAAGGATCGAGACCCACTGAAGTATTGAAAACAGCTTTCCAAAGAAGGAGTACTTCAAGGATCGAAACCCAATGAAGTATTGAAAACAGCTTTCCAATGAAGGAGTACTTCAAGGATCGAGACCCAATGAAGTATTGAAAACAGCTTTCCAATGAAGGAGTACTTCAAGGATCGAGACCCAATGAAGTATTGAAAACAGCTTTCCAATGAAGGAGTACTTCAAGGATCGAGACCCAATGAAGTATTGAAAACAGTTTTCCAAAGAAGGAGTACTTCAAGGATCGAAACCCAATGAAGTATTGAAAACAGCTTTCCAATGAAGGAGTACTTCAAGGATCGAGACCCAATGAAGTATTGAAAACAGTTTTCCAAAGAAGGAGAACTTCAAGGATCGAAACCCAATGAAGTATTGAAAACAGCTTTCCAATGAAGGAGTACTTCAAGGATCGAGACCCAATGAAGTATTGAAAACAGCTTTCCAATGAAGGAGTACTTCAACTGTTCAAGCCCGACAGACGTGTCTAAACTGTAATAGTGTATACTTCACATTTCGTGACATTCATATGTTCTAACAATGCAATGAAATTGAACTATGAAGAAGGTGTGAGTTTCATATTAAAGTTTATCTCTTCGTATCCCCTCTGCTCTGCAAATGTGTTCAATGTTTTCTCATAATCGAAAACCAACTCAACAAAGCCAGTCCAGACTTACAAACGCGCATTCCCAGAAAGAAATCGTGTGAGAGCAGGAACGAGAAATCACCAATACAGTTACTGTTACGATAATCGCTCAAACCCTTAGAACTCTTTGAAAACTGAATAAGTTCGCTTTGTTCTTTGATTAAATTTTTGTTCTTTTTATGATGGTATTATCTCTAGAATTTTAGGTACACATCGTACGCAACTTTTTCGGAGTGAACCTCGACACTTAAAAAAGTTTTTACACTCTTCACATTGTGCGTTTCGATCTCTCTTCATCTTGAACCTTCGACATCATGTCATAATTTTATTGACTGTACATCTATGGCTAATAGAATGTTTTCACATGACATTATCACTGGGAAGTTCCGCATACTTCCGGTAAAAAAACCATGATAGTCATCCCCGTCGGTCGTCAGCTGCAGCTTTTGCCCGGTGGTCAAGAGATAGGCGGGGCTTGTGAGGTCAGTAAAACACTTCACAGAGTGACTTTCATCTTACCTCATAATTGAGAAACCACGTCCACTGTCCAACAAAAAACAAAAGTCAGCACGGCGGTTGCCAGTTGCTTCTAAACTAGCTATACCTGCTACACTACAGTTTTGCGCAGTAGTCAAGAAAATGGGGGGGGGGGGGGGCTTGTGACGTCAGGAAAACACTCTATAGGTTACCTTTTCTGTGATGTGATCCTGGCAAGCCATGCGAATCCTCTCCGGTACTGCTGGTACGTCCAACCTGAACACAGTAGGCAGGTTGGCATCCGTGCGAGCAGATGTGATGGCGTCCTTCACAGCGAAAAGTACGGAGGCTGACATAAAAAGTGGGGGTTCGCCGACAGCCTGAAACAGAGAATATCTGTCTACTTAAGGTAGTTTGTAGGTATGAATAAAAAACGGAAAAAGTTGAAAAACAGCGTTGTAGAAAGTATGTTATATGGCGGTATTTCCGATCACAGTGCCTCTAAGCTTTCAAGATCATTTTTAATTTTTGGTTACTAGAGAAATTATTTTCAGTTAATTCTAAAAAGTAGTAACATTTGTTTCTTACAAAACGTGATCAAGTCATCCAGTGATTTCGTTTTCGTATGGTTTCATATAAAGTTGGAAATATCATGAAATGAGGCTTTGACAGCTGGAATGACAACTAGAGAATTAGCTGCTGTTTCGAAATGAGTTCATTTTACTTTTGTGGTGGGGGCGTATGGAATACCGTTTTAACATTTATTCCCGAATTTCAGATATCTCTAATTAATTTCAGATATCTCTAAATAATTGCAGATATCTCTAATTCAATTTCAGATATCTCTAAATAATTGCAGATATCTCCAATTCAATTTCAGATATCTCTAAATATTTGCAGATATCTTTAAATAATTTCAGATATCTCGAAATAACGAAGTATTTCAGATATCTCTAATTCAATTTTAGATATCTCTAATTCTATTTCAGATATCTCTAATTCAATTTCAGATATCTCTAATTCTATTTCAGATATCTCTAATTCAATTTCAGATATCTCTAATTCTATTTCAGATATCTCTAATTCAATTTCAGATATCTCTAATTCTATTTCAGATATCTCTAATTCTATTTCAGATATCTCTAATTCTATTTCAGATATCTCTAATTCTATTTCAGATATCTCTAATTCAATTACATATAATTCTAATTCAATTTCAGATATCTCTAATTCAATTTCAGATATCTCCAATTCATTTTCAGATATCTCTAATTCAATTTCAGATATCTCTAATTCAATTTCAGATATCTCTAATTCAATTTCAGATATCTCTAATTCTATTTCAGATATCTCTAATTCAATTTCAGATATCTCTAATTCAATTTCAGATATCTCTAATTCAATTTCAGATATCTCTAATTCAATTTCAGATATCTCCAATTCATTTTCAGATATCTCTAATTCAATTTCAGATATCTCTAATTCAATTTCAGATATCTCTAATTCAAATTCAGATATCTCTAATTCAATTTCAGATATCTCTAATTCAATTTCAGATATCTCTAATTCTATTTCAGATATCTCTAATTCAATTTCAGATATCTCTAATTCAATTTCAGATATCTCTAATTCAATTTCAGATATCTCTAGTTCAATTTCAGATATCTCTAATTCAATTTTAGATATCTAAAATAGTGCATAATTAGAGATATCTGAAATTAATTAGAGATATCTGAAATTCGGGAATAAATGTTAAAACGGTATTCCATAGGGGCGCTAGATATTCTCTTGATCGTGAACAAGAACGCAAATCTTCATTGTGGTTTCCATGATGAGATAATTGGCGCAATCTATGCAAAGACGCTGATGCTCCTGAAAGGCTCATGCATACCTTACCTTTATGTTGGCTGCATAGAAAATTTTCAAATAGAAATTACAAAGGATTGTGGGACACTTTTTTGGTGCGCGTTATTTTCGTCAAAGTTATTTTACCGGGGACAATCCTTTGTAATTTTTATTTGAAAAGGGCCTATGCACGGACTTCCTTTACATGGACAGAACATACCATACATAGATTGTTCTTACCGTACGTGTGAGTATAGGCGTAACAAGATGGCTGGTTGCTATGGTTTTGTGAGTGAAAGTTTCGACTTGCTCAAGTAGTTCAAATCGACAGACGTAAGTTGCAATAATTTCGAAGTAATGCAAGGAAAGGTCAAAATCACTGCACGCATTGCAAGAACATGATATTGTTTCCCACCCAAGTTTGAATTTTGGTGAAAATAGTACAGGTCCATCGTCAAATCATACAAATTTTAACTTCACGGTGGCCATCTTTGTGCGCATGTTTTTGTCCCAGTCGGTGGCGACAATCTACGAATAGGACGTACACTTTACATGCTCTGTCCATGTTATATAGGAAGTCCGTGGGTCTATGTAATAGCTCTTTATATACATTACAGAGAATATGGCGATTAAGCAAGTATTTGACATAAGGTAATGCTTTAAATCAGTGGTTCTCAAAGTGGTCCCTACCGCCCCCTGGAGGGCGTTGAAAAGTTTCAATGGGGCGCTGAGGGGTTTGCTAGCAACAGGGGGCGTTGGCATTGACTAGGGGGTCCCTGGAGGTTCTCATACATTCGTGCAGTATCAAAGAACCTAGGAGGTTGCAGATTGGTTGACACAGACTGTCTACTCCGAAAGGTTTAGCAACTACTGACAAAAATTTACCCAATATAAAACTTATCTGGGTCATTTTGGCGCTGGAAATTGAAGTCGAAAGCTCAAAGTCAAATAATTATATAAATATGATGACATGTTGGGTGGGAGGAGGGCGTTGGATCAGTCATGGATGCCTTATGGGGGCGGTAGTTTGAGAACCACTGCTGTAAATATTACATAGTACCCCTGCCAGCACTCCATATATTGGGTCCTAATTGGGGCAAGATTGTTCTCCCGATTGGGGTCCAATCAGTTTTGTCAGGGGCTTTCATTAGGTCCCGGTAACCTAACTTAGACCTCACTGGTCCCAACTCGGGCCTTACGGGTTTACAGCAACCCCCTTATCTCTCTCACAAGCCTAATTGGGACCCAATTGGGACACTAGAACCCAATTGGGACCCATAGGGGCTTGCTTGCTGGGGTAGTACACATGAAACACCTATTCCGCTTAGGCAAGACCATTTCGAAACAACCAGTCTGAGCACATGTCAAAATTATTTCAGTTCTGAACGTACTTTAGAAGAATGAATCGCTCGTGGATTAGACGAGTTTTGAAGTAAAGTGACGTTAAATTCTGCTGGGGTGTTTCCAATGGACGGAATCTTGTACGCTCCAGGGCCCTTGGTAAGCAGATGACCATTAGGAGTGAAACGATAATCTTCCAACATGTAAAGTCCATAACCTTGAGCGAAGGCTCCCTCTATCTATTTACAAGAAAATAAATAAAAAATGCAAAAAAAGAGTTAGAGGAGAAAAAGTGCTTCGACCTCCAGTAGTATTTCCGGAGACGTGTGTAACCGCTGCAACAAATTGCTGAAATGCGGAAAGCATCGATTATTAAATGCAAAAATAAGATAAATATTGTCTGATATGTAAATGACTGCCTTGCCTCAAGTAACCAAATCCATAGAGACTGAATATATTCTTTGAATATTTCAAAAGTTACAACGGTCAGAAAGTGCAAGCAAACTAGCATAAAAACCATATTTTTGATCGTTAACTTTGAATGTCAGTTAATAAAATGTTTCACAATTTTTCAAAAAAGTCAAAAACAGAATCTTATCGACGGAATGATCTGAATTTGATTTCACAGTAAAAATGAGGGATTTTGATCGATCCAAGTTTAACCGAATCCGATTCCCCGCCATTAAAGTTAATTTAAAAAAATGTTTATTGTGACTTAAAAATTAAATGATGTCTTATTTAGTCAAACTTAAAAATAATGAACAATGCTGGCAAATGAGTCACATTATTCTGAAAGTTGTGAAACAATTTATTAGTGACGGAGCTATTGTAAAACTCAAAACAAATCAACTACAACTTTCGTTACGTAATTATAAAATCTTGCAATGACGAACCTGGCCAATATCTATAGCTGGATTGATGCTTTTTCCAACGTCCATGACAATATCAGTTCTTAATACCACGTGATCTCCCGTCAGGCAGTCAATTTCTACTTCAGATACAGCCGCACCGTAACAAAAATAGTTAAAAGCGCGACCCCAATTTTTCTTAGGATCGTAGTCCAATCCAGGTGTGCTGCGAGTGGGAGAGACGTTTTACAATAGTTTCAGAGCATTAACCCAATGAATATGACAATATCTCCAATGTGGAAACGTATCACCACATACGACTTCAATTATTTGCCTCGTTAAAAGGGATTCTCACTTAAAGACTTTTAACCAAAAAGGGCTTCGAGAATGTGAAAGGAGCAGATGCGGTCGTGAAGCATTTTGGGAATTTCCCCTGTCCTGTCAGAGCCCTACCCTCCCGGAATATACCCGGCCAAACCTGAACCAAACATACCTGCCCTCAGACGTATTCTTCACCAAGATAAAATCTCAGAGCTTCCCTTACCACAATTCAGTAGAATACGTTGGCATTTCCTGAACTGCATCTGCTAAAGCAAAATGTATCTATCAAAAAATCTGGTGGTTTCGCTCCTGGGACTCCAACCAAGACATTTTCTCCATCAGTCCATGGAATCCAGCAGGGTACCTTGATAGAAACCCATCTGGTGAAGCAAACTATACTTTTACTGAAACTTAATACCCCCCCCCCCAGGTATGCTTCAATGTCAAGGCTTCAGGACTTTGCCTCATGGACCGCACCGTTGTATTTCTCCTTGACTCCACCAGGTCTTGTCGCGGACTCCTATAACCGAAACACAGAATCTGCGCTTCGTGCTCGGTTTCGCGCTCCGTGCCTATGCTGTGCCCCAAACATTTTCCCTTTGCCCCTATTTGTCCACATTTGTCCACTCCTTGATGTAATATTTACAAATAATTTATCAATGTCATCCATTTCGGGTATAATCATAGATGATATATCTGATCATTTTCCAGTCTTTACTCTAGCTGACATGTCGGTCACTAAAACGGAAAACAAATCCTTTCTTAAAAGGAATTTCAGTCAAGCCAATGTGACATTATTTCGCTCAAAAATTGAAAATGAAACTTGGACGGAGGTTTATAATTCAGTTGATGTCAATACCGCCTTTTGTAATTTTAGCAATATATTTTGTAGTCATTTAGATAGCTCTATTCCTTGCAAAGTTCGTAGTAATAAAACAAATAGGTCCCAAAATAACAATGACTGGATGACTCCTGCCATTCTTAATTCGTGTCGTACAAAAAACCGTTTGTATAAAAAATATCTCCGAAGTCGATCTATCAACAATTTTTACGATTATAAACGTTTCCGTAATTGTCTTACTTCAGTTATCATATTAGCCAAAAAATCATATTATACAAACCTGTTCAATAACAACAAAAATGATATTAAAGGTACTTGGCGCTCAATTAACACTTTGTTATATGGTCAAAATACCGAATCTACACCCGAAAAAAGTAGGCATAATGGTGATTATATATCTGATCCTTTTGAAGTTAGTAACACTTTCAATGATTTTTTTACTGACGTGGTGTATGCCGCTCATCAAAAGATACCAAAGGTCAATGTCCACTTCCAGTCCTATTTACATAATCCTGTCACTGATTCTTTTTTTGTAAATCCTGCAACAAGAGAAAAGGTTCTCAAAACAATTTTATCTCTTAAATCCTCCGCTGCTGGTTATGACGGAATCACCGCTAGTATTATGAAACCTGTTGCCCATTCTTTGTGTATTCCCCTCGCCTATCTTTTTAATTTTTCTATTGAGAAAGGTAATGTTCCCAATTCCTTAAAAATTGCACGTGTTGTTCCGGTCTTTAAATCCGGTGATAAAGATTGTGTTAATCAGTATAGATCTATTTCTGTCCTCCCATGCTTCTCAAAAGTAATTGAAAAACTTATGTTCTCAAGATTATATTCTTATCTTGAGAAACGTAAATTAATTTACGACTATCAATTTGGTTTTCGTCCTGGCCATTCCACTGTACATGCTATTTTACACTTTACCAATAAAGTAATGGAAGCCTTCGAAAAGAATCATTTTGCTTTTGGCATATTTCTTGATCTTTCGAAGGCATTTGGTACTCTTGACCATAATATTTTACTTAATAAGCTTGAGTACTACGGCGTCCGTGGTAATGTTCTGGACTGGTTTAGAAGCTACCTGACTGATCGTCGTCAGTTTGTGGTTATTAGTAACATTAAATCGGTCTCTAAGTCAATTACATATATTGTCCCTCAAGGATCTATATTAGGGCCATTGCTTTTTATTATTTATGTCAACGACCTTCATACAGCCAGTGATACTTTCAGTATAACCTCATATGCTGACGATACAAGCCTCTTTCATTCTAGCTATGATATTAAAGATCTGATACGTAATATTCAAAATGACTTTGTCTATATACAAAACTGGTTTAATGCAAACAAATTATTATTCAATGTAAAGAAGACTACTGCTATTGTATTTCGTTCACCATCCAAGTATCTCAGTGCAGACATAGACTGTGTCCACCTTTGTGGTGTTAAAGTTACTTTTTGTGATGCTACCAAATTTCTCGGAGTTTATATTGATAAGAATCTTACATGGAAAAATCACATCCAGCATGCATGTATGAAAGTCTCACGAGGTGTTGGAGTTTTATATGGACTTCGAGGACTGTTACCTCGCAGAATCATGGTTACCTTGTATAATACCCTTATCCTTCCATACTTTACTTATTGCAATGTCATTTGGGGTATCTCATATACTTCTAGAATTCAAACTCTTTTCATTCTTCAAAAGCGAGCTCTGGGCCACATTTGTAATAAAGTCCATCTGCAATATACAAAACCTCTCTTTGCCAATCTCAATATCCATAATATTTATGATATTAATCGTTATTATACTGGTATTTTCATATTCAACTGGTTAAGTGACTCACTCCCGTCAATATTTAAAACTTACTTTGAATTGCGTACTCGCACATATTCCTACACCTGTCGACATCGGAACCACATAGCAATACCCTTTTTTAGACTTAGATCCTCCCAGTTTGGAATCCGGTATAATGGTCCCAATTTATGGAACTCGTTTCCCAATGATATTCAAGAGTGTAAACTGTTAAGTACATTTAAGAAGTGATTAAAAGATCATTTTATCACCAACTACCTTTGAATAATTCTAATTCTTTGCTATCTGTTCCATTTATGTGTGTTTTTGTGTTTCTTTTTTCTGTATTATATATGTGTTTTGTGGTAATTGTTTTCTGTTAATTTAAGTCTTTGTTAAGGGGTGTCAACGTACATTAGCTCCCTGGAGCTTCTTGTTGTTACTCCTCAGTCTCTTCAGTACCCTGCACATACAAATAATTCATTACATATTTCTCTGACTCTGACTGAAATAAAGTTCTATGAAATTGAAAAAAAAAAACATTTTTCAAATCCTGCTGAGGTCACTGGTAAAGAGAGATAACATTTGGCAATCTAGCTTTCCAGTGATTTTCATGTAGTTCCGACATTGCTACTTGTATAACGTTAAGTGAATTTCAAGCAAACAAAGCTTGAATAATGTCGCTTCGTTGTCTGTCCAAGCTTCGAACCGTTTGCTTTTAAATCTGTTGTCGTGAACTAAAAGTTAAAACTATCTTTGCCTCTCGTGAATTTTCATTAAAGGGCCAAACCTCTCACCCCAAACTACAATTTTGGTTAGGGGGTACCTAAATTCTCAAATGAATCAGCTCTTTGATTGACACCTCATTCAAACAATGCAGAGTACTAAAGCTTATATTACATAGCATGAACGGTACTGAGAGTGTTTTGATTATATAAATTGAGTTTTTCTACACTCACCTTGAAGCAATAAACTGAGATTGTAGTTGGATAAGGGTGAAATTCAGACAATTGTGGGAGGGGCTTCAGTGAGAAGGTTAGGAGAATTGGTACTATGTGGGGTGAGAGAACTGGGCCTTTAAGGATACGAAATATTATGGAAAAGGCCAGTTTGTAAGAAGTTGCTTCCTTCAAGAAATACTGAGAAACAGAAAATGGGCAAAGATTCTTGAATACATGATTGTCAAAATATTCACACAATTTCCCAAACACACGATGTATTTTTATTATCCCATGCTCACCTGTAGAAACCAGTTGCCGACAGACTTATCCTTGACTTGTAAGCCTCCATAACCTGGAAGGGGATATATTAAAGAAATCTAAATTGTCCACTTTTTAAACTTTAAATAGTAATCAACTTCCATTGCGCCGTATTTTTTAAACATTAATATTTTAATATCAACAAAAGTTTGAGTGTTTGTGTATGTTACTCCATACAAATGAAATGCGGATGTGAAATACGTTTGTTTGTTCCAATTGTTATCATTAAAATATTGACAACCTCATTTTTTTCCTTTCTGCTTTTTTAGACATTGTATGGATGTTTTATCTTATCAAATCTACAATCTACTTTTTATATAATCCAAGATTTATTGCTTTATGGATTGCATGTATAATACAGTTGTGTAATATACGTATGCAAGTAATTGAGCAAACATTTAATAGCAGATAGAAAAAAATCCGTCTTGTAGCCAGTCATCCAAATTCTTTTAATCAAGACCCTGTTCCCTTTTGCACAAAACTTGTTCAGTTAATATTGTACCCGCCCATAGTTTCTATGTATTTCGCTGGCTGAATCAAAACTACGGATAACATAAAACTGAACAGAAACAAAGAAAAAATTCATACCCATTCTTCCCATGAACCAGCTGGATATTTCTCTGTGAAAGGCTGCAGTCTTTTCATTATTTTCTCACAAGCTTCCTGAGAGAGGTTGTGAATGAAAAAAAAAACAAAAAACAAACTTGAATTAAATTCCACTATCAGCTGACATGTCATTAATACGAGTACCTATACCTTGTATTTGGATGTAGGAGTACCTCCTGTATGGTGTAGAGCATAAATTGACCTTGAACGTAGACCTTGAAAACACTGATTCCTCTAACCATGACGTCAGAGTGTCGTCAATTTCAAAGGACTATACGCAAGATATGCACTTGGAATTCTACTTCCCGCATCTAGACTTCTATCTCGTGCCCTCAAGATCATACGTCTTGTGACGTCAATACAGAAGGCCTATATTGTCCTTCTATAGCTATCCTCACCTTCAATGATGATTACAACTCCATACTCCTACAGTAAAAGGAAGTGGGTCAAACTGAAGTCCCACATCATTCTCAGAATAGCACGACTAACAGGGAACAATGCACTTAAGCTGCCTGACAGGAACATAAGAATAATAAAAAGACATTCATATTGGGTGATGGATGATGGGTTTGCGTGAGGTATTCCAAGGATCGTACTTTTTATGAATGTGTGGGTGCTTTTTACTCCATTTGCTTTCCAATTATCACCCCTTACCGGTATATTAAACTTACCATTAAATTCGATTTCGTTACTATTTTATTTCCTTATTCGTGAGAGGGGGGTGGTGATTCGTCACCGGGGTATGGTAGGACACGCCCCTTATTTCCCGGCCTCCTGTAGTGTTTTGGACGTACCTGATCTTTTGTCATTTTTACGTGATATGAAGTTAAAGACAGAGAATTTACAAAATTATAGAACATTTTAAATAAAATACAAAATATGTTAAGTTATTATTTCGTTGTATGAAAATAAACACTTTGGTCTTCTTTTCGGCTTTACCAAAAACATCAAATTT
Source organism: Holothuria scabra (assembly GCA_037179385.1). Taxonomy (NCBI): domain Eukaryota; kingdom Metazoa; phylum Echinodermata; class Holothuroidea; order Aspidochirotida; family Holothuriidae; genus Holothuria; species Holothuria scabra. The sequence continues at coordinate 77,652,552 of CM074180.1, forward strand.
GGCAGTGGTTGTTTTTACTTTAAATTAGAGTAAATATAAGTGAACTTTTAAAGTAATTTAATGGTGGTTTTGTTTGTCGGATAAGAGGAACTTAAGGGGACAAAACAAACCCAGGTGACAATTCAGTGTGGCGCTTGCTGCTTGTGTTGTTCAAGAAGTATTAATTTTGTTCCTTTTGGATGTTAAGGTCGTGATCTAGTCCTAATTGTAAGGGACTTGATCAGCGAGAGTATTTTAGAGTAATGAGAAATATCTCTCTTGATCAAAGGTCAAACAAAGAATGCACATTTCACTATGCTTTATCCCAAAATTATGAATGCACGATCAGTTAGGTGACCCGTTGTCCTTTGCCCTATTGCGCAAATTGCTTCATGAAGAAACTTCGAACTGGTCCATTGGGCCTTTTCCAGTTGTGGCTCACTGTTTTGTTTTCCTTACTCCATTGCTTATGCTGAGCACCAAGCACAATGGTAGTAAGTTCCATTTTTAAAGACTTCGGTAGGACCCAGTCAGGTGTCGAACTCCAGACCTCCCGGCTGCAAGTCAGATGCTCTAACCACTCAAACATGCACTTGGTCGCGACAGACGCGTAGCCAGGATTGTGTCATAGGGGTGGGTTGGTTTGGGGTCATGGGTAAGGGGGTTGGGGCTCGACATGAGGAAAACTCTAGGATAGAGAGAAAGAAACGCTGTTTTAGGTGTTTTTGCATTGCAAAGTTGTGTCATGGCGGTGGGGTTTTGAACCCGCCCCCTCCCCGTGGCTAGGCCACTGGGTCGCGATCGAGGTTATAATGTAAACTATGCACGACTAAGTATGAATGATCTTACCTTGACAGCCATACCGTTTAAATCAGATCCGGAACTAGCAGCTGTTGGAGAAGTATTTGGTGTTTTATCTGACGATACTTCGCTTGTAAAAATTTTGTTCGTTGGAATCTTTAGTGAATGGCTTGCAACTTGTATCATTTTGGTATATAACCCTTGGCCCATCTCAACCCCTCCGTGGGCAACGATAACAGCTCCATCCTTGTACACGTTGACCAAAGCACCCGCCTGTTTAAAGAACATCGATAAAACTCTTCAATCACTACCTTATTCAGGAATTGGCATAATCAATGAACATTAAAAACAAAATGTTATTTTTTCAGGCAAATACAGTTCGGCCCAATGTACCAGGTCGTACAAGTGACATCATGCGTTTCTGTTTGGCATACTGGACGTCACTGATCATGCGCAGTAGGTGCGGTAAGTATACGTGAGCGCGACAGCATCTTACTTACAATTGCTTATACAATGGACGCATGCACGGCAAATGAGTGAGGTTTAGATTGCACGACGCGGGAGTCAGCTGCATAACAGGATTACATAGCCCACTGAGCTATCATTCTAAAAATGTCGTAGTCAAATTTGAATAAATAGTTAAATGGAGTTTTCGGCTCAGTTTCTAACAAATTGGCTTTTTTTGGCCGTTTTTGAAGTCTTCGATATAACTCGGCTAGGATTCGAACTTGAAACTTAAATTTAATCTAATCAATAGGGGCACGAACCAGAATCTTATCAAAGTATAAATGAAGTTTTCATTTTTGAACCATTTCAGGACAATTTTGGACCAAATCTTATCAAATATTTGACAAGATTCCCGTTCTCCCCCCCCCCCCCCCCCATTGACCAGATGTTTTGAGACTGTAACGTATACAACGTAGGCTAATGAAGTTACCTCCAGCGTCGCCCCTGACATTTTACAATTGATGTATCGTTATTTCGTCTAGCACTAGAAACGGCGTCGGTAGACCATGAAAATCCCGAGTCCAAGTTCGCTTAGGATTTCTCTGGCATAGTTGCAACTTAATGTCATTTCCTTGTAGATGAGGGGCGGGCGGGAAATCAAAAGCTCCCTACTAATAGAATGACACCCAACGCAGTGACGTACACGACCTCTCTCTGTACATTATATTTGTATTTTATTTTGGATATTTTCATAACTGAAATCAATAATGCTCTATGAAGGATGACGTACCTGGTTCAGAAACCTCTCTGGTACACCGCTGAATCCTACTCCTACTTTAACTGGTGTTATGGCAAGACCTCTCTTCTTCCATCTATTTTCTCTGCAAGTTAATTAAAACAAAATCAGTACAAAAGCATATTACAAAAGCGATCATTATGGATAGATAATATGGTAAAATGTAATGCATTTCCATTTCCCAAGTAAGTCGGTCGGTCGGTCGGTCGGTCGGTCGGTCAGTTAGATGAGGTTCTTCGGCTGTTTCTTAAAATTGGTACAATTTTGACCGGCCACGGCTTTTTCCCAGTTGTCGCTTCTTGGGTGTTTTTCCTATTCCATTGCCTATGCTGAGCACAAAGCACAGTGGCAGTAAGCTCCATTTTAAAGTCTTTTGGTATGACCCGGCCAGGACTCGTTCTCCAGACTTCCCGGATGCAAGTCTGATGCTTTAAAGCTAGCCGCACACTTACGTACACGACTTTGCACACCGCAAAGTCAACTCGATCGTCCTCAACTCGATCGTCGGATCTCCAACAGCCTTGTAATGTGCTTGAGTTTACGACTGCGATTGGCAGTTGCATAGCCAGTTTTAAGTCGCGCCGACTTCAATCGGGAAGAACCAACATGTTGGCAAGCCTATGTCACGTGGGAGGAAGGTCGGAGTACCCGTGCATCGAGCGGGATTCGAATTCATGCACATGTGAAACACATCGGTACACAAACAGCTGAAATAAACCACTCTGCCACTCCTCGACCCAAACTGAAAGGGGGGGGGGTGGACTTGCTCTGTATTTGCAACCGAACTTATTGGTTAGTTTGATGAGATTTCACGGAGAGGTTTAAAACCAATTGTTTTTTTTTTTATTTGTGCATCACTGGTTTGTTTCCCTACTCTGTTGCTTAGCTCCGAACTTATCGGAACTTATTTGTATAGTTGACCCTATATAACACACGCGTGTTGGTTTGCCGTTAAATCTCATCTACTCCTTAGACTAACTCCTTAGACTGTCCCCAATCAAACTCGAAAAATACCTCCATTGAAGATTTCCTGGCTACTAACCTGCTTCAAACTTTTTGGGGACGATTTGGAGGGGGGAGGGGGACGTGTCCCTCCACTTTTTTGAGAGGAGGAGGCGCTAACACATTTGCCGCCGCCCCCACTATTTAACATGAAATAAAGAACTGGGGTAATCAAAAACTACATGAAGACATAGATGCACTTGGGAAGTATTTCACATGGTTCTTTATCTGTTTATCAATTCCAAGCCAGTAAGTTCTGTAGCAATTCTCTCTATAACTTCAAAATTTTCGAGCGCTTCGTGCGCATTCATCTTCAGTTTAATCTAGCTGTAACGTCCAACATTTCAAACATGTTGGACTAATTTATCGTTAAAGGTCCCACAAATATTTAAGTTGTGATTCTAAAGAAACACGGAAATGCGACACTGAGAAATTCTTATCTCTTTTTCTATATTTCAGAGGGTTCTTTCTTCAACTTTACCATGGTGGCTCTTTCGTCAACCTTACCATGGTGGCAAATATTTGTAGGTTATTTTGTAAAAAAAAAAACAAAATTCAATTTTTCCTGGGAGCCTTGGATAAGATAAAGAGTGAACTCCCCGATGAAGACCATGCAGTTGCCCCATCAAATTTCTCGATGTGCTCTAACCTAGGGCTGATTCATTAAAAACCGAAATCTCTTTCATTTTTCCCCGATGAAGTCAAAAGACGAATTTTTTCAATATAAGCCCATTTTTCCGCGAGTTTCGCGCCTTATATTTTGAAGTCTGAATCATTGTCTGCAACCCATCGCATCTGTTGGGGCTTAAGAGTAGCTGTACCCGAGTCAGGCTGCTTGGCCCCATGGTGACAAATCCGAGCAGAACCCCTGGCTGAACCTACATGCAGTTTTTCTTTTGGGCTATGAAGTATACCCGAAATTTTCATAGTGCCCCAAATATTGAAACATTTGGCACCATTTCGCATTTTGGCCTCTCCTCTTGGACTCTTCACTAGGATAGGAGAAGAGTTTCAGGACAGATGTCCACCACTTGATCAAATCGACCCCCCCCCCCGGCTTCAGAGTTAAATAAATGTTCGCATACCTATTAAATTGATCTACATGTTGTCGCCTCGTATCATAGTCACTTTGAAGCAAACAATGGTTCCAGCATTTTGTGAGATTAAATCCGGTTAATTCCTGGTTAATATGGGTCAGATCTGTTTCCGTATAAAAGTTCATTTCACGAATCTGAGAAAACAGAAAAAAAGATTCCAATGAAGAATTTTAAATTAAGTTCCACACGATACGATTAAAGTATATTGATTATAGACGGCTTAATAAGACTCGATTTTTACTATACACCGCAAACTCAAAACTGAGCATTTGGCCACTAAATTTGTATACGTTGGGGTCCGGGAGGAAGAGTGGTTACTTCCACCGTCCCTAAAAATGATAAAACTTGAAAAGTACTTGCAGAGAAATATAATATCAGCTCCTTAAAGATATCGCTTAAAATTTTCCGGAGGATAAAGTTTCAAAATAGAAAATGAGTCATGCAACTCATAAGGTCTGCAAGGTGCCGTTTCCAGCCATCTGGAAAGTTTTTTCGATCAAATTTTCGGGGGGTTTCGATCCAAATTAAAATGGCAATATTCTTAAAAAGTTTGTCGGTTAACTGTTTTTTTCGTGACATCACACCAACAGAAAACTTTTATCGGATACGCTTAATTCGATCGAAGCTGTTGTCGACGTGACCTCATAAAAATAATCAGTATAATTTAAATATTCACAGTCATGCGGTACAAATCATATATTTACACAAGTTGGCAAATTTTGGATTCTTCCCAACCAGAGATGGAGAAGATTTCAATTAGAACTCACAAAAACGGGGTCGGAATCCGATCCAAAATCATTTCAATGTGACCGTAGCTTAATACTATAATTTCATGTATAGCAGCCAACGAAAGCGCACCAAATACGAGGCATGCTCAAATGAACTTTATTGACTGGAAGGACATCAGCCCCTAAATCGCAATAGGGAGGCTGGGTCGACAATCTATTTCCAAGATTAATGGCGCATTCCAACTAAGCCACTTGCACAATGTTTCCATCTCTCTCAGAGATAACAGTCCTTTTACTAAAGAAACTAAAAGCCCTGTTGGATTAATGGGATGAACGAATGCCTCAAGGCGTTTAGTGCCTTAATTGTGCGTACTGCTTCAAAAGTAAACTTGACTATCTGGATAAGAGTGAAGGAGTTCCGCTCCCTGAAGGATCCAACTTAAGCACACTGAAGAGGTTGCAAAAGGGCCGAACTATTGACCTCTAGACCTACATCCTGCTAACATTGTGCTTGACTCTATTCTGAAACGACTAAATTCAACGGATACTACAACTGAATAAATGATATTAGCCAAAGCCTGGGACGAGAAGATGGCGGATGAAGTGAGCGGAAATTACTGTTTGAACGTCTTAAGTGGGTAATTGTTTTATGAGCCTTCTTTTTGTGTGAATTACGCACTTATTAATAAGCGAATTCCGCAAATCGATGTAACGTGGAATTGTGGTGCTCAGTGCATAGTTTACGGTGTTACCTTGTTTCTGTCATTACCTGCATACAACACCATCTAAGTGTCTAGCCAACTCAAATGAAAGTAGGGTTCTCTCCTAATTTAGCAGCAGATTAAAATAGCCAACTCAAATGAAAATAGGGTTCTCTCCTAATTTAGCAGCAGATTAAAATAGCCAACTCAAATGAAAATAGGGTTCTCTCCTAATTTAGCACAGATTAAAATCTTAATTTTGATTAAAATCTTAATTTTTACACCAAAAAGGCAATTTAGACAATGCACTGCATTTAACCACATTTAAAATCCTTCCTGTCTTATGGATAGATTAAGAAAGAACGATTTCACGAAATGTTCATTTTCATTCAAATTTTGGTATAAATGTTGTAGGTGCGAGATTTATTTGTTTATCCCGACGATTTGGATGGTGTGCGCATGTGCACAGCCACCAAAACGAATTACCGATCTCTCTAAATGTTATACGGACCCTCAGGCCCTGATCCCCGGACATAGACCCTAAATAGGTGTTTAGGAATTGAACGTTTTTCTAAACATTTGTTTGGACCACTCTGTGAACACGTTAAGATGATAAACACACATTAATAATTCTTAAACATTTTGCTTTTAAACATGTTTAATTGCTAAACATTTAGTGCTTAATCCCTAATCGTTTTCAGAATTTCATTTCTAAACAAGTGTTTTAGAATGTAGCATTGAGTCAAATGCGCGTCAGGTTCTTCCCAGTTATGACGTAAGGTTGTGCCAAAGTTCTGCAAATGTTGTGTGAAAGTAACCTAATGTGTGCGGCATAGGTACGTCATATTAAAACCAAGCGTGCTTTAAAGTCGATGACACGTTGGGCAGTGGCGTAGCTACGGGGGGGGGGGGGGGGGTGGGGTCAGAACCCGGCCCCCCATGACAGAACCTTGCAATGCAAGAAACACCGAAAACGACGGGGTTTTCTCTCTATCCTTAGATTTTTCCCTCATGGCGTGCCCCCCACCCACCCCCACGACACCAATCCCCATGACGCAATCCTGGCTACGCGCCTGACGTTGGGTCAATTAAGTGGGAGGAGGGCGGGACGGAAAGGGGTGCGTCAATTGAATGCACAAAAATCTTTCAAAAGCTCCCATCGAACATTGACCGACCTTGCCCAGATGTCAAAGGATGCGTATGGTATAACCAAGTGGTTGTCTTAAAAAAAAAAAAAAGAAGTTAATGGTAATATTTTCAAAAGTTTTAAGTACTTACCACCTTCTGAGATTTCCCGCATATTTTCGCAATATCTGTTACCCAGTTTTCTGTGAATATAAGTCCCTGAGGAGCCCCAAATCCACGGAAAGCGGTGCATGACGGGAGATTAGTTTTACAACAGAAACCAGTGACTCTAATATTGGGAATTTTGTAACAGCTGTCACAGTTTATCAAAGCTACGTTCATTACCTGGTAAAGATAAGACAAAGAAGAGCGCTAATTGATAGGCGAATATTTAGACAAGTAATTTCCGAAATTAAAAGTCTGGGACACTTTAATACCTCCTATCATGTCCTTGTTTAATTCCCCTTGATTCTCTAGGAATGCTGCGACTTCAGACGTTACCACACATACTGGGTTCTAACGGCAACAGACATAACCATACTGGGCCCAACGGGCAATATCAGACGTTGCCATACTGGGTCCTAAGGACCACGTCATATGTTACCATACTGGGTTCTAAGGACGACATCAGACATAACCATACTGGGCCCTAAGGGCAAGATCAGACATCACCATACTGGGCCTTAAGGCCAACATCAGACGTTGCCATACTGGGTCCTAAGGACCACGTCATATGTTACCATACTGGGTTCTAAGGACGACATCAGACATAACCATACTGGGCCCTAAGGGCAAGATCAGACATCACCATACTGGGCCTTAAGGCCAACATCAGACGTTGCCATACTGGGTCCTAAGGACCACGTCATATGTTACCATACTGGGTTCTAAGGACGACATCAGACATAACCATACTGGGCCCTAAGGGCAAGATCAGACATCACCATACTGGGCCTTAAGGCCAACATCAGACGTTGCCATACTGGGTCCTAAGGACGACGTCATATGTTACCATACTGGGTTCTAAGGGCGACATCAGACATAACCATACTGGGTCCTAAGAGCGATATCATATATTGCCATACTGATATCAGGAACTCTGTTCCCCCACGGTAGCTCCTTACCCAGTATTGGCACAAGAATAAACGTGCGTTCACACCAGTCGAAGTATGGGTGAGACGTAAGTGTTTGTCGTCTCAGTGAAAATAAATATATGGGCGATTTTTCGGAAATTTCATGAGTAAGGAAATCCCCCTATTTACCCTTAGGTAAAAAAACTAGCATATTGCCAAACACTTCATTATTTCATTTAAATCTCTCTTCTTTCTTGATCTGATTAAGTCCCTACATGTATCAACTTGATTCTATATCACTTGTAAGTACTTTCGATGTATTACGTAAGTAAGTCATGGACAAATGACTTCCGTGGGCATGAGTAGGGAGAATTTCAGATTAATGCGACGAAAACATTTGTATTTCAACCAGTAGCCTACTATTACATGAATTCATCCAGAGAACGCAAGATGAGGATGGTATTGTTCGAAGGGGGAAATTCGGTCGCCCCGGCTGGAGTCGTGTAGTACACATTCCTGTCTCCTGACTGGCTCTTGAGAGTCATGTGACGTTATTTTTCTCCTGAAAAGTGAAATTTTTCTGGAGTAACTGATTGGTTAACCTTGAATGTATGGACAAATGAGGGTGGCATACACATACTCACCGATGGGGTGAAGTCCGTGCTATGTCCCCCATTAGCATAGTATGTGATGTCAGCAGCGATTATTTTGCCTTCCTTACTGAATCCAACCCTGTACTTGGCTAGGAAAGGATGACGAGTACCGGAGCTAATCATATCTTCATCCCTATCAAGATTTAATCTCACTGGACGGCCTGTTCTGTCAAATTGCCAAGGAATATTTATGTTTGTCAGCACAAATCATATGTAAAAGGTATACTGTATCATAAAATTTACTAAAATCAAAATCAAATAGTGGGCTAGAACATAAATTTTGGTTGGATGATTTCATATGTCGTAACTTAAATGAAGTTTTACCCTTTTTAACACCTTAATGCGATGATATTTTCATCGACTAAAGATAGCAATGGTATAACTTATACTTGAGAACAAGTCTTTTAAGTATTGAAAGGGAGTTCCCTAAAATGTTTAAAGACCCCACTGTCACCGCTATTATAAAAAGTTCAAAGCTATCACAGACACAGCCATCTGGTACTGATTGTTGTTTACAAATATTACTTGAACTATATTAACATTTGTTCGGGGTGGATGGCGTGGGGAGAAAAACACCAGCAACCCGAAGTAAAAACAACGGTAAAGGGATAGCAAGCAAAGGAATAGCAAGCAACGTAAAAGCCAGAATTCTCTGCTTAAAATTTCCAATAGTACCTGAATAATTGAAAGCAAAATTTTTGTTTTGATGTAGGAGATTTAAAATTTTTGACTCCAATTAAAAATAAGAAGTAACATTTAGGGTCTTATCAATGTCTTTTTTCGGTAAGGGTCGATTTTTTTTCGAGAAGGGAGGGGGTTCTTATTGAAAAATCAAGTAAACGGTCCGGCTGATGAGTGCCAGTTGGAGATTAGGTATGTCATCTTTCTGTGCCAAGGACTGTTACTTCACCTTCATAATCATATACCTCATATACCGGTCTGTCTCGACCCACTGTCGTTACCCATGCAGTAAGGTAGACACCAACAAAATCGGAACCTTTTCTCGAGGAAGGTGTAGTTTTTCCTATAGAAGGGGGGAGGGGGGCACCGCCCTACTCATTGCCTAACAAACTACACCCTCCATTTAATAACTACAACCTGCATTTAATAAGTGTTACATTTAAATTTCATACTTCACAGCTGCAATCGCTGCTAAGGTACTGTAGAAACAAGATCTTGATTCCTTCCCGCCAAAAGCTCCACCGAGTCGCTTAGTTCTGCAGACGATTCTGTTGCTATCAATACCTAACGCCTCCGCTGCAGCAAACTGGTGAATTGAAGGTGAAAAAAGATTAAAAGATTTCTTTTACGATTTGTGACTATAATGCCATTTATCGATCTGATTTCCAGCGATTAATTAATGTTTTCATTTGTTCTTAAATTGGTTCTCCGTCGTACTACATGTACATTGTTTCAAGTTTACAGCATTCCAATAACAATATCAATATCTTTTGTTCTCTTGGACTCTATTGTCATATGGGGAACATATGTCTTCCAAATTCTTTAAGTACTATTTCTAGACATTCTTTTTACTGTCGCAAATATATTTCAAAGTGTTCCTTAGTCTCTTAATATCAAATTCCGATAGTTTCAGAGTTATAGGAGTTAGTGTTACTGGAGAGGAATTAATTAAGGAATTAGTGTGTAAGTCAATGGAAATGTCTCCCAAATAAACAACTTAGGGTTACACATATAACAGAAACCGGACTCGGTGAAATACAAACTTAAATTGACTTTTACGTGAAAGGTAGAACACTCCCTTTAAAAGTGCGAATGATTTTCTTGAATGCATTTGTATTATTTTAATATTGTTTTAAAGATGGTTGTGCTTTATTATGAGAATGCGTACCTGATTGTGAGCGACGTCTTGTGTGGATGATATTATTTCAATTTCTCCATGTTCCCCTTTTGGTATTACGAGGCAAACCTGTGGCTCCATGTAGAAATGTTCTTGTGCCCCAGTGGCCATCTGATTCTCAAGGATGTGGTCACATTGTTTAAATGCTGATTCAATATCACCTTTAGTGTACACGATTGGGTCACAAAGGTAACTGTTATTGGCAATGGCGTCCTGGGATGACGGAAAGTATTTTTAATAACTATTCAACGAAATCAGTGTAAAGAATAATGCAAAATACCCGCTGCCTTTATTGGGTCATATAGGTACCTCTTACTACCTTCGGATTTAGGCCTACAGTCGATAGTAACAGCATGTCGCTGATAGGAATACCCAAATTTGGAAAATTGGCCCGTTTTATAGTCAAGTAGCCTTTACACTCTACGAGCCACATACCGAAGATTTTAAAAACGGAAACTATTACCATTGTGCTTGGCGCAAGCATAACCAATGGAGGAGGGAAACAAGCCAGTGAGCCACAACAGGCTGGAAAAAAGTCTTGGCCGGTTCGACTTGAATCAATTGGTTGGAAACTGGGCCGTAAGACTCCACCTAACAGACTGACTGACTTACTGACTGACCGACCGACCGACCGAGTGACTACAAGCTACACCTACGTTTTTGGAGGAAAGGTTTAAGGGCCCTGCATTAACTTGGTGTTAGGGCCCTTTTTCCTTAAATCCGCCCTACCTCTCTAATCATTTCACTAAAGTTTAAAAAAAATAAAGGGAAGTCGAGTCGATTTCGACACTATGGCCAAGATGGCAACGCATGGGACCCCACTATGAAAATACTGATTAGTATAACGTTAATTTCAATTTTTCTGTTCCGCTGTTTAAAGTGCCTATAAAATTGTGATTGTTGGCAATTCACCACCAAAGCGTGCAAATTACCGTCTCTTTTATTCAAATAGCAGCCTATTTATTCCAAGTAATGATTGCAGAAAAAGTAGCAGATCTCACCCCCGATGGACCAAAATTGCTGGCCGATGCCATTTTTAGGGTTTTAAGAGCCCGCTCTAATGCTTCCCTGCCCCGTCATTCTCGCCCTTTCTGAGCAAAGTGTCAAGCTCAGCCGCTGGAGAAAAGTAATGGTTTCAGTCTGCATATCTTGGAACTTGTTCTGGTCCAAAACGATTTTGGCATAAAACTTAAAAAAGGTATCCCAAATAAAATTGAGCAGTCCTATGATATCAGAAAACTTGTTCTGATATCTACTCATAAACTAATTACCTCAATTGTAAAAATTGGTTCCAGCTTGTCGTAATCAATTTTTACAAGTTTAGCTGCTCTTTGAGCAATAACAGGGTCTTTGGCTAACACACCGGCAACAACCTGGCCAACGCAATTAACCTACACAGGAATCAAAAGGATAATTAGATGAAAGAAAATAAAGAGACAAGAATATCGGAAAATTTATCCTAGTGAAAATTTCCAAACGAACGTTCGAGAAAAGTCGTATAACGGAAGTTTAGAGGAAAAAATGAAGCCATCCCAAACTGAAGTAGTGTAATAAACTGTCCTGCTCTATGATTGGCAACTAAGAGTCTAAATAGGAGAAGGTTAGAGCGCACCAAATAAGAATGTATGGCCAGTGATCATTTAGCAGTAAATGGACTATCTAATGACATGTCATGTGATATGACATGTGACAGTAATTTTCTTCCTAAAATGTGAAATTTACTAGAACTATAACTGCTCGGTTTACCTAGAAGGTGCAATATTGAAGTCTTAATTATAATGACACATCCTTTAAAAAGAAATAAGAAGAAAATTTGTGGTTAAACTGTCACTTCAAAATAAGCTTGGGTGAGTGCTCTTGTCCTTTAAGGAACAGTCTAATATCGATTTCAGAAGGGCAAACTTTATCTGCTGTTCCCGACGATGAGTTCTTGGTAGTAAAATCCACTTGCATATTCATTTCCGAATCCTTTTGACATGACATACAGTCAACTTTGTCCCTGTTAATCTCGTGGCTTACCAGGGTCTTAAATATTAATTTTGAAAACACAATTAAGGTGCTTTACTGTATTGTATATAACATTTTACATCTTCACCTAAGGAAACCATTTTTAGGATTCGTATTTTGTTAAATTTGCTTCAATAGGCCAAACAAATGAATCATCAGAAATCATTATACCGCGTTCAAATATCATTCTTCTGAAAAGTTAAATGTCTGTACAAGAGTTTATTGAGAAAAAGTTAGGTCACTTCAGACTTTTAAGTAATATCATGATGTCATGTTATCAACTATATTCCAGATCGACTTAACCTGAACAAAAGAAATTCAAAAAAAAGAAAGTTTGTCAAAGTTTAACTGTATCAAGCCTACAGCAGATGTTTCAATTCTTTCCAAGGAGATACCATCAAATATCTTCGAATAATTTCTTCAAAATATAACAAAGCGTTATATAAACTTGATACATTTCCGTCCAATGAAAATGAATAATGGATATACCTTTTCATGCGCAAACAATGTTTCATCAGCAACGATGACGTGATATTTATTTTCTCCTGGTATATCTTTGGCAGAAACAACATCATAAACTCCATCGACAGAAAGGGCAGCTTCGAAGTCAATTGACCTGCGGTTATGGTTTAACAGAAAAACAAGTTATACCAACTGTAAGCAAAATCGATAACTTAGTGCTGTCAGAGAAAAGGGCACCAAGTCCTTATCCCACCAAATAACATAAAATGAAAACTAATGACAATACAAAAATAAAGCAGGAGGAGGGTAAAGAAAGGGGAGACAACGAAAAAAAGAAAAACTTTCCTTATTTGCGAGAAATGGCAATCTGTTAGAGAGAAACCTCAAAGATTTGATAATTTGCATATGTCATGTATTGTGGTTTATATCTTTGCTAACTCCTCTGTCTTTACAGCTATTTTCATCAGGGATTATGTTTTCTGAAGGGAGGAGGTTGGATTGACGCCCTAGAAGAGAGTCTCTCAAAGTGTTCTATGAAATAACTGATGTGACTCCTTGATATTTCATGAATTCCACTTAATTTGCAATCGTTAAGTTATTTATATGAGGTGACAGATATGACGATATTCAGCTCTGAGGTTTAAAATGGTATATAAATGGTTTTGAACGGAAAATGTCCAAAAACATAGTCTAAAACATTTGGAATCATCTGAATGGTTTGAAATGATTTCTGCCAAATGGAATTTAATCCTGGGTATGATCTCCAAATGAAGTCCCCTGGATCGGATGATGGCAGAAACTCAAAGAACCTTCCAGAGCGTTCTTGCATGCGAGTGAATTTTGGGGTAAATGGAACGATCTTTATTTCTTCATGAATGTGAAAAAATAATTTCCATTTTTTTTTAAATTGTTGCAAGGGAAAAGAATTGTATTTACCTGATGTATGCATGTGCATTTGTGCTGTACACAAGCGCAAGAAATAGTTCTCCTACAATAAAATAATAAAGAAAATAATTTGGGTTGAAACCTTGTAGGCATTAAAAGTACTAAATTATGTATACATGGTGTGAATATTTCAATTGAATGCATTACTCCTACATTTATATAAAAGGACTCACAGTAATATTTGTTTTGTTAAGAACTTAAAATGTATTGAATTTCGAATTTAAAATTTTTACCGATTATTTGGATAAATCTCTCATTTTTTTTTTCTAAAACGATTACTGATTTGCACTAGAATTTCCTCAATTAGGGTCAATGTAAAGCCTGCATCTCTTTACACACTCCTGGTTATTCCTGCTATTTTTTTTAAAATAATTCATATCTTTTATTTTTTATTTTTTTATTTACTTATTTTATTTATTTATTATATTTTAATTTTTTGCTTCATCGCAATTTCAAGATGTACATCAACGTGAAAAAATAACAAAGTATGCATATATGAACCCACAAAGCTCCGTCCACACTATACGTCTCAATGCGACGCAACGCATTGCAACGAGACTGTTTAGACGCGTTGCAAATTGTTGGATGATTTGCAACTAGTTGCAAGCAGACGCATGAAACTGAAACGTGCAACTGACAACAATGATGGAATGAAGCTCGGGAAGATCAGTTAATCGAAATGGACTGAACACATTCTTTTCTCTTCAACGTAACAGGTAATGAGTATATTAAACAGAATTTTTGCGTGTATCGCTTCATGGACCTGCGACTTGTTGCATAATATGGACACTATGCTCTAAAACTAGTTAGTCGTCAGTCGTTCACCAAGACAGTCTTGTTGCAATAAGTCGCGTCGCATAGTGTTTACGGGGCTTTAGATGAAGAATCGTGAAGAAAATCATTCTAGCAGACCCATGGGCTTATCTAGTAGATGACTTCCCAGGAAACATAGAATTAAGACCTAAAACTGGATTTGTGACAAAATAAAAAGAAAAGTACCAGACAGTAAGTAATGTTTTACCTTCAATCCTTGGCAAGTCATCATTGTATACAGCGTTTCCAGCGGCTTGTTGCAATGCTGATAAAACCATTTGTGGTCTTCCTACCGGATCAAATACTTCTTGATTCTTCGGTACCTCCTGAAGGAATGGAAACCACAAATCTTAATTGTGAACAGTTCATCTTGTACCCACATAAATTAAAATAATAGACAATCGAGTTGCGTCTCCGTCAAATGTTGTCACAACTCTACATATAGTACCAACCGTACCGTAAATTGTTGTAAAACTGAGCGTAAATGATACAACACGAAACCGTAATTTGTTGTAATACTATACAGTAAACATTGTAAAACAAGACGTAAATGTTATAAAACTGAACCTTAATTGTTTTCAAAGTGACTCGTAAATGTTGTAAAACCGAACTAAACTTCAAACGAATTAAAACTAAACCGTTAATGTTATCAAACTAAGCCACAAATGTTATAAACCCTAAATGTTACAAAAGTGAACCGTAAATGTTATCCGACTTTAACTGCTACTCATCTTATATACAATAAAGATCAATGTGAAATATCATCCATAATATCCATGTGAAACAAATGCTTATCAGGAATATTATAGTTTGGGTGTTGCTCCCACCGTCTCCGACACTGTCTTCAGCAGCCTCTCCGATATGCCGTCTCCGTCTTCACCTTTATAGTTACATGATCATTTCCGACGTCGTATTCTTGTTGGTTGCACCTTTCGGCACGTTTCCAACCGTTTACACGGATTTTTAATCAAGCATTTCAACAGCAGCGCCAATTTACAATTTTACTATAAGCACTCGTTCTACACTTGCGCATAACTTCCTTTCCAAAAGATTTCCACCGAACTTTCTCTGCGCGTTAAAACTTATGTGCTGAGGCGATTGTCTTTCCCAAAACAATTAATTTCCTTTAAAATTACCTAGACATTTAAAGATGACCTGTCTTCTCATGGAAATGCACTAACACAATGTCAAATTGTGGATGACGTCACAAAATGACTTTATTTTAAATTCGATTGGGAACTGATTGGATGCACCATCGATGACGCGAACGTTTTCGATACGCTGTCACTGGAGTGAAATTATCGAGAGTGTATCGAATCGGTTCGCCCATCTAAGTTACCACACAGGTTACCTGTGACGTCAGCCTAATCCGGCGTAGATTTTATTGCGCTTTCAAGAAACTAAAAGCCATCTTTAAAGATCGTGTGACATGAAAATGACAAAATTGGATATTTGATTTAAACAGCATTCAAAACCAAGAAAATTGCCTCATTTCCCATCAAAATCGATCAAAATATGACCATTTAACAGGGTAATTTCTGATTTGCACTTAATCATTAATAAATATGAGCTCAAAACGCAAATCTTGTGATGTTTTGAGTGGGTGTCCCCCCAAAATGTCTAATGTTTGTTTTTATAACCTTCATTTCAAGGAAAGTTTATGACATTAGTTTGTCCTAGGTGTTTTATTTTGGAAGTTTAAATTGTGTCCTCGAAAATCATCAGTATCAACAACCAAACCATAAACTATCTGATGAGTAATTAAAAGGTAATCAATATAGGTTTACCAAAAAATGTCGACATGTGCAACCGACTGAAAATCACTTTTTTTTTTTTGAACAAAGCAACAAGTTACTTCAGAAACATTCATACTTTAAAGAGGTCGCCTATGTGTGGAGAACAATAAAGGATAATGAAATAATTCCAACAGATTTTTCTGTTGGAAAGTTTACTCCATAACTGTCAAGTGAAGTGAGGTCATTTTGTTGACATGGCACACTACCTTTAAGCTATTTCGAGCAATTATCAAACCAACTTTTACACTTTCTGTTAAATATATATCATTTACGGTTGTTATTGCATTGACCGTTCATTTGTGTAGCATTACGCATGATATTAGATTTAAGGGTCACACCAATGTCGGAGCACGGGATTGAAGCCACATACTTAGTTCTCTTTCCGGTATCAAAGCAATAGCCTGAAGATGTAACACCATTAGGCTATTAAGTAATACCTCCATGTTAAGACACTGTGTCAAAATACCTGTTTAAACTTCAGTGATTAACGAATAAACTATCACGTTTTTAAGTAAGGAACAAAAAATATCACGGCACAAGGATTTATCTTAAAAGAAATAGACACAATCTTTCGAAAAATGGAATAATAGTACAGTTAAACTTTCAAGTTGAATTAATGTTGTATTTAGGCTATATGGAAACAAAATCGTCTAGCATTATTTTTCTCTTGTACGCGTAAGCGCCCTCACTACTGAAATGTAGAAATAAAGATCCTTGCACCATGAAGTGTGACTCTCCGATGCCTTTGTATATATCTGAATATTAGTATATATACCACTGTTCAGTCTCCCCTGTGGGCTGTAGGTGTAGAATATACCAACGGTATTTCCCGCATGTCGTAAGAGGCGACTAAATGGAAACTAAACTTGAACTTGAACCATGTTTGAAAATTAATTTAAACTTTTAATTTTTTTTTTCGAGTTGACTGACACTATGTAACACATTCGTGCTGGTGTGTCGTTAAATTCCATCTAACTGTCCGACCGACCGACCGACCGACCGACCGACCGACCGACCGACCGACCGACCGACCGACCGACCGACTGCAGATGGCGCTCTCTCAGAAGCTTCAACTTTTTATACAGTATATACAGTTCGTCCGTACGGTATGTTATTGGTAAGCCTATATCAGAATTGAACTGTTGTTGTATCTGATAAAACTAACAATAGCTAAAAAGTCGTGACGTATTTTGCTACAACTGTCACTGGTGTTCAGTTCTAATTATCCACAGGAAAAAAATCACATAAATGCATTTGAGTTTCTGTTTTCGGCTGTGGGGCAAAGCCATATTTGAACGCAATCGGCATGATCCATATTGTGATATTACCCTTGCATTTCCAATATTCTGTTCGATGAATTTCATTTATGACCACAACTTCCAGTAAAGTGTACCTTCCTTGCTCGTTCATACAGTTATGGATTCACAGACTGTCTACGTTCCTATTTTGGGAAGTTTCATCTTTGTCACCACAAGGCTGTGGTAAGGGGGTGGATTGGGGGCAACTTTTTTTTTCAACAGGAGGAACTGTGGATTATGTCCCGAACCCGATTCCTCCATAAGCAGTTCACCCATACGAAAATAAGCGCACACGAATACGCGCACGTACAGACACGTATGTTCCGTCACACGCACAAACACAAAACATATAGATTGCACAGGATGGGCGAATCCGGACAGCAAGTGATGATTTAATTTCAGTCGGCCATAACTGGGGTCCATTACCTTTTAATCTTTCAATTTCCTTGCTTACCTCTATCATGGATGGTTGTACACTAAATTGTATCTTGATTCCTTCAATTTCACTGAATATAAGGGTTTGAAACTCATGTAGACGATATGTAAAGACGATTCACGGCTGATGGACCCCACTAATGACTGCCCACAGTCAGTAAAAACAGGCACTGGTCGGATTCGTCTATAACTGCAGCTTTTATGTTTATATACTCAAATAGACATTTCTCGAACCCATAAAGTCATCTGTAAACCAGATTTTTATATTTTGTTTATTTTGCCCATTGTTTTCTAATCTTACCGAGTTATATAAAGGGGAACGATATGTTTGCCCCACCAATATTTTCACTGGGGGAAATTTCCCCCCACGATCCCCCACGATCGATCTGGCTGTGATATTATGGGAACAGTTTTACAGACTGACAGACCAATATCAGGATACATCATACCTGAAACAGTTGTGTGCTCCTGAACGGTTTAGAAGAGAGTTCACTGGTTGCAGATTTCCAATTTTCTGGCAGTGGATCTGTATCTGCGAATATCTAAAACGAGTTAGAGAACAACTTTTATCCATTTTTTTAAGTATGCTCATCAAAACACTGTAATTTTAAACGTTCTGAAACACCAGGAAAGTATGTAATGAAATGTAGAGGCAACAACTCCTTGTGCAAGTTTTTCAATGAAAAGATTCGGTTTAAATATGAAAGGTTCGACTTGTTGGTTGTATTAGGTTTTTACCTTCTGGTATCTTACAAGACAACCACCATCATTTGACGAACGAAGGCACCTTTTGCCTAGATTGTCGGTTAGTTAGTTAGTCGGATGTAGTTTTACGGCCAAGTTTCCAACCTATTGGTTCAAGTCGAGCCGGCCACGGCCTTTTTACAGTTGTGGCTCACTGGCTTGTTTCCCCTACTTCGTTGCTTATGCGGAGCATCACGCACAACGGCAGTAGGTTCCACTTTTAGAGTCTTTGGTATGACTCCACCTGGGAAGCGAACCCGGGCCTTACGCGTGAGAGGCGGATGCCCTACCGTTAGACCAAACACACGGTCTTGCCTAGATTGCCGGAAACGAAAACCCCGCTGCATGTCTTGTAGTTACTGGACAATCTTGTTCGGGCGGGGTATCCTGTGTTACAAAATTCAATTCCTCCAAGGAGTGATTAGGAAACGTTTATTTGGCAGTGATCCCTTAAGAAAATAGTCCACTGGGACTTTTGTGTGCTACTTTGGTGAAGCCATCCGTACCTCGAGTATTGGACAGACCTCTCCCCCCTAAGACGTCGGTCTAAAACGTTCAGGTAAAAATAGCTTTCTACCTCTGTCGCAGTTCCCACACCGTAAAGTGTGAACTGTGAATACGACTTAAACAAGCTGTATGAGCCGCTATAAAAATTGTAATTTTTTTACCTTCTTATAACTGAGATCTGTTGACACTTTCAAGAAAAACTTGAAGAAAAATCCAAGGGCCAAGGATTGACGATATGCTTCCATACCGCCTGGTGCACCAGGGGTGAGGGGCAAGTCTTCCAGTAGGGTTTCCATTGCTAGGTTGACCATGGCTTGGTTCCAAGTCCTTCAAAGAAAGGTAGAAAAAACAATTACAAAATCCACTTGTAGAGGCACACACATCATATCGTCAACATTTGAACAGGGTGCTGCCATTGTAAGTTATCCACTCTCAACATTCCCCAAACACACCCACACACACACACACTTCACAAACACCCAAACAAACATATATTGAAATTGTCAACCTGGAACCCACAAAAGCGTTGTCCGTTGTCCTCATCATGGTGCATTTATCAACTCAGGGTTAAAATTATGTGAACTGGTACAACACTGCTTTGCACCCAGACTGTAAGATTGAAAGGGGAGCGGGTTTAGGGCAAAGGAAAAATGTTGGGGACAAAAACTTTCGCTAACAGCTCCAAATAAACCGAACACGAAAAGCGAACTCTTCGCGTGAGGTCCATTGCCAGTCAAGGACCAATCTTGGGGTCTAGCGCAAAAACCTACACTGTTAAAAATTTCTGTAAATTTACAGACTTTTTTTAACTTAAACTTTTTGTATTTTACTTTTAATAGAGATTTTCTGTATCTTTACAGACACTTTGTATTGCTACAATAAAAAAAGGTTGTTTCACATGTATTTTCTGTTTATTTGAAAAACCATTTCTGTCTGCTTTTTTAACCAAATTTTACTGCTTTGTAAAACTTTTTCTGTAAATTTACAGAAATTTTAACAGTATTTTGTATTTTTCTGATTTCACATAAATATACTGTCATTTAACAACCATTCATTTTGTTTTTGAGCTGAAAAAGAAACAAAAATAAGCCCAAACAAACAAATAAGAAATAGCCAGGAAATTCTCAATATATAACATGCATCGTTCTGCGAAGTTTCAGTTAAAGAAAAAAAAACATTTTTGGCAAATTTATGGCCCTATTTGAAAATTAATTTACATTTATTATAAAAGCATACTTAGTTATTACGTTCTTAGTCATAAACATCATACAAATGGGGTTTTGTCACACATTTTTAAGTAAAAAGAAATTGTAAGGCCCTAATTTCAGAGCACTGACAATTGGTATACTGATGTCAACTTATCGCCACAGGCGCTCATGCACTTGATGGGAGCAAATTAAAAACGTTTCACAAATTTACTTGAAAGAGTCTGTAAATTTACCACTTAATGACGTAAATCTCATTTTGCATAAATGGGTGGAGCTTATTTTGTAGGCATTTTCCTAACAAAAGGATTGCTGTTGCTTTGAATAATATCTTCTTTGGCGTTTTTTAATCAGGAAGTGATAAACTTATTGTTTACCTTGTCTGGAAATGTTTGCAACCAATGTATTTGCATTCTTTGTCATATTTATTTTAAAAACAATTATTATATTGTACAAAAAATGTGACTTTCCAATTACAAAGTTCCTAGAGATAGCAGTCTACTTGACAACAATATGACAACAAAGCATCCTCAATGTGTTTTGATTGAAAAAAACTTCGTAACGACACATTACGTAGATAAGCAAATACCTGACCTTCGTAATGGTGAAGTGTATGTTACGTAATAACATATGACAGGTAAAAAAGCGATATAATAATAAATATTAAAACGTCGGGAATGCAAACAGTAGGCTGTAAATTCACATAAAATTAAGGTAAACAAAACAGAACAATTCTGTAATTCGATTTTACAGTAGACTTTTGTAGACTATTTACATGCAAAAACTGTAAAGAAAAAACAAACCCTTAATGTTTTTTCATGATTACAGTCTGGCTGTAAAAAAAACATTATTTGGTTGGAAAAAAATTTGCCATAAAAATTATGTAAATTTACAGAGAAATTTTTTAACAGTGTAGGTGGGAATGTCCCCAGAAGCTTTGCGGTTTTAGCATATCGTTGGATGAAAAATAGGGTCTCAGGAAGAAATAGGGTCTTCCTCATTTTTTAGTTGGTCTAAATCCTGACTGACCTTAAGTCATGGAGGGACAACTGTAGGGGTAAGGGAGAATCTGTGGGGCTAATTACCCCCCCCCCCTGCCCCGGTAGCTCCGCCTTTGTTTTCAACGCAAAATTCATTCAATACAACTCGAAGAAGAACATGAAAATGACTCACAGATTAATGATAAGGAAACATCGTTTGCAATACGTTCAAACTGTAACTTCAACATACAATGCAGATTGTCAATTTCAAGGTACTCCCCAAAAAAGGCAATCTTCTCTCACCCCAAATTACAATTTTGTAGTAGTGCACAGAAATTTTCTATTTGATTGAAAGCAAGTTCAAACATGCAGAGTTCTGAAGCTCATATTACACAGCACGTGCTTGACTGAAAGTGTTTTGATTATATTACACATTGGGGTCTTGTACACTCGTCCTGAAGCAATACTCTGAGATTGTGTCTGGATGAGGATGAGTTTTAGGCAGTTGTGGGAGGGGCTTAAGTATTATGGGTTAGGTTTATTAAAACTGTTTGAGCTGGCAGAATGTCGTCTTTAAAGTGACACTAACCTGCCTTTCAGCTCTGCCATGGTTTTCTTAGCCATGACAGTTGTAGCTGCCATTCCTCCATAGCTCAATCTTATCTCTTTCACTAAGTTTGTGTTCTCTTCAAACTCTACCATCATTCCAGCATTCACTATAGAAATGTCATCCTCTTTCCTTTGAGCCTGTTTGAATCCGTAAAAGTATTCATCCTATCGAAAAAAAAAAATGAAAAGGATGTTATAATTGTTATTAAAGGTGAAATCATGCCCTTAACCAAGGAGGGGTGTGTGCGTTAGGGAGTGAAACCCCTGAAATTTTTTGTCGCCCCAGAGGCTTTGGAATTTGCAATTGACTCAATGCATTATTACACATTTTCCCCCAAAAAATTTCGCCCCATGGACCCCTCCCCCCCCCCCCTTCGGCGTGTTATGTCTGGCTACGAGCCTGGATGAAATACACTCCTTCTTAAAGTAATAAAGCACACTGCCCTGTTTCATGATTGGCTCTTGAGAGTCATGTGACAATATTTTTCCACCTCGTGACATTTACGAAGAGTAACAGCTTAGTTTACCTTGAATATGTATTATTGAAGTCCTAAAATATTGTAAGTATTATGAATGATATTTTGAAGAGAAATAAGAAGAAAATTGTAAGGATTTAGCGACTGCTTTAAAATAAGTTTGGGGCGACATGCTCTTGACCTTAGGCATCCGGAGTCAGCAGAATTAAAACTGTGAAATCATCGTTAAAATCATACAGAAAAGAATGATAATTTTTAGGAAAAATGGCAGTACAGCTACAAACAAAACACCCCATTTCGGCAGAGAAGCACAAAGTCTCAAAACTTTCTGGTTTATTTTGAGATGCCATCTTTTGCAAATTTATTCTCCAGGTTAAACGGTTACTGTGTGTATAGAGTACCCCAAAGGAAGTGAGGTGTTATATTGCGAGGAACGCCCTTCGAAAACCTGGTGCTGCATGCTGAATTAGTGATATACTGCGGTTCCGCTCAAAAAGCTCCGGGTGTGCTATGGTAATAACTGTAAACAGGTAAATGGCGATGCTATCAGGAGGAATGAAAAATTTGACGATGGACGCGCTTTACGAGGTGAGCTAGGGTAATAAAAGAAAATATCCAAGGATGGGATATTAGAGCAAACAAATTTCACAACTGATATTATTGTAAAGGCATTTGCATCACCCATCTACCGACAAGAGAAAATGAAAAATGTCAGTTTGAAAAGTGTGTAACGAGTACTGACGACCAATAAATGTTTTTCAATCTATTTCAAGTCTATTTCGCTGGCAATGAAACAAGGCTGAGTTAGGGTTAGGATTCTACATAGTGGAATAGCGCTACCAGATAAGAATACATTACCATGCAGTAAATGGATTGTTTCAATGGTAGTTGAAGGTGATGTAGGGTATCCCAGAATTACAAAACAATGCAGTTTTTGGATAATTTTATAGAACTTGTTATAAATGTTAGTATGTTACCGAAAGTTACTTATGATACTAAATCCCTCGATGATAACGAAGTCATATAGAGGATGGAGACTTACGTCTGATATTCGACATTTGAAAAGCGTTTGGTTAATTAATTCCGGTGTATTATTTTCCTTATAACGACCATAAATATGATGTGTTTAGCGAATTATCTACATGCTCCAGACACACCGAAATTCTGCTTTTCAGTTCTTTTTATATCTTTTTCTTAATTCCTCCCGACCCTCTGGTGGCCAAGGGCCGTTCGGCGAAACCAAACAATGATGTAAATGAGGTGAGGGTCATGAGGTTTGTCATGTTTTGTCTTTTAGTGGACGTAATAGCTTCTTCGGGGAGCAGTTCATCGTTTGGGTTCTTTTTATATCAGTTTGCGAATTGCACGGTGAGTCTGTTGCGTGGTTTTGAGGAGAATCTTTTGATTTTTATCAGTAAATTGTCTTCCCAAATCTAAATAGAAGAAGAAAACGGAAAAGATGCTCGCTGCGTGCGTTTCGCACTTCGGTGTACAGAGAAAGTAGTACACACTTCAATTGGGTAACCGCACCTCTCATAAGGTTGTAAGCTGAGACGAAACCCAGAGCTAACTAAACTGACCAATCTCTCGTCAATCCCACATTAGCCTCATCAACAATACTTATCAAAATACACCCAATGTAAAGTTTTGCGAATTAAAGGCTCAGTTCTCTCATTCCAAACAGTACCAATTCTCCTAACCTTCTTGTTTAAGCCCCTCCCACAATTGTCTGAAATTCTTCCTCATCCGGATAGAATCTCAGTTAATTGCTTCTATGTGAGTATGGACAAACTCAATTTATATAATCAAACCGCTCTCAGTACCATTCATGCCGTGTAATATGAGCTTTGGTACTCTGCATTGTTTGAATTAGCTGTCAATCAAAGAGCTGAGTCAATTGAGAATTTCGATACCCGGGTTCCAAAATTGCAGTTTGGGTTGAGAGGTTTGGCCCTTTAAAGTTATCTTAAATTTTTAAGGGGGTTCCCTGAGGGGAGTTTAGAGGGAGTGTAAAGATCATTCGTCACCCAAACTACAATTTTAACCCCTACGTTTATCAAACTTGGTACAGCCCTTTGATTAAAATCAAAATTAAAATTGCAAAGTATTACATATTACATTTCATGCACTGATAGTGTTCTAATTATATCAAAAGGTCATCGCATACTTACCAGGATATGCACTGAAGCAATAAATTAGGATCGTGTCTGGATAAGGTTCAATTTTAGACAGTTGTTGGGGGAGGGGACTAGAATTAAGTAGGGTTGGAGAATTGGTATTATCTGGGGTGATCAATGACTGCCTCTAAATATTTGCTCTTACGTTTTGAGTGAATGGGATGTGCACGCCGAGTAGAATATCATTGGACTGAAGCGTTGTCTTCCGGTATCCAAGGAAAAACGAATCATCTAACTTGACCCTCCTCTCTCCTGAAAAAAGGTAATTAAAATTTTAAAATACAGATGGTACTTCAAGCTTGTATCTTTGGCAGTATCCTGTGTATAACACATCACTGCAAAATTGTAATATGACGTTGTATATTCTATAAAGTTGCAAACAATAGAATTTAGAATAAAATTGGAGAAAAAATTACACCACATGTAGTGAAATGGGGTTCATTTGTGATGACAAACCTAGGAGTATTCCAAGGGAATCAATTTACTTACATCTGAAATAGCACTCATCATAAGTTGTTGGGATCTTTCCTGTGCAGACACTAGGTACCATAGTATGGGGGAACTTTCCCCAGCCATGGCCGGAAAAGACCTTAGACCCCATTTTTTAAAGCAGGATTTACCTACCCTTACTCCAAATCCAGATATGGGCCAGATATGAAATTCCATATATGGGCCAGATATGGATTTAATATCTGGCCCATATCTGCTGCAGATATGGGATTTATATCTGGGCCAGATAAAAAATTGGGCAGATATAACCTTGATCTATGCCAGAACCAGATTTAATCCATATATGGGCCAGATAAAATTTTATTTGGACCAGGTCTTTATCTGGAACAGATATGAACCATATAACGCAATACCATATATGGTTTATATAAAGCTATTCCATACTGATCCCATATAAAGCAGTGCCATGTCTGGTTTATATAAAGATTTACTGTATTGATCCCATATTAATAAGGAGACAAGTATGGTGCATATATGTCCCATATCTGGACCATACATGAGTGGACCAAAATTTATAAGTGCACTACCTTTGTGTAAAGCGTATCAGAAGCCGTCTGAGCCAGCATAATGTTAAGGGCTATATGAACATCTTTAACAAAGTTTAATACACGTTGTATAACACTGACTTAAGTATTTGAAGTTGTTAAATTACTTAATAGTAAAGAAAAAAAACTTTTTGAAATTCCTACTTTTAAATGTTTACACTTCATTTTTGGTTTAAACTATCATATGGGGCAATATCCCAACATAAATTATGTTGAAGGTTTCATGATTTTTCACATATTACTTCCTTAATCACAATAAAAAGAAAATCAGGGCCCTAAATTCCTGACCATGCCCACATTGGAAAGTCATTAGCATATGTTAGTATAATGTGGCTGAATATGGCTTGATTGTTGTGATTTTGGTTTGCTGATACTTGTTCAGCTTCCAGAGAAGGTCTTTATGTAGGACAGGTACACAAATTAAACCAAAAAGTATTAATATGGCTATGTAAAAGATTATATGTAATTCTGTCATGGTATTTTAATCACTTAAATCTGGCTTGATATGGCCATATCAAACTTTATTTGCATATCTGGAATTGCATTTCATCAAGTTTTATCTGGCTTGATATGGCCATATAAAGGTTTTATTTGGGCAGATATATCCAGATATCAATCCATATCTGGATTTGGAGTAAGGGTATCCACTTCAGCTGTTACCTAGAGGTATGCTTAATATTTAAAACTTCATGGTTTATTTTTACTAGGCCGCCACCAAAATTACCTTCCATGGGATCAAACAGGTTACTGTATCAGGCTCTAAACCCCACCTACTAAAGCAAAACGTATCTGTTCTGGGACACATCTTTTCACCCAGATATATGCCAAAACCTTAGAGCTTCTTGGGGCATCACGCTACCACCCTCACCTGGGAATTGATCCCTGGTAACCACCAGCGACGGGAAGACGGGACCCTGAACCTCAAACGCACGCTTCTTTGCCCTACATATGCCCTCCAATCATGCACACTTTTGAAATACCGGGCCGCCATACATGGTATCTTTCTGATAAAAAAACCCTTTTCCAATCAGCTGTTACAAAGGATTGTGGGATAAAATCTTGGCGTGTTTCGTTTTTTTCATAGTAAAATGTCATCGAAAAACAACATATTCCAAGGGAAAAATTCATTTCCGCATTTCAGTCCACGTTTCGACCTGGCCGAAAACAGCCAGAGAGCTACAACTGCAAAAAGACTGTATGGCCGGCCAATCAGTTAGAAATAAGGGGACAGTGTCCTCCCCCCCCCGTCAAAATTTTTGAGGGGCGGAGCGGAAAGCTTAACAGCAAAGTACAACTCAAAAACGGTTTAAGACGTGTATTTTTCAGTGTAATTGGAATTAATAATGCTTTTAGTGATAACTTGTTTTTTTACGGATATCCTAGTATTGATGTACCAGATATTCATTTTGAACGACTTCGATTTTTTTCTGTATCACAAAATTCGTAATTTGGAAATCAAGATGCATTTATGTTTTCCAACATGAGAACCAATCTGCAAATGTTATGCGCTCAATAATTGTAAAAGAAATTACAGATCGGGTGTTGGCAGATCGATGTCGTTTTTCACGTAAAAAGTTTTGCAAGTTTTGGTTAAAAGGAAAATCCTTCGTAAATTGTAGTAATGACAATTTAATCCTTAGTCTGAAATGTAATCCTACTCTGTATTTTTTACCTAATTATTATGGTTTTGTTTTGAGTTTTTTTCTGTCCCATGTCTGTTTCAATCTTCGTAAAAAAAGCTTTCCTTTGCCATGACAAAATGATAAAATGATCATTGCTTGTTAATACCGCGGTGTTTATGCAAATTACAATTAGGGCCTATTTTATAATGGTGTGTTCAGTTTAATTAATCACTGTAAATACTTGTAAATATTATATTTATTTCTCAAAACTCCGTAAATATTTGTTTGTATATATGTATTTAAAGGTTGAAATAAAGCGTTCCTTCAAGAAAAAAAAAACCTCAAACAAACGGTTGCTTATATTTTAATTACAAACGTGGGAAATGTTAGGGGGTAGAATTTGCCGCTTAAAGCGTTCCGCTTAGTTTTTCTTGAAGAATAATTTTATATCACGTGCAGAGCATCCTCCACCCAGCTGACAAGCATGTTATTTAATATATTGTTGAATCACACCCACCCAAAAGTCCTACATGTCTTATTCCTTAACATTTCTTTTTAAAACAATTTAAATTGCTAAACATTAAATTTTTAAATTTGGGTCGTATATAAAGGTCGTATATTTCTCGGGAAGACTTGGTCTTCAGGTCTTGCCTCCCTGAGAAGAGGGAAGCCCATACGCAGCCGGGAGGTCTGGAGTTCGACATTTGGCTGGGTCATATCAAAGAATCTCAAAATGGAACCCACCGCTCTTAGTGCTCAGCATAAGCAATGGAGTGGGAACACAAGCAAAAGAGCCTCAACTTCGAAAAAGGCCGTTTCTGGCCACACTTAACCAAATTGGTTAGGAACTGAGCAGTAAAGCCCGGCGATCTCTTTATCCAGTTAAAGGGGAAGCTTAAGCAAAAATTTAATTTTCATATGTGAAAGAAGAACCAAATCTACACAGTGAGGTGAAAGTTTCATGCAAATTGGACTTGTATTTCTCGAGATATCAGTAAATGAAGTGAGTAGATGTGTGTTCAAAAGTGAGTTTGAGGGCAGCACAGCTTATATCACTTTCTCACATTGACAAGGAATGGTTTGTTTCCCTTTGTTTTATCAGACTGTTGTGTTGACCTTGAAATTAATAGGAGTACGACCTCCCTGTAGGGGATGCAAAGTTTGTAAAATTCTGAATGCACTTATGCAATCACATTTTAATAATATTGCTGAGGAGAAAATCCAGTCTAAAGTTTAAAGAAAAACAAAAGCCTGCCCATTTAATGTGGGGATGTGATGATATGTGCTTGCTTCAAGTGCACTTTATGTTGAAAATATGAAAACTTTACGTGCTCATTTCTTGAGAACCACACATCGGATTTCAATGCAAATTTCACCAAAATGCTCATAATAAGTACTCCTCTATTACATAACAATTCCTGTTGTGACCTTAAACCCTTCTTTTAACTACCTCATTTGTGTTTGTACTTTATGAATGTGACTGTGCATAGTGCCTGAACAGATAAACTCACTGAATTAAAAAGGCCGTTTTACAGAATAAGACTGATCCAAATTAAGTTAATAAGGGTAAACCATTTCTTTGAAGATTACAATTTCCTCAAAGAAAAAGTTTAGTAAGTAATATTTGTTTTAATGCCTACAGTATGCAAATGACCACTGACCTTTCATAGACAATATGTCCAATGAGGCTCCGGCAGCCATCAGTAGAGGATTGAGGTCTGATATAGGACTAGCCGTCACGATGTTCCCACCAATCGACTGCAATTAATTTTAAGACAGAAATTGTTTTTTAATTTAAATAAAGGTCATTCGCTGCGCCAACCCATCCCATTATCTCGTTCTAGTCTATAGGAATATTCACGTGCCTAAGAAATAAACGGTGAAGATTAAAATTTGTAATAATAGACAGATAGAATATAGGTCGATTATCGAATAGTCTCATTATCATAGAATTATAAGGGGGTTTTATTATAATATATATATATGATGTTATTTTACATTCATTATTTGCGTCTATACCTACCGCTACATTTCTTATCTGAATCCCAGCAAACCACTTCAACATTTCGATAACGGCCTTGAAGGATCTGGTTTTGTTTGCTAAAAATGATATGATGAAATGATACAGTTGAAATGAAATTCTTTATCGTACAGTGGGCGCTTATATCATCTATGTACAGCTGGGGGATAAAACCGCTAAGTTCAGTCAAAAGAAATGGCCAGTTTTCATGGATAATTTAATTTTTTCTCAAAGAGACGGTTTTCCTCAATTATCCACCTATGTGCGATATGTAAGTCTAAGTACCGACTCATTTACACAATGATTCATATTTTGGAAGTATATCCACAATAACTCTCATTTGGCTTTTGTTGAAATGATCGTAACATTTATAAAAATCGAAA
Source organism: Holothuria scabra (assembly GCA_037179385.1). Taxonomy (NCBI): domain Eukaryota; kingdom Metazoa; phylum Echinodermata; class Holothuroidea; order Aspidochirotida; family Holothuriidae; genus Holothuria; species Holothuria scabra. Next base: position 77,682,346 of record CM074180.1, read on the forward strand.
ACTTGATCAAATTATCGTTACTTGGTTCTTGATCAATCAGTCCATTGAGAAATCTCGAGAGTTTTGTTAGCGTGACAGCGCCGCCTACATACACCCCTGATTCCGTGCGTTTTAGTTCATTCAGTTCTGGAATGTGTCTTGTATTGATTAGTAGAGGATAATGCTGATTCTTGAATTTCACCTCAACACCTGGGGAAGAAAATCCAAAAAAGGAGATTGAAAATCAAAAAAAAAAAAAAAAAAACGATTTGCATCTTGAATTTGCATACATTCAATCCTTTTCTTTTTGGTTGAATACCATTTTAGTCTTCTGAGCCTTCTTTTCCCATTCAATAATAGTTGGGAACGCTGTAGGGCGCCAGACGGGACACGAGTTATCCCAAGCAACTATGGTCTAGAGCACAAGTCTTCTTAAAGGCCTAGTTCTCTCACCCCAAACAGTACCAATTCTCCTAACCTTCTTACTTAAGCCCCTCCCACCAGGGGTGTAGCCAGGATTTTCTTGTGGGGGGGGGGGCAAAGTCGACTCATCGTCCCCAATCTTGACCGACAGGACTATCTAAGCGGAGCGCCACCATAAGTCGGCGCGGAGCGTACAAGAAAAATTTTGGTTTTAGAAACCCCTCAGATGGCAGGAAGCGGCCTTTCCCGAATGTTTTATGCTGCATGTTCCCAGCCTGGAAATATGGATCTCATTTCTGAAATTTCTCAATTAATGCAAAAAAAAAAAAAGTCTATGAAAAATGTGAACACATGTTTTTAAGCGGAGCTCTGCCATCGATTGGCGCGGAGTGTACCAGGAAATTTTTGGCTGTACAAACCCCTCAGATGGCCGGAAACGGCACTTCCCTAGTGTTCTAAGTAAGAATATGTTCAGCCCGACTTCGAATTTTTCTCCGCTTCCTAATTGCAGCACATGTCAAATATTGAGGGGCTGAATATACCTTTAGCCCCCACTTTTACATCAAAATTGAGCGATCTGGTGAACACCTAGGCTGGAATATTTGGACATTCTCAACCTTGTATCAATGTTTTTCTTATTCCTTTGAAAGAGTTAGCATGCGGCTGTAAGAGGGTTACTGTACGAGTCAATGGGGCCCAAGGGAATTGTGTTGCACTGAAACAAAACAGCTACTCATAAGGCTTACACTGGCTAAACCGGCGGAATTGACATTTTGCCCTGAAAAACACCAAAACTCCATTTAAATAAAAAAAATAAAATAATTTAGGTCTGGGCGGGAGTAAGTGCGAACCCCTGGCTACGGGCATGTTCCCTGGGTGTCCCCCCCCCTTTTGGATTTTTTTGCTGTCTCGAAGAGCTTACATGCAATATGGTGCTATAGTTTGTTCTTTTTATACTAGATTCCAGTGTTCTCCACAGGGGTTTTAGAGGGGCGACACACCCTCTTAGTGAAATTGGGCGCCCCTCCAAAATAGTTGCCGCTCGCCAAAAAATGCAGCTTCCATTTTTAGTTCATTGCTTCATTACACATAAACAAATCATAACTGGAAAAATGTGTCTTCCTTCCAGGCTTGGCGCCAGGATTTGCCGGACGAAGGGCCACTCTCCGAACGGGGGAGGGGTAGGGTGGGTAGCGACCCCAAGCCCGACAGCCAGGATGCCATCGATGTGTTAGTGAGGGAGATTTGAAGAAAACCTGCGCACTATACCTGCCATTGCGAGTCATATACGACATAAAATTTGTATATGCTGGAGAAAGATATTTCCGCACTGATTTAACCGTGGAAAAGCGGGCGATTTTTTTTTTTTTTGGTTAGCCTACACTAAAAAGAATCTGTATTTATTTAAAGCTTATATGGGTCAATTGTCCAGGCATTTGGGCCCTATCGGGTACAACTTATATTGTACTTCCTTCTTCGAGTCCGTACCGCACGACTGACCCAAGAGATTATTAACTAAGTTTAGCAAAATGAGATGAAATTCCCGACATGTACATTAATCAATTTATTCTACTTATTAATTTACTTGAAAAGATGGGAAGGGTTTGTACTTTATTAGCTCTAGGTAACGGAACTGAGGAAGAGTGTGCAAAGCGTACCGAACATTTTGGGTTTTATCGCAGGAATAACTCTTTCGAAAGCCCAAATAACTAAACCGACCATGGGAAGGCGACAGATTATTCCCGACAGGGGGCGGGCCATGCCAGCGACCACAAGTTCCGACAGCCCCTATGTCGAGGGGGTGGTGAGAAGGGAATATGAAGGAGCCTAACTATCCCATGTCATTGCAGCCTGGGGAACATTTTGCACAAGATCACTGAATATTTTAAAAGCCGAGTTGCGCTCTGATAGTGTTCTTTTGAGTGTGAATTGTGAAATTGCAAGGCGCGCGAAGAGCGCGAAAATTTTTGGTAGGCTTATAAAAATAACATAGCGTATGTAATCATTAAGAACAAAAAGAAAAAAATAGAAACTATAGGGGTTGTAGACCGTATCGGGGATGACATACATTGTGTCGAAATCACCTGAAATACCCGATAAAATAGCCAAACTATGCTCCGTGAGTCGCTCACCAACTGACCTATCGCATGACACACACAAGAGCACAGCAACTAGGCTGTGTGATATGGGATGAAATTTACGACCTCTACATAACCTGTGTACTGTGCCCACCCGTTACTTGGTTACTTGGTAAGGTTGACAGACACTCCCTAGATGTGTGGAATGGAACTATTGAAAAACCTGGAGTGAGCCCTACAGCGCGCGTAGCGTGCCGAACATTTGGGGTTCTTATCAGGGAAATTGTCATTTGAGAGCAAAACACAGGTAAACCATCGGGGAGACTAGTCGTCGTCGGGGACTGCATACTTTATCGTAACGACTAAGAGCCCCCCCCCCCCCGAAAAACTGTAAGAAAAATACCCCCAATTCCTTCCCTCCTCTTGCCGTTTATTTTTTCTTATTATTATTACTTTTTTTGGCTCTCCTTCATTTTTTCAACATCGCCCACCGCGTCCCCAAAATTTCTGTGTGTGTGTGTGTGTGGGGGGGGGGCATTCTTCCCCCTTGCCCCCCCCCCCCCGCTGGCTACGCTAGTGCTTCTCACAACTGTCTAAAATTCATGCTCATCCAGGTACAGTTTCAGTTCTTGCTTGAAGGTGAGAAAAGAAAACACTCAATTTATACAATCAAAACACTCTCAGTACTGGTCATGCTGTGTAATATAAGCCTTGATACTCTGCATTGTTTGAATTAGCTGTTTATCTGAGCCAATGGGGAGTTTCGGTACCCCCGTACCAAAGTTGTAGTTTGGGTCAGAGGTTTGGCCCTTTAAAGGGACAATAAGAGTTTGTTTTCACAATTTTTGTATCAGGTAATTGCTCATTTTCTAATGTAACAATAACACAGGATTGCGGGACAGCGCTTTGAGTGTGCGTCATTTTTGGCCACGATAAAATCATGCCTTTTGGGAGCTTTAGATTTCACGACGCCGACCTCGTTATGTACACTGAACTGTATCTCACTGATTTAAAACGAAATGGCGTACCTATAGACCTTGTGCATATGATGTCACAGAGCAAAAAGTACGTCCTCTCTTGGGGGGGGGGGGGGGGGGACAAACCACCACAGACAAATGCAGGCAGCTGATTTGTCAATCAGTCGAAAATTCATACGCGAAAAGCCTGCTACACGTGCAGGGCGAATTCTTATGCGCGCGGCCACATGTTCCATTGTTTGCCCCAACGGATGACGTCAGTATGTCTTCAGTGCACAAGGTCTATACCATTTAAAACTCAATGCGAAATAACGCTACACTTAGTTTTTAAATGACAAAGGAAACGGAGGTTGTGACGTCATTACGTTGCAGCTGACGTGCACGTCATGAAATCTTCAGCTCAATATTGACAAACACAACTCCTATACTCAAGTTCAATTTGTTCTCTATAACTCCCCAATATGGGGTACAAGAGACTGAAAAAAGTAAATAACAAACAAGGTCAACACAATAATTACCTAAGAAGAAGAAGAAAGAAAAAAGAAGCGAAAAAAGAAAACGGGGAAAAAGAAAGCATCGCTCATACTGATACAGTACAGATATTAAATCAAGAAACTCAAGGGAATGTAATGAAGATAATAATAATAAAATAATAATAGCAATAACAATGGTAAAAATAAATTAAAAAAAAATAAATATAAAGAAATAAAAAATATATTGGTAACAACAATAATAACAATTCGGGTCGGGGTAAAGGGTAACTAATTAAATCGTTGGAGGATTTCTCCACAGAATAAATTGATCTTTCTTTAGTAAAGTCTTCCTATTACTTGTCTGAAATAAATCTTCCATTTTCAGGGTGTTTGGTTTTTCATGAAAATAAGGCGCTGTATACTAAACATCTATCCCACAATTCTTTGCGATTGGTATTTGGAAAAATGTTTATTTGAAAATTACCAATTTCAGTGTTTCCGATGACGAGCTTAGCTGATGGATACTGGACTCTCAATTGTAATAGTTTCTCCTTTGTTAACGGTTGAAACCACTTAATCCGATCAGATTTGAAGAATATATAATCCCGCTCGTTCTGTGTCTTCATCTTTATCTGTGTACAGAAAAATGATTGTTGAAGTAAACTTCAAATCGCATATAATCGTCCTAATCGATCGTCGCAATGATTCTAAACTAAAATTGGAAATTAATACAGGCCTTTTCATCACTTTCCATCCAAACAGGTGTTTTTTCCTGGCAATTAAGAGATAAAACACCACAACGAAAGATCTAGTGTAACACGAATTAAGTTTGAACATTTTTGAAGTAATACACTTCCCATGTAAAAATAGTGATGTTGAATGTTGCGGATAGTTGATTTATATTTTTCATTAACCCTGTGTGTATTTTGATTACTGATAAAATAGCTAACAATTTGGAAAGCGATACAAGTTTTTTGTTAAGAGATCAAATTGAAAAGAATAGTCCAAAGCCAAATTAATTTTTGATATGTTAAAGGGGAACATATTCTAAGCATTCTGGTGGACGTTTTATTTATTTCCAATGTTCGGTTCTCGAGATATTATGTATTGAGGGTGGCAAAATTTTCTACATTAGATGAAGCGTGGTGCTTCACATTGTCTGCCAATGTTCGTATTTATAATTTACCACCAATTTTATGCCACCAAACTTTTATATATAAATACCATTGGTGCATCCCGAGCAATGGGATTTTAAGAACTGCGGATGCCTTAGGGACAAGACAGCATCCCTAATCAATTCAATGTCAAACTAACAGGAAGAAAAATAAGATAAAAACAAAACATTTGCCAGCAATGGGAATCCATGACATCACACCTGCTTGCTTCAAGTTCACTTTTCACAGAAAATGTGTCAACTTTAATAGCTAATATCTTGAGAACCGAACATGGGGAAGGAATGAAACTCTTAGAATATATTCCTCTTTAAACATATCAAACATGTATTTGGTTCTGGGCTATTCTTTTAAATCAATGAAGTGCAGGTCAAATTTCAAACTGGTTATGCAAATATGTCTACTACATTCGATGAGAATAACGTGTAGTAAACTCGTCTTATAGACTCTTACGTCACTGGTTGGTATAAAACATGCGCGGGATATGCAAACACGTTAGGTTTTGCGAGTGCAGTAATCTCGTGATCACGCAGAGTGTAGACGAATTAGAATTTACATTTCATTTTGACGAAAATGCGAGTGCACCTCATCAAATCTGTTGTCAATCCACCGTGACATCATTTGTTTGTAAACATGAATGAGTCCATTTGACAGGTGGGAGAATATTTATATCTTTCTTTCCTAAAACTCTTTTTATGTTTTAATGGCGTACATATATGCCTGCGTTTTACATCAGAAGAAAAAATGTCAACTTGAAGTAACCTGACACAATTTACAAACTTGTGACTCCCAATCGAGTTCACGATGCATATTTGTAAAGTACACATTTGCAAAACTACATTACTCTTATCAGAACAGTTATTCTTCTCTTTTTAAGTTTTATCTTGCTTGACACCCCTCCCAGTCTCTCAACCCAATCCAAAAAATTGCAGTTATAACAGACTCGATATTTTCGTAGGAGGTCAGTTACACACGAGTATTTACCATATACAAGCTTCATCCACTTACCATTAATTCTGGCGGGAATATAAAATCCTGCGACGGATCATATGGAATGAAATCTTGTGGTCGAAACAACGCAGTCGACATCTATAAACAGAAGAGAACAATTAACGTTTTCAAGGGTACGGCAAGGGTGGGAAGGGTAACCAGGAATGTGCCATTGCAGGGTTTTTTTTAAGTCTTACAAGGGGTAGTGGTCCCTTCACCACCTTCGTTTTCGTTTCGTTTCGTTTCGTTTATTTGTTTTTCTACATCATCAAAATGTATGGATACACAAACGTAATGAATACAGTACATACATAACACTGAAGAAGATGGAAGTAAAACTAGAAAACCCTGAGGGGCTTGTCGAGAGTTCTACTCCCCCAACACAACAAAAGCAAGTTACCTAAAGTAGTTGTGTAGCAAACACAAATAAGTAAAAAGAAAAAGAAACTAGAAAGCCAAAAGGTTTAGTGATTCCTTGCCACATGATATATTTTGTAATAAAGAACATGGATGCCCACATGACAAGCATGAGATCCCTCACAAAAACTGAAGTATACTAGTAAGGTCAAAACCTTTTGAGATCATGTGACCCAAAATGACCTTTCACCCTCACTTAAAACAATAGGGAGCAACTACCTAAAAAGACCATCAACATGCTAAATATAAGCAATTCACAAACTGAGTATGAGATCCCTCCACAGTTCAATATCCACATAAAAATGTCATGTCTACAAGGTTTTGCACTTTTGTGACCCCAACCTTTGACCTCCACTAACAAGAGAAATCTCCAAAGCAGTTATGATGCTGGTAAACTATGTTGTCTATTAACTTGATAAAAAGATATTTTTGAAACATGCTCCTTTAAATCAAAATTCCGGGTACTGAGGATGGCTCTCCATATTATGATGTCTCTATGATCCAAAAAGTTGACTGCACTGAAGTTAGTGTTAGAACAAGCCCTAATCCTAACAGTCATCCATAAATTGGAACATACAGTAGAGACATCTCAACAGAAAGGTGTAACCTTGGCTATTAGTGGTGGTCCTTTTGTATTTGTTTTTTGGTGCAATGCCCTTCCCAATGACTACGATGTCCTTGAAAATTGAAAAAATGGGAACCCTATTCATCCAGAAATTAACAAGATTTGTAATTTGCCTTAAATTGTCTGCTTGTAGGAACACCACATAACAGAGTACAAGTCAAGTGTCCTTTGTTTGATACACAGTAGATACTATTATGCTTGTTTTGATTACATGAACTACAGTACTTCCTGAAAAACAAGCCTTACTCAGAGGGCTAAATAAGTGTCAGACACTATCTCTAGACAGGTAGGAAATGGTTAAATCCATTGAGCTGTATGATTCAATGAGAAAACCCCTCAGGACACTGTGGCAGTCAAATGTGATAAATTAGGTAAGATAACAGTGACCAGCAGTTTTCACAGACTATGGTGGGTCAGTTACAATTTGATTCATTCAATTAGACAATCTCAGTTCAAGCATGCTCAAGGGTATTTGATCCAAATGATCAGTTATTTAGTTCTTTTTATAAAACTAATTACCCGTGGTGTATTAAATTATCTAGTTCCCACTTACATGTCCTTATGAGGACAGTGGCACAAGGTTTGTCTGTAACTTTTAACAATCTTTGATACTAAATTTAATTTTATCTTCATTTTATCTTTAGGGTTATGGAAGAAACAATGTTTGTATGCTCTAAAAGAAATTTTGGGCATCATACAGAGCACTTGATCTGTTCAAAGTTAACACTCATGAAGTTTCCCACTGGACAATTCCTCTGCTTTGTGGGCATGGAAGCTTTCTCCAATATGTTCAGACTATGTCCCCAAATAACCCTCATACAGCCTTTGTTTAACTCACATGTTCCAGACACTGCTAGAAACTTCCACTTAAAGAGTAGGAAATATATTTCATGAAAATCTATAGGCCGAGATACTTATGGCAAAATCAGCATACCTATGACAAAGATAAATTAACTAACATGTCAGCCAGATGAACATTTTTCCTTCTTAACTTTTTCAGATTTTGTTCTACCTACTTACTCTTATGCGTATTGATACTGGCACTAAATGTTATAGGGCAAAACTTCAAACCAAAGTCAACATAAATACTGTACCAAATGCACTTTTATGCACTGTAGACATTCTTAATACAGTGAGATTGCTTCAGTACATATTTTGAAATTACCCAACTTGATCATTTACATAATGAAGTGGATTCCAAAAGCTTACCCATGCCATTCAAAACTCTTAACCCTATGCACTAATGAATATTGACCTTAACAGTTACCCTTTTTGAGATATAGTATGTGCAAGGTTTAACCTCTGATGACCCTAAATGACCTTTGACCTCCAGTAAAAACAATTGGGATCATCTACTCAATATGGACAATCCACATGCTAAGTATGAGATCCCTCACAGTTACCCTTCTTGAGATATACTGTTTACAAAGTTTTGATGTTTTGACCTCTGGTGACCCCAGATGACCTTTGACCTCCACCAAAAACAACAGGGATCATCTACTTAACATGGACAATCCACATGCTATGTATAAGAGCCCTCACAGTTACGCTTCTTGAGATACAGTGTTTACAATGTTTTGACCTTTTTACCTCTGGTGGCCCCCAATGACCTTTGATCTCCACCAAAAACAATTGGGATCATCTACTTCACCTGCCCCTGATCTTGAGTCGCTGGTGAATCAGTATGACGATGTGTTGTCTCGTTTACTTGAGAAACATGCTCCACTCCAGATTCGTAGGGTCCGTTGCCGACCAAACGCACCTTGGTTCACTGAGGAACTCAGATCATTGAAAAAGGAACTGCGACGCTCTGAAGTTCTTTGGCAGTCATCCAAGTTGGAAGTTCACAGGCAAATTTTCATTGAGAAAAGTAAACATTACAATGCAATGCTAAAACAAGCTAAAAGAAACTACTACTCCATAAAATTGTTGAACTGTAACTCTCGCCAACTTTTCAGTGAAATTGGAAAACTCACTCTGCCCAATCATCAACTACATTACCTAATGTTTCTGATGATGGTGCGCTTGCAAATCAGTTCTCGGACTTCTTTTCTAATAAAATTAGGCAGATTCAGAATGAAATTGCAAACAGCCATACATCAGTTATGTCAGACATCCCGATCAGAAGTAACATTTCGTCTTCTAATCTCTCAGAATTCTCAACTGTCTCAAAGGAAATGTTAATGAAAATAATAATGGAATCACCATCATCGTCTAGTAAGCTTGATCCTATACCTACCTTCCTATTAAAGAAATCCATTAATGTTCTGTTGCCAATAATATCAGTTATTGTTAACTTGTCTTTGCAAAATGGCCATTTCCCAGACTCTCTCAAACGGGCTCTTATTAGACCCATCATAAAGGAGCCGAACTTGGACAAAAATGTCTTCAAGAATTATCGACCAGTCGCAAATCTCAAATTTCTGGCCAAAACAATTGAGCGTGCATGTTCTCTCCAGATTCAAAGCTATCTCTCCAAGAACAATCTCAATGGTCGTGTCCAGAGTGCTTACAGAGCTTACCACAGCACTGAAACGACATTGCTTCGTGTTTATAATGATCTCCTGCTCGCTGTAGATCGAGGTGATGAAGCTGTTTTACTTTTACTTGACTATTCTGCCGCATTCGACACCATTGATCATAAGCTGTTGTTTGAGCGTTTTCAGAACTGCTACAATATATCTGGCACAGCTTTAAACTGGTTCATATCTTACTTTACAAACCGTTCACAAGTTGTTACCGTAAATGGCAAGGAATCTGCTGTACATGTTCCCTTGGAAGGTGTCCCTCAAGATTCTGTCATCGGTCCACTGGCCTTTACAATGTATTCGGCCCCATTAGAAGACATTATTCAATCCCATGGTATCGACAGCATGATTTATGCAGATGACACTCAAATTTATTTATTCATGCCAAAATCTCTCGACAGCTGTTCCACCCTATCAAAGTTGGAAGGTTGCATAGAAGACATCCGATCATGGTCCCTTGCTAATGGTCTGAAACTAAATGACAACAAAACAGAACTTATATACATTTCTTCAAAATTTCGATCCGTATCTCCCGTTCAGTCATTCCAGATAGGACCTGCTCACATTGAACCTGTTCAACATGCCAGAAACTTGGGTGTAGTTTTTGATCGTCACCTCACAATGGATCTACATGTTAATAATGTTTGCAGAGCTGCATCTCTGGCGCTCCATAAAATTGGAAAAATCAGAAAACACCTAGATCAAAGAACCACTGAGACTCTAGTTCATGCTTTTGTGTCTTCAAGACTCGATAACTGCAACAGCTTACTCTATGGGCTTTCAAGTTCTCGTCTCAAGAAATTACAACATATACAGAACTCAGCTGCTAGATTAGTTACACTTACAAAACCAAACGATCATATAACTCCAGTCCTCCTTAGCCTTCACTGGCTTCCTGTTGCTGATCGGATTAAATACAAAGTCCTCTTGCTGACATTTAAGTGTTTACACAATTCTGCACCTGTTTACCTACAAGATCTCGCCCAAAATTACACTCCTACCCGCTGCCTTCGCTCCAGTTCCAAAATGCTACTCTCCTCTCCTCCAGTTTGTACTAATTATTACGGTTGCCGTTCTTTCCAATACTCTGCTGCTTGTCTCTGGAATGACCTCCCTGTTACAGTTAAAGAAGCAAGAACACTCGCAAATTTTAAGACCTTACTTAAATCTTAACATTTCTCCTGTCTATGACTTTCATCTTTTCTTTTCTCAGCGCAAAGGGACTTCAGTGTGTTTTGCGCTTTATAAGAACTGTGTATTATTATTATTACTCAATATGGCCAATCCGCATGGTAAGTATGAGATCACTCACATTTTTCCTTCTGGAGATATCGTGTTTACAAGCAATTTCCAAGGTATTTACCATTTGACCCCTGGTGACCCCAAATGACCTTTGACCTCCACCAAAAACAACAGGGATCTTCTACTCAATGTGGACAATCTACATGCCAAGTTTGACATCTCTCAAAGTTACCCTTCTTGAGATATCGTGTTTACAAGCAGGCGTCACACCCACACATACATGTTTTGACCGTTAATCGGGGACACATTTTTTTAACCATGAAAATGGGGATATCCCCACTTTGGGTGTATCGACACTTCACTAGGGGAGAAAACGCTCATGTCCTCGATTTACTAGTACAAGACAGATACACACACACCCATGCACCAGCCCATGGTTTTTCACCCAATGTTAGGTCCATCACATGGAAATTGGGGAAAACTCCAAAATGCTTCAAACTTACTGAGGCACATCCTTGGAACGTGAGAAATTCAATTTCATGGCTAATTTTGCATTTGGCAAGTGGGGATATCCCCACTTGCAGGTGTATCCACACTTGCCCGGAGAAAAAAGGTTCATGTCCCCGTTTTACACCAAAAACACACACCCACATACATACACACACACACACACACACACACACACACACACACACACAAGACATCACCATCGCATAGATTCCTTGCCTGTCTTCGGCAAGGAATCAAAAGGGACAGAAAATTCAATAAACTAAAGGGAAAGGTAAAGAATAAGAATACAAGACCAGAACTAACCCTTACAAAACCTCTCCTAACAACCCGGCCCCTCCCTGGCCCCCTCCCACCCATGAAAGCCCTAGGCTTCCCACAAACAAAATGCGCATAGTGACAAAAACATGTATGATGCATGCACTCGAAAAGTATGAAAAGCCAACCATGAAGTTTTAACCTTACAAAAAATGATGATGAAGACAACTGAAGAATTAGTACAAAGCTATGTAGTACTGGGTGAAACCTCTTCGAAAAGAATTTATACTTGGCATGTTAATTAATGAATTAGGTAATGAGTTCCACAGTTTTATAGCTTTGTAGCTTAGGGTCAACTGTGAGAATGAGGTACGGGTAACAATAGTATGCAGGAGAAGAGATTGACGAGTAAAATAGTTGTGGACTGAAGAATATTATTAAATACCATAAAATTTGTCTTACTGATATTAAGAGACAGCTTATTTGCCATGAACCACTGAGAGAATAGGCTAAGTTCATTAACAACACTGCTTTCAAGTTGATGAGGGTCATTCCCAGTGAAGAAAATGTTTGTATCATCAGCAAAGAGTACAAATTCTGCTTTTTTAGAAATCAAAGTAATATCATTCATATAAATAATAAAGAGCAAGGGCCCAATAATTGAGTCATGCGGTACACCACATCTTACAGTTTGAAATTTTGACTTTACATTGTTAAATGATGTAAATTGAAACCTTTTAGAGAGATAGCTTTTAAACCAGTTTAGGCAAATACCTCTTATACCATGGCGCTCAAGTTTCTGTAAGAGAATACCGTGGTCAATTGTGTCAAATGCCTTTGAAAGATCAAGAAACACCCCAATACATGTATTATTATTGTCAATAGTACTGCTTAATTTTTCAACAGCTTCAATAAGAGCAAATTCAGTTGAATGACATGGACGAAACCCGTATTGGCTGTTGGTGAGAACATTGTGTTTTGTAAGAACAATTTTGTACTCTGTTGAACATCAGTCTTTCTAAAATTTTTGAGAAACAAGATAAAACTGAAACTGGACGGTAATTGACAAATTGATTTTGATCACCTTTTTTGTAAATAGGGACAACTTTAGCAATTTTTAGTTTTTCTGGAAAGATTCCCACATTGAAAGACAAGTTAAAAATATATGCCAATGGTTCGGAAATGTACGGTATTACTTTACGAACGACCTTAGGCCGAAAACCATCATAGCCCACAGCCTTATTGGGATTTAGGCACTCTAAAGAGACATTGACAAGTTCATCTTTACTAATGGGTGAAAGAAAGAAAGAGCTGGACCTATACTCTGGCATAAGTTCCTTTAGGCGAGAATTTCCTGGAATTTTGGGTGCAAGAGATGGACCAAGGTTAAAAAAAAAGTCATTAAATGCATTAGCAATGGCGTCTGGATCTGAAATCTTGGTGTTCTCGTTTATGAACTCGTCAGGGTAACTACTTCGTGAATGTCCTTTGTGTAAAATGTCATTAATATTTTGCCATGTACGTTTGATGTCTTTTGAAGGGGAAATTTTGTTTTTGGTCTTCAGATGCGAAAAGGTGCAATATTTTGTGTACGTCAAACATAATAATGTTTATAGTGATCACGTTTTGTCATTTTTGATATTATTTGTCAATCTTGTGTAATGGGGTTTGGAGCTCCTCCCTTGGCTACTCGCTGGCCCAACTTAGGTCTTGCACTTGAGTCCACACTGGAAAAATTCCATATGCGACTGTTTACTTGTTTCGATGTATTCAACCGGCTAAGAAAGAGATGACTCAGACAGCTGCAACTGAATCAAAATATTTTAGAACACCTAATGACTTTTTTAATTGGAAAATTATTTTAAACGTCGGACCACCAAGTCCTGCAATTTTAATCTAGAACATGTGTATCAATAACGCTAAATTAGCTTATTTAGGTATTAAATGAGCTTAATTAGCGTATTAAATTGAATGCTAATCTTCACTGAAGTTGATATAAAGACACAGTCTTTTAGATAACAATAAAATAACCACACATTTTTTATCAAGATATTGGTAAACACGCTATTGGATTAGCCTATAGCCCAGTCGATCCTGCAAACATTTTCGTGGCAGGAGTCATGTCATTGGTTTGTTTTCTTCTTCTTTTTGATCAAAAAGGATAATACGTTTTAAGTTTGTTGCAAAAACTGGAACAAATTTTGTTTTACACTTTTCGCAATTGAATATCAAATATTCATTCAAAGCTTGTGACAGAAAGCCAGCTCAAAGTGTTATAAAATATGAGGATAAATATCTTTTTAATGAAAACTGTTTCGAAATACCACCACATTTTCTCCGTTCTGGAAATTTGTCGACGAATCTTTGCAACAGCCGTTTCCGTTGTTGTTACCACAGCATTCCTGTAAAAATAATCAGACTGAATGATTAGTATTTATTGCTATGCCAAAGAAAAAGAAAAAGAAACAAACACGAAATAAAAGTATAACTATGTTTTAAATTTTTAAGTACGCTTTGAAAGAAGATATGAAAACAGACTACCGTCTGTCAGCCTGTGTTTAAGGGAGGAGGCATCGCTGTCAGATATACATTGACACTGAGCTAGTGACTGACACTTTGTCCATTGTGTCACCTCAAATGCAGGCTTTCTGATTGCTCGATTTAATACTGGTATAAATTCGAATTAAAACTGGCATAAATTTGATTTAATACTGGTAAATATTCAGCCTTTCCGATTTGTCGATATAATACTAGTCTGTTATAAATTCGATTTAATACTGGTATAAATTCGAATTAAAACTGGTATATACTCAGCCTTTCTTATTAGTCGATTTACGACTGGTATAAATTCGAATTAATACCGGTACAAATTCGATTTAATACTGGTATAAATTTGATTTAATACTGGTATAAATTCGAATTAAAACTGGAATATATTCAGCCTTTCTGATTGGTCGATTTAAGACTGGTATAAATTCGAATTAATACCGGTATAAATTCGATTTAATACTGGTATTAATTCGATTTAATAGTGCTACTTCGTAATTTCTGTCGCCTAACATTGAGAACGATGTCCATGGTATTGGTGCTTAATTTCTTGTTTGCATTGCTTGAACGTCGTAAGCTAGGTACGCTAGTTGACCTGACATTGGTTGCCCGCCAACACAAAATGAATGCAAATCCTTGAACAACTGAACATTCTTTACCAGTTGAGAAACAATAACTTCAGTGCAGTAGAAAGAGTGTAAGACCAATACAAAAGCTTAAAGGCCCAATTTCCTCACCCCAAACAGTACAAATTCTCCTTACCTTCTTACTTAAAGGCCCAACTTTCTCATCCCAAACAGTACCAATTCTCCTAACCTTCTTAGTTAAGCCATAACACTGTAAATTCACTGAAATTCACCCTCCTCCAGACACAATCTCATTTTATTGCTTCAGGGTGAATATAGAAAGCTCAATGTGTATAATCAAAAACACTATCAGAATAGTTCGTGCTGCGTAACATAAGTTTTGGTACTCTGCATTGTTTGAATTAGCAGTCAATCAAAAAACTGAGCCAATTTAGAGTTTCTGTTACCCTATACTAGAAGTGTAGTTTGGGGTGAGTGGATTGTCCCTTTAAGCCCCTCCCACAACTTTCTGAAATTCATCCTCATCCAGACACAATCTCAGTTTATTGCTTCAGGGTGAGTATCAAAGCTCAAAGTGTATAATCAAAACACTCTCAGAATTCTCAGCACAGTTCATGCTATGTAATATAAGCTTTGGTACTGTGCATTGTTTGAAAAAGCTGGTAATCAAAGAGATGAGCCAATTGAGAATTTCAGTAAACGCCTACAGGACTTGCAGTTTGGGTGGGAGGATTGGTTCTTTAATGCACTGAGAAGCACATCACAAAAATGCCAAAAATTTAAGGGGAGATACCTCAGGTCGTAAGGCTACCTCAAACTGGGGTGAATAGACCACTAAAGGCTGAATAGCTTCAGTTGAAAAGGATTAGATGGCGTATTTTCTATTTCACTTCAGCCTTGAGGCTGGCTTACATGGAGTTTATAATTTAAGGTCTCTTATCATTGTTTCTAGAACTGAATGCAACCGAGGACAAACGAAATACCACAAACCTTAAAGAGTAAATGCAGTGTATAGCACCCGGACCCCAACTTGAAATGGTTACAATCCTCTATTACGACATCTAAATTTATTTATTTACGTTATTATTTATTTACGTTCCAGTACAAGCATTGTTCCAGCACCCCTATGTACAACTCCTTAGCGATTTTCGGAATAGAGGGGTGTTGGAATATAGGGTTGTCAGTCACCACGTGAAATACAGTGTAGTGCACTGTCCTGTTAGTTTCATGGTTGACTTTGGAGAATCATGTAACCCTAACGTATGTTTTTCCCCTCAAAATAACAAATTTACCAGCTGTAACTGTTTGATTTACATTGAACAGAAATATTGAAGTCCTAAAATTCCACCATGGAGCTGAGGTGATATCTGAGATGTAACAACCCTGACAACGGAATACATTTGGAACAAAATTTTGATGTCAACAAGGGAAGCTACGATGGAGTCGAGACGCGCGACATAATATTGGCATGTGTATGCTGTCGCAATTGGAGCCTTGGTATACATAAATGTGGGATTATGCAGGGAGGACGGTGTTACGAGACGACATCAACCAGATTGAATCCACGGACGAGCGAGTGAAAACTTCTAGAAAGTGCTAGCTTCGGTGTTGTCTCTCTAGCATATTCAACGGGTAACCCCACAGAACATTCGCACAGTTACGAGAATGTACAATCACCTACTGGAACTACTGTATGATGTAATGGCCTAATAATAGCCAACTATGGCAACTGTCGGCTACTGTGAATTTCTCTCGCGAACTATCTGTCCTGCTTGTGTTTATGGGTTACTGAGCCCAGAACTTTCGCTGTTTGTTTTGTACGAGATCAAACGAGACGTTTCCATAAGAGTAAGTTCCAGACTTTTCTGGAAGAACTACCAGGCATATAAAAGGTCATGCAAGAAGTGTGACAGGGAGAGAAGTGAACAGAAGATACACAGATAATAAAGCATCCTTCATTACATTTTATGATTTCACTATTGCATATTCAAGGTAAGCAAAGCAGTTATTTCTGGTAAATTTCACATTTGAAGAGAAAAAACATTGTCACATGACTCCCAACAGCCATTCATGAAATTGGACGGTCTACTACACTTCTTCAATTTGGGATGACTGCTCCTGCCCTTTAAGCTAGACATATCGGACAAATTAGGTGGTCATGCAGCTGACCTTATCGTCCACTCGACCAAAACGTACGCGGCCTTGCAAGCAATCAGTGTAAGCAAGGATCCATGCATTTCAACAATCACAAGAAATCTTTTAGCCACCAGAATAACGACAGAGAATCTCGAGTTGTCAAAGCATGGAGTTCCAAAGTCTAAAATCATTGAGAAAGCAGTGGCACACTAACTGAATCCACAGCCACAGTTATAATCTTTGTCTGAAAGATCACCCAGTTTCAAGCACGTACACATCTATTTCGTAACTTACTGCGTAGTCAACAATTCGTCCTTCACTACAACAACAACGAAATCCCCAAATACCGACAAAACTCTCCTATGCGCTTGACAGAACTTTTTCTGACCACAAATTATGTTTACAGGCGTTTTACGTCAAGTTAAAAAAATATGCAGGGGCCAGATCATCAGTGGGCGGTGCTATGTGAAGGGGGCAAGAGCGGAAATTTTCCACTTGATTTTGTCCTTGTCCCTACTTGCCCCCAAGTTAGGTCTATTAGGAATAAATATAATACCTCTCCAGAGACTTAATTTCTATCTAGAGATTTGCTAAAAGCTCAGAGCTTCCGGGGGCTTCGCTCCCTGGACCCCACACCCAAGAACGGACACTTTGGGCTCGGTTTCTCACTGCGCCGGAAAGTTTTGCCCCAAACATTTTCCATTGCCCTTAGTTTGCCACCTCCTTCCCCAATTTTAACGTTCTGGGCCTCCACTGCAAAATATGCATTTCTGTTGCTTACCTGACCATTCGCAAAATTATGGAGACACTTCGACAGCCGTAACGTTTCCCCTGAATACACGTTATAGCTTTCAGAGTTGGCAAAAAATTGCCCTCCCATTAGGTCCCCTCAGCAACACCCTCAGGTAACACTGCCAGATGCAATACATGCCCAGTCGTTGGCAAATACAACCTCGTCAACATTGTGGATCCCCACGGCAATAGTAGAACTTCACTGTAAACCAATAGGCCTAAACCTGCGTTTCCTCTAATTTAGTTCACGTTAAAGGTTGTAGGGGTTGTACCTCATACGTATATGGGAGAGACCATGCAAAGTTTCGCAGACCGAGTCACTACAGAACACCTCAGGTCTATCAAGTAAATCCTCAAGGATATCCGGTGACCGCACACTTCAGTCCCCCGCCCCTTTTTCAATTCAGAACTTAATCAGTACGTCAGCCATAATATGTCGAGGCCTTAGACCGGTGACCGCATACTACCGAAAAGCGGCTCATAACATGAGGCTCGGAAATCTCTCTCCATACGGTCTCAGCGTTAGGGTATAGATCTTTTCAAGTTTTCAATTTGCCCAACAGATTGTCTTTCCCCACCAGTTTAGCATGTTTTCATCTGAGAACTTCTCACCCGCTATTTTTTCTTGTTTTAGTGTGTTGTACCTTTCTGTTTTGAACCAATTTTTTGTTTTGTGTGGTTTGGTATTCTTTTTTCCCTAGTGGTACTATTTTGCAAACGAAGACCTATTTGTCCGGTTTTATTTTTTTGCACTGGCCAGGTCAAGTTTGTTGTGTGTGTGTGTTTATCGTGTCCATTTTGCTTTTTTGTTGTCGTTTTATTTGACCTACTGTTGAAAGGTTTATATCCGAAATATATGCTTTCGTTGTTGTTTGGTTGTTGATGTGTAACGAATTGATTCACTGAGTAGTAGAGCGAAACCAAATCTAAGTTTAGAATACGCATTAACAAGCAACAAGCGTAAAACTGCCCATTGGAAACCACAGAAATCAGCCTTGGTATTCTCTGTGACAGTGTGACTTATCATTATACGGACAACTCGGTAACTGATTTAAGTTGCGTAATTTTGCAAGGGAAACTCCAGTTAGATGAAAGGAAGTAAAATCAACATCTAGCTTGATAGTTACACTGAAATCGAAATTAACTTTCCCGATCCATTTTAATTTTTTCTTTAACCTACATTTGTACTGTTAAATTACGAAATAATTAGTATAAATTTCATTAATTTTCATAGTCTTGTAGTAAACCTCATATACTTATACAGGCTGACAAATTTAGGGATCTTTCCGACAAGGGATGGCGAAGATTTAAAAAAAAAACTTGGATTTCGATCCGATTTTTGTGTTTTTTTAAACCGCATTCGTTGTATTATAACCGCGGCTTTAGCTCATACAGATGTACGGATGTACAGATGTTATAGACATAAGGAGAAGAGAAAAGTACAAACACACAAATATATTTTTACAATACCTCCGAAAATGATCGGAATCCCTCTATAATTGGCCTGTAACCAGTACATCGACAGAGGTTCCCCTCCAGAGCTTCGTGAATTTCTTCCATGGTTGGCTTGGGTTTATTTCGGATTAACGTGTACATTGACATGACAAATCCTGGGGTACAAAAACCACATTGTGAGCCATGGGCCTTGGCGATGCGTTCCTAAAAATCACAGAAAATATTTTTTTATAAATCGAGGTTTTACATTATCAGCCAAAAATTTTGCCACGTACAGATTGAAAAGGTGTCCTTTTCCAAACTTATGGATAATTAATAGTTTTTATTTCTTATCACTTTTGATTAATATCTGTAAAATAAATTTTCAAGTTCGAAATGATCGAATGTGGCCTCCTTGCTGAGGTACTCGTCGTCGGAAACTTTCATGGGAGCCTCTACCCCTTCTTAATACAACAGTGAATTCAGCTATTTAAAATCAGAAGCGTATAACAAGATTGGGGGCAGGGGTCATTCTCTTCAATAAAATTCTTAAAAATGATTTTTTAATAGTAAGACAAAAAAAGTACTGTTACTTCAAATGTTGCTAAATATTGCACCTGATGGTACAGTACACTTTTTCTCAAAGAAGAGGTCTAAATCCCTCCTCTTGAGATTCCTCAGGTCGACGAAGGGGCCTTCGGTTGGTCACCCAAAACAACAAATCCTGGTCACCCCAGTGCCTTCAACTAAGTTTACTTGAACATTTAATAAAGTGCAAAAGAGTTGGTCAATTATGACAGTTTTTAACTCTCGTCGACGGTTTACTTACTTGGACTGGATGTAGCTTTGCTGGGGTACCGATGCCTTCAACTGTCGTTACCGCCATCCCATGGACACTGCAGACAGGTGTAAGACAGGAGTTGACCGCCGCGTGACTTTTTTAAAAAAAAATGTAAGGAATTATAGTTATTCCTTATTGTAAAACTAAAAGAGTGAAAGTCTATCAAAAAGATAAGACTACACTGCGGGGACCACTGTTTCTAGTGACATTCGACTCTATGTAGACTGACGTTTTCACTCGAATTAGAGTTGATAATGACTCCAGTTATAGTGGAATTTCAGTCGATTTCCACCCAATGAAGCAGTGTCACTGTGGGCAACCGCCAAACATTGATTTTCGTCCTTTTACATTTAGAGAGTGAGTAGAAAAGAAGGGCTGACTGCACTTTTTCTTAAGTCTTCCCGACTCTCTGGCAAAGAGCCATTCGAGGATGCCTAACTATAGCTGCTTCCCAAAGAATCTGTAAGTCTACTGACGGAAAACACTTGACCAAACTCAAGGCCCTCAGACGATTTACACCACTGGTCTGTCATGTACGGCTCCATTCTATACTGGCTGAAAAGAACAGATACTACACATAATCTTAGCCAAAAGGCTGAGAAGCGCTGACACGTAAGCATGATTTCCCAAGTAAATATATAGTCTTCCCTTCTAAAGGTAGGGTCTTACTTTGTATAAAACTTGTAGGGGCAGTCCAAATACGACCTATTACAGCGCCACTATGACTACATATAACAGCGCCACTATGACTCAGCACGTCGTGTATTTACGATTTGGAAATCTCAGTTTATCCCTGCACATGGGCGTGTGGAGGGGCCATGGGAAGACTTTCCCCCTAAATTTCTGCAAGATTTAAAATTAGGGAAGGAATCTGGGAAAAGTTCGGCAGCTATTTGAGTTTTAAAAGAAGAGCCCAAGGGCACTGTGGTTCCTTGCGTTTACGATGATTTTGTACTAAGGGAGTAGCGAGGCTTGTGCGCCTTCAACCCTAATGACTTTTGACACTAACTCAAAATAAGGGAAAATTAAATTTCAAAATCATACAAACACTTGCAAATTTGAGAGAAATTTATCACTTGATTTCCAAGTTATCAAAAATCATACCTGTCAATTCCATTTGTTACAAACACGCACTCTTGACTTTTCAAAAAAATGTCAAATTACTTAAGTTTAATTAGCAGTGACAAAATATCAATAAAACTTTACTTTTTTAACCTTTTTACCCTTTCAGATTGTCCAATTAATGTTACAATATTTCCACCTTCTACCATATCCTTAAATAATGTTACATATTGAGCAACAAACACCGAGATACAGCTACTAAGAGTAACTCCTTTCTTGGTGATCTGCAGTGAGATTTGACCCCCGAAAAACAATAGGGCACATCTACTCGACAACATACACACCAAATTTAAAAAAAAAAATCACTCGGTTATTGAGTTATCGCACTTCACATTCCAATCCGTCTCACACACACACGCCAAGTTGACAACATAGGTTCCTCTAATTCACAAGGAACCAAAATGACTATAGGTCTGATTACCATAGAAACTCCTAAGCGTGGCGGAAATCTTAAAGAGATATGCCCGAAAAAGAGAGACGTCATGAAAAATTCAACGGAAGTGCACAAATTTGCTCCACATTCCTGTAACTAAAATACATTGTTCACGAGCTTTGCTTTATAGCCTTGTACATCACGATGCCCGAAATGGTGGAAAATCCCCATTTTCAAACATGTGCTAGAATAAAAAACCCATCTTAGTCTTCAATATTTTCATAAAATAATAATGAAAAATCACGAATTCGGGACGCTCATGGCTTAAAAGAAACAATCATTCCTCAGCCTGATTCAAATCTTGTGCAACACATTTCCCGAATGGCTGATTATCTGAATTCCGTAAAAAGTTTTCCTGAAGAGCAAAAGAGATACGTATTGACGAATCCGGACAGCAAGCAATGGTGTGATTTCAGACGGCCATAGCTGGGGTCTATCACCGTTTATTCTTTCAATTTCCTTGCTTAACTGTATCATGGATTGTTGAACACTAAGTTGTATCTCGATTTCTTCAATTTCACTGAATATGAGATCTTAAAATTCATGTAGACAATAAATGAAGACAAATAAGGGCTGATAGACCCCACTAATGGCTGCCAACAGTCACTAAACGTAAGTGCCGATCGGATTCGTCTATATTCCACGTAAAAGTTTCATTGAAAAATACAAGTGAGGATACAGATTTGTGACCCATTCGGGCAGCTTATGGCAAAAAATTTTCATCAGCTATATTTTAAAATGTACCGTAGTCCTACCATAAACTTTGCCAGAATGGTAAAATATTCAATTTCGGAGGAAGGTCTGAAAAAGTTCTGGAATGTTTGCAATTGCCGCATTTCACGGACGGACGGGAGTGTGTCCAGGTACATGTCGTGTCCATGCAATAGTTTGTCATATATCCTGCCCGTACAGCCTAATTCGGGCAATGGTAATGAAAATAGGGAAGGCTTTTTTTTTTTAATTTTCCATAGTTATATACAAAAGTGCATGTTAGAATGTCTTCCCGTTGGTTTGACTAAAAATGAATTTGAACCCACGTTGTAACTTGACTCATTGTCAAAGAGGTCTAAAAGTGAAATCATTTATATTTCCGCAAGGAACATTTTATCAGTTCAGAAGATCTTGCAATGGAATTTAGCAAAGAGTTGCAGTAGAGAAAGAAAAATAGCATTTTTTCATTTCCGTTGTATAGTTTTTCCACCGACCGAAAAGGGTACAAGATCATTATGTTTATGGAAGCGAAGCTTCATAAACCCGGATCTGGACCCCACCCGCTTAACGTTTCGCGCTCTCCGTGCATGCTTTGCGTGTACTTTCGGGATGTGGCGTAATTTATCCCGGCCACGCCCCCAAAGTTAAAAGAAATCTACGCCCCTGCAAATGCCTCTCCCCACCAAAGTGAAAGATGGGTACATGCCAGTTAAAGGGCCAATCCTCTCACCCCAAACTATAATTCTTGTAGGGGTTTACCGAAATTCTCGATTGGCTCAGCTCTTTGATTGAAAGCTCATTTAAACAATGAAGAGTACCAAAGCTTATAAGTTATATTACGCAGCATGAACTGTTCTGAGAGTGTTTTATTATGCACATTGAGCTTTTCTGTACTCACCCTAAAGCAATAACTGAGACTGTCTGGATGAGGATGAATTTCAGTTATTGTGAGAGGGGCTTAAGTAAGATGGTTAGGAGAATTGGAACTGTTTGGGGTGAGAGGATTGGGCCTAAATTAAATTGTCAGTCGTGAACACCGTACGAGCTGCTGTCGCACTAGAGGAATTGTCTATACACTGCTGTTTATTTTGTTGACCAGGTGTAATACAGGGCTATAACAATTTTTATTAACTCAAGAGTGAGATTGCCCCGCTGAAAGTGAGATTGCTCCGCTGAAAGTGAGATTGCTCCGCTGAAAGTGAGATTGCTCCGCTGAAAGTGAGATTGCTCCGCTGAAAGTGAGATTGCTCCGCTGAAAGTTAGATTGCTCCGCGGAGGGGACTCTGATTTCTCACCTCCTTAGCTTCCAGGAATATGAATGAACAAGGAACATGCCGTACAGCCTTCTATGCAGGTATACGAGCGAGATTCATTTGAAGGTCCTAAGCGAAACACTAGACTAGTAGTCTACCACAAGTAACAGATTGTTGGATCAGTCATTCAGTCAGTCAGTCAGTCAGCCAGTCAGTCAGTCAGTTAGTCAGTCAGTTAGAGTTGTACGGCCCAGTTTCCAATCAACTGGTTCAAATCGAGCCGGCCACGGAATTTTTCCAGTTGTGGCCCACCGGCTCGTTTCCCCTACTCCATTGCTCATGCTGAGCACCAAGCACAATGGGCAGTAGGTTCCTTTTTTGGATCAGACACTTGAGAGAAGTGTATTCGTCAGGACTTCAATTTAAACAAAATAGACGGATTAAGTTGTTCAGAGATCTTTTTAAAAATGCATAAGAGTTCAATAGACGAACGTTGACCAAATCTCTGATTACTCTGGAAATTGAAACACGGCATTTATTGCATCGTTTGATTGTCACTAAATTTGAGAAATTACATGGAATGCTGGTCTAGACTAATAAACTGTTGGTGTGAAAGACTCTGAAGTATTTATCCTGCTGGCAGTAAATGCGACACTACTACTTTTTCGAAGAAGAATACACAGTCACGGTCATTTATACATTTTATATCACGTAAATGTTGTAAAAGTTAACAAAGTTCTTCTTCCAAAGTTTGAACATAGTGTCGGATCGTTTTCTTTACTGCCAAAAGGATTGATATATTCAATCGACTGTTCGTCTGAAGTGGACTGTATAATAATTTATCCCTTCGGCATGCACATTTAAGGCCACTTCACGCATAGGTGGGATGCTTGCTAAACATGACCTTATCTCGAAGATAGACTCCACTTAAAGGTCAAGAGCAGGTCCCAGAATTTATTTTAAAGCAATTGCTAAATATCACAATTTCCTTCTTTTTTCTCTTCAAAGTATCTTTCATCATATATAAGAAACCAATATTACATATTCGAGGTTTAAGAAGGGCAGAGTCTTAGATGTTCTGGTAATGATTGGAGACGGTAAGATCACTACGTCCGTCTACACTAAACCTACAGACAGACATACGTATCTCCACTTCAATAGTTTCCACCCCCGTCATACCAAACACTCTATTGTTTACAGCCAGTTCCTTCGGTACCGCCGTTTATGCTCCACTAATAACATTTTTGTGGAAAGGGCCACTGAATTGGTTAACTTTTTTCTCAACAGAGGATATCCCTATAAACTCCTCAACAATTACTTTCATAAAGTTCTTGCTACACCGAGGCATAATCTCCTTCGGTATCGCACAAAATCGAACTGTGACCGCATTCCCTTAGTCATCACATACCACCCATCCAATCGCACCCTTACCCACAATATCAAGAAATCTTGGGAAATACTCAAATCTGACCCCTCGATTTCTGAAATTTTCAGGGACCTCCCGATGATTGCTTATAAACAGCCACGTAATTTTAGAGCCATGTTAGTTCGCAAAACCCTTCCCACTGTAGACAACCCCAAAACAGGCAACAGGAAGTGTAATAAACCCCGGTGCCAAGTTTGCAATCATTTAGAGCTTTCCCCCACCATTTACCACCATGCTTCAGGTATAACTCTTAAACCGGGAGACTTCGATTGTGACTCATGTAATGTAGTTTATTTACTTTTCTGCACCCAATGTCCCTTAGCTACGTACATAGGCGAAACAAGCACAAAATTCCGACTTCGTTTCAATAATCACAAGCTCAGCATAAGAAAGAATAACCCTGGATTCCCGGTTGCCGAACACTTTCATCTCCCTCAGCATAACCTTTCCCATTTAAAGTGTGCCTTGTTGTACGGCAATTTTAAAAGCGCTCAGCAGAGATGCAACCGTGAGTTACAAACCATCATCTCACTTAACAATCATACATCGGGTCTGAATAGGGATTTGGCGTTCATGGGCACCCAAGCAGTTGATACCTAAGCGAGGAAGCAGAACGAGTACGTGTGTACAGTCTTTTTTTGCACTATAGTGTTTTTGTACAACTGACGAAGGGCTGTGTAATTTAAGCCCGAAATATTTTGTATTCACGGATTTATATTATAATTTAGTTGGAAATGAATGTATCCATTTTTTGTGTTCTTTTGTTATTTGGTTTATATATATATATATATATATATATATATATATATATATATATATATATATATATATATATATATATATATATATATATATATATATATATGCTGCATATTCCACAGAACCCAGCGCCCCCCCTCATTGGCCAAAACCTAGCTAAGTCGGGTAGACTTCGGTGCCTCAGTAGAGGATATTTTGGTTCGTTTTCGCTCTTCCCCCTAATATTCTTGACCCCAAGTTTTTCCTTTGCGCTTAGTCTCCCACCCCCCCCCCACCCCCAAAAATGACGACCTGACTTCGCAACTCGTTACCAGGGGGCACCAGAATTTCAGAAGTGGGAAAGTGTGATGCGGGACTCATGGAGGGCAAAGAAAACTGCTGGGGGTATTTTTATGGGAGGGGTTCAGGGGCAAAGCACCCACGGGTTCCAGAGGAAACCCTAAAAAACTCGGGGTTTAACTAATCTCTGGGTGAAAAATTGGGTTTCACGTTAGGCTAATTTAGCTTTAACAGGCAGTGCCCAGGGACATGCTAAGGTAGTTTTACATACTATCTGTTGATTTTGTAACTTTGTCCAACTTGGTGACACTGTATAACAGATTCGTGTAAGTGTGTAGTTAATCTCGTCTAACTAACCGCCGACCGGCCGGCTGGCCGGCCGACCGCCAGACCGACCGCCGGACCGACCGACCAACTAACTTACTAAGTAGACTTACTAACAGACTTCGCACGTATGCATAGTAGGCCAACGTGCGTACTCAACAGGTTTACATATCAGTTGCCTAAGTTTATTGATGCATGTGTCCAATGTTACACTGTTGTGTCCAATGGCAGATTAGAAAGCATTTTTGCGTTCTGTGACGTCATGATAATAACGTCTATACGAAGCAACATGTTTACTTTTGTACTGTAAAGGATACCATATATCTCCTGTCACTGCGTCTACGGACGATAGCATAACAGTACAAGCTCCGCAGCCACCCTCCGCACAACCGATCTTTGTTCCTCTGAGATTTACTGTGGTAGATTTGTAAGGAAAAAACCTTCACAGCCAAAAAATGATAACACTTTGTATACTATCAAGGGCGGCGTTAGGGGGGAAGGGCGACCTCCCCCTACATCCGCAAGAAAATCTGTGAAAAGAGGAATAAACGAATCCATTGTGGGCTGTTCCAGTTTAAACGTAAACGGGGTCGTGCTTTTTGACTGTGATTATTTACAAACGAGATTTCACTATATATGCCCTTTCCTTTTTAGTCAAAATATTGTTGTGCATGAATGAAGATGGTTGAACAATCTGTGTGGATCTGTATATTCTGATATGAAACATTCTCGGTGATGAATGCTTCGCTGGATGCACTCGGTCTTGGTCCACATTTATCACTTGCATTAACCCTCCGATAGAGCATTATTCTCAACTAATGTTAGTCCATCGTCGCTAAAAGGCCAAATCCCCTCACCCCATACAGTTTCAATACTCTTCACTGACTAACGTAAGTATCTCCCACAACTCTCTGAAACTCATCATCAGTTTATTGCTTCAGGTCAAGGTGAGTGTATACAAGACTATTACCAGATATCGTTCTCAGAGGCCTACAGCACAAGATGTGTAATATGAGCTACAGTAACTACAGCATTTTTTCAATTTACTGTCATTCAAAGAGTTGTGCTAACTAAGAATTTCTGTAAACTGTTACATAAAAATAGAGCTTGGGGTGAGAATTGACTATCTTTACCTTTAATTATAACAGCTGGGCTTCAACAGTATGCTAGAGACAGTAATACCACCACTTTCATTAACCCCCAATAGCTAGAAATTCTATAGTAATGTAAGGATACATTTTGAACGGAGATAGGAGGCGAGTGTAAGGGACGGATCAACGGCTGCATCGGTAACCTGTGGAAAAAAAGGAAAAATGTAATGTTGGAAAGTCGAGCAATGTTAACATGACAACATGACTGAATCAACTTGAAATATGTGTCAATGTTATCTTAAGTTGCAGATGTGGAATATATGCGCCAACTACAACGAGCCGGGACGCGCTTCAAAAGTAGGGGAGGGGGCCAACTACTGCTTTGTTGATTTTTACCATATCTAGTGAGAGTGCATTTTTAAAGTGATCATTCACAAGGGCGGCGATTTGTTCTCAGTATTGGGGCATTGCCCCATTTTCAAAACTTACTGTGTGGAAATTTAGTCAGTGCGCCATCTATCAGTTCCCCGTGATCGCCGCCATGATTGCGAAAACTGGATATTATTAAAATGAATATGCATTTTGCTCATCGTTTCATATTCAGCAGAATACTTCAAATTTCGAATTCAATGGACCCTTTGTTGCACAATGGACTCTTTATTGCACTTTATTGAATTACAATTCTGTCTACAATTTCTTCACGACTTTATGTGACTAACGCAAAGTTATAGTCAGATGTGGTTCACCAATGTCTAACCAATCGCTTCAAGTCGGGCCGACCAAGTGTTTTTTTATTATCATTATTTTTTTTTATTTGTAACTCAAACAAAGTAAAAGTATGGTAGCAAAAAGTGGGGTGGGGCAGGTGTGAAGTGAGGATACTTCTCTTTTCACATTTTCTTGTGAATGAAGGGGGAAGTGCCTTTGTCCCCTGACCCCGCCTCTGGGTTTTGTGGAGGTATGAAGAAGAATTGTATTATGTCCGTGGATCAAAAAGTGGATGGGATTTTACCTAGCCCGGGTCGACGGTCTTGTTTTGACGAACATAAACAGTAGTAATAGTACAGGTCAGCCACGAGCGGAAAGAAGTGTCAAGGAGTCAAACATCTTTTCTAAATATTTTCTGTCGAGGTTACTGAAAATACGTAAAGGGTTACCAGATAGTATCGTAATTCGACCTCCAGTAGAATACATTTTCTGTTGAATAACAGGTGCTTGGTCGTCATTTTCTCCAGCACCATTTTAATTGATTCTGTGCTCGCACCAAAGAAATGGATCGAGGAACCCCTAGTCATATTTGGGGGGCTGGTTTGAGATATGAAGGAGGGATTTCCGAATTTTATTTCGGCTTGTGAAGGTAGGATGGCCCTACTCCTATAAGAGTGTTGACGCTTACGTCACTGTTTGGCATTGGTTGGCATAGAACATGCGCACGAACACATGCGTGTATATTAGCTGTTGCGCGGGTTGATGCTTGCGCGATTGCACGCAGAACGTGAACCAACTGGAATCTCCCACTCATTGTGAAGACAGTGTAAGCGCGTCTTATACCATCGCTTTTGACCCCAGCCGTGACGGCATTTGTTTGTACTGTACTGTAAATACTGAATGAGTCTATTTCATCATTTTCTGTACAATGTGGTACCATTTACCACATAAATACTTCTGGCAAGACGGCGCACACGAGCAGCAATATAATTGGATGAATTTTCCACTCTGTCCATTTTAGGAACAATCACAAATGCGCTCCCTGTATAGAGTTTACTTTATTCAGCAATTATAGGAGACGATTAGTTTTCAACAAGTTTTAGGTGGAGCTGAACAGAAGCAAATGGTTCATATTTATTTTTACTTAGAAAAAAGGGAAATTCCCCTATTACGTTTCATTTATTTTGGGGGCGGAATTTGAGAAAAGTTACGGAATTCCACAAATCCACACCTTAATGCGCACGCTGAGTTGATTGTAATACAACAATATTGTACAAAATGTCGTCTAGAGAGTTAGAAGTATGTAAGGAATCTGAGTTTTGGAGGAAAATTCATGGAACATTTTCAAAATATTAATGATACCATTTCAGATTTCTACATACATAAATTTGCATGAGGGTCATGATTAAAATATAATTACTTTTAAATTCATTTATTCCCACACTGGCGATTCTATGAACAACCAGGTTACAGAAGGTGCACGTACGTACGGTCTCGACTGAAGAACTCAAATTCTTACTCAATAGGAAGAAAGAATAGTCTACTGGTGCTGCCTTGGGCCTAATAGATGAAACTTGTAATTTTATATGATATAGGCCTACTGTGAGGATTGAGTGTTTCATCGTCTAAGTAGCACGATCACGTAGTTAAGTTTTACATTAATATCTGGAAACGAGTCAGAATTTACTACTTCGGAGTAAGTCCCACATGCCATTTGCACCACAATGATCTTTGCATTCACTGAGCCAAACGATAACAGAGCAAGTTGTGTAGTTTCGTACAGTTAATGTGTTAACTTTCAACGGTCTCAAACGGTTTCTACTTATCGGCAAATGGTGGGGGGTCAAAGGTAACTCAAGAGGTAAGTACGCTCCCAGGTTAAAGTGGTCTAACTCCCCCTATGTCCTACAGTTAGTTAGCTACATGGAATTTTACGGCCCAGTTTCCAACCAATTGGTTAACTTGTGCCGGCCACGGCCTTTTAACCTATATCCTACAACTCTTTACAATACACAAACGGCTGTTAACAAGCTTAACAGGTGTACCAAACCTCTACACACTACTTCAACCAAAGTTTTTTTTACATATAACTGTGGTCATTTGGTGTTTGCGACTTGATGGTGTGAACAAACATTGTTATCTATACCTTCAACTATAAAAGTGACCTAACTAAGCAAGATATACGATAAGCAATGCGACTTAACCAATGCCCACCACTTGCTGATGGACAACCACCTTACAGAGTTGACACTCTCAGGAAAAGAAGTTCCAAAGTACAATGTCCATAACAGGTTCTAGGTTTTAAGTGAAGTACTACCCATGTCAGGGAGGGTACTCGTGCTGATATTTCTTAGGTATGGACAAGAAAGTGTTAAGATTAAATATCTGCACGACTGTTGCCAAATTGGGTTGGATTGAAGGTGATTTTAGACCATTTTTAACGATGGGTTTAAAAATGGGGGACCATGTGCAGTGTTTAAGAAGAAATTTTCTGACTAACAGTACGTAGCACTTATTTCTAACCCAAACCCTACCCCTAGCAACTGAGCAAGGAATACAGTCGATACAATGGCAACTGCCAATAAAAAGATTCCTTGTTACACAGCTTGCATCATCTGATTTACGTCACCTTTTGGATAAACAGGGACGAGAGTACGCCTACCTCTTCAGTAGCTCATAATGTAGACGACCATGCCATAGTTAATTTGTGATGCCATACTTGGCTAACTCGTTGGTTTTAATGTGAGGGCAGTCCACGAACTTCCTATATACATGGACAGAGTATGTAACGTATACGTCCTATCCGTAGGTTGTCACCACCGACTGGGACAAAAAAGGCTCACCAAGATGGCCGCCATGAAGCTATAAATCGTCTGATTTGACAACGACTTTACAAAAGTTAAACTTGAATAGGAAACAATATGATATTCCTGCAACTACGTGAAGTGATTTTAACCTTACCTTGCCATATTCCAAAAATATTTTATCTTTCTTGTAAGATCTGGGAATTGACTTGAGCAAGTCCAAACTTTTACACAAAATCCTAGCAGACAGCCATCTTGGTGCGCCTTTTCTCACAAGTACGGTAGCGAAATCTACAGTGCAGTATGTTCTGTCCATGTATAGGAAGTCCGTGGGGTAGCCTTAGTGAGGTATAAAGCTAGTAATAAGCTACACATTATTTCTTATGCTGATGATACTGATCTCTTCTTTTCAAGTCCTGACCAATTTTAATTGTTAGAAACTGTTCAAAAATAATTTGAAAAAGTTCGCGATTGGTTTTGTGTAAACAAACTACCGCTTAATGTCAAGAAGACCACCTTTGTAATTTTTCGATCCCCCTCTAAGCCTCTTCATACTGGTATCAAACATATTGAATTCTGTGGCGTAAAAATTATGGTTTCAAGTAAATCCAAGTTCCTTGGAGTAGTTATTGACCAACATCTTACATGGAATGATCATATTCTTTTTATAAGTAATAAAGTATCTAAAGGGGATGGTATTCTAAGCCGTTTACGTCACCATCTACCAAGACATATTCTCTTCACGTCGTGTAATTCACTGATCCTTCCTTACTTATCCTATTGCAACGTTGTTAGGGGCGTCGCTTTACCAACTAGGATGCAGCCACTCTTTATACTCCAGAAAAGATGTGTGCGCATTATTTCCAGTAAGAACCGCCTGCATCAAACCACCCCTTTATTTGCTAATCTCAAAATTCTTTCTATTTATAACCTTAATTGTTACTGCAATAGTATGTTCATGTACACTTGGATTCATGGTACTTGCCCAGTAATATTTAATGAGTTTTTTCACTTCTGCGGCTCATGCCTACCATACACGCTCTGCAAGTAATATTTCTGACCCATTGTTTAGAGTTAAAACTTCTCAGCTCAGCATTAGATACGTGGGTGTTAAATTATGGAACTCCCCCCCCCCCCCAAAAAAAAAAAAATTGTAAGAAATTGTATTCATGTTAACACTTTCAAAAGGAAGCTTAAAGATCATCCCCTTCATATATATAGCAATAACTTTAAAGTTACATTTTCTTTTTTCCTGCTTTTTGTATTTTCGTTAATCTTTGTATGTGTTGTGTCGGGGTGATTACGCCTATAAGCTTTCCAAGCTTCCTGTAATTACTCCTCGGGCTCTTCCTATTCTTTTATTTTTTGTATTTCTTTACATTTGTCTGTCTGTAAATGTGAATGAGTCTGAAATAAAGTTTTGTGAAATTGAAACTGAACTGAACCCAGCTAGGATCATCCCGGACCGAATTGTATACCGTATGTGATATTTGCTTATTCTGCATGTTGTATTTTAATCTTCCTGAATTATTGGGGGGGGGGGGGCGATACGTTTTCTCCTCTAAAAAATCTTTGGGATGGTCATTGCCCCCCCTGTCCGTCCCAGGATTAACCCCTGCATTTTGTATATAGTAATTTTCTAAAAAAGAAAAACAAATGTTTCATACTTCTTATCGTTTCCCCTTTCATAGAAAAACGAAAAATGAAGTAAAAAAGTAATAACACTTACGTTACACAAGGACGCAATTACATAATAATATTTTTATTAAAGGTACTGTGATGTAAAAATGTAAAATTTAAAAAACATTTAAAACCAAGAAAATTCCCATCAAAATCGGTTAGAAATTGGCCATTTTACAGGTTTATTTCTGATTTGCACTTAATCATGCATAAATATGAGCTCAATATGTGAATTTTGTGATGTCATGGGAGGGACATAGCATATATGGTTAATGTTATCCTTTGTTTTTGCAATCTTCATTTCAAGGGCGGTTATAACACTAGTGTTTCCTGATGGGCTTATTTAGAAAGTTGAAATTGCGTCCGTGAAAGCCATCAGTATCAATCACCAAACTATAAACTATCTGATGAGTGATTAAGAGATAATTAATGTCAACAAGTCGCTCCAGAAACAATCAAACTTTGAAGAGGTATATCTTGAGAACGGTAAAAGATATTGACATAATTCCAACGGATTCTTCCTTAGGAAACCTTGCTCCTTAGCTAACAAGTAAATTCAGGTCTTTTTGCTGACATGTCACACTACCTTGAAGACAACACTCCAAAGTAGGTGTTATGCATCAAACTTAATTATACTAACATAACAATTGAACAGGATTTTAAGTATAGGCCTACAATAATTTTTGCTAGTACATAATTTTAAAACTATTCAAATTCTTGCAGTTTTGCAATCTGTCATCATGTGTGTTCCAACAGTCCAAAGTTCGATTCCTGCAGTTGATGTACAAGTTTTTTTTTTTTTTTTTTTTTTGTTCTTTCATAATTTTTGTTAGATTTTTTTCGTTTGGTTTTATATTTCTCATTAACTACTAGAACAAAATTATTTTGAAGTTTTGTTGGTAATAAGTTATGGCATGCCCTTCGGAACATAAAAAACTATAATTTATAAATTGTTGAAAGTTTAGAGTATTCATTCTGTTGAAAGTTGAGCTGTGTGGGCTTAGCTTAGTAATTACCGTTAAAAACTATGCGTATTACCTTCTAAAATGACGGGCTTTATATGACTATAAAAGTCACGTGGCATAGCGAATTAACGTAGTAGTTTTTTCTTTCCATCCTGTATTCTTGAATTCTCAGTAAAATTTAATAAAACTTTACAGAAAAAACTAGTGAATTCAGGCTATTTGCGACAGAACAATAATGAATAACAACTTAATTAACATATTAAATTTGCCTCATTTCGTTGTATGGAAGAAAAGGTTTTGGTGGTATCAGAATTGTTAATATGGTTTTCAACTTCTAGTGCATATCTGAATTTATATGAAAGCATTAAAATTGGGCAGGGGTTCACATTGCTTACAATGAAAAAATATAATAACTTGCACTGTAAATAAGAAAATTATATGGGTGCTTATTTCTCTATAGAAAACAAAAAAATCCTTGTTTTAAAAGGATCACTTCCCAATCAAGAATAACTGAAGAAATAGCCTGACAACTCCAAAACAGATGTTAAATTGATTCCTCCTCTACCTTACAGAAAGAACATAACTGACCTGGTAATTAAGAAAGAAAGAGTGAACTAGGTCACTGTCTTATGGAGTGAAAGTGTGAACTCACTCCATTAGAGTGGTAATTGACTCCAAGGATAGTGAAATTCACTCCAAAAAGAGTAGTAAGGTCTTCTTGTTTTTAGACTGAAATAAGTTTTGCATCTTGAAAGTATTAGGATATCTATAATAATAAGGAGCAATATATTTTTTTCTTAATTTGTAAGATAACTGGCACTCGAACAGATAGTGAAACTCATCTCCTAGTTTTTCTTTATTACGAAGAAAACAAAATCGCTCATGAAAAACAATGTTGTCATACCTTCCAGTGACAATGGGGATTCTACTGTTACTGCAACGAAACCGACAAAAATTTAGCCTATTACACAATGGAAGATTAATTAAATATTTTTAAAAAGTATAGTTGCTTTAAAGATGCGATAAATTTTACAATGGGAATTATTATTTACTCTATTACACCATTCTTACATTAAAATATCACTAAGTGTAAGATCAATAGTCTTCTTTCACCATGTTTAGCTTAAGAAATCAGTTTTACACTTTTCACTTCCTGCTTCAGAGCTCTTATTATCCCAATGAATTGCATACCTATCTTTTAAAAACATTTTTTATTTTTAAGATCTAAGGAGATGAGTAGATATCTTTCAATTCAATTCAATTTCATAGAACTTTATTTCAGTCTTTCATATAAAGAAATATGTAATGAATTATTTGTATGTACAGGGTACTGAAGAGACTGAGGAGTGACAACAAGAAGCTCCAGGGAGCTTATGTACGTTGACACCCCTTTGCAGAGACTTAAATTAACAGAAAACAATTACTACAAAACACATATACAATACAGAAAAAGAAACACAAAAACACAAATAAATGGAACAGATAGCAAAGAATTAAAATTATTCAGAGGTAGTTGGTGATAAAATGATCTTTTAATTGCTTCTTAAATGTACTTAAAAGTTTACACTCTTGAATATCATTGGGAAACGAGTTCCATAATTTGGGACCATTGAACCGAATTCCAAACTGGGAGGATCTAAGTCTAAAAAAAAGTATTGCTATGTGGTTTCGATGTCGACAGGGGTAGGAATATGTGCCAATACGCAATTCAAAGTAAGTTTTAAATGTTGACGGGAGTGAATCACTTAACCAGTTGAATATGAAAATACCAGTATAATAACGATTAATATCATAAATATTAAGGATATTGAGATTGGCAAAGAGAGGTTTTGTATATTGCAGATGGAATTCATTACAAATGTGGCGCAGAGCTCGCTTTTGAAGAATGAAAAGAGGTTGAATTCTAGAAGTATATGTGCTACCCCAAATGACATTACAATAAGTAAAGTACGGAAGGATAAGGGTATTATACAAGGTAACCATGATTCTTTATCGTGTAGAACCCTTAAAAACATGTACAAAACATACGACAATTTATTACTATCTCCATTTTCAATCCTGCCCCCAAAGAGTTATCATTCTACTCTCAATTGTCTTAACTAATTTATATCTGCCAAGTTCACAGTAAATCATACAATTTGGAGTGCTCTTTTTTAAGTTTGAAAAATCTGCTGACAAAAAATCAAGTGAAATGATTCAATTATCTTCAGATCTTCAAAAGCCCACAGTTCACATCCTAAAGAAGCAGTGGTAAATTAACTGGTCAAAATGTTTTAACTTTAAATCTAGTGGTAATTGCAGGTTATAAGATTTATTCAAAAGATGGACCAAAGATAGCATTTTTGGCGGTTTAGTTGCTTACTGTTATTCTCATTAAATTTATTGTCGTAATTAAACATTACACCGAGGTAAGTATAGCTATCGATTACCTCGATTTTCCTATTTCCAAAATAAAAGTCTGGCCTTCGCCTTATCTTACCCCTTGAAAAAACCACGACTTTAGTTTTGCTAGCATTAACTGACATGTTCCACGTTTCACAGTAAACCTCAACGCCATTTAGAGCAGATTGCAACTTCTGTGGCATTCTCAGATAGAACTATAGTATCGTCGGCATAAAGGAGAGTAAACAATTTGACATTAATTTCACTATCATTGTTACTCAGGTGTCCTTACATTGATTGCGATTAATTGCTTAGGCCATCATAATGCTTACTTTAGCAGTATAGTGATCCCTGTAAGCACTCACTCTATCAGGAGTGAAACGCTCTTTTATGTGATTTTCACTCTTCCTGGAGTGAATTTTCGCTTTTTGGGGGTACACTTTTTAACTGACATTCTTCTACATGATTAAAATTTCACTCTTTTTATCTTTAGAGTGTGGTACAATGGTACATTTTCAAAGAGAACCTATGAGGTCACATTTACTTGAGAAAAGTGGCGAAATTCACCGAAAAAACTTTGCTAAAAGGTGAAAACGAGGATCCAATTCATTGATTTTTAACGTGATATGATCGTAAGATATTCGTACCATCCAAGAAGTGAGAAAGGCATGCAGCAAATCAGAATTTTGAACCTTGACCGTTGACACCTTCAAAATATAAAGACCTTAGCTATTGGGTAACGTATCTGATCACGGTAAAGACTGGAATGCAAATTGACCAACACACAGAAGCAATTACAGTCAAAAAGAAGAAGAGGAAAAAAGAATCTCGTAAAGAGAATTATGGGGGTTAACAATGTTGTAGGTAAGCAGAACGACGAGACAATGCAGAATCACTCAGGCGAGCTATGATTATAAAGTTACTTGGCAGGAGGGATATAACTGGTGGTTGATCACGCGGATTTCCTACAACTAAAATAAAGACAGTATTTGACTATATACGGGAGTTGAAACAAACTAGTGGATTCAGGCAAAGGACAGTGTTTGACTATATAAAGATAAAGAGCAGGAAAATTTGAAGTGAAACCTAAAGCGCGATACATGCAGTAACGGCGGATAACTTTCTACTAAAACGTATGGGTAATCATTGCGAAACAAGCATAACCTAGGCCCTATATATTTAATCTTTACAAACGTCTGGAATCGTATCGAGGAAAAAGCTGTTGACTCTTCAAGACAGGGAGACTGCTTGAGTGCGACGGTAAAACCTCCTTTCTGAATCCTGTTCTAAATCTTTCTTGTGGGTCCCCTCGATATATATCACTGTTTTGTAGGTGCGGTAGCCTATGTGGATCGTGGTGATGCGCACTGTTTAACAAGAAATTTCCTAACTGGCCAGGGATAGCCCTAATCCCTAACCCTAACAAAACGTACAGTCGATACGACACAATTGCAACAGCCAATCAAGAAATACCTTGTTAAACAGTGAGCATCTGTGTGGATCAGGGGGGAGCGGGTTTGGATCAGGTCAGTTCGTTTCTTCCACTCGGGAGGGTCAATGGCAGTGGGTAGGTGAAAAGATTTTTTTTTGTGAAGAGGTAAACTTAACATTAATCCTCTTATCCCAAAAAGTTGCAATTCTGCTAACCCACTACACTTGAGTCTTAGCCTAAGTAGCGTCTCTGTGGCTACACCCCCCCCCCCCTTTAGCCTGCCGCCCCTCATTTGGTTTTTCGTAGCGATGAGCTGGACGAAAAAAAAATCGTCCGCCCCGCGGACTAAATCAGTCACAGCCATTCCTTCAAAGTGATAGACCCCAATGGTGTAATCTAAACACTCTCAGTTCACAGTAAACGTTGTGCAATTAGAGCTACGGTGTGTACTATATTGTTGCTGACAATCAATTGAGAATTTCTGTTACACAATTTGCAGAAAATTACATAATTTCTGGAGGTATTAAAAATTGCAGTTTGTAAGGACTAGAAAAAGAATCCATGTAACATGCAAAGTGTGTGTGCATCATGTTAAAAGTAAAACATGGATCTGAATATTGGGAAGCATATTGTAAGTTCACCGAGAGCACTAACAGCACATGCAGACGTATACACACACTACTGCGTACACATACGCACAAAAGACCCATTTGGTATGGTGAATATCGAAGAAAAGGGAAACTGTTGCAAACACGGTGATTTGAGATGGATAACTGTTGAAGGCGAAGAGCTCTCTTCCGTCTGAAGGACTAAAAGGGTACATAATTAAAGGCCTAATCCTAAGTTCACCTAAACAGTTCCAATTCTCCTTACCTACGTTATAAGACAGAGAAGAGCACAATAGGATAAGTGGGGATCAACCAAATATGATGCAGTGTACCAGATCTTGACATATAATGACGTAAGCAATCTAAAATGCTAAAGCTTTCTCAGATTGATTTTGCAACCAGTAGTTGAACAAATGGTTTCTGTTCTGTTCTCTCAGTTTGTGATTTAAAACATCAATATTGTACAAAATAATTTATTACGCCCTTAGTTAAATTTGTGTTATGTTAAGGATTGCAAACCCGACTGTACAGAGTATGAAAGATGTCCATTGCAACATGCTTCGGAACAAATGGCCTTCCTTATCTGTTGAATGCGATCATCCCGGTGGTGGTTGTCAATAACTTGAATTTGCAAAGTGGGAAGCTCAGTACTAGTGACCCATGAATTAATACTATTCAGTTGGCGACTTGCCAGGTAATCGAGGCATAACGTTTTGTTTATGTTATGTGCAATAACTAGTGCAAACTTCTTTACACCCGTCCTGTTCGACTATTGGGACTCTCGGAATAACCTGGATTCCGACTCCCAGGCCGGGTCATGCCGACCACACAGTTGAAAATGGAACCGGTCTTCTTCAGTTGTGCGTGATGCTCGGCTAAGAAATGGAGTATAGGGATAAAAATCCAGTGCCCAACGACTGAAAAAAGCCGCGAGTGCCTCCGTTAAAGTGTACCTCAAGTCAAAAAATTCAAATATATATATCAAAGAGCATGAAAAATGAAATTTAACAGTCCAGCACCCATCTCCACAGGACATTCCTGAGCTGAGATATAAAATGTTGAAGTTTATTTACTCAACTGAAAATGGTATATTGCGCAATAATTTGTGATGTCATAGTTTTAATACTCAAATTGCAATATTTGTATTTCTTTGTTTTTCTAAAAATTACTGCGCCTTGTACAAAAGGTGTGACGTCACTTTTACTCTAATGGTGCGATGTAATTAATCAAGCCCTCTCTGTGCAACATGTTATGCAAGCAAGAACGAAGTGTTCAAGGTCATAAAAACATTTTAAATTTTTAAGGAAAACAAAGCAGGTTATGTGAGTTGTACAACAACACAGTCACAAATTATTGCGCAGTGGACAAATTTGTCACAAGTGAATACACTTCAACATTTTATATCTAAGCTCAGGAATGTGCTATGAAGATGAGAGTTTGACTGCCAGGGCCCATTTTTCTTGCTATTTTATATATATTTTTTGAATTTTTTGACTTGAGGTACACTTTCAAGTAAAGCGGTTCAGTGAGTTGGTTCAAGAAATTCAACTAATTTTTCCAAAGCTGTTAAGTTTTCTTCGAATATATAGACAATTCTCATATCCTACATACCAAAAATTGTTTGATGAGTGACTACTCAATGGTTTAATTAGGTTTTCAAAAGTTGAAGATCAGACACTTTTTCAGATTATGCACAAAACCATTACATGTCAGGACACCACAGAATTTGAAATTTTAACTTTTTCTTTAAACTATTGGATATTAAACTTGACTTATCATGCTAATTACATTTTCATGTGATGTGGCAATACCTTTATACACTTCATAAGTTATTGATACCAATTATTCAATGTGCCGATTTAAACCAGAAGGTTTTAAGTTGAGAAATTCATACCTACCTATTGTAATCTAAACAAATCCAGCCTTCGAGGATTAAAGTCCCAATTCTCTCACTCAACACAGTTCCAATTCTCATAATCTTCTTACTTAAGTCCCTCCCAAAATTGTCAAGGTTCATTCTCATCCAGACACAATCTCAGTTTACTGCTCCAGGGTGAGTATAGAAAAGCCCGATGCATGTATAACCAAAACACTCTCAGTATACTGCATATGTTGTGCAATGTAAGCTTTGGAACTATGCATTATTTGAAATAGCCGTCAATGAAAAGGGCTGAGCTGAGCCAATGCAGAATTTCCGGGGACCTCTACAAAAAATGTAGTTTGGAGTGAGAGGATAAGCTCTTTAAGTTTTTTTTTTTATTTTTTTATTTATTTATTTATTTATTTATTTATTTATTTATTTTTTTGCTGTTGTTGTTGTTGTTGTTATTTTTTATTTTTGCCAACACTGGGCACGGAGCAATCTGCTGACTTTATTTTAATTCAAATTGTT
Source organism: Holothuria scabra (assembly GCA_037179385.1). Taxonomy (NCBI): domain Eukaryota; kingdom Metazoa; phylum Echinodermata; class Holothuroidea; order Aspidochirotida; family Holothuriidae; genus Holothuria; species Holothuria scabra. The sequence goes on from CM074180.1 coordinate 77,722,721, forward strand.
ATGGAAAGTGAAGGCCCTACAAATGTATCATTTTTGCAGAGCCTGCAGGCCTGTAATTCCACTAGTGGCTTAGCCTTTACCCTCCCTTTAAGTGATGATCTTGACTTTAGTAACTCCTTTCAATTCAAAAGCGACTAAGGGAGCAGCCCCTACCCCTATAATACGTTCATTGGGTACAGCGTTTCTCACTCTCATTGGATTTGGAAAAATCATTAAAAAAAAAACTCACCCTGTCTTACTCCACAGATTCAAAGTCTACCATTATTTTGTTCTTATTTTGGGGGGATGGGGTGGGGTGGGAGCCCGTTATAGTCAAACGGCATTATTTCAAAACAACATACGGTATAAATTTCACAAATTTCCTCCCATATCTCTTGAAAGTATCGGAAGACATTATAGGATATTAATGTTGCATAGTCTAGGTAATTTAAGCAGCGTTTCTTTGAAATTGTCACAACTTTGAGCCCAGAAAACATGGGAAAAACTTACTGGCAGAAGTAGGACAGGCCTAATCTGCAAACCACATTGGGGTGATCGCATTTTCCCTCAGAACAAAACTAGCAAAATTTTTCGAAAATACCGGAAGCTCTTACTTACAAAAAAGAACTTCCGGAACACCGCCAACACCCTTTCACTTACGCCTTACCCTATATTGGTACGCCTTTGAATGTCTCCACTTTTCCAAATAGGGGCGTAGCCAGGATTTTCTTGTGGGGAGGGGGGGGGGGCAAAGTCGACACATCGTCCCCAATCTTGGCCGACAGGACTATCTAAGCGGAGCGCCACCATCAGTTGGCGCGGAGCGTACAAGAAAATTTTGGGTTTTAGAAACCCCCAGATGGCCGGAAACGGCACTTCCCTAGTGTTCTAAGTCTAAGCAAGAATATGTTCAGCCCAACTTCGAAATTCTCCCCGTTTCTTAACTGGAGCACTTGACAAATATTGAGGGGCTGAACATACCTTTAGCCCCCACTTTTTCATTTTTCATCGCCGCCACTAGGGTTCGGCATTTTCTTGAGGGAGTGAAGCGCCCAAGAAGCCGAGAGACCGAACGGGGAGAGAGTGGGGTTCTCCCCCTCCTACTCCAAGGAGATTTTGCAATTTTACATCAAAATTGAGCGATCTGGTGAACACCTAAGCTGGAATTTTTGGACATTTTCAATCTTGTATCAATGTTTTCCTTATTCCCTCGAGAGTTAGTGTGTGGCTGTAAGAGGGTTACTCTACGAGTCAATGGGGCCCTAGGGAATTGTGTTGCACTGAAACAAAACAGCTACTCATAAGGCTTACATTGGCAAAACCAGCGGAATGGACATTTTGCCCTGAAAAACGCCAAAACTCAATTTAAATAAAAAAAAATTTAAGTCTGGGCGGGAGTAAGGGCGAACCCCCTGAACCCCCTGGCTATGGGCCTGTCTCCCTGGGTGTACCCCCTTGGCGCCAGGATTTGCCCGACTAAGAGTCACTCTCCGAACGGGGAGGGGTTGGGTGGGTAGCGACCCCAAGCCCCGACAGCCAGGATGCCGTCGATGAGTTGGTGAGGGAGATTTGAAGAAAACCTGTGCACTAATACATGCCATTGCGAGTCATATACGACATAAAACTTGTATATGTTAGAGGAAGATATTTCCGCACTGATTTAACCGTGGAAAAGTGGGCGAAAACTTTTTGGGTTAGCCTACACTAAAAAGAATATCTGTACTTATTTACAGCTTATATAGGTCAATTGTCCCGGCATTTGGGCCCTATCGGGCACAACTTGTATTGTACTTCCTTCTTCGAGTTCGTACCGCACGACTGACACAAGAGATTATTAACTAAGTTTAGCGAAATGAGATGAAATTCCCGACATGTACATTAATCCATTCATTCTACTTATTAATTTACTTGAAAAGATGGGAAGGGTTTGTACTTTATTAGCTCTAGGTAACGGAACTGAGGAAGAGTGTGCAAAACGTACCGAACATTTTGGGTTTTATCGCAGAAATAACTCTTTTGAAAGCCAAAATATCTAAACCGACCATGGGAAGGCGACAGATTATTCCCAACAGGGGGCGGGCCATACCAGCGACCACAAGTCCGACAGCCCCTATGTCGAGGGGTGGTGAGAAAGGGATATGAAGGAGCCTAACTATCACATGCCATTGCAGCTGGGACATTTTGCACAATATTACTTAATATTTTAAAAGCTGAGTTGCGCACTGATAGTGTTCTTTTGAGTCTGAAACGTGAGATTACAAAGCGGGCGAAAATTTTTGGTAGGCTTACAAAAATAACATAGCCTATGTAATCATTAAGAACAAAAAGAAAAAATATAAACTGTAGGGGTGGTAGACCGTATCGGGGATAACCTAAATTGTGTCGAAACTACATGAAATACCCAGTAAAATAGCCAAACTATGCTCCGTGAGTCGCTCACCAACTGACCTATCGCATGTCATACACAAGAGAACAGCAACTGGGCTTTGTTGTATGGGATTAAATTTACGACCTCTACATAACCTGTGTACTCTGCCTACTTGTTACTTGGTAAGGTTGACAGGACATACACTCTCTAGATATGTGGAATGTAACTTTTGAAAAAACTGGAGTGAATCTACCGCGCGTAGCGCGCCGAAAATTTAGGGTTCTTATTAGGGAAATTGTCCCTTGAGAGCAAAAAACAGGTAAACCATCGGGGAGACTAGTCGCCGTCGGGGACTGCATACTTTATCGTAACGACTAAAAGCCCCCCCCCCCCCCCGAAAAACTGTAAAAAATGCCCCCGATTCCCTCCCTCCTCTTGCCGTTTATCTTTTTTATTTATTTATTTTTTTTGGCTCTTCTTAATTTTTTCAACATCGCCCATCGCGTCCCCAAAATTTCTGTGGGGGGGGGGGGCACTCTGCCCCCCTGCCCCCCGCTGGCTACGCTAGTGTTTCCAAAGTTGAATACCTCTAGAACAAAGAAGCAACAGCTTAAGGTGGCGTTATAGATTTGTCAGGCATAAATTGAGAAGTTATCGTAAATTAAGACCCGCCAATGTTGGATCTATCTCTTCTGAGGAACATATAAATACTACTGAAGTTTAATAACAACACTCGACGTAATTTGTCAAAGAATGCGGTTGTACTAACCTTTTTTCCGTTGCAAAAGAACATCAAAGTGTCCTGACTTATAGAAGAATATTCACCCATGTCGACTTCTTTCAATAGTTCTTCTTCAGTGGTACAAATTTATGGAGAAATAATGTGTCAATTTCTCACTGTCGCCGGCTACCAGCATAGCTAGGCCAACAAATAGCGTAGTGAAAATATGGTTTGTTAATGAGCGTTACAACCTCAATTTTTACAGTTAACATCACTTCTCGGCCTTTTGGTTAATGCTGCCTGGTATCAGTTCTTTCCTGGAATGGAGTTAGACTGGGTAGACACTCATCTGTAATGTGAATATTCTGAACGAAGGCCTTGAGCCTTGTTGGTCAGTTCTGTATAACCTTTCTTTGAAGTGACGCTTTGTTTCGTCGAAAGGTTCTTTATATAAAACGTTTTGTATGCATATGGTGCGTTGACCTTTCTGGGACCTTTTATTTATTTTTTAATCAGCATTAATACATAACGGTTTCAGGTGCGTCACTCCTTATTTTGACCTCACCATTTTATTCTACGATTTAACAAAATTGAGGACGCCCTTTGAACTTAACAATTGCTGTAGAAATGAATCTCTGGCAATCGAGGGCTCTCTTACATGACTGCACGAGTAGTAAACCTTTTGCAAACTTTTTGTTCCCTCTCTCGAAATTATAGTATGATGCAAATTGGTTTCGTTTGTGTTCGTGATCTAGTCGGGCTTTGCTCGTTTTCTTTCCATGTTTTTTTTTCTTTGAGGTTGTTCCCGTGCCCTTTCTGAGCACTTAAGTTAAAAAATCGCTGTACCGTACTAAAAGAAACCAGGCTTGAACAGTGGCGGAGCTACTTGAGGGGGATAGGGGGGATCAGCTGGGAGATCTGAAAAGCGAAAAATTGGAAATTTGCCATTTTGGTGCCAGTCAACTACAAAGTAGTTTTTCCGACTCTTCTTTCATGAAATTCCGAATTTTCTCCAATAAAATCTCTATTTTTTCTAATCATTTGTTTTAAAAAAGGCAAACCTTTTCCGTGCGTTCACGCACATCAATTTCCAGGCACTGATGCATTCGTGTTCGCTAATAAATCAGTTTGGTAAATTTTCTTCGAACTCTGGAAATGACAAAATGACCAGATCGTTAAAGTGATATCGGCAACTACAGTACCTAGTGCTATTTTCATGAATTTTCTTTCATTGCATTCCAATTAAGTCTCCAATATTACTCTTGACTCTTAAAATGTCGTCGGAGGGCCTTAATTTGTTGGCCTTAGATAACATTGTATAGTAATAATGCTTGGTGCTTAGCATAGGCAATGGAGTAGGGAAAGCAAGCCAGTGAGTCTGCACTGGAAGAAGGCCGTGGCCGGCTTGACTTAGACCAGTTGGTTAGAAACTTGGCCGTAAAACCCCATCTAACCTAACCTAAAATACATGCTGTAAAAGAGATAAGTCTGGCGATCCTTTCTGTGGATGATATGAGTCCCTTCTTTCCCTTCTTCTACTTGGGTCCACTACGGGTTTTCAATTTAGGAAAAGAAGGGACCAAAATGTGATTTAAGCAAGCTGTCTGGGGCATGTATGGGACTGGAGAACAGGTCCCCAGTGTACATGCGAAAACTCAGAAAAAGCCCCTGGTTTCCGCTGTACTTCCGGCACGGCCTTGCGCAGGCTGCTCAAACTTTCCACATCCCATGAAAGAGCGTCCGCAGATGCATGCGTTCGAATAACATATAAGACGCGCAAACTTCTGCCCATCATCCCTGTAACAAAACGGCACATCGTGCATTTTTCTGGGGAGGGTGGTAGGAAGTGGTCACTTGGTGAAGGTACAAGGGCATTGGCACCACCATATGGTGGCCATTGGGGGAAATTTTAGTTACCTACCCCCCCCCCCTTCCTCAGGTCAAAAGTATATGCGGCTACCTGTGATGTTTTTACACTAGTGCGGGTCTTTTCTGTGAAGTGGTAAACATCAGTCTGGATTTACTAGTAGTTTTGTCGCGATTGAAACTTGCCAAAAGGTCCTGGCTGCACTCAACAGACCATAAAATTCCGATTTGAAAAATTTTCGATTCAAACGTCGAGTTGCGCGCGGAGAGTTCAACTGAGAACCCTAGCCCAAATATTAACATTCTCTTGACCGTTGTAAGAGGGTACGGTTCTTGAGTGTACATTGGGTCTTTTTTACTCAATATGAAGCAATAAACTGAGATTGTGTCTGGATGAAGATAAGTTGTTGAAATGGGGCTTTTTTGGGTTGAGAAGACTTTTAGTTACCTTTCATGTGACGGCGTTGGAAATAAGGTATTTCAAGTACAATGAGATGATCTTGAAAGTGGTACCCATGTGGTTTTCAGGGAAGTCGATCTGTTTTGTGGGCGGGAAGGGGGATTTCAACAGTCGGTGAAACTCCTGCATCGTGTCCCAGACCGAAATCGTCTACGAGCAATCCCTCATACGAACGTGAGTACACACGAAAAACATGCATAAGCACCCAATGGAAATGCATATACACTCAAATTGATGTTCTTTTTAAGCCCAAAGGTGACCTGTTTACCACAATGTGATATTTTGTTTATTCTACCTATTTTTAAATCTGCCTGAATTATTTGGAAAGGAGGGGGTGGAGACCGATATTTGTTTCCCCGTTGGTTTTCCTTTTCATTATTATCATCACATTATCAGCACAGTTCCCGCCCCATCTTGCATTCTACTTCGCATCAGAATTGCGACGATCAACCCAGCAAACCTCCAACACACTGTCACGCAGTCATTTAATAATAAAACAGAATAAGATGGTCAGTTCCAGTTGTCAAAGAAGCTGTATTTCGTTTAGAACTTATGACAAAATGAGAGAAGGACAAAAATGAAAGCAAATAAAGAGTCTGGATCATTTAAAAAAACAACCTATAAATCATTAATGATACAAGAGCAAATTGTAACAAAAGAAGATGAAACAATATCACTAAAAATTAACAAAACATGATTGATAGGATTCAACAAAAAGAAAAGACAGCTTCATCTTGTCTTGTTTCTGCTCAAAAGTTAAGCTTACTTTCCCTCCCCAAACTCGATCCCTTTCACCCAAATATTTACCCCTTTCCGTACTCTGTTCCCTTCCCTAAGTCGACCCCCCTCCCCTTCGACCTAATATTCCCCTCGCATAATCTGTCAAGAATCCAGATTCAATTTGAAATCCTCTTAGGAATCCTCATATAATTTATAAGGTATGAATAATAACAACATACAATTACAACAAAAATACTGATTGGTTACAAGCATCCCAGGTGTAAATATATGCAAGTCTTACATTTAATGTAGTCCGATATTGATACTCAAGCAGCGAACGAAGAAAGACTTCCTGAACGAAGTCTATTACCATTTTTCAACAGGATGGGCAAAAAGTTCACTTGAAGTTTATCGATGGTGTAATTACATGTAATTATGAATATTCATTGCAAATACTGATTGGTTACTAGCATCCCAGGTGTAAATATATGCATACCTTACATTTAATATAGTCCGATATTGATATTCAAGTAACGAACGAAGTAAATCTACTGAATTAAGTCTATTATCTTTGAAACAGATGGGTAAAAAAGTTCACTTGGCGTTAATCATTTGTGCAATTTCATGTAATTCCTCTTTCACGAAATACATCGGGTACAATTTTGCTTTTACTGGGGTCAGCGGTTAAATGAGTATTCACTTCCATACATTACACTCACGACAGGGTCACACTCCCACGGCTACCACAACCTGACCAGATTCCTCCGAACCAATATGCAAATAACCATGAAGTGTCTCCATGTATGGTGGACGAGAAAGGCCACCGCCCTCCTCCAAGAAAATGAGGATATTTTTCGCATACTAATTATCTCGGAATTCTGTCTTAATACCTCAGAACTACAAGATAATATGCAACCACCCTACAAGTCATCTTTTTTTGAGGGGAAAGGGGTTCCCCTCTGGGCCACCATGTCAATGATTACACATTCTGCTCCAAAAAATGTCATAATGTACTGTACAGTCATAAGCAGATAATGATAACAGTATAAAGAGCCCTCCGTTAGCAGTTGCAAGTGTTACCGTTGCAAAAATATAATGTTATCACGAATTTACCTAGAAACCATTTATGACGTAGTCTGCGTGTTTTCTTTACTTTGTTTCTGGTAAATTTTTTGCTTGTTTTGACAAAAATAAGTAATCAGTCACGATGCATATGATATGTAATCAATTCGTGAGTTAAAGGACCTGTCTGTTTGTAAGCATCACACATTTCGTACCCTATTCACCTAACGTACATGTAACATGCATGGCTGCTGAACCCTGCAAATTATGCAAGCCATAATGATGTCTCAAACACCTTTCCTGTAACAAGCATATCAAAGTTAGAAAGTGTTCAAATAGGTTTGTTACCCTCAAGAGGGCCAGATTGGGCCTCATGGCCTTGCCACCTGACAACATGCTACAACCCGGTCCGGTGGCCTTCTGCGAATCACAACCCAATTAGCTACACAACCATCTAAACACACACGGTCTGCTATAAACACAGCTTCTCTCCTACCACTGTCAGAGGTTACAACCTTCTTCTCCAGGATATAACTGACCTTCAGGACCTCCAGTTATTCAGGAACTCTGCCTTGAGCAGCGGCGTAGCCACAGAAGGGGGGGGGGGGGGGGGGCAACCTTGCAATGCAAAAACCAAAAACCACCTAAAAATAGCGGTTTTTTCCCTCTATCCTTAGACCTTTCCCTCATGTCGAGCCCCTAACCCCCAATGACACAATCCTGGCTACACACCTGGTCTTGAGGTTCCAGGTGGGAGAACTAACTCTCTCGGAAGCACAACACGCCATGTGCATTGGACTCCACTGGGCTGCTGCACAGTATTTATCCAACTCCAGATCCAGAAACCAATGAGGTAATTTGCATATATTGTAAAAATGGCACCCACAATACCCAATAAATTTTTAAACATTCAAGCGGGCAGAAGACATGACTCACAAGGTGGAAAGTGAGAAATCAGAATTGTGTGATATATCCAAAACATCACCAATATGGAGGCATAGAATGTAATTGTGGTGTTGTAATCCTGGCTCAACATTTACATATACCATGGTTAGGGGACTTAGGACTTGTGCCTGTCTTCCTGACAGGGTGTTTTTAAAGTGTACCTCAAGTCAAAAAATTCAAAAATGTATATTTAAGAAAATGAAAAATGAATTCTAACAGTCCAACTCCCATCTTCATATGGCATTTCTGAGCTCAGATATGAAAGGTTGAGGTTAATTCACTTAAAACAAATTGGTCTATTGCGCAATAATTTGTGACTTTCTTGTTTTACATCTCACAAAAAATGCTTTGTTTTCCTTTAAAATTAAAAATGTGTTTATGACCTTGAACACTTCCTGTTTGCTTGCATAGCATGTTGCACAGGGAGGGCTTAATTAATTACATCACCTCTTAAGAGTAACAGTGCTATCACACCTTGGTACAAGATGTACTAACGTTCAGAAAAACAAAGAAATACAAAGATTGTAATTTGAGTAGTACAAGAATGACATCACAAATTATTGCGCCATGTACCATTTTAATTTGAGTGAATAAACTTCAACATTTAATATCTCAGTACAGGAATGTCCTATAAAGATGGAAGTTGGACTGGTTAGAATTTATTTTTCACAGTCTTTAATATATATTCTTGAATTTTTTGACTTTAGGTACACTTTAAACAGCTCCTTATATAAGATTTTTCCAAGATATAATTTTATGGGGCTATTTAAAAACACCCTGTCTGAAAGAAAAAATTGCTGATCATATGAAATGCAGTTAGTACTACATATACCTGTATCTCAATTTAACTACAATCACTTTATTATTTCAACACTGCATATTTTTATAAAATACTTCGTTCATCTTTACAACATCCAAGAGGTATTTTCTGACTGTTCAACAGAGGTTTCACAATACAATGTTTGCAAGCAATATCTTTTTACTTAGTCTGAGATGGGACTTTTTAACCTCTTAACAGCAAACTAATTTGCAGCATTAATGAAGTGAATAAAATATCACAGTGCATTTCATCAGTCACACTTTTGTACCCCGCAATATTTTTTTTAATTCCATAAGGCCTTTTGTTTCACAAATAACCAAAAAGTTTTGTTTCACAATCGAATTGCTTCTCTGTATGAGGGACTAAAACAACTAAAAAACCTTAAAGCAAAGATTAGTGTCTGGATATATCCAATGCATGAAGCAAAACATAACCCACTACTGGTAGATGGTAAAATATGCAATGATTTCAAGCACTTAGCAACTGTAAGACACCCTCTCTCTGACCCAGGTTGTGGTGAGTCAAATGTGTGTCATGTTGCACCCTCTGACCCATGTTGTGGTGAGTCAAACGTGTGTCATGTGACTCACCTCTGACCCGGGTTGTAATGAGTCAAATGTGTGTCAATTGACACAGGTGGTGTGTAAAAGATCTCTTTGTGATGTGTCAAGGTATTTTTAATGTGAGCATCATGCTACATCATGTTTGATAGGTTTGTTATGTAGATAAAACCTCACAGCTCAGTTTTCTGCCCATTGTGGTCAGCAAAAGCCTTTTCCAGTTGTGGAAAACTGGGTTGTTCTCCCTAGTCCCTACCCAATTGTTAAGCTGAACATCAAATACAATGGCAGTAAGTGCATTTTTTAAGTCTTGGGTTTGACCTTACCAAGCAGGAGTCAAACTACAGACCCTGTGGCTACAAGGTGGATGCTCTAACCACTTGACCATGCAGTTAGTCATGTTAAATAGGGAAAGTCTACAAAATGTTTGGTCCATTAGAACATAAATTGTTGGTGCTCTTCACAAAATTTGACCGAACTCCCCTATTTTGAGAATGCATCTGTACTTGAAAACCATTCCCACACATCTAAAAATATTGTTTGGTATTCATGTTAAAGTTTACTCTCTTTCTGATATTTTGCTTCAATACCTGAATTTCACTTATCTGAACAATTGTTACTAGAGGTCAACCAATTGTGACAAGAGGTCAAACAGTTGCAAGCTGAGGTCAACCAATTGTGACTAGATGGCCAACAATTGTCCTAGAACACAAACCATTGTACTAAAACCACAACTCCATCTGGCAAACCTATCAGAATAGAATGATTACCTTTCAATTTATGAGAAGGGTTTAAGGTCTGAAATCTCTTTCAGGTTTCAAATCTAGAGATTGTAAATGATGCGGTGTTCAACTGTTGGCAGCATTTGTCTGATATGTCACAACAGATATCATGAATAGTTTTGCTTAGTGAACATATTTCTATGTTTCTATATTTTACTGGAGAACACTCCTTTTATTGACCAAATATTTAGTTAACTGATTTGTCATCTAACAATATTGCCTATACATTACATATCTATTCCAAATCTACAGAATCAGTTTATTCAGTTAAGGCCATGCAATTCACTGGCAAATCTAACAATATTGCCTATATATTCCATATCTATTCCAAATCTTCAGAATCAGTTTATTCAGTTGAGGCCATGCAATTCACTGGCAAACCCTTCAACTGCATTCTCAACATACAACTCTCATCCCAATGCAAAATCAATTTTCAAAAAAAAAAAAAACTTCCTTTTTTTTCTCAGCATATCTGAATCGAATAAATACTGCAATGGTTCTTCACATCTCCAATAGACAAGTGGTCCCTCTCTGACGTAGGGTAGGTTAGTTTTATGGCCCAGTTTCCAACCAACTGGTTTAAGTTGAGCCAACCACAGCCTTTTTTCCTGTTGTGGCTCACTGGCTTGTTTTCCCAACTCCATTGCATATGCTGCGCACCTAGCACAATGGCAAAAGGTTCCGTTTTTAAAGTCTTCGGTATGACTTTGCCAGGATTTAAACTTCTGACCCCCTTTTTAGATGTAGATGCAGACATTACAAAGAAAACATACCATGTGGCCTTTCAAGTGCAGCAGTCCTTCAAGTAGCCTGCAGTGGGAATGTACACAGTGTGGTATGCTGAAGAACACTTCTGGGTTCCAAGTGCATGATCAATGTCCCAATACAGGTGGATATGTCCAACTTTTGCAATAGACAACTGGCAGTAGGGTCAGGATATCTACAGCTAAAGATCTTAAGAAGTTGATGGTTGATTGGCTGGGCAATATGTGACATAAATCTGTTCCTACATTTTATGACAGATATGTCCCTCATACAGTGTTATGGAATTCAAACATGACAGAAATTAAACAGCTTACCGAGACTTTTCATCAACTGCATCGAGCTGTTACAGTAGTTAAAATTCTAACAGCAAACAATAGTTTTATTGTATACTGAGGGTACTTTAGCCAGTCAGCACCTTGAGTCAGTCACCACATACTGTATGCTGCATACACTGTGAAAAATGCTACTTCAGCATCCACCTCACGATATCACATGCCTACCAGGGCGTAACCAGGGCAAACCTTGGGCAATCCAAACACTGCCAATGTAGAGCGCCACCATCCCTTAGCGTGTGATGTATTTACAATTCGAGAATGGCACAGGGAATTTCCCTCTTTTCCAAACCCACTCCCCTATCCCCACACCTGCAGGGTATGACCACAGCTACAAGTAACTTTTTATGACCTATGTTAGCTGGCATGATGATTGGAAGTTGATTGGTTTCATGTAAAAATCTCTACAGTAGCTATTTCAAACATTTTAACCTGAACATGATATCACAATTTCATTAGGAAAAACACTGATTACATGACCAGAGCAATGTTTCACAGCTAGGTATGTGTATTTCTAACATAATATCTATTAGAGTGTTAACTTAAAACATTTTGCTAAGATCTGTGAGAATTACTGGGAGCATTCCTAAAAAGGCAAATCTTTTGATAAGCAATCCTATTTATTTCTTCATTTGGTTTACCTGTCTACAAACAAAATATTTCTAGAAAGAAAACTTCCCTCTTTATTCATTCCTCTAAATTGTTCAAACAGAGGAAAACCAAGAACAGGTAAATTGGTTACAAATATATTTCTTGCATCTTATTCCAACTGGCCTAATTTTAAAGACTTCCCACAAGAAAAATGACACATGTGGCACTTTACGGAACTTATACAAAAGTACACAAATGGGAAGAACTGATGACAAAGTATGGTTATCTGACCTTCGACCCTTAGCGTACCGCTCATCCTTAGCATATCGCCTGAGTATTCTCATCCTTGCACCGGACTTCTTATCTGCCTTCCTCTCACCACTTTTTAATATTCAAGATTTACTTTTCAGTCCGACTTGTCTCTGCTTCTTTATGACACTACTTCATTTTCGTTCACAATGAAAACTTTGAGCTTCATCAAGAGGTTCAGACATATCACTTCTGAATTTAGAACTAAGTACTGACTTTTCCTTTGGATAAAATTTGAAAAAGATCTACTTTGCTCAGGTAGGGGTTCCATCAAGGGATGCTACATTGATATTACCTCGTTTCGAAAAATCTTATATCAGCTGCGGAGAGTTGGGGGTGTTCTCTGGATGTCATAAAGTCCCTTCGTAAGCCGTTTTGTGATTGGTTATAGTCCATTGGTGGGATAGGTGGGGTACTTCCAGTAAAGGGTATGCTGTTACCAGATTCTGGTTGCACTGTATCGTCTGAACTTGGATGGGACTGGAATCGTTGGAAGTGACTAGGGTGACCTATGTGGAAAGATAGATTGACAGCAGGGGTTGGAGGCAACCTCTGGTCATCCATCAAAGGTAACGGGGCAAGAGGTGGGGGTAATGGCGGTGGAGGTTCTCTTCTGTTTGAGGCACTTTGGGAAGCTCTTCGTGCCAACTCATTCTGATACTGCTGGCTTTTCTTGTAAGTTTTTGGTGGCACAGCGGGTATGTGCTCTTCTTGTGGATAGAGTGCACAAGAGGACAAAACAGATCTGGGAGGGACTGGTGGTCTATTTCGATCTGGTTTGGGTGGAAGCTGAGGAGGTAGATCCTTTCCTGGTCCTGGATTCTTTCTTCGAGGTGGAAGAGGAGGAGGGGGAGGATCAGCAGGTGTGTTCCCATTCTGCGTTGAAGTACTTAAAGTAGAAGTAGGCCTTGATGCTGATTGGACAAAAACAAAAAATCTTTTTCTAAACTTCTACTTGAAAAATTTTTAAGTCAAATGAAATAGAGCTTTTGTATTTATACATTTATACATTTGTCACAATCAACTCTAATGAGATTCTAACCTTAGACAACTGCTTTCTATTTTACACACACCAAGAATGAAACAAAATATCTATGATCCTCATTCCTCTCCTTGACATATAAATATTACACTCACAAAGTCATTTATGTTTGATCTCTTGACAATGTCTCCATGACAATTTGATCATATTTTAAATTTTACTGAACATAGCTAGTAAGATTAATTAGTTAGATGGAGTTTAACTGCTCAGTTTATTACCAGTTTCAGTCGAGCTGGCAAAGGCCTTCCCATTTGTGACTCACTGGCTTGTTTTCCCTACTTCATTGCTTGTGCTGAGCACCATGCACAATGGCAGAAGGTTCCATTTTGAAGTCCTCTGTGTGACCCGCTTGCCAGGAGTTGAACTCCAGACCTCCTGTATGCAAGTTGGATGCTCTAACCACTTAACCATAGAGTCTGTCTGTACTGAACACTGTAACACACACACTTTAACCTGAGATTGTGGCAAAGGGCATGTAGGTCAAGGTAACCCTGACATTTAGGGACTATTATGTTCAAGTGACAAGAAGAAAATATCAGAAGTTAAATTATCAAGCCTCTCTGAAGGAATACCCTCACTGAATGTCGTGCAGTTGCCTGTGCCAAGTAAATTTATTGCTTGAATCAGCTGTACTTAACCATTTTTCCTAAGATCATTGGAATAATTGCAATATTTGAATCCAAAACTTGTGACAGGCTTTTACAGTTTCCTTCACAAATCAGAATAACTAATAGGCATACAATTAGACCTGATACAATTCAGGTCTGCTGCCCTCTATTTTTACCCCATGCTGCATAGTCCCTTCACAAGATATATTGATGCTCATCAATTTTTTTCCAATGAACTACCCATTTTTTAAGGGGCTATACTCACCTGTATCTGACCCTGTCATTACAAAATGATCTGCAAAAGATTCACTTGATGTCTCAATAGGAGTAGTAGGTGTCCTGGGTGAAGGGGGTGTGGCCACAATAGGAGAGGTGACTTCATCATCATGAGATTTCTATTAACAAAAGGAAAAATATGCTAATTAGATAAGATGTTCTTTCTTCATCTTTATGATATCCTTTTGAATAGTAAATTCTTTTTATCAGAAAAAATTTCTTTCAGGAACTCAATGGTTTTTGCTGAAGCTTAACTGAAAGACAGTCATTTGTCACCCCAAACAACAAATTTACCAGAAGTCTACAAAAAATATTAACTGGTATATCTCTTTCATTGACATCAAATAAAAAAATGAGGGTAGCTCATATTACACAGCATTCACTGAATGGGTTCTGATTAAATGTTAGGGCCTTGTTTCCTGAAGCAATAAATTGGGATTATGTCTGGATGAAGATGAGTTTAAAAGAAACATGGGAGGACCTAGAAGTAAGTAGGTTGGAAGAATTGGAATTACCTACACCAATCTGCACTGGCTGAACTTTAAGCATGACCTAATGTTGCTCTTGAATTTGTATGGACGAATCCAGGCAGCAGGTGATGGTCTGATTTTAGTCAGCCATAACTGGGGTCTATCACCTTTAAATCTTTCGATTTCCTTGATAACCTGGACCATGGATGGTTGTATATCTCGATTCCCTCAAGTTCAATAAATGTGAGGGTTTTAAATTCATGTAGACAGTGAACATAGATGGTTTAAGGTTGATGGACCTCACTAATGGCTGCCTACAGTCACTAAACACAAGTGCTAATCTATACAAAACTGACCAGCTGGTGTGGCATAATAATACATGATTGTAATGAATTATTTATTGGCTTTGAAAATTATGACAACGATACAAATGGAAACATACCAATACCAAAACAAAAGTAAACAATGAGTGAGGAAGGTTTCAAATGGAAGAAGATTTGCCTATGAGCAAATATATCAAACACTACAAATAATGGAACATAAAACTGGAGCACCATTGGTGCTGATGGCTCAAACCTGTTGAATTAATGCAAAGACTTCCAATGCCAAGAAAATCACTCCCCAAGCAATAGATATTCTAATCACTACAGGGACTGTACTTGTCATACATGGCTATTATTTCTTGAACAGATGTACCCACAATTTCGAATGCTTTAATTTCTGTCAGGTAAAATGACAAGGAATTTAATACTTTTTAATAGAGCACCATCAGTGCTGATGGCTCCAAGTAAACTTTGATCCCAACCACCTATGATAGGATTCATCTTCTCAACTATGGGCAATGCACGTGCTAAGTAGGAGACCCCTCACATTTACCCATCTTGAGATAGCATGTTTACAAACTGTTGACCTTCTGACCTCTGCTGAAAATTACAATAGATTCTTCTGACTGTGTCAAGGAATCAATAGCAAGTGTCCAGAACTCCCAACTCTGACCTTACCTCCTCTCATTAATCCTTACATAACTGTGAGACATGATGTCATGCATGATATTCCTGTCTCGAGAAATGAATGTGACACCTTACAACATGTAAGGATTAAGTGTGCAGAGGTTCTGCTACTTGTTAGTTTGAAGAATGGCCGATTTAATAGAGCAGGGATATCATTCCATGACTTTTCCATGTCTTTCAAGGACCTGAAGTGATATTTTCATGATCTTTAAAATCAGCCACAAGAAATCCTGTATTTCCATCTTTTCCCACAAAATCCCTGAAACTCCCTGGTTTTGAAGCCCGCATCGGAAACAAAATGGCAGCACGAGACCACTCCCTGCACAAAGTTACAGAGGATCGCCCAAGGTGAAAATCCTCAAGACTTAAGCTAAGACCAAAAAAACCCCACAGAAAAGGCCTTAATGAGAGAGGATACTCATGGTTTCCGTAGAAGGCGTCAAGGAGCAATCCACGGCATAGATAAGAAGGATTGGTCAGAATCACAAGAATTAAAGTGAAAATAGTGTAATTTTACCGGATGATTTTTCCACATGTGTAAACATAATTAGGCAAAAACAAGAAGGAGGTAGCTAGGGTATCGTGCACCCTCAATAGGTAGGGTTACTACGGTGTTATTAGGTTTTTGCCAGATGGTTATAGGGGGCAATAACAATATACATAGGTAAATAGGAGGTAGTGAGGAGCGAAATAGACTAATGAACCTGAACATTGAGAAAATCTGAAGAGTAAGTCCACTTCCTGCTAATTCCCTGACTTTTCCATGACCTTAGGAAAAATTGCACATTTTCCCTGACTTTCCAGGCCCATAAATTCAAATTTCAGTGTTGTCTCACTTTCCAGGACCTGAACTAGTCCAGTCTGAATCAAGATGCTATCACCCTTCCTACTATAATCTAACTCTTTAATCTGAATGAAAGTACTCACATGATTGACAGAGCTCCTGTCTCCTGTTAGGCTTCCAGGACCTTTATGTCTATGTCTTTCACTAGATGGTTTAATGCCCGGTGACTTAAGTGAGTAAGGGAACCTTCTTCCCTATAAAAGATAAAAAAAAATGTTATGTTTCTTTTTTCTTTTGTGATAAGTTGCACTTTCAACTATGAGTAATATCAATGAAATATGATTGCAGAAAGTTACACGGCAATGATATTTCAAATCAAAATAAGCTGGTAACACAGTTTTTCTACAAGACATATCCAACTCTCTCTGTATAACATGCAAAAGTTCACAAGAAGGGCTATTAGATGAACAAATTGGGATGAGATTAATAGTTCTATAATTTTTTAAAGGATTTAGGTCACAGTCTACAAATTAAACTTATCTTCAAACCACTACCATGGAAACACTTTTAAATGTTTGAAATTGACTGAAATAAGTCTACAAAATGCTATGTGTAAGTTTTGTGTAGAAATGAACAGGATTGTTTATTTTAAAGCAGTATACTGGGTTGGTTCATTTAATTCACCGATTTTTCCAAAGCTGTTAAGTTTTATGTACACAGTCAAATTTAGACAATCCCTATATCTTACATACAGTTAAGCATTTCATGATTTACAGAGATGCCAACATTTACATCCAGAAATCAGGGAGGTTTCACACAAGAATCAGGGAGGTTTTTTAGAATTATATATGCATCTTAATGAGGGAAAAACATTCTTGAATTAGATAGGTTCTCATATTTGCCACCTGGAATGGACAAAAATCCTTGAATTTTCAGAGAGCCTCCCTGAGAATCAGGGAGGATTGGCATCGATTGGCACCGATTTTTCCAAAGCTGTTAAGTTTTATGTACATAGTCAAATTTAGACAATCCCTATATCTTACATACAGTTAAGCATTTCATGATTTACAGAGATGCCAACATTTACATCCAGAAATCAGGGAGGTTTCACACAAGAATCAGGGAGGTTTTTTAGAATTATATATGCATCTTAATGAGGGAAAAACATTCTTGAATTAGATAGGTTCTCATATTTGCCACCTGGAATGGACAAAAATCCTTGAATTTTCAGAGAGCCTCCCTGAGAATCAGGGAGGATTGGCATCTCTGGAGTTAGCAACCAACAACTGAATTCCATTTTCAAAAAATTTGTGACCAAATTTTTTTTCAAATTTTGAACAAAACTGTAAAAAGCCCGGTTTCATAAAAATTTGTAAATTTTAACTTTTCCATATCTACTGGATGGGAAACTAGACCAATTATGCTAATGCCATACATGTTAATGTCATCCTTACCACAATATCCATATCAACTCAACATCTCCCTTTTACTTCAGTCCACTGACTTATTTCTTCCAAATTCTAGTGCACAACATCAATGAGAATCACTATACAGAAATGATTTGCTTCATTGTCCTTTCATGTTGTTTCCAGTTGCTAGTATTTTATGGAAACAAAGCTGCAAAATTTTTTCTGAAGTTTTTCCTCATGGACTATTCAATACCGTAGAATCAGTTTGATGTTTCTCTTTACATTGAATACATTGTTTGGACCCAGGATAAAATGTAACAAAAGAACCAATTTCTCCTGTGGACTAGCCCCTAACTTCTCCCTGATGTGGGGTAATCCCCCAAATTCCTTTCCTGGGAAAAACATTTTTTCCAGACTTTCCCCTGACCTCCAGTTACCTGCGAGCCTGGCCAGATTTCCTGTTGGCACAACTTATATAAAAGTGAATTTATCAAACACTTACAAACTTGGGTAGCTGTTTGCAATTTCTTGGTTCCACTTCCAAAGATTTATTGTAAAGCATATTCTCAAACTCTTGAGGTGTCATTGATTGTAGAGGATCTAGATTTTCAAAAAATTTCTGGGACAGAAAATGTAAAAGTCAATAAATAACATGAGAAATATATATTATTAAATCCAGAAGGCTAAAAAAGTGGAATGACGTTGCATAGTAGTTTACTCACACAGTAGCAAATCATGTGACCAAGGACTTATTTGTACCAACAGTTCTTCCTAGTTGGACAAACCAAGGACTTAAATTTCTTGACTTTTTTCTGCATGGCCAGATAGTGAAATTAACATTTTGGTGCAACATTTCATTTAACCCTTTACCGTTGTGCTCCAACCGGGGCATATTTGCGCGCATTGGGACTGGGCGGAAAAGCGGACGTAGCCCGCCCCACATTGGCTTCCGTGGGCCATTGACCCCGTGACCTTAAACTATTGTCTCTCTCGCTGTTGTGGCCGAATTTTCGGGTAGCTACTCGAGTTTCAAGCTCCGCGTGAAACAGTAAAGATGTGTGACAGACGAGCTCTCCGCATGGGTCCAAAAGGGCCCAAACAACGGTAAAGGGTTAAAATACGGTCTTTGGACCAATTTTCAATTGAAACATTAGACAGAATTAACTGATCTCTATCATGGCCAATGCAGCAAAATTTCCATGACCCAAAGAATTTAAACTATGCCACCATTTTGATAAAATTCGTACATCAAGATCATAATAAGGAGTTCTCCCTACTGACGAATCTGATGGCTGGATTTAGTATTGCATAACTGGGGTCCATCAGCTTTTACCTTTCAAATTCTTTGCTTATCTTTATCATGAATGATTGTACACACAAAATACCCTCACTTTCACTGTGTTAAATTATCTAAATTTTAAGGCTGATGGACCCCATTAAGACCGACTTCACTAGCTGCTAGGATTCATCTATTCAAAGATATCCGTTCTCACCCTTATTTCTGGTTCCACCAGTAGGCAGTAAGGCTGGTTCTGGAACTGTTGAATTTCTGCAGTAATCTCTGCTACTTTTCTCCTTTTACTGAAATTAATCAGTTTTGTGCCACAATTCTGACAGGGAAGAAAATCTGGGTTCCCTTCTTCTATAAACAGTATATTGGATAAATACATTCCTGTGAGGAACAAGAAGGATTCTTAATAAAAATGCAGTTTTTGTTACAATGTTGCCAACATTTTCAAATATAGTTCAAGACTTTTTTCCTGACTTTCTGATGAGTAAAATGAAGGGGTCTACCCAATATCCCTGGCCTTCGGTTTTTCCAAGGTTTGATGTTTGCCCCATTTCCTTATTATTTCAACAGTTAGCAATAACTACAAGGTTTCAAAACATTGAACCTTAGGTGTGAACCTTGGGAACATTAAAAAAACCCCAAAATGGAAACATTGAGTACCAGACCTGAAAGCAAAAAGGCTTAGGGATTCCTTCCTCCTGAAATATCATTTTTTTCCAAATTAACAGCCATAAACAAGCAAACACAATAGGATTCCCCTTTTTTATAGGCAACAATCCCACACTTTTGAAAAACTGAACATTCATGGCCTTTTCCAAACATTTTTCAGACTAACATGTACAAATACTTAGGTATTTTCCCAAAACAGATGCATTCTTAACATGACCACAACTAATGAAACTGAGAGTTTTCAATTTCATGACCATATATCGTAATTTTTCCAAACTAGACACCAAAATCTCAAAGATTTTCGAGACCACAAAAAATTCCAGTCCTGTTCCAAACTTTCCCCCCTTTTATCTACTGCTTGGGTAACACAAATACTTACCAAAGAAAGGCACACACGGTGGGTTAACCGACCGCAATTTTTCACTGTACCTCCTGTAATGGTCTTGATTTAGTTCTTGAGATTCGTCTAAAGCTTGTTTCTTCCGTTGAGGGAGTTCCTGCAAGACAATGACCCAAATTTACCAAAACAGATACAAGAATAAACTGCGGAACTGTAAGTTATGGGACAAACAGTGAAGCCCTTGGGTTGAAAATATCCAGAGAGGTATGAGGCATGGTTTTTCACCTTTCAAAGAACATACCTTCTGTTTGCTTAGCATTCTGGGGTCAGCAGCCAATTGGCTCATCATGGAACCTATACCACAGCTTGCCTGGATGGCGACTGGCAAGATTCGTCATCACTTTTGATTTGTTTTCGTACGTTAAATGAGGAAAAGGCATGCATGTGCTAATCATTCCCAAGCTGTGGACTACCTATTACATCTGCATGAATGAAACCAGTTTTTTTTCCAGATCTTGGTTTTTTATTTGTGTGCACATGTATCACAAAAGCCATCACTACAATCTAAGCAGTGGGCTTTTATAAATGTCTTCCATTACAAATTCCTCTTACAAATTACATTAACAACTTTTGTGTGACAATTCAGGTGTGAGGCCCTAAGCTTGTACCCCTAACTTTGTAGACCTGACTGAAAGTTCCCACCAATGAATTCTAGAAACTTACCCGAAAGACATGTTCCAGTCTAAAGACCGCAGCAGAACCTATTGCACTCACAATTTCAAGCACCCCATTAAAATTATTTAGCTCTTGAAACACCTGCAAACATGAATAAAATTATCAATATTACTACTTTTTACATGTCCTTTAACTTAGTACAATCTTCTTTCAAACAGAAACAGTCGACATTTGAGTTTACAGAATGCTACATTTTTTTACTATTTACGTTTTATGATAGTACACTTAAAACAAGATACAACACAACATAGGTCAACTGAAAATGCAATAATGCCATGGGGTAGAACAATTTCTCACCACACAAAATTTGAAAAACAAAAATTAAGAAAAAGAAAATTGTAGGACCCTTCAGAGTCTTGCAAACATATTAAGGCTTTTGAAGTTTTGAGACACACTGATATTGCTAACTTACTTATATCAAATGGCCAAGAAAAATGACCACAAAATGTAGGAATCCCTGTCAGCTGAACATATAGCTTATTGCTCTTAATCTCTCAATGAACAGGTGGGTCTAAGAATTTTTTCATAGATAACACTCCTTCCAAATTACTAGTTTTGGTCGAAAGAGGAAACTTCACCCTTTTTCAGGAAAAATTCAAAGTTTTCACAAAAACATGACAAAATACAGATGATGACATGCTACTTTTCAACTTCCAGTGATAAAGCCCCAGTTTCACACCTGTTACCAATAAAAGCATTTTGCAAACCAAAGGAATGATCTTTCTCAGGAGAAATTTCACCAAAACATATAAACAATGATGACACTTACCATCATAACTTCAATTATCCTACTAACTACTGCCTGGCGCTCCTCAAAATTCTCTGTCTCCACAATGGTCTTCTCAAGCCACATTATAAACTACAAAATAAAAAGGTCAAATAATTGACATTAAATTCTTCAATTGCTGTACAATACTTTTCAAGTTCTATACAAATAAAAATTACTTTAAAAGAATTTGGAAGTTCCTAAAAGGTGTGGTATGTCAGGTTTTCAATTAGATTTATTCTTTTACATTCTACTATCCACCCCCCTCAAAAAAAAAAAAAAAAAAAAAAAAAAAAGGTGGTAGAATCGAACGAAACTATTTGGCAGCTTATTTTATAATTAAAGTGAAGGCTATAGATTGTGTGGGGTGATAAAAGTATGCTTTGAAATAGTTATGACTTATTGCTTGATTTGAGGCAATGTTATGGTAAGGGGTTAATCTATTACGAAGGTGACAAAAGGGCTTCAAACATGAGTTTTAGAAGGGTTTTTTCCAGTGTGGGGGTCACTGATTATGTGGAGCATCACACACCTTGGCAGTAGGTTCAATTTTTTAAGTCTTTGGGTCTGACTTGACCTGGAAATCAAAACCTGTCCTCCTACTTGAGAAACAGATGCCAGACAGAAGCTCTAACGCTAGACCAACACCATGTCAAAACACGAGAATAAAGGTATGAAGTTTATTCAATGACTGGTGTTTTCTGGTGTTTTCTGTCCATACTTCGTAACCATTCTGTTTGACTTAATTACAAAAGGTTAAGCTATTTAGTAAGATGGAGTTAGAAACCTCCGTTTTTAACCAATTGGTTTAAGTTGGAATGCCGAAATTCTTTTTTCCAGTTGTGACCCACTGGCTTGTTTTTGAAAAAGGTCAAACAATTAAGTAGTTACACTGCCTATTTGTGACAGTAACCCTTCAAACCACCCAGTTCATCTCAGGCCTGAACTTAAATTTGCTTTCCATTTCTAAGTTACTTGTAAACTATATTTGTAATAACTAACACAACTTTTTACACAATTACAAGGAAAATTATAATACAATTTCTCATCACTACCCTTTGGAAAAATTGTTATCTCTATCATAGGAAGGGGAAGTGCAGAATCAACTCTGAAATAAAAGGTTCATATCTCACCATGTTTGTGTGATGAATCATCTTAAGGAGGTTGGGAGAAGTTTTCTTTTTATCAGGCTTAGTCCAGACTGATCCAACCAGTTCTGATGGCTTCACTTTCCTATAGAGGTCAGATTCTAGTAGCGTTACCTGTCTGGCTATCTCAATAGGATGAAGCTGTGAATGAATCAAAACAAATATTTCCATTTAAATGTTCTTACATGTTTTAGATCCTGGGGTACGTAACTCACTATAGACTTATTCTGAGAATGACTGGTGAGGTAGAGTTGATTCTGAAGTTTAGCAGTTAAAACAATTATATTGTCTGGTGACTTCCCAGGAAGAATGCAACTACTACATTAAGTTTCTCATTTATCAAAACATACTGCACAATGCCTTGCCCTAACATACTGTAAACATGTATCTAAGATTTTATTCTGGGCAAGAATTAAATACCTATACAGGACATAAAAAGCCTTTGACTTCATGTAAATAAAGTCAACACTAAACCCAAATGATAATAATACACTTGCAGTGTAACAAAAGATTTCTTTTTAGCCCCTTCACAAATCTCTATAACATGCTAAGGCCCCCTCCCTTCTCTCACAAAGACCACAACCCAACACATATAAGCTCAGCCTTTACAAAATACCTTTGTGGACTGCACTGTTATTTTTACAAGTTGGATTCATTGTTTTTTTTTTTTCATTTAGCCACTCTGCAGTGCAGTCACTGTACGGCTTTACACTTGCACACATGCTAGTTGACCATTAAAGTGGCCTTTGTAAAATTGATGTCCATTTTCAATAGCCCTCTTTATACTCACACAAAGAATGGCAAAACATAAAAAGCTTATTATTTAAAAAAATATATATTTTGATGATGGATGCTCAGCTATTAAGCTAACAAAGACAACATTCCTCTTTAAATACCTCCCACAAGGTACAAAATCCAAAGCATATATTCTGCCTTTAGGTGGCGGTAGAAATGTTGGTAAAACCTTTAAAAAAATACTTTTGTGGACCACATTGTCATTCTGACAAGTTGGGTGCATTGTTTCTTTATTGAGCCACTCTTCAGTGTAATTACTGTGCATCTCTACACTTGCACATACTAGCTGACCATCAAAGTGGCCTTTGTAAATTTGAGGTCCATTTTGAATTGCCCTCTTTAGACCCTGCGTAAAATGGACACATGTCAAATATGTGTCCGAAGGACCTTGCGTCCAAAAATGTTGCCAGCGTGTACAGAGCAGACACAAGCTGCAACTTGTGTATCCCAATGTGTGTGGTAAATTGTGTCTGTGACATCTATCTAATGTATTCATGGGTAAAATTTTCTGTCCAGTTGTGCCGGGTAACATGTTGCAACAATCGTGTCCTGAAATGTGTCCAGTCTACACAGGCCTTAATACTCACACAAAGCACTTCGACACTAAACAAGCTAATTACTTGGAAAATATATTTTGATGATGGAGTGTAGCTATTAACCCTTTACCGTCGTGCTCCAATCGGGGCATATTTGAGCACCTCCGGAGTGGGCAGAAAAGCGGACGTAGTACGCCCTGCATCAGCTTCCGTAGACCATTGACCCCGTGACCTTAAACTATTGTCTCTCTCGTTGTTGTGGCCAAATTTTCGGGTAGCTACTAACAGTTTCGAGCTCCGCGTGAAACAGTAAAGATGGGTGACAGCTGAGCTCTCCGCATGGGTCCAAAAGGACCCAAACAACGGTAAAGGGTTAAGCTAACAAAGACAACATTCCTCTTTCAATACTGAACTCACCGTAAGAAGATCAAACTCATCAATCTTCTTTGCTATATGCCACTCTATGGGAGGAGGCTTGGTCTCAAAATTGAATGTCTTTGCATCTTCCACTGTATGCTGTAAAAAAGCAGAAAAAATAAATGTTTGATAAATTTACTATATTTACTCAAATTTTTCCCGTTACAAGTCACTTCAACTAATTATGAAGTTTGCAGGTGTTAAATTATTCCAAAATTGATCTCGAGTAGAACCATTGGTAGGGATCACTTACTGTGCACAGTCTAAACATAGGGGTACTGAGTAATTTTCTACGAGGGGGCAAGAGCATTTTTTGCCTCAATAATGTCACCGTTTATCAAGTTTGACCAATGTTTTGCCCGAATAGACCAACTGATTTTGCCCAAATTGGGGCACTGGCGAGTCACACCCCCCCCCCCACGCACCCTGGCCTCTGCGTCTAAATAACTTTTATGGAAAGGGTTTATTAAAATGTGAAAGAAACACTCTTATGTGCAATTTAACTTTCTTTTTGAGTAAGAGTTCATCCTTGATTTCACCAAACATTACCTGTATGCACTATGAATTATACTGTGGCTAGAGCTATGAGTGACCCATAAGAGTTACTTTATGGCCTTAAAAAGTAGTTTCAAGCCTTCAATAATACAACATCTAGAACCACACACTACAGATACCATCAGAACTCAGGATAAAAGCATAAATATGGGAGGGGGTTGAGGAATTGAAAGGGGACCTTCAATAATACAACATCCAGAACTACACACAACAGATACAGTACCATCAGAAATCAAAATAAAAATAAAGGCGGGGGAGAGGGTTAAGGAATTGAAGAGGGGGTGAAATTTTGTTTAGATAGAAAGGCATAAGTGTGTTTGTGTAACTTTTGGATTGTTCTTCAACCAATTCTATTGGTTTTGCGATTTCAGGGGGAAGCGTTCTTGCCAACCCGCAACAACTCCCCCCCCCCCTTACAGGGTTTTAGCAAACTTCCTTTTTCATGGCATAATTATTGTGGTAAAAAGAATCAATAAATAAAATGAGATGAAAAATGCATATAATTATTATGTATGTCTGTTAGTTGATCAATTAATAAATTGCAATAAGAAAGTCCAGCAATGACTACTCTCTGCCTTCATGCACTTAGATTTTTCCAAAATCAAGCACGGTTCCCACACTTTTGAAAAACTGAAATTTAAAGAGTCAAACCTCTAACCCCAAACTACAATTCTGGTACCCTGGTACCGAAATTCTCAATTGGCTCAGCTCTTTGATTGACAGCTAATTCAAACAATGCAGAGTACCAAAGCTTATATTACACAGCATGAACTGTACACAGAATATTTTGATTATATAAATTGAGTTTTTCTATACTCACCTTGAAGCAATAAACTGAGATTTTATCTGGATGAGGATGAATTTCAGACAATTGTGGGAGGGGCTTCAGTAAGAAGGTTAGGAGAATTGGTACTGTTTGGTGTGAGAGAACTGGGCCTTTGAGAACTGGGCCTTTAAGACTTTTTTCCAGAATTTGTGAAGACTAAAATGGAAATACATAGTGCTGAAGGGTGAACAATTTTATACAAAATAATACCCAGCATAGATCCATATTAAACAGGATTGCAAATACTCAAAGAGTAAGGTTTCACATTTCAAGACCATACAACTGTTTTTGCAGACCACATACCCAAAATTTTTAAGACCATGACAGTATTCCATACTTTCCTCATGCGAACCATGCAAAAGATAAGTCTGTGGATTCAATCCCAGAGTTCCCAACTTTTAAAATACTGAAATTCAAGACCTTTTTCCAGACTTATGAAGAAATAAAGTGTTGTCATATGGTAGAACTCTCCAACTCCCTGTGTAGTTATAAATTTCAGCTCAATATGACCCCTTAATTGGGGCTCATTGAGTTGATATGGATAATTTAGTAAGAAAGGGTCAAATCAAGTTTCATATCCAATATTACACAAGAAGTTAAAATTTTGAATTATGTGGTGTTGTCCCTGACTTGAAAACAGTTTTGTGCATAATTTGAAAAAGTGTCTTGTCATGAATTTTTGAAAATCAAACTGAATGGTTATGTACTCACCCACAAAATAGTTATTTGTATGTAGGATATAGGGATATAGGGATTGTCTAAGTTTGACCATTTGTCATTGGTATGTGAAGAAATACATACTTACATACATTTCCAATACAGGTTTGGAAAACTTTGCTGAATGTCATGAACCAACTCAACGAGCTGCTTTAAATGTGAATGTTATGCGAACATTATGTGAAAGATGTTTTATGAAGTGAAAACCTGTTGAATTATTGAAACCTACAAGAGCAAAAGGCATATCACACAATGCTGGGCAGATCATCTTATTATGTGAACAGTCAAATGACTATATGCAGAAGTACAGTAAAACCTTTCGTAAACCATTTCATTTTCTTGATAAAGAAGTTCTGATTTGCATCACAAAACACTCACCCTTCTTTGAATGACTTTATGTATTGAGTCCACCCACTTCTTTAACGCCTTCCCACGCACAGTTTCAAAAAACTCATGCAACCTTTTTAAAAGTTCAGGATCTCGTTCGAAGTCATAAAAATGCTGGTCTACCCATTTTCTGCAGACATTCAAAACTCTGGAGACATAAAAGCAGTTACAATATCTCAGCTACCAGCAATCTATTTTATCACCCCATGATATGGTGAAAATTTTATGTAAGTTGTGAAAATTTTACGTAAGTTACAAAAATTTTACGTAAGTTGTCCTTAAAGGGAAATATTGTGTTTAAAATGCTCCAACATAGCATTGAAAGTAAATAGCTCTAGTCATTTTCAAATCATTCAGTCTCAACAATAACCCCAGCAATAGCTTCATCTACTCAAAATATTATGCACAAGAAGAGATATGGAAGTTGCATCTTTTGAAATGTTGAAAGTTTTGAGTGAACAAATTATTCTTCAGCAACAAGCAACTGAATTTCTGTCTGAGGGACCGACTTATTTCTTGAGAAGAAGGCTGCCATACTGTCTTATTTGTAATTATTTAGCACTCTTTACCAATAAATATTGGTTCTAAAAGGATGGAATTTCCTTCCAAAACCAACGCAATATTTCTCTTTAAACTTCTGTGAATGAAGAGCAGTTCAAAGTATTGCAATACTGCCTCCTAGAGTGTTGGAAGCAATCTGTACATACATGGCTAATGGTATTCTTTGTTTTTACAATCTTTGTTTCAAGGAAAGTTGCAACAGTAGTTTGTCCTGAGGGTTTTATTGCGTCCTTGAAAATCATTAGTATCAATTACCAAACCATGCACTATCTGATGAGTGATTGAGATATATAAAATATTGGGTTAACAAAGGAAATGTCAACACTCTGCAAAACTCCACATCATTATTTTTGCAAAAGCAACAAGTTGCTTCAGAAACATTCAAACTTTGAAGGGTATATCTTGAGAATAATAAAAGATATTGACCTGATTCCAACAAATTTTTCCTTCGAAAAGTTTCCTCTATAACTACCAAGTGAGGGTCAGGTCATGTTGCTGACATGTCACACTTCCTTTTAAATACAACTTGTAGGAAAGAAATCAGATCTGAGCAAGATGATAGTTAAATCAACAGTGGAAATAAGGGTGGAGGCATCTTGTGATGATATAAAGGCCTGATCCTCTCACCCAAAATCAACATAAAGTAAACTATAATGTGCCACAATGCTGACAAAATATACCAATAGGAAACTATGGCTTAAACAATGCTCATTATTGAGAGTATAAATTTTCCCAGAAGCTTTGGATTATTTTTGGATCGTTTTTGGAGTGACCTGATTCAAATGCATTGACCTGGATAAGGAATTCAGGAGGATTATGACACTCTGTTTGATTATAATTCCACAGTTAACAAGAACCAGAATGCAAAAATGCATTGAGGTTTCGATGATACATACATGCTCTTTTCAATAAAATGCTACATTTCTTGTAACAACTGGTGACCCAAAATAACCTTTGTCTCCACCTGTAAGTAACTGGTTTTTCTTTTAACCAAAACATTTCTATATTCAAAAAGCCAAATTTCATACTGTGCCTTAAGATATTCTGCAAACAAGGTTTTCAGAGTCTGATGTCAGGTGATACCAGATAACCATTGACCTCCACCAAAAACAACAGGTACAGTACTTTCAACTCACCATAACACATCCACATACTAACTGGGAAATCCATCCAAGTTTCCTACCTTGAGATATCCCATTTTGACAAGTTTTTCAAAGTTTGACTGATCATGACCCCAGATGTCCTTTCACCTCCACCAAAAAAAAACCTTATACAGACCATCTTCTCACCATAATTCATTCACACACTTATTTTGAAATCCATCCACCTTTCGTACCTTGAGCTATCCTAAACAAGTTTTTCTGAGTTTGACCCCCTATGACCCCAAATGACCTTTGACCTCTACCAAAATCAATAGGGTTCTTCCTTACATCATAACACATCAACATATCAAGTTTGAAATCAATCCAAGCTTCCTACCTTGAGATATCTATAGTGTAAACAAGTAGTTCGGGGTTTAACCCCATGTGACCCCAAATGACCTTTGACCTACACCAAAATTTACTGGGTTTTCCCTATATCATAACGCATCAACATATCAAGTTTGAAATGAATCAAAGTTTCCTAGCTTGAGATATAGTGTATACCAGGATTTCGAGATTTGACCCCATGTGACCCCAAATGACCTTTGACCTCCACCAAAATTTATTGGGTTTTCCCTATATCATAACGCATCAACATATCAAGTTTGAAATGAATCAAAGTTTCCTAGCTTGAGATATAGTGTATACCAGGATTTCGAGATCTGACCCCACGTGACCCCAAATGACCTTTGACCTCCATGAAAATAAATCGGGTTCTTTCTTACATCATAACGCATCAACCTATCAAGATTGAAATGAATCCATGTTTCCTACCATGATGTATCATGTAAACAAGGATTTCAGGGTTTGACCCCATGTGACCCCAAATGACCTTTGACCTCCACCAAAATACATCAGGTTCTTTCTTACATCATAACGCATCAACATATCAAGTTTGAAATTGATCCAAGTTTCCTACCATGAGATATCATGTAAACAAGGATTTCAGGGTTTGACCCCATGTGACCCCAAATGACCTTTGACCTCCACCAAAATCAATAGGTTTCTTCCTTACATCATAACACATCAATATATCAAGTTTGAAATTAATCCAAGTTTCCTGTCTTGAGATATTGTGTATTTTGGTTTTTGACCCCCTGTGACCCCAGATGACCTTTGACCTCAACCAAAATAAATATGGTTCTTCCTCTTAATATGGGGTATCTGTGTACCAAGTTTGAGAACTGTCAGATCTTTCCTTCTCCAGATAGCGTGTAAACAAGCAAAGTGTCACAAACACACACACAAACACATAGTCGTGTTTTTACACACAACTGAGGACTTCATTGTTATCTCCATTGTGTCTGCTTACTTAACCCTAACCTTCACAATAGACTGTCTATTGTTATACAACCGAGGACTTGAGAAATCTATTGAATTTACTACCGAGGACCTGGAAGTCTGTTGTTTAGGTCCTCTGTTTTACACAAAGACAAAGCCACACCTACACACATACATACACACACACATACACACGCACATACACACATACATACACACGCCATCATGAATGCATAGGTTTCTCTTTTCATCGAAACCAAAAATTAGTGTCTTCGTACACTTACATGACAGCAGGTCCCAAAAGGTTAGAGAACCCCACTTAAACAATTCATTTTAAACACTGATATGTCTGTTACACAACACTTAGATGTGATAATGCTATAAAAACATAGTATACTTCCTTCATAAAATACAATTCCATGTTGAATGCCAATTCACTAATAAAAAAGTATTGGTTAAATATAACAATAAAACAACTCCAGAACAGATCCTGGTATCCTGGTCATATCTAATATTTATCTCTTTATAGATGATACCACCATCAATAAATCACCATAATTCTGGAACTACATAAGTAACCTGCACTAAACAAACAACACTGTATGTTTTACAATTTTTGTTCAAAGGACTTTGATCATCAGTTAAAGGGACAATCAGAGTTCAACAGAGAATAATAACCTTTGGTCCCAGCACTACACATTTTCTTTTTTTCGACTGATTTATTTACCAGCATCAATAGATATTGAAGAGCTCTTTCAAGTGACAGGAGATGTTAAATCTGTGTCAGTTATTGTTGAATGAGAATTTTGTAATATTTTTCGGTTAAAGAAATATTGCGAAATGCAACAGTAAACAACCTCATTCATATGAAAACCAATCAAAAGAGGGACAAACTCATCCATACAGTGACCAATCACAATGTCAGAACATGAAGACATATCAGTTTTTGTTGGTTTTAACTCAATGTATAATTATTGTGTAGCAGAATTTAAGTCATTGAAAACCTGTAAACACAAACTGATTGTCCCTTTTAAAGGTAAAACAATGACAAACTGTGCATTACCACAAAATATTGCACAAGTGGAGGCTGAAGCCAAGTGTTGCATAAAGGACCAACCAGAGCACATCTAACAACAGCATCAACCCCTGAAGGTGCACTAACCTGTTCTGATGCACTGGGTCCAGAGTTGTTTAAACTTGTTCAGTCATACACAAAATATATATAAATATTTTTTTGTAAATAACCAATGAAAATAGTACCCTGAGAAGAATTGAGTAGTCCAAGATAAGCATGTAATTCATTACCAAGAAATTACCATGGAACAATGACATGTCACCTGATCGAAATGGACCAATAGAAATTGAGGATTATTACCAAGGATGGATGAACCTCTATTTAACTCACCTGAGTTGCACTGGCCTGGCATATTCTTTCCTAAACCGTTTCAAATCTTCCCTAACAACCGTGATGCCCTGATCAATTGCTATTTGATCTTCCTCTGTTGGTGGGGGTTCGGGGATTTCAAATGTATGACAGGGTTAAGAAAAATTATGCATCAGCTGAAGTTTACCAAAAGACTGCACAAACATAAAAATATAAGTAAAGACATCATAGCACTTCAGGACCAAGAATATGTTATACTATTCAGAATAAAACTTTCACAGTAAAAAGTGTCAATTTACATTCTGAGCAAAACAAATTCTCAAGCTAGTGCTGCAGCCTAGTGGATAAAAGCGGTGGCATTTGAAACAATGAAGCTTAGCAACTGGGAGTCTGAAGTTTGATTCCTGGCTGGGTGAAAACAAGTTGGGCTTTTTATCCAAGTGCAATCTACTGTCTTTTCATCTGAAACGGTCTTTCGAAAAGTACCAAATTTGATCCAATTTATTGAGCTGATTGCCACCCAACGTGAAGTTGTAATTCATCAGCCAATGGCTTCTCCCACATTTGAGGTCGCTTAGCAATGTAAAAACAACTGCCCTTTATGGCCTGATTATTATAAAAAAGTAGTTATGCCAAATATGTAAGTCTCTATAAGGATCTTTCATATGTAGGATAAACATTCCTAGTGGTTTTGAATCAGGGGTTATTTAACCCCTGGTAAATAGGTTTCGTACCTCATGGGGTAATAACTGATCACTGAACCTGTCCAGTTTCTTTTTTTAACTATTCCACCTCTGCAAGGATACATCCAAGACTGATGTTATGACACTGTGGGGAACATAAGAACTTGGCCAGTAATGCACTTCTTTTTAGTTTCAAAAAAAAAAAAAATTGTAAAGTATTACAACACAAATTTAACTTCTAAAGGGAGTATAGATGGCACCAGATTGCATATAAGGACACCAAATTTCCCCATCATTTCAGAGACACCCTTTGCCGGCCAGCAGATCACACAACCTCCTACAACCCGCCCTTCTCAAGACAAATTCTAGGTACACCACTGACTGACATATAGTGCAATGATGGTATCAGACCCATTTAAGTGTTCTCACATGTACAGATTAGTTAGTTAATTAGATGGAGTTTACAGCTCAGTTTCTAAACAATTGGTTTATGTTGGGAAGGTTGCAGCCTTTTTCCCAGTTGTGACTCAGTGGTTTGTTTTCCCTACTACATTGCTTATGCAGAGCCCTACTCCACTACTGATGCTGAGCAGCACAAAGGTAGCAGGTTTCATTTAAAGTTTTGGTATGACCCGGCCAGGAGCCGAAACTCCAGACTTCCTAACTGCAAGTCAGATGCTGTACCCACTTGACCATGCAGTTGGTCTCTTGCATACTTGGGAGATAATTAACTTGGAAGTCCACAGGCATTTTCTATGCTGCAAATGAAAACCATGAACAAAACCATTGTGACACATAGGGGGACACATAGGGGGAAAAAAGAAAGATGGCTGGAGCATAGGGCTGGGGCAAAAAGGATGAATACCAACTGGCCTGATTATATGTCATCACCTGAAAATTTACAAAAGGATATCTGTCAATTAGAAGTGATAGAAGGTCATGAGGTTCACAGAATGACCTGTAGGTTGTAAGGAAGGTTCTGACAAATGATGGATCCACGTATCTGTGATATGTCAATCTCTCGATGAGTTTCTCCAGCGTCCCTCCCTTTATGAGTGGTGCTCCCTCTTTGGATACTTGACCTTCTTCAAAGACAATGTTCTCTGGAGAATCTTCCACAGCAAACCTGTTAAAATTTATGTAAAAGCAGAAATATGTTAACTAGTATAAATGTAATTCCTGTGAATTCAGAAGTCATTTCAAACAATATCACTTGATAGATGAACACTGCCCATCTTACACACTTCACTCATCGAAAGATTTATTCAAGTCTATCTCAAAATTTTTTCAATTCAGATCAATGTAATGAGCACAAGGAGTGTTCAAGTAGTCTCACACTTTCACAGAAAAATGTTTGCTTGTTCATGATGAATATTCCCACTTGAACTCTTTACCTAGACATGATTTTGCTGCCAAATCATAATTTACCATTGCTTTACAACAAGGGTTTCCCTGCAAAACCATTGTACTATTATATAGTTCCATATAATCTACAGTGTGTACCAATGTTTGAACACAGAAAAGACTTGAAGAGATGTTTTTACAATATGTACGGTATAGCAGATGCAAATAAGGTTGCCAATCTCAATGATCCATACACAAGTTATATATTCATCTATAATACAGAGACAACACAGTCAGGTTTAAAATGTATGCATAGCATAGGCAGGAAGTGAAAAGGTTTGGGTCAATCAAAGAGTCTGCATACTTACCTATAGACTGAAGCGCTTGGTAAGCGGAGAGGTTGGTTAGCCTCTTCATCTTTAAGGATGGTATCCAACATCCTCTCTAAAGTACTAAAGGAGAAAAGAAAAATACAATTTTTTTATTTGTGATTCATTTATAGATTCATTTATACATCTCTTCATTTTGCACAAAGTGCTGTTAGAATTTCAAATCAAAACTGAACTGAACTTCAATTAATTTTGTAGGTACCTACACAAAGGAAAGGCTGAATTCAAAACTCTACTTATGGTAACACATTCACTATTAATTGTGCTAATGGCAACACTGTTAAGTGCAGATGACACTATGGTGAAATTAGATCATTCCTATTTTTGTGAGTTTTTGCTTAACTATAGGGCTCAACCGATAATCGGATCGGACATCGGATAGGGCCGATATTCACCAACATCAGTAAAATATCGGATCAGCATGATTTAGCCAAGTCCTCTTGCCGATGTTTACCGATATTCCCTATCCTGATAACTGAGAAGTTACAAAGGAACCTTTTTACTGCATGGTCTTGCAGCCTCCTTATGCAAGCCATTCCCAAATCCACAGCTGAAACAAGTTTAAGATTTACTGTAGATATGACCCTCTGTGAATCACTCCTAAATGAAAGAAAACGTTAGAAATTACAAGCTAACAAAGTTGTAATTCTGTATGTCATATTTCACTTATTTCAGTTGCATTTTCCCTTCACTTTTTTGTCCATAGTTGTTTGATGACAGTTTCATACATTCCTTTTGCTCAAATAAAAATAAATCTGAAATACAGAAACTGTATGATTAAATTTCTTTCAAGAGTTACTCCGTTGTTGTTACAAACTTTGCTCCGCCTTTTTCGTGATGGAATGATCCAATATTGGCATGGGTAAGACTTAGTGTTTGCACGTGGCATTAAAAAAAAAGGTTTCAAAAGAGGGAACCGAACACAACACCCCTCAGTTTCGGTGATTAGACATTTTTTCTTTAAGTCCTCCCGACTCTCTGGTGAAGAGCCCTTTGGGGAAGACAAGCAATACTCTCGAAGATTAAAAAAATAGACCTATAGCAACGATTTGTTCATGCTCCATTGGGTACTGATATGCATGAGAAACCCTTACAAGTGTATCGGGAAGGTAGCGATCACGTTCACAAGTTCAAATCAAACAGATAGATATAAGATATATGACAGGAAAACCTTTCTAAGAAAATCAATATTTCTTTACACCTATGCCTTTTTCATTTTCAATTTTTGAACGTTTTCTGACTCAAAAAGCAATCCTGCTAACTCCACCTTGCAGCTGTTTGTGTTACATCTTTCAAAACATAAGTTCAAAATATCAACCAATCATGGCCTTTGTTTACAGTATTCTTTTGCACATCTGAAAAATTTCGCATCTAGCGTACACTTGGGCAAACACCCACGCTATCGTGGCCTTATTAGGAAGTCGCGTACCTAAGAGTACTACGTAGCTTCATTCATAACCGCCCTGCTGTTGAGATTGGGACACCCTTCATATTCTTGTTGGAAAGAAACTCTCCATCACACCTGGGTAAATGGCGCTATTTTGGTGCTCACAAGATGGACTTCACACTGACAGACAGCTTTTTTGGCACACCCATAGTCAGGTAAAAGCTGTTACCTGATGTGCCGTCATGAAGTAATTAGTGTAAATTAAATTTTTGCCCTGTGCTACAAACTACAGATTTATACAAGTTGGAAAATTTGGGGTTCTTTCTGACCATAGATGAAGAAGATTTGAATAACTAGAGCAGCAATGCTGCTGTAGCTCACACACATAGCCACCTGTGGGTACTTGTTTTACATTATTTGTCATTGTCATGACAAGTTTTAGCATGGAGCTACTACCTTGTCAAAGTATTAGCTCCATGGTTGTAGCTAGCTTTGCAGATGGTGAGGCAGATCTCCAAACATTTCAGAATTCCAAATAAGGATAATCAGCTGTGGGGAGTGATGATGTGCATGAAAAGTGCATGGCAAGCTCATTCCAGGTGGGTTCCAGGGGCCTGCCATAGGGCTCCTGGTAAGGTTGAAGGGATGAAGGCCATGGATGCCCCCTGGGTTCTAGGCTATTAAGAGGCTCAGTCAAGAGACACTCTGAAGGGATAAGTTTCCTAAGCTCATAAAAGTTGCATGGGTGGGAGAATGGCTGGTCAAAACGGAAAGGCGAGAAATGGGTAGGATTTTCGGGAATTTTCTGCTTAAAGAAGGAGGGTTGGGAGATCTGGTGAGGGCTAACAGCGACATTGTGGGTTGTTTCTAAAAAACTTTGGTAGTCAATTAGTTTCTTAGGCTTCTCTTGGATCTTTTTTGGGTCATTCACCCACCAACTTCATTGGGATCTTTGAAAATGAGTGCTGGGCTTGAAAAGATTGGGGACACACGAATGTAGATGATATTGGAAAGAAAGTTAGCAACACAATTTCTATAGGTATTTTATTTTTTATTATTAAATTAGCCTTTGTAAATGATTATCTTAAGGCAAAAATGAGGAGTCTTTCACAACTATATTTGTCCTTTATGTTTATGTTCTCAGAATATTAATTGTAGTATGAAAGTTTACTAAGAACATAAATTATTCTATAATGAAAGATGTAGTATTTTGTGTCCTGTTTATAGAAAGTCATATCACATTTGAAATGACAAACATCTATTTTCTTTTTTTAATTAAGAATAGACACATGTACGATAAAATATTGCATGCCCCAAACTCTGGAAATGGAAAAAAGGAAAATGTAACAAGAGCCGAAAGGCACTATGGTTCCTTGTTGAGTAGTGAGGGAAGCCTTGGAAAGTGTGCCTTTGGCTTGGTCCAGATAATTTTGCTTAGACAATTTGGCTTATCTTTCACTGCAACATGCCCACAGAAGAGGTTCTTAAAATTAATCTGTGATGAGGTATTGCACTTTGTTTGGAAAGTTTTGTGACCTCCATACAGTATGACCTTCAAATTCCACAAAAGTAAACAACCCAGGGAGGTATATATTCAGGAGGGTCAAGTGTCCTTCTACTTGGACACTCAACTGTTATTTCACCTAATAAATTAAAACAAAAAGGTCAGGACCAGGCTAGTTACTGTCAATTTTCTTGAGGAATCTATGTTTACACTAATTAATGAGAACTTGCAGAAGTTCACAAGTACAGTAAATTTAAAGTTTTAAGCTGTTATGTTGGTACATAGGATCCTTTCAGTTTTTAGGAAAAAATAACTTATCTCACTTTTAGAATACTGTCTGCTAGGGTGTGGTTTAAATCATCAATAAATGATTACTACATATGAAGTTTTTGTTCAAACAAACTTGTAAGTCCATATTTCTCCTAAACAACATCTTTTTTGGGAGAAAATTGATCTTTGACATTTCCATCTTTGAGCAAAAGTTAATACATGCAAGTCAAGAGCTGATTTCAAAACACACCACATTGAACAGATCTTCTGATCTCATATCTATAGCTTTTTCACAGCTTTGAACTTTGATGAGTTTTTACTATAATATCAACAACTTCAGTAATTTATTTAGCCCTGACTCCCATGAATACTACTGAGAGTGAAAGTCAAAATGCCCTGGTTATGTAACTAAAATCTAACAACACACAATGTACTGCAAAGATATTGACAATTTAAGAATTTTTATATTAAGCCCCACCCACTCATTAATATGCAAGGTATGACCACCAAAAACATTCGGGCACATCTACTCAATATAATATATGTACCCACCAAGTTTGATAAAAACTGAGCTCTTGGTTATCGAGTTATCGAGTCACATACCTCACATTCCAATGCACACATTAAGCCCTCCACACTCATTAATATGCAAGATATTGGCACCAAAAATGATAGGGCACATCTCCTGAATATGATACACGTACACACCAAGTTTGAGACAAATTGAGTGCTCGGTTATAGAGTTATCGTGTCACATACATCACATTCTTGTTCACATACCCACATACACACACACACACACATACATACCCCAACTTACATGCATAGGTTCCTTTGTTAACACAAGGAACCAAAAACTTATAGAAACTATTAAAATATGAAATGATTGGCAATGCAGGCTGGAAGTATAATTCATACCTGCCAACTTTTCCCACAGAAAAATAGTAATGAATATATGAGTTGGTATTCGCTGGCCTGGGGGAGGGGTCTAAGGGGAGGGGTTTTTCCCCTCCCCTTTTGAGAATTTTTGCCTTTGTAAGACGGGCTAGACGCAAAATGGCGCAACATTTGGCGCTAGTTCTGAATAAAATAAACCTTGAAAAAATAGCCTACTTTCTTATTTATTTTTCTTGTTTTGTGAAATATCTTCTGGGAGTACTGCACCTTACTGATATGTGATGAACTCTGTAACATACAGTAGCCTAACGTAGGGAGCTACTGTATCACTCGGAGCCTAATGTTAGGCCTCACTGAGAAATATTCTGAGTTCCGCTTACCAGAATTGATGTTTCAAAACGTTGTACAGTTAGACAATCCCCAAAGAAAAGTAGGCTTGAATTCCATCGCATCTCCCTGATTTCACAGAACGTCCACTGGTAATAAGTATCTCAAACGGAACAATAATAACAACCAATAGAAAGAGCTATGAAGTATAATCGTTACCGAACTCCCTGGTCAAACAGAGACAGATATGCACCGCCAGCCGCAGGGTACAGAACAGTGGAAACACGTGCTGTGTGTTGTTACGTACTGTATTGAGCTGCCCTATCGCCTACAATCGGTATTGCATACTACACACGAGAGCCAACTTAAGTTGACTGCGAGGCAGTATAAGGCAGTGCAGCACTGAGTGTATTACCACAAGTCGTAATGTGCAGTGGCGTTCCTCATCGCATAGTTAGAGACAGCACTTCGGGGATCGGGAAAATGAAATATCCTAATTTGGGCCCTGTAAATTCGGAATTCGTGGTCAGGTATAAAAAATCATAATAATTCACCCAAATCGTAAAGGTTGGCAGGTATGGACGATATGAGGACAGTGATATTTATGTTGATCTCTGCTTTGAAGATAACTTGTACTGAAGTTTATATTTATGTAGTGCCATTACTGTTTGAAAATCGATTAAAGTCCTTAAAGAAGGTAACGTATTTGGGGTTGTTTGTCAAGGAGAATATGTTCAATGCAGTCTACCACTGGCAAGGACAGGCTGTCAACATGATGGCTTGGCTGGTATCCTGAGTGAGGGCTTTGCAAATTACCGTTCCAGTTGTATTTTTGTAACTTTGTTCATGTAAAGTTCAACACTGACCACTAATGGTATAATATCAATGAAGTCTGTTGGTGACATGTCCAGTTCTGTGAGCAAAGATTCATGCATTTCGAGGATTTGTCCACAGTTGGTTATGAGTGTTTCGTTGTCTCTGCAAGAGAATGTGAAGAATTATATTGTTAAAATAGCATTTTCCTTACCATAAGTGTGTCTCTTTAAATTGGAAATTGATTAAGGGATGCACTTTGGTTAAAATTTTAGTGATTCCTCTGAATACTAGAGCAGCTATGCTGCTGAATCTCAATACTTACGCAAATATGTGATCAACCATAATTTTGAAGCAGTGGAACTATGCATTTAAGTTTTGTT
The DNA here is from genome assembly GCA_037179385.1 of Holothuria scabra. Taxonomy (NCBI): domain Eukaryota; kingdom Metazoa; phylum Echinodermata; class Holothuroidea; order Aspidochirotida; family Holothuriidae; genus Holothuria; species Holothuria scabra. The sequence continues at coordinate 77,762,147 of CM074180.1, forward strand.
GTAAAGATGCAACAGAAATGAGAATACCTCATTTAAGTAATCTTGTACAGCATCAAACATGAAAATTAAATATGAGACAAACTTCCTATATCATGACATACATTTTTTTATATAGTACACGTAGGTTACAGTAGCTATTGCAGCGTGATCATTCAAATATTGATAGCAGAAATTTATGATTATAGTATCCTGATACTGTAAATTTTATACTCAAAACTGAAATGGTCCTTTTTTTGTATGACCACTTAAAACAAGTTCAAATGACACTGGCATATTAAGTGATAAATTGCTGCATGTAAAACATATTGAATCTATCAAGCAGAACCAATTATCCAGCTAGATGGAGATCAGTGTTTTAGCTTTCCTAAACTGCCTTTCACCTTTATTCAACACCACCCTCTCTAATGGTACTGTATCTCCTGTAGTCTTCTTCAAATATATTAGTAAAGAACTCAACCTTTGAAGGTTGAGAGCCAGTGTCCTGTTTAGAAACTCAATCAACTGTAAATAAACTTCTCCAGCTCATCACAATCACTGGGCAAACATTTTGATCAGACCAGACAGGATCATGTAACAGTTACCTTATGCTTGGTTTAGCAGAGGTTTTGAGGCCAGAGAAAAAACAGCCAGACTAAATACACAGAATAATGCATGGTGGGAAAAAAAGAGTATTTTGCAATGGGCTGTAATGTCCCTGTTTGCTTTGAAAAACTGTTTGGCCACTTGCTGCCAAATTACAGTTACTCTTAGCCAAATTACAGTTAACTCTTAAGTTATCAACTTATCAGAACTTATCAGAATATGAAGTTCAAATTCTGACTACCACATACTTATACCATTGCACAGAGCTTCAGGATTTTATGATTAAAATGTAAAACCTCCCTAACATCGCCATGCTGAAAAGAATATTTAGCTACAGCTAGCAAATGGCTAGTGTGACAATATCTCAATATGTGTTATGTATTGAGATAACAATTGTTTCGTGAGTCGAAATTGCTTATAGGAGCAAATCTGACTCATTGCTGTAACAAATGCAGGTGAACAAATTTTGTGGAGTGCCTTCTCCAGGGTTAAAAGAAGGGTCTAAGCTCACATCAAGTTTTGATATGTTAGAGGGGTACTTATCCTAAGCATTTTGGTGACATTTGCATTAACATTGGATGTGTAGTTCTCAAGATATGAGCAGGTAAAGGTAAACCATGTGACCTGATTTGGTGGTATCTCGAGAAATATATGTCTGATTTGAGTGGGATTTTCACCAAACTGTGTAGATTTGATTCCTCTTTCACATTTAAAAATTAAATTTTTGCTTAAACTACTCTTTCAACAGATGATGTTGATGTCTATTTGAAAATGTCAACTTTTTGGCATTGTGCTAGCTGTTCCGTAATGGGTTAAAAATACAAAGTAATACCCTGGCCATGCCAGTTACCTCTCTGCACGCATTACTGCAGGCAAAAAGAACTAAACTTGAACGCTGTCAAGTTTTTTGTCTTTCAGTGATCAAGAATATTTATGCTTTTGGTCTAGGAAACACTTTTATGGACTTTCAACTCATAATTGAGAAATCTGACTAAATGTGCTCCTTAAGGTGTACCTCAAGTCATATACACTAAAGAACATGAAAAATGAATCCTAACAGTCCTACTCCCCATCTTCATAGGACATTCCTGAGCTGAGATATAAAATGTTGAAGTTAATTCACTCAAAAAGGCATATTGTGCAATAATTTGTGATGTCATTGTTTTGTTGGAAGTTACTGCACCTTGTAACAAGGTGTGATAGTGCTCTTACTCTAATGGTGTGATGTAATTAATTAATCCCTCTCTGTTAAACATGCTGTGCAAGCAATCAGGAAGTGCTCAATGTCATAAAAGCATTTTCAATTTTAAAGGGAAACAAGGCAGATAATGTGAGTTGTACAAATCAAAAGTCAAATTGTTGCACAATGGACCAATTTGTTTTATGTGAATAGACTTTAATATTTTATATCTCAGCTCAGGAATGACCTTTGAAGATGGGGAGTTGGAATGTTAGAATTCATTTTTCATCCTCTTTAATATGTTTTCAAATTTTTTGACTTTACTGAGTCATACAAAACGTTGTAGTACTTACTCTTCATAATCGACACCAGTGATCTGAAATTCGCCCGTCTTCTTTGATGTTGTTATCTGCAATGTAATGATACATAATAACTTATTCCTAACCCTTTAAAGAACCATACGGCAAAAAGGCCGGTAAAAAACATGGTCATTTCAAAGAATCATAACACAAAAAGTATACATCCTACAAACATACTTTAGTGTGAAATGAAAAAGAAAGAGTAGTTCTTTCTAACCAGAAAGCCGAAGGGCTTAGTGATTCCTTTTCGATCTTGGAAATACTTTACTTTTTGACCTCTGGTGACCCCAAATGGACAATAATTGACTTGACATGACTTTTGGTTTTTATCAAAAACAATAAGGTTCTTATGGTTTTAACAAGCTATTTAAGACGTTTCTGCAGTTTGACCTCTGGTGACCTCCAATGACCTTTGACCTGCACCAAAAACAGGCTCATCAGCTGATAGTTTCCTAAGCCCCTAACTGCATTCTAAAATTATTTCAGTGGATATACTGTTATTATTGTTAAGAACTTTGCTCTGCCTTCTTCATGGTGGAATCATCCATTATTGTTATGGGTAAGCCCAAACTACACAAAAAGCTAAAAAGGTTATTTGTTTGTGCTCGCTTCTTTTTTACAGCCCTGTCATAGGTATTACTGATAACTTATGACATAGCTGTGGAAAAAAAAAAAAAGCAGTGACAAGTAACAAGTAACAAGTTTGTTTCAATTTGGTCTTACCCATGACAATAATGAATCTTTCCAGAATGGAGAAGGCAGAGCAAAGTTTTTAACAACAATAACAGTATAACCACTGAAATAATTTTATGAATGCAGTTAGGGGCTTATACCTTTTTTCTCCCTGGCAACAGTCTCCAGGCTTCTACTCTACCATTGTGCTCCTTCTGAATATTCTTAACAGTTCAATGACCACAAGCAGTTGACCGAGCAAGTTGCTGAGGCAGTCATAGGTGGAGGCTGCAAGCAAGGAACAATAGTTTCCATAGCAACCAGCTGTGAGTGACAGAATTTCATCGTCACCATGTTGGGTGGCACTGAGTAGGTACGCGGGTCTCTAATTATTTACCTGTCTCTCGCTATTACTTCGAGCAACATCATCTGGTCTGAATATAATTTTTTTGGGAACATAGTGATTATTCTTGTGTTTGTAAGCAGTCTCAAACCTGAATGAAATTTTTAAAGGGGAGGAAAAAAACATAATATCATCAGTATTATTTTTATTATAATTATTGTAATAATTATTTACCATTAGGGAAGACAGTGTCGTTGTCCTTAACTGGTGTTGTTCGTTGTAATTGTCAACTTCCATGTTTTTGAGAAGTACTGTGGACCCGTTGTCATCATCTTTAATTGAATTGGCATAGTTATTCCACAACTTGCAACATATCTTCTTGGTTGTTGAAGGAACCTCAATGATGACATCCCTTGTTTTCCAATTTTGTCCTTCTTTGATAGGATACACCTGAAAACAATGTATGAATTAATGAGATGGCTTTTGTATTTAAAATTCATGCAATAAAATAATATCTCATATAATATTATGTATACTTGTAAGAACTCAATACTGGCTTATTGTGGGAGCTCTGAGTCTAAAACAAAAGATCAGAATTACTGGAGATTAATCGCAACAATTTGTAGACGCTTTTGCTAGGGAATTTTTAAAAAAATTGTCTAAAGGTCCATATTGCAGGAAATATTTTAGCATTGAAATTTTGCATAGCATTCAAATGTTGCGTAGCAGTTGAGAAGATTTTTGAGGTCTTTCACACATTGTTTGTGAAAATGCAAGGGTTATGCACACAAAAAATTGCTTAACAATTTTTCATTTGTGAAGCAACTTAGTGGCCTGTTTGTGTAGCAAATTGCGATGGGATACTGGATAAATTATTTCCTGCATTGAGCAAGAAATGATGTTCTACCTAATCCATACTAAGCACTTCATGTGCCTTATTCCATCTAGTTAATCACAGTATGCTTTGGTACCGATGCAGTTACACAGTATAGTCTCCCACCAGTTGCACTTTTACTTAATGAACATTGTTATTTCAATGGAGATCTTTTTACTGTGCTTCAGTGATCATATTTAAGTATCTTTACTGAGACAAAGCAAATGCTTTTATTTACACAAAAATCTGTACTAAATACCAGAAAACTGTACTATTGACATCTCTGCAAAGGTGAATCTTCAGGTTGTTGATTTAAATCTTTCTGTTTCCTATGTTTTTGCTGGGTTGATGACCTTTGACTTCTGCCAAAAACAATATTGACCATCTCCTGTCCATAATGCATGCACACCCAAATATGCACACTTCAAATATCTCATTAAACAAATTTTACTTTGAACCACAGTGACCTCAAATGCCTAACCTCCATTTCGTGAATTCCCAACGCAACCAGGATCAAATGAAACTGCTCCTCAGTTATTACACCAATTTTTATAATTATTTTATGCTGATGCCTGAACAAGAAATTTGAGAAATAGGAGATACTACTTGGGTGTGACCTTCATTCCATTTTGGAGATCACAACATAGGGACAAAAGTATATTGGTGATATATTTAGGGCTGTCCACCCTTATGGCAACTGTGGTTGAGATGAAATGTCTATTTACCGGCTACATCTAGGGTAAACTTGGGGTGTTCTCAAGCGTCAGGTGTTCTCGGACAGTGGTATAAAAATCTAGTCACCGACTAACACAGTTTGATCCATTTTACATAGACAGTAGGTTCATTGATAAATGCATGAAGTCCACACAGTTGTATCTGTAGTTCATGATGCCTTCTCATTGTCAAGAAAATGGAACAAAATTGCAGCAATAAATTTGTGTTCAGAAATTCCTCGACAAATTTCCAAGTGTGAAACACATTGGAAATTTTCATGCAGGGTTGTAATTTTTGAAGACAAATTCATGTTCAGAAACATAAAAGACTTTTTTTTTGCCACATGTTTCGTTAGTCCCTTAGAGAACTTTTGCTGGCAAAAAAGCAGGACTGATTCAACTGGATACCTGTCGGTTAGGCTTACTGGTAGCTGGTTGGTTTTGAGCCCTAAATGCCAGTTTGCCCCCTTAAGTTGACCAGTTTGCCCCCTTAAGTTGACCAGTTTGCCCCTAGAGATATGTCAAAATTACAAATTATTTTCAGTAAATGGTGCAAAAGACGAAAATTGTGCAAACCAAATTGCTAAAATTGCAGATTATGCTTGAGAGTTATTCTAGAGAGAGGGAATACACATCAAATCTGAAATAGTCTATGATTTGTTGTTGGACTTGTAGATTTTAAGTGCAATTTTATCTGAGAGTTTTTTTAGTTTTTGTCACAACTTCATCAAATACATTCAAAATTCAAAATTGCTCTGATGTAGGCTAGGCCTACACTTCATCATGGCAAGTCTTAAGTATTTGGGGGCGTAAATATCTTGGACAAAATCCCTCTTTTCTAACCTGATTGCTGGATAAAATACTTCCCGAACACTGAATGACTGCAACTTACCCCGCTAAGCTAAAACTTAGTTAGGGTAACATTCGTTAGGCTATGCCTTACGTTAATGTAAAATTCCTCAAAAAATTTTCAAATCATACCAGTAACTTTTTTCCAAACTGATTGCTCGATAACAAAAATTTCCAATCCCTGTATCATTTAGCCTAAATGGTAGTTCCATGCCTAGGCTAGGCTAAGTAACATTAGCCTAGCCTAGGCCTAGGCTAAATGTCACAGTCCAACACTAGCTGCTTAACACTGGGCTAGCCTCTAGAGGCATGCGATGAGTTCGGTAGATTACGTAAACATGCCTTACGTTTATGTAAAATTCCTCAAAAAACTTTCAAATCATACCACTGAAACTTTTTATTATGGCAAAAATAAGATCTATTGTACATTAGGCTAATGTTAGTTAGGCTTACAATCTTTAGGCTATGCTTACGTTAGTGTAGAGTTCCTAAAAAAAATTCAAATAATACCAATAACCTTTATCATGGCAAGTCCTAAGTTAATTCTAACGTTTATGCCTAGGGGCCTAAGTAACGTTAGTCTAGCCTAGGCGTAGGCTAGGCTAAATGCCACAGTCCAAGGGCCCATTCCACAAAGAGTTACGCACAATCTTAAGTTTGATTCCCCATACTTAAGTCAACGGTAAATCATACTTAAGATTGTGCGTAACTCTTTGTGGAACAGACCCCAACACTCCGGCTGCTTAACGTTAGGCTAGCCTGGCCTACCTAGCCTAGGCACGCGATGAGTTCGGTAGATTGCATAAACATGCCTTTTGTTAATGAAAAAATTCCTCAAAAAATTTCAAATCATACAATACCTTTTTCCAAACTGATTGCTGGATAAAAATATCCAATTCCCGTATCATTTAGCCTAAAGGTAGTTCCATGCCTAAGTAACGTTAGCCTAGCCTAGGCTAGGCCTAGGCTAAATGCTACAGTCCAACACTTCGGCTGCTTAACATTAGGGTAGCCTAGGAATGCGATGAGTTCGGTAGAGTGCATAAATACAAATCAAAATATCTTACCGGGTTTATTTCTTGATAAAGATGGAATATCCTGCACTGGTCAATTAAGGCAAATTTAGATGAAGCCAAATATCAGAAGATAAAACTGTAACTGGATAAAATGAGATCGAAAGTCTGGTACTAACAGATCGCAGAGCTGCTTTGCTAGAGAAGTACGGAGGAAAGAGACGGCCGGAGCTAGAGCTATGACATCATAGTATGAGCAAGTGACGCAGTCCTGCACGCTGTCCAGAGAACCAGTTACGAATTGAGACCTAAGTCATGTGATACAAACGGCCAATCGAAGTTATGTTAACGCTACACACAATTCACAAAATCGACCATGCGTGACGAAGTGAAAAGTTGACGCCATCAAGCCCATTCTATAACCTCACACACTGTAAAGTGTGTGAGCTAAAAATGAACAAAAACTGGATTAAATCTGATCTGAATTTGTTTAAGCATGACCATAGCTTTCGTATCAACTGAAAAAGCAACTAATATATTTACTGTCGACTACAACACCCTCAACATACACCACACAGAGCCGACACTTCATCCTCAAACTACAACATTTAAAAAATTTAATTTGAAACACACTTGAAATACTTTTAGTGTGGACTGCACTAGAGATACCACTCTATTACACTCTCAAATCACCTGAAAGACAATTTCACTCTTAACAAGTTTAAAACGGTGACACTTGAACTATTAACAACAAATGACATTAGTTGCCATTCAGGAGCTGAGGTGCAGATTATCCAGCGCTCCACTACTGGAAAAAGGACTGTGGGCCCCAATATACTAAACCAGAAGTAAGACGATTCAAAACAAATCCAAAGCAGCTATGACATATATAACCGTCATGAGTCTGTTGTTTTGCAAACTCGACACGAATCGGTTGCATGTGTAGCCCCAGCTTAAAGTTACTTGCCTGGCACAAAACACAATGAGGAGATGATTTAAATAAGTAAATTTCTGTTTTATATCAGTGTTCTTGGATATGAACCTATCAAAAATAAATGAATCTACGAAAAAAGCCTTAACAAGAAGAGGATACTCAGGGTCTTTGTTAAAGGCAGTAAGGAAGCAGTCCATGGCACATATAAGGAGAAGTGGTCAAGAATCATGATAACAAGAATGGAAAACAGCAGAATTTCACCAGATGATTTGACACACATATTAATTAACATGATGAGGCAAAAACGATGAACAAAGTGGTTAATTGATTTATCCAGCACCCTTTATTGGTAGGGGTTTCCCTAGTGCTATTAGTTTTGGCCAGAAAGTTATTGCAGACAACAACAAAAACAAATTTGGTCAATAGGGGGTAGTAAAGAACAAAATACATTGTAAGTCCCATCTCACATCTCCCTCCCTCCCTCCACCTTGTGGCTCTCCCTGTTCCTCCTAACCCCTCTCCCTCACTAAACCCGCCTCTCCTTCCTCCTCTCCTCATGGACATCCTCCCCATCTAACTATGAGCCAAGATGTTTTTCTCACCTTCTATAAAGCAATGTAGACAAAGACTCCATCCAGTTGGTCTTCTCTTCTGAACTCTTTGCAAAGAAAACTATAGACTGGGGCTGTGGCACCCTCAACGTAATCTCAAAAGCATGATGAAGATCTGAAGGGCAAATATAAAAGCAAGAATTTAAAATGGGAACTAGGGCTGCCAACTTAAAATAGTTAAATGAAGGATCTGCTGTTTAAATGTTGCTTAATTACTAGATTTTAGGGCATCTGACCACTACTACACTGCAGACACACACTACAGTTTTTAGCATATCTGACCACTACTACATTGCAGATACACGCTGCAGATTTTAGCATATCTGATTACTACTACATTGCAGACCCATACTGCACTTTTTAGTATATATGACCACTACTACATTGCTCACTCACAAGGCAGTTTCTAGCATATCTGACCACTACTACATTGCAGATACACGCTGCAGATTTTAGCATATCTGATTACTACTACATTGCAGACCCATACTGCACCTTTTAGTATATATGACCACTACTACATTGCTCACTCACAAGGCAGTTTCTAGCATATCTGACCACTACTACATTAAACACTCACAAAGCAGTTTTTATGTGACTGAACAACTACCCTGCAGACACACACATTAATTTAATTTATACACAAATCCAGACAGCAAGTGATGGTCTGATTTCAGTCAGCCATAACTGGGGTCCGTCACCTTTAAATCTTTTGATTTCCTTGCTTACCTCTATCATGGATGGTTGTACACTAATTTTATCTTAAATTTTCCAAGTTCACTAAATATGAGGGTTTGAAATTCATGTAGACAATAAATAAAGACGATTGTAGGTTGATGGACCCCCACTAATGGCGGCATACAGTTCCTAAAAACAAGCACTAATCGGATTCGTCTTTAGAAGATTCTGTGCAGCTAGTGAAGTCGGCCATTCATGGGGTCCATCAGCCTTAAAGGGAAATATTGCATTTGTTTCACAGAAAACGCTCATTTTTTAAAAGCCTATATTTCATGGACACCGAATGATAGATTATTCTGAATAAGGCTGTACCGTAGCCTACATTCCAAGCAATAAGTTTCCCCAAAAATAGAAATTCAGCTATGTGTTGCTCAAGAATTATTTGTTCACCCAAACTTTCAGCATTTCAAATGATGCAACTTTTGTAACTCATCTATCACATAACTTTTTGAGGAGATGAAGGGATGGCTGGGTTTAATTGGTGAGAATGAATATTGCTATAATGATCAATTGTATTTTCTTTGTATGCCATGCTGGTGCATTTTAAACACAATATTTCCCTTTAAATCATCCGAACTTCAATGTTTGCATTAAATGCTGGACCTTCACATTCAGTGAATATTGAGAGAATCAAGAGGTACTTTAATATGAAACCATCCATGATACAGGTAAGCATAGAATTTAAAAGATTAAAGCTGATGGGCCCAAGTTATGTTCCACTACATTAGACTGTCTGTTGACTTTACAGATTGGTATATGTGTTGTATACATGTGCTAACCTTCTATATTTTCTTTATCAGCCAGTGATATTCTTCTCAAGTAGTACTTTTCTTTCAACCTGTACTCTGGTGAGGATCCTGTCACAGACCTCCTTGTGTTCAATTTACAACAAACCAGCATCCCATCAAATAGGAAAATATGCCTCTCTGTTGTAGCCTGGTAAAACAAAAACAAAAAAATGTTTTATCACAACGAAAGGCATACTCCTCCTACAATTGTATACATGCCGGCATTGCCATCTCCGAAAACACAACATGCAGCTGAGCATGATTGGCTGTGTAAAATGAGCACAAACTTGCTAACCTCAATGAGCTCAATGGTCAAAGGCAAACCAGTCCTCTTTCCCTCTCTGAATGTTGACTATCAATAAATGTGGAAATCACTTTACTGTATTCCAAGATTATATTAATATTACTTTTGACAAGCTATTAATTTGCAATTTGCTGGTCATTTTGCTTTTTGATACTTAAAAAATCTGATTTAGATGTATTTAAAAGCTCAGGGAAACAGTTCAGCTTAAAACAGAATGGTTGGCAAGTGTGCAATTGTCTTTTTCAGGATCTCCATGGGAATTTTATAACAATGAAAATACAAGCTATACGTGTATACTCAAGTATGTGCACACGTTTGTTAACACTGATACTACACACAAGACTTCACTGGGACCTTTCAAAATGGTTTGTTATTTTTTTCTAAATATATGAACCAGATCAAGGTTCTTTTAATTGCTACAGTTAACACCATAACTTAAGACCATGATAAAAAGTCTCCACTTTTAACTTCTTTGAATTTCACAGACAATTAAATCTGCACATTTATCTTCTGGTATCACATCCTTAAATTGATTTCATAATTGCAAAACTAATTCCCTACTTGATCTTATATCCATCAATAGCAACAAGAACAAAGAAACTTTTTCCTGTAACACTTTCACTAATTTATTTACAAGAATACTTTCATTTCTTTGTGCAAAATGAAGAATAAAAACATAGGCTGATTTATCACATTAACCAAGAATTTCAGACAAGATGACTGATCAGGTTACACTAAACTAAGGTTTTACATGAAAGGATGGTTTCAAAATTATATGCTTTCAGATTTCAACTTACATGCACAATGCATTGATTATAAAATGTTTGAATTTAAAACAAAGTCAGATTTGCTTAAGCACTTCTTTCCTTTCTCTCGGTGAATTTGACAAAGTAAAGTTGTTTGGGAAACATATTTTAAGACTGAACAAAACAAAAGGAAATGAATAAACCACATGTGGAATGGTGACCAAAATGTGTTATGGTGATGATTGCCCAAAGAGTTAGCCTGCTGTAAGCAGGCTATTGTGTTTGTGTTTCAACTACTACATTCAAATATCAAAAATCTTACTTTCGCTACTATAAATAATACTACAAGTCTTTCAACGACTTCACTGTTGAACAGTCAACGTTTCCAACTAAGTTACATGACATACCTACGGTATACAATAGCCTGCCAACTTTCTAGCGAATCCCATTTACGACCACCAAATATGACGTCACGACAAAAATTAAAATACTAAATTATATCTGGCGTATAGGTAACATTTATGCACCGAACGTATGGCCTGGTACCCATTTTCCACCTACAAAAGCTAATTAGGTTGTTCACCATTCATTTTATCAGTTGTATCTACCAAAATAGACTATTCATACTTGTTTCATGCACCACGTGACCATCTCATGTTTACTAATTCGTTCCTCAAAATGCGGGATTCCTGTAAATGGAAACTGGACAAAGGTTTGCAGACTCTGTATATTATATTGTTTAGAGAGGTGTATTATAATTTTGAGAGAGCGCCATCTTTCGGCTACTACAGAGTCTGCTCCGCAGGCTACCAAAGAGTTGGTTAGTAATGGTCTACAGTATACAAGTATAATTAAATGCAATCAAGTGAAGGGCCAGTTTGAGCATTCTTAAACTCCAGTCCCAGAAATAACTCTCTTATTCTGTTACTTATTCCCCGGAATGAAGAATATATACTTTCTCTATTCTTAGGATTAAGGTGGAGTGGTTGAATGAAAATATTTCTCAATGATTGATTTGAATACTACCTGTCACAGAAAAGATTTCTCTTACACTATAGACTTCTCCTTATGTGTTAGCCCTTTGCCAACTTAAATTTTCGATACCAAGAAAATATCGGGAAAGGGGGATAGGAGGAGGAGACTATAGAGATGCTACCCCTCGGGTGGTGTCAGCAAATAGTCACAACTGTGATTACTAACAACCACTATCTTCCAAGAAATAACTTACACTTTACCAGAGAGTAACTTTAGGAAGCATTTCCTTCTTTACTTCCAGCATTTATCAGATATACTCTGCATGTTCAAATCACCACACCGCTTCACGTTACCCCTCCTAGCAGAAGAAAATGATGGATTTTACAAACCCTCCTTACCTTTTTGGTTGTATATATTTTGCCGAGGTTTCCCTCCATGATAAATTCATTGCATACTTGACTAATGTCCTTCCCTTCCCAGCCTTCAATATTATTCTGTATTTCATTCATCTTTCCAATACAAGACTGGCGTGACCTTCTATTAAACCTAAGGGAAGTGTCGCTGTCAAAGCAAAAAACAACAGGTGACTAATTAAGTATGCTGTAATCAAGATTTGTTAGTTTGATGATATGGAATGACATACCTACACAAGTTATCATCAATTGGATAAAAAGAGTCCAAATATGGTTTCAATTTCAAATACAGTTAAAAAATGAGTTGAAGTCCTTCCTTCCAGTCACTTCTTATGACAGACGGGAAATACCACAGACATATTCTACAAACCACCGAGGGGGGGGGGGGGTTGCACTTAAGAACTAGGAAGGATGTTTTAGAAGACCATGGTTTGTGAACTAATGAAGGGAGGGTGCATGTGTCATATCACTTACATGATTGTGGTTATGGGAGGCATCGTAAGGAACCATGTTTGCTCCTTCATCTGTGTCAATCACAAGATTACATGTCAGACAGATCTTTAAAGTTAAATTAGGCATAGATAGTGTTCCACTGGAGGACTGCAGCTAAATTTAAAGCATTTGCTTACAAAAAAATAAATGCTAACAGTCCTTGTTCTTCTCCAATATTGCATTTTGCTCAGTGCCACAAATTCACTGGTCCACAACTGTTAAATCAAATACTATGGTTGCAGCCCCATACCCTCTTCCCTAAATGCCCCCCCCCCTTCTTGATTCCCACTGAAACACAAACACGTACTCTTAGAACAGCTTGATACACATCCAATAGCCAACGACATAGAATAACATCAGTCAACTCACCCAGGTCTCCTCTTTGGTAGTACGCCATTACACACTCTTTCTAAATCTGCTTCCACAGTCTTCAATGCTGTTGAAGCCTAAGCAGAAAAAAAAAGAATCATATCACTTGCTGTTAGAAATGAGCAAACCAAAAAAGAACCAGAATGCAAAAATGCATTGAGGTTTAAATGATGCATACAGAACATGTTCTTTTCAAAAAATGCTGCATTTATTGTAACACATGGTGACCCAAAGTGACTTTTGACTCCACCAGTAAGTAACTGGTTTTTCTTTTAACCAAAACACTTCTACATTCAAAAAGCCAAATTTCATGCTGTGCCATAAGACATATTCTATCCTATTAACAAAGTTTTCATAGTTTGATCTCTGGTGACCCCAATTGCCCTTCAACCTCCACCAAGGACGACAGAAGCCATCTTCCAACCATCACAACATCCAACTTTGAACTCTCTCATTTTCCCACCTTGAAATACAAAGTAGGAAAGGTTTTCAAGGTTTGACCTTGGATAACCCCAGGTGAACTTTGACCTTTACCAAAATTAATAGGGTCCACCCTCCCGCCATAATTCATTAACAAACCAAGTTCGAAAAAATCCAAGCTTTCTACCATTAGATATCATGCAAACAAGGTTTTCAGGGTTTGAGCCTCCTGTGACCCTGGATGACCTTTGTTCTCTAACAAAATCAATAGGGTTCTCCCTCAGATTATGATGCATCAACATACCAAGTTAGAGATTAATCCAAGTTTCCTACCTTGAGATATCACGCAAACAAGGTTTTCTGAGTTTGACCCCTGCAACCCCAGATGACCTTTGACCCCTACCAAAATCAGTAGGATTTTTCAATACATCAAAACGCATCAACATATCAAGTTTGAAATCAATCTAAACTTCCTTGCTTGAGATATCATGTAAACAAGGTTTTCAGGGTTTGGCCCCCTGTGACCCCAAATGATCTTTGACCTCTACCAAAATCAATAGGGTCCTTCCTTACATTATGATGCATCAACATCTCAAGGTTGAAATCAATCCAAGCTTCCTTCCTTGACATAACGGGTAAACAAGGTTTTCTGGGTTCGGCCCCCCTTTAACCCGAAATGACCTTTGACCTGTACCAAAATCTATAGGATTCTTCCTTACATCATAATGCATAAACATACCACGTTTGATGTTAATCCAAGTTTCCTAACTTGAGATATCCTGTAAACAAGGTTTTCCAAGATTGACCCCCTGTGACCCCAGATGACCTTTGACCCCTACCAAAATCAGTAGGATTTTTACATACATCATAATGCATCAACATATCAAGTTTTGAAAATAATCCAAGTTTCCTACCTTGAGATATGTAAACAAGGTTTTGGGGGATTGACCCCCTGTGACCCCAAATAACCTTTGACCTCTACCCAAAATCAATAGGGTTCTTCTTCCCATCATATTATTCAACATATCAAGATTCAAATCAATCCAAGCTTCCTACCTTCAGATATCATGTAAACAAGATTTTCGGGTTTGACCCCAAATGACCCTTGACCTCTACCAAAATCTAAAGGGTTCTTGCTTACATCATAACGTATCAACATATCGAGTTTGAATTTAATCCAAGTTTCCTAACTTGAGATATCATGTAAAAAACGTTTTTGGGGTTTGACCCCCTGTGACCCCAAATGAACTTTGACCTCTACCAAAATTACTAGGGTTCATCTACCCATCATACTGCATCAACATATTAAGTTTGAAATCAATCCAATCTTCCTACCTTAAGATATTGTGCAAACAAGGTTTTCCAGGTTGGACCCCCTGTGACCCCAAATGACCTTTGAACTTGACCAAAACCCATACCATTCTTCCTCTTGATATGGGGCATCTTTGTATGAAGTTTGAAAACTTCCAGACATTTCTACCTTCAGATACTGTGTTAATGAGTGAAATGTTAAGTGTTTCAAGTCCTTTGAACATTTCTACATTGAGATACTCTGTTAATTAGTTAAATGTAAAGTGTTTCGGCCCTTTGACACCTGTGACACCAAATAACCTTTAAACTCGTTGAAAACTGATATTGTTCTTTTTCTTGATATGGGACATCTACGTACCAAGTTTGAATATTTTCAAACATTCATACCTTCAGATACTGTGTTAATGAGTTAAATGTAAAGTGTTTCAAGTCCTTTGGCATTTCTACATTGAGATACTGTGTTATTGAGTTAAATGTAAAGTATTTCGAGTCCTTTGACACCTGTGACCCCAAATAACCTTTAAACTCAATGAAAACTTATGCTGTTCTTTTTCTTGATATGGGACATCTACGTACAAAGTTTGAATATTTTCAAACATTCATACCTTCAGATACTGTGTTAATGAGTTAAATGTAAAGTGTTTCAAGTCCCATGACATTTCTACATTGAGATACTGTATTAATGAGTTAAATGTTAAGTATTTCGAGTCCTTTGACACCTGTGACCCCAAATAACCTTTTAACTCAATGAAAACTTATGCTGTTCTTTTTCTTGATATGGGACATCTATGTACCAAATTTGAATACTTTCAAACATTCCTACCGTGCTATATCGTATTGTAAATTGTTTCAAGTCCTTTGACCCCTGTGACCCCAGATGACCTTTGAACTCCACAAAAAACGATAGGGTTCTTCCTCTTCACGTGGGGCATCTAAGTACCAAGTCTGAAAACTGTCAGATATTCCTATCTTGAGATATCGTGTTAACGAGTTAGTTGTGTTAAATGTAAAGTGTTTCAAGTTTTTGACCCCTGTGACCTCAAATGACCTTCAAACTCAACCAAAATCTATAGGGTTATTCCTCTTAATATGGGGCATCTATGTGCTAAGTTTGAAAACTCAGCGACATTCCTATCTTGAGATATCGTGTAAACAAGCAAAGTGCCACAAACACACACACACACACACCCACACACACACATACATACATACATACATACACACGCACGCCATCATGATTGCATTGGTTTCTCTTATCATCGAAACCAAAAACCAGACAAGTTCTATTTACATCCTCATTTGTCCAGCACACCAAAAAAAAAAAAAATATTTCTTTGAAGATGTATCCAAATGCAATAAAACCCTGTCTAAAGGAAAAGCATCCGCATTTATTCAACCAATTGACCTTTAGTGACCCAAATGGAAATGTATATCATCACAATTTACATCTATGATGACCATTCATCCAGAAAACATTCTGACAAGAAATTAGTTGGTTAGTTAGATGGAGTTTTATGGGCCAGTTTCCAACCAATTGGATCAAGTTGAGCAGGCCACGGCCTGTTTTCCAGTTGTGGCCCACTGGCTTGTTTTCCCTACTCCATTGCTTATGCAGAGCACCTAGCACAATGGCAGTAGGTTCTGTTTTTAAAGTCTTCAGTATGACCCGGCCAGGACTCGCACTCCCAATCTCCCGCCTGCAAGTCAGATGCTCTAACCACTTGACCATGTAGTCTGACAAGAAACCTTGTACAAAATCTTCACAGTAAATTCATGTACATAAAGGGTATAATGATAAGCACAGATTGTGCTGATACTTTCATTTACAAAACTGTCTTTGTTTTCAATACTTCCAAATACCTGTCTTATATTTTCTTGTTCCTCTTCATTTGGTGCTGCTTTCAAAAGGGCCTGAAACAAACCAAAAAAACATGAAAATCATTAACATAAATAAAATAGTGGAAAGAGAAAATTTTTACTCCTGTGTAAACAAGAAAAGCTTGAAGCTATACATCACTGGACTGAACAGCTCATCAGTTAGTTAGACGGGAGTTTTATGGCCCAGTTTCCAACCAACTGGTTCGAGTGGAGCAGGCCATGGCCTTTTTTCCAGTTGTGGCTCACTGGCTTGTTTTCCAGTTCATCAGAGGCCATGATCCCATGACTGAAATATATTGTGACCATCAAACTACAACCGACTTTCAGATGCAACACAATATTACTTGAGAAAATGGAATGGTTCTTTAATATTTTTATTGCAAAATAAGAAATCATGTCTGGATGTACAAAATATCACCAAATGTCACAAACTTAAAAAGTATGTTCAAGGCTGGGAAAAAAGTATACCTCCCAGGAAGGGAGTACAACCACAAAGCCAAAAGGCTTAGTGATTCCTTGCCGCTGAAATGTAAGGCCTTTTTTCACATTGACATTGCTTTGCAATGTTTTTCAACAGGGCTCCATAATGTGCCCACAAAGTACACATGCAAGGCATCCAATCTTCCTACATTGAGATCCCCCTTGCCCGTTGTGATCCCAAATGACATTTGACCTCCACCAAAAACTTCTGGGACCATTTATTCACTATGTGCCACCTACATGACAAGTAACAGGACCCTACAAGTGACCTTTCTTGAAAGACTGTGCAGGAAAGCTTGTCAGGCTTTGAACATGCTGATTCCAAATGAACTTTGACCTTTGGGAAAATCAATAGGGATCATCACACACACTAAATATGAGCACAGTCACATGTACTGTTCTTGAAATATCATGTTTACGAAGTTTTGACCTTTTGACCTCTCATGACCTCAAATGACCTTTGACCTCCACCAAAAACAATATGGATCACCTACTCAATATGGCCAACCCACACTCGCCCAAATATGAGCACAGACACATGTACCATTCTTGAGATATCGTGTTAACGAAGTTGTGACCTTTTGACCTCTCGTGACCCCAAATGACCTTTGACCTCCACCAAAAACAATAGGGATCATCTACTCAATATGGCCAATGCACACACAGAATATGACATTAATCACACTTGCTCTTCTTGAGATACCGTGTTTACAAGCAATTTCTAAGGAATTTACCTATTGACCTCTTGTGACCCCAAATGACCTTTGACCTCCACAAAAATCGGTAGGGATGATCTACTAAATATGTCCAACCCACACACCAAATATGAGCATAGTCACATGTACCATTCTCGAGATATCGTGTTTACAAGGTTTTCACCTTTTGACCTCTCATGACCCCAAATGACCTTTGATCTCCACCAAAAACAATAGGGATCATCTACTCAATATGGCCAATGCACACACTAAATATGAGATAAGTCACACTTACTCTTCTTGAGATACCATGTATACAAGCAATTTCTAAGGAATTTACCTATTGACCTCTCGTGACCCCAAACGACCTTTGACCTTCACAAAAATCGATAGGGAACATCTACTCAATATGACCAACCCACACACCAAACATGAGCATAGTCACATGTACCATTCTCGAGATATAGTGTTTACAAGGTTTTCACCTTTTGACCTCTCATGACCCCAAATGACCTTTGATCTCCACAAAAAACAATAGGGATCATCTACTCAATATGACCAACCCACACACCAAATATATATTAGTCACACTTACCCTTCTTGAGATATCATGTTTACAAGCTAAAGCGTCACATACACACACACACACACACACACGCACACACACGCATACAGGGCATACCCGTATTCAATGCCTAACGGGGTACACAGAATTGTTCCCCGTAAGAAAATGGTTGGAATTGCCCTTTAGCCATTTATGTCACGCAGCACGTGAATGCCGCGAGCGAGGGTGGGCTCTAGCATATCACGTGACAGAGCTAATTGTAGTCTCCGAATTTTCGGGTAGCTATGCCAGTTACGAGCTCCGCGTGAGCGAGGAAAGACCTGCGAGGCCTCAGCTCTTGTGAGCGGCCTGTACCCAGCAAGGTATCATTTACAAGACACACACACACATACACACGACATCACCATCGCATAGATTCCTTGCCTTCCTTCGGCAAGGAATCAATAATCCAAAATCTATTCTATAGTTTCTGTGGAAAATGAAAAACTTTCCGTAAAATATCCTTCAAAATGCCCAAGATTCTCAGGAGTAAGTTAGTTAGTCAGTTTGAGTTTTACTGCCAAGTTTCCAACCAATTGGTTCAAGTCGAGCCAGCCAGGCCTTTTTCCAGTTGTGACTCCAGGCAAATTTCTTAGAAAGGAACCCCCAGTTTATCAACTTTTTCTACAAATTACTATGCTAATATCCTAAGTCCTATTCTTCCCCTAACTTTTTCACAAAGCCTTTCCCAAATAGGACACGTCTTCTCCATTCCCCAAGATAGCTGACTTAGAGAAAACAAATTACTTGCTTCAAAAACTACTAAAGAACTTGCACCTTCCAAAGGGGACAGAGTATGGGCAGACAAACCTTGCTTGAGCCGTACTGATTCACCATGAAGGTTTAGCTTATTAAAATAATCATCACTTTTGTGGAAAACTACAGCAATTTTCCCTCAATTAATACTTCAGAGAACAACCATACTTAGAGTTATGAAATTATGACTTGCCATTTTTTTTGGATGACTACATAAAGCATTGCAAAATTAACTAACAAGAGTATACTATTACCACTAATATGTGAAAGGTGAAATGATGTTGTGAAACATTTGAATGTAGGAGACACTTCAATCAACCGAATTACAAAATTATTAATAATTTGCTCAACACTGACTACTTTCATAATTATCACCGTTAAAAACAAAAGGATAATAAAGCCGTATGTTTGACAGACTGCACCATGAACTTTGAAGTTCAGGAGCATAGCCACAAATTTGTCAAGAAGGGGGCAAAACCTGTTAACAGATCATCAAAGAGTGGCACCATAACGAGGAAGCAATACGAGAAAATTGTGGGCAAAAAAGTTACATCTAAGCATAAAAAGAGGAAAATACTAGTGATATTGGTGGTAAAGGAAAACATAAAAGAATACTGAAAATATGCTCAAGAAGAGGGGGGGGGGCCTACTTTGAATATGTGCCTGATGTAGTACCAACCTGTGTAAAGGCTTGAAAACATTTTTGCAGCTTCTATCTGGTAAATACTGTGAACTCTGATATTTTGCCAGTCACATTTTTAATTTGCAGCCAATGAACTCTTATATACTGTACAGGACAAATGTTGCTGTGAGGGCACTCTTAGTCTACAACATTTAAACCAAACCAGTGCCACTGTACTGGCAATCTTAGCTAACATTATAAATTGTGATTGAGATCCACTAGAGTGGTGGTAATGTATTTATGAAGGGCATCAAATCTGTAACTACAGGGTCGCCTTGAAGATTAATTGGAGAGCACCCTACAACTCATTCAGCATGATATAGGGCTGGAAAAAGCTCAATAAAACTTACTTTCAAAGATTCAAAGTAATGCAAACAATGGTAGATTGGTTCCAACAGAAGTCTTGGCATGACATATGTTACAGCATCTAGGAAGTTGTCATTGGATTGCTACATGTAAAAAAGAAAAAAAAGTTGAAACATGATAGAAAATACAATACAAGAGCATCCACTAAACTGATCAGACAAAGGCAATACATGTCATATATGGACCTGTATCTGGTGACGACCAGGGTTAGGTGTTCACTAATATTTGTGTAAGAAGTTTTGCAAGATTAAATATTACTCATATATACAAACAACTAACACAGTTCTTAAAGATATGCAGATAAGCCAATAGTGTGAGGGATTGGTGTGTATGCTGACACATTTTGAGCAATGTCTCTAATCACTAAAACATGACATGCATTGTTTTCTATAGTGACAGATGTGGACCAACATGGTGCACAGTTCCTTGATACAGATTTGCTAGTCAGATGAGATTTAAGACACACCTACATGAATGTCTTTTACAGTGCCAGTCAACTCAATAAAAATAAAAAGTTCAAAGTTTAAATTTATTTTCAAGGATGGTTCAAGTGAAAGTTTGGTTTCCCTTTACAAGCCTCTTACAACAGGCAGAAATAACGTGGGCATATTTTACAACCCCCAGCCCAAAGGGGGCTCCTCAGTACAGATTGCTTTTGTATAAGTTGCCATGGCAATTTCAGAGATGTAAGCGGAGTGAAGGTCCAAGTCCTGGAACTGTTACACAGGATTGTCAGCCAGTTTTTCAAGTATGAATATGCAGTAAAATGACATGTATGTATATAGATAAAGGTACAAACTCTCCCCCACCTTTGGCCATTTGCACCACAGTGAACAGGCTGCGAATTCTGTACGACAAAGCAGATTTCCTGAGAATTTTGCTCAAGACTTTACCTCACATAAGGAAAGGAAATTTCCTGAACACATACAGTTTTGCTTTTCATACTTACACAACCAAATAATTGTATAAACATTTCAGTCTGAAAGTCATTCATATTCACAGATAATTTTTGCAGTACATCTGATTTTGTTCCAGATTTGCTTTTCTCAAAAATAGCAAAGGAAATTTAACTGACGGTTTTGAACTTAACAAAATCTTCCTTGAAACTTGCTCAAGTCAAGAGCGGAATTAGTTTAACTTTTTGGCGACATAAATCAAAACTTATATGTCCTCCCAAAGATAATAATTAAAACTTGACCCACAAATTTTATAAACAAAAGGAGAATGTCATTGATATGAGATGTAGTGGCAAATTGATACTTGACAATGACAGTTTCTCTTTCTAAGATCAAGGTATTAAAGGTTGTGTGACATGAACATAACCAAATTGGGTATTCTATTTAAAAAGTGTTACAAACCAAGAAAATAGCCACAATTCCCATCAAAATCTGTCAAAAATTGACCATTTTACAGGGCAATTTCTGATTTGCACTTAATCATAACAAATATGATCTCAATGTGCCAATCTTGAGATGTTGTGAAAGGGACATGCCATACATAGCTAATAATATCCTTTGTTTATACAATCTTCATTTCAAGGACAGTTGTAACGTTAGCTCGTCCTGAGGGTTTTATTTTGAAAGTTTTAATTGTGTCCTTGAAAATCAACAGTATCTGTTACCAAACCATAAATTACCTGATTATTAATTAAGAGATAATTAATATAGAGTTAAAAAAAGAAATATCAACACTATGCAACACTGCACATCATTAATTGTGCATAAGAAACAAATTGCTCTAGAAATGTTCAAGCTTTGAAGAGGTAACAGATACCAACAGATTTTGCCTTAGTAAAGTTCACTCTTTAACTTTCAAGTGAAGGCAGGGCATTTTGCTGACATGTAACACTACCTTTAAGGTACTTTGACACTAAATGAGACAATCAACCACAGCATGTGCTCATTTCACATTTTTTTAAGCTCAACGAAAGGAAAACCAGACAAACCTTAAAATATTCTGCAACTTCTGGTCGTGTCAATAACCTTTGTAGGTTACTTCTCCACTCTACATTCAACACATGAGTTGCATATGGTATGTATACTTCAAATTCTTCAGCCTGTTGGGTAAAGAAGAAATAATGCTCTTATTCAAGGAAAGGATCCAGCCACAGACTTATATACATGGATATAGCATGTAACACGTATGTCCTATCCATAGCTGGTCGATACCGACTAGGACAAAAAAGCCGCACCAAGATGGCCGCAGTGAACCTATAAATCTGATTTGATGACTACTCTGTAATATTTTGAGCAAAAGTTTAACTTGAATGGGGGAAAAATATCATACTCCTGCAATTGGTGAAGGGATTTTGAAGTTACCTTGCCATATTTCAAAAATAATTCAACTCTCTAGCAAAATATGGTGATGTACATCAGCAAGTCCAAACTTTCACATATAATGTAGCAGATGCGCCATCTTGGTGCGCTTTTTCTCACACATATGGTAGTGACAATGTACTGTGTAGTATGCTCTGTCCATGTATAGGATGTCCTTGGATCCAGCTCAGGCAAGGCAAACAAGAGCTGACTCTTAAATTTTTATGACGATACAAACTAATGCTGTACTACTATATATTTATGATGGTTATAGGTAGAAGAGGTTTTATGGGTCAGTTTCTAACTAACTAGTTTGAGTCTGGGAGACCACAGCCTTTTTTCTCGTTGTGGCTCACTGGACTGTTTTCCCTACTACGGTGCTAATGCTGAGCACCAAGCACAATGGCAGTAGGTTCCATTTTCAATGTCTTTGAAATGGCCCGGCCAGGACTGGAACTCCAGACCTCCCAGCTGCAAGTTGGATGCTCTAAAACATTAACATTGCAGTCACTATTGGAGTTGCTTTTTTTGAAAATGGACAAAAGAAATGCTTGTCCAGTGGTAAAGTGTACTTTGCAGTGAAGTTACTTACATCCTACAGACTGCATTGTCAAAAGATTAGGGCAATCAACTTGCAGCCAGGAGGTCTGTGGTTCTACTCTTGGCCAGGTCATACCAAAGATTTTAAAAATAAAACCTATTGCCATTGTGCTAAGAGCTCATCATAAGTAATAGAGTAGGGATATAAGCCAGTACACCACCACTGGAAAAACAACCATGGCTAGCCAGACTTACACCAACTGGTCTGAGTCTGATCCCTATGTCATCATCCCAACTTCCTATTTTCAAGTCTGAGCCATTTGATTCTCACTCAATTATCTAACATTGTTTTTGGTGGTTTACTCAATGGACATGAACACAAATGTTAGTGCCTTAAAATAAAATTGTGTATCAAAATAAAACTCTTCAAGCTTGACACTTGCAAGCTTTCACAGGGTTGTAAGAACTGTACAAAGACCAGTCTTCTGCCATATTTTGAAACTATGCACACAAATGACACAAATTTGACATTAAAGTATCCATGCACTGTAATCAAGTTAGATGAGGTTTCACGGCTAAGTTACAAATCAACTGGATAAAGTCTGGCTGGTCACAGTTTTTTTTTTTTTTCATTTTTTTTCCAGCTGCTCCACTTCTTATGCTGAGCACCAAGCATAATGGCAGTAGGTTCCATTTTTAAAGTCTTCAGTATGACCTGACCAGGAGTTGAAGACTATCGTAGACCTCCTGGCTCAAGTTGGACGCCCTAATCACTTCCCCCTTGGCACTGGGGCAAACCTGGAATACACAGTGGCAATTGCCTCCATTAAATTTGAGGGCTGGAGTAATGCTAATCAATGTAGCAAAATCATCTGCTGGCAAAAAGAACTCAACATCCAAATTCACACACAAAATATAGATTGAACCAACTTCTGTGGAAGGAGATTGGGTGTTTCAATGAAAGAGAGGGGGTCTTTCAATGGATACTATCAACATAGACTTAAAAAAAAAAATTGTCCTTTATTTCAAAGAAATCCGACTTACCTCAGCCATGTCTTCAAAACATTCACCAATGGCAGGACACACACTGTCTTCATCCATCATCTCAAGGGCATCCTCCAAAAGTCCCCGGAAAGAAACAGTCAACTGGTAAAGATCCATTATGTTGCCAAAGATAGACTTGACATCCTGAATAAAAGAAGACAACAAACTCACTTGAATGGATGAACTAAATTTGTTTTGTGGGGACATTCACATTTTAAGAACTAATATTTATTGATCCAATGAGAGATCATTTTTCAAATTAAAGTAGCCCTGTTGCCCACCTTTTAAGAAAAAGTTTCTCACATATAGAAGCTAAGTCACTTATAGCTCATGAATATTCAAAAATACAACTTTTGTAATCTCTTAAAGGGAAATATTGGGTTTGCTTTACAAGGAAATTTCATCTTTTTAAAACCAATATTTATTGGCAATGAAAGAGTGATAAATAATTACAAACAAGGCAGTATGGTAGCCTTCTTTTTAAGAAATAAGTTTGTCTCTGATAGAAATTCAGTTGATTTTTGCTCAAGAATACTTTGTTCAACCAAACTTTCAACATTTCAAAAGATGCAAATTCCATAACTCTTCTTGTGCATAGTATTTTGATGAGATGACGGTTTTGCTGGGGTTTATTTTTGAGACTGAATGATTTGAAAATGACTGGAGCTATTTGCTTTTAATGCTATGTTGTAGTATTTTAAACACAATACTTCCCTTTAAAATGTGTAACATTTTGAGGAAATGAAGCTAGGTACAGACCAGGTTTCCAAATAGATTACAAAGAATTGTGGGATAGAACTTTGGTGTAAATTCCTCTTTGTTACGATAAAATGCCATTGACAAAAAACAAGCGGTGTCTTTTGGTGAGATAGAAAGGTTTCATAAAGAATAAGACCACTTTTTTCCATCCATCTTGAAGCATTTTAAATGCATTATTTCCCTTTAACTTCAACTTTTATTAGTGCACTTAGTAACTGCATTGGCAAATTGTCTATTTACAGTGACTGAGGACAAAGATATCTTTGTATTTTCATAACTACCCCTTCAGTACTGATACAGTAGGACATGATGACTCTTTTAAACCTGTTTTCCATTCAGCTGGTAAAACAAACTTTCTGACAGCTTTTACCAATACCCTGTTTTAAGAGGATAAAGGCTGTGGCATTTAAAGCAAACAAGCTAAACAATCTAGGAATTGCTTCAATATTGAATTAATTTCTGGCAAGGCACATTCTGTAAGGGTAAACAAGAAACAAACAGTTCTCTCTACCAATTCGACCACACCCAAATTCAATCAAGATTTACGGAAATGATGGGTCCCTGCAAAATATGAATACAATATATGGACCCAGAGATCTTACAAATTCAAAATGATGACTTTCAAGGGCCTTCACTGAAATTCCCATGACCTTTAAAAAAAGACTCGTGTTTTTTGTTTTTTGGGGGCAAATTAATTAAATATGGCAAAAATCATAGCAATAATTCTACTTCCTACAATTCCATGACTTTTTTGAAAAATTATTTATTTCCCTGACATTCCAGGTCTGGATATTCAAATTTCAATTCTCCCTGACTTTCCAGGATCTGTACAAACGCAGGGAACTTAAAGGGCTTTGACCTCCCTGGCAGTGACTTTTGAGTATTGATGAATGATATTTCTCTATAAAGGAATGAACTTTAACCCTTAATGCGAGAACATGCACCTGCCACTCAAAGACAGCAAAATGATAACATATCATTAATGATAACATAAAACAAAGAGACTACTTCTACAAAATTGATGTGACTCAAAACAGGAAATAAACAGTCAAAATACAAACAGCGACTAGGGGTAAGGGATATGAATTTTGTTTCTTATTCTACTGCTTTTAAAGCTCTCTTTAACATATTACCATTGTAACCTCATAAACTAAATGATTTAACTCTCTCCAATCCTGGCTTTAATTTACAACACATTTCCAATCATCTCATATACATTGCATACCAAGGCATTTTTACATGTATCATTAAATCTTAGCTAAAACAGCCTACAGATCTAGATCCACAAATAGGGTAGGCAGGTACTGTGAAAATATTGGTACCAGTATTGTAAGACATACAGAGCTGGCATTGAGGCAGTACTGGTTCTCAACTCTCTGGTAGGGAAGTCGGGTGGGAAGGAACCTAAACCACGCATGACCCCCATGTTATCCTGCACATTAATGCATCTGGGTGTTTGATTGGGTTAATAACCAGGCAGGAACCTCTGCTCTATATGTTTGTGTAAGTATTTTAATCATTCACACATCCTAACAGTTTTTTTTATCAGTGAATGTAATGAGCAGCGGTAATTTTTTTCAAGTACCAGTATTTTCTCAAGAATAGATATTAGTAACAAGCCAAATATCTTTGGTATTTTCATTTCCTGTGCCTTTAGTACCGGTATTGATGTCAGTACCGGTATACCACCCAACCCTATCCACAAACCTATTTTCCATGCAGGAGGGTTATACTTCTAGTATGACCCTCCTTGCACCTTCTATACAAACTAGTCAAAATACAATCAGGGCTTCCATCTGAGGGGGAAAAGGAGAATTTGTCCTCCCTTACCAGAAGAAGGTGGGTAAAATCCCCCTCCATTTAATTTCCATAAAAATTGAAAAATTGTCAAAATCTTGGTCTCTTACTTGAAAAGAGAATGCTTTTGCATCAATTTTTGAATTTACATAAATAAATGGCCTTAAAAGCCCTTTAAATTGCACCTAACAACAAGATTTTGTCCTCAAAACCCACTTGTAACTTTAGCCTAGGACAGCATCAATTTGGACTTGATATTTAGCAGTGTTAAATCCCACCTGCCTCTTTGTGTTTCTGGCAGAATTTGTGAAAATTCAAATTGTGTTACACTAACTGTTACCAACCCACAAACAAATAGTATCCTTCTTCAATCCCAAGTTGAGCAAAGCAAATCAAACTTACGTCCTCGCTGAACAAAGAAGGGGCATCAATAAAGCGCTTGCGAAACACTTTAATGATGAGTCCAAGATCACGTATGAATTTAACTTCTTCAGCAATGAGATCTTTAGCCAAGACATCGAAGGTTGCTTTCGGTACAAGTTTCTCATCTAGCTCTTCTTCCAAGAGAGACGATACAGACACCTCTTCTTCATCTTGATGAAACATCTCCATCAGAACCTGATGAGAAGAATTTAAGTAAGATAAAGTTAAAAACAGGTTTAAAAATACACTATCAAGAAAAGTAATCTTCCAGGTTCAAATAGGGTTCAACCCCCCTGAGTCAACAACTTTTCACAGGCATGGAATAGACCTTGTGCTTTGACGACATACTGAAGACATACTGACGTCATCCTTTCAGCAGAGCAATGAAACACATGGTCACAAGCATAAGAATTTGCCCTGCACCTGTAGCAGTCTATGCACGTATACTACGTATCTCATGTAATCTAAATGCTGACACAAAAAAGTCTGTATTTGAAATTGCCATATACTCCCCAAAGCTATCTGGTTTGGGGTTCTACAAGCCCCAATACTTACCTCCTATTTACATTATGTAACCCTACTTACCTGCAATAATACTTTGGCAAGTTACTAGGCCTGATGGGATGGACACAGTGAGATCCAGAGGGTGCATCCTCATTCTTCAACCTTGCCTCACGTGAGGTTTTGCAGGTGAGTAGGGTTACATAATGCAAGTAGGAGGTAAGTAGGGGCGATGTAGATTGGACCAGTAACACTGCATGATGCTTGCAAAGAAGGGAACCACAAAAAAATGTAGAGTCTAACCTACTGGGTAATTTTGGGGTACCAACCCAGGTGGTCTTCCTTTAAGTAACTGGCTCAAACCCAAGCAATCGCAAGAGGTGTATTGTGTTCTATGCAAAACTTTCCAAATTACTGTGCACAGTAAACAAAGTTTTCCTTATAAACACTAATCCTTGACTTAAGTCTAAGCCTTAAGTTGCTGAACATTCAATTGACTTAACAAGTCAACAGCATAAAAACTGTTCTGAGTTAAACAGTGAATTTATTTATTCATGAATTTGTAACAAACCTTTCCCTTTTTCTGTCAAACATCCCTTACTCCCACCCCAACCTTCCCCCAACCCCACCCTTCCCCACCTCAACCTATAACCCCACAAAAAATGCAATTTGCCACAACAACAAGGTTCTTGAAGATGACCTTAAAAGATTTTACATCACCAAATACTTCTATGCAATTCCTTGCAATTAACCATCTTCCGAAATGACAGATGCAAAGCCTACCCATACATTTACTCAGAAAATGCAGAAAGCTACTTGAGGGAATACACCTCACCAAGTTTTATTTTTTAAAAAAAACTTCCAAGTTGCAACCATGCTTTGATTTCATTTACAAACATAGAAATCCAGATGGTATTTCCCTCTAGATCTCAACTTTACTTCCAAGAAAGAAATATCAACTTCCTTTTGCCAATGCTTCAGCCCCACATCACTGTGTAACTGACAGAAGAAAATAACACAACCAGCACTGCATTCAACGATTACTTACAAGGAACCTGTTGCTATATTTCAGGTTTTCTGTAATTTTAGGAGCAGAGTCATTTATCATGCTGGCAGTTATTGCCAAGTCACTTACAGTATAGATGAATCCGGACAGCAGGTGATGATCTGATTTCAGTCGGCCATAGCCTTTTGATCTTTTGATTTCCTCGCTTACATGAGTCAAGAATAGTTCAGTGTACACTAAATTTCATCTTAATTCCTTTAATTTCACTGAACATGTGGGTTTAAAGTTCATGTAGACTGCCTCATCTCAATTCCATTCAATATACAATCTATCACAAGATTCTAAACCAGAAATCATATTTGCAAACTGGTTTCTAGTATTACTTTGCAGAGAGTAGAAACTGTAGAACCTATTGATCAATGCATTGCTCATCTGGGCTGATATAACTTGTATTTAATATATCCAAAATGACTAAATGCAAGCTCTACAGCAGCATATTCTTGTCACTCTCTTACAACATACATTCAGGTATATTGTACAATTTTTTTTTTTTTTGGGGGGGGGGGGGTGATATAACTTGTAATATGTAGACATATCCAGAATGACTAAAAGCAAATTCTTTACAGCAGTTTATTCTTGTCACAGTCTTACAACACACATTCAGAAATATTACAAAATTTTTGGGGGGTGATATAACTTGTAATAGACATATCCAGAATGACTACAAGCATATGATTTACAGTACTTTCCACTCTTGTTACTGTCTTATGACACACATTAAGAAATATTGCACAATTTTTTACCTTCTGATTTCAATTTTCCCTATAAAAAAATGAGGGTACAGAATTTTGGAAAAACATACAAAATGAGGTTGGTTGCTATTTTATCTACCATCATATTTTAGCAATGTACTTTAACCATGACAAACTGGCACGGCACTCTTTTCCTTGAGAATCTCAAACTCCAGATTTGAAACACTGAACACAGCAACTCTCAACGTAGCTAATGATGGTTAAACCTTCCCCAGACTTTCAAGAATGTCATTGCTACACAAAACAAAACCTTCCATCCAAGTTATACCAGGTACAGTAACACCTAAACCTTTTAGTATAAATTTATGGGCTAATTAATTTCATTCATTCAACGGAGCATAAACACTTTTTAGAGAATACAGCAAAACAAGGAAGATTTTTCTTTCAAGAAAACATACTGTGATTGTGATATTGGCCTAAGATCATGGAGCAGATGAATATATTATTTTAGTCCATCTCATCCTTATGTGTTGTAGTTTGCAGTATGGTTGCTAGGGGAGGGGGGGGGAGGGGGGAGAGAGTGGAGAGAAAAAAACACTGATCTGCCTTCTTGTAAATTCTAGTATCATTTGCAGTATCAATAGAGTCAGTACACAAAATTAATTTGGAATGACCAATAGAAAGGCACTGGCAACAAACTTCTTTAAAACAATCAGCTTACTGTATTCTAAATTTAAACTGTTCTACTTCTCCCTTCTATCACAGTTGAAGTACCTCAAAAGTAAGTTTCTATTTTTCTCTTATGAAAAGAGAAAGCTTTTTTCTACAGATACAGTATAGCTACAGTATCTTGAGTTTCTGTGGAATATGACCCCTTACATTTATTTACTATTTTTTAAGCCATGTTCTGTAGGTGCACTTCAAAATGCTGCCTTTCACAGATGTTAGGTTTTAAATAAATAGAACTAAATGAAAATGAAACCTGAAAATCAATCCAAGCGTTAAAAACTGAGATACCCTGAAAATAACTTTGCTTCTACGCCCGTTAAAGGGAAAGTTTATGCAGAAAATCAATCTTCACATGTGAAAAATGACCTAAATCTACTCAGTGTGGTGAAATTTCCATTCAAATCAGACATATATTTTTTGAGACATCACCAAATGAAGCTAACTACATTTGTGTTCCAAAGTAATATTGAGGGCAGCAGAAATTTATATCACTTCCTTACATTGACAAGGAATGCCTTGTTTCCCTTTGTTTTTCAGACTGCTGTGTTGACCTTGATCTTAACCCTTTACCGTTGTGCTCCAATCCGGGCATATATGCTTGCATGGGGAGTGGGCGGAAAAGCGGACGTAGCACGCTCCGCATCAGCTTCCGTAGGCTACTGACCCTGTGACCTTAAACTATTGTCTCTCTCGTTGTTGTGGCTGAATTTTCGGGTAGCTACTCGCAGTTTCGAGCTCCGTGGGAAACAGTAAAGATGGGTGACAGCCGCGCTCTCCATATGGGTCCAAAAGGACCCAAACAACTGTAAAGGGTTAATAGGAATACTGTAGGACCTTCGGTGGGGATTGCAAAGTTTGAAAAGTTCTCATGCCACTTAAATGAAATCACATTTTGACACTAGTAAGGGGGCTGTTAAGGAGAAAATAGGCTGTTAAGTTTAGAGGAAAACAAAAGACTGTCCATTAATGAGGGGATATGATGTCATATGTGCTTGCTTCAAGTTCACTGTTTGTTGAAAATGTGACAACTTTACTTGCTCATATATAGAGAACCACACATTAGATTTTAATGCAAAATTCACCAAAATGCTAAGAATAAGTACCCCTCTTTGACTTTAAACTCTTCTTTCAAGTTTATAAAGAGATACTTTGAAGAGAATAAGTTCAAACATTTGTGAGATTTAGCTCTTGCTTTAAAATAAGTTTGGGATAATTGCTCTTGCCATTTAAAGCAGCTCATGAGTTTGTTCATGAAATTCAACAACTTTTGCCACATCTATTAAGTTTTCTTCACATACACATGACAAATGGTCACCCAAAGACAAACCCAATATCTCACATATCAATCACTGTTTTATGAATAAGTACTTCACATTAAATTCCGCTTTCAAAAATTCATGACCATACACATTTTCAAATTATGATGAAAATTGTTACAAGTCAGGATACCACAAAACTAAAAAATTTATCTCTTCCTGTAACTATTACATATGAAACTTGACTCATTATGCAAACTATAAGCATCGTCATGTAGTAACACCCTTAAACACCTCATTAAGTAATCAATATCAACCCAATGAGCTCCTTTAATGCCATGATTTCACCACTCCACTACAGCTGACATATAACATGAAAAACTTGATGCTTACAAAGGACATTTCAAGTCTAATAAATTATTAAAGTTCATAGTGACAGAGAAATACAATCCCAGTAACAGATACTGTACAATACAACTTTTTTTCTGCTAATTCATTGCAGAATTTTGCCAGGGCGCTTTTTTCATGAAAAGCCATATGTGGTCTTGATTTTGATTTTGTAAATATGACAACCACATGATGAATCCAGGCCTTGAATTTTGAGGTGTGCAAGTGTGACCACACACCTCCACTCATCTCAAATCACTATGAGTAGTACAATTATTTTGCACATCTGAATAAAGAATGTGAACTCATATCCACCCACCGATAATGTTCAATAAAATGGAACACCTACCACAGTACTTAATTTCCTGACAAGTGTTATTTGTAGCACACCTCGAAAATCTTAAACATAAGCCCTGCGAATCAAATTTAACATTGGTTGCGGCCTTATATAAAACACAGGCTTATCTTAATTGACTGAAGTAGATAGATCCTATCTTTACACCATATCTTATCAGTGTGAAGTATACAGCTTTACAGTTGAATAATTCTGGGAATCTTTGATAACAATTGATATCAGATAACAATAAACATATGTGTACTCCTGTCATACAAAGAAAGCGCAAACCATTGTAATGTATTGATGGTTTAATGGGGGCAATCCGAGTTTGACAGCGAATATTAACCTTTTGTTCCACTGCTTTGTTTTTCCTTTATGAACTGATTATTTAATAGAATCAACAGATATTATAGAGGTCTTTCAAGAGAGAAAGAACATTAACCTGTCTTAATTACTACTGAATGGGAATGTTGTAATTAGGGTTGGGTGGCATACCGGTACTGACTTCAATACCGGTAACAGAGGTGCAGGTAATAAAAATACTGAAGATATTTGGTGTGCTACTTTTGTTGAGAAAATACTGGTATTTGAAAGAAATTACTGGTACTCATTATACTTGCTGACAAAAATAACTGTTAGGATGTGTGGATGATTAAACTATTTGGGCCTAGGCAGGCTAAGCTATGCAAACATTTACAGCAGCAGAGGTTCCTGCACTGAAATTAACCCAATCAAACACCCAGATGCATTAACGTGCAGGATAACATGCATGAGGGTCCTGGTGGCTTAAGTTCCTTCCCACCCGACTTCTCTACCAGAGGGTTGAGAACTGGTACTGCCTCAATACCGGTTCTATGTGTTTTACAATACCAGTACCAATATTTTCAAGGTATCGCTCAACCCTAGTTGTAATATTTTTCAAGTAAAAACTCCTCACAGATGGCAAGACTAGACAGCCACATCCATACATTGACCAATCACAATGTTCAGACCATGATACCAGATCAATTGTTGTTAGTTGTAGAAGAAAAATTGTGGAAAACTTGTAAAACCAACTCTGATTGTGCCTTAAGGCATCACACCAGACTGATTTGTGGCGTGAACACAATACTGAAATTTAAACAATATAAAAAAGTATCTCTGCTGGACATGCACCATATGTAATGATGTCTCATAAGTTTAAGTTAAAGGCAAGTTTTCAAAACCCCAGACAGTTCCATTTCTTCTTACCTACTTACTTAAGCCCCACCCAACCTACTTACTTAAGCCCCACCCACAACTGTCTAAAACTGATCCTTATCCAGACACAATCCTAGTTTATTGCTGTAGGACATATCTTGGTGAGCATGCAAGGCCTTAATGTGTAAATTTGAGCACTCTAAGAGGGATAAACAAACCAATCGTGCATCAACAACACATATTCCAAAATTTAAGTTTCCATGAAAATTTGGGGGAATCATTTTAGGGCCTAACCGATGTGGTTTTTCACTGCCGATCACATGTCCGATGTTTTTTCCCCAACATTGGCCGATATCCGATCCGATCCGATATTTTCGTCACCCCGCCGTATCTATGCGTTTAGGCCCACAATTTTTCCAAATTTACTAGTAGGTCTAGATTTCCTTGTTGTAACTATAAGCAATGCCTCTTTATGTACATTGCCTGCGCATTTACTCCTATTTAAAGTCATCTTTAAAATGTCTAATAGTTTGCAAATAAGTATGAATTTAATCAAGACTGTGACTGAACTGATCACCTGAAATTATATTTGAGTTTGAATGTTGGTTGTACTCTATTTAATTAAATTGAAATTTTCACCGGTGCGAAGGCCGATCATGCTGATATACAGTAGTGTTGCTTCTCAGATCAGTGTATGCTACAACGTACACTAAATTTAAAATCTGCATGCAAGCTGCAGTAATTCATACTGTAGCAACGCTGCAAGTCAGTTCTTTTTTATGTAGAAACTTGCAGACAAGATGTACTGCATGCCGTATATTCTGCAAGAATCTGTAACAAATCGGTCTAAACCCTACCATGCGTACTGTAATACTAACGGCGATTTTCTAAAATTCACAATATGGGACGCTACCTCGAGTATACCGAAATGAAAACCAAACCTTGAAAGAAAATCGAGCATTGAATTGGCCGATATAATGGTTTATTGTGTCAATATTATGCAAATGAACACTTTTCCACTATATGTTTAGTGCCAAGATATGACTGCAATGATTTCGTAAATATTGACGATAATTTAAGACACCAGGATTGTTGGTTTGTTTCTTCACCACGACGCAAATTAACCTCGAGTTATGTATGAAATAATAGGATGTAACTACCAACACTAAAATTGTTTGGGAAAAATAACGATCTAAGCAAAATTTCATTATCTTGTGAGCCCCAAATGTCGCCGTTTAGACACGTGTGATGGAGAGTTTCCTTTCGACATGAGTTTGAAGGGTGTCCCGACTTGAACGGCAGGGCGGTTATGAATGAACCTATGTAGTACTCCCAGGTACGCGACTTCCTAATAAGGCCACGATAGCGTGGGTGGTGGCACACGTGTACGCTAGATGCGAATTTAACACGATTGACGTCATTTTTCGGACGTGAAAGAGAATACTGTAAACAAATGCTGGGATCGGTGGATATTTTTAACTTATGTTTTGAAAGAAGTAACACAAACAGCTTCGAGGTGGAGTTAGCAGGATTGCTTTTTGAGTCCAAAAACGTTCAAAAATTAAAATATGAAAAAGGCAAAGGTGTAGAGAAGTATTGATTTCTTAGAAGGGTTTTTTTTTCTGTCATATTTCTAATATCTGTCCGTTTGATTTGAACAAGTTTGTGAACCTGATTGCTACCTCTCTGGTACAGTTGTTAATTTCTCATGCATATACAGTACCCAAAGGAGCATGAACAAATCGTTGCTATAGGTCTACTTTACTCATCTTTGGGAGTATTGCTTGTCTTCCCCCCAAAAACTCTTCACCAGAGAATCGGGAGGACTTAAGAAAAAAACGGGTAATCACCGAACCTGAGGGCTTTTGCGATCGGGACCATTTTTTGAAACTTTTTTTTTAATACCACGTGCAAACACTAGGTCTTACCCATGCCAATATTGGATCATTCCATCATGAAAAAGGCGGAGCAAAGTTTGTAACAACAACGGAGTAACTCTTGAAAGAAATTTAATCATACAGTTCATGTATTGCAGGTTTGTTCTTTATTTGAGCATAAGGAATGTATGAAACTGCCATCAAAAAACTATGGGACAATAGTGAAGGGAAAATGCAACTGAAATTTGTTAAATATTACATACGGAATAACAACTTTGCTGGCTTGTTATTACTAACTTTTACTTAACCTGCAGTGTCATTATGTATCTGCAGTGAACTTGAGGTTACGTCCCTTGGCTGTTCCCCAGAGAAGGGAATGGGCTTTCAGTAAAAGCAAACTTCTTGCAGCCGAGGCGTAGGAAGTGGCTTGTACAGTATACGGTGGCGCAAGAAAAAAAAAAAAGACCACGCAATAAAAAGTTCCTCTGAAATTTTTACACAGTTTTCAGGAAACGGAATATCGGTAAACATCGGCAAGTGAACTTAGCTGAATAGTGCCGATCCGATATTTTACCGATGGTGGCGAATATCGGCCCGATCCGATGTCCGATCCGATTATCGGTTGAGCCCTAAATCATTCTTAATCCATCCATAACATAAGGAGGGATCCCATGTGTAGTTTTGTACAGGAGATTTGGTCTGGTGAAAACAAGTGACTGTTGTACACTACGTGCTGAGCTCAGTTTGTATATATCCCACACTGTGCCCCACAATTCCATGCTGCAATAAATTACCAAACTTGCCTATTGAGAAATTTGGTTTACCCGGGGTAAAAGTATAATTTGGAGTGAAAAGTGACATGTTTTAAAGTAAATAAATAAGAACTAGGTCATGGCTTGGACTGTCCAAAGTCCACTTTTCCTAAAGTTATTTTTATAAACTTAAATAAACCCACTCAACCACATGAAATTTCAGTACTGAAATCAGATGAGAGTTTACAGTCCCAAAATAACTTCTGAGTCTCCAAAAACCAGAACTAAATCTTCAACAACATGAATGAGAGGTACATCAATCCATAGCTCAAAGGAAACCATTTTGGGAAGTTCTTGATAACAATAAGGCTATACTAACACATTCCATAATGAAATTCATTAAAAGTATCAGACAAGTTTTTTTTAAATTCTCATCATATTTCAACTACATATGAGTTTACATGCTTCCTACTTCAAAGCAAATATTTTTATTCACTTGAATAAACTTTCACTGCACCTACACATACAAACGAAGTGCTCTAACAATATTTACATAGCAATCATTCCTCCTCTCCTATTTATTCAAGTTTCCTAGAAAACACTTAATGCTACTTATCTAATGTGTAATGCATTATTAATACTTTCATACAGTTTTCATTCTATAAAGCATCAGATATTTTACAAAATGGTGCATTTCTCAACATAAAGGAAGGCAGAGATAGCTACGAACAGGACAGCTGCTAAGGAAGCCTAGCAGAATCTGAATAACCTACCCTAGCTATCTTATATAGTCATACTTACATTATTTCTTTACCAAGAACAGATAAACCTGGGTTGAAGCTACAGTGGACAATGCTGGGCAGACATACCCCAGCACTTGATATTTCCATAATCCAGGCAAACACACATCTACCAATCACCACAAATTTTTCCCTGTTGACCTAAACCTTGAACCGAATTTATGCTCTAAAGTAAAATGGGGATACATGAAAAATTAAAATCTGAAAAATGGGGATAGATGCCATGGGGTTAGGTGTGAGGTACTTTTGTCAGACAATTACCCAACAGTACATGTTGGCTAATTACAATCCTGGATAGGACAACATGCAGAACTACCATTCCTTACCTTGTCAGCGCACATAGCCACCTTAATATCTTGACAAGATATTGCTGTATGTCCAATGTTTTTTACATAGTTTCCAGCCAACTAGAAGAAAGAAAACACAAACAACACTTTGCATTAAAAAGTTCCTGAAGAGCATTCTCCCACATATTGCCACTTTTAGAAACCATAGAGATCTATTCCATATGAACTTCAATGAATGTACAATTTAGACATCTACTGTGTGAGGAAATTTGCCAATTCCATATAATAAACTGTGGATAGGTGAGGGCTAAGGTATGGGTGGGGGAGGGGGTAGCTGATTCAAACGAAGAGGGAAAGCACTGTAAGAGAAAATTGAATCTAGCTGCAGGAATGTTATGCTAATACCACAACACAGTTTTAATGAGTTCTTAAAAGCCTAATCCTCTTACCTCAAACGATTCCAATTCTCCTTAACCTACTTGCTAAAAGCTCCTCCAACAACTGTCTAAAATTCTCTCCTCATCCAGACAATCTCAATTTATTGCTTCAGGGTGAGTATAAAAGACTGCAATGTGTAATCAAAACACTCTTAGAACAATACTGTACATGCTGCACATGTAATATGAGCTTCAGTCACTCTGCATTTTTTTAACTAGCTGTCAATCAAAGAGCTGTACCAACTGAGAATTTCTGTGGACAATGTTTGGGGTAACAGGATTAGCCCTTAAAGTTGTTTCACAATAACCTAGACTAGTAGCACCTGTTAACTTCTATTTTGTAGATAACCATACCTTCAATTACGTGCATGGATATTGCTTTTCCAAACATTTTGTGGTAAACTAAATTATCTTTGAAGCTCAACATAAAAATGCACATTACACAAGTCATTTATATTTACTTAATCATAATGATTGTAATTTTCTGTGTGTTCACACCACCCCTGTGTGTTTTCTTCAACCCTGAGAAAAAACTTTCCCACTTCTAGCCTCTCCCTTCACTGTCTAATACTCATTCTTATCCAAATATAATTCCTCTTGATTGCTTCAGGGAATACCCTGGTGAGCATATCCTTACAGCCCTAATGTGTCAGCAGAACACCCTCTGTGTATGCTCTGTAACATAAGCTACTATGCACTTTTTAAATTTGATGTCAATCATGGACCTACTATCTTGGACAAAACTTGTTGAGACACCATGCTACCCCTTCCAATGTTGACCACTGTTATGCTGTTCATAGCATGGAGCCATTCTTCTTGATGCAACATTGAGAGGGGGTTTCATGTTAATCTACTAACTGAAATTTACCAATAAAATAAAAAGTGTCCCAACAGTTTTGTCCAAAATTGTATGCCAATTAAAAATTTTGGCAGACTCCAGGCTAAATTGTAGTTTGAGATGATAAATGGCCACTTTTACAATGCAATTATTTTCTCTCACTTATTATGGCATAAACTACATACATCTGGATATCACCTATGAAATATTCCAATAGTATAATTTAAACATGCTTCATAGTGCAATAACCCGAGCAAACAGTAACATGTATTGCAGGTCAAGGTCAACCAATTTATCTTTCTTACCTTCAGTATGTCTGCAGCTATATACTCCAAAACAGCTACCAGCCAAAGCGATACCTGGGAATCTACTCGATACCCCAACATTTCCTGGAAACAAAGGTAAAGATAATAAGATGATGTTATCAATAGAACACAATTTAAAAATAGGAATTATTGGTCTCAAACTGAGTATGAGCTCATTTTACATTAACTTATTAAAAAAGTTTACTCCCTCTTCAGACAAAACAATCAAGTAGAGTGCAAAAAGAAGTAATGTCCTTACAGGTGGCTGTTAGCAGTAACTTTTTTTACAGGCACTGTTTTACGCTATTGTTGCAGGCACTGTATAAAAGGAGCCCTTTTTTAAATTCACATAAATTTCAGAGATCTCATATCGAGCATTTTCTTGAAAACTCTCATAACAAGTGTGTGAAAGTTTTACGTCACATTGAGATTCCCACTTTTTTGAATTTTGAAGTCCATTTTCATGGATAATTTCTAGCTTAAAAAGAAATCCCTTCCCAGAGCCTCTTTTTTGGTACCTGGGAAAACTGGTAAGGTGATGAGAATGGGTAACATGATAGCTATTCACTGAATGGTTTCCTTCACAAACTTACAATAAGTGTGAGTAATTGCCTTAAACAAACCTGAGCATTATCCTTTCATCGTATTTGAAATGTCGCCAATTTTGATACATTAGTCTGCGGGAAATGTAAGACATGAAAACGTGTGGAAAGTGTAGACACTGCTTCCCAGATAAAGTCAACAGTATCTAAGTAGCAAGGAGGTAACTCAGGTGATTTAGCACCTAGAGCACGGGCCTATGATGCCTTTTTGAGTGTAAGTTTTCAAAATCCTTGCGTTGTCCTTAGATGTTAAACTCCACACTTCAGTGACTTTAATCAGGGATTCTACCAGAAACTCAAAAGGGGGGGGGGGGGGTATTACTGCCAAACCGTGAATCCAAATTGATGGTGCACTTGGCCAAAGTTACAGGTGGGTCTGGCAAAAGCCTGCTTTAAGGCCCCTATAAGGTGTAATCTGGAGGGTTTTAAAAGCTATTTATGTAAGTTCAAACATTGCTGCAAAGGTATCCTCTTCTTAAGTGAAAAACCAAGGTACTGACAGGGCCCGATTTTCATGGTTGTCCGATTGTACAGGACAACTAAAATTCTATGCGGACAACCAAAAGGTGAAGGTTGGTTTTCTGATGGACACCCATTTTTCTCTCAGATTGAAGAAGTATACTGCTGACTGATCAACTGTATCAACTTTTTCCATCATGTAATATTTCAGACTGTAAGTGTACTTGTCTATCAAGCATCATATCCTTTTAATTTGTAAGACCAATAGTAGTACTCTGTATATGAACACAATTACTGTTTTGTAATTGAGGGAAAAATGTTTTGGACAACCACATATCCTTGTGGGCAACTAAAATTAGTGAAATGGTTGCCCGAAAGACAACCATATATTATTCTAAAAATCAACTCCTGTACTGACATTTTTTTCTATCGTAATGGAAATGAAAAGTGGGAATTTTTCAATGAGGTTACTGCACAAGAACTCAGAAGACACACACAGTGTATCCTGTGTTCTCCATGAGCTGTTTTGTTCTGGTGTTTTGGCCAACTCCATGGTCAAGTGGTCAGAGCATCCAACTTGCAGTCAGGAGGTCAGAAGTTCGAGTCCTGGCCTGGTTATACTGAAGACTTTCAAAATGGAACTTACTGTACTGCCATTGTGCTTGGTGCTCCGCATAAGCAATGG
The DNA here is from genome assembly GCA_037179385.1 of Holothuria scabra. Lineage (NCBI taxonomy): Eukaryota > Metazoa > Echinodermata > Holothuroidea > Aspidochirotida > Holothuriidae > Holothuria > Holothuria scabra. The sequence continues at coordinate 77,802,361 of CM074180.1, forward strand.
AATAGGGAAAACAAGCCAGTGAGCCACAACTGGGAAAAGGCAGTAGCCAGCTCTACTTGAACCAATTGGTTGGAAGATGGGCCATAAAACTCCATCTAACTAATAAATTGTTTTGGTGCTTCATCAGGACAAACTTTGAGGAGGGTGCATAGACACCAGGACAAAACAGCAATAATTTCAGTGTTAACATTGAGTAATAAGGATCAAAAATGCACTTACTGCAGAATTAAAAGAAAGCCATGATAAAATATATCCTCTATTTTTAGCAAACATTTTATAACAAGAAAACTACCAGTCTTTACACACAGCAATTGATATTTTAAAACCGTTAACCTTTGGAATCAGTGATGAACACTGTTTCATGCATCCTGGATAAAAATTAAATAAATGGCGAACACCGCATACATAGCATTTTATTATTGACACCCAATTTAAATATTAAAAAATATTCATGACTATAAGGTACATCTAGGCTAACTATATGAACACATTAATACAACTGTCTTAACAAGTGTTCAGCTTTCCAGGAAACAGCTAGAGACAAAATGCAAAATTTAACAGAGCTGCAGCCTACGCATTTATGAGAAACAAAAGTCTTTAAATTTAATTCCAAACCATCATTGACATTTATATTATTCTCACTTGTACGTAGGATACTACATGTAGGATTATTTGTTCACATAGGAAGTAACTGTGGGATAATTCTGCACTGGGTAATGAAGATGTAAGAAATAATTGAAAGTCTGTTCAAAGATACAGTCATCTAAACTGCTCCTGATCCCTTAAATACCAGGCACGTGACCCAGTTCTATCAAATTAGAAAGATCTAGTACAGTGTTTTCTCCATAAAGAAACTTAAGATGTAAATCTTCAAAACCTTTGAAAGTAAAAAGTGGCAATGGTAACGGGGTGTTAGAAGTGGCATCAATTTCTGCACGCATATGGGGAGAGCTTTCTCCAGCACTCCAGGAAAATACGTCTCTGTCCCGCCCACCACAAATATGCCTATGGAGACCTAAAACTACTGTAGCTCCAAATTCACTCCATAAAAGTAAAACCAGAATGCAAAAATGCATTGAGGTTTCGATGATACATAAATGTTCCGTTTCAAAGAGTGCCATCATGCACCATTATCTTCTCATTCAAATGTTATATTAGCATGTTCAAAATATAATTTTGTCATTCCAGATGACCTTTTGACCTTCAAAAAAGCCATACATAGCTAGACATACAAACAACACACAGACAAATGGACAAACAGCTATCTTGAAAGATCATATTTAAAAAGGTTCCTGGGCTTTGACCCCTGGAGACCCCAGATGATCTTTCATATCTGCCAAAAACAATGGGGGCCATCCTCTGACCATAATGCATCCACAAACCCAAATATGAAATCTATCCCAGCTTCCTTCCTTGAGATATCGTGTTAACGAAGTTTCAGACTTTGACTCCCAGTGACCCCAGATGACCTTTGACCTCCAACAAAAATTATAGGGACCATCTACTTAATATAATGCATCCACATACCCAAATATGAAATCTATCCAAGTTTCCTACCTTGAGATATTGCGTTAACAAGGTTTTCAGACTTTGACCCCTGGTGACCCCAGATGACATCTGACCCCCACCAAAAACGATAGAGACCATCTCCTGATCATAACGCATCCCCTTACTTAATATGAAATCTATCAAAGCTTCCTACCTTGAGATATTGTGTTAACAAGATTTTCAGACGTTGACCCCTGGTGACTGCAGATGACCTTTGACCTACCCCAAAAACAATAGGGACCATCTACTGACTGTAACGCATTCACATACCACATATGAAATGTATCCAAGCTTTCTATCTTCAGATATTGTGAAAACAAGGTTTTCAGACTTTGACCCCTGGTGACCCCAGATGACCTTTGACCTCCACCAAAAACCATAGGGTTCTTCCTCTCAATATGGCCCATCTATGTACCAAGTTTTAAAACTGTCAGACATTCCTATCTTGAGATATCGTGTTAACAAGCAAAGTGTCACAAACACACACACATACACACACACGCACACACACACATACATACATACATATACACGCACGCCATCATGATTGCATTGGTTTCTCTTATCATCGAAACCAATGAGGTAAAAATGAAAAATTAATGCCTGAAAAATGGTTCAGATGCCATAGGGTAGGGTGAGGTGCTTTTCCCAGATCAGACAATTACCCGGCACTCAAATTTTGCAGGCTACATCCCTGGTCCCAAACATAACTTTTTAGCTAGAACCCTAATGGGTGGAGAACCCTACTTGCACTTCTGGAGTTCCAGTCCTAGCCGGGTCATACCAAAGACTTTAAATATGGAACCAACTGCTGTTGTGCTTGGTGCTCAGCATAAGCATTATTTAGGGAAAACAAGCCAGTGAGCTGCAACTTGGAAAATGGTTGTGGCCGGCTCAACTTAAACCAATTGGTTAGAAACAAAGCCATACGCCATCTAACTAACTAACTACAACCCTAGTGGCATCATACTGAACTGCTTCTAGTGTATGTAGCCCACCTACAGAGTGCTATGAAAGAACAATACTCTATAAATAAAGGTGTGGTGTAACTGAAAGTGATTTTAAGTACTATAACTTACACAAAATACCCACACTTTGTGGAGTTATTCTTGACAGAATAGTATTTACTTTCTTTTTTGCTTCAAAAACATTAAAGTGCATCACAGACTACAACATTAGTTAAATGTAAATGTGTAACAGTCAACAATGCAGTCACTGGGACAATATGCGGGAGTGACAACTTAAGTCAGGTTTGGCATTTTTTGTGAAATTATCAGCCAAATTCAATGCCAATTTGACCATGCAATGAGAAATACGAATTGGTTTGCATACGTAAACAATACATTCAGGCATCACAAAAGCAATATTATGAATGTATTGTGAAGTACCCATTGCATTTTGTGAAAATCAACCTTTATATACATCTTCATACTCTGTATGACCCTGTTGAAATAACTTGTTACGCATGATTTAGCATATCTTTTACCATTACCTGTGGGAGGTATTGTAGAAAATTATATAATCCTTTAAGGTAAGCATGAAAGCCCTACAATATCCCCACGTGTTTGGTCTAATGGTAAGAGCATCCCTCTCTCGCGCAGAAGGCCTGGGTTCTATTCCCAGGTGGGGTCATACCAAAGACTCTAAAAATGGAACCTACTGCCCTTGTGCCTGATGCTCCGCATGAGCAATGGAGTAGGGAAAACAAGCCAGTGACGGCAGTGAGCCACAACTGGAAAAAAGGCCGTGGCTGGCTCGACTTGAATCAATAGTTTAGAAACTAGGCGGTTAAACTCCATCTTTAGAACTAACTAACCCTAGAACATCCCAAAACTTTAGCAAAATGCTGCATTTAATAGCATTTATTCACAAAATTGCCAAATTCAAGTACTTCAGGTCTTTGAATCAAGTAATTGTAACCTTGAACGAAAATGCTCTGATAATCACAACAAGGTTCTTCAGCAGCCAGTTACAACGGCCACTGTTTTTTAGTCAAAACAACAGACAGCATCTTCAAAAATAAACAGATCTTTTGTCGTCAAACTGGCAAACAATATCTCAAATACCATACAACTTAACCATGAGCAAAATGTCTTTATTGGTTACACGAATGCTGACTAAAGTGATCAAAAGTTTTCTCTGTGTATATAATGACACCTCACACAAGTGTTTCCTTGTACATAAGAGAATACAAACCAGGGTTGCAGCTGGGTTTGTAAGTACCCTGGCTAAAATTCCCAGGGTACATTTTCAGCATTGGCACACATCCAATAGTTATTGCTCTGTTCAATTCAAGTTGTCCATCACAAAATAGTCCAAGCTTTAAGAATAAATTAATGTTTAAGCTTTTATCTCACATCTCATTGCAATGTTTATATTTTTTGAACGGGGCAGTGATCTTTTTTGTAGAGTAGTGATATCATTAAATGAACATGATCATCAAGCCAGACAGACAGACGGCTCAGGATGACTGCAAACCTGGCTGTGGATGTAATGACAGCAGTTATCATCATATATAAAATTGAGCTACTTCAGCCATAAAGACAACCCACAGTACTGTACCTTTAAAGATGAGTGTATCTTGTCAACTGGAAGCACTAAAGGTGATTTCTTTTTGCCTTTCTCCACCGAGGAGTTGGCATCATTGATTGCCCATTGGTCGATGGGATTTGGAAAAGTCTTTTTAACTCTATCTTCAATGTCACTCACAGTATGGGGCTGGTTGGCACATAGAGACTCCAACAGCTGGATGATAAGGGATTCTACATAATCCAGGGCATCACCCTCTGCAGTCAATGAGGTATGCACCTGCCCTTGGACCTGAAAAAAAAACGGAAATAATATCATGTATCAATGTCATTTAATGTCAATTTAGAGAGCTTTCTGTCTCTCGTCAACATTTGCACAGATCTCTGAAGGGCCAAGCTTGTCTCAAAAAAACAAACTTTCTGAGACTATGTGTACATGTACAGCTTGTATCTATTCATTTTTAAAAGGTTTGCAGTACCTCATAAAATTGAAACGTCTGTCACAATCACAGCAAAATGAAAAATTTTAATAGCAACATCTTACAAGAGATATAGATTAAATACCCTAATATCATAAATGTGCAAAACTGAACCAGCACTTTTAAAATTACACCTTGAAATCACTTGACAGCTGATTGGCTTTCTGACTTTCCAAATGAGCACATAAGGTACAGTAACAGTATGGGGTGAGACGATTAGCCATTTAACCATGGGTGGCAAAAGTTGGGAAGCTGGGAGGGCTCCTTCCTGGTAAATTTGGACATCTGAAGGGAAATTTAGGCAGTTAGAGGGAAATTTCCTTTTCTTGTACATGAAAATACAGGGAGGCCTGTGGGAAATTTTATACCCTTCCAGGGAAATAATTCTACTCCCTTCCTGGGATATTACCATTTTTTCCAGCCCTGCATTTAACCTTCCCCACTGTGGGATGGCAGCCATAGAACATGGCCACACTATATTCCATCTCAGTGCTCAGAAATATTTTTGAAAGACGAAACCTGTCAGGCTGTCTGGTTACAGACTGTAGTAGTCCAACAGGAATTTGTCTAAACTCAATAAAGCCAAACTTAATTGTAAATTAAAATGTACCTTAACCGTCATGTTTGGCCAGTAGCCTGACAGACTTTTCAGTCAAAGCACTTTGGAAGCCCAAACATTGAATAAAGGAGCCCCAAGCACCTGGCACATAGCAGTTTTGAAGCCCTAAGACCTGTCTAAGACCTGTCTAAGACCTGTCTAAGACCTGTCTTGACCTGCCTTGACCTGTCTAAGACCTGTCTTGACCTGTCTAAGACCTGCCTTGACCTGTCTAAGACCTGTCTTGACCTGTCTAAGACCTGTCTTGACCTGTCTTGACCTGTCTAAGACCTGTCTAAGACCTGTCTTGACCTGTCTTGACCTGTCTAAGACCTGTCTTGACCTGTCTTGACCTGTTTTGACCTGTCTTGACCTGTCTTAAGAGACAACTTGATGGAAGAACTTGAACTGCATTTGAACTGTTTTTGAAACCAAATGTGAACTTGAACTGTATGTAAACTTGATTATTTTGTATACTGTAGCAGACACTATACAACACATTTAAATTTGTGCATTGTTACAATAAATCACATCCAACTACTGTACTGTGACTGAAAACCTAACTTATAATCACACTCACACTGCTCTGTGAGAACATACGCAGGACTTAAAATGGGAACAAACAGGCCACAGACACAGAGAAGTTACTGTTGTGGTCAAACCCAGATCTCTTCTTCTATACTGTATCCGTGCACTATACAGTTAACACATTTCTATTCTGTTTTCAATTGCTGGTCCCAGTAATGAGTACAACCTACAAAATTTGTGTCATTCAGTGTAAAAGTTGATATGCCTAACAGCTAATAAAATGAAACCAGTGCCAGGGCACTCAAAGCATCAGTTTATGAAAGAAGCAATTCATCAAAAACTGTCAATTCGAAAAAGTCAGAAAGTCAGTCTCAAAAAGAGTATTGTACATGTGTAGTGGTTTTGAAGTATAGTACATGCTCTCACAGGGGAGGAAGGAAGGGGATGCGTCAGGCTTTGAATCCCATCCACAGCCTGACTTCATTTAAATTCAACAAGGTGGAGATCTTTTCTTGCATTTTTAGGCAAAATGTTCATTTCTTTCATTGACCCAAATATCATGTACTGTACACACATACATGCATTTTGTAACAGAACCGTAGTACTACAGTATCTACTATCTACTGTATAATGTGCTCTTGTTCACAGCTGAGACTTGTGCCAGTATTGAGTACATGCACTGAAATCACAAGCTCCACCCCTATTGATGGGAAAAATCTAGCATAGTACAAGAGCAAGTGTAGCAAGCTGAGAAGCAACTGATGACCCACGTGTAACTTCTGCACTTGAAGTACAACACTGTTGACTTTTGCTCGGCAGTGGGTGTGGCCTCCCAGGCTACCAGTTGTGACGTCACATGAAAGCACTCTATATATTTACAGGCCTCCATTTTCAGAGTAATTTATGTTTGTTCTTAGGGCAACCATTTCCCTCACTTTCGTTGCCCTCAGGGGAATTTGGTTGTCTGAAACATTTTTGGCACAATTACAAAAGAGTGACTGTGTTCATGTTTTATTGGTCTTGAAGAATAAAAAGATTGATGTTTAAGGGACATAATGTTCACTTGAAGTCTAAAATATAGTAGGCCTACAGCATGATGGAAAATATTGAAAGAGTTGATCGGTAAGGAGTATTTCTTCAATCCATGAGAAAAATGGTTGGCCATCGGACAACCAACCTCTGACTATTGGTTGACCGTATGGAATTTTAGTTGTCCCAGATAATCGGTCAATCATGAAAATCGAGCCCTAATTTACTTGACAAACTTGGGTTTACTTCATGTTTTACCTTGTGTTGTGAGTCTACAAGTGCGATAGATACTGATACAATCTGTGCAAAGAATGACTTTGTTATTAGAACACTATAAGGAAATGAAATCTTCTACTGGACCAACAGACTGACAAAGCAGAGATTTGGTACAATTAATGCATAAATTGCATTATCAGGCCTTGAGTTTTAGATTTTCCAGACCTGTATGCTACAAATCACTCCCCCAAGAAAATTAAGAGGGTAATTAAGTGCCCTACTTAATTTAACTTTTGTGGATTTGTACTAGCTCCCATTTTTAATTTAGGTGAGCAACAAGTCACACTCCTCATGGAAATCTGATGAAAGTGATGGTGATCACACTCACACACCTCAAAATTCAAGGAAGGCATAATTTGTCAGCTGACTTGGAAACTGCATAATAATGAACTCCTAAAGGTGCTATTACAATCATTCCAATTTCTCATTGGAACATTGTGAAGGGTGTGGGATTTAACTTCCTGTATAACCTGCCAAAACACTTCAAATATACCTTCATTACTATAGGCCGTCCCATTTCCAAACAACAATCACTGTACAAAGGATTTGTGGACTGCACTTTGGGGTACTGTATGTCCTTTTTGGCCATTATGAAATGATACTGACAAAACTGATGTGTACCGAAAGTCTGTTTCACAATCCTTTGTAACCAATACTTAAATGGTTTATATTCCTGATCCAATACTCGATCTGTTACCGACGACCACATTTAGTTCTAACCTAAAAAATTCCGAATGTAATTTGATAGACTGAGGATCCTGAGGCAAAAAGTTCTCTAGAGTTTAGCAGGGTTGTTTGATTTAAATCATGTTGATTAAAATCACGATTAAAATCATGATTTTAACTGAAAAAAATCATGATTTAATAAAAAAAAATCTCACTTAAATCGATTTACTTGATGTGAATCACTGATTTTAATCATGATTTTTTAAAAAAAATAAAAAAATCAACAACCCTGTAGTATAGACATGCTATGCAGCTTTATATCACTGTTCCATTTTTTTTAACATGGTGGATAGTTCATGCAGCCATACCCTATACAATGTGAGGGTAGATTACTGTAGCTAGTTTGTTTGTTAGATGAATCTTTAATTCAATAGCCTGATTAGAGTCAAGTAAAATATAAACCATTTATTGTACAACAGTTACAGTAGTTTAAAATCATCTACTCAAGTTATCTGCACATCTTTACACCTCAGTGCAGTACCTCACTTTAAACAGAATGGGCGCTAGGGGTAAAAGAGAAGAAAAAAATAATGGAGAATACTGTAGATACAGTAGGAGACTAATATTGTAACATGGATTTATGTACACTGGGTCCACACTGTCCAAGTTTCTTTAATACAGGCATGTACAGTATAAAAGGTACTCCAGGAAAATATACATTCATCATGTGCCTTCTTTGATACAGAGTTACATGTGCATTACAGTACAATTTCCATCAACATAATGTACAGTATTTAACCTGACTTTTACTTTAAGTATACAATGCTGTTCAAATGCCACTTAAATGTCAAAACTCCCTCAAAGTTCCATGGATCTGAGCTTCTACATCTGCAATCACTACCATACAGCTGAGAACAGAAGTATAAACTGAACTACACTCTTTGGCAAAATTATCTGGGACAGATTCTGGGCCGTTCCCCTTCTCAGTGTTGGTTTCTAGGGTGAATAAAATTTGTTGTGGGCTTTAGCAAAAAGATCACTCTTCTTTTCTCAGCATTGAATAAGAGGTGGAGGAAAAACAGGTTGAAAATACAGTATGTGACACGTCTGGAAGCGTCCCAATAATTTTGTCCAGGATTGTGTGAACAACTGAAAAAAAGGTAGGGACTGAAGAATATGGCAAAGAACAATGCTTGATGGGTTGATAGAGGAAGGGAGTGGAAGCCTAAGGAGCCGGTGAATTACTGAAAAAATATTTTACATGTATATCGCTTGAATTCCAAGGAAAAAGGTACAAAACATTGAAGCTATTAAAATTATATGAATTTTAGAAGGAATAAAAACAAGGAGATGCTTAAAAATTAATCAAGCATTTTATCTCCTCCCATAGGCCTACGGCTTATAAACTACGGTTTTCACTTTGCCGGGGAAGTAGAAGACAAATATACATACGGTGAAAACAAATAAAAGGATGGGTCAAAGGGATGGGTGTGAGAGGAACAATAGCACAATAGCCCATGGTGGAAGATATACTGCTAAGAATACTACAGCTGTTCACTGTCCGAAAGGAGGACAGGAGTGCAGTATACGTAAAATAGGACCTGGAAGTAAGTCCAAAACTAACTGTCTTTGCAGAACAGTTTATGTACATAATGTACTCAATAAATAGCGATGTAAAGGCACAGTCAGTACGTTAGTTGTGACATTGCACATAAGTCTGAGGATGCTGTAAATCATGGCAGGTATTTTGGTGAAAATGAGGGCAAAAACTCACAATAATTTGCTAGTTGTGTAGCCAACAAGGACAATGTATGAATGCAAATGGAGTACAATAGAAATACACTCTTACTCTCAGCACATTTTTGTATTTTGACAACGTACATGACATAACAAAATGTAAATGGCACCTTGATTGACCAGTTTATAAAGTGGTTCATCACATGACCACTACACATTCGGTCAATGGCATTAATGATTGACCAACACTTTAACATTTTATAGAAAAGACCTGTGGTCAAAGATTTTTCTGTTCAGTCAGTGGTCAACTGTTGCTACAGTAATTTGCTTTCCCAGTCCAAATTTTCCAAAATGCTTTTCATGGTAGGTGGTATATAATGTTTTCTTTATTATTCCATTCTTCTTTCCCCCATTTTTCAACCAAGAGATTACATTTAGATGAAAATGTAATGGTCAACTGTGGGTCAGCCCTCCTGACCTGAAGAAGGGGAAATCCTGGCTGGTAACAATAGCCCCACCTACTTTACACATCCTCCATTAACATGTTGCTTAAAGTATGTCTTCTTGTACAAGAGTCACTGAACCTTTTCTCTTGTAACGGCCTTGCAGGGTTGTAGCTAGCCAAATTTGAGTGCTAGGTAATTCTAGGTAATTGTCTGATCTGGGGAAAGTGCTTCACCCTACCCTATGGCATTTACCCCATTTTTCAGTCATTTATTTTTCATTTTGCCCTCATTTTACTTTAGAGAGTAAATTTGGGGCTTATTTTATGACTCAGGAAGCAGACCTGTGAGCAAGGAGACGTGTTTGCCTGGGGTGCGAGGCGGAAATATCAAGTGCTGGGTGTGGCCGCCCAGCGCCGCCCACCGTACTGTAGCCTGAACCCTTCTGCCTTGTTATTACAACACAATTATTTTATGAAGGAAAACATTTAATTGCAGTGCATTTGTTCTACATCACACTCCCTTACATTTTCCCACCCCAACTGACCAAAGTTGAATTCCTTGACTCCTAAATTGCATCGATCTACAGTGTAATAAAAAGCCATTATCCCCTTGAGCTTCATTATTTCCATTCTACTTCTTCATGCTAATGAAGGGAATAAGAGAATTTTTTCATAACAGCCTCTATCATCTTCCCCTCCCCCCTCCATACAAATAGCAATAGGTCTGGTGATCCAGCTAGCAGTTCTCATTTGCCATTGAAAATTTTTCCCTAATTCAACAGGCCACTTTCTACAGAGGTTCATAGCAGATTTCATACTTATCAAATGTTTAGGCTTTTCTGATCTTCTGGCAACATTTTTTAACACATCACTGCCTACAATTGGCCTGCAGCACACCTGCAAACTCATGAATGTACTGTAGGCCAATGAAAAAGAATTTGGAAACAGTTTTAAACCCTTTCGCAGCCAGTTGCGTTATATTTATATCCAGAAATGTTTCACAGCCAAGTGATATTACGTAAAATTACTTCGCAGTTTTGAACCTCTTGGCTGGAGAAGTTGTTGTTACAGTAATTGACACTGCCTGTGAAAGGGTTAAAATGACTTCTTACCACCTTCCCTTCTTCTGTACTTTACAGCCATTTTTACATCTTTTATGAGCAACAAACATTTAAAATTTAGACATATAATACATGTGGCCTTGAATTTTGAGGCGTGTGAGTGCAATTGCAAACCATCAGTCACCTCAAATTACTGTGAGGAGTGTGATTTTTTGCATATCTAGCTGAAGATTTGGAGCTTGTATAAATCTACATAAGTTTAATAGAGTAGCTAAGCTACCACTCTCCTTAATTTTCTGAGGGGTGTGATTTGTAGCACACCCAAGAATCATAAACAATAGCCGTAAATACATGGTATAGCATTTACCATGTATACAGTTGACACCTCATGCATTCTCCATATGCTTACAGAGTCTATCCATCAAGACCAGTTATGCCTGTCCCATTCACAAGTTCAATTTTACCATGCCCCCCTCCCTCTAGGGTGGAGGTCATAGAATATACCCACAGTATTCTCCCACCTGCCACAAGAAGAGACATAAGGGAAGGACTTGGCACTGTGTCTAAATTTGAAGGTCAAACTTTACCTTACCCGCTTCATATAGATCTATGACACCATATACTTTTGTTAAGCCTGCATCTAATTGATCAAAATATAACACATTAGTAAATCTTCATACAGTATTAGATAATTATGAAACTACTGTATTGCACCTCTTCTCCACTTATGACCCCTTACATCACTGAAAATGGCAGCAATAACCAGCAAGACAATGGCACCTGCTTAGGTAAAAGACCTGCATGTCTATGTAATAAATCTCCATAAAAAATTTAACTAGATGTATATAATTCTTCAAATACCTACTTATGTTGTAACCCACCAAAAGGTCAAATATTGTCACAGTTTTCAATGGGGCAGTGTGTTCATTTACTTTTGAATGCTGGCTCAAAAGATCGTGTGACATTAAATTAGGTATATGGGGTTTAACGACACACCAACATGAAAGCGTTATATAGTGTCAACAAGATAGAAAATATTATACTGTTGAGGTAAAACTACCTTAAAAAAAAGTGAAACGTGGGTCAATTTCCAGTAAAAAGATAGCAAAGGCGGAAGTCATGAAAATGAAAAAGTTGGGTATTTGATGTGAAAAGCATTTCAAATCACGAAAATTGCCATTTAGTAAAATGGTTTCACAAACTGATCATGCAAATACTTGCAAATATGCATTTCATCTCAAAAGTACCTATATAAGCAATCAGTTGTTTGTTATTTTTCATTTAGAAACAAACTTTCATTTTACGTTACCAATTGTAAAACTTGCACCAGCTGCCACAAACACCAGGCACTTCCATTGACTGACTAAATGCAAAACTACAACAAAATGTTCATTGATGGTGTTGCAAGTGTTTGGCTGGTACGTACTTAGGTAAAACTTATTCGTCGATACATGTTTCGCTCACTGTAATGATGCAAGTCAGCTAGCTGTAGCCATGCAAATTAAAGTGACAGATTATCCACACTGCCTATAGCCTGCCGTACGCAGGCTATTGTGGTTGCCTTTCAAATATTACATTCAAAAATCAAAAATCTTACTTTCAGTACCATGAATAATGGTAATACTATATGAGTTTTTCAATGGCTTCACTGCTGAGCAGTCGACGTTTCTAACTAAGTTACATGGCATACCTAAAATACCTGCTAACTTTCTATCGAATCTCATTTACGACCATCAAAAATGATGTCATGACAAAAATTAAAATACTGAATTTTATATCTCGCGTAATAGCTAATATATCTCTGCAAGTTTAACACTTTTCTTGGATAATTCCTCTGTTCCCTTTTATCTTCTTGAAGAAGGAATATAAATCCTTTAATGACAGTTTTTAGTGGAATTAGTTGCAAGAAAATCATATCAAATGATCGAGTAGCGCACAATTTAAAAGCAATATGGACAAAACAAACACAAACAGTGCTAAGAAAAACTACACACCAGACCATGAGACCAATAAACTGCAGGTGCACCATGAGCTTAATGACAAACAGCAACATTATTCACTGAATGCCATCAAGGGAGCCGGCAGGGTTTACGAGATTGATCAAATCTGATTCACCTTTCTTGCAGATGCCATAAGAACTATGCTGTGATTGGCCACCAAAAATTCCAAGGTATTTTCTATTCATTACTTCACTGTTCCAAATATTAAAGGGCAACAGCACTGTGCAATTTTCATACAGCTATATAGAGTGCTCACAAAATGCACAGTATATTCCAACTTTACGCTATAGTTTTTCGCAGCAGTGTGCAGATGGCCAGTGCAATACTGTCCTGAGGCTATTTGTTCAGCTTTTGGTTATGATTTCAAGGTCATGTGACATGTAAATGACAAAACTGGATATTCAATTTAAAAAAAAATTAAAATCCAGGAAAATGGCTGCAAATCCTATCAAAATCTGTCAAAAACTACCATTTTAAAGCACAATATCTGATTTGCACTTAATCATTAATAAATATAAGCTCAGTATGCACATCTTGTGATGTCATGAGAGGGGAATGCCACCACATATTGCTAATGTTATTTTTGTTGTTTTTGCAATCTTCATTTCAAGGACAGTTGTAACATTAGTTTGTCCTGAAGGTTTCATTTTGAAAGTTTAAATTGTGTTCTTAAAACCTGTCAGTATCAATTACCAAACCATAAACTATTTGATGAGTAATTAAGAGATAATTAATATTGAGTTAACAAAAGAAATGTCAGCACTGTGCAACACAGCTAGGGCTGTGACGGTTAATCGGTTAACCGGTTAACCGACCGACTCGTCGGTTACTCATGCGTCATTCCTCTTCATAGATTAACCGTTTTTGTATTGCCAATAACTCAGTCGCCGGGGGGTGACATTGTTTGTAAACTGTTACACAAACATCGCGCAACAAACAGTGTCAGTTTCTCACAAATTATCGCTCGAACAATAACTGTAAAAAGAGTTTTAAAATCGGCCGTTCGATTGAACGGATTAATTCCGCGGCAGCTCCCCGAATTAAGTACATTATGATGAGTGACAAGTGGCGCAACCATTGTTACTTTCGTTGGCAGAACTTCGTGTGCTCGTCTCCTAATCCCTTCAATAGCAACACCCAAGCACAACTTTAGAAATTAGCGGCATGTTTCAGAGGTTACCAAGCGAAAAGAAAGCCACAAGACAAGCAGGGAGCTGTAACAAAAGTTACCAAGCCCTGTATTTCTATGGCAATAAAACCTCCGCGAGACCATGATTAGGGCACAAAAGTATATTTGAATAAGTCTTCCCACTGTAGCTAATCGAAATATTTTATCATGCTACACCTCCGTAAATTTCATTATTTTTCATTGTTAGTAGCAGTATTTGGGAAAAATTTAACCCGTAAAAATACGATCGTTAGCACCAGATAATTCCCGCCATTTTGTTGTTTGCCCAATATCATATAAAATGGAACATTCCATGTTGACTTTTATGAATAAGCATACGCAGTTCTTTGAACCGACTGGGTTGTAGTTGCGATAATGTACTGTACTGTAGAAGTCAACCCTATGATGCACGTAAAAATAATGATCTAATTTTTAGCAGTCTTGGACAGCAAAAAATGGACTCGATTAACGTTAACTTATGGTTTCTTTCTGACATAAATATCCCCGTAATTTTGCCACTTCTAGTCCAAACCTTACCGTCTTGTTTCAAAATAATCAGCAAATGAAATGCACTTAAGTCAGACCCCCGAAAAAATCCAAGTACGCAGAGATTTGTGCTGCCGTTTCTTGGTGAATTTAGCACGGGGCTTGGCCGGCTGCACAGGCGGGCTATGTAAGCCTGGGAAGTGCAATCGTCATAACGCAAACTCAATGGGGATATTTGTTCGGAGGTCTGGTATTTTCACACACTAAATCCCATAGGCGATGGCGCGAGTTGTGATTGGCTGGCTCAGAATCAACGTATTTGAACCAATCACAATGCAGAGGCAATTCAAATTCTGCAATAGATCGTATGCATATGATGTCACCGAGCAAAACATGGTCCCTTGTTTAATGGTAAAAACGGATACGCACGCAAGTCTACTGCATGCATGGGACCACATGCGTGATTGTTTACATTCGTAAGGATGTCATATGATGACATTCCATAAGTCCTACTGTAAATAACTTTACGCTAGGAATGCTGGGAATTCCTTAATTTATGCAGGAAAACAGGGCTTGGTTATGCTGTTTGCGGCTGGTGGGCCGTTTACAGTGCAATTGTACAGATCGCTACTATGACACACACGTGAGTGCTGTACATGTATTGAACACTGCATCGCAAGCAAGCTGCATCAAAACAGCGGTGTGGGAGTGTTTCATGAAATAACTGACAATATAACATAGGGTCAGGCGGGAATACAACAGTTGGTGGAATGTTAAAAAGTGCATGTGGTCTGAAGAAAGCTTCAGTAAATGCGGGATGGGTTTTTACTGTGAAAAGATGATATAAACTCAGCGCAAAATACCAACATTTTTGCCACATACTTTCATGTGCGGACATGACTTACGGCGCCATTTTAGACTTGCACTTTCCTGTACAAAAGTGATGGCGCTCTTTGGAAATGTTGACTTTTTGTTGTTGTGTGAACATTACGTCATTTTCGGTTAAACGGTTAACCGCCGGTTAATAAAATCGGTTAAACAGATAGTGAATTAACTAGAAAATGTACAGCCCTAAACACAGCACATTATTATTTTGCATATGCAACAAGTTGCTTCAGAAATGTTCAAACTTCAAAAAGGTATATCTTGAGAACTGTAAAAGATATCTACATAATTTCAACCAAACTTTGCCCAAGGAAAGTTCAGTCTTTAACTGCCATGTGAAGTCAGGGCATTTTGCTGACCTGTCACACTACCTTCAAGGCAGTTGTTCAGTGTAAAAAGCCCAAGACGTCTGCTGTGAGGGCTGAAAAACCCAAACAATAATTTACAACAATTTGCAGTCCTTGTGCCTCTCAAAAAATTTTTTCCCTTACTCCTTTAAATATAGCTGTAGGTGTGCCATGTGCTTTTCCTTAACATGGGGCATGTGAAAAACATCCATGCTTCAAATGTTGAAAGATTATGTTAACAATCCTTTCAGAAATTGACCCTCTGCAACACCAGATGACCTTTGACCACCAAAATTTACAGCTTTCTTCCTCCCAAAATGGGGCATTTATGAACTAAGAATCAAAATTCAAGTTTCCTTTCAGGTAACATGTTACAAAGCTAGATGTCACCACAAACACACATGCACACAAATGGCTGAAACATACACTTCATCATGAATATTCACACACACACACACATGCACACAAATGGCTGAAACACACACGCCATCATGAATATATAGGTTTCCCCTATCATTCGGAAGGCCAGGGTTCTATTCCCAGATCCAGTCATACCAAAGGCTCTTAAAATGGAACCTACTGCCTTTGTGTTTGATGCTCCGCATCAGCAATAGAGTAGGGAAAACAAGCCAGTGAGCAACATCTGGAAAAAAGGTCGCGGCCGGCTCGACTTGAACCAATAGGTTGGAAACTGGGCCGTAAAACTCCATCTAACTATCTAACTTATCATCAAAACTGAAATTAGGAGGTACTACAGTCTGTACAGCAAAATAACATTAAATCTTGCAGCCATGCAGTCTTTGCAAGCTTACTGACTTCATTATTTCTTTTTACCTTTTCCAAAGCACACTTAAACATCCCCTTCCATCTTGATACCGGCTGATCTTCACTGTCACTCATTGTGGTATTCTGGACCAGTTACAGTACTCTCAACTTGTCAATTCTTCTGGTTTTTACTGTTCAAAAAAAGAGGGGAAACTCTGAATGATTATATAGAATGTGCGCTTTATAACAGTTTGTTTGTATGTATGTATGTATGTATGTATGTATGTATGTATGTATGTATGTATGTATGTAATAATTTCAATTGTGTCACACAAAGTAAACATCTGAAAATTTGCAGCATTTGAAGTTAATGTTAAAACCATGAAATATCTTTGAAAGCAAAGTGTGTATTTTTACAGTTTTATGATCTAACTCACTTAAAACTATATTCAATAAGAGATTGCTACACCATGAAGATACTTCCAAATACGTAACACAAAACATTGTACAGAACATACAAATAGAAGGTTGCATACTGTAGCATGTACAGTACTGCAGGGAATAACTTATCCAATTTGCATTGAAATTTGCTATACAAACTGGCCAATTTGCTACACAAATGCATGAATGTGTAGCACCTTTCCATGCATTACTACTTAGGTTTTGCAGTGGTTTTTTTTCCATACTATGGAAGGAAACAAAATTTAGTCAGAACTGCTGTGCAAAATTCAGTTACCAAATTACTGCAATCTCTAAACTGTGTGCACAACAATTATAAATTTTGTCTGAATGTGGCCCAAAAAGTATGTATGCTTTTCTTTACAATGTGTGACAATATGAATCCTGCTATAAAGTACAATAGTATAGCAAACATGGCAGTCTGCATGACTGGCCATGCCTTCTGTTCCTACAGTACATCAGTGAGACAATGTAATAGTCTAGTACATAAATAGTATGTGAAGGAAAGAATGAAACTCCAAAGATGCCAAGATGGGTCAGAGACTAAATTGATCATGCGAATACTCGTGAAGAAGCCTTTCAACTCAAAAGTAAAAGAAATCGGTTGTTTGTCATTTTACACAAGTGACATACTGTTACTACAGGCTACTGAACGACTTGAAATACCGGTCTCTAAGAAAAACTGCTGCCAGCACCAGCTGCCGCAAACAATGGGCACTTGCATTGATTTACTTCATGAAAAACTACACACAAAATTTGTATTCATGGTGTCGCATGTTGTGATTAGCTGGTTAGCGATGCATACTGCTAATTTAGTGAAAGATGATTCACAACCTGTGGTGTCACAGACAGCCATCATACAGACAAACATCAGTGATAGCAAAATCCACATGGTCCACTGGCCACACATACGTAGACAGAGGAACAACACAAATCAGTAGCGGTAACATATGCACATGCACTGCATGCTGCCAGTCGTGCAAATAAGCAATAACCACATCTTGTTTGCACAGTGGCTAGTTAACGCCTAAATAAGTCTGGGTCTCACCTTTACCGGTAACTGTACATTAGTTCTGTGAAATGTGAGGTGATTGCCAGTATTGCAGATAGTTAATCATCTGCAAATACTTTGCAAGCAACTTTTAACGAAATTTGTTAAACAGTCCAAGCACGATGACAAAATACAAAACAAGAAAAACTTGTTTTACAATCAGTAGCACTGCAACAATCCAAAAAATTTTGGAGATTGACCACATTTGGGAAAAATTCATTTCATTTACTGCACTATTTTTCCATCATTACCCAAAATTAAAATATTCAAAATTAAGCAGATCCTGTAAACAGCAATTCATGTAGTGTAAGCAATAAGGAGTGCACTTAATACCTCTTTGGGGCTTACTGAGAAGTGTCACTCCCTGTTAAAAAACATAGTAACAAGGGTTTTAGTACCAATTCATGAAAGAACCCTTGATATTTTCAAAAGTCCAAATACACATGTTTATGTTGTGTCAAGTCATCCACACAATCTACCCTTTGAAGCAGTGTACCATTAATACCATGATGTAAGTCATTCAGTGCTTGCCTTTTAGAAAATTAAATTTGTTTCACCAATTTTTATCAAATGCTTGTTGTTTTATCATAATATCACACCTTCACTGAAATTTATGGTCTTTCAACCATGTAAGATAACTAGTCTTTAATTTGCATAACAAAAGTCAAACTAAGCAAATTTTAGACTTTAATAATAACTGTTGTAAAGTTTATTAATTACACAACTGTTGTAAAGTATTTTAATTTTGGTCCTTTTTGTAGGCCTAACATAGAGTGTGGACTGTGGAGTTTGCTCAGTGGCCAGTTGAGCATATTGCCTTACAAGCTGGAGGTCTCCAGATCAAATCCCAATGGAACCACATGGAAATTTTCCGGAGTCTGAAAAATTAGCTTGTTCAGCATACAGTAGAGCTTGTCACAGAGATGCTGGGGAGGGGGAGGGGTGGTTTAAAACTGGTGAATTACAAAATTGGGCATTTGGTTGTCTGTTTTAGGATGTTGTCCAACTCAGGAAGTTTTTTGCTTGCTCAATTCAGCTGTTTAGCAATGGTGTAAAACAAATAACCTCCACCCCACCCAGCCTTTGGGAAAGTGGCTTAAGACTAAGTTACACTCATGCCTGTTAGATGGAGACATTCGATGGGGGTTCCAGCCCCCGGGAGCAGAAATGGGAGTGATTAATATATGCCTGCCCTGTAAACCACTGAGCACTAGTTGAAAAGAGAAGGCCAAGCTTGCCGGTGTTCATCCATGCTCACTCTGGCATAGGGTCCTCAATGAGCCAGAATGGCTTCCCAATCTTGACCCTCAAAACATTAAATTAACATTATTTACTGACAAATAATAAGCCTTTCCATCATAGGTTGAAAAATGGTGGCAGTCACAAATAGAATCAGTCACATGTGGTCCTAGCATTACATTATTAACAAACAAAACATTAACTTGGCAAGGTAGACCAGATCAATAATAAAATTTCATATTCACTGTCACTGACTGGTTGCCTCACATGACAATAGGCCAATTACAGTAAGCTACCTGAGCCAAGTAAACATTCAAGTTTTTTTCTGATCTGTCCTACTGTATCTCGTCAGTTTTACATAGCCTTGGCTCATTTTAATGTAATGCTAAGATTGCTTGTGGTTATTGTTGTAAACATTAGGCTTTGACAAGGCTAACCCTGGATCTATTTAGGTGGATAGTATTAACATTACTCAGACAAAACAACACTTCTGGTACTGGGGTGACTGCAGACTATATACGTAGCCTTCCGAGGGCACATCTGTTTTTAACATTACATATCTTGGAATGACAGAGCTCTTAATCTTACAGTACACTGTAGGTGAGTACTAGCATTCCTTTAGCCCCCTGGTGTAGGATTAGGCTAACGTTAGGCCAGTAGGCCTAAGTTTGGCCTGCTTATTAGTATATTACTGGTACTTGCTAAAAATGACTTCACATCCCTTTACGTACTAGCCAACTTAAGCAATATGCAAAAGCAATTATCCTTTTCATCAATCTGCCAAACATTTAAGTTAGGGCTAGCATTCTTAGGCTAGGCCTAGGCTTGCAAATTAACCCAGGTTTGGCTATGCAACCCATTGTCAACAACAATAACAATGCACCAATGTAACTTAGGGCCTACGTTTGGTCTAGGCTAGCCTATGTTAGGCCTAACTTATAAAATGGCTAACCTAATTTCAACAGTCAGTAATCCCTTCTCATTGTCATCAGCACAGAAATTAAAAGTCCCCCTCCTGTTCCTTGCCTTTCTGCTGCATAAAAATATGTTTTCAACAGAACAATAACAACACCCACATCAGTTATAGGGCTAATACGAACATTGGAAGGCTGTACAATGCTTAACTTTGGGTAATATTAGGCCTGAGCAATGTGTAACTTAATGCTGAATGCTACCATTGTATCCTTAGTCTAACGATGATATTTGAAGAAGGGATCAAATAGGTACAGAGTGTCAGAGGGGAAAAGAAAACCTCCAGCAAATAGTCAACAATATTTTACCCCCTGATATGAAAGATCCTGGTGAAGCAAACATCCATCACCAAAACACTGTTGTGCTGTATGACTAATCGGCACCTTTGAGTAAGTGTTTGTGGAGTAGGCAGTGGATGAATCACTTCTTTGGCTGCCTACAGCTAAGTTAGTACGAAGAGGATCCGTGTGTATCACAACGATACTGTTATAATGTTACCTCTATATGCGAGCATATATAGGGCACTTACTACTGTACGAGGTTAATTTCGGTAGACTGTGTACTACAGATTGCAAAACCAAAACATAGTCACGTACAAAATAGATACCTCAAAAGGATACTCTATTTTTAAACATTACTCCAAATGGTAACATACTTCATGAAACAAATCTCCCAAACTCGCTAAAATTTTTAATGAATCATTACTTAGTCCTTCACATTTTCAGATTAACGATATTACAGATAGGATTACGTGCTAATCTTTTTATTTGCAAGTATGCGGAAAGCGAACAAAAGTAATTTTGTTTTATGATGAAGTACGGAGTTAATTAGCAACCATGATGCAGTTCAGAAACTACGATTGGCCCCGGCAGGTCAGATTCTGGGCATGAGGGTTTGACGGAGGGTCTGGCGTACATGCATATGATATGATCCAAATTTTGGAATTTTTTGGCAACCGAGACACCTTTTCCGGTACACTACATTTTACCTTCGTATTATCAGGTTCGGAACCCGAAGGACGCATGGGATTTTTTTTTATGTATTTGCTTATATTTATTTATTTTTTTACTTTTTTTCTGTTTTTTATTTATTTATTTCTTTTTTTTTTGCTTGAACGTAATGGTATATCTGGCACCCGGCCCTGTATTGTTCAAGTAATCTAGCAAATCCATAGGATGGACGGGTACGAGGTATAATTGCATATGATAAATGGCGAATGCGTTCTGGTATGAAATACTTTGGTAGTTATTTCTTTTTCTACAGATACTAAAATGTCATTTATTTAATGTCCAACTTCAAGTGTTCCTCGAGTAAAACTTTCAAATATTTATATTAAACAGCAGTAAAATATGAATTCTTACAGTCCAACTCCCACCTTCATAGGGCATTCTTGACCCGAAACATAAAATGTTGAAATTTATTCACTAACACAACTTACTGCCCATTGTGCACAATAACTTTTGACTTTCTTGTTGTACAACTCACATTACGTATTGCTTTGTTTCCCATTAAAATTATAAATGTTTTAATGAACTTGAACACTTCCTGTCTGCTTGTATAGCATGTTTTGCAGAGATGACTTAACTAATTACATCACCCCATAAGAGCAAGATTAATATCACATATGGTCTAGGTGCAGTAACTTTCAGAAGAACAAAAAAGCAAAGATTGTACTTTGAGTAGTACCTTACAACAATAACATCGCAAATCACCATTTTTAATTTGAGTCATTGAGTAAACCTTCGACATTTTTGATCTAGGCTAAAGAATGTCCTATGAAGATGGGAGTTGCACTGTTAGAATTCACTTTTCATGCTGTTTAACTTTGATATGTCATTTTGAATTTTTTGACTTGAGGTACACTTATTTTCAAGGGGCAATCAGAGTTGGGATGCGCTGAGAAAAACACTTATTAACCTTTTGTTCAGTTACCACCTCGCTTTCCTTTCCGGACTGATTGTTTTCCAAAATGGATGAAAATTCAAAAGGTCTTTCAGGTCAGACCAGTGAAGTTAATTCATTCTGTTAATACTTTTGAATCAAAATTTCTGAATATTCGCTGGCAAAAAAGTCTTCACAGATGCAAAACTTTATACAGTCTCCGCGTCACTCTAATCCCCATGATGATGATTTCATTTTTCAGTTAGCATACAAATTCGGTGCAATATTGTCAGTATGTAAAATATGTAACAGAAGCAAGTCTCTCTGCTGCTTGCTGTAAAGATACGCCCAATTTTCTTTGCATTTCAGTTAAGAATCATTCATTTGATTAAATTTAACCTAAGATGATGGTGAAATAAATGTGATAACCTCTTCTTGTACAGTTGTATGTCCGTGTCAAAAATTCACCATACTGAACTAAGTTAAATAGTCCTCGAATTATAGGTAGACCTGCGTGCGATGCATGATGCAAAGCTTGACCTACGTAGTGTCCAGTCATTCAGTGCACTGAGTGCATGCTTTGTTGGCTTCATTCGAAATGTACAACTTCCCGGCATCCCCACGGAACATGTCAGGTTCTGAATGCTGAACTCGCCCCGCGACTTGCTGAAATACCTGCATGATCTATCTTCCCCAGGCTCGGCTGCGCGCTAAATTAAATAGGCCTATAGTTCAAACTGCTTTTTAGTTTTAACACCACAAAGTCACATCTAACTGCCACTGCCTTTTAAAGGACGTGATAAATATGTAGTAGGCCTGTGTGTGGTCTATGGACAGACGGATTATCACTCAGTTTGCCATCATTGTTTGTATTTAACGTCTTTTCAACTTCCGTCATCCAGTCATCTGTCTTAGTTTTGCGAATTTTTGCTACACTCTAAATCAGGAGACGGCAATCGGTGGGCCGTGGTGCTTTTACAAGTGGGCCTTAGAGTAAATTTTCGTGGACCTCAGGGATTGGAGAAAAACCTAGAGAATTTGGTCCAAAGTTGAGGGTTACTTCTTGACAACCCGTCCTGATCAGCAGGTGCTATCTTCCATCTGTCTTGATGCTTTCTTGTCTCAGTAGTTATAGGGACAAGAAAGCATATGCGATTCCCGACGATCAGAGAAGTGGTTTTGGCAAACAAAAAACTTTTGTACGCTCCGTTCCAAGTGATATATAGTGAAAGTATGGCGGTTCCTCCTGTTGGGGAGCGTCCAAATGCTTAGGAGGCGACCGCCGTCATGACGGGAACCAAATCTGCCTTCCGACGCTCTTTATATTTCATATAACATCCTGCTCTATAACGTGCCCCGGCAGACTATTCTCCCCCCTCTGACCAAATTCCGTACCTCTTTCACTTGGTTTCTCTCTGACCTGTGGGAAAGTATAGGCCTACAACAAAAATAGGTCGCGAACATAACATGGTTGACGACCCCTACACTTAATACAGGAGGTAACGCGACGCCAACGGAGAAAGGACACCGACTCTCCGCATGACTGAATTATATGTATTATATGAATACATAAGTATTCGGACAGTATACCAGAAAGAAATTTTGTCCCAGTCAGAGCCTTCCTCGAAGATGCCTTCTATTCTAAAACAAATCTACCTATCCTGGTACATAATTTTTACAAAGAGAGATACTAAAACCATTAGAATTTCAAAAGGTTTTGTCAGCTGCAAACCCCACCGATGCTTTCCTCCGATGAATCCATGCCACCATACCATGGAATATAACAGAATAACTTAACAGTGCCTGGATCCCATCTGTTAAAGAAAATATATATATTTAGTAAAACAAATTGAAAACACTTACTAAATGCTTGCAACGTAAAACTTAAATCAGCCCCACCCAAATGGCATAAATGAAGATATTCATCGGACGTTTAATTGCGTAATAAGGTTGAAATCGGTCTGTACACATGTAAGGCTCTGTGCGGAAAACTTAGAAAAGGAAACTGGGTGCCCAACTGGTAGTTTCTAGGACACGATATATGTTATGTAAACGTAAGATATATTCAAAAAAAGCCGTTGTATTTCCACTGCCTGCCTCAGTGGATATCATAAAGCTCAATCGCCACTACGCAGAAACACAATTTTTAATCTCAGCTTGAGTCCCTAACTTAAAGATAAAGAGCAGTCCCCCCAAACTTATTTTGAAGAAAAAGCTAAATAACACAATTTTCATCTTATTTCTCTTCAAAGTATCTTTAATTACGTTTTTGACTTTACTATTGCATATTCAAGGTAAACCAAGTAGTTATTTCTGGTAAATTTCACGTTAGAAGAGAAAAACATTGCCACATGACTCCTAACAGCCAATCATGAAACTGGCCAGTCTACTACACTTTTTCAATTTGGGATGACTGCTCCTGCCCTTTAATTTTACTGTGGAAATGTACAATGTAAAGTAAGGGCTACCGTACTTTAATTTGCAAGGTATTTTTGTAGGAAGTAATGAAGCAACTTTGACTCAATTAAACCTCCTAATACAACAACAAATGTATGCGGAACTGTGTGTATTTAATATTGGCTATGTAAACATACTTGCTACTGCATGAGAATTACTTGAAACATTAAATGTTTTTTTTTTATTTCTAGGGGCCAGATGTAATGCATGGAAGAAGAATGGTCGGGCGGTGGCCCGCACAAAACAAACTAAAGTACAAACTAGAAGGAAGCTTGCACCGCTGCCGAACAACGCGTCGTCCCTGTTGGTGTGTTAGATGAGGTTTTACTTTAGAAAGGGTTGTAAAGACTGGAAGCAGTTTTCACCCAAACTATCTCGCGAAAAGTAAGAGAGAAGTCCGCTCAATGTTGTCTCAGGAAACGATGATGCACCCCGGTGGCGTAGGCTAGAAATTTTTCGGGGGAGGGGACAAGCACCCAAATTTTCCGTTTTTCTTTTTTTTAAGTGTGGACGTAAGGATGTTGCTCTTTTTAAATAAATATTTGAATACACGGAGCTTGTACTATAAAAAATTTTGTTTGTGGGTTTCCTGTAATGAAATTTGACTTAAGTTCGAGGATTACCGAAGAACCTGCATTTCCCATTGGCAAATGTGAGATTTGCACGGCGACTAAAGATCGTTGCGGTTGCTAGTAAAAAGAGTTCCAAGGCCATACGAATTGAAGCTGTTCAAGGTCAAGACCGTATGTTAGAGAAAATTTGGAATTTCGTGAAAGAAATTGATGAGGATAGCACTTCAGTATAGCCAGTGTCACTTGATGATATGGTGTCACAAAATATAAAATTTCGTTTTTTTTTGTTTTTTTTTCATTTCCAGAGCTCCAGAAAATTTACCAGAGTAAGGCCAACTGCAATAGAAACTGCAACTTGCGTGCGGCATGCCAAGCGCGTAGAAAATTGTGGATTTTTGAAACAAATAATTACAAATATGAGGCTTTTATTGAAGATAATTCGTAGTTTCGTGAAAGAAGACTTGGGAAAACCACTCTGCAGTTGACTGGTGTCACAAAACTGCAACAGGCAAACAAGTTTCTGTTTTTTTTTTTTTTTTCATTTTTCATGGTCAGGTAAAGTTAGTGTCACATATTCAACAAAGAGTGAACTGGCTGAGCAAGTACCGTGACAAATAACATCATACCCTCACGTAGCCTAAATTAATGAAAGTAAATAGGATGCTTCCTTTTTTAAACAGCCAAGTTTTCTCCTCAAAGGGAAAGTTAAAGCAACACAACAATTTAATTTTCACATGTGAAAGAAGAACCAAATCTGCACAGTGTGGTGAAATTTCCATTCAGATTGGACATGTATTTTTCGAGTTATCAGCAAATAAAATTACTGGAGTTGTTTTCGAAAATGAGCTTGGGGGAAGCAGAGGTTACACTGTAAAAATGGCTCAAATTCACTGTAAATTTACAGAATAAAAAATAAAGAGAAACATAAAGATTACAGAAAAGTTCTGGTAATAAGTTCCCTGAACTTTTCTGTTATCCTTATTTATTTCTTTATTTTGTTGTTCTGTAAATCTACCTTAATTTTTACAGTGTATTTTACTTCCTCACATTGACAAGGAATGCTTTGTTTCACTTTATTTTTTCAGACTGTTGTGTTGGCGTTGACATCAATAGGAACAAGACCTCCCCTTAAAGTTGCAAAATTTGAAAAGTTCTCAACATGCTGCTTATGCAATCACATTTTGATAACATGAGACTGCTAAGGAGAAAATAAGCTGTACAATTTAAAGACAGCAAAAGACTATCCATTAATGTGGGGATTTGATGTCATATGTGTTTGCTTCAAGTTCACTGTTTCGTTGAAAATGTGACAACTTTACTTGCTCGTATCTAGAGAACAACAAATCGGATTTCAATGCAAATTTCACCAAAATACTTAGAATAAGTTCCCTTCTAACTTATAAGAACTTGATATGACCTTAAACCCTTCTTTCAACAATCCCATATTATTAGAATGTGATTGTATTAGTGCATAAAAACTTTACTAACTTCAAAATGATTCCCCACAGGGAGCTTCCATCCCTCTTCAAGGTCAACACGCAACAGTCTGCAGAACAAACTAGGGAAACTAAGCACTACCTCGATGCGAGGTAGTACCTACATGGGAAACAAAACATTCCTTGTCCATGTGGGGAATATTTGATATAACCTCTGAGGCTCTCAACTCAATGGTGATTTCATCTACGGTACTGATATCTTGAGAAATACATGTCCGAGTTGAATGGAAGTTTCCCCACACTGTGTACATTTGGTTCTTTCACATATGAAAATTTCATTTTTGATGAAACTTTCCCTTTAATGGAAGTCATTTGTCCCTAAAACTACAAATATACCCGGTAGTCTACAGAAATGGTAAATTAGCACAGCTCTTTGATTGACACGGAAGACAATTTTTCACTCACCCTATAGGCTGCGATTCCAGGTTGGGAGGCTCACAACCTAAGTTCTAGAACCTCCCAAATCTGTCTAAAAATGATCCTCATCCAGACACAATCCCAGTTAACATTCCATAAGGGTGAGTAGGTTCTATGTCCCCTGTAAGCAGGAATTGTAGAATATGTCCACGGTATTTCCGGCCTGCCGTAAGAGGCGACTAAACGGAAAGACTTGCACCGTATTTGATCTGTATTTGAAACCAAACTTGAAGAAGTGTATTTGCAACTGCATTTCAGTTTTCCCTTTTCAGCTAGCGACTAGTATCCAAGTTAGTATACAAACCCCTAATGTGTATAATTAAACACTCTAAGTACGACACGCTTTGTAATAGGCCTGAGCTACGCTAATTTGCATTATTTTAAATTGGTTGTCAATCAATAAGTTGTGTCAGTTGAGATTGTCTGAGGACTACACTGCTAAAATTGCCACAGCTGGTAAAGACGTATGACAAAGGGGCAGGGGAATCAGAGGCCGCGGAGCCAATTTGAAGTGCGGGGGCTAATCATAGAAGCAGCCCAATATGTCCAATAAAATAAATGCAGTTTAAGGCGGCCCAAAATGCAGTTTTAAGGCGGTCCAAAATGCCCACAGCAAAAAAGTGCGGGGCCAAAGCCTCCTAGCCCCCCCCCCCCGTCTCCGCGGTCCCTGGGAATGGAGGATGTTCAGGTGCGGTGAGGAGTAGTTTTCCATTTATCATGCAACAGGTGTTAGGAGTAAAACCATTTATAGTCCGGAGTTCCGACAGTTAAATACACAATTGCATCAATTCAGCCGACCTTGAATTTAGCCAAGAGTTACAATAGGGAAACATTCAGTGGCGGATCCAGGAATTTGCAGTGGGGGTCTGCATGTGGATGGGACATCAAATGTACACTGAGCGAAGCGCCACCATATGTATGGCTGTTGTTTAGTCTCTGATGCCTATCAGAATTCAGGAAATGGGAAATGGGGGTGGTAGGCAAGCATCCAAATTTTTACCATATTTTCAACTCTACTGGGAGCGTAATTTGCAGCTCGCGGAGCGCGCTGAAATTTTCGCCCTTCCAAATATTTGAAAATGTGCTTGTATTGCAGAAAAGTTTGGATGCTGGATTTCCTGCAAGGAAATTTGAACAGTTGGGGGATTACTGAAAAATTTGAATTTTATATCGGCTAATCTGAGGTTTGGTGGCGACCAAAGATTGTGGTTGCTGCATAATGTTATCCAACGCCTACCTAATGAAGCTCTCTGATAAAATTTTTTTGAGATTATATTGGAGAAAGTATGGAATTTTATGACAGAAAATTTATGAAAATAGCACTGTATATAGTTAACGGTGTCAATTGGTGATCTGGTGTCACAAGTGAAACAAATTTCCAATTTTGTCACTTCCAGAGTTCGGAAAAGTTTACCAAAGAGAAGATATGAGCGAGCACTTCTGCTAAGGAATTGCAATTTGCGGCGCGCGAAGCTCGGGGAAAATTTTGCTTTCTTGAATCAAATAATGAGGAATATGGAGTTTTCAGAGAAAATTGATTGGGAATTTCGTAATTTCATGAGTTGTCAAAACCAAACAGTAGACTGATCTCATAATTGGCAAATTTCTGATTACATCATTTTTAGAGCCCCCTGCCCCGCCCGGGTGTCTAAGAAAAGGGGGCCGAGATACAACATGGGGCTAATGTTTCAATATTTTGAGCCACTATGAAACCTGAAAGTGTGGGTAATTACTACTTCAACGGAATACACGGTCAATGTGAATTTAATACCGAGTGTACTCTATTACCGTTACACGGTTTTAGGCTATGTCATTGTGTAAACTGTTCGTAGTGTCATGTAGTATGGTGCACCCTTCAAGACCTTTAACAGGAACGCCATCTTGTTGTTTAAGAGCAACTCTCCCTTCCTTTTGGCCTATATTCCCAGGGCCCTTCCTGTTTCCCGTCACTTGTTACCGAAGAACGTGACAAACTACCTAGCCCTAGTTTCACTTGTATGCTGTATCCACTGTATTTTCAAGGTGTTGCCAGTTTCACCTTCTACAGCCTCCTCATTGGTCATCCTTTATAACAGCATCTTCCTCAATATTTAATTTGGTGCGTCGCAACTTTTAACCAATCAGAATCAGATGACTGCATGTGTTCTGATCTCCCCGAGACACGAAAGCTCCGAGCGCGCAAGTTTTGGTCACACTCACACACTGGTGCAGCAGACCTCAGACGACGAGCACCTGAGTCAATCTGTATATAGCTAAATTTTAATCACTCTTTTTTTGGGGGGGGGGAGGGGGCGGCTGTTAATCGAACGGCAAAAACCCGCCAATCATTTTGAACCAGAACAAGATCTCATCTATTTTATTCATATCTCAACTCGTATCGCCTACACACTCGGCAACATCCCCGTACAAGCCTTCGTATCAACGATTGGTCCAATATCCGACAGTAGTCGTAGGCCCACGTATTGACATAGACACACATGCGATGTCACAAACAGCGTCACCAACAGCCGTTGGCGGTAAACGCTAGATTTAGCATTCGTCATTGCGCAATGTTTAAACAAAACGGGAATTTACCAAATGATATAAGATAGATACATTATAATTTACATTTTTCATTTTATTGAAGAATATGACACAAAAATACGGTAATCAAATAATGTAACAACTATCACTGTATTTTTTGAAAAGTAATTAGGCCTAGGCTACAATTAGCCTGGCTATCTATACAATTTTTACCATCCCGGTGTGTGTGTGTTTGTGTGTGTGTGTGTGGGGGTGGGGGGGAATGCATACTCCCCATTCCCCCCTCTGGATCCACCACTGGAAACATTATTAGAATATTTTCAATTCCATTGTAGTTTCCCCCTAAAGATTAAATACCATCTCATCTAATATTATGGTACATGTAATACATTTCTGATCTCTTAGCAAGTTGCTGGTTTTTTATTATTGCAAAGAAAAGCTAAAAATAAAGACTACTTAGATACACTTTTAAAACGTGATAACACAATTTTCGACCATCGAGGAGTAGGGATTTTTCAAAATTTTCGTTCCTCTCCACACCAACTGATGGTAGAGCTCAACTTAGATGGTATAAAACTTAGATGGTATTGTATTTATGGTAGAATTATTTTTTCGAGCATAAAAATAAAAAATTGACATGCTTTTGTGCCCTTAAGCCTATCACTGATGCTCTTTTTTTGACTCCGTATGCAAATTTTAAATTTTAACTTAAAAACAAATTTTAACTCGAATAGGCACCGGTAGCGTACATGCCATCTGATTGCATGTGAAGACACAAAGTGTTCAGTTTTACCCAATTAAACACCACAATTCAGCTTTCAGGACTATTCCTGTCAAATTAAAAATCTTGCACCATTTTGCATTTAAGCTACTTGAAAAGGCCAAGAATTTTCAAAGAGGAAAGGAAAAACCTCTCCCTTAGACCCCTCCCCCTACCGGCAATCACTAAACATACTGCATGCCACCCCCACCCCCCTTCACAGAAAATGGCTTTCTTCACTGAACCTCACAGTGTGATCTTACCTTCATAAACTGATAGACTGAGTTTACTTTTCAAAAACGTCAATTGCTTTGAAAAATAGGTTAAGTATTGAGGAAAAAAGTATTTAGGCCTATGTAATGAGTCCACACACTCCATCTCTAAGGGCTTAAGGGCCCAAATCTCGCAACAATTCTGCTAAACTATTCATGCCCCTCCCACAATTGTCTAAAATTCATCCTCTTCCGTCACAATCTCTGTTCATTGCTTCAAGGTGACTATAAATGAGCAATGTGTATAAATCAAAACACTCAAGTACAGTTTATGTTGTTTAATATAAGATTTAATAACCTGCATTGTTTGAACTATCTGCTAGTCAAAGAACTGAGCCAATAGGTAATTTTTGTAGACTACTACGATAATTTTAGGTTGGGGTGAGAGGACGGGCCATTTATCTTTATTCTGTGAGTTAGGACCTGTAGCACCCACTGGCTATGATTTGATGAGCAGGACCACCTGGGCCGTACTGGACGGGGCCGGGTAGGGGGCTTCCACCCCACAAATGGCCATTACCTTCCCGAATCAGGCGGACTTTACCCCCTCAGTGACGCAGAGATTATGCTCTGGTTGGGCATCTGGAGTCGGGAAAAGGTCACCTCCTCCTGTGAGAAAGATTTCTGTACGGCAATAATGGCCACATTAGAAAAAACCGTAAGGGAGTCTTTTTGCAAGGACGGTGCCCTTTTGAACTTTTCTAGATCCCCAAGTAGGGCATAATTTCTGCCCCACTGAGTCACTGAAGTCTGCCCGATTCAGCAAGCAAGGTCTTGGCCAATTGGGGGTCACCGCCCCGGTCTCCCGTCGCATGCAGTTACGCATATGATAAAACATGTACAAAATCACTTTTGACGCTACGTGTTATTTTAGAGCATAAAGTAACTTAGGTTACACAGGGACTCAGGGAGCTGGAACCCTGGGTTACAGTAGGTAAAAGGCATTCAAAATTGGGCAGTTAATTTTCCTATGGAATATATTTACATTCTGTCTCGGTCTCGGACCTTGTCGGTCTCTGTCTCGGTCTTGAATTTTACCCCTGGTCTCAGTCTCGACACCCTCTGGTCTCGGTCTCGGATATGCAGGTCTCGACTACAACACTGGGTGGTTAGGGTTAGGGTTATTTAATTTCCCGCCCTCCCCGCCTGCCTCCTGCCAGCCTTCCCCCCTACCTACAGTGGCACAAATACACACCTGTAGTATGACCAGATGAACTCCTCGTTAGAACAGTTTTTACATTATCGGTAATTTTTTTACCTCATCGTTTAACGATTTTTTTAATATTATCGGTTCATATTATCGGTCATTTTAACATGGCTTCAGCTGGTAAGGGCTGGTCCAGCTTATGCGAAGTATAGACTTGGTCAAGACTCTCGTGAGTGTTTCGCGGGGAGCTGTCAACTTTCTCTACAAAAATCCCCTACTTCAGCATAGCACAACATAGGCTATCGTATTTTCCCTTTGTCTAATGCGCCCTCTATCGGTTTATTCATTGTTTCGCCTTTCATCGAGGTCTCACTACTCCATTAGAGTAGTGTTCTGCAGCGTAAAGTGTTCACCCTCAAAGAAGTAGTTCTATTAACTCTGGTTAAGACCAAATATTGTCAAGATAACCTGCCAGTTGGGTGATGAAACTGCATGAATCTGAAAGAGAACTAGCCAGAGTGTGGATGTTGAAAATTTGGGCAAGATTGATGGTGATTTAGGTTGTTTTAAAAATTGCTGTCAAAAGGCGGACGTTTTTCGTTACGGTGAAGAGGTTAGGGGTGGGTGTACCCTACAAAAACTTTAACTCCTTGTAGCTCAAAATCTAAACGGTCATGGTATGGAAATTTTGAAATGCCATGATGTGCAAACTTGTCAGCTTTCAAGTGATGGGTGTCTTGAAGTAGCTGTGAACTTTGACAAGGCTGCAGGGGCCTCGAAGAAGAGCTAATTTAGTGTGTAAGTCAATGGGGCAATTATTGGGGGTGTGAGACCTCGAGTAAGGATACAATTAATACACAAATAGAGGGCGTATTGGAAAAAGGCAAATACGGTATGCTGTACTGTGCTGAGTGAAGTTTTAGCGGATTTTTTTTTTTTAGCGGTAGTGGTTGTCAGCTCCCCGGGGAACACTCACGAGAGACTTAGCCAAGTCTATGCGAAGTATAGCTCAGTGAGGAGGTCTGAATGTTACTACGATGGTCATGCAGTTTAATTAACAGAGCTGACGAGAATTAAAGATATGAAGATACTTTGTGAAAACATCCGAGTTTTAACATGATTTTCAGACACAGAAACGGGAGGGGTCGCTTCCTCTGCTACTCCTGCCTACGTTCATCCCCCTGTCTCTCCACCATTTACAAAATTTGTATCTTTATGATATTTCTTATCTTTATGATAATTACAATAGCAGGCAAATTTTGTTTTAATATGAAAAGACTTTTTTCTATTGTTTATTTCATTTTACAATGGAGGGTTATCCTTCAATTTAATACATAATTTTACATTTTTCTGGTTGCTGGTACATTCCACATTTCACATTTCTAATATTTAGGAAAGGTTAGAAAAAAGTCAAGGAAACTCGTTCTCCTTGCTTTCTTGACCCCGCCTGTATGAGGCATAGATTTGTTGGACCTCGGTAACTCGAGAGGAATTAGTTTCTCTAGAGTAGAGCTCAGCACTAATTCAAATGCAAATTTACGAAAATAAACGGATTTAATTGCACAGACTAGTGTGTGTCCTCCAACTTTTCACGTTTCAAAAAAAAAAAAAAAACTGATCAGAAAAATTCATACTTAGATACGGTGAGTAAGCGGAGCGCCACTCATTAGTTGTCGCGGTGCGCACAGAAAATTTGGAAAGTCGCGCTCTGAGATAGCCCAAAACTGGGATTTTTCCAGGCCTGTGAGTATTTTAAGTTTCATTTGCAGCAAAATGTTCACTTCAATAAAACTGAGCAAATTGCAAAATTATAAAAAGAATTACCATATTAAATGTAGTCTTACCATTTTCGAGTAAACTTTTAGACACTTTATACACCTGTATATCTTCCCGCCTGCCTATGTCATCTGGCAATTGAAAACATCCAAAAAACATTTGCAACTTATGCCCGAACTGAATATTCTGTCCATTTCGGGTTTGAAGTGTACCCCACGGAGCAGACTTTTTTCTCAGATCCTCAGCTTCCAAAACCATCTTCCGCCAAAGCTAACAGGTACTGCGTCCAAGTTCAGACGCAAACTTCTTTAACGTAATACGACTTATTCATGTATATTCCAATGATATACCTACACCGTGGGTGGCATGAGCCACTGCACGATTTCAACGGTACCAGATGTTTTCTTCTTGTGAATATTAAAGGGCCAAACCTCTTATTCCAAACTACAATTTTGGTACGGGGGTACCGAAATCCTCAATTGGCTCAGTTCTTTAACAGCTAATTCAAACAATGAAGAGTACCAAAGCTTATGTTACACAGCATGAACGGTACTGAGAGAGTTTTGATTATATCAATTGTGTTTTTCTATACTCACCATGAAGCAATTAACTGAGATTGTATCTGGATGAAGATGAATTTCAGACAATTGTGGGAGGGGCTTAAGTAAGAAGGTTAGGAGAATCGGTACTGTTTGGGGTGAGAGGTTTGGCCCTTTAACCAACATTCAACCAATCTGGAGATCACATATTTCTATGGATATCCAATTGAATTTGTTCTGTGTTCCCTTTGGCCCAGGCTGCTACGCAGGTAAGGAAAAGCGCTGCGGAGCTTGAGGGCAATGTAGAGGGCCTAAAGAAAAATTGTTTCGTATTAGCTGCCTGAATGTGTCCGCAAGTTTTGTAACTTTTTGTTTCTTAGTGAAGATATTACTAGTCTCAAATTTTTTTTTAAAATTTTTAATCTCTACATTAAAGGGAATACCCCTTCCCGAGTCTTTAAATGGAAGGTTTAAGAAAAAATTGAATTTTTATATGTGAAAGAAGAACCAAATCTCCACAGGGTGGTGTAAGGAAAGGTCTATTCAGATCAGACCTGCTTTTCTCGAGATATCAGTAAACAAAATCAATAGATTTGGTTTCCCAAGTGAGCTGAGGGCAGCAAAAGTTATATCCCTTCCTCATATTGACAAGGAATGTTTTGTTTCCCTTTGTTTTCCAGACTGTTGTGTTGCCCTTGAATTTGAAAGCGAAAGGACCTCCCTGTGGGGTGTGCAAGATTTGTAAAGTTCTCATGCCACCTGTGCAATCACATTTATCATAATGTGGGTTTGTTGAGGAGAAAATTGGTCGTTAAAGGAAATATTGGGTTTAAAATGCTCCAACATAGCATTAAAAGTACATAGCTCTAGTCATTTCCAAATCATTCGGTTTCAACAATAAACCCCAGCAAAAGCTTCATCTCCTCAAAATATTATGCAAAAGAAGAGTTATGGAAGTTGCATCATTTGAAATGTTAAAAGTTGGGTAAACAAATTATTCTTAGCAACTAACAACTGAATTTTTGTCTGAGGGAAACTTATTTCTTGAAAAGAAGGCTACCTTACCGTCTTATTTGTAATTATTTATCACTCTTTGTCAATAAATATTAGTTTTAAAAGGCAGAAATTTCCTTGTAAAGCAAACGCAATATTTTCTGAGTTTAAAGAAAAAAAAATGTCCATTAATATGATAATATGATGTCATATATGCTTGATTCAAGTTCACTTTTTGTTGAAAATGTGACAACTTTACCTGCTCATATCTTGAAAGCCACACATCAGATTTCAATGCAAACTTCACCGAAATGCTCAGAATAAGTACCCCTCTAAGATACCTCATCTTGATGTGAAATTAAACCCTTTTTTCAAGCTGCATTTACAAAGTTTTGATGTTCAAAACTTGTACTTGAAAAAGTTCCCCTTTCAAGATAAAAGTTATCCTGACAAACCTGCCAGAACTGGCCATGCGAACACTGATAAAGCTTGTTATAATGATCGTCACTGCAGCTATAGACTACTTTCAACCAAATTTCCTGATTGCTATTTTAAGTGCGCATCCAATTGTAGTGCGCCTAGTGAGTGGCTGAAATTGTGCCCTTCTTAAATAACATTTGAAAATATCGAGCTTGTACTGCCTGAAAATTTCAGATTTTCTGTAAGGAAATTTAGATTTTGTTGCAGTTTTAAGTGATGCTCCGCATGGGGTTGGAGTAGGGATAACAATCGAGTGATCCGTACCTGAAGACAATGGCATGCAAATTAAGAGTGATACGGCAGCTGCCTATGATTCCCTCTCTTTCATACTTGCAATTTTGCTTTACTTTTCTTCTTGCTTCCTTCCTTTCTTCCTGCTAGTCGTCCTTATATTTCTCTCACTTAACTCTTGATCAGCGTCCATTCTGCAAGTTTCCAGTCGAACTTTCTAATTGTCCTCTCTCGTTCCCCCATCTATTCATTTTTACCACACCCAGTCTGCCAGGCTTCACCATGCATAGCCCTTCCTGCACACCCATCCTTTAATTTTGTCAGACCCCTTTGTCAATCCAACCTTCCCTAGCTGGGTATCTTCCCATACTCATCCCATCGATTCTTCTTAATAAAGCTCTAATTTCCAGTAAGTGACATCCTCTATGGACGTATTCAATCGGTGCTTACGTTTGGTGACTGTAGACAGCCATTAGTGGGGTTCATTAGACTTAAATCGTCTTCATTTATTGTCTACAGGAATTTCAAACCCTCATATTCAGGGAAATAGAAGGAATTAAGATAAAATGTTGTGTACAACCATCCGTGATACAGTAAGCAAGGAAACTGAAAGATTTAAAAGTGGTCGACAACAGTAATGGCCAACTGACATCAGACCATCACTTGCTGTCTGGATTCATCTTTATTTTCGATTCTTTTTTTTTTCTTGTTTTATCTTCTGTTTTTCCTTTCCTTTCCCTTCATTTTGCATCTTTGAGATTTGGCTTTGATTTTTAATCCAATGAGTGAAAGAACAGAGGTAGGTTGGAGGGTAGAGGGAAGTTGATCTCGACGAGAAGCTGTGTAGAGAGAAATTCAGTGAATACAACTGCTTTAAAAACCTGCATTATTACTTTGTAAATGGCCATGCTGCTCATGAACTAACATTTTAGTACTGATCAGGCCCTTTCCTAAATAACACTGGCTATATTTACCACTTTGAGCTCACAGGTCTGTAATTTTCTCATTAAGGTCAGTGCCACTGTTGCTAAAGGATGGCAATTTGCTCTCAGCATATTTGAGGGCTATAACCTTCTTTTCAACAAATATAAATAAAACAAAAATCAATGGGCAATTTCTCAGATATGGAACAGTGGAATATTCCCCTCCCTCTGACTACATGTGCCGATTAAAGCTTTTGTTGATGTGATGTCACAAAATAAGTATAAAATTTCGATTTTTGAAGTCCTGTGATGAGAATTATTAATTTCAAAAAGTTGGCCAATTCCGAGATCTCTCTGACCAAAGTTGGAGTAGATTTTAACTAGATTTCACAAAAAATGTAAACTGATCCAATATTGCTGCCATCACAAATTCACAACCATAATAAATATTAATTTCCTGTGAGACAAAAAATTCCAACCCTTTCCAGTGTTTCAATTTTTATTTAAAATTTACTGCATGAAGCTGAAGACTTTAAAATGAGTGAAACCATACAGATTAGAATTTTATGCTTGTTTCATATTTGTGAAGCAAAATTTGCAATCATTCTGGTCACACTTTTTCACATAAAAATTTCATACTAGGGAGTACTCTAACTTGTGAATGATTCTTAAAGGGCTAATCCTCTCACCTCAAACTACAATTTTTGTAGTAGTCCACAGAAATTTTCAATTGGCACAGCTCTCTGATTGACAGCTAGTTCAAAATATGCAGCCCATCAAAGCCCATATTACATAGAGCATGTACTGTGCTGATAGTGTTTTGAGTACACATCAGGGTTTTGCATACTCACCTTGAAGCAATGAACTGAAATTATGTCTTGATGAGGATGAATTTAAGATTGTTGGGGGAGGGGCTTAAGTAAGTAGTTTAGAAGAATTGGAACTGTTTGAGGTGAGAGAATCAGGCCTTCAGCTGTTCACAAATCATGGTTAAATCAGCATTGTCAACTGCCTAGCAACAAACATTAGGAAGACAGTTGCTTTAGAACTCTGTTATCATGTTCCCATCAAATTGGGCATTTAGATGGGGATCCTAAAAAATAGCCCTTACTCAAGTTGTCTAGCAACTAAAGTCTAAAATCCAATCTCTGGAAGGTAAGTCAGGTTTTGATGTTCACTGCCAACAGTTTATTATTGCACTGAAACTTATTGTGTTTTATTTCATTTTCATTGATTTTATAAAATTTTAGGTTTTGGAGTGACTGTTGACTGGAAGTTCAAAACATCAAGTAAAATCCTGACTTTCTGTCCAGAGGTCTGGTTTAAGACTGTTTCAGTGCAGTTACTTAGATAGCTAGATGAGGTTTTACAGACACATTTCCAAATAGCTATTACAAAGGATTGTGGGATAGAATGTCGGCATGCATTATTTTTTCCTACAATAAAATGTCATTTGACAAAAATTATGCAGACCTAAAACCTATCCCACAATCCTTTGTAATTACTATTTGGAAAAAGGTCAATGGCTCAGTTTCTAACCAACTGGTTGAAGTTGGGCTGGCCAACACCTTTTTCCAGTTGTGACTCACGGAATTGTTTTGCTATCTCACTGCTTATCCTGAGCATCACACACATCAAAATTCTTAGTGTTTAGTACTTATGACCTGGCCAAGAGACCTCCCAACTACAAGTTGGATGCTATAACAGTGTAGATTGTATCAGCTGAAAAGTAAACTTCAATTAATCAACATAACATTAATTGCCCTGATGTAGTCTCACTATTCCTTTATTCAAATCTTAAGTTTTTTAAATGAGAAACCTGTTTCAAAAGAAGATCATAGCTTTACAGTTATGTCTCATTTTCTGAGTTTTGAAACATTTCATGCCAAGCCCTTCGAAGAAATATTCTTCCAAGATTTCTCTAGAAGCAAGTTGCAACAAGAAAGTGTTTCCAGCAAGATTTGAAATGCAATCCACATCATGATGATAAGCAGCAACTTATGCAGGGAGAGGGCTTTCTACCCTACTTGGTTAGATCAGGTGACATTTCCAGTTTTTCACAAAATCATCAGGAAACTTTGTAGACTGGTGGACAACAGCTGCAGATCACTGTGGCTTGATCCCAATGAAAGTCAGGAGGTTTGAGTTAAATTTTGTTTATAAAGGCACTGGATGGATTATGAGTGATCAGTTGGTAGGGCTGTCAGCTACTCCACTCTAGCCCTTTGTCAGCTGCATATGTCTATCTTTGAGATGGCCAATAAATTAGGGATAAAAACTACATAGTTACGTGCATAAAGGTTACTCAAGTGTCACAAAATCATTAACTGGAAGCATGATTTTGCATTTGGTATGCTATTTGGGGCTTGACAAGGCCCTCTGCTGCATGCCTTTAAGGCTCTTCTCTCATGCTGTGATGTAGATTGTTAGTTTGTCATCAACAGATGCCCAATATTAAAGACTCTACACACAACAATGTCAACACCTTCAACAAGAGTGAGAGGTCGAGCTTCGTTCATCTACTAAATTCAACAGTGCTTGGTGAGGAGTCTGTGCTGTTGGCGTCTGACATAGGAGCGTGTATCTGACAAAGTAAAACAGAAAAATTAAAGGTTTGATCATGAGCTGTGGGAAGGGTAGTTTGTCAAATATAAAAATCTAACAGCATAGGAGTTATATTACTATTCTTCAGGAAACAGAAGGGAAAATAAATGACTGAACAAAAAAATTTTTCTGTTTTTGATCAAGATTCTGGGAAGATGTTTGGGGGTAAATTAGGAGAATGAAGTAAGACCCACAATAGTGACAGCTCATACATGCATGATTTATTAAAACTTTATGAATGTCACTTACTGTATTAAGGATAAACTTCATTATTTTAGAGGAGATACTGCATATCGGGGATTCACACACAATGTAAATGGCAAATTTTATGACCTTTGCATTTGTTTCATAGGCCTTTCCTCATATTTCTTGGACCTTAAAAAACAGAAATCCCAATTTCCATTTTTCCCACAGAACAATGTATTCTGAACACTGAGAAAATCAGAACAATAAGTTCACTTCCTAAAAACTAAAAACTATTCTGACTATAGCATTTTGACTGACATTTATTCAAACAATAGCCTCATTCTGGTTGGTCAGCAGTGACATGAACACAGTCAGCTGTGTTTCAAATGAAATGTCACAAACATGCAGTTGTTTCCATTGCAACTTCAAGCAATTTAAAGTGTTAGGGCTAGATAGGTTTTACCCCTCAACTTACAACCTTCTTGTTTAATCTAGCAGAGCCCAGGGCTGTTTCCTTCCAGTTGTGGGCACGGGATTATAATCCTTACTCCCTTGCTTATGCAAGTCTTTGATACCACTTGGCCTGGGGATCGAGCCCCTGACCTTCCAAAAATCAGAATGCTACTAAGGCTTTACTGTAGAGATGTGCAAAAAATGTTCTTCTAAACATGGAAGTACCGAGGAATTGATCCTGGAGGGTGGGGGCAATTGCCACCCAATATTTATATTGAGGGGGCATACTAATTGATACTAATTGTTTTGCTCCCCCCCCCCCCATAATTCAGGCAAGTTATAAAAAAAACTGATAATAGAATGAACAAAATATCACATTGTGGTGTACAAATAATTTTAGGGCTTCAAGAAAATGTCAATTTGAGTGTGTATGCATGCCAACGTGAGTGTGTAGGCGTGTTTGTTTGTGTGTGTATACGTGTGTAAGTGCTTTGATACAAGTGGATTGCTTATAGACGATTCAAGTGAGGGATACAATCCAGGGTTCAACTAGACGTTGGGAAACTTTTGTCCCCCAATCCACAAACAAGATTGATGCCCCTGGGAAGTATTAACCTGAAATAATTCCATAATTAAAGGCTAAGGGGAAGCTAAAAGTAAACTTTTTTACTGCCTGGAGTGAGATTAAATAGCCTTTAACACAGCATTCTCTCTTGTACTTTGTGCCAAATGAAAGATTTGACAATGAATGAGAAACATAAACAAATGAATTATTAATTACTGTTCTTACAAAATGGTTTGTAAGCAATTTTGTTCAAAGCATTTTAAATATCCCTTCACATTTGTAATCTTTACAGCCTGCTTTCAGCTTGATTGTAAATTTCAAGATGAACAATTCTTTGTCAGATTCTAAACCAGAAAGCCAAAAGGCTTAGTGATTCCTTGCTGCTGAAATGTAAGGCCTTTTTTCACATTGAAATTGCTTTGCAATGTTTTTCAATTAACAGGGCTCCATAATGTGCCCACAGAGTACACATGCAAGGCATCCAATCTTCCTACACTGAGATCCCCCTTGCCCGTCGTGAACCCAAATGACATTTGACCTCCACCAAAAACTTCTGGGACCATGTATTCACTATGTGCCATCTACATGACAAGTTACAGGACCCTACAAGTGACCTTTCTTGAAGGACTGTGCAGGGAAGCTTGTCAGGCTTTGAACATGCTGACTCCAAATGAACTTTGACCTTTTTGGGAAAATCAATAGGGATCATCTGCTAAATATGACCAATCCACACACTAAATATGAGCACAGTCACATGTACCGTTCTTGAGCTACCGTGTTTACGAAGTTTTGACCTTTTGACCTCTCGTGACCCCAAATGACCTTTGACCTCCACCAAAAACAATAGGGATCATCTACTCAATATGGCCAATGCACACACCAAATATGAGATTAGTCACACTTACTCTTCTTGAGATACCATGTTTACAAGCAATTTCTAAGGAATTTACCTATTGACCTCTCGTGACCCCAAATGACCTTTGACCTCCACGACAATCGATAGGGATCATTTACTCAATATGACCAACACACACACCAAATATGAGCATATTCACATGTACTGTTCTTGAGTTATTGTGTTTACCAAGTTTTGACCTTTTGACCTCTCGTGACCCCAAATGACCTTTGATCTCCACCAAAAACAATAGGGATCATCTACTCAATATGACCAACCCACACACCAAATATGAGCATAGTCACATGTACCGTTCTTGAGTTATTGTGTTTACCAAGTTTTGACCTTTTGACCTCTCGTGACCCCAAATGAACTTTGATCTCCACCAAAAACAATAGGGATCATCTACTCAATATGACCAACCCACACACCAAATATGAGCATAGTCACATGTACCGTTCTCGAGAAATCGTGTTTACGAAGTCTCAACCTTTTGACCTCTCGTGACCCCAAATGACCTTTGATCTCCACGAAAATCGATAGGGATCATCTACTCCATATGGCCAATGCACACACCAAATATGAGATTAGTCACACTTACCCTTCTTGAGATACCGTGTTTACAAGCAATTTCTAAGGAATTTACCTATTGACCTCTCGTGACCCCAAATGACCTTTGACCTCCACGAAAATCGATAAGGATCATCTACTCAATATGACCAATCCACATACCAAATATGAGCATAGTCACATGTACTGTTCTCGAGATATCGTGTTTACAAGGTTTTGATCTTTTGACCTCTCGTGACACCAAATGACCTTTGATCTCCACCAAAAACAATAGGGATCATCTACTCAATATGGCCAATGCACACACCAAATATGAGATTAGTCACACTTACCCTTCTTGAGATACCGTGTTTACAAGCAATTTCTAAGGAATTTACCTATTGACCTCTCGTGACCCCAAATGACCTTTGACCTCCACGAAAATCGATAGGGATCATCTACTCAATATGACCAATCCACACACCAAATATGAGCATAGTCACATGTACTGTTCTCGAGATATCGTGTTTACAAGGTTTTGACCTTTTGACCTCTCGTGACCCCAAATGACCTTTGATCTCCACCAAAAACAATAGGGATCATCTACTCAATATGACCAACCTACAAACCAAATATGAGTTTAGTCACACTTACCCTTCTTGAGATATCTTGTTTACAAGCCAAAGCGTCACATACACACACACACACACACACACACACACACACACACACACACACACACACACACACACACATACACACGACATCACCATCGCATAGATTCCTTGCCTGCCTTCGGCAAGGAATCAAAAATGACCTTACCACTGACGATAGTTTAGCCCACTGCAGTGCCCTCACTAATTTATCTTGGTCAGAGGGTGGCGTCTGAAGGTTCCAATAAGTGAAGCTGTCAAACTTTGATGCAACTTTCAAGTGCCGATCCTGAAATGGAACAAGAATAGGTAGTTAGATGGAGTTTTAATGCCCAGTTTCCAACCAATTAGTTCAAGTCGAGCCAGCTACCATCTTTTTGACAGTTGTGGCTCACTGGCTGGTTTTCCCTACTACACTCCTTTTACTGGGCACCAAACACAATGGCAGTGGCTGAGGTCCCCTTTTACTGGGCACCAAACACAATGGCAGTGCTGAGGTCCCCTTTTACTGGGCACCAAACACAATGGCAGTGCTGAGGTCCCCTTTTACTGGGCACCAAACACAATGGCAGTGCTGAAGTCCCCTTTTACTGGGCACCAAACACAATGGCAGTGCTGAGGTCCCCTTTTTAAAGTCTTCAGTACAACCCAGCCAGGACTTTAACTCCAGACTGCAAGTCTGATGCTCTAACCAATTGACCAAGCAGTTGGTTAGGGACAAGCATTATACCTAACACTATCCCTACAGAACATGTGAAAATGGCAAAAGGTCAGCTCAATTACTTATCTTTGCATTCATCTTGTACTTCATTTTAGCCCAGTGCAACAATACAGTAAAGCTGCAAGTTGAATTCTGTAACCACTTGACCATACGGCTGGAAGCAGACGATCCATTTTGTTCCCATAGGGTGCATGGCAAGTGAATGACTACAGTAGTTGCGCACTTGAACTACTTGCCTCAATGGCTGTTGCCCAATAGGCTAGATTCCCTTTTTCACTTAGGAATAGGCAAAGCAGTTTCTAAGCTGTTGCTACCTAATTTTCTTATCATCTTTTGTATTATTAATGTTTGTAGTATACTTGAAATCAGAAAATTGGAATGTTCTGTTTTTTAAGGGTTCATGCTCAGAAAACAGAACAGTTCCAATAACTGAAAGATTGACAAGCATGGATTCAGCATGACTCACCTGATCTTCTGTAAATGGTCTGTTTGGTTCCTGGAGAACAAGTCCTTTGGGAAAAGAATTAAAAAGGGGGGGTCAGAAGGCATACTGTGTATGTGTAGTTGGCAAATCATTTAATCAATTGTTTGGCATACATAAGGGAAATTATAATTTTGTGTTTTTAATTTTGAAATAGCACTTTTGTTATTTATTCTTTAAAATCAATATTTATGAAACCATGCCTTTTGTCTCAACCAGTCTTCCTTTCATGAGTAGGACTCACTCACATTCAAAATGAAAAATTCCATGACTTTTTCATGGCTTTCAAGGACTTGACTGATATTTCCAGGACCTTCAAAACAGTCAGATCCCATTTTCCTCTCTTTTTACTGCAAAATTATACATCCAAACATTATGAAATTCATAACAGTAAGTCGAATTACTAAAATTCCCAGACTTCTCCAGGATTTCTTGAATCTTTGTGAATCCTGATGATTGATGAATAATGAAGAAAAAATTTTCTACTCCAACAGGAGTCAGACCAACAGGAGGAACAACCATTCTTGCTGACAATGACAGAGAGCAACCTTGATAAACAAAAACTTGGGAATAAAATAATGAAGAGTTGAAGACAGGAGATGACATCCTACAG
Source organism: Holothuria scabra (assembly GCA_037179385.1). Classification (NCBI taxonomy): domain Eukaryota; kingdom Metazoa; phylum Echinodermata; class Holothuroidea; order Aspidochirotida; family Holothuriidae; genus Holothuria; species Holothuria scabra. Next base: position 77,846,815 of record CM074180.1, read on the forward strand.
TCCTCGCAATGGTCTGATCATAAGGAATCCCCAACATGACAACAGATAAATTGGCTCTTATCCTAACAAACTATAGCTGAGCATAGGCATACATGATCATTTAAAGCAATTAATGCAGTTTACGTACAGTAACATTCCTCATTTCATGGGATCACTCTTAAATACAGTTTCTGTGCTTCAGGGTCATTTCATTTGCTCCATTACAATGTACGAGCAGGAGAAAAGGGGTTGGGGCTGGATGCTTTGGGGGCTTTTTAATACTTTAGAAATTTTGGGCAGTCTTAAACTGGCAACTGAGGTTTCTTGGCCATTTTGGGCTGCTTCACTGATTAGTACCTCCACTTCAGAATGCTCTGAGACCCCTGCAATGGTACTTTTCCTTGGAAGCGCTACCAGCTTTGGTTAATAAGTTTTTGCTGTAAATGTTTTGTTATGTGGAATTTTGATATATATTAGACTTATTTTTTTCTTTTCAAAATTTTAAAAACCTGATTTCCAAGTCTTGATCACTTTTGGTCATCTGACAAAAATTTTGGCTGTCATAGCTGAACAAACCTGCCTGCATTACTGTACTGCTGCACATGTATTTGGTTGTATTTGTAATACCGCCAATGTCCATAAACTTTGATGGGAATTTCTGGCCAAACTTTTTAAAATTGCACGTTATTTAATATTCATACCTGTATGTATATACGATCAAAACAAAGAAAAGCCATAAATATTTCCCAAAAATCAACTCCAGCAAGTCAATCATTTATCCCTAGTCTGTTTCAATTTTGGCTCATGAATATGGAGAAATTGGTTCATTTTGTCATTGTTTTGCAGATGTTAGAGGTATGTACATCAAAAGGGGAGCATGTGTTTAGATTGGTAATGGACTTCCAGACGACTAAAGACTTGTGTTTTAACATTGGCACACTCACCTGAATAGCCCTCTGGGACTGACATCAATTTTCCTTTAAGCTCCCTCCCACGAAATGTAGCTGACGATCCTACAACAGAAGTGAGATTTAGTTTACTAGGACATGTTAACGATAACATAAGAAAAACCAATGGGAGTAAGAAAAGATTGTCCAATTTTTATCACATCAAAGATTTATAGTTAAAGACATGATTATTTTTATTACTAAGTATACATAACATCAAATTCATTCAACCTTCAATGATTTCATTGGATAAATTTATATTATGGTGAGTGCACAACTTTATCTGCTAACAAAGATCAAGTTTTACATCAATGGATTAATAACTCTCTACTTGATAAACATTGTTTACAACAAAGTTTTAAAAACTGTATTGAACTTTTAAAATATTCTTAATTTGTCTTAAAATTATCTTAATTACTAAAGTAAAAAGAAGCATGTCCCCCACAGCTTTAGGCTTAATTGATTACTATATCTATATACCCAATTTCTAGCTTTGCAACACTTATTTATGTTGGGCCCAATTTAGATTATAGTTCCTCTGTCTCACTGGTCTCCACATAGGCTTTATCTCTCTCATTTGTTCGCAATCCCATTAACCCCCATTTCATTTAGTCGGTCTCCTTCATCCCTCTTCCTTTAAGGTTAGAATTAAAGATAAGGGTATAAAACTTGTGGATAGGTTTATAGTTAAGGAGAGACAGGCCAATGAGAACACAGCCCAATCAGACAGGGACTAATGAAACAGCAGACCAATGAGGTCTAGAACTACAGTATAGAGTGTTTTCACTTACTTCACAAGCCTGGCCCTTTTGACAGCAAAATCAGCTAGATTAGAAGCAGCTGATGATCAATGAGTGACTTGTTGTCTGGTAGTGGGTGTGGCTACCCATTGTGATTTCACAAGAAAGCATTTTAAAGACATCCAATTTTGTAAATTTGTCATCAGAGTACTCACTTTCAGCTCATTAGTACTTTTAGCCAAAAGCTCCTCAGTCATTTGATGTTTATATTATTTGTTAAATCATGAATGCTACATATTGCTGTAGCCTGGTAACAAAATGCAAAACAGGCAGTCATTTGTTACCCCATCCTACTGTACAATTTAGCAGTAGCCTACAGAAATTCTTCATTGGCACATATCTTTGATTGATATTTAACTGCAAAAATTCAGGGTACCTCATACAACACACGATGTACTGAGTGTTCTGATTACACACCAGGCCCTTGGATGCTCACCAGGGTATGCCCTGATGCAATAAAATGAAATACATCTGTCAGAGGATGAGTCTTAGACAGATTGTTGCTAAAAATAAGTAGGTTGGGAGACTGTCTGGGGTGATGAATGACTGACTTTAAGTCATACCTTCACCATTAGTGCGAATACTTGATTTGAAGAAGGTATCCACTTTGGCTGGACCAGTATGTTCTACTGTACAAGGCAGCAAATGAAGAGTGGCTGGTTTCTCTATGCCTGCATTTAAACCAGCGATGTGGGCAGCCATCTTGCAGTTGTTATGAGTACCTCTCTCTGTCAAATAGGAAAATCAAAATTAAAGGTGGAAGCAAAGTACTTGATAATGTAGCTTCTACAATCTTGGACAAAACTCCTTGGGACACCCCCGCTTCCCTTCGCAATGTTGACCACAGTTAGCCTATTCACGGCATACAGTCACTCTTTCAGTGCAACATTGAAAGGGGAAGCAGGGGAAGGGAATTCATGTAAGCCTTTGAACTGAAATTCAAGAATATTATGGCAAAGTGTCCCAACAGTTTTGTCCAAGATTGTCTGAGAATTTCGGGAAGTTAGAACTACTCACGTCACAAAGTAGAAAGTGTCATTTTGTCTTGATGGGTTGATCTGCAAAAGGGAATCAGTTTAAGCTGCAGCTGTTCTCAACAGTGACTTGTTTTTGGTTTACACTGTCTTAAAATAAAAAGAATATTGAAAATATGTTTGTGTTTATGTATTTTAAATTTGTTCAAAACAGTGACGTGTTACCTGATAAGTGCATTTTGGAGAACAGAGGCACTGATGTATGCTGCCTATTACTTCATTTTAAAGTAATTTACCATGTTTTCTCAAGAAAAAAATATGCCGTACATGCGAACTTGACGAGACCGGCAGTGAAAGATAAGTTTAACCCAATGGTCTACCATTTACTTTGAAAACAAATTTGGAAGCAAAACGCAATAAAATTGCTTCGGTTTAAAGAGGGAAAAAAGCATGTGTAACCAGTTTCATGTTACGTGAAAAATGGAGTCACAGGGGTGCAATTTGCTTCAAAATATGCCAAAAACCAGCCTTAACTAACGATCTACCATCGTTATATTTTAAAAGCTTGGATCTCAGATGTGCCTTTAACATTTCATGGTAGATCGTGGTGCTCTTTCAGTTAAAATCTCGTCTCCTTAACACCACTTTGCAATAGGAGTCAGACTTTTCTATCCAAGAAATTGTTTTGGTTATATGTATATATATAGTATCTATCGGAATAGAACGTATCCTGGAGATTACCCGAGCCTGAAAAAATATTCAAAAGTCTCTTTCCATATTTCAAATGTTAAATTATTGGCTCTAAAATTGCCTCCTCCAAGTTTAAACATGTTTTTTAATTGGTTTTGCATCTGTATTACGAGGAGGAATTGGTAGGCGTTCTGCCCGTACCTCTGCCCATGGCTTACGAGATACAAAGTCCCCAAGAATACCTGCAACAGTCTATTCTTTATTATCGTCCCGAATCCAAATAAATGTATACAAATGAATCAAACAACACATTAAAACTACTCTTTATGCTACTAACTCTTTATGCTAAAATCCTCAGACCTATAAGCCTCCGAAAAAACTTTTCCGAAAAAGTCGGCCCGAAAAATGAAGCATTATCTATTGAATTTGTTCTTGTAAATAATACGCGTGGAGCTCAGACAATCTTGGACAAAACTCCTTGGGACACCCCCGCTCCCCTTCACAATGTTGACCACAGTTAGCCTATTCACTGCATAAAGTCACTCTTTCAGCGCAACATTGAAAGGGGGAGCGGGGGAGGGGAATTCATGTAAGCCTTTGAACTGAAATTCAAGAATATTATGGCAAAGTGTCCGAACAGTTTTGTCCAAGATTGTAGGCTGTGTCTATAGTAAAGTACTTCAAATAGTCCAACATTTGAGAAGACAAGTTACTCCCAGGTAGAAATTTTTTACACTTTGGGAAAGGAAGTAAACTTACCCAATTACCTAACCTTTATGCAGCGAATAAATTCAAAGAGGAAGGGCGATGTTACATTTTATACTGTAAAGTTGCCATAACTATGTCACGGTGATCACCAGCTCAATATAAAAGTCAATTAATTTTCTGATCTGCCAAATGTATGTGCCTGACCATACCCGATACAATTTATCATATAGACTAGGCCAGTGAAGCCATACAGAAGTAACAGTACTGTTACTACAGTGCAGCATGTACATGTGTCAGTGCTTGGTATGAATATATAGTAGGATTTTATTCTTCTAACAGAATTATTATACTTCTAATATCTTCACCAGTTTTTTATAACTGCTTCGATCTGGTTTTAGTTCAGCCGGTGTGGAATAACAGCACAATTAAAGTAGGGCACAATGTAATAGACTACTCGAATTGGATGAGGAAAGGGGTTTTCTTTCTTAATGATTTACTCTCCACAACTGGAGACTTCCTTACTTTTGATGCTTTTTGTAAGAAATTTTATGTTAAGACCCATTTTCTTGAGTATCACAGGGTATTAAATGCAATAAAACTTTCACGGAACTATCTCATAGGAAAACGTAGTTATGTTTCAAGAAACCCTGTTAATAGCTGTTACAATTTATTGCGGAATGATGGTTACTTTGAATGTAAGTGTGTATTTAACGAGATACTTAATTCTTCAGTTCATATCTGTAAATCGTATTTGAAATGGGCTGAGACTATCCCAATATCAAGGGAAACTTGGAATTTCTATTGCGCTGTGCCTTTTAAGTGTTCCAATGATGTTTCTGTTCGATGGTTTCAGTATCACTTGTTGCATAGAATTATCCCCACTAATAAATATTTATACAAAATCAAGGCTGCTCCCCCAAACATGTGCACTTTCTGCTCTGTCTTTGTTGATACTATTCCACACCTGTTTTTCAATTGTTACTTTTCTAGAAGAATTTGGGATCACTTACAGAATGCCTCATGTAATATTGATGTTCAGATAAACTATAATGACGAGTCTTTGGTTTTGTTTGGTGGTAATACTGATCGCATATCTAATTTAATAATTATATTGGTAAAAATGTTTATTTTTGATTGCAAAAAAGAACTAGAAAACCAACAGGCTTAGTGATTCCTTGCCATATGATATATCATAGCAAACATGGAAACAAACATGACATGCATGAGATCCCATACAATTATCCTACTTAATTGAGATATCATACTAGTAAGGCCAAAACTTTTTGACCTCATGTGACCCAAAATGACCTTTTGACCCCATTTAAACCAATAGCGATCACCTCACCAACACATCCATCAACATGAGCAATTCAAAAGCTTAGTACAGTATGAGCATGGAAGTACTACCTCCATGGTATGAGATCCCTCACAGTTATCCCCCTAAAAATATTATGTCTACAAGCTTTGAACTTTTGTCACCCCAAACCTTGGATCTCCACAAACAAGAGGAATTTCTCACACAGCTTCAATATGCCAGAAAACTATGTTTTGTCTCATTACTTGATAAAGCGGTATTTTTACACCATTTTAATCGAAAGTTTGGATAATGGGGACAGCTCTCCATTCTGAAGTCTCTATGTTCCGATGCCTCTATGTCTCAAAAAGTCTGCATTGAGGTTAATGTTAAAACAAGCCTCATCCAAACACTCTCCTACATGCATTGGATCAAAGAGACTTCTGAACAGAGATGTGTAACCTTGGCTATTTAGTGGCAGCTATTTTTGCTTTATTGGGGAAATGCCCCGCCCATTGTCTTAACAAAAGCTGATATCCCTATTAATCTATAATTAAAAAGACTTTTAATTTGCCTTTTGTCTGCTTATACTGTAGGAACAGCATAACATACAGTACAAGTTTTCCTTGTTTGATACACAATATACAACATTATGCTTGCTCTTATTACCTGAACTGCTTTTAAACGACAGCAGCAATGCAAAAAAAATCTAAATACTTTTGAAAAGTGTCATAAGGGTAATCTTGAAGCAATGGTTCTATGGATTAAGCTTAATGATATACACTTTTTTCTTGGGGAGGGGGGAGTGACATGGATAAAAATGAAATGTGAGACAAAACTTCTCACTCGGTGATGATATTTGACATACAGTAACTACAGTATAACCCTTCATACAGGGGTTACTTTTTTGGTGGGGTTATCCAGATATTTGCAGAGATGAGGCAAGTACAGTACTATACTGATACATTTTATGCTTTCAAAAATTTAAAACATATTCTAGAATGAAACTAACTGATAAGTAATCACTGTAGAGCATACTGAAACTGTAAAGCAGAAACACCAATCTAGACAGACACCAATGTTGTGTTCAACAAAAATCCTAATACAAACACACTATTTGTTCAATTCCACCAGCTTCTATGTAAAGGACACTGTTTCTGAAGTATGTCAAGCTACAGTATAGTCAATTAACACCACCTATTAGTAAAAAGCTTAAGTCAATTGAGCTGTATGTTTGTATGAGGTAATCCTTCAGGACACTGTGGGGATAACTGGCAGTCACCTGTGAAAAATTATGCCAGATAACTGTGACCAAATGGCAAAGAATGGGTCAGTCACAATTCGATTCACTCTATTAGGCAATGACAGTTCATGTGCACTGAAGGGTACTGTATTTGATACCAAATGATCAGTATAAACTTAAGTTCTTCTTTGTAAAAGTAATTAACTGTGGTATATCTAATCAACTCCCATTTCCAATTCATGCATGCTTGCATGCCCATGTCCTCATGAGGTCAGTAGGCACAAGGTTTGCCAAATATTAGCAATTTTTGCCACTAAATTTGATGTTTTCTTCAGGTTTTCTTTAAGGTTATTGAAAAAGCAATGTTAGTATGTCATAAAAGAGATTCTTGTGCATCACACAGAGTACTCTCTGTTCAAAGTTTACACTTATGAAGTTCCACATCAGTCATCTACTTAGTGTGCACAGAAGCATATTCTAATATTTTCAGACTATGTCCCCAAACTTTATGTGCTCATATCTTGAGAACCACACATCCGATTTCAATGCAAATTTCACCAAAATGCTCAGAATAAGTACTCCTCTAACATACCAAATCCTGTTGTGACCTTAAACCTCTTTTTTTAAGATCTCCTTCCTATGAGTTTGCTTCAGTACTTAACAAATACATTTTCAAAATTACCTCACTAAACAATCTACATAGTAGGGCTGTGAACGTGTAGCGATTAATCGCTAAACGATTGCATGTGGGATAAACATTTAATACAAAGCCTCAAGAGATTAATCCCAAAACCTGTTTTTGACATTTTTTTAAATCCATCTCTATACTCTGATGACCCCATTTTTTGTTAAATGGAACATTCTGGGCATGTTTGAACCTTGTAGGCTTCAAAGTTTTAGAATAATTTTATTTTACCATGCAAGATAACAACTATTATTATTTCTGCATTACATTCAGTATCAATCTCTACATACTGAAATAATTTTTTGTGATAAAGTAATCGCGTTTAATCGGTAAACGATTGCATATTTTTGAGGTTAAATGCTTAGTTATTTAACTAAACGTTCACAGCCCTATTACATAGTGAAGTTAATAAACTGTTCCAAAAAATCATATACCTATGCCTATTACATTACCCATGCTAAATTATTCTTACCTTTTTACCCTATCCAGTCGAGAATATTAACTTCAACAGTTACATACCCTTTTGAGAAGTAGTGTTTGCAAGGTTTAAATGTTTTGAACTCTGATGACCCCAAATGACCTTTGACATCCAATAAAAACAATAGGGGTCTTCTACTCAAATGGACAATCCACTTGGTAAGTATGAGATTCCTGGTTGTTACCTTTCTTTGATATATGGTGTTTACAAGTTTTTGAGCTTTTCAACTCTGATGACCCCAAATGACCTTTGACCTCCACCAAAAACAATAGTGATCATCTACTTAATATGGGCAATTCACATGTTATGTATGAGATCCCTCATGTTTACCCCTCTTGAGATACAATGTTTACAAGGTTTTGACCCTTTTACCTCTGGTGACCCCAAATGACCTTTGACCTCCATCAAAAACAATAGGGACCATCTACTCAATATGGGCAATCAGCATGGTAAGTATGAGATCGATCACATTTTTCCTTCTGGAGATATAGTGTTTACAAGCAATTTCCAAGGTATTTACAATTTGACCTCTGGTGACCCTAAATGACCTTTGACCTCCACCAAAAAGAATAGGGACCATCTACTCAATGTGGGCAATCTACATGCCAAGTTTGAGATCCCTGGGGGTTACCCTTCTTGAGATATCGTGTTTACAAGCAGGCATCACACACACATACACACACACACACGACATCACCATCGCATAGATTCCTTGCCTGCCTACAGCAAGGAATCAACAAAAAGGACACCCGACTGTCCATGGAGCTTCTGTTTACGTGAAAAATTATTTTTTGCTGCAAAGGTCTGTTTTAAAGAAAAATATGTTAGAAAATATTTGGGAGAAATACTGGCTCCCCTGGATGGATTTGTTTAGAGATTAATTTAGAAATATGAAATTAGCATATCAATCTTTTGAGTTATCTTTTTGTATCATGCATTTTTATCTTAAAATTCATTCAAAGTTTTGTTACATTTTTTTATATATTCTTTTGTTGTGAGTTGAAGTAATGAAAATGTTAAGAGCAATAAAAAGCAAATAAAAAAAAAAGGATTTTATTCTTATGTAACCTTTGGGTATCTGCTGATTTCAAAGAATTTCCAAGTTTGACTATTGCCAACTCATAATGCTCGAAAAACTCAAAATCAGAATTACAAGACCATTAGCTGGCACAAATTTATGCTCAAAGGGTATGTTAAAAGTTAGCACAATATCATTTGTTCAAACTGTGACTTACAAGTTTTTATTTTTCTGAAGTTGATCAAGTGTGTTAATTGCTTGCAATTCATAAGCAAGCATAACTCTGTGCCGGTCAGTAATTGCTTTTAATGCCAGTTGGGCACAACCAGCGTTGCAACAACCCTGAACAATGTTTGGCCAAGATCACACAGGATCTAAGTGTAAATCGTGTTTAAGTGCAAACAGAATAAAGCTCGGAAATATTTTAGAAATTTACAGCTGAGATGGAAAAAAGAGCAAATAATTTGGAAAATTTCTGTAAAGGGTTTTTCATTGTTGTTCATATAGGCTAATTATCACAATAAGACATTTGATGTGACTTTGCTGGGTGGACAGACTCATGATTGAGACCTTATGTGCTGGCCAAATGGAATTAGAAAATATCATTCAACAACAAGATGTATACAGTTCCATTTGCATAATTTTTGTATAGCTTCATAGCATGTACTATCAAAAGGTCTGCAATGCACAAAACTAAGCCTAACATTAGTGATAAAAATGATTGAAAACACAACTTTTCTCAGCAATTCCATCATACATGTATTTGGTACAAAAAAGTGACATGTTACAAAAGAACCACTTTAACGACTCAAAATAAAGACTTGACACCACCTGTGTGATGAAAGTATGACACTGTTCATGTACTGTGTAGCTAGCAGGTTTTAAAGGGAACCTCCTTGGTGTAACCAACCACTGACATTCATAGATGACTAGATACTGTACAGCAAACAAAAGCATGCTTAGTCATTACTTTTGTAAAGACGTCTTGATGCAGAAGGACTTCAAATTTTTCCTGGTCCCTCAAAAATTTCACTTGCTGTTACCATATGACCGTTAGTGTCTATAGTGACTCAAAAGAGATACCAAGAAGAGCAAGTGTGCCCTTTCAAATTATTTCTATACTTTATAGCCCCCCCCCCCCCCCACCTTAAATAAAAACAAATATTTCCCTTGCTTAGATATTCCTACAGCTACACCAGCCAGTGCCTAACATTAACAAGTTAGGCCTATCGCTCACAGTACTAACTAGGCCTAGCCTATGTGTAGGCTAGTATTACTTAGGCCTAGTACTTTAGTACTACTCCTACAGTATCATGTATGTACTGAAAGGTCTTCAATTCTACGCAGCAATTCTTACCTGCACTACTAAATTTGCACAAAACTTTCTTCGGTTGGGTTAGATAGAGTTTTACGGCCCAGTTTCCAATCAATTGGTTCAAGTCAAGCCGGCCGTGCCTTTCTCTGTGGTTAACGCAGTAATTGTTCGTGTTCGCTACAAAGTACAAGCAATAGCAGGCGCGTCCGTGTTAGCTCCGCACATAGACTGACCAACTTAATACAGTACATAGACTAGGCCTACAACAAACTGTGTGTAGTGAAAAGGTTTCCCGCGTTTCTACGTATATGAGGGCTCATACTATAAAGTAAGCACCACGTATAGCTCACACACGGTACCAACGTAGCAGACCATTTATTAACATAGTTTTACGTAAAATAATATTGTCTAACAAATAAAGTACCTTAACATATTGGGGAGGATGTTTGTCTTCCTTGACACGGTGCTATAGTAAAATTTATTCACAACCCATTGACGGGGAACCTCTTTAACGCACTCGTCAAGGGAGAATGTAAGGATGTGTTTGAGAGAGAGACAAAGCTTAGGGATCTATCAACCCACAGGTCGTCCTAGCGTTATATAGTATATATAGTATATATATATAAAAAGGAAAAGGTAAGTCACACCGCCTAACACCAACACAGTGCTTCGCACAAAACTGTTCATGATTTCTCACCTTATACTACATTAACCTCTTCAGATCTCTCCAGAACCCTCCCATCACCTTCTTCTAAAGAAACACAACAAACTTGACGTTGTCTTAAACAAAAAACCTCACATCAAATGCAAAAAATCTTCTCCTCCGATTCAATCTTAACAACGGACTAGATCACTCTTCTCCAATTCATGACGTCACATTACGTAATGGGGGTTACCCTTTACGAATACGGTTCTCTCATTGGATAGTTTGAACTGCTTTCGAATCTGTCAACGCCCAGACTGTAATTTTTTTTCTGCTCGGGGAACGTGAACAAGAAATGGAAAACACGAGCATACAATTCCCCAAGCTGTGATACGAAAAAAAACTTGTGTGTGGCCTACGTGCGGTCTTTACGTACAGCATTTATACAACAGGCGTTCTCGGCATTTAAACATGCACTGGGTTAGCAGGGAGTACCGGATTCGTACAGGGCAATTCCCATTACGTAATGTGACGTCAGGAATTGGAGAAGAGTGATCTAGAGTGTGGTTAACGAAGAATCAGATGAGAAGATTTCTTGCATTAGATGTCAGTTTTTTTTCTCAACGTTTGTTTTGTGTTATCAGAGAAAGATGAAGGATAGTTTTCGAGAGATTTGAAGGGGTAAAATCTAGTGGAAGGTGAGGAATCATGAATAGTTTTGTGCGAAGCACTGCATTGGTGTTAGGCGATGTGACCAACCTTTTCCTTTTTATATATATATACTATATAACGCTAGGACGACCTGTGTATCAACCCCAGTATAAACATTGCCAGAGACAGTAACGCGTACGTCCTATCCGTAGATTAGAGAGCTTTAGATTGCACGACACGAACGTCGTTTGCAACGCAGTGACGTCACTCCGGCGTTACCCGTGACGTTTCACAACTTGTTGTAGCGTTATTTTGCGTTGCGTTAAAAACGGCATAAGCATTAATGACGTCACTTCGTTGTAGATGAGGTCCGCGTCGTGAAATCTAAAGCTCACTATTGTCGCCACCTACAGGGAAAGGGGCTACAAGATGGCCGCCGTGAAGCTGTTGTCTGCATGATTTGACGACGACTCTGTAATATTTCAAACAAAAGTTGAACTTGAATGAAATGAAATGAACTTTTTTGAACACCGACATATTCTGGTGCCTTTAGCTAGGGTCTTTGAAAAAAAAACATTCCAGACCATGTCCTCAAAACTCTGTACAACAATACCTCCTACCGAACGCAAGGCTTATTTTAAAGATTGCTTGATAAAAAAGTACACTTCTCAACAAGGAAACGGGATCTTATGTAAAGTGGGTGCAGTTTTTAAGATTCTTTTTGTTTTTCTTTCTAATTGAATGTCTCATTTTCCTTGAAATTTGATACTGTTGGAATGTTGGGATGTCCTTTCCTGTCGATCCAGCACGGCCTACAACATATTTAGGAGATAGAAAACAATGCTGCTAAATATTCTTAACAACAGCATCAATTAAGGAATTGAACGCAATGGGAAATTAATGTGCCGCGATGACATCACAGATATCCCACAATGCACTTTATGTAAAGAAAAATATTCAGTTCTTTGAAAATTAGTATCTTCTGAACCCCTTTTGCTATTGAGATTCAGGTTGCACCTACTGGAAGAAAAATTTTTCTGCACATTTTGAAGTCAGTAAACTTTGTCTTCTGGATATGCTCAAAAGTTTGCCCTAAATATTTGCCAACCTCACATACCTGTAAATTCATAGTGTCACCACTTCCTATCCGGCCAATCACAAGGCAAATCTTTTTCCTGAAAAACTGAAGGCTCATACAAAAGCTTTTAAAGTGTACCTCAAGTCGAAAAAATTAAAAAATGTATTGACACTATGAAAATATATCCTAACAGTCTCCCTGCTTCATTATTGAGCCGAGAAATAAAAAGTTGCCATTTATTCACTTAAAACAAATCCAATGCGCAGTAATTTGTCGATTTTCTGGTTATACAAGTCATATTACCTGCTTTGTTTCCATTTAAAATTAAGAAAAAATTTAATGACCTTGAAAAATTCCTGTTTGCTTTCAGACACTATTAACACAAATTATTCAAGTGATGCCTGAATTGTCAAACCACGTTAAACACTAATATTTCACTAATTTGTGATGATACTCGACTAATTTCATAGTAATGAACTGTAGATTATCACTGAAACTTAGTCAAGAAAGCTTAATATTTGTTAGAAACTAATTCAGCTGGGTCAAATATTAGTCAATGTTGTTTACTATCGTGATGGTTCAGGCAATGTTTGAATACTTTGTGTTTAGAGTGTAGCATGTTGCACAGGGAGGACTTTCTTAATTGCGTCATCACATAAGAATTAGAGTGCTATCACAACTTGGTGCAACGGTGCAGTACCTTTCAGAAAAACAGACAAATACAAAGATTGTAATTTGCTTTACCACAATGACATCACAAATTCTTAGCAATGTTACATTCCAATATGAGTGGATAAATTTTAACATTTTATGTTAAAATAATGTTCCATGAAGATGGGAGTTGGACTGTTGAAATTAATTTTTCGTGTTTTTCAATAGATATTTTTGAATTTTTGAACTTGGGGTACACTCTAAATTTTTGCTTCTGGGCTTTCTGGGAATGATTATCTACGGACGGAAATTTCTTTTTAGGGGTGAAGTCCCCAAGTACTTGGTGAGTCAGCTAAATTATACATAAATTTCTTGCAAAATGTCTGTATTCTTCGCGTGAGGGACTCACAGCCGAAGTTGAAACAATCATATATTTTATTAACATGAACTTTTAGCAGTTAACGATTCCAGCAAAAGCTACGTAAACGCTCATAGTTAGTTTCCTTGCATCACCACTAGGTTAGGGCTTCATGTAGCAGACTCCTTGAGTACTAGACTAACACACCTAATGTGATGACTAGGATACTTGATTTTGAACTTTTACTATTTAAGTTGAGTGAATAAACTTCAACATTTTACAGTTTTATATCTTAGCTCAGGAATGTGATATGAAGATGGGAATTGGACTGTTAGAATTCATTTTCATGCTCTTTAATATATATATTTGAATTTTTTTACTTGAAGTACAATTTAGACCATTTGAAAAAAGAAAATAAGACCATTTGAAAAAGAAATAACCGAAAAAGTCAAATGTGACGTTAGTCTTGTTTCAGTGTCCCGGCCACTCAATGTGTGATTTATGCGAAAAATATTGTTTACATTCCAGAGGTTCCGAATAATGACCCTCCCCTTTGAGAAACTTCTGATTTTAAGTTGAAGTCCCCTCAGATTCAATCTGGAGCAACACTTAGCATCATTTGAAGTATTTTTTATAATTCGATTGGGGGATACGCCAACACACTGAAAATGTTGCTTTTTAAGAATCTGGTCAAGAATCTTATTTAGTCAAAAGCGCGAGTGATTCTCTACCCCCCCCCCCCAAATGAAAGAAAACATATAATAAACTTCATCAATTATTGAAAAATTTTGATATATGTTAACATGATGAGGAATTGGTAATTGGTATCGAAAAAATTGAGAATTGTAGTAACTGAAGCCGGGTCGGGCACGGGAGGGGGAACTTGCGCCCCACATCCTTTATCGCTGTCAATGGTTTTTCTTTGTTCCAGGATAAATTTAAATTTGCTAACCATCATGATCCGACTTAAGATAATCATAGCTTAGATGCAAAGGGGTATAAGTGTGCTTGCTAGCAACCTGGGAGGCCGGTAGTTCAACATTTTGTTGCATTCTACTTGCTATGGGTGCTTTCACTTACGTCACAAGCCCCGCCCCCTTCGACGGACGAAAAATGGTGTAGTACGCTAGCAGTGTAGCTAGCTGAGAAGCAGTCAACGACCCACGTGTGATTGTTGCTTTGAAACGGTGTTAATTTTTGCCCGGTAGTGGGCGTGGCTTACCAATTGTGACGTAATGTGACAGCACTTTATAGTGGGCGCGATAGGCTACGTGATAGAGCCTCCCCCCCCCCCTTCTCTCTCTCTCTCTCTCTGAACATTCCCTCAATGTTGGTAGGCTATATAAATATGGTATCCCGAAGAATTAGGGTTAACTAACAAGTTAAATCCACGCGTTGTACAGACGTACCCCATACTGCAGCGACACTTCGTTCGGTGGACAGGAAAATAATATTCTTGCCGTTAGAGGTCAAAATTCACGTTACATCTCCAGAGATGTCAGGTAAAAATCTGGTCAAAATCAGTGGCAGATTCAGCCTCAGGAAGCCACGGGGACGCACACCCTCAATAGCCGTCAAACGTGTTTAAATAATCTTTAATAAATGAGTCAAACATTGCCCGCTCCCCATGTAATGAATAATCAAGACTTGAGCCTTCTCTTTTGAAACGTAGTGAGTTAGGCTAGGAAAGGTGAGGTCTTATCAAATATAGGAAAAGTTTATCGAGGATGACAGTCAGTCTTCAACAACCTAGGGGTGCTTTGTGTTGAAGAATACCCAGAGGAAAAAGGGTAAATTTAAAAAGGGAACCCCTTTATGTATGATGGGGAAATATCTTTCTCTTTTCTGCAAGCGCAGGATAGGTAGTGCTACAACAATTTGTAAGATGAAAGCCTATTTAACTAAAAAGACAAGAAAGCCAAAAGGCTTAGTGATTCCTTGCCATCAAATACCTTACCTGCTTTCAAATTGACACTGCTTGATAGATTTTTCTTTACATTTTAGGCACAGAATTTTCGCAAGTTTACCCCTGGTGACCTCAAATGACCTTTGACCTCTACCAAAAACAAAAGGCTTCTTTCTCTCAACATGACAAATCTATACACCAAATATGAAAAGTATCTGTTACTCTTATCTGGAGATATTGTGTTTACAAGCCATTTTCGAAGTTTTGGCAATTTTACCGCTGGTGACCTCAAATGACCTTTGACCTCTACCAAAAGCAATAAGCTTCTTTCTCTCAACATGAAAAATCTATACACCAAGTATGAAAATTGTCGGGCAATCCTATCTGAAGATATCATGTTTACAAGCCATTTTCGGTGTTTTCACATTTTTACCGCTGATGACCTCAAATGACCTTTGACCTCAGCCAAAAAACAATAGACTTCTTCCTCTCAACATGACAAATCTATATACCAAGCATGAGAAGTGTCGGTCACTCCTATCTGAAGAAATCATGTTTAAAAGCCATTTTCGGGATTTTCCCAATTTGACCGCTGGTGACCTCAAATGAACTTTGAATTCTACCAAAAGCAATAGGCTTCTTTCTCTCGACATGACAAATCTATATACCAAATATGAAGAGTATCTGTCACTCCTTTTTGAAGATATCGTGTTTACAAGCCATTTTCAGTGTTTTCGCAATTTTACCGCTGATGACCTCAAATGACCTTTGACCTCTACCAAAAACAATAGGGTTCTTCCTCTCAACATGACAAATCTATATACCAAGTATGAAAGTTGTTGGGCAATCCTATCTGAAGATATCGTGTTTACAAGCCATTTTTGGCGTTTCCGCAATTTTACCGCTGGTGACCTCAAATGACCTTTGACCTCTACCAAAAACAATAGGGTTCTTCTTCTCAACATGAAGAATCTGTATACCACGTATGAAAAGTGTCGGTCACTCCTATCTAAAGATATCGTGTTTACAGGCCATTTTCGAAGTTTTCGCAATTTTACTGCTGTTGACCTCAAATGACCTTTGACCTCTACCAAAAACAATAGGCTTCTCTCTCTCAACATGAAAAATCTATATACCAAATATGAAGAGTGTTGGTCTCTCCTAACTGAAGATATCACGTTTACAAGCCATTTTCAGTGTTTTCGCAATTTTGCCGCTGGTGACCTCAAATGACCTTTGACCTCTACCAAAAACAATAGGGTTCTTCCTCTCAACATGATAAATCTATATACCAAATATGAAAATTGTCGGGCAATCCTATCTTAAGATATCGTGTTTACAAGCCATTTTTGGCGTTTTCGCAATTTTACCGCTGGTGACCTCAAATGACCTTTGACCTCTACCAAAAACAATAGGGTTCTTCCTCTCAACATGATAAATCTATATACCAAATATGAAAAGTGTCGGGCATTCCTATCTTAAGATATCGTGTTTACAAGCAAGTGTCACAAACACACACACACATACATACACACACACACACACACACACACACACACACACACACACGACATCACCATCGCATAGATTCCTTGCCTGTCTATGGCAAGGAATCAAAAATCTTTTCTTTCCCTGATTTTTTTTTTTTTTTTTTTTGGGGGGGGGGGGGACTCTTAAAAGTACAAAATCTGGCACTTCTTAAAAAGGAATTCATATGAAAATGAATTACTACAAGGGTATGTGTAGTTGATCCAGGGGGATGTTTTTGGCTGGAGATGCAACGCTTTGAAATGAGGTTTTCGCAGTCAAGGTCACACAGTTATGTCTTTTGTATCATTCTTGGCATTTCTATTATGCTTATACGGGATAAGGAAACGCACACACAAGGTATTCGTCGTCTGCTACGGTTACAGAAGAAGTGGCAGATTTTCTGCACTGCCACACAACATTGTCAGACGTCAGGCAAATAACAGTAATTTTCGGTCAGTGACGCTTGGTCACGCTAATGACAACATATCGTTTAGGTTGTAAGTAGAAATCGGAAAAAGAATTTATATCTGGCTATTTCTGGAAACTTGAGGAAAATTCTAATGTTGCTGTCAAAAATTAGACTTTTACCCCTACACCTTATGTGCTTGTCATACCTTCTAGAAAGAAGGGCCAATTGAATTCATTTGTTTTCAGTTTAACAGTCGGTCGTTTCGAGTGTGATTGCATCTGCTTTTAAACTGTTGGCGGTACAGACCTACCTATCAAAGCATAGTTCGGCATGAGCCACTTGTCCCAGGATTAGTTGCCTTGAATGAGAGTGGTGTTCCAGGAATGATATTGAAGCGGCGCCGCGAGTAAAGGAAGGAAATACCTTTGCGTCAATTATTCAGCTTATCTTAATTCCTTAAGTGCGTCTTAAAGTATTAATGTAAATTAAAATTTCCATTGCATCTCCTTCCAAATAACATTTCCCTGGTTGATCTGGGATATTATCATACCCATCCACTCCAAGGCCTGATAAATGTGGAGAAAATAAGCTATGCATTTCCTCCATCCATCCAGGGAACAACTGGGAGGGGATGTGAAACACATCCCACTGGCGAAAATAAGGACCATGAACAGTGATTTCCTTTTTTGCGTGTTCTCTAATGGTGTCTCTTAAAGGGTCACCATAACGTAACGCAACGGATCACTTTCAAATGATCTAGAATAAACCTCAACATCATCCCAGGCCAATAGCTCTGTGGACTCATCTCCAGATGAGATAGGACGAAGCCTAACCACAGAGTGAGGAGGAACTTTCCTCTCAGCTGTTCAATTATTTTCAAAGGCTATCATCACTTCATCATCATATATGTCTCTAAAGGATGGCCTTATAATAAGCATCATTTGGATCACGAACTTCCATTTTGAAACCATTCATTTTCTTGTCTCATTTAGCGATAGCTCTGGTCCAGCTTAAAGGCCCAGTTCTCTCACCCCAAACAGTAGCAATTCTCCTAACCTTCTGACTTGTCTGAAATTCACTTGTCTGAAATTCATCTTCATCCAGTTACAATCTCAGTTTATTGCTTCAAGGTGAGCATGGAAAAACTCAATGTATATAATCAAAACACTCCCAGTACTATTCATGCTGTGTAATATAAGCTTTGGTACTCTGCACTGTTTGAATTAGCTGTCAATCAAAGAGTTGAGCCAATTGAGAATTTCGGTACCCCGTACCAAAACTGTACTTTGGGGTGAGAGGTTTGGCCCTTTAAACCAATTGATGAGAAACTGAGCCGTAAAACCTCACCTAAATGACTAACCTCCCTGGGAGGAACCTGAGACTTCTAAAAAAGAGGAAAGGACCCTGAGAGTTCTAAAAAAGGGAGGAAATGAGAAGCAGGTGCTGGGACTGGGGGACAGGGGTTAGCTTAAGGGCACCTGGTGGCAATGATGTCATTATAATACAGACTTCTGATTGCTCAGAACTCCGAGGATTGTTTGTAAAAGTTAAACAGCTGAGATTTATTAGGCATTTATGACAGAAACTTTTTGGATCATTGGCATGAAAAAAGAGAATGAGTAAAAAAAAAGAGGGCAACTAAAGAAAAAAAAAGGAATACTCTAGAAAGAGCCGGAATAAGGGTTAAAGGTCAAGAGCAGTCCCCCAAACTTATTTTGAAGCAACAGCCAAATATCATGATTTTCTTCTAACTTCCCTTCAAAGTATCTTTCATCATATTTTATAACTTCAATATTGCATATTCAAGGTAAACCAAGCAGTTATTTCTAGCAAATTTCTCAAATTGTTCTCACATGACTCTCAGCAGCCAATCAGGAAACAGCACAGACTACTATACACTACTTCAAGTTGGGGGACTGCCCTTGCCCTTTAAGGATCGCTTGCAATGACACACATCACACAAAAGTATAAATGAACACAAAACACAACTTGAATTTCTGTGTTATTTCTCTTATCACAGAAATATATGTCACCAGGAGTAAGCCTAGCCTGTAACATAGCTCTTTTTTTAATATTATCATGTGAACAAGTTTACAAAGTGTTGTTAAGCTAGTCTTGTGTTAAAATACTACTTAAAACCTACGTGATGGTGAGTTTTTCTTTTAGGTGCAGAATATATGTAATACATACTGGAATTAGTACACTTTGATCCACTCCACACCAAGGCTTTACAATTTCATAATCTTTTTTAACTGTTTTTCTCTCAATATTTATATCATACGTTTCATATCAACGAACAATGAGAAATCATATTATGACTTGAATCAAAAACTTTGTAAATTACAAAGAAAAAAAAATATCTTTTTCTTAATATCTCCTCAATTGCAACACAATGTCAATACGAATACAAATTTCAATACAAAAGCAAACTAATTTACATGAAACCTATACAGCCTGTTTTGTCAGTCCAATATATGACATCATAATGATGCCCCAAAATGATTGGTTAATAAAACTTAAGTATAAATCTTTCAATCATCTACATACCCATTCCCCTTAATGACAACTACGACCAACAAGTTAGCACGAGAGGAGAGATATTCTCACTATTCCACCAGCCAAACATCAAATTAATCATCTTTACAACAATTTTAGCCTTTACAGTTTAACAATTACCTATCACAGTTTTCAAATCACAAAAATGTACAACAATGGTAAAGACTTTGTTGGAATTAAATGAAAGTACAAAAGTAACAATAAATTATCATTTAAGTTTCTTGATTTGAGGCAGCCAAGAGAAAAACCATGTTTTACACAAGTTTTTTTTTTTTTACAAATGATGCTCCCTCTTAAAAGGTTGGCGAGAAAACTGGCTTTGCTGTTTCATATGAGTTGTTGCTGGTGATAATGGGGGAAGGGGGAAGGGGAGGAGGGAGTAGGAGAACAAAAGGATGCAGTTCCTTCATTTGGAACAAAAGAAGGGCCCAACAGATGAAAGAAACCCGGTCCAACCATGTAATATGGACCAAGTATAGGTAATTTTCCTGGTTTCCCAGGATGTTCCTGAAGGGGGTCCATAATGCCATACTTAACCATATTTTGTTACATTTAAACTAAAGATATGTTAAGGGTTCTGGGTATACTAAGTTTTTATATGGAGGCTGACATGTGCATCCACTGTAGTCCAAGATGGTGCACATATGTAAAATTATCTCCTTTATGAGTCTATTCCTTATCCAAAACACAATTACAAACCTTGGGTTTAAAGGGAGCTATTCCATGCAATGGTTCTATGGCAAAACTGTACATATACAACAGTTGTAAATTTATGGTTTTGCCTCATACACAGTGAGGGGATTAGTTAAAGGCCCAATGCTCTCGCCCCAAACAGTACCAATTCTCTTAAGTTTCTTACTTAAGCTCCTCCCAAAATTGTCTGAAATTCATCCTCATCCAGACACAATCTCAAGTTTATATTGCTTCAGGGTGAGTACAAAAATGTTCAATGTGTATAATCAAAACCCTTTAAGTACCGTTCATGATGTGTAATATAAGCTTTGATACTGTGCATTGTTTGAATTAGCTGTCAGTCAAAGAGCTGAGCCAATTGAGAGTTTCTGTTACCCCCTACAAGAATTGTAGTTTGGGAAGAGAGGATTGGCCCTTTAAAGTGACAAGCTTTAAGGCAAGCTATTACCTTTCACTAAAAGATAAATAATCTATTCAGAGTGCCTAATAGAAACATTTATCAAATGCATATTGTGAAAATTGCAGATTTACTCAGCCTTTAATCAGTTAAAAAAGTTAAAACTACTGGTTCTGAAAATGAAATGCAGCAACTGTCAATGGTATTGTCCTGTAAAAACTGATCCAGTCAATGATATAAACTTCAGAATGGCAAAAAGACTCTTCAATAAAATGGATAAGCTTATATGTTAACGTTGAAGCCAAGAATTACAACTTGCAAACCCCAAGCAATTCAGCAAGGGTGATGATGCAAATAACATCAAATTAAAGAACAACAACATGTGCCAACTATGAACAATTCATTCAAATTTAATACAACATTATAGCAGCAGTTGACAAACAACTCCATTGTTTAATTTAACTGAATGTGATACATTCCTTGACACGTTACCATCTTCCTAAAGAATATTTAGTTCTGTACTTCAGGGAAGGACCTAAAATACTTGAAACCAGTCACCTTCTGAACCTATTTTCTTTGTTTCATATCTTCAGTGGTAAAATTGTCACTTATGGTGTAAGCAGTGAATACACAAAGAGAATTACCCAAACCTCTTTAATATCACAATGCATTTCAGCACCCTTGTCTGCTGACAAATACTCCTTCTCATTCCTACCCCACCCCTCCAGATTAAACTTAATGAACCAAAGCATGGTATGCTACCTTTTAACTCCATGTAATACTCCCCTTCCTTCCACGCCATCCCCTTCCCCCATACAGACCAAGTGCATTTATAAGGAACATTACAACACAGAAATATATTTTACTATGACTATTCAGTTCAATGTGTCACAAGGTGAAAGACTTCTAAAAATAGAGGGGACTGAGTTTTCCTACATCAGACTCTATACCTGGAGGTCCAGGGCCCAATTCCCAGATGTCATCATACTAAAGACTCTAAAAATACAACCTACTGATGTTGTGCATGATGCTCCACATTAGCAATGGAGTATGAAAAAATCCAGAGCCCCACTACTGGAAAAAAGATTATGGTGTCGCTTGATTTAAGACATGGTCACACTACAACAAATTTGGATCAGATTTTGATCTGATTTTGGTGAGTTTTTCTTACCAGAATGCAAAGATGCATTGAGGTTTCGATGATACATACATGCTCTTTTCAATAAAATGCTACATTTCTTGTAACAACTGGTGACCCAAAATAACCTTTGTCTCCACCTGTAAGTGACTGGTTTTTCTTTTAACCAAAACATTTCTATATTCAAAAAGCCAAATTTCATACTGTGCCTTAAGATATTCTGCAAACAAGGTTTTCAGAGTTTGATGCCAGGTGATACCAGATGACCACTGACCTCCACCAAAAACAACAGGTACAGTACTTTAAACTCACCATAACACATCCACATACTAATTAGGAAATCCATCCAAGTTTCCTACCTTGAGATATCCCATTTTGACAAGTTTTTCAAAGTTTCACCAGTTGTGACCCCACATGTCCTTTCACCTCCACAAAAAAAAACCTTATACAGACCATCTTCTCACAATAATTCATTTACATACTAATTTTGAAAGCCATCCACCTTTCATACCTTGAGCTATCCTAAACAAGTTTTTCTCAGTTTAACCCCTATGACCCCAATTGACCTTTGACCTCTACCAAAATCAATAGGGTTCTTCCTCCCATCATAACGCATCAACATATCAAGTTTGAAATCAATCCAAGCTTCCTACCTTGAGATATAGTGTGAACAAGAAATTTGGAGTTTGACCCCATGTGACCCCAAATGACCTTTCACCTCCACCAAAATTTATTGGGTTATTTCTTACATCATAATGCATCAACATATCAAGTTTGAAATGAATCAAAGTTTCCTACCTTGAGATATAGTGTAAACCAGGATTTCGGGGTGTGACCCCATGTGACCCCAAATGACCTTTGACCTCCACGTAAATAGATCGGGTTCTTTCTTACATCATAACGCATCAGCCTATCAAGATTAAAATGAACCCAAGTTTTCTACCATAATGTATCATGTAAACAAGGATTTCAGGTTTTGACCCCATGTGACCCCAAATGACCTTTGACCTCCACGAAAATACATCGGGTTCTTTCTTACATCATAACGCATCAACATATCAAGTTTGAAATTAATCCAAGTTTCCTACCATGAGATATCATGTAAACAAGGATTTCAGGGTTTGACTCCATGTGACCCCAAATGACCTTTGACCTCCACCAAAATCAATAGGGCTCTTCCTTACATCATAACGCATCAACATATCAAGTTTGAAATTAATCCAAGTTTTCTACCATGAGATATCGTGTAAACAAGGAATTCGGGGTCTGACCCCACGTGACCGCAAATGCCCTTTGACCTCTACCAAAATCAATAGGGTTTTTCCTTATATCATAACGCATCAACATATCAACTATGAAATTGATCCAAGTTTCCTACCATGAGATATCATGTAAACAAGGATTTCAGGTATTGACCCCATGTGACCCAAAAAGACCTTTGACATCCACCAAAATTAATAGGATTCTTCCTTACATCATAATGCATCAACATATCAAGTTTGAAATTAATCCAAGTTTTCTACCATGATATATTGTGTAAAACAAGGATTTCAGGGTTTGACCCCATGTAACCCCAAATGACCTTTGACCTCCACCAAAATCAATAGGGTTCTTCCTTACATCATAATGCATCAACATATCAAGTTTGAAATTAAACCAAGTTTTCTACCATGAGATATCATGTAAACAAGGATTTCGGGGTTTGACCCCACGTGACCCCAAATGACCTTTGACCTCCACCAAAATCAATAGGGTTCTTCCTTACATCATAACGCATCAATATATCAAGTTTGAAATTAATCCAAGTTTCCTGTCTTGAGATATTGTGTAAACAAGGATTTTGGTTTTTAACCCCTGTGACCCCAGATGACCTTTGACCTCAACCAAAATAAATAGGGTTCTTCCTCTCAGTATGGGGTATCTGTGTACCAAGTTTGAGAACTGTCAGATCTTCCCTTTTCAAGATATTGCTTCACAAATCTGGGGTTTGTTCACAACAGAAATGTAGAAGATTTTAGTAAAAACTCACAAAATCTGATCAGAATCCAATCTGGATTCGTTCTAGTGTGACCATGACTTAAGCCAGGAGGTTACAAGTTGTGGTTCCAAATTCAAACAAATCAAATCATTCTAAGATTGAGGGCAGAGATACCTCCTACATTTTACCAATTCCAAGTAATTTTTTCAATATTTACCCTTCTCAAGTACAGGTTTAGGCCTAGAAGCAAACTTTCCCCAAAAAGAAAGAGAATGTGGAAAAACCAAATATGAGGGCTGGGGTGGGGATGCTGGCTGCCGTCTGGCTTTGAAGGCCCTCTGTGTATGTTTTCATAAATTAATACTTTCTTGTTGTCCGCACAGACCATCTAATGTGACATAATATCACGTAGGCCTAGATGGTACACTGCAAAAGTAACACTTGGTCATCTTGCTGAAAATCAAGTGCTACTTCTAATAACTCTTATAATAATTTCTTTTTAACTCTTGTAGTATTTACTTCTCTATCATTCTTTTGTGACACACTATTTAAACAAAGTGAATATTTATCAAATCTCAAATTAAGCATTCTCATATGAATTGAAAAAATTATTCCATTTGAAATATATCACAACATTACTTTTAAATATCAATACATTTTAATACAATAATAATTTGGCATTCTGTCTTAACATATACACAAACACAATTTCAAGTCAATGCAATTCATAATTTCTGAAAAGAACATATATTTTCAAAGAAACTGCACTTACAGCCACACCGTTCAAGTCTGCAAGCCCCAGAGAGTTACAAGAAAGTCTTGAAGCTTTTCTACTTGAAAATTCGTCAGAAAATTCATGATTGAAATTGTCATGAAAATTCACATATAGGTATACAAATGTTACACAGAAGACCCTGTATTCACCATGAGTGTGCTGAAATCGCACATGTACAAAAAAAAAAAATAAATAAATAAATAAAAAAATTAAAAAAAATAAAAAAAAATTAAAAAAATAATGACATAATGGAGACACATTGTTATCAACAGAAACCACCCAAGTACAATTGAACATAACAAAAGAACAAAGAGTAATGGAAAAAAGATGCTCTGAAATACACAAAGAAAAATAAAGAACTCCCATTACGTCTGGCACAATTCTAATTTTACTTTGTAGAAACCATTAATATTTCAGACCACACCCTCTTTTCCTTGAAAATGACCCATATTAAAAGAAAGACAATGCATTGAAAAAAAAAAAACACATTTCCACACCAAAATATGAAAAGTATCTATGGCAAAGGGTTGAAAGAGCAGGAATCACTCACTTGGCATCAAGTAAAAAATCTTGTTTCATTATCGAAAATTTTTCAAAGTACTTACGGCTTGACCACAACATATGGTGTAAGTACCTGACGGCTTTTGTTTGTTAATAGTCTAAGGTGAATTTACTTTGTAGATTAACAAATGAATTAAAACTGAAACAAAACAAAATTTAAGGAAAGCACAAAAATTGAGAAAAGAGGGGGGAGGCACAAAGCTTTCATTGCAAAATTGCTATTTGTATGTTATAAAGGTCAAAAAAGACGAAAGATCTTGATTTGTAGATAAAGTTAGATAAAGAAACTGCTTTAAAGGATAATTTCCAATGAATAACCTAGAAAAGATAGCATTGTGTAACTCTATTTGTTTTTTGTATCAAACAGTTTGTAACTTTTTATCTCACATTCACTCCAGCAATGAAATGATTCCTATGTGTGCAAAAACTCACAAATCAATATCACAAAGGTTTTCAATTGGGTACACACTGATCCCCCTAGTCCTACCTAAACAATATCCATTAAGAACCAATATTCCACCTTGTTGTATAACACCAAACTAGAGGGACAATGACCCTCCCTCCCCACCCCCATCCCGTTCTCTGTTTTCTATTTCTACATTCAATAGCCAGTCCCAGTTTTAAATAATTCAAGGGTACTGATGCCTCTCCTTTCCCTAGAAAAATGTAATGCACCAATTAACCACCAATCCAGAAAAAAGAGATGAGAGGAAAACAGCTGTTCGTAAAATGGACCAAAAGTACATGCTTTTAACATCATTTATTTACTGCCAAGTGATCATGAAGTAGAAGCATAATAATCTGCTAATCAACTCAACTACTACTAATCTTGGTAGTCAACAACAACTGAGGAATAATTGTTTGAAATCATGAAAATATGTTTTTTCAGCAGCACCCATCTTTGAGTTTTCTCTTAAAACCATGTATTTAGTGCAGAGCAGGCACATAGCCAGGATTGTGTCATGGGGGGGGTGTCATGGGAGATTTGGGGGCATAACATGAGGGAAAAGTCTAAGGATAGAGAGAAAAAACTGCTATTTTGGGTGTTTTTTGCATTGTAAGGTTAGGTCATGGGGGGCTCTAACCCTCAACCCCCCCAGGCTACGTCACTGGTGCAGAGCCAACTGGTCTGCCTTCCATCATTAAAAATGCAAAATGTGACAAACGAACAAAAAAGTCTCAACTCAGTCACTGAAAACGTTTTGTGGAAAGAATACATTACCTAGTCAGTAAAATCTGATGCAGTGTTCCATCAAAAACATTGCATCCAAACCAAAAGGGACACTTATGTATGTACCAGAGCTGCCCTGGTAGAATATAACACTCTCATAAGAACCACAAATACACATATACAAAGCCATGCTACCATTAAAAGCCAAGGTCTGGAGGTCATATAAAACATATGAGACGCAACTGCAACCCTGCACTGCAAATTCTGGTACTGAAACTTTTGTAAGAAATTTTTTACCCAAAGTGCTGTTCTTACAAACTACTAAATTATATCTAAAAATTTGAAAACAAAAATGCTGAGCTGTTTCTAAACATAAATGATTCTTACAAATAAAAATGTACAAAAAAATAAAAAAAAAAACCAAAGCCCAAACAAAATAATATATATTGCACAAGACCCAAATTTTTAATAGCCTTAATAAACATCCTCATTAAGTAAACTGCAGTTCACTTTCATGATATACAAACCAGCCACAGAAAATAATTTGCAACTGAGAGTTACATGTCTGGCACTTCCTGTATGCTATTGTAAATTTGTTAATCCGAACCTAAGAAGTCACTGATTTTATGCGTCACTACAAAAACCAACCAGTATTATGATTAACCTTTCCCCTTATTCCTGCACAGGCACCCCCCAAAGAAAAGACCTTCCATAAAAAAGTAGATATGAATATAGGTTAAAGTTAACATAACAAAATTTTCATTTCAATTCTTAATTTTACAAAATTTAGTCATAAACTTTGTCATAAATCCTGTCAAAACAAAATTTAACATTTAAAAACAACACCAGCATGGAGTTTCCTTTCCTTGTGAAAAAAGATCCAAACATCTAAATGAGCACACTTAATAGCTTCTGATAAAGAACTATTTCTTCCGGTTATGGCAGTTGCTTCAAAGTTGTTTGCATTTGATCTGGGCAGCCTGAAATAACTCGAGCCAAGATGGTATCAAGTCAAATTAAAAATTCAGCAGTGAAGGTATTTAAACAAAAAACTGGAGCATTTATTTTATTATTCTACTACCATTTCACAAAGGATTCATTACGTGATTATGCCCATTATTTGATAAAATCAGGCCAACAAAAATTTTTTAACCTTGCTCTTGGTAACCTTATCAGTAGGGCTGCCACGATATTGCGATATCGCGATATCGTCGATACAGTTTTGCCCCGACGATATCGACCAATCTTTTGTCAAGATGTGATATCGCAACAAATCAAATAAATGACTAAACCACTGTGAAATCCCCCCTTTTTTAAGTCAGTAACCTGAAATGATCATAATTTATGATGTCACAAAAAAAGAAAAACTGCACTTAACCCACCACAAGAAAACATGATATAAAATCGGAAGCTGTTTCAAAATGCATACAATGAATATTGTAACAGCTCACATACGTTCCAGACTTGTGAAGAGTTCTTCTGCACAATCAATATTGCTACATGCACGCATAATCAATCTCCCCTCACTTTTGGTATGTCAGTAGTGGCTGCATGCAATAAACAACTTTTTTGCTAATTCCTTGGCGCTGATGGAAAATGTTAAGACTTAATGCGCGATATCGCGATATCGTCGCAGAAATACTGACGATATCGATAAATGAAAAATGGTTATCGTGGCAGCCCTACTTATCAACAAATTGAAGAATCAAGAAAATGAATTAACCAAAAAAATCTGGGATATCCTCTTTAGAAATTTTTTGTAGCAATAAATTTAAGCTCAAATAGTGATTCCGACAAAATTTTGTGCTAAATGGGAACAATCTCTCAAAAAGGTCGACATTAAATAGAAGAGAAAGAAAAAAAAACACATCTTTGGAAAGTTTAAGTATGTAAACCAAAAATTGCAATTCAGTTAGATCTTGGTAAAGGTATGATGAAAGGCCCTTGATGAAAAAGAATACAGATTTCGCAAAAACTTATTCTGGAATCATTGTGAGCTTTTCACATCAACATTTAAATTTTAGTGTTTTATGCAGCTGTGAAAAAATGGGGGCATACTTTCCATTGTACACTGTTTGTCAATCAGATTAACTTTCAGGAAAAATATCTGAACTAGCTTTTTTTAAAATTTTCATAGCTTGTTAGCATCAAACCATGTGACTCTATGACTTTCTACAAATATGTACATTACAAGAAAATGGGCACACCACGTGTGAGGTGCGTAATGCTTATCACATATTTTACGCAACTCAGCATCCAACAACTGCGTAAAACATTTTTTCAACTTTGGCCAAGACAACCTAAATGACGTACAAAAACTTTGGCATATTTTGAAAAAATACTTGGCAAGGTGTAATCAACCGAGACTTGGTGAGGATGACAAGAAAAAATTTGCAAAGATTTTTTTCTTGGCATAATTGGCTTGACTTACATCCTCACAAGTATCGTCTTTAAAGTCGGCCTTTGCAGGTTTGTTCAACACTAAGATTGAGACAATAAAATAGGGTGGATATATAACAACTGAAATAAATTTTACCTCACTATTTGAATGAAGACAAATTGTTTTCAATGTTTCACAATGTACTAATATGTCAGGTGTAAACAAAACTTCATTCACACCTAGTGATTATCCTAAACATCCATTGGTCCATTAAAGTCAGGTGACCATGCATAATCCCATGATAAATTCATGGTAAATGGATACACTCACTTTATCTTAACCAACTACTTCATTTTAGTGGGGGTTGAGCAGTTTTGGATGAAACTCTTGGTAAATGGGGATTCAACATGTAAATAGGACGTAAGAAGGGGCAGAGTAGAATTGTCCTTCCTTGGGTCTTTTTAATTGTATTCTTGTTGTGTATCATGAAATGTAAAACAACTATTGACTTGCAACATCCAACAGATCCTGCAATTTCAGCCTAACATGAAACAATAATACCTCTTGCAAGGTTGAATCTGTAATAAAATTTCTATAAATAAAAATAAGCATTGAACCTAGTGGACTGGTTTTTATCTTTTCTGGTTTCGATCATAACATTTGCAGACCTGGATCTGGATCTGGATAAATACTGCACAACACTCCTGGTGGATTCAAACATGCCAGGTTCACTGCTAGGTTATAGGCCGGGGTGTAAAACCCTATTTAACCTAAACTAACAGACGGTCTTAAAAGTTTAAGTGTAAAAGTTCAGTGGTGTAAATTAATCTTTAATATCAGGTTACTCATCCCCAGATAGATCTTACAAGTAGATTGAACATTACACCATTTGTTTACAAAACCTTTCTGTACCTTGGACATTTTACAAACAGCCAAATATACTTTCGAAAAGCTAAAATAGACAATTTAAGCAAAGACGTGTTCGTTTTGAAAACTTTTCTTCTAAAATCTTAATCCCATTTGAAAAGCTGCAAATATGTATACTAACTCATTAGAGTGAGTGAAGTATAGTAAAAACTGAACGGTGAAAGCTTCTTTCACCATAATTCACTGCTGTACTCTGGTACAATTCAAACAATTTACAAAGCTTCATACCTCTTAGATGTCGTGATTGCTACTAATCAAGGAACGTCAGATTTGTGCCACAAATTCACTATAAACGTTTAGTGTAACATGATAAATTCCTTACGTCTCTGATATGATGACAAAAGCATCCAACACAAAACTGGTCACGAAAAAACACTTCTGTTGCAACTCTTCAGAATAACTTGATATTTAAAATTGTTCAGATTTTAGTGACCGATGCATTGACCTTGCTGACCATGAAGTTTTCAAACAATTAAACCACTAGACAAATTGTTTACAACAACAGGGGACAAAACAAGGACTAGGTTGAGATTAACGATCTCAAAAAAAGTTGTGTTTGAGTTTTCAAACATGGCAAGGTGGGAATAAGCAATTATCACAAAGTGCTAACTCTTCCAGGGGTACCTGGAGTAATATTTATAGAAATTTCGCTTTCCTCAGCTGGGGAATTTTTCTGCTGTTGTCGGTAAGCTTCCCACCTTTCGTCATCACTTTCGTGAGTTAAATAGCGCTCTCCTACTTGTTTCTCCAAACGACGCAAGTCTTGCCACGTCTGGTAATCCTGAACAAGTGAAACAAACAAAAATATAAAGGCAATCAGCTTTTACCCCACACTAAATTTTTTTTAGTGGACCACAGAAATTCTCAATTGTCACAGTTATTTGATTGACAGCAAATTCAAAAACTGCGGAGTACTGTAGCTCATGTTACAGAGCATGTATTGTTTCGAGAGCGTTTTGATTACACATTAGAGTCTTGTGTACTCACTCCTGAAGCAATAAGCTAAGATTGTGTCTGGATGAGGATGAATTTTAGTTGTGGGAGGGGCCAAAGTAAGTGGGTTAGGAGAATTGAAATTCTGGGAAGTGAGACGATAGAGCCTTTAAATGGAATTGTAGATATAAGAGAAACAAGTAGATCACTATGAACACAGTAAAACCTTGTCTATATAATAATGAAAATTGCCGTACAAATATTTGAATATTCATTGGGAATTTGAAACATTCAGCTAAATATTTGAACTCCTCCATACAGGTTGGATGTTGTTCAACTTTATTTGGGAAGCAGTCCAAATGATCATACTTTTTTCAGTAAAACAAATGTTTATTGATGATTTTTTAACAAATATAAGATAGTATAGACAAGGCTTTAAAATTAAAAACAACAACAGAATGTGATCTATACATGTGCTACTGGTTACATAAAACAGAATAAACTACTTAGGAAGTTCTTATCTTCAGTTAACATATTATTACTTCACAGAAACGTAGGCCTCTTTAATTCACAAACCTGTAACCATGAATGTGCTAGGGACTTATCGGCAGTATAACGTTTCCGGAGCTTCACTTGCAAAAGGTTGCGAATGAGATCAATAGCTGCAAATGGGACAGAAAGAAATTTATAAATGAATACCATCTTAACATCAGAGAAACCTGACAGACAAAAGTAAGGTTCTTGTTTTTAATAGGGAATAAATTTTCATGAATATTTCACTATACTTCCTATACATGGACAAAGCATACTGCACCGTACATTGTCGCTACCACAGTGTGACAAAAAAGGGCACCAAGATGGCTGTCTGCTATGGTTTTGTGTGAAAGTTTGGACTTGCTCAAGTCAATTTCCAGATTTTGCAAGAAAGTTGACACACTTTTGAAATATGGCAAGGTTAGGTCAAAATCACTTCACTTATTGCAGGAATATGACACTTCCCTCCATTCAAGTTTAACTTTCACTTAAAAATATTACAGTCGTCATCAAATCAGACAATTTATAGCTTTACGGCAGCCACCTTGGTGCACCTTTTTTGTCTCAGTCGGTGGCGACCAGCTACAGATAGGACGTACACGTTACATGCTTTGTCCGTGTATATAAGTCCGTGCTTAACATACAGTTCACAAGAAAATATTATCAGGCTCAAACATTCCATGTGAATCAGAACTCTTTTGTTTTCCTTATATTGAGGATTATTATTAAGTATGATTCTTTTTGTGATAAAGCTTACCTTCTGCTGAGATCTCTTTCCATGGATTTGGTGGGAACATAAAGGCTGCATTGTGAATCTGGTCTGTAATTTCTTCATCTTCATTAAAAGGAAAAGTACCGCTTAAGCTATTAAAAAAAGAAAAGGTCTCAGAGTGAGATATTGGCTAGTCAGGGTGCCATACCAGTGGGGAAAAATGGAGAGCATTTAATGTTTCAGCTGAAACATCTAGTATAATTTTAAGATCAATTTCATAAAGACCTGATGTACATGATGACATTTTCAACAAGACAAGAGCCTTTTCAATGATATATTAATATCAAGGCTTGTTTTCCCAATTACATTGCTTTTGCTGATTCCCAAGCACAATGGCAGTAGGTTCCATTTTTAAGTGTTTGGTATGATCTAGCCAGAAGTCAAAACGCACACCTCCCAGCTGTAAGCCAGTGACTCCAACCACTTGACCATGCAGTCTATTGATTCACCTCAAACATCCAACTTAATTTTTAAATTCAATTTCATAAGGACCTGAAGTATACTGAAGACCGCACACAAACAAGGAAAGAAAAGCCTCTTCAGTGATTTATGCAACAAAATTTGAGCTTAGGTGTTTTGAAAAAATCTGAGAGTTGGTCTAACTGGTGCTAATGCCACAGGCAAATAGACATATGCAATACTGCTTCTAACGTGAAACAATACATTATATCAGTGTTTGCTAAATGTTAGAGGTACATATGGGCACAAAACCAGTGGCCAGGGTCTAACATGTTGTGGTTTGCACTTGCTCCGTGATGTCTAACAAAAAGCATAATTATCGTAATTTAAGAAGCAGCTACACTGTTGGACAATGACATTCCATAGATATATTTATGTTCATATGTTAAGTCGACATGACAAATTTATCCCCTTAGTCTGGGGGATGTAGAATAAACCAGCCATGTGAACAGACAAATACCCACCTGGATAAATACCCTCCGGACAAATACCCATCCAGATAAATACCCCCCTCTGGTCAATGTTATTACCCACGAAGGTGGGGTAGTGAATCTCTGGGTGGGTTATTGTCCAGTTGATGTTTGACTGTGGGGTACTTTTCTGCCCTATTCCCTGCCTGCTGTAAAAGGTAAGAGTAATTAGCACAGAATCAATGATTCTTTTATCCTAAAAGATCTCTTCAATGTTTATATACTCTGGTAAGGAATCAGTTCAGAAAGGAAAAATGGTATTGGAACAAAAAGATAATATTTTCTGTCAAACCCTTATTGCCCCTTTAACCTACCAAGTACAAACCAAGGCATAGTGAGTAAAACATGACTGGTATAGCTTCATCAACTAAGATGGTCCACCCCACCATACTGAGCTGTACTTCATATCCAGTACATACTGTATGCATGTACAGCAGATACTAAGCACGAACAGAATCTGCAAAACTTGCTTTCACTATAACACAAGGTGCACATATGTAAAGATATCTCCTTTCAATCCTCTTCTGTGACCCAAAGACAATTACACACAGCAAGCTTATATGAAGCTATTCCAGGACACAAAGGTGCAATGGTTTCACGGTGCAACCTTACGTTTATAGCAGAGGTAAATTACTTCTGCAGCCAAATCATGAGTAGTAAAGGGGTTAACATCTTACATTGCCAACTACAGCTTTATGTTATCCTTACCTCACATAAATAATTACTCCTACAGACCACATATCCAGGGACCTGTTATAGCCCTTGCTCCTCAGCACCTCTGGGGCCAGGTAAGCTGGTGTTCCAACCACAGATCTTCTGAAGGACTTCTCACCAATGATACGCGCAAAGCCAAAGTCGCACAATTTCACCTGTGGGAAACGAGTGATTCTTTTAAAGCTAAGTCAACTGCAAGTAGTAAGCTAGTTAGATGGAGTTTTATGGCCCAGTTTCTAATCAACTGGCCAAAGTTGAGCTTGTCATGGCCTAGTTAAAGCATAAAAGACAGGAAAGAAATAACAACATATCAAGTGTATAACAGGGAGTAAAATGCAGTATCCTAAGAAGAGCCTGTTTATCCGTTGTTTTGACAAAATGTAATGTAGTCCAACATAGGTTACTCAGTCAAACAGAGGTGGTTTAGGTCTGACTAGCCATGAATTTTTTCCCAGTTGTGGCTCAATGTCTTGGTTTCCCTACTCCATTGCTTATGCTGAGCAATTAGCACAGTACTAGCAGTTTCTATATTTAAAATTTTCAGTATGACCAGGCCCGGAGTCACCACTTGATATGCAGTTGGGTCCAATGCAGGATCATAAATTATGTCACACTGGATAAACTGACAATTGTTGCAAAAGCAGGGAAAACACAATCAACAAAGACCAATTCTATCACAACCTAACCCCTGTGAGCTAGGGGCTGTATAATATGACCATACTACTTCCTGTCTGTCGTAAGAGGCAACTAAAAGGAAGGACTTGCACTGTTTGAACTATATTTGAATCTGTTTTGTATTGTACTAGAAACCAAATTAAACCTTCACTTTTTTCTAGTTGACACTATATGAGACATTCATATCATTAAAACTCATCTTATTAACTTTATCACAACCTTTTCTTTGACTGTACATTATTCCAAGAAATACACATATCCGACGATTTATATGTTCGTGGCGGCCAGCTTGGTCCGCCTTTTTTGTCCCAGTCTGTGGCGACCAGCCCTGGATAGGACGTACAGGTTACATGCCATGTCCATGTATATAAGTCCATGGTTATTTCATTAACTCATTGCATTCTGTGAGCTCACCTGTGGGTAATCCCCGTCAGAAGAGAGTAATACATTTTCTGGTTTGAGGTCGCAGTGAACAATGTTTTTGAAATGAAGATACTTTAGTGCAATTAAAATCTGAAACAAAATAATAACATTATTAAAGTAAAGTTAGTGAATGTGCTACATGCATACTGCTGCTAGCCTGCTACAACAGGTGTTTACTAGGCTTGGTTGACTTGTCAGAGTCGTAATTCTTGGCCAGGAATCAAGCTATGACTCACAATTCTTTGAAACTGTGGCTCTTGGGCAAGTTTTAATGCCATCAGAATATGAACAAAATCATATTTTAGAATGCACTACTTTTCTTCTTTTATTTTTTATATTTTTTGGCATATTTTTAAGAAGTATCAAAACACAGCTGGCCTTCTATTTTTTTTTCTGTATTCTTTCAATGAAATGTAATGTATTTCACCCCATGAAGAAATTGCATTACTTTGAAATATGTATCTTCTGAACACAATATGCTACTGAGATGAAATTTGTCACCTGAA
The DNA here is from genome assembly GCA_037179385.1 of Holothuria scabra. Classification (NCBI taxonomy): domain Eukaryota; kingdom Metazoa; phylum Echinodermata; class Holothuroidea; order Aspidochirotida; family Holothuriidae; genus Holothuria; species Holothuria scabra. Next base: position 77,882,234 of record CM074180.1, read on the forward strand.
ACAAGAAACTTTTCTTCATATTTTGAATTTAAAGTCAATGAATTTTGTCTCTGGCAAATCCCTATAAGGCTGCTACTAATTTCTAAATTTGGAGGTTCACTGCCCAACACATACAAGGACCAAATGTGTGGGCACACATGGTATGGTAAATTAAGATAAACTGGAAGGCCACATATTGACTGCTCTCATTCTAGTAGCCTAATATGAAGTCTCTGGTCCACTGGGACCTGAGGGCCGTTCCACAAAGAGTTACGCACGATCTTAAGTATGATTTACTGTTGGCTTATGTATGGTGAATCAAACCTAAGATTGTGCGTAGCTCTTTGTGGAACAGCCCCCTGGTCCTAAAAGTAAGGAGTGGCCCCAGACCAGTGTACTTTTCTATCCAGACCAACAGGCAGACAATGCTATGCATTAAGATGTAGTACAAGAGCTTCTGCAGATATTTGAAATGTAAACTGAGTGACATCTATGCCTGATGCACACACAAAAGATAAGCTCAGCAAAATGCCAATCATAACACTTTACTGAGCTACAATCGCTGCCAAAAGTAAATAAAACAAACCCCTTTCCTGTTTCAATGTTGGTATACTGAGGACTGGTCAGTTTTTCCCAACCAATATTGAAGTGGGAGAAAGGTGAAGAGCATCTAGCATGTGAGATGGGTAAAAGGCAATGTAACATCTGCGATGGAGGGATTTTGTTTCATTTGTTTTGGCGGTGATTGTAGTTTCATATGTGCTGGCAAGTTCATCTCTCATGGTGACTGACACAGGAGTAAGACATTGAAGGGCTTTGTGTCACAAAGAAGTAGTTCTCTCAGTAAATATAATGGGAACTTCGGAGAGGCACAGAAAACCACATGGGTAAACTTTTGTGGTAAGTAAAGAATGACACGGTGCCATTTGTTCAGCCCATTGCACACTTATGAGTTGCCACAGGATTAACAAGATAAGCAGGGTTATGTAATGTAAATAGGAGGTAAGAAGGGGCAATGTCGATTTGCAAATTTGAGTCTTTGATTTAAAATAAATTGAAAACCTAGAAAAGAGACATTATTGCCATCAAGATCCATTAGAAATTGATTATTATATGGAATAATTTCTAATCTGCACTCAATCATGCATAAACATGACCTAAGTATGCAAATATAGTCCTTATGCATTAAAGACACATTGATGTCATCCTTGAGGGCAGAGCAATGGAACACATAGCCGAATGCAAAACAATTGGCCATGCACATGTAGAAGACAAAGAGCATATTCGAGTTGTTGACAAATCAGCTGTCTGCATTTGTCGGTGTTGGTTTGTTTTGCCCGCCAAAGAGGGTGTACTTTTTGCTCTGTAACATCCTATGCATTAGGTCTATTGTGATGTCAAAATAAAAGGACAGGTTATTTAAGGCTAATGTTATCCTTTGTTTTGGCAATCCTCATTTCAGTAGTAACGTTAGTATGTTCCAAGGGTTTAATTTTGTAAGTTCAAATATGTGTCCTTGAAAACAATCAGTTTCAACTACCAAACCATAAACTATCTAATGATTCATAAAGAGATAATTAATACAAGGTGAACAAAAGAAATGCCAACAATGTAAAACACTCCATATCATCATTTGTGCATAGGCAGTAATCTATTCAAGAAACATTCCAACTTTGTAGAGGTATATCTTGAAAATAATAAAATATATTGACATAATGCCTAATGATTTTCCCCTGAGAAATCTTACTCTTTAGATGTCAAGTAGAGTCATTTCTTTTGGCTGGCATGTCTTTAAGTATCCAGTCTGTTAAATCACAGATGTATTTTGATACATTCAGTACATTTATCACTGTGTGTGTCAAACATACATCCTTGGCTCACATATTATGACAATTTCCTGTGTGACAGTCTGAAGCACAAATGTAATTGGCTAAAGGCAAGCCAAGCTACTAATTTTTAGAGCTAATTTACCTACATGTGTGACAGGGTTATATCATCCATTGGAGTGATTCAGATTTCCTGCCATACTGTAAGGGTTCGAATACCTCAACAAAATTCATGATAAACTTCTCAAAAATTTCATTAAGCTCTCCCCCCCCCCCACAATCTGGAAATCATATTTCTGAAATTTGATGAATAATACAGAGTAACCATGACCTAAAGAGCCTTTTAGACATTAAAGGGGACTAGACCCACCCCTTCCCTGGGATCTAGAAACTATGATTCTCCAACATTTGATTACTATTATAGAGTATCCATGACCTAAAGAGCCTTTCCGATCTTAAAAGGGACTAGATTTTGAACAGACCAGCTCTGTTACCTGTGAAATTAGAAATCTTGTAACTCTTTCATCTAATCTGCCATTTGCACTTGATAATATCATCTCCAACATATCTCCTTTAAGTTTTTCCATCACTACAAAAACTCTCTCTAAAGTCTCAAACATTTTCTCTAAGGTGACCACACCAGGATGGCGTACTTTCTGTGAAAAAAGAAGAAAACACAGAACATTTACTGATGAGCTGGTAACGTAACAAGTGGTTGCATTGAAGGACAGAAGGGGTACTCATTTATAGTCTCCTGGAATTGATTTAAAATGTCAATATGTGACATGACCAGATTTTATCTAATGGTAAGCCTATTCACAAGAACAAAGTGAACAAGATGTAGGTAGGCATAAGTATATGACTGCAAAGTGAAAATATAAGATTTGATATTTTTCAGCTTGGTCAAGAATTCAAAATCATAGCTAACAAACTACACTGACCCCCGTAAGGAGACACATAATTTGCAGTGGTGGCACTACATGCCATGTCTTGTCAATATGTGTGGACCAAAGTGGGGGGGGGGGTTGGAAGAATTCCCCATCCCTACCCCCACACCCCCCCCCTTGATCACATCAACAATAACAAATAGACATACACTAAGCATTATTCTAAACTAGAAGAAAAGGGTTATTGGCCCCTTTCCTTTTCACAAAGTCTGGATCTGTACCTACTGAAGGTAATGCTCTGCCGGCATACTACATGGCCTTGCACACATGTAAAGTGAGACCCCCCTTTGATTTCTGTACCTTGATCCTGATTTATAGCAAAGTATCTCAAAGTGTTTTTGTATTAATTATGCCCTGTTTGCATGACATCAGCTTTGTATAGTATTTGAACTACAACATTGCCTATAACATACCTGTAATATTGCTACTTCATTTTTAAGCTGAGTCTCTTGTCTTGTTGGGAAACGTAATTTGTCAATAATTTTGATAGCCACTTGGCGGCTAGATGTCCGATGAACACCTGTAATGTCAAAGAGGTGAAAAGAGGGTGTTACTTCAAAGCACAAGTACACATTTCTACAGTCATGCATAAAAGATAATTGATCAGAGTAGTTTTCAACTAGAAGGCAGTTTATAATTAGCCGAAACTTGGAGGAAGTTTATAATCAGCTGAAGTTTCAATTTTCCACAGTTCACCTTGAACTCCCAACTGCCAAGAACTGTTCTAAAGTTTTCCCAACATGGTAAAGCATTGCTCAAGGAGAGCTCTTAACTAGTATAGAACACCATAACAGCTTAGTCATCACCATTTCCAAAAAACTAAGATCTGCTACATATTACTTTTGTAACAAGACAGTTTTCTGTCCAATTATGCTGCAACATACATTTCTGATCTTAACATCTCATTGGCCATTCAGAGTGAGCTACGCATAATTGTGGGCATGTTTATTTCATTTCCACCAGTCTGCAAAACCCCTGCTATTCTCTCACTACAAAGATAATACCCAGTGTCATGCCTTTCTTGTTCCTATGGCGTAACAATTTTGTTAAAACAATCAAGAAAGACAGAGTCAAATCACTTCAATTTCCAAATGATCCACTCTCATCTTCCAGTATTTAACGTGCAAGATTTTTAAGAGGTTAGTAATACACACAGAGTTTGCTGGCCACCAGTTCTCAGGCCTGACTGGATCTAGAAGCTACACCAGGTATAGTCTCCTCATAAACTATCAACCAATGGTAAGTCAAAGCAAAACCATGTGACTGCATCAGCTAATCACCTCCCTCCATTGACTTCCTGTTCCAGAAAATACTCAAAGCTAACATAGGAGAATCATTAACATGAATTAACACATTTAATATACATGAAGGACTATTCCATTATGTTGAAAGGGGAGAGCATGGCACAACACCCAGCAATCCCCTTCTTCTGACCTACTTCACCTTAAGTTTCAAAAACTGCAAAGTCATTGCAGGATGACATTTACCTATCTTTAAAATGCTAACCTGATAATTTAATGTTTGATAGTAAGAAGTCAAGACTCACCATTTAAGGTGCCTTTAAGTTGAGAAGAATGTATGACATGTACAAAAATAGGGGGTCAAAACTTCCAAAAGAATTCAATATTTAAGTTTAAGTATGTAAATTTGTGAGCTGTGCCCAAGGGGGGGAGGCAGTGCTGTCAAGGGGAGGGTCAGTGCTCTCAGCTATGCAGTAACACCTTGCCATGGCCTTGATTGACCCTCTAATGTACATTGTGGCACATAGCTGTCACACATGGGTAGTGTGAGACCCACACTGTTTCAGGAGAAACTCAAAACTGCAAGTCGCGACACAAAAATTTGACCATAAGAAGGAGGAAGTCCACCTTTCAATCTCAAATGGTCAGCGAGTCTACAGATGTCAGGTGGAGGTAAGAGGAGAAGAGGGTTTTACAGCAAAAGAAGAGGGACAATTAATATAGCAGTTGAGGTTGTAACTGGAGGGATGCAAGGCAGTAATACCAAACATTCAAAGCAAAAGAAGAGGGACAATTTATATAGCAGTCGAGGTTGTAACTGGAGGGATGCAAGGCAATAATACCCAACATTCAAAGCAAAAGAAGAGGGACAATTAATATAGCAGTCGAGGTTGTAACTGGAGGGATGCAAGGCAGTAATACCAAACATTCAAAGCAAAAGAAGAGGGACAATTTATATAGCAGTCGAGGTTGTAACTGGAGGGATGCAAGGCAGTAATACCAAACATTCAAAGCAAAAGAAGAGGGACAATTTATATAGCAGTCGAGGTTGTAACTGGAGGGATACAAGGCAGTAATACCAAACATTCAAAGCAAAAGAAGAGGGACAATTTATATAGCAGTCGAGGTTGTAACTGGAGGGATGCAAGGCAGTAATACCAAACATTCAAAGCAAAAGAAGAGGGACAATTTATATAGCAGTCGAGGTTGTAACTGGAGGGATGCAAGGCAATAATACCCAACATTCAAAGCAAAAGAAGAGGGACAATTAATATAGCAGTCGAGGTTGTAACTGGAGGGATGCAAGGCAGTAATACCCAACATTCAAAGCAAAAGAAGAGGGACAATTTATATAGCAGTCGAGGTTGTAACTGGAGGGATGCAAGGCAGTAATACCCAACATTCAAAGCAAAAGAAGAGGGACAATTTATATAGCAGTCGAGGTTGTAACTGGAGGGATGCAAGGCAGTAATACCAAACATTCAAAGCAAAAGAAGAGGGACAATTTATATAGCAGTCGAGGTTGTAACTGGAGGGATACAAGGCAGTAATACCCAACATTCAAAGCAAAAGAAGAGGGACAATTTATATAGCCGTCGAGGTTGTAACTGGAGGGATACAAGGCAGTAATACCCAACATTCAAAGCAAAAGAAGAGGGACAATTTATATAGCAGTCGAGGTTGTAACTGGAGGGGTTGCAAGGCAGTAATACCCAACATTCAAAGCAAAAGAAGAGGGACAATTTATATAGCCGTCGAGGTTGTAACTGGAGGGATACAAGGCAGTAATACCAAACATTCAAAGCAAAAGAAGAGGGACAATTTATATAGCAGTCGAGGTTGTAACTGGAGGGATGCAAGGCAGTAATACCAAACATTCAAAGCAAAAGAAGAATGACAATTTATATAGCAGTCGAGGTTGTAACTGGAGGGATGCAAGGTAGTAATACCCAACATTCAAAATCTCCTCCTCCTGGTACTCCACACCTCAGTTTCAGCATCACCCTGGCTCACAAATTTCTTACCCTAACTGAATAAACTTCATAGATTTCTTTAGAACTGAGTGATAATTCTTTGTATTCATAAACACTCTCCAACCTGCAAAAAATTTTTCAAAGGGAGGAGGACAGCCCCTCTACTTATTAAACTTTGGGTGCCCCAGGGTTTAAAGGTTTCTAGCCATTGGTTGTTTATATCTGTAAAGGGAGGTGTTCTTTTTGAAAAATATGTTTGCTAACTGAAATTATTGCAGTTTGCTCTATCTAAAGGTTTTAAATTGATGATTTCTGTTCCCAGTGGCTAAACATTTTTTCTGTGGGGTACATTATTTTTGTCGAAGTGCTGAGCACAGGCTACAACTTTTGTCCAGGTGCATTATCCTAACAAAACAGCTATTGGAGAGCACAAATAATCTTTAAGACTGAATGACTTCATGAACTCACACATCAACAAGAGACAAAACCTGATACATAATTCCAAATAAAGCAACTCTGCAACAACTGAAACTTAAGACAAGTTCAGAGAGTTTGTTTGGTATTTAGTTAGATAAATTTTTGTGGCCCAGTTCCCAACCTTTTAGTTCATGTCAAGCCGGCCACAGCCCTTTTTCCTGTTGTGGCTCACTGGCTTGTTTTCCCAACTCCATTGCTAATGTGGAGCCCTTCTCCATTGCTTATCAAACCACCATGCACAACCACAGTAGGTTCCATTTTTAAAGTCTTTGGTATGACTCAACCTGGAAATGGAATCGAAACCTTCTGCATTAGAGGATGCTCTACCAAACAATTCAGAGAGAGAAAGCATTTTACAGATTATGAAAAACAACTAGAAATGATAAGGATGTACCTGTCTTTTTGATCTAGTAAGCAGTGAAAACAAAGAAAAAAATTTTGCCTTTTGTCTCCTGTATATTCTGATAGAGTTAGATGGAGTTTTACCGCCCAGTTTCCAACCTCCTGGTTCAAGTTGAGCCAGCTACATTCTGATACAATTCCAACTACCCTAATCCACACACATTTTAAAGAAAAAAAACAACAAAAATTGACCTACAATCCCCACCAAAATGAATGAAAACAAGTCCCTCCAAAGCAAATGGTACATTGCCTTTATCCGTCTCAAATGCTAGCTGCTCTCCCCCATCCCCCCCATTTCAATGTTGGTTGGGAAAAACTGACCAGTCCTGAGAATAACCACATTGAAACAGGGAAAAGGGGTTTGTTTCATTTATTTTTGGCAGTGATTGTAGGCTGTAATTGAACATACCTCCGTACACAATTCCAAACTGACCAGAACCAAGAATTTCATCTGGAAATATCTGATATTGCTGACCGATATCATCTGAATCACGTCTAACTGAATCTTCGGCAACAGACTTCTCGCCATTCTCAACAGCATTGCTCGAACCTGGCAAGGAATTTCAAGTTTGCAAATTAAAGCAATTTTGAACCACTACATTGCCTGACATATGTCACCTCATAACATTTATTAAAGGGGATTTTAGTACTGTGCTTAACTTATTTTTCAAAAATTAATTACGCCCAATAGACTTTGTTAATTATCCAATGGGATGCAAATCATTTGATAAGAGGAGAACAGTTAAACATTAAATATTTATGGACAATGATAAAGAATTGAAAAAACACCCTAAATTTAATGGGCCCCTGTGTTAAACTTATGTGCAACTGTGGTGACCAGAGAGCCAATTAGTATGCATGCAATGACATCCTTATTGCTTAATTTTGCAAATTTTGTGTTGTTGTTCATGTGACACTGCTTAATTTCTGTATATTCATGGTATTTCTTAACCATATGGCAATATTAAATATTTACTGAACTGTTTAGAATGACTTTCTTTATACCTTTTAAGGGGCTTATTGAGTTACTATGACAACATAATGAGAGTGTTAAAGGGTCACTACCACATGACAACGGTTATAGTAAGCATTGTAAGTCAAGTTCAAGTTCATACCTGATAGTTATGCAAAAGGTTAAAATGTTGAAATTTGTGGTGTCCTTACTTGTAACTGTTTTGTGCATAATTTGAAGAAGTGTCTGGTCACAAAATTTTGAAAACAGAATTGAACCATTTAGTACATACCCATGAAACAGATGTTTGTATGTGGGATGTGAGAATTGTGCAAGTTTGACAATTTGTCATCGGTATGTGCAGAAAACTTAGCAGGTGTCGAAAAATTTGCTGAATTTCATGAACCAACTCAATGAGCCCCTTTAATATGCTACATTCATGTTCTGAAATAGTACCCAAAAGCAAAAAAAAAAAAAATAGGAAATTGAAGATTTTGAAAATTTTGCAAAATTGATCAAATAACCATAAAAATAATTGAATCAAATCATTTCCTTCAATTCTAATGAATCATTTGCTCTGCCTGTTCACCAGTACTTTTCATAAGGTCCAGGAGTTTGTGATAAATTGGGACTGAGGTTGGTGGGAGTCTGGGAGGTATTGTGTCATTTGGATTGGAATGGGTGGGGTTCTGATAGGGTAGGTTGATTTCATTCATATCAATATGCAGTTAATTTTGTCTTTTCATTCATGTATCTTTCACTTCTTGATAAACCCTACCAGGTTTCTCTCAGTGCACTTCCTTTTAATGTACAATTTGATGTTTATCTGCTTCTTTTACAGTACTTGTTTGCAAGTTTGTCTTGCGATAAATGGAATAAATAAATTGAAATCCCACCCTCATCCCAACCAAATAGGTCAACAGTATCATTTATTACATGCATATATATTTTTTCTGCTACTATGTTCTTTATGGCTGGATTTCCTTGTTTGTTATGGTTTGCATATAAAGGGTGGAGAATGTGGGTGAGTGAGGGAATGGCTGGTTTCAATTTCATTTTTTGTAGTGCTTACTGATGGTACAGTAACCCAGTGTTTGCTCACTTGGTATTTTTTTGTTGAATACCCCTCTCTAAGTAGCATTACCACTTTGTTTTGAATTGTTATTTGTACTATTTCTTTTCTTCAATGAAATGGTCTGCATTTAATGTTAAGCCGAACAGGATTTTGCAGTTAACTTACTTCTACTGCTTTGTTAAATATGTTTTTGTTATAAGCATCATATTTAATAAAATTGTACACTGTGGTAGAAAAACATAAAATGAAATGAATACTGAATTCCATCACACTTACTTGGACTAGAACTGCTGCCTGCACTGGCAGTGCTCTGCTGCGGAGTCACTGGCATCATTGCTTGCCGGATTTTATTCTCCCATTGTCTAGCAATATGAGCACCTACATAACTAGGCTCCTCTTCGCCATGTAGGTCATCACGCCGGGTTCCTTGAAGCTCTCTTTCTCCTACGAAATAAGTTGTGCGTTTTGTCTGGATTTCGAAGCAATGCCTAGGGATATCCCCTTCTCTGCTAACTTTGGCTGTTCTAACTGTGAGGATATCCGACAGGGGGATTTCCTATAGATTTAAAAACAGAATTCCATAATCACCAAAGGATAATGACAAAATGAGTGTGTTTGCCTCTACTGTAGAAATTTGCCAACCTGGAAGAAAGTCTTTTCGGTATAAACATTGCACATAAGATGATGCATCAATTCTAATGAGACCCATTTCACCTCCAAAAAAAAAATATATCAATAAAAATGAACAACAATATTTAACAGAGATGTAGTCACAACCCTCCTTTCTCTGCAAGTCAAGCAGTTTACAGCTACATAAGCCACTAGGCAAGTCATCAACACAGGTCTCTATAATATTTTACTGGGGAACTGGCTTGTTTTTCCTACTCCATTGCTTATGCCTTGCACCAAACACAATGACAGTATGTTTCCTTTTTTTTTTTTTTTTGGAAGGAACGCTTTATTTCAACCTTCAAATACATATAAGCAAACAAGTATGTACAGAATTTTAAGAAATAAATATAATATTTACATGTAATATTTACAGTATGTTTCCTTTTCAAGTCTTTGGAATGACCAGGCAAGGAGTCAAAAGAACTCAAGACCTTCTGGCTACAAATCAGGGACTCTAACCACTAGACCATGCAGTCAACTGAGGCAAACTGGAACTGGGAGATCTCTTAGTTAATCCCATTTAAAGTGTACCTCAAGTCAAAATACCATCTTCATAGGACATTCTTGAGCAGAGATATAAAATGGAGAAATTTAGGGTTAGGAAATTTATTCACTTAAAACAAATTAGTTCATTGGGCAACAATGTGTGACTTTCTTGTTGTACAACTTACATCACCTGCTTTGTTTCCCTTTAAAATTAAAGGTGTTTTTATGACCTTCAACACTTCCTGTTTTCTGCATAGCATGTTGCACAGAGAGGGCTAAATTAATAACATCACCCCATAAGATAAAGTGTGCTATCATACCTTGTTACAAGATGCAGTAACTTTTAGAAAAACAAAGACATACAAAGGACTATATTTAAGTACAAAAATGACATAACAAGTGTACCATTTAAAAGGGAGGGAATAAACTTCAACATTTTACATCTTGGCTCAAGAATGTCCTATAAAGATGGGAGTTGGACTGTTAGAATTCATTTTTAATGCTGTTAAATATATATTTTTGAACGTTTTGACTTGAGGTACACTTTGAGTACCTTCCTCCAAGCACATTTATTCTTACAGATTTAGTTGTGTCTTGTCTCAAATACCTTCCTTGGCTAGATGTTTGGCAATGAGATACAGAAAAATGCATTGAGGAAAATACTTCAACAGAATTCACTGGCCAACACTTCAATGGAGTAATTTGGTATCCAAGAAAGTTAAGGCCAAATCCTTTGGCTTTTTTGGATCAGTTTTGGGTTTTTTTTTATGGCATCAAGGCTATGCATGAAACAGGCTATTGCGGCCATTTTTATAATGGCACCAAGTCATTTGAGAACCAGAATGCAAAACTGCATTGAGGTTTCGATGATACACAAACGTTCCGTTTCAAATAATCCCATCATGTACCATTATCTTCTCATTCAAATGTTATACTAACATGTTCAAAAAATAATTTTGTTTTCCCACATGACCTTTGTCCCCCCCACCAAAAATAGGGATCATCTTCTTACCATAAGCATTCACAAACCACACATGAAATCTATTTAAGTCTCCCACTTTAAGATGTGTTAACACCTATTAAACAAGGTTATCATTCACATTTTGACCACCAGTGACCCTACAAAACCTTTAACCTCTACACATTGCAATTTCAAAAGGCTTCGAGCTGACTTCAAGAAATGAAAAATAGGAATCATGCAAACCTTCTTTAAAAGTGGACCCCCCTCATGCTAGGGCAACCCTAAAGAACCATGGTACAATTAAGAAATGACATAATGATGGTTTTGATGGTTTTGTATAATTACCTGCAAAAAGTCTTGAGAGTTCACAACACTGTAAACTAAGGACCCTCTCCCCATCCTTTCCAGCTGAAAGGTTTAATAATACTTTTAAGACTTTGATGAGGGTTAGATTTCAGTGCAGAGGTTTGAACCAACCCCATAAAAACTGCAGAGTCGAGACATTATTTTGCAATGACACTTTGTAACACTAATATATATGGGAGGACTTTTGAACAGCTTCTCATAACACTAATATATATGGGAGAATTTCGTATGTTTTCCCCCGCTGCAGATACCACCCTGCTACCAAAATATGCTGCTGCATGCTTTACATCATGTCCTAGAACAAATAAAATATTGGTAGGAAAGCTAAATTTCCCATTAGGCTAGCCTAAGGATATTACACAGAAACATACATGTGTAGAATAGGTTCAAAATGTACATATATGCTATACATTAGGCAATGGCAAAAGTGCCAAGACATAAGACATGATGAAGAAAATTACATCGCAGGGAAAAATTTTACACCTAAAGCTCACAAAAGTACTGCAGATTGTTGTATAAGGGTTTTTTACCAATGCCTTTTAAATATTTTTGATGTTCTTGGCCAAGTGGATTTTTGTTGATCCTCTTCAGTACTCGATTCTGCTTTGTGAAAGATGTAGCATCGCTAGGCCTACGTTAAGCCTACGTTAAGCCTAGGCAGAAAGTACTAGCCCACTTGCTCACTCGAACCATACAATTTTGGCCTAAACTTTTCAGTTTAGGGAGCTAGACACTTTGAGATTTCAACAAAGATCCTTAACATGCGAAAAGAGCAACTTTTGGAGGATATTCGTAATTGCGGAATCGAGGGTGAAAATGGTAATTATTCCACCTAAATCAAGATACTTGGCATCTCTGTAGGGACCATCTCCTAACTTTAACCCATTCACATTCCAAATATGAAATCTATCCAAGTTCCCTACCTTGTGATATTGTTGTCCCCCTGGTGACCCCAGATGACCTTTGACCTTTACCAAAACCAACAGAGACCATCCTCTGACTAAAATGCATCCACAAACCAATGTATGAAATCTATTCAAGTTTCCTATCTTGAGATATTGTGTTGACAAGTTTTTCGGACTATGACCCCCGGTGACCCCAGATGACCTTTGACCTCCACCGAAAACAATATGAACAATCTTCTGACCATAACACATCCACATACCAAATATGAAATCTATCCAAGTTCCCTATCTTGAAATATCGTGCTAATAAAATTTTCAGACTTTGACCCCTGGTGACCCCAGATGACCTTTGACCTCCACCAAAAACAATAGAGACCATCTTCTGACCATAACGCATCCACATACCACATATGAAATCTATCCAAGTTTCCTATCTTGAGATATTGTGCTAACGAGATTTTCAGACTTTGACCCCCAGTGACCCCAGATGACCTTTGACCTCCGTCAAAAACAATAGGGACCATCTTCTGACCATAACGCATCCACATACCACATATGAAATCTATACAAGTTTCCTATCTTGAGATATCGTGCTAACAAAGTTTTCAGAAATTGACCCCTGCTGACCCCAGATGACCTTTGACCTCCACCGAAAACAATATGAACAATCTTCTGACCATAACACATCCACATACCAAATATGAAATCTATCCAAGTTCCCTATCTTGAAATATCGTGCTAATAAAATTTTCAGACTTTGACCCCTGGTGACCCCAGATGACCTTTGACCTCCACCAAAAACAATAGAGACCATCTTCTGACCATAACGCATCCACATACCACATATGAAATCTATCCAAGTTTCCTATCTTGAGATATTGTGCTAACGAGATTTTCAGACTTTGACCCCCGGTGACCCCAGATGACCTTTGACCTCCGTCAAAAACAATAGGGACCATCTTCTGACCATAATGCATCCACATACTAAATATGAAATCTATACAAGTTTCCTATCTTGAGATATCGTGCTAACAAAGTTTTCAGAAATTGACCCCTGCTGACCCCAGATGACCTTTGACCTCCGCCAAAAACAATAGGGTTCTTCCTCTCAATATGGGGCATCCATGTATCAAGTTTGAAAATTGTCAGACATTTCTATCTTGAGATATCGTGCTAACAAGCAAAGTGTCACAAACACACACACATACACACACACACATACACGCCATCATGATTGCATAGGTTTCTCTTATCATCGAAACCAAAAATGGTGAAAGCATCATTAGTATGATATACTTACACTTCAGTATACAGAGGCAATGCACTGAAGGCAACAGATTTCAATTTTGGCTCTGGTTTTAAGACTTTCAAACATATTTTCAAACCAATGGAGCAGACATGAAATGTTCAGACAGCCTCTGCAGCATTTATAGTAAGCAGCCTTAAAGTACTTTGTTCTCAAGAACACTCCTATTTTTTCAGTATTATCAATTTTTATGAAAGCTTGAAGTTTTGCTATGTATCTTTATAAACTATTTAAGATAAATTTGCAATATAAATTGCTCTCATGGAAGTTCTTACCTGAGTGAAAGTATTTTGAATAATTCAATTCTTACTGAATCCTGCCCAACAATCCTTAACAATAGTTGATTTCTTATTTGAATGTAAACTAGTGAATGACACAATACACTCTGTCACAAAACAGGCCCACTCACCTTGTAGTAGCGTGCACTGCTGTCCGACTGGTACATAGTAATAGCTTTGGTATCAATTCTCCAGAAATGTTTCTTAGGCTGATATGGAAAGAAGAGATAAATGGCATTTAGTCTCTTTGAACAGTTGAAGAAAATTTTGTAAGGGAGCCTAAAAGGTCCATGCATATTGGAATTCAATAATATGGTCATTGGAAAAGCCTTACCTGTTAAAACAAACTGTGTGACCTTGGTGGGGGGTAGAAGAGATTGTACGTCATGCAAAGAGCATGTATACAATCATTCATTAAAATGACAAAAGGTTAATTGACCAAGAAGAGGTAAGAATTTTCCAGACTTATATAATTCATTTTCAATTATACCTCCAGGGTACTGAGCAGCCCATTCTTCTCAATGGCAACAACAAGCCCCTGCAAAATGCAGTCTACTAAAACAGACCACACAGAATTTGACACACATACTATACTTTACTTGTAATTCAGTTTAATTAGCTGAAAGAAACAAGTTAAAACATTACACATTGATGATAATGAAATTATTTTTCAAGAATCCTGGTTATGTAATACCACAGTACTCTTTCATAAAAGCAATTATCAGAACCCTACATTTTTCCAAAATACCCCAACTTTTGGAAAAAGGAGGTTTCATGTTCATTGTGAAAAAAATTCTTGCAACATGGAAGCTTATGAGTCAAGTCATATGACGAATGGTGCACACTACATTGAATGTGGTGTATAAATGTTCTGATAAGTTTCCATATACTATTAAATTTCTTGTCAAACTGCAATTATTGGTAAATAGAAAGAGAAGACTGCAAGGAAAAATAAGTAATCAACCGAAACAATGAAAGTGAAAGACTACAGGTTGGGATATTGGAGCTTATTAAACAGCACCCATGCATTATCATAGGCACTGGGAAAAGTAAAGGAAATGGGTGGGGGGGATGACCCCACCCACTCTCAAGGATGCTCCAGTTGGAATAGTGACTCATATAGTTATACAAACAGTTAATGAAACTACTGATAATAAGTTTTCAATTTTCTCTGACCTCAAAAATGATTTTCCTCTGCCTATTTTAATCAACTAAGGAGAATTTTGGTAGTATATAAAATTTTTTTCCAATTCTTCACCCACAGAAAACATATCAAGTTTTTTGCCTCACATTATAGAATATTAGCCTTTAACGATATCTGTCATGGCTACAACAGTTTTCAGGGAAAAACTGTGGTTCCCAATCAAAGTACATGACCACTGGTCCATTACTCCAATTAGGTGCTTCATTGAGCAGCAGATTTAAATTCTATCCTGGTACAATAGAAGCCCAACAACTTTGGGGCTGTGCTGGCATAAAGGGATCAAATTACTTATGGTGCATTGGAGGGCTGCTACATCCCATTTCAATTTATTCTGAGATAAACTGCTATCAAATTTCAACCTTCATGGCCATTTTAAAATGCTTAAATGGGCATGTAATTAGTACTGAGAACAATGGAAAGGTGTTTTTTCTGAAATGAGTTTAAAGCCTTCTAGGTTTAGCAAGTGACACCCAAAGTCCTTTTTTCCACTTGTGGGCAATAGATTGTTATACCTTCTCCATTGCTTATGCATAGCATCAGACCCAACGGCCAGTAGGTTCCATTCTTAAAGTCTCTGGTATGAGACCTAGGAATTGAACCCTAGACCTTCCAAAACTTACAGCTTCCAATATGTTAAAAGTGGATATTTCCAAAAGAAAATCAATATTGTCTTACCATACTGTCTCTATCAGTGTAATGGACCATTTCACCTTCTTTTAAGACCTGCGATCCTTTGCGCTTGGTTTGTTTCACAGATTGCACTATACGCATCAAAGGAATGTTGACACTATCCACAGGACTACGAGGTAAAATAAAAGGTCACCGTTTTTATGATTCAGGACAGCTAATAAATGGTCAAAACTGATCAAAAATATTGTGAGTAGTAGTAGTAGTAATAGTAGTAGTTCTGCCCATCCCAAAATATGCCATGGAGTGATCACTCAGATGTTTCAACCAGATCATTACAACCCTGTAGCCAAAGATTACCAATTTTTTAAGGAGGGGGGGGGGAGCATCAGTATAGAAGTTTCACTTGCCCAGTGGAGAGGGGTCTAAAGAAGGGGTGTCCCTTTTTGTTTGAAAAATGGCAGTAGGTTCCATTTTTAGGGTCTTTGGTATGACTCAACCTGGGGATAGAACTTGGGCCTTCTGCATGAGAGGCGAATGCTCTTACCATCAGACCAAACTTGCGAAAAATTGAAAAAAAGGAAAAAAGAAACAAATGGTTCTGCCATGTCTTTTTTCAGTTTTTGCAACCTGTGTAACATCTAGTACCACAAACAACACCAACCTAGACCTAGTTATCAACAGTGCTAACTTTAAAACTAATTATCAGTGGAGCTTTAACACCCAGGAAGAGCAATGTAAGAACCCACGTAAATAGGTAGTCAACTTAGATCATGGAACGCATTTATCTAAGTCGGCATGTAACCCCTCCACCATACACATCTGCCATCAGAGTGCAAAATTTTGAACCAATTTTATTGCTTTTAGGGAGCATAGCTTATTCTAGGTGGCAGACAAGGGAACAATAGCCACTTTTAACTGTGTGCAATGAGCTCTACAGCAGTGCTGGAAGTAAGGGCTATTGTTCCCTGCTGGTAGTGTCCACCAATGGCTGCCTCATACACTTGCCCAGTGGACTGCTTGTGGTTACAGGGCTGTTCAGAATATTCAGTAGGAGCACAGTGGGTACCATAGTACTCTGCTGGCTGCTGGTCGCTAGAAAAAGCTATGCTCCCTACTCTATTTGTGTGCTATTAAGTTAGAGAAAATTCATCAAATCCATCAATGAGAAGAAACTTATCAATCTAATTTGAGAAAACTAACCTTAAAGGATTATCATTAACAGGTGAGTTGTCCTCATCTTGGTCACCTTCTTCAAGATCACCATCTATTTCTGTTGATTCCTCCAACTCGTGCTCTGTTTCTTGAGCAGCATTTGGACCTGTAGGCAAAAGAAATTTGTAAAGTTACATGGATGTGGATTTCACAACTTCCATATTCATTTTGAGCATTGCATATTAAAATCTTCATCAATTTTGGAGATTTCCAGTCTATTTTGTTTCATTTCTGAAACAGAGTGCTTTTCTTTTTCTGGGTGTGGGGGGATGTGTGATCCAGGGCTGCAATGATGATTAAGTTCCTGTTTGCCCCATACTCCCTGGTTTGGAGATCTACAAGCCCTGATACTTACCTCCTTTTTACATTATGTAATCCTACTTACATATGGCAATCCTTTGCCAAGTTATTAGAGTGATGGGATGGACATAAGGAGAGCCTAGGGTGCCCTCATTCTTTCTCAGGGTGATGAAGATTTGCTGATCAAATTGTTCAAACTTATGAAAGCCTTTAATATACATTATTTGGTTCTCCTGAATCCATGATACTCCCTGGTGTGGTAGTTTTCAAGCTCTGGTACTTACCCCCTATTTACATAAGTATACCATTATCAACTGCAATAACCACCTGGCAAAAATCTAATAGCAGTGAGTAAACCAACCCATAGAGAGTGCTGCAGGTCAATAGCCTCACATGTTTTTCCTCTACATTTCCGCTTTTTCACAACGTGAAAATTCAGTTTCATAAAAATAATTAAGTCAACTTTATCAAAGAGGTTACATGATATGATACAACTTGTGATTGATAAGGACTGACAGAAAAGCTCAAACACTACATCTTGGAAGTTAATCCATTTTTGAGGTATTTAAGGAATAAACTGCATTTGTCAGAGTGCTGGGTAGTTGTCTGATCTGGGAAAAGCACCTCATCCCACCCCATGGCATCTACCCCATATTTCAGCCGTTAATTTTTCATTTTTTTACCTCATTTTACTTTACGGAGTGAATTTGGAACGAGTTTTAGGTCTAATTAGGAAGATTTGTAGTGGGTGGGGAGAGGTGTATTTTCCTGGAGTGCTGGGGGGAAATATGGAGTGCTGGATGTCACCACCCTGCACCACCCACTGTAGCTACATCTCTGTGTTGGACTATTGTTGGTGAACAAACCGTCAGGACTCCAAATTTGGAAAAATAACTGATGTGGTTAAGCCGAGTCTGTTACTCGTGGTTTATTCCTTTTCTACCACCAAAAAATGTCCTTTTTGGGGTTTACTTCCTAGTACATTTCTAATGGCTTCTGCAAATCTTCATAAGGGCCAGTGTGTTGGAGAACAATCTGTCAGTGTTTAACCAATCAGAATGCAGGGTTCCAATTAAAGGTGGTAGAGTTCCCTATCAATATCAACCGCTCCTTGATACCACTGCCACTATACAATCCACTGGCATCAGCGATTGACTTACAACCTACATTTATGAACAGTTGCAAAATCCATCACTCTCTTGAAAAGTTATGTTTACTAACAGCTTTAAGGCCCAATTCTCTTACCCAAAACAGTATCAATTCTCCTAACCTTCTTACTTAAGCCCCTCCCACAACTGTCGGAAATTCATCCTCATGCAGACTGAATCTGTTTTATATTGCTTCAGGGTGAGTATACAAAAGTTCTATGTGTATAATCAAAACACTCTCATTACAGTTCATGCTATGTAATGTAAACTTTGGTACTCTGCATTTTTTGAATTAGCAGTCAATCAAGAAGCTGAGCTAATTGAGAGTTTCTGTTACCCTATACTAGAAGTGTAGTTTGGGGTGAGAGGATTGGCCCTTTACAATAACTACTGATTCATCACTTTCCATGCATAAAGTTCAACTCAACTGAACTAAAGAAACTATTGAAGCAGATCTGAAGAGCTCCAAACATTTCAGAATTCCAAATAGTGAATGTGGCTTGGCAGGGGATGTGCATACCCAATTGTGACATAACGTTACCTGAAAGTACTCGGTAGGAGATACTATAATGATATGGAACCCCAAAAGGGCAAGGTTTGGTGTTGTTCCAAATTATTTTGTTCATTTGTTTGTCGTTGTTCATTTCAATTTTGTTGCTATTTTTCATTTTGTTCCTTTCTCATTTCGTTGTCTAGTTCTATTTTGTTGTCTATTTCTGTTTGTTATTTACTTTTAATCCGTTATACTTTCTAATTTGTTGTATATTTCTGTTTCGGTGTCAATTTTCAGTTTGTTGTCGGTTACTATTTGCCTATTTTTACTTTATTGTTAACTGCTATTTCGTTGTCAATTTATTATTTGTTGTTCATTTCTATTTCATTGCCTAGTTATATTTCGTCATCTATTTCTGTTGTGTTGTCAACTTCTAATTTGTTGTCACTTTCTAATGCGTTGTCTATTTTTAATCTGTTGTTCATTTCTATTTCGTTGCCAAGTGCTGTTTTGTTGCTCCTTGCGATGTGGTTGTTTCTATCTAGCCTGTTGTGTAAATGCAGTTCGTTGCACACTTCAAGTTTGTTGTTCTTTTAATCTGTTGTTCAATTTCAATCGGTTGTTCATTTTTAATCAGTTCTTCCCGATAGATAGCACTATTCATGAAGTCTTTCAGATAAAACTAGCCTAAAGCAGCCGTACGTATAGTATACAACCTGTACCGTATCAAAAAGTTTTACACAACAAATTAGATATAAAGAAAACATAGCAAACTTAAATAAAGGAAGAAAAGCGATAAGAAGAAAAGGTAAAAAAAATTAAAAAGGTAGGCCTAAGTGAAAAAAAAACACAAACTAAACCTCAAAAAGTGTTAGTGCCTCCCCGCTAATAATGTTTATTGGCTATAATAAAAGTGTATGATAGCTCTGGTAACCCATCTTTGGAATCTCTTGTGCACTAATTTCTGACCAGGATCCAAAACGTAACTTCCGTCATGTGTAAAACTGCTACTTCATGATTGGTCACCTTCTTGCAACCTTGGAAGTTCAAAATCAGAGCAAAACACAAACAGGATATACACACTGCCCTTCTTTGATTGGCACGTGATACAGAGAGTTGTTTTTACTTTGGCTGCAAAGGCCAGCCTATAGCCATGCTGTCTGCCCTCAGTTCTGAGCAAGCCTTTCAAAGAATAGGTCTCTCAAGAACTATTAAAAGGTTAAACCCACAACACTCCTAAAAAGAGATAAAATTAGTCAGCACATAAATTGTGTACAAGTTTCTTCGGTAATTCTGCTCATCTTGCTAAAAGCATTATGTCCTAAAAAGTTAAATTTGAGAAACAGGATACTGAATCAAGAATTCCTTCCACAAAATGTAGGAAGGCTTCCAGAGCCCTCAATAGGGAGAAACTTCGTGCAAAACGTCAAAAGTATCGAATCAGGTGTACAGCCTAAAAAGGCGAAGTTAAAACTGCCAAATATTGTCTGAAGGCGGAACAAACCGAGCACTTCATCAATAACGTCTCCGACAGATCTCTATCGGATACATATATAATATAAAATAGCTCTAGGAAGGGGTTACAGCTTATAGCTATACCCCGTCCTCCAATCAGAATATCAAGCCTCATAGTCCTCAAAGGACCATTTCAAGAAAAACAATGAGGACATGACTGGGGGGCCGCCGCCCCCCAATGTCAAATGTCATATGCCCCCCAACCTGACTAAATCAGGCAGATATTTTGTACCAATCGGGTGAAAAATCTGACGGTAAAATTCTATACTCCAGATTCTAGAGCAGAGGTGGCGCACCAAAGTGGCTATCAAGAGGACAATTTCTCTCTAATTAGAACCCAAAATTTTTGGCGTGCGTACTCAAATTCTTCAATAGTTCCATCCCGCAGGATAGCATAAGTTCTGTCAACCTTACCAAGTCCCACAGGTTATGTAGACGTCGTAAATTTCATCCCATATCGCAAAGCCTGAGTTGCTGTTCTGTAGTGTGTGCAATGCGGCAGGGTCAGTTGGTGAGCGACTCACAGAGGAAAGTTTGGCTACAGTACTTCATCAGCAAGTTCAAATGGTGTCCACACAATGTGTGTTACCTCCGATACAGTCTACAACCCCTGCCATTTTTTCTCTTTGTTCTAAATGGTTTCATATGTGTTTGTGTAAACCTACCAAAAATTTTTGCCCTTTTTCAAAGTTTGATTTTCTGGAAAAACAATGAATCAGGGTGGGATTATTTTCCTCTTGTACATACAAAGTTTATACAATATATGCCCCGCAATGGGATAGTGCAGTACACAGGTTTTCTTTTTATGCCCCTCACCAATTCTTGACAGCATTGGGGCTGTCGAGGCTGCCCCGTCGGCAGTGGTGGCGGAACTGGGAGGGGGGCTTGGGCAGCCCCCAATGAAAACCAGAATGCAAAAAGGCATTGAGGTTTCCATGATGCATACAGAACATGTTCTTTTCAAAAAATGCTGCATTTATTGTAACACATAGTGACCCAAAGTGACCTTTGACTCCACCAGTAAGTAACTGGTTTTTCTTTTAACCAAAACACTTCTACATTCAAAAAGCCAAATTTCATGCTGTGCCATAAGATATTCTATCCCATTAACGAAGTTTTCATGGTTTGATCTCTGGTGACCACAATTGACCTTCAACCTCCACCAAGGATGACAGAAGCCATCTTCCAACCATCACACATCCACATTCCAACTTCGAACTCTCTCTCATTTTCCCACCTTGAAATACAAAGTAGGAAATGTTTTCAAGGTTTGACCTTGGATAACCTTACGTGAACTTTGATCTTTACGAAAACTAATAGGGTCAACCCTCCCGTCATAATACATTAACAAACCAAGTTCGAAAAAATCCAAGCTTCTTACCACTAGATATCATGCAAACAAAGTTTTCAGGGTTTGAGCCTCCTGTGACCCTGGATGACCTTTGTTCTCTAGCAAAATCACTAGGGTTCTCCCACACATTATGATGCATCAACATACCAAGTTTGAGATTAATCCAAGTTTCCTACCTTGAGATATCATGCAAACAAGGTTTTCAGTTTTTGGCCCCCCTGTGACCCCAAATGACCTTTGCTCTCTACCAAAATCAATAGGGTTCTTCCTTACATTATACATACATACAAATATTTATATAGCGCTAGCTCCAAATGATCCAAGCGCTTAAAAACAGAAAGAGAACAGTAAAGTACAGTACAGTTAGAAAAAGTGAGACTTCAGGAGCTTTTTAAAAGTAGTGACTGTTTGAGCTTCCCTGATATTACGCGGGAGTGTGTTCCAAAGTGAGGGGCCAGCTACGGAGAAAGCCTTGTCGGCAATGTGTTTCTTTCTAGACGGAACTGTTAATAGAGTTGTATCAGTAGCGGACCTCGTTACCGGGCCTGTAGAGGGGAGTTGTTTATATATCAAAGATTTTGTGAGATAAACTGGTCCGCAGTTATTTAGGCATTTGTAAACGTAAAGCTGTATTTTAAATTTAATTCCTTTTTCGATAGGAAGCCAGTGAAGTTTTTCATTAAAGGTAAAGGACTATCAAGACTAGAGGCAGAAAAAATCAATTTAGCAGCTCTGTTTTGCAACAACTGTAGACGTTTGAGGTCTTGAGCATTCGCACCATAGAGGAGGGCATTACCATAGTCTAATCTAGAAAGGACAAGTGCACGTACAATGAGATGTTGTGTATCCTGATCAAGATAATGACAAATGCGACGGATGTTATGGAACTGGAAATTTCCAGCTGATATGGGACTATTAATTTGTTTGGTCATGGACATATTAGAATCAAAGAAAACTAGATTACGTATGTTACAGGATGGTTCAATTTGGCTATCACCCACTGTAAGATTAAGTTCTGGAAGCTTTAAAAGGCTTTGTCTAGTTCCTGCTATGAATAATTCTGTGTTTTCATTATTTAATTTTAATTTGTGTTGATTCATCCACCTTTTGATATCAATAATGCAATCTTGTAACAATTGCAACGCCCTTACAGCAGCGCCAGTTTCGTTACGATTAAAAGAGACGTACAGCTGAGTGTCATCAGCGTATGAATGAAAATTAACATTGTGACTACGTATAACATTTCCCATTGGTTGTGTATAAATTGTGAAAAGAATTGGTCCGATTACAGAACCTTGAGGAACTCCATAGATGAGTTGAGACTGCGCAGAGAAAACATTATCAATACAAACACAGCTCGATCTGCTATTTAAGTAGCTTCTAAACCAATTAAGAGCAGTTCCAGACACTCCTATATCACAGTGCAAGTGCTTCAGAAGTATTTCATGGTCAACAGTATCAAGTAAGATGACAAAAACAACCTCTTGTCTGTCTACAGCATCCAAAATATTATGATGCATCAACATATCAAGGTTGAAATCAATCCAAGCTTCTTTCCTTGATATAACGTGTAAACAAGGTTTTCAGGGTTCGGCCCCCCTGTAACCAGAAATGACCTTTGACCAGCTGTACCAAAGTCAATATGATTCTTCCTTACATCATAATGCATCAACATACCACATTTGAGATTAATTCAAGTTTCCTACCTTGAGATATCCTGTAAACAAGGTTTTCCAAGCTTGACCCCCTGTGACCCCAGATGACCTTTGACCCCTACCAAAATCAGTAGGATTTTTACATACATCATAATGCATCAACATATGAAGTTTTGAAATAAATCCAAGTTTCCTACCTTGAAATATCATGTAAACAAGGCTTTTGGGGGTTGACCCCCTGTGAACCCAAATAACCTTTGACCTCTACTCAAAATCAATAGGGTTCTTCTTCCCATCATATTGCATCAACATATCAAGATTTGAATCAATCCAAGCTTCCTACCTTCAGATGTCGTGTAAACAAGATGTTAGGGGTTTCACCTTCAGTGACCCCAAATGACCTTTGACCTCTACCAAAATCTACAGGGTTCTTGCTTACATCATAACGCATCAACATCTCCAGTTTGAATTTAATCCAAGTTTCTTAACTTGAGATATCATGTAAAAAACGTTTTAGGGGTTTGACCCCCTGTGACCCCAAATGACCTTTAACCTCTACCAAAATTAGTAGGGTTCATCTACCCATCATACTTCATCAACATATTAAGTTCGAAATCAATCCAAGCTTCCTACCTTAAGATATTGAGTAAACAAGGTTTTCGGGGTTGGGCCCTGTGTGACCCCAAATGACCTTTGAACTTGACCAAAACCCATACCATTCTTCCTCTTGATATGGGGCATCTATGTACGAAGTTTGAAAACTTCCAGACATTTCTACCTTCAGATACTGTGTTAATGAGTGAAATGTAAAGTGTTTCAAGTCCTTTGAACATTTCTACATTGAGCTACACTGTTAATAAGTTACATGTAAAGTGTTTAGAGTACCTTTGACACCTGTGACATCAAATAACCTTTAAACTCGTTGAAAACTGATATTGTTCTTTTTCTTGATATGGGACATCTATGTACCAAGTTTGAATACTTTCCAACATTCATACCTTCAACCTATACTGTGTTAAATGTAAAGTGTTTCAAGTCCTATGACATTTCCACATTGAGATACTGTGTTAATAAGTTAAATGTAAAGTATTTGGCGTCCTTCGACACCTGTGACTCCAAATAAACTTTTAACTCAGCTAAAACTTACGCTGTTCTTTTTCTTGATATGGGACATCTATGTACCAAATTTGAATACTCTCAAACATTCCTACCGTGCCATATCGTATTGTAAAGTGTTTCGAGTCCTTTGACCCTTGTGACCCCAGGTGAACTTTGAACTCCATCAAAAACAATAGGGTTCTTCCTCTTCATGTGGGGCATCTAAGTACCAAGTCTGAAAACCGTCAGATATTCCTGTCTTGAGATATCGTGTTAATGAGTTAGCTGTGTTAAATGTAAAGTGTGTCGATTTTTTGACCCCTGTGACCTCAAATGACCTTCAAACTTGACCAAAATCAATAGGGTTCTTCCTCTTAATATGGGGCATCAATGTGCTAAGTTTGAAAACTCAGCGACACTCCTATCTTGAGATATCATGTTAACAAGCAAAGTGTAACAAACACACACACATACATACACACACACGCCATCATGATTGCATTGGTTTCTCTTATCATTGAAACCAAAAAGTGAGGGGGCTAAAGGTATGTATAGGTATGCATAGCCCCCGAATATTTGCCATGTGCAGACATGAGATCCATACTTCAAGGATGGGTGTGTGCAGCTTATAACATTCAGGAAGTGCCATTTCCAGCCATCTGGAGGGTTTGCAAAGCGAAAAATTTTCTTGTGCGTCAACTGATGGTGGCACTCCCCTTAGATAGTCCTCCTGGCACTCACCCCCCCCAATATTTTTCCGTTCTGCTGCAACTGTCCTTCACTAAAATTTTGGTGCCACCCCTACTCTGGAGTTGGGCAAAAAAATTATCGCCCTCCCTGATAGAAATGGTCCCGTATGGCCATGGGATTCGATATATGCTCTGTACGAAATAGAAATGAACAATGGCAAACAAATGAACGAAATAATTTGGAACAACAACAAACCTTGCCCTTTTGGTGGTCCATATACTGAGGGGTAAAGTAAATCCCTCCAAAAATAAATGATGCCAAAAGCAAACTTGGAATCATAACAGTTTGATAAAGATTCACATTACTCAAAGGTCATTAAGAAACACAAACAAGATAATTACAAGCAATACAAGATACAATAGCCAAAGCAAGAGAAACCTTTTTAGGTTGGTCAAGCTGTAGCAAGCAAGGACAGCCATAAATAGTTTAATTATTACCAGAGATTGGCAAAAACATCATGTTTACCACAGACAGCCTTCAAATAATACTCCAGGGATTTTAAAAATAAAGGTAAATTTATGCAACATTGTCCTCAAATCCCATACTCATATTTCTCCCAGGGCATTAGAGTTCTAGTCAGAGAGATCAGAGTACAGGACAGAAATCATGCTGCAGACCAGCTAAGTGCAGTGCTTACCACAATCAATTGGTGTGAAGAGTACTTGTACCAATTTTGGCAAAACCATGGTTCCCATTTGGCAGGATACAGCACTTTCTGTGTCTTCTTTTATCAGCTTTTTGAGGCAGTCATACTTTGTTTTACAGTAACTTTCTTGAACAAGGTGAGAATTACTAAAAGGAATTTCATGTTCAATTCCTTGCTGATTTATGGTAATGGCTGGGATTTGTGAGGGTCAGAAGGCTTCATTTTGGCATGAGTGTGGGTCAACCACAGCCAGTGCTGGTTGCCTCTGTCCCTTGCTGACCCTTGTAACTACTCCCCTGAAGAAAATCTACAGATCTATATTATGAAACACCCACCTACTGCTTCCAAAATCTCTAATAGTTTACCCCATACCATGTTTAAGAAATACCAGTTAGGAGAGAATTATGGGATGGAATTTATTTTGTTATACTATCTTTGTGTCTATAGTAAAATGCTTTAGAGCTTGTGCATTGACAACACATTGACGTCATTCTTGGGGGCAAAACAATAGAACACATGGCCACACGCATAAGAAATTAGCCCGGCACATGTGGCAGACTATGCACATATTTGACTGGTTGACAAATCAGCTGTCTGCATTTGTCTGGGTTGCTTTGTTTTGCCCCCAATGGAGGTTGTACTTTCAGCACTGTGACACCAAATGCACAAAGTCTACTGGCAGATATACAACACATACCAAAAATAAAAATTCTTTATCCCACAATCCTTTGTAGTTTCAGTTTCAAATAGGTTGGAATTGAGTACACTGAAATGCATCTTTTGCTTAGTATTAAAACAGAATGTATCAGGAAGGTAAAGAATGAAGTTTTGGAAAACTTGGATGAAAGAACCTTCTGACTCAAAACTCAAAACCTTGAATAAGTTCTAGGAAAAATCTGTAAGGAATTGCAAATGTGATTCAAAGGCAATGACAGAATGACACAATCGAGGGAGGAGTCTTCTGGAAAAGGATTGGGGCGCCCTCTGTACTATTTGTCTATAAAATTGTAGTCACTTAGGGAAATACATGTGTGAATAGGAGGGTAAAGAGAGTACGAAGTAGACTCCACTCAATCCATTGCATTGCAAATTTTGTGAAAATAAAAGCTGCTCTTGAAAAGGTTTTTACCACGACAAAGAAACTGTTATATGTGCACAAGTTTTATCAACTTGGAAAGGAGTTACAGCAGTGCTTTGGCTTTTTTTTTTTTTTTTTTCTCTCTTTTGCTTTCTTTCTTTTCCTTTCTTTTATTGCCAGATGGTTGTGAGGTGTGGAGAAGTGAAATAGACTAGACTTTTCTGTATGACGTCATAGATCTCCCACCTACTGCGAGCCTCTGTGGAGAGAGCTTTTCCTTGTTAAGTCACATTCAAGCCTTGCATATATACTAATGAGGTATGGTCTTGAAACTCGACCTGGCTTTAAGAAACTTTCATTTTCTTATTTAAGACAATTCTTCTTATAATCAATAAGGTCATATGTATTAATAGTTATCATCACCTTCACATTGAACAATTTAAATATGTTATAATTAAGCAGCTTGAAGGGGAAATGCAGTCACACCATTGGATTTAGTATGATATGTTTCATAATAGGTTCTTTAGAGTCATGTGACAATATTATTTTGCTTGCTATATCATGAAATTTAGGAGAGTAACTCATTGGTTTTAGCTGGCTCTTTAACCAGGTAAGCATGCTATTTAGTTTGTAGACACTACAAAGCAGTCTTCCTTCACCTAAATCAACAGCTTGCACAAACAGTTAAGATAAAAACCCTGTAAATTTGTCAAACCATTTTGTATACTTTGAAGCCCTCTGTGATCTGGAGTTTTAAGATTTGCCTTTGCTATTCCCTGCCTATTATATGAGGTGGCTAAAGGGGGAACTTCGACACAGATCATCATAGAGTATTTGAAATCAAACTTGAATTTAGACCATACCTGAAAGAATATTTGAACTTCACTTTTTTTTATTTTATCTAGCAGACACTATACATAAAACACATGTTGGTGTTGTTAAATCCCATCTGTATATTTTGAGATCATTACATACTATTATACACAAGTAAAGAACAACTCTGGATCACCAACAAAAATAGTCAAAACAAAAAAAAAGAAAAAAAAGAAAAAAAAAAGGGACAGAGGCAGCCAGATCATGCCGACAGGGTTAACAGATTTCATAGTGCACCATAATACAGTATAGCCTACACCATAATGTTCTTTTTACCATACTCAAGGACTTTCAACTTCTGAAAAGTATTTATACCAAGAATTATAGGTGCATTTATTGGTGTCACTCAGGAAGCATAAAAAGTTTAAATACCCCCCCAAAAAAATTAAATTAATGAGCCATTGACTTCTTCAGTGAACATTTGGCAATGTGCCCCACATACAATCTGTTAACCAATGCATGCTTTCACCCCAGTGGTAGTTGCACAGTTTACTCTTAGTCTGTGAAAATAAAGGCCTGCAACCAGAATGGGAAGTTCCCCTCCCTGTCCATCACCCCCCCCCCCCCCTGGAAATTTAACATAACCATATATGTTATTGGTCTGTCAATATATAAATAAGTGAACAGTGATCAGTTCCCTTCCTGGTGTCCGATAGAATACTATGGTTTGAATATGGACACCATGAAAGATATTTGGAAGATATCTTAAAGGGCCAAACCTCTCACCCCAAACTACAGTTTTGGTATGGGGTTACCGAAATTCTCAATTGGCTCAGCTCTTTGATTGAGTTTTTCTATGCTCACCTTGAAGCAATAAACTGAGATTGTATCTGGATGAGGATGCATTTCAGACAACTGCACGAGGAGCTTAAGTAAGAAAGTTAGGAGCATTGGTACTGTTTGGGGTGAGAGAACTGAGAACTGGGCCTTTAACAGTAGTTTTACAAAAGAGTTTGGAATCTAAAATTCCCTCCCAGGGTCAAAAGGCAAAAGGTTGGATGACCACATAACTAATTGTGTCAGCATTCCTTCCTCACCCTTATTATTTTTTGTTAACTTCCTTCAAAGTCACTTGTTATGTCTTGTTTCAATTTGTATTAATGTCTAAACATTATAACAAAAAGATGTAGAGCTAATACCTACCTGCTAAATGCATCCACTTGAAAAGTTAGACAAGGGCTTAGTTCATGACATCAAAAGAGTGTTGACATTATATTGAACCATAGTCTAACAGTAGGGTAATCACCTGTCCCGGTTAATGGGGATTGTCCCATGTTTTAAAGGAAAAGTGGATGTTCAAGTCAATGAGGCAAATCGTCACGATTTGCTTAAAAACAAATACAGGCTAGGCAAGCAGCAGGACAACAGTTTATTTTTGTTCCCCATTAAATACGTAGACTGATGGGACTTGCATAATTATATGTTGTCAATTGCATACACACATTATTAAACAGCTAACCAGGCTAGCTGTTAGCAAACGACAAGTCAGTATGGCAATACTAACCTGAATGAGACAGTGCCCAGATTAGCTACATCCATATCGGTTGTTGCTGTAAACTTTTGAGTTTTGTCACTATTGTTTCCAGTTTAATTTTTCTCTATGTCAGTGTGGATGGTTTGATGGAGTTTTACGGCCCAGTTTCCAACCTATTGGTTCAAGTCAAGCTGGCCACGGCCTTTTTTCCAGTTGTGACTCACTGGCTTGTTTTCCCTACTTCATTGCTTATGCGGAGCATTACATACAACGGCAGTAGGTTCCATTTCTAGAGTCTGTGGTATATGACTCGACCTGAGAAGCGAACCCGGGCCTTCCGTGTGAGAGGCGGATGCTCTACAGTTAGACCAAGCAGACTGATTGAGCATTATTTTGCCTGGTCTGTGCTGGTAGTCTTAAATGTGATGCAAACCCTTTTTCTCTGCAGCAATATGTGGTGGTCTGCTGACAGTCCACTGGCAGCCATCATTGGCTCTTGGAGCACCAGCCGAGGTTTGCTGGCAGTACAAGTCACATGATGGGATTTTAACCAATGCCACTGAACATTTAGATCACTGACTGCCGAAGTGGTCTATAGCAGGCCGTCAAAGGACTGACCAAATTTTCCTACTGGAGTTAGCATTATGACATCCCTGAGTTTCTCACCGCAGGCTTATTGGGCAAAAAAGTAAGCCTAACAGCTTAATCTCACAAAATTTGTTTTGTAACTGCATTCATCTTTCAAGTACCTATTCTGATATTTAAGGACTTCAATATTGCATGCACAAGGTAAAACAATGCGTTTCTCTTGGTAACTTTCACATTTTAGTGAGAAAAACAATGTCACATGACTCTTATGAGCATTAATCCAATAGGGGTGACTGTACTTTCTTCTGATGGTCATGCGATAAAGTGAATTCTATGATGGGAGAGGAATGGTTGATGAGGATGTGTTTTCACTTTTAAAATCCAATCTTTGCTATCTTTAAAGAAAAGCACCCATGTTAAGATTCCCTATTTTTGTTTTGTTTATGTGACATATTGACTTTCTTCCTCCACTCTAGAATTCCCATTCCTCCCCATCATTCTTCACCCTAGCCCCTTCTGCCCCTATACTGTTCTTTTACTACCCTGCTTCTCACTCTCCACAAATGTAATTCTGACTTTGTAAATTCTTATCAAGCAAGATTTTTGTTAGGGTGTTAAGTGCAACACATGCCACACTGTAAAAAGGTTCCAAGAAGTAAATGCTGGGCACATGGGCCACTATTAAAGGAAGGATTTAAGGTCATACCAAATGTTGATATGTTAGATGAGTACTTATTCGAAGCATTTTGATGAAACTTGCATTGCAATCCAACATGTGGTTGTCCAGATAAGAACAAGCAAAGTTGTCACATTTTCAAAAAACAGTGAACTTGAAGCAAGCACATGTGACACCATGTCCCCACATTAATAGAGTCTTTTGTTTTTCTTTAACCTTTAATGCTTATTTTCTCCTCAGCAGTCCCATATTATAAAAGTGTGATTGCATAACTGGTATGAGAACTTACAGTAACAAACTTTGCATTCCCCTGAGGGGAGTCCTGTTCCTATTAACTTCAAGGTCAACACAACAGTAGGAAAAAACAAAGGGAAACAAGGCATTCCTTTTCAATGTGAGGAAGTGATATAACCTCTGCTGCCCTCAAGCTCAATTTTGAACAAATCTACAGTCACTTCATTTACTGTCATCTCCAGAAATATATATCCCATTTGAATGGAAATTTCACAACACTGTGTAGATTTGGTTCAACATCTGAGAAACAGAACATGTGAAGGGTCCAGGGCCACTGTTACACTACAACCATTTGGGATTGGGTTCCAATCAGATATTTGTGAGGTTTTTTCAAAATCTGCCCTATCTATGTTCACATAAAGAGCCAAAATTTTGCCCACATGTGTTAAAATACGAGTTCTACTGCAGGACCATGAAAAATTAATATTTATGCTAATTATTTCATGAGGTTACATTGATAGACAGATTTTTTGGACTACACAATCTGATAAAAAATGTATGTTGGTATGACGTCACCAAAAAGTCAGCTGGCATTTTATTTTCATAGACATAAGATGCAAATCATATATACACACTGGTTGACAAATTTTGGGGTTCTTACAATGACAGATGCAGATTTTAACAAAGACTCACAAAAATTAGATTGGAATACTTTCTGAATTCGTTGTAGTGAGACCATGACTTAAGGGGCTAAGTCCTCTATAGATCTCCTCAATATATGGGGAAATCATTTTGTTTGTGACAACTAATGACATGTTTTTCAAGCTACTGGCTTAGGAATACTTTGCTTTGTTTGGTACATTTTTAATCCTTAAAGTAAAAAAACAGATGTTCTGTTTTCCACAGTTTTAGAGCTTAGAAAACAGAATAGTTACCTTAAAGAACAGTTGCAAGCATAGAAAGCAGAAAATAGCAAATCAGTACAACACAAAACAAAACAAATGCAAAAGACTAAGAACTGTGACACACCTCAAGTATGTAATAGAGGTCAAAGATGATTGTCACCACACAAAGGACACAAAAAAAGAGGAAAATTCTGCAGAAAGATCATGTGTGAGGCTTGCTAGTTATTCCACTAAACTAAGCTCTTCCAGGTAGAGACAGGCAAGGGCAAGATTAAAAACTTGACTAATTTCTGGCAGAGAAATTGAATGCAGGGGAATGACTTTCAAAACAAAAATTACAAATTAATTTCATCACTCTTATCATTTGAATACTTTTTCAATCTTTCATGCTAACTCATTATGCATATATTATATATTTAAAAGCAGTGAGCAGGTGAAAAAGAAAACTAAAATAGATATTTTGTTTTAATATGAGCAAAGTTAAAGACATGCAAGTTTTTTTAATTTAAAACCATTTATGTAGACAAATTTAGTTACATAGAGGTATTTGGTAAAGCAATATTTTTCGGTGAAAGGTGAAGTTTTGACAGAAGTTTAAGGTTGGATAAGGTTTTATCGTACACCTCAAGTTAAAACCTTCTGTTTAACTCCAACAGTGCACATGCCCTTTTTTCCAGTGGAAGGGCTTTGGATGGTAATCCCCAATCTGTTGTTTATGTGAAAATTTTGATTGGAGACTTATACAGTATCTTGAACGTTTTCATAGATTTAGGGTGGAGCAGCAATTTGGTTCAATGATTCTTAAGTTGGTTGATTGTGAATGAAGACTGGCAAAATTTGCTCCTTATTTTTGGTCTGCATGTAAAATGTCAGGGGTCCACTAGTTGATTAAAATGCTGCTCGACAATGACCACACATGAGGGGCAAAGTAGACTCTTTATATCTTTTGATGTATTGACATGTGCTCTAAAAGGTTATTTAATTGCTTAATTTAGGCTTTCATAAGCACAACATTAAACTGAGGTCAAAGATTTTTATTTATCATATGAATAATCTCAGGTGCGGATCCAACCATTCCGTAAAGGGGGTTGACTTAGGAGAAAGTTGGGGTGTGAGGGAGTTGCACTGCTAATTTCCTGTGTGTTTCATTGCTGATGAAGAGAAAAAGGGATGGCTGAGGCCATAGAAGTCCCCCTGCCCCCTTGGATCTGCGCCGGAATCTCCCTTTCAAAATGTGGTAGAGTAATTGTAAAACATATATCCATTGCTTTTGACAAGTGGTTCAAGCTGAACATCTCGATACTTTATACATAAGAGCTATTTTTAGGAAAACAAGGTTGACCTTAAGTGGAAGTTGTCATCAAAACTGTACACTTCAATCAGGTTGACTGCCCCTTTAGCAATAATTGTTTTGGTCACTCCTTTTATTGTAAGATTTCCTCCTACATGCAAATTTCTAGGCATGCCAAGCAGGGCCATAGCCTGCTGAGGTTTGCGGAAACTGCCCTCCTCCTGACATTTCCAAAACATAAAAGTAAAACATGCTAAGTGATGGTGGTCACTCTACGTAGGCAGTGTTTGAAGTCCCCCCCCCCCAAGACGACTTGCTTTGGCTGACGCAATGGAAAGAGAAATACATTTGAATGCTGTGTGCTAAGCATATTCTACAGAGCTAAAACTACACAAAAAGAGCATGCAAAGCGGAAAAAAAGTGTAGCAGAAAACAACAAAAAAAAGATGAACTCTTGCAAGTGCAGGGTGGAATGGGTGGACATACATGTGAATTAGCTAGTGTGGCACTTGCTTACCTTCTAGGAGTGGGGTGTCTCCTAAACAGTCCCTTGGTACAAGAGGAGCACATTTCTTATGGCAGTTAAACTTGCAATCTAGTAAAAAGCACGAAAATAACAGCTAAGACAAAACCTAAGTACAAAATCATTGAAACCCAACAAAGTTAAAAAAGTG
The DNA here is from genome assembly GCA_037179385.1 of Holothuria scabra. NCBI lineage: Eukaryota > Metazoa > Echinodermata > Holothuroidea > Aspidochirotida > Holothuriidae > Holothuria > Holothuria scabra. The sequence goes on from CM074180.1 coordinate 77,915,875, forward strand.
AAAAAAGATTAAATTCCAGGTCTTCTTTTGCAGGTTAGCCAATTTTCTGATGGGAAATATTGCATTTCAATTGCACCACCATGTCATGAAAAGACAACAACTTAAATTGTTATTAAACTATTCAGTATCACCAAAACACACCAGTGACACATTTTTTCCACATGGCAATTTCAAAGGATTGTGGGATAGATTTTTGGTACTTGCTGTTTTTGTCAGTGCCACTCACAGACTTATATACATGGACACAGCATGTAACGTAAATGTCCCATCCGTAGATGGTCACCACCGGCTGGGACAAAAAAGGCACACCAAGATGGCCACCGTGAAGCCATAAATCATTTGATTTGATGACAACTCTGTAATATTTTAAACAAAAGCTGAACTTGAATGGGGAAAATATCACACTCCTGCAATACGTGAAGTGATTTTGACCTTACCTTGCAATCTTTCAGAAATATTCCAACTTTCTTGCAAAATCTGGGAACTGACTTGAGCAAGCCCAAACTTTCACACAAAACCAAAGCAGACGGCAATCTTGGTGCGCTTTCTCTCAAACAAATGCTCGGGACAATCTACCGTGTAGTATGCTCTGTCCATGCATAGGAAGTCCGTGGTGCCACTTTTAAGTGGGAAAAAATGACACACACCAAAATGCTATCCCACAATTCTTTGTAAATAGAAAATGGTATATAGCTTTATATCTGCAATCATAATTATACATTAGAAGAGTTTATACAGGAGTTGCCTCATTTTAATGTTTGGGTTATTAAATTATTCCTTAGCAGCCTTCTTGAAAAGAAGGCTATTAGACAATGCCTTATTTTGGATAATGTATCATTCTATGTCTATAAACATTGGTTTTAAAATTAAGATTCTTTTTTTTTTAGAACAAATAAACTTGAATGTCCAGTGACATATACTTCTATAACTGACATATATATGCTACTGTAACAGAAAGGGTACACTACAAATGACAAGCACAAACAAGCCGAAATTTTATTCTTAAAGGTAGTGCAACATGTCAGCAAAAAGCCCTGAATTTACTTGGTAGTTAAGGAGTAAGGTTTCCTAGGGAAAACTCTGTTGGAATTATGCCAATATATTTTACCTTTCTCAAGATAGAATGTTTGAATGTTTCTGAACAAGGATAGTATTAACTATATATGGCATATCCCTATGTTGACATCACAAGATTTGCATATTGAGCTCATGTTTATGCATGATTAAGTTTAAATAAAAAAAAAAGCCCTGTAAAATGGTAAATCTTTAACAGATTTTGATGGGAATTGTGGCAATTTTCTTGATTTTAATGCTTTTTGCATCAAATACCCAACTTTGTTATTTTTGTGTCACACTACCTTTAAAATGAAAAGTTTCACGTATACTCCAATGAATTAAATTCCCTAGTATGGCATATAAGGACTCTGATACTGCCAACAGTGTAATGAAAATGCACCGCAACTTTCTACTTCTGTTAGATTCAATTTATCTGCAATAAGTACAGTATGGTATATGACTATATACAGCAAATTTGATGGCAAAGGTGGCGCCCATATGCATATGAGACGGAGGTGCATGGGGGGCACTCACCCTCCTAATTCGGGCAAAAACAGTTGGTCCATTCAGGCAAAACATGGTAAAAGTTGCTATTATTCAGGCAAATATTGCTCTTGCCCTTCTCACACAAACGACCCCTGTACGCTTATGGTGGTGCCCTATTATTACCTCTTAACAGAATACACATACTTTTATCTGGCAATTTATTACTAATAACAACTTGCTCAGAATATAACACTTTCCACCGACAATAAGCCTCAAAGTGCTTAACAAATATTCATCCTGATCAACAATGGCCTGTGCCATAGACAATCTCTCTACACATATATGCTGCATGACATGAGATGCTACTGCACCTCACTCTTGCCTATTTAGAACCTGGGTGGATAAAAGCAATAAAGATGAGGGTACAGTATGTTGTGCAAGGACACGATATAAGGGACCCTGCAGGATTCAAACCAGATGCCTTTGAATCACTAGTCCAATGTCTCAGTTACTACAGTAGTGTACCTCAATAAATGGTTACAGATTGACAAACCATCATGCTGTGGAAAATCCCTTCAATTAGCTGCTTTTCAAATTTGATGCCCATCATAGCAGACACGTGGCAGGTACCTTACAGTAGGTTAAAACAAATGTCATGTGACCAAAACAATTAAAGAGCAGCATTGTAATTGAATTCTCTTTCACATGGTGTTATAGATAAGCCTAGTATTAAATCTTATAGAAGTAACTTCTCCTGATATTTCATTGAAACCTATTAAGTATACCTATTTTAATCATGGAAGTACGACCTACTTCCATGTTTTAATTGTGATACTTGATCTTTTGCTGCACTGGACTGAATCCGTGTTTTTCCGCTGTTACCCAGGTGGGGGGGGGGGGGGGGTTAGTCTGGGGTGGGGTATGGTGTTTTCTTTCGTTACCCTCTTTGTTTTAGTGGTTTAGGTTTCTCCGAGGGTTTGTTTATCTTTTTCTATGTCTCATCATGTTGATTTTTTGTTTCTGCTTTTGTACGTTGCTTTGTCTTTTTATTATGCTAGGGAGTCCATATTCAAAGCCCAACCGGGTTTTTCGTGTACTTCCCTTCACATCATGCATATATGACTCTATTAAGTTTCATCTAATGTTTGTAACTATTTTCTTTTTATGTATGAAGTGATAAATCAAATAAACGAAACGAAACAAATTGTCTTCTTTTATGAAATTGAACACAAAAGCAGCAATGACTTCCAGTATTTATAATTTTTCTTCTTTGATCCAGTATTAATAATTTTTCTTCTTAGATACATCAAATAGGCTATTTCAAATAAGCTAAGAGTAGCTTCCTCTCACAATCATCCTGCTTTGCAGAATCCCAAAATTTTGTGGAGACTTAAATATAGATGCTATTTAATCTGTATGGAGGCTCTTTCTTTAATGTTTTCAAGTAAACAAACACTTTCTGTGTATGAAACCACCTTGGGCTTTTACAGTACAACAAATTATCATAGAAGAGAAATCAGCCTATTGTTTAGATACGGTTTGTCGTTAAATAACAAACCTGCAAAAATAAAATGAATGAATTCTTTAAAGTGAAAGGAATATCATGCAATATTACAGTCAAGCACAAACGAAGCAGTCCTACAAAACTTTATGAACAATTAATTAACTGTATTCAGGGTTTGAACACATTCAAAATGACAAAATTCCATGACTTTTCCATGATTTTTATGGACCTTTCAACTAAAATTTCCAGAACCTTCAAAAACAATCAGGTCCCATATTATTGTCTTTTTCCACAGAATAATGAAATTCTGAACATTGAGAAAGACTGAGCAATAAGTTCACTTCTAAAATTCCTTGACTTTTCCATGACCATTGGAAAAATTCTCATTTTTCCTGACTTTCCCAGAGAGGAAATTACAAATTTCAGTTTTCCCTGACTTTTTTGGTTTTCCTGAAGCTGTACAAACCTAGAGCTGTACTATAAGAACATTGGAGAAGGTTCAGTACAACAATATTTTGTTTGAGCAATCAAACTGGCAATTTGGGCTCTCAAATTTGAACAATACTGAAAATAAGGAAAATATACCCATGTGATAATCAGAAATTATTCAATGTAACGATTTTATTACTAAAGAATGATCTCTTTTTATCTAACATGTCCAACTGAACTTGTTGTTCAGCTCATCGTATTGTTTGGATTTCACACTGTATGTTCAAGTACTGCAGTGTATAATACACCCTGCAAAGGATAACTCCAAAAATGTTTTAACCAATATTTTATTTTTTTTTTTGACATAGGTTACTAAAGCAAATCCTCAATTAGTTACTATTTTGTGTGACTCTGATCATATGGTATTTTGATCACTTCTTCAACCCATCATTTCATTGGGTAAATTTAATACATCACAGCATTCTCTTGAAATATTCTGCATTGTCTGTAATCCAGCCAAAACCAAAATGCAACAGTCTACATTAAATCTTTCCAACTAACAGTGTTTTACAATGAAACATTCCCTGATAGAGTTTTCATAATGCATGACGATGTCTTTTGCATGTAAAGAGAAAACGTTCGATTGTTTCACTTTGAAGGGTAAAAACACTAGGAATTAAAAGATGGTCGTGTAAGCTCCCTGTCTCCTTTTCAGGATGTAGGAACAGAACACACAGTTACCAGAAATTTCAAACAAATTTAAATTTATTTTGTCTATTTTTGGCAACTATTTTTAACTTAAAGGTGAAGTATGTTCTACAATTGCAGACTTCAAGAATATACTCCATATTTAGATCCATACCCTCAAATAGAAAACCAAGTATAACTTTCCACTTTTTCACTTTTCATCTCATATGGTCAGCTGTGGTTAATGAACTTTATCTATGAGATAATAACTATAAGATGATTTCCTTGATGTCATGGCTTCTTCTCTGATCAAAAAACCCAACACAAATAACTTACAATGTTTTCATTTATATTCCATGTGTAATGTGACTGTAGTTGGGTGTGGCTTACCAACTGTGACATCACGTAAAAAAGCACTCTAAATGGGACTCAATCAAATGGTCAACTGTTACTAGTTTGCCTAAAGGGTGTATCAGAGATATCAATGCATCTTCTTACTACAAAATGCAGTGTGGGACTTCTGCATACTGTACTGTATGTGATGGCATAACATACACTTGCAAGTGTCTGATTGACTGGAACAATGAAATACCCCACAAAGATAATAGGAACTTTTCAATTTCACGACAATAGACAAAGAGGACAGAATGCGCAGCAAAAAAACTATACTGTGCATGAGAAGAAGAGAATATCACTCTGTCCTGTTGGTTTTCAAAACAGTTGTCGGCTGATTTAACATTCCTTCTAGAAACAGGCAATACATTGGTTGTCTTGATACAACGATGTCCCTTATACTGTCTTCTTCAAAACCCCAAAACACCTTAACAGTCAGGACGGAACACCTTGGAGCTTGTTAAACTCACCGTCCTGAATCAAAAAGTCACTGATAGAATGGTGGGGTTTGCAAACAGCTTTTTGGAGCATTCAACTATTCCCACTTTGACTCACCTTTTAGATGATATACTTTCCATTCCTTTCTCATGCAATGCTTTCAATCAGCAATTTATCTAAAGGGGCTCATTGAGTTGATGTTGATAACTTGATGCAGGTGTTAAAGGGTCTCTACCACATAAAAATGCTTGTAATTAGCATAATCAGTGAAGTTCAATATCTAATTGTTACAGAAAAGGTTAGAATTTTGAATTTTGTGGTGTACGTACTACTTGTAACGGTTTTATACGTAACTTGAAAAAGTGTCCGGTCACAAACTTTTGAAAACCCAGTTAAACTGCTAAGTACTCACTCATAATACAGTTATGTTTATGCAAGATATATGGGGATGGTTTAAGTTTGACCATTTTTCATTTGCCATTACAGGTTAGGAAAAAACTGTTGAAATTCATGAACCAACTCAATGAACTACTTTAAGATGCTTTAAAAGAGATCTGATTCTTTACAGCAACCTGCCATCTACTTGACAATTATCTTTTTAACGTGGCTCAACATCACATCACACCCAAAGAAAAGTTCCCATGATAGAGGCCCATCAAAAATTCAACAATTAGACAAAATGTAGTGATGACTCCTCCCACAAACAATATGTCCCCCTCCCCTAACTACAAAAATGTGTTAAAAGCATGTCAAATTTGAAAACTTGTAATTGTACACATAGATAGTTTACCTTTACACTGAACTCCTTGGCGGAACAAACCATACAGCAACTTCTTACAAAACTGACACAGTGTCGGGGTTGTGTAATTGTGCACCATAAAAGTGTGTGGTACTTTAATACGGCTCTGCACAGCTTTCTCCACCCAAAGAGGTCGTCCACTGACTGAAGGTGAGCGTCTATCTCTTAGACTGTTTGATGGACTAAGCAGGGTCTGAAAATAAGGAAAACAGTCATAGGAGAAAAAAGGGGAGATCAGTTAAAATTGGTGTATTGTGATCCATGAGTCAAATCTTAAGTGGTTAGAACTTCATATTGTAGAGTTTTCCTAGTTAGACCAGGGAGTTGCTAGAGAAGAAGAAAGAACATTCTATGGTCTCTTTGAAACAATGTTCGTTTCCGACGATAATCTTGCTTTTATCCGCCAAATTCTTACCTCAATGCTTCGATAAACCAGAATGCAAAAATGCATTGAGGTTTCGATGATACATACATGCTCTTTTCAATAAAATGCTACATTTCTTGTAACAACTGGTGACCCAAAATAACCTTTGTCTCCACCTGTAAGTAACTGGTTTTTCTTTTAACCAAAACATTTCTCTATTCAAAAAGCCAAATTTCATACTGTGCCTTAAGATATTCTGCAAACAAGGTTTTCAGAGTTTGATGCCAGTTGATACCAGATGACCATTGACCTCCACCAAAAACAACAGGTACAGTACAGTACTTTCAACTCACCACAACACATCCACATACTAATTAGGAAATCCATGCAAGTTTCCTACCTTGAGATATCCCATTTTGACAAGTTTTTCAAAGTTTGACCGATCATGACCCCAGATGTCCTTTCACCACAACAAAAAAAACCTTACACAGGCCATCTTCTCACCATAATTCATTTACATACTAATTTTGAAACCCATCCACCTTTCATACCTTGAGCTATCCTAAACAAGTTTTTCTGAGTTTGATCCCTATGACCCCAAATGACCTTTGACCTATACCAAAATCAATAGGGTTCTTCCTCCCATCATAACGCATCATCATATCAAGTTTGAAATCAATCCAAGCTTCCTACCTTGAGATATAGTGTGAACAAGAAGTTCGGAGTTTGACCCCATGTGACCCCAAATGACCTTTGACCTCCACCAAAATTTATTGGGTTATTTCTTACATCATAATGCATCAACATATCAAGTTTGAAATGAATCAAAGTTTCCTACCATGAGATATCATGTAAACAAGGATTTCAGGGTTTGACCAAATGTGACCCCAAATGACCTTTGACCTCCACCAAAATCAATAGGGTTCTTCCTTACATCATAACGCATCAATATATCAAGTTTGAAATTAATCTTAGCTTTCTACCAGGAGATATCGTGTAAACAAGGATTTCGGGGTTTGACCCCATGTGACCGCAAATGACCTTTGACCTCCACCAAAATCAAAAGGGTTCTTCCTTACATCACAACGCATCAACATATCATGTTTGAAATTGATCCAAGTTTTCTACCATGAGATATTGTTTAAACAAGGATTTCAGGGTTTGACCACATGGGACCCCAAATGACCTTTGACCTCCACCAAAATCAATAGGGTTCTTCCTTACATCATAACCCATCAACGTATCAAGTTTGAAATTAATCCAAATTTTTTACCATGAGATATTGTGTAAACCAGGATTTCAGGGTTTGACCTCATGTGACCCCAAATGACCTTTGACCTCCACCAAAATTTATTGGGTTATTTCTTACATCATAATGCATCAACATATCAAGTTTGAAATGAATCAAAGTTTCCTACCTTGAGATATAGTGTAAACCAGGATTTTGGGGTGTGACCCCATGTGACCCCAAATGACCTTTGACCTCCACGAAAATAAATCAGGTTCTTTCTTACATCATAACGCATCAGCCTATCAAGATTAAAATGAATCCAAGTTTCCTACCATAATGTATCATGTAAACAAGGATTTCAGGGTTTGACCCCATGTGACCCCAAATGACCTTTGACCTCCACCAAAATCAATTAGGTTCTTCCTTACATCATAACGCATCAACATATCAAGTTTGAAATGAATCCAAGTTTTCTACCATGAGATATCGTGTAAAAAAGGATTTCGGGGTTTGACCCCATGTGACCCCAAATGACCTTTGACCTCCACCAAAATCGATAGGAATCTTCCTTACATCATAACCCATCAACATATCAAGTTTGAAATTAATCCAAGTTTTCTACCATGAGATATTGTGTAAACAAGGATTTCAGGGTTTGACCCCATGTGACCCCAAATGACCTTTGACCTCCACCAAAATCAATAGGGTTCTTCCTTACATCATAACGCATCAACATATCATGTTTGAAATTAATCCAAGTTTTCTACCATGAGATATCGTGTAAACAAGGATTTCGGGGTTTGACCCCACGTGACCCCAAATGACCTTTGACCTCCACCAAATTTGATAGGGTTCTTCCTTACATCATAATGCATCAATATATCAAGTTTGAAATTAATCCAAGTTTCCTGTCTTGAGATATTGTGTAAACAAGGATTTTCGTTTTTGACCCCCTGTGGCCCCAGATGACCTTTGACCTCCACCAAAATGAATAGGGTTCTTCTTCTCAGTATGGGGTATCTGTGTACCAAGTTTGAGAACTGTCAGATCTTCCCTTCTCAAGATATCGTGTAAACAAGCAAAGTGTCACAAACACACACACACCTACACATACACACGCACATACACACATACATACACACACACGCCATCATGAATGCATAGGTTTCTCTTTTCATCGAAACCAAAAAAGATTAGTGACGCATTATCAAAATTCCAATGAAGAGACATATCCCTTACATTCTACTCGTTAACATTTTGTTGCCAGCCATCAAGGAAAATTGTGAAATTTATGTCATTTGAGGCTATTGGAGATGCGACCTACTGTTTCGTTTGAAGACAGCAACAATTTCTCTGCAAATTACTTTATATTTTTTGTTTCAATAATGATAACAAAATTGTTTAAATCTGAGGGAAAGGTATAGACTTAAACAATGCTTCCATCTAATGACAAAAGGGGAGCAACTGAAGCACCTAGATTAACATTATAAACTTTGCCACTGGTGGAAACAAACCTCTATATCACTGGATACACAGACAATGCCATTGTTTAGGGATTACCCAAAGCAGAATGGAAGAAATGATCATCAAAAGGACTTAAGCACAAGGGATTTAACAATAGAAACAAAGGGACATGTCAATCAAATAGTGGTGCCTCATAAGATATAATCTGTTTCAAGTACATATTGTCTGAAAAAATTAGTTCATTGTATCTCCTTCTCCTTTTTAGATGAGGTTTGCTTGAGGAGGGAGGATGGTGCACAGATTTAAGGCCCATGAACTAAGCTTGAAAAATGGCAAATCATGATGGCAGTAACTAATAAATGTAAACCTCACTACATTTAAGGCACGAATATTGCACCATTTTCGCATAAAAAAATGAACTACACAAAAATGATTTTTCCCAGTGAAGGGACACCCCTCCCCTTAGACCACTACTGCTAAAACTAGCTGTACACTTACATGACTTTGCACATGCAACTCAACTTGATCGTCTAATCTCCAATAGTCATGAAATGTTCGTGAGTTTATGACTGCGATTGGCAGTTGCAAGACCTGTTTTAAGTCACGCCGACTTCAGTCGAGAAGAACCAACATCTTGGTTCTTCCAGATGTTCTTCCTGACTGAAGTTGGTGCATTTTAAAACTGGTGTTAACATTGCCAATCACAGTTACAGTGATGATTGAGTTGAGTTGTGGAGCGCAGTCATGTAGTGTGCGGCTAGCTTAACCCTTATTCTTATACATGTAACACTTCCAAGGCCTCTCACATGTCAAAATCTTGGCTTTACACCTGTCTTTTATGGACCATGAATTTTTTATTTTCCAGGTACCGGCACTACAAATTGTATCCCCAGGAAATTGAATGTGGTGGGTGGAATGTTTTATTTAAACTTGGATACATTTAACTGACTTCAAATTTTTATCTCTATCTTTAAATAAAAAATATTGCACCCCAACCAGTGAACTGAGGTGAGTGATGGCGTGCCACCGCACTCACGAATTCAAGTCCTCCCTTTTCTTGAAAAATGACCTCAAGACCTAAAGTACTCTTGTCATCCATTTTAAATGTGACAATAAGATCAAGTGAATCTTCACATGTATTGGTTGTAGTGTTACCTTTGAGCTTTTCTTGCACATGTATGCATATGGCACATTCTGCCATGACTCAGCCACTTTCAAAAATTCAGGTCAGTGTTAAACAAACCTGGGAATAATCCTCTATTTGTAATAACAAGTTCTTGGAAAAAAATCTGCATGAGAGTTTACAAAACATAACAGGTTTTACTTTTTTTTTTGAATACTCTAAGAAGGGAATATTCCCCCAAACAAGATATCACTACAAGTTGTAACATAAAATTTAAACTTTTTTACCCATGACAACTAAATCCAAGAAGGTTTTCGATACTGCTAGCAATTTGTCCAAATGTGATTTTAAAACTTGCAGAATTGTTGTGCAAGGGTCGGGAATTTTGTGATCCTGATGCCTCCTGTGGACATAGAACTCCCTGGTTTCTCCAACACTATAGCTTCCATTTACTAATATATAACATAGCTAAATTTACTAGCAGTAGCCTAAAGAATTGTTTATTCTGTTTCTAATTTTTCTGGAACTTTAAAGCATTAATGCTAGAACAACCATATGTAGTCATCATTTGTTCAATTATACCTAAGGAACAATCCCAAATTTCTATACATCAATTACAGTCAGGTGATCATGCATTATCCTGGAATAAACTTGCAGTATTTTGGGCTAACCTGTTAGATGCAACAATACACCAAAATAATGCACTCTTAAGGGGTCAACGCTTTTGCTGGATATACCAGATGCATTGCTTGCATTCACACCTAATTCTATGTCAAAAGTAGTGTTTTATAAACCAATGCTAAAAATATGAGGAGGAATTTTGCATCCACAAGTTTGTTGGCGGATTTCAGATGGTACATAGGAAACACTGTGGTACGAATATTTTCTTTGTGGGAGTTGTGAACCCAGAGCTGGAATCGTGCAATCGTGCATCTTAGCATAAATATTGTACAAAATACCCTGTGCTAATGCAAAGTCCACTGTTGTTCAATTGGTAACTTTCCGACTTCCAGGTCAATTAAAGCAATTACAAAGGGCAGTGTTGAAAAGTGTCAAACATTCATAGAAACACAGCAACAAAATGAACTATGAATTGGCCCTTAAAATCTTTGGGAACTTTTACCCAGTAAAAATGAAGATCTAATTTTGAAGTATCATTCCAAAAAAGACTGTTGTAAGTATCTTGAATTCAAAAGTGAAATGAAGACTATGCCATGCGCCATCTATATGTAGCTGTCCTCCACCAAAGTGTTATTAAAAATGCCAAGGGACTTTCTGAGGGTACCTGGGGCTTTACAAAGAGTAAAATAAAAGGTGCTCAGGAGACAAAAAATATATACAGTACAGTATGATATACAGTACTCCACAAAAAAAGAGCTTCAAACGTTGAGGATGCATATCAAAGATTTGATCTTACGTACATGTAACAAGTTCATATAAACTGTATAGGCATTGATGAATACTGTCACTTTACCTTCAAAGGAGCCCATTGCGTTGACATTGATAATGAGAGTGTTAAAGGGTCACCACCACATGAAAATACTTATACTTCACATTATAAGTCAAGCTTCATATCCAATAGAAAAAGTTTAAATTTTGAATTTTGTGTTGTCCTCACTTGTAACAATTGGTGCATGATTTGAAAAAGTGTCTGTTCACGAATTTTTAAAACCAAATTGGAACGATACTTATACTCACTCATGAAAAAGTTACAGTATGTAGGGTATGGAAATTGTCTAAATTTGACCATTTGTCATTGGTATGAAGAAAAACACGAATGGAAAAATTTGTTGAATTACATGAACCAACTCAACAAGCTGCTTTAATTTGTTGCTTTTGCACAGGTCTTCTCAAATTCTTAGCAAGAAAGTCATACCATAATATAACCACATCTTGCACTTGAAAAGTTTGTCCTCCCTGACCAGGCATCCAAGTTCATCTATTTTTACCACGGCAATTCATTTTATTGTGACATCAATGCACCAATCATACATTTCCACAATTCATTCTTGGGATAAATGCCATTTTAGAATCTTTCAGAGCTAAAAATATCATAAAACTTCCATTTTTGGAAGGGTAAAAAGTTTATCTTGTTCATCTTTTGGGGTCATGCAAAAAAAAAATGTGGTTACAAAGCTAAAAACTACTCGGTGTTAAACAGGGAATTAACATTAAGTTAAACCTCCACCTATGTTTATGACAATGTAATACAGGACAGACAATGCAAGGTTACAAATGTCAGAGTTGAGAATAGGGTAGAGTTCTGTAACTAGGAAAAGAGGAAAAGGAGTCGAGAAAGCATAAATGAGTATCACAGCAAACCGAACAGCTTCATGATTCCTTAACATGTGGATTTAAGTAATAAGCACTGCAGTTTAAAGTTTGCACAGTTCATATTGAAATTAATTGTGTTAGGGTACACAGTACCAATGTATGGGTTCCACAAATAATAAGTTAAGTGGTAGAATTGCTGATGTTTGCACATTACCTTTCAAACCACATTCCTACAGAATAATTTTTATTTTCTTTCTCATCCATGTCGCTCCCTTTGGGCTGGGGGGTTGTAGAATATTCCCATGGTATTTCTTATCTGTTGTGAGTGACTTAGGGAAAACCAAATTTGAACTTGATTCATACTTGGAAATACAATTTCACTTAAACCTTGAACTTTTTATCAAGTTGACCAAAACTATGTAACACTTTGAGTGTAGTTCAATCTCATCTGACTGGCTGGCAGCTGCCAGCCTCGCTGACTGATTCATCCATGTCTTCTTCCTTGTCCATATCTGTACATCCCCTACTTTTGTTTTTAACTTATCTCTCCTTATCTGCATTCAATATAACCCATGAGGGATATGAACCTACCAAAATCCCTTCAAGATTATTCTGTACCCAAAACACAACTTGCAATGTAAGATTATGAGGAGCTATTCCAGAATGCAATAGCACAATGTTTTTGCAGTGAAACCCGGTGTATAGCAATGGTAAAATAAGGGTTTTGCAGCAAAAAATGGGGAGTGAAAAGGTTATGAATACAGGTCATAAATCATCCTACAAAATGGTTCATGCACTAATTTCTCCTCTAAATTTTGGACATAAACACTTAAAGGGAAATATTGTGTTTAAAATGCTCCAAGAAAGAGTACAAAGAAAATGGCTCAGACACTATCCAACATTCAGTATTAATCATAAACCCAAGCAATAGCAATATGTCTTCATAATACTATGCACAGGAAGAGCAATATGGGGTGGTTGCATCTTTTGAAATGTTGAATGTTTGGGTGAACAAATTATTCTTGAGCAACAAACAACTGAATTTCTATCCGTAGGAAACTTTTTTCTTGAAAAGAAGGCTACCATACTGCCAATTTTTGTTATTCTATCAACCTGTGTCAATAAATATTATTTTTAAAAGGATGAATTTTCATGCACAACAAATGCAATATTTCCCTTTAACATCCTAACATCATTCATGAAATGCAGGCATGAAGCAGATTCCCTACCTTTTGTACAACAAGATTCCTTCCCTATTTCTTTCACATTCTCCCAACATATTTCAACATACCACAACAGAGCAAACAGAAGTACATTTGTCCAGCTGTCCCCTACCATCTGACCTCTTAACATACCACTGCCTGCAGACCTTGGTATGACCATTTTAGAGAGAAAGAAAGACTTATAATTGAAAAAGAAACTTAATGCATCTGTTCCTTTTTTTTTAAAAAAAAAAAGGATATTTTAAATTGAAGACTCCAGTTTTCAGACATGAAATAAAGCAATTAACAAACATTTTTATGGTTCTGGTTTACCTTTGGCAGTGATTGCATCCCAATTATTTTTCAATGTTTATGATCATTCACTGGTATGAATACTAGTTTTTAATTAATATTTTTTTAAAGAAAAGTCTCTAAACATTGTTTTATTGTTTTAGTTTTAAAATGACTAGATTTTCCCCAATATTTACAATAGATAAATATTATTGTATACAATGCTTTCACATAATGTCCTAATTGGGTAGCCACACCTCCTGGCGGGCAAAAGTCAACAGTGATCACCTGGGCTTGTCAGCAGCTGCTTCTCCGATAGCTATGTATACTGTAGATGTTTAGGCATATGATTTTATAAGGCAAAAAGTATACCCTCCTTTGAAGGAATAACAAAAGTACTAACAACAAAAAATGCAAACAACTGATTGGTCAACAACGGTAATTGAAAATGCAATATACAGGTGTGGGGCAAATTCTACTGCTTGTGGCCCAGGAGCTCTATATGTTTTACGCAGAATTCAGTACAACCATGTTTTTCCTTGTAATTCCTTTTTAACTATGTCAGCTTGTCATGAATGCATATGATCTATAAGTACTAGCCAATACTAGTTTTTGCCAGGAAAAAGGGAAGTGGCATGTAAAATTAGTAGAAGCATTCTACACTAATTTGTATCATCCAAATCCAAATGAATGTTTTTACACCTAGGTATAAGGAGGCAAACATATCAAAGTTTGATAAAATAGCACACCTACCATATGGTGCCTTTACATAAGACAATATTCTTACACCAATACTCTACATAACTAACTACACCAAAGGTAGAGTAATTTACAGGTCGCAAGCAATTAACTCTCACAAGTCTTTGCTTATTAATGTGCAGTTTCTACTATAAACACAGTATTTGCCAAAGAGCTGCAGTATGGCATTGTTTTTAATGTTTTGTTCTCTATAGCAATCTTTAAAGGGGTATACAAAATCTTCAAAAGGTTTAAAAAGCAGAACAATACTCTTGCTTTCAAAGATGCTCTAGATCCACTTGAAAAGTTCCATGAATCAAGACTACAGTATAGGTTGTTTAATGATTGACTCCTTGTACTGTATGAAGTAGATGGTAATTGATGCCTTTGGGACTAGGTTAAAACTTTAATTTAATCCTAATATTGGGCTCACATCTCAAGTCTACCATTATGTACAGTACTGTCATTATCGTATCGTGTTTTTATTGCATAGAATTCACATTTTAAAGTACAGCTCTACTGTACATGCGACAATATTGACACTGGGATACAATTAAGCAGAGGAGCTGGATAATGGTACAGTACAGTATTTATATTGACTGTGTCCATTCATAACATACATTACTTCAAAGACTCATTCATGTTTACCAACAAATGGCATCAATAGCTGCTCGACACCTGAGCTGACGAGGTGCTTGTACTTTTTTGTCACAGTGAAAGTTTCTACTTTGTCTGCATTCTGCACACAATCAAGAGATTGCTTCACATGTAAAAATCTAACATACTCACAAATGTTACTGCACATGCTCTATGCTAACCAGTGAATGAGTCCATAATCCAGTACAATTTTCACTTTAACTCTTTTTGGCAATCTGTTTCAGCTACGATAACAGGGCATTATTGGGTGCTAAGTTTTTGAAGTAATACCTCTTTTACTAACTTTCTTATGAAATTTAAACAGGTCTCTACTTAAAGATTTTCCAGGCGTGCCACAATTAACACTTCTCAGATACTGTGTGCTTTTTTATCAAACTAATTTACCTTTAAATAATAGTTTCTATTTTTCATCTAGAGAGAGCAAAAATTGCACTTCTCACAGTGATTTAAAGGCCCAATCCTCTAACCCAAACAATTTCAATTCTCCAAACCTACTTAGGCCCTCCCATAACTGTCTAAAATTCATCCTCATCCAGACACTATCCCAATGTGTAAGTGCATACTGTGTACTTGAGATATAGTATTCTGCATTTATTGAACTTTCTGTCAATCAAACAGCATGAACTGTTCTGAGAGTGTTTTGATAATACACCTTGAGCTTTCTATACTCACCCTGAAGCAATAAAATGAGACTGTCTGAATGAGGGTGAATTTCAAACAGTTGTGGGAGGGGCTTAATTAAGAAGGTTAGGGGAATTGGTACTATTTGGGATGAGAAAATTGGGCCTTTAAGTTAGGGATACTTGAACATCTGGATAAAAAGAATATTTCAATTGTTCATGGATTGCTATCCTTTTTACATTTAGCATTGCAACAGGTGATTGACCATTTCACAAGATTCAACTAATGATATAATTAGTATAAGTGTTAATAAACCACCACATTTGAACATACATGCTTTTGTATAAAACATCATCTCTGGTTAATTCCCAATTTTGGTTCCCATAGCAACAAATGACTTGGCAGCAATATTTCTACAATGAATCTCACCTGGTACTGGAAGGAGCGTGACAACATGCCAATGTCAATAGACTGCTGAAATTGTGAATAAAACATTAACAGCATGCTTGCGTCACAATGAATGAAAAAAAAATATGCAAATGAAGTGTGTTTCTATGAGTCCTCAAAATATGTCAAGTATGTCCAAAGCCCCATCATTATTCTGAATGTGATGGAAAACTTACTGCCTCAAAGGTCATGAAAAATGTGAACTTTAGCATTCATACATGATAAATCTAAACCACTAAACTGCAAAACCTTAATGCTTCCTACCAATAGGATTCACTGTCTCAACTATAGTTGATCATGGTGGAGGGTATAGTACTAGTAAAAGGGACAATGGGTGTTATGTCTTCAAATACACGATCTTCTCTTTGTGAGCTATAGGGTTGTAGAACATGCCACTTGATGATATTCCCACCATGATGAAACTTTCCCTCTTACTTTTTGTAACATCCTACTTTTCTGCCTGATTACAACTTATCGCTTCAGGGAGAAAATGAACTCACTACAGGCACACTTTATATAGTTATGTTTAACATCTGATTAATTTTATTGACAGTAAAAGATATAACAAAATACACACAAAGCTATGTAACATTTGGGGTTAGCCAACACAACAGTCAAGCATGCATTAATTGCTTTTCACTCATTGTAAACATGATGAAAGCATAGCTCATTTGATGGCACAGATCACATAACAAACTCAGACACTAGTTACACCCCACATCGCCTTTGATCTACTGGGGTCTCTATGTTGCTTTCTCAAGAAGCAATGTCAGGGCATGACCTGTCATAAGAGGAGACTCATAAAAGGACCGTAAAACTAATTAACTCTTCCAAAACAAAAGTCAAACTGGAGGGGGACACCTATATCCCTTAAACAACTTGTTTGGCAAACAAACCTTGTGCCAGTTCTGTTCAAATTTCCTGAATTATGCCCTTGCTATATGGCACCAACTACATCTTGAATACCCTTTGTTTTCCTCAGCAAGTTTGCACTTTTTCAAAGCAATTTACCAGACAAAATGCTTGTAAACTTATACGACAGGATTAATTAAAGCAAAGTTTTTGTGACACATGGCTTTTACAGTTATACATCCATTCACATTCCTATAAAAGGGCTCACTCTTGTTCAATGAAATTGAACTGCCACATAAAAATGACAACAGGAGAGACATTCTCTCCAAATTTCCCCATCCCATAAAACCCCCAGAAAGGGAGAATACTCATGTATTAATGTTATCATGCTGCTTCTCTAGTGTCCTTTCAAAATGAAGGATTAAAATTTCAAATATTTAACCAGCTCCATAATTCAACAATTTGACATCCATAGACAGTATCACAACTTCTCAACCCTTCAATTTGTAACAAAACATAAATTCTGTACTTGAAATTACCTGCATGGCACTTGAAAGTTCTTTTATTATTCACAAGATCTTGTCTCTAAAATTCCCTCTTCCTTTAATATGCATTTCAGAATATTAATGCACTTGTTAGCCTTCAGTTAAAATGCATAGCAAGCAGAGTTAAACCTGAAATTATGCTTTTATAACAGTTTTGAAATCTTGATGGCAGATAAATTTTGTGTACCTTTTGACCTTACATGCCGGCAAAAACATTGGCCTGTCCTCACTACAGCAAAGATGAAATGACTTGCATTTTTAATTTCTTACAATTTTTAAGTGAAAACTCTCTCTCATAGAATAGAATACTGAGTTAGGTTTTGAGCAATAGTAAAGTCTGAAATTTTCTCAAGCAAGTCAAATGCAAAACGCAGCATTTTAAGAGATTCCTAACACATAATCAAGATAAATTATTCTGGCAATAAAATCAGCTGTTCCTTGAAGAAATTCAACCATACAGGAATGGACTGTACAATAAGTACATTTTTCTACCTTCAGCACCTGCAGGTACAGTATTAAGAAAATGTAAGTATAAAGTCTCAGTCTACAGTCCCCCATCTCACCAGTTTCCTACAGGTATCTCATTACTCCCTGTCAGATTACCCCCTGTGTCATTGGTCCCAACAGGTTTTCAGGTGATAGTGTCCCCTAAAACATACATTTAGCTCTATTCCTTACCAATAACACTAACAACCAATGTTAATGCCTAACCCTAATCCTGATTTGTTGGGGACAAATAATAAATAACATGGGGGCTGTATGAAACATGGGACCATTGAGACAGAAAAATGAAAAGGGACTAATGAGATGGGGGACTACAAATTAAGTTAATTGGGGGACCAATCAGAATGAGGACCAATGAAACCAAAGTCTATGAGAATGGACCCCCTAATGTATAAAGCACTGAATTGAGGAAATCATCATTCCAGCCTTGCCGAAGTATTTTGCAATTTTCAGTCATTTTTATTTTGCTTTTATTCATGCATGCATGGCCTTCTTCACAGACCTCAGTGACCTATAAGGGGCAAAGCTTCATTACCCACAGCTGTTCAAAATTTATTTAAAACTATTAATCATCTTTTCATTTTTTTTTGGGGGGGGGGGGGGGAATGATCGGGACTGTATGTATCTTGGGAAAAATCACAGTTGACATGAAATTCTGAAAATGTTTTAATGATATTGAAAAATTGATACTGCACAATTTATATCTTTAGAGGCAGGGATATTCAGCACTTGATAATTTGCCATAGCCTATACTGATAAGAGTAGAATAAGACACGAATAAAAAATTTTTGACACACCATTCATAGCAAATGCAGTCACCCCTTCATGATTGATGGAAAAAAAACATCACATATTACAATACTATTCTGAAGTCTTAAACCCCATGGAGAAAAATGTCTGTTAATGAGATCCAGATTTTGAGAAAACCTACACTCTCATACAATATGGTTAAACTCACATTGGGTAAAAGATGCCTCTTAAAGAATTATTATTTTTAAAGGTTCACCTGATACTACCGAATAACCTCGGGAGGGAAGACAGACATCTAAAAAATACCGCATGACCTTTACGGACACACCATCCTCTAAGAGAGTTCAGTTATTTGTTTTGGTAGCTACAATGTATGCACATGCGTACATCCTCCAAATGGTTGGGATAGACAAGTTTACCAATCCCGCACTTACAACACGTTCCAAAATTTAAGTTTGCATGAAAAATTTGGTGACATCATCTTTTCTTTATCCAACCATAACATAAGGATGTATCATAATATTGATTCTGTGTGTAAAGTGGACTTTGACTAGATGCCTTTTTGCTGTAAAAGTGTGCATTTTAATCTGCTGTAAAGTACGACTGAGTCCCTTTTTCCGTTCACACTAAATATTAAGATTTATGCTTAGTGTTCATGTATGCACGTACTGTGTGAAAACATGGAAATGACATACTGTACACTATGTACAGAGCATGGTTTGTGGATCCCACAATTCCATGTGCCAACAAATTACTCAACTAGCTTACTGTATTACAAGTCTGTAAATAATATGAAATGTATAATGTTAATGGAAAGAAGCATATACTCACAGCCGTTTCATCATTGCTCAAACTAAGATCTGACGAAGATGGTAGTGTAGCCGAATTATATGATAAAGAGGAATGTCTTCTTCGGGACAAGGTGCAATTATTTGGGATTCTATATGTACATCGCTTGTGGAAATTGCCTCCGCAACCTGGGTGTAAATGGAATGAAAATCAAGCTGAAAACTAATGGATCATCAGGTTTTCTTTTTAATTCATAAAACAACTTACTCTTCTTTTTAATTCATAAAACAACTTACTATCAAAGAAGTTGACCTTGGGATCAGTGTTGGTTCTATGACTCAAAATATGCGTAAGGGGTGTGGGGACATCCCTATGTTCCCACATCTCTATGTTTTGACGTCTGTGTTCTGACAATAATGTACTTCGGTACCAACAAAGTGTACTCTGGTGCGACAAAAATGAACTTTGGCCATGACAATAATGTACTTTGAGGCCGATGAAAATATACTTTGGCGCTAATAAAAATGTACTTTGGTGCCGACGAAAAAGAGTACTTTGGCGCTGTTTTGTCGGAACATAGAGATGTCAGAACATAGAGAGGAAACTGTAAGGTGTAACGGACCTGTAGACAGTAGAGGAATATTTTCTTTGAGGAACTTGGAAATCAAGTGCAGGAATCACAGGTGTCAATCAACACCTAAGCACCAACTCTGCTAAAAATACTGTGGGTTTAAAGAAACCAGCCAGTACAGTAGGTACAGTAAATGCAAATGCAACTCCAAACATTTTATCTGAAAATAATCAGGCCTCTCAACTAGGCAATACACATTTATACTATAATACGGTAACCATGGTTACACCAGCATCTCGAGCATGTTATGAGGGTACAGAAGGAAATATGCAAATGAAGGAAGTAAGCATGGTATGAAATATTGGAAGGTACAGTATTAACTACTATACAGAAAGGCAATGATATGAGCATGTTGTTTTCAACTTCCAGCCATTCATTTTATCACAAGAGACACTCAAAACTTACCATCAGCTCAGGAACTCCCTGAAGAAATAGACGGGACTCCCAACCCCCATATATGGGGATCTACTAGCCCTCATATAGTTACCTCATATGTACACTCATTCCCTAGCTGCAGTTATCCTTTGAAGAAAAGCCAACTATGACATTGGATGGACAGAAAGAAAATCCCCAAACTACAATACCTGGTTTGGTAATCTATGAATCCCGATACTTACCTCCTCTTTTCACGATGATCCCCACTTACCCGCAACAAGCGTGCCCTTGCTTGAGAAGAGAATGATTGAGGGCGTCCACACTTCTCATTGTGGGGAGCAAGGTCACCCTCCCTCTCGGTGCTATTAGTTTATCAGGATAAGTTGCAGGTAAGTGGGGATAATATGTGAATAGGTAAGTAGACGGTTTATGTAAATCATGAAGGGCTTGTTACTAACTAGCCATAAACATAATACCAGAACACCAAAAGGCTTAGTGATTCCTTGCCATCAAATACCTTACCTGCTTTCAAATTGACAGTGTTTGATAGGTTTTTCTTTACATTTTAGGCACAGCATTTTCACAATTTTACCGCTGGTGACTTCAAATGACCTTTGACCTTTGACCTCTACCAAAAGCAATAGGCTTCTTTCTCTCAACATGACAAATCTATATACCAAATATAAAGAGTATCAGTCACTCCTATCTGAAGATATCATGTTTACAAGCCATTTTCGGTGTTTTTGCATTTTTACTGCTAGTGACCTCAAATGACCTTTGACCTCAACCAAAAACAATAGGCTTTTTCCTCTCAACATGACAAACCTATATACCAAGCATGAGAAGTGTTGGTCACTCCTATCTGAAGAAATCATGTTTAAAAGCCATTTTCGGTGTTTTCGCAATTTTACCGCTGGGGACCTCAAATGACCTTTGACTTCTACCAAAAGCAATAGGCTTCTTTCTCTCAACATGACAAATCTATATACCAAATATGAAGAATATCGCTCACTCCTTTCTGAAGATATCGTGATTACAAGCTATTTTTGAAGTTGTCGCAATTTTACTGCTGGTGACCTCAAATGACCTTTGACCTCTACCAAAAACAATAGGGTTCTTCTTCTCAACATGACAAATCTAAATACCAAGTATGAAAAGTGTCGGTCACTCCTATCTCAAGATATCGTGTTTACAAGCTATTTTTGAAGTTGTCGCAATTTTACTGCTGGTGACCTCAAATGACCTTTGACCTCTACCAAAAACAATAGGGTTCTTACTCTCAACATGATAAATCTATATACCAAATATGAAAAGTGTCGGACATTCCTATCTCAAGATATCATGTTTACAAGCAAGTGTCACAAACACACACACACACATGCACACACACACACACAACATCACCATCGCATGGATTCCTTGCCTGCCTACGGCAAGGAATCAATAATACAGACCAACATAAATAAAAAAACTCATTCTCATGGAGTACAGAGATCTTTATAAAATATGACAGCAATGAGACACTTGCTGCCCAGCTAGAGTGCACTATGTCAAAGACTGATGTATCATGCACAACTGAAGTACAAAACTGTAACCATATCATGACTTCTTGACTTGTATGACTTAAGTGGAATATTTTTCCTAGTCATGACAGTAAATTATACCAAACAAATGCAATTGAAGTTGGTCAAGCATAAAAGTTAAGGGTAGTACCCCTACAGTATCTTAAGTTCCTCAATTTTTTCCTAATAAAAGAAACACTGTGGTATTAATAATGCCTGACAAATGATCCACTGACTAGGAATTGAAGGGCTAATCCTTTCACCTCAAACAGTTTCAAATCTCCTGATCTACTTACTTAAGCCCCCCCCCGCAACTGTTTTCAACTCATCCTCATCCACACACAACCGGAGTTTATTTCTTTAGAATGAGTATGAAAGACCCTAATGTGTAATCAAGATACTTCCAGTGCAGTACATGCTGTGTAATATACACAAATATGGACAGCACGTGATGGTCTAATTTCAGTCGGCCATAACTGGGGTCTAGCTGTCACCTATAAATCTTTCAATTTCCTTGCTTACTTCTATCATGGATGGTTGTACAATAATTTGTATCTTGAATTCTCCAATTTCACTAAATTTGAGGGTTTAAAATTCATGTAAACAATAAATACAGATGATTTAAGGCTGATGGACTCCATTACTGGCGGCCTGCAGTCACTAAAAACAAGGGCTAATTGGATTCGTCGATAAGCAGCCAATCAAAGAGCTGTGCCAACCCTGAATTTCTGTGGAATACTGTAAAAATTGTAGTTCGGGGTAAGAGTTGACTACCTTTATAGTGAAATATTAAACCTATATACTAGAATTACTCTTTTAGGTTCAAAAAAAAAACTGGGTGCAATATCAAAATTTATGTCAATATATCAAGCATTTTTTTTTACAGAGTTCCTTGCTCATCTTGGATAATTGCCAGCTAAATAATTAGCAGTCAACAAATATCTTTTGCACAAATTGTTTTGACCTACTTTGTTTTTTCTTTCAATTTCCACATATTTTACGTGTACCAAATGGGCAGACACATTTCCATTATACGGTAGGCTATTTTTCATAGGCAGTGACAGGAATGCCAATGACCATCAGGTTCTTTTTCAGATGGATTACATTTTGAATTAAGGAGCTTAGAGAAAAATACTACAAAGTTCATTTTCTATACAAAAACTAATAAATCAAGAAAGAGTTGGGAGAACACTTTTGAGTTTTAGTCCAGTATATAATAACTTGATTTTTTATTTTAACGACAAACCCACAAGACATTTCAATTCATTTCAAGGGATGTGTAATGCATAGATGTCCATGGATGACCTCTCTGTGTTAATACTTTTTTCTTTGAAAAGAAGAGCATATAAGGGCGTTCATATACAGTACTTACACTTGGCATTGGCTGGCATAGAGCATACAGGCGCAAGAACACATGCATGTGTGTTAAGCTTTTGCACAAGATAACACTTGCCCCATTGCACACAGGAAGAAGACAAATTGGAATCTACCTTTCATTTTGAGGACAGTGTGAGAGTGCCTTAATTACCACAACTCTTTTCATACCCAGCCATGATGGCCTTTTGTTTGTAAACACTGAATAAGCTTGGTCTCACGTACCCCTACCCCATGACATTCGATGTTACCTCCTGTTTGCCCTGGAAGGAATTTTTAGACTAGTGTTTTAAGTCAAAAGAGTAACCCTTAAATTTTGACTTTGATACCTCAAAAACACCATAAAACCCAGGAGCTTCAGGGGCTTTGCCCCCTGTACCACCACTGAGGTTTTCTTCCAGGACCCAACCTGGGGCCCTAAGGTGGGCACCTGGACCACCTGACAGGATCTTGTGCTTCAGGCTTGGTGGCACCTCTGGCACCTTGAATAGAGTCTGGCAGTGTCCCCATGCAACATTGCTGCGCTGCCCAGAAAAATGAAAAGTCTGGTGAAGCCACTGTAATTAGGATTGTGTCTGGACATTGGTGGGTTTAACACAGTTGTGGAAAGAAAGCAAATTGAGAGGATTAGAATTTAAAACTGTCTGATGAGGTGAACGACTGCATCTCTTGTAGATATAGAATGACAAAATAAAGGACAGAAGAAAAATGTAATGGATGGACATTTCAGACACTATTCAACTCGTAGGTGCAAAATTGTCTCTGCTGCCCTCTTTTCATAGGTAGACATACAATATACAGAAGTGCTTGAGTCCAAATTGGTTTGATAGACTGGTAACCAAAGAAATACAGTAGCTTGATCTTGGAATTAAGGTTCCGGTGAGAAAACTAGGGCCTTACAAAATTTGCAATATATTCTTCATTTTACAGTTCAAGTTAAAAATATTGCTGTCAACCGAAAAATAAATTCATGCACAATTACAGATCACTTTATCTCTTCCAAGTTTATTTTGCAACCACCTTATCCAAACACTCAGTGCAAGCTGTGTAAAATGAGCTACTCTGCCTTGTTAGTTTGATGTCCATCAAAGAGCTATCCAATAGAGGAATGCGATCAACTCCGGGTAAAATTGCAATTTGGATTGACAAGTGACTGCCTTTAAAGGGTGACTTACTATGCACATAATTCAACCAGTGATTGAGAACTAGCTCTTCCGTTCACAAGCTTTCATTTTAGGGACACAAAACTCAAGAGACACTTTGCCATTTACAACCCTTACATGTTTGTGTATGACCAGGATATTTAACTTCCTTTATTGCTATCTTAACATGAAATGTGAAAGGGGAAGTTGCAACAAATATATTTTTCATGTATTTGAGTAATCATGTCTTCCCAAGACTCACTTGCTACAAATCCACCAGCAAATTATTTTTATCCTTCATTCCTATCATCAAAAGTTCCCCTTTCTTAAAGTATGAAATGATAGCCTGATTTGGTGAGTCTTCTTCATTTCTCTCCTTAATGGAGTAGGGAAAACAAGCCAGTAAGCCACACATGGAGAAAAAACTGTTGCTGGCTCAACTCAAACCAATTGGTTAGAAACTGGGCCATTTAAACTCCATATAATAGTTAACTAACCTATCCTTAACTCCTGTACATATTTCATATTTTAGGGATTTTTAAGGGCAGTCATTTGTCAGCCCAACCAGGGTATGTCCAGAAAAAATAACCTAGGGTTTAATTTGTCTCTGGATAAGGATGAGCGAAGACAGTTGGGTGGAGGGTGGAGGTGGGGGTGGGGGTTGTAACAAGGCTATGAGAACTGGAACTGTTTGGGGTGAGCACAGTGACAGCAGATGCAGTTCTAAAAGAATCTTGAATTGAAGGTCTACCAAAAGTTTGAAAATCAGTGGGAACCAGGGCTGGCTCAGCCAACAAGGAGCTACAACAAAATTATCTCCACTAACTGAGGATACGTTCATGTCAACAAGCCACAGTTGTTGAGGGCATAGACCTCCAAAGGCTGTCCTGATGAGTTGCATTAAGTTGTCAGCCTCGCCTTAGGGTGGAGGACCATGTGTCAAGGGTTGATTAGTTTCTCAATGGCCAAAGTAGCAAATATGTCTATTGATCAAACAGCTGGAAGATATGGTCTGCCCACTCTTGTGACAGGGCTTACTCCTTATAGCTGAAACTGCCTTTCCATAAGGCTTCAGCCATCAGGCTGAACCATGGAGCTACTCTGAAGCAGGTCTATGGTTGAGCCAACCTACTGAGTGATTGACCCTCAAGGGCATGTTCACATTTTGGAAGCTGTTGAAAAGATTGTTAAAGGCCCAGTTCTCTGACCCCAAACAGTACCAATTCTCCTAACCTTCTTACTGAAGCCCCTCCCACAACTGTCTGAAATTCATGCTCATCCAGACACAATCTCAGTTTACTGCTTCAAGGTGAGTATAGAGAAACTCAATTTACATAATCAAAGCACTCTCAGTACCATTCATGCTGTGTAGTATAAGCTTTGGCACTCTGCATTGTTTGAATTAGCTGTCAAAGAGCTGAGCCAATTGAAAATTTTGGTACCCGGGTACCAAAATTTTAGTTTGGGGTGAGAAGTTTGGCCCTTTAAATGAACACATACCGAGTCTGGGATCTGGTGACCCTCATATACAGTAAACAAGCGTTGTTGAGCTATCTGAAATAATGTTGAAGGGTGCCTGACATGAAAATGATAACATTGGGTATTCCATGTAAAAAGCATCAAAAACCCAAAAAACAGTGGCAATTCCCATCAAATTCTGTCAAAAACTGAACGTTTTACAGGGCAATTTTTGGTTTGTGCTTAAAGGCCTGGTCCTCTCAACCCAAACAGTACCAATTGTCCCAACCATCTTACTTAATTAAGTCCCTCCCACAATTGTTTGAAATTCATCCTCATCCAGACACAATCTCAGTTTATTGCCTCAGGGTGAGTATAGAAAAGCTCAATGTGTATAATCGAGGCACTCTAAATAAAGTTCATGTTGGGTAATATGAGCTTTGGTTGTCTGCAATTAGTTTGAGTAAGCTGTCAATCAAAGAGCTTAGCCACTGAAAATTTCTAGAAACCCCCTTGTGGTGAGAGGATTGGCCCTTTAATCATTAGTAAACATGACCTAATATGCAAAGCAGGTGATGTCATGAGAGGAACATGTCATATATGGCGAATGTTATCCTTTGCTTTTACAATCTTCACTTCAAGGACAGTTAATTGTAACAGCAGATTGTCCTGGGGGTTTTATTTTGAAAGTCTAAATTGTGTCCTTGAAAATTATCAGTATCAACAAATAAACCAATACACCAACAAACCAACAAATAAACAAACAAACTAATGAGAAATCAGGAGATAATTAGAGTAATCTAGGGTTAACAAAAGGAATGTCAACAATTTGCAACATTCAAAATCATTATTATTTCATAAGCAACAAGTTGCTTCAGAAGTAATTAAACTTTGAAAAGGTGTATTTTGAGAACTTTGAAAGATATTGACCCAAGTCCTGGGTTTTTTCTAAGGAAAGTTCATTCTGTAACTGCCATGAAAAGTCAGGGTATTTTGCTGACAAGTCACACTACCTTTTAAAATTGAAATCATGACAATCCTTTGCCCATGCTTTTGTGCCCTCCTTCTTGGTGGAACTCCAGATCACAGATGTGTTGGCCAGGTCATTTTTGAAAGTGACCGATGGTCTGCTGCCTGCCAGCAAACTCTTACCACTTGCTCACTGAAGTTTGAAATGTTGGTTGTGAGCATGGTCTTAGGCCTCAAATAGCAAAACGTAATAGCAATAGGCTCAGTCTGTTGTCAAACAGAATCTTGAATGGAACGACTCTATCAAGTCTTTCAAGAACAGAACTACTATGAGGGAATCCCAGAAGTGCTACTTCCACTAATGCAACAGCTGACCCCATGAATGAACCTAAAATTTCAGAAATATAGTACTAGTCTAGCCTTTCAGAAAGGATGCTCATCCAAAACCCACCGCAGGCATCAAGAAAAAGAAGCTTGCTGTTAGTTTTGTAAAGAAAAACTCCATCCCCACAAAAAGAAACCCTTCACTGAAGGTTGATGCAGATTGCAAATACAAAGGTGACACAGCAGTTTACACATACTTTTGCACTGTACAGACATCTTGAAGGCTGCTCTAATCTGTCAAAATACTGGATATGCCCCCTCCTCCCGACTCCCCCCTCAGATGGAGCTATGGTGGGAAATTTACTCACCACCCTCTCTGCTAGTGTGAACCTTGGTGATGTCACCCAAAACCAAAACCATGAAGATGTTTAAGAGCCTTGTCAATGACCACTATTTCAACTTCCTCAAAATATACACAGCTGCCGCTCTACAGGAAATCTTCATTTACCTTCCAGACAGGAGACATTCCAATGCATTCAATACTTGAATTATATTTACATGTCAAAGGCAACAGTCACCTTCCTGTAGCTGTCTAGCAATAATTATTACAGTTACAGCATTTCATAGCTTAGTACTGCTGCAAATACTTGCTTTCACACTGCTTTCATCTTGTTTCTTGTGTACACTACTGCTAAGTTTCTGCCTGTCAGCTGCACAGGGGACTTTCTTTTCAACAACAAAAAAAAAATGGTGCAGTATGAGCTGATAAACAAACTATTTGATCAGAATTCATGGAAGGAGATTTTATCAAAGGGCATAAGTTTTCCTCCCCCCCAACCTCCTCTATTTTTTTTACTAAAAACAGCTGAATTGCACAAATTTCTTTCTTCTTCTCCAATTGCAAGTTCTTTATATGTTTCATGACAATGCAGGACTCTTTTTCCATATAAAGTAAAGTAAGCCCCCAAAATTTTTCAATTCAGCTCGAAAGGTATTGTCACCTACTGTAATTTTGTACAGCCATTCATAAAATGGGGTAGACTATGACACTAATTCAAACTGGAGTGACTGCATTTTCCCTTTAAATTTTAAAGCACAAAAGCAGTTGTCCCGGGTTTCTTACAACCTAGTACACACCCCCACGACTACCACAGATTCTCCATCATGGACAATTTGCGTAAATCATAGACACTTCTTTGGTAGTTGTGGCCGTATGACCTGGAATTAAAACGCACTGATTGCATCCAACTACGACTGAACATGTTCAATCGGACTGACAGCTTACGACATGACGGAACTATAGTGGTGAAACTGGCAACACCGCCAGGACTACAGCCGACGCAACGTCTTGTCACTTGGTGTCTTTAGCTGTCGTGGCAGAGTGTACGGGGCTTTAGAGGAAATAGTCGGACCTTACAGATTTCTCATTTTTTTTATTTTAGTGCTTTTTATCAGTTGTCATTAACAGAGACAGCTGTTATTTATGCCCACAAAAATTTCTTACCGATAACACTGTTTATCAGCCAATACTAATACTTATCTGCTATCCCCTCAACAACATACAAGTGATACACTTGAGCACAGCTCAGGTGTGTCCATTTATAGCATTAACTACTGATCATATACAGTATATACTGTGGGCCACAAGTTTAAACCTTGCTCATTCATACATACAAGATTATGAAGACCTTCAATTTTAAGGTCTGCGAGTACAACTGCAATTGAACACCATCACTCACCTTAAATCACTGGAGGATTATGATTTTTTGCACACCTAGCATAGATGAAGAATGTATTGTAAGCTCTTAGAGGTTTAGGCCTAAATGTATAGGCCCCTTCTAAATTAAAAATTGAAATTGTATATTGTTAACATTACAACATATACAGTAAATGAAACAATGTTTACATACATTATGTTCAAAACAAATACTTGCATGGGAAAAACAAACATCAAACTTCTAAAGTACGTTTCAAGTTTTTACCCCACTTAAAGAAATGCATTGATGTAAAAAGAAATTGTACAAAAACACAAACAATGAACCTCTTGAAACATGTAAATGTTGATGATAGTTTCCAGGAATTACCAGGTCATTCCCACCAGGAACTACCTGTACCAGGTTTGATTGCTTTAGGAACATTTTTTGTATACAAATCTATAATACAAATCTATAATGTTCTGCTTTCTTGTGACTTCTTATGTAGTAAAGGGGGTGCATCGTGCCAAACTAATATTATTTGGAGGGGAATTCATCCAAGCAAATAACTCAGAGCAGATGTTTTATACTGATGCTTGTATTGTAACACCACTTGCAACAGAGTTCTTAGCATCTTAGCATCTCTTGAATCATTCTGCCAGGAACAGTCGTATCATTGACAAACTCTGCAGGGTTGATTTTGGAAACTTACGTTTTAAAAATGTCCACATTTTACACCATGTAGAGACTAACTAGCAAGGAATTCACTGATAACTTACACCATCTCAGGCTGAATGAATTTAATGGTGCTTTCAAAATCTGCTTCAACAAAGCCTTGTAGTCTATGTGCAGTACAGTAGCATTCTCTTGAAAAAAGCTGGGACCATTTTACTTGACTGCCACTACAGTCTACAACCTGAACTATGGTAGCAAATGGACAGCACTCTTTTAAAATGAGAATGCGGTTTAAATATGTATAATTTAAAGCATCCTAACTGTGACATATGTTGCCTATTGCATGGAATGGGTTTAGCAAAGGATAACATTAATGATACCATGGGTAGAAAAGTTGGGAAGCTGAGAAGCTCCTTCCCAGGAATTTGGGGGGCATCTGCAGAAGTTGCAGTGACTTTTCTTAATAAAGGGCAAAACCTCTCACCCCAAACTACAATCTTGGTATGGAGGTACCGAAATTCTCAATTGGCTCAGCTCTTTAATTGGCAGCTAATTCAAACAATGCAGAGTACCAAAGCTTATATTACACAGCCGTAGTACACAACATGAACGGTACTGAGAGTGTTTTGATTGTATATATTGAGTTTTTCATTACTCACCTTGAAGCAATAAACTGAGATTGTATCTGGATGAGCATGAATTTCAGACAATTGTGGGAGGGGCTTAAGTATGAAGGTTAGGAGAATTGGTACTGTTTGGGGTGAGAGAACAAACAGCCACCACTTGGACAAAAAATAACCACCAGTCACAATTTGCTAGATACAGTTCTGCTGTCATTTACATTATTGACCTCAGATATAAAATAGCTCTTTCAATGAGCCACTGAGAAAGGATTAAAATTCAAGGTTCTATCCTGCTGACATCTAACTTACTCAGATTGTTAGAGTGACTCTTAAGTATATTTTTGAGACTATATTGAGGAGCCACAATTTCAAGTAAAGTGGAATCACTAATCAACTCCTGAGCAGCAATTATGAATCTGATGTAGACTCTGGCAGCTACCCAAACATAAACTTAAACCCACTCTTCTCACATATAGCCTTGAATTATTGCTGAACCTTTTGAGTATGAAAGAAAATCATGTGCAGTCTGATATGTGGAATGCAGATGGCCAGTTTACCAAAAACTCCCTTGTTATGGGAGACCATACCTACCTCCTATCACCCACATACCATTTACACTTACACTTTCAGTCTGGCAAACTCCCCAAAACTCCCTAGCAGAATTTTACCAGACCATTTTTCCACACAGGTAAACATGATTAGGCAAAAATGAGAAGGAAGTAGCTAGGGTATTGCACGCCCTCATTAGGTACTGTAGGGGTTACCACTGTGTTATTAGGTTTTTACCAGACAGTTATTGCTGGCAATAATGATATACATAGGTCAATAGGAGGTAGTAAGGAGCAAAATAGACTAATAACATCATGGCAACCCTACTAACAGAGGGTGCTATACACACTGTAACTTCCTGCTTCATTTTGCCTAGCTCACATTTAAACATGTTTTCTAGCATTCAAAGAGGATTCCATGCTGAGGGCCAAGAAAGACACCCATCACCATTTGACCAAAGGCTTGGTATCACATACCCTGTGACACTTTGTGTTACCATAGTTTACAACTGCAAGTTAATGCTGTGTTCTCCAGTCTGCGTTCTCACATACCCCAAGTTAGGCTGATTGGGTTGTGCTACCATAGTAACAAGGTGAAATATTTTACACACCAACTACTGTTTTTTGTAAATTTGAAAGTACAGGACATCAGTAACATAAACACATGTTACCTTGACTGAATACCACAAACAGGGTGTTAAAAACCACAGAATCCTGCAATTTGTGGAGGGTTGAAATTTAAATACTGACCTCGAGCACACCTGCATTCCTACTTTACTCATCAACCTGTAGGTATAACACAGTGTTATCGCTAGCATAGGGCACATGACCATAGTACAATGTATCATATTGACTGACGACATCTTGAAGGGCAAACAATGATGTTGCAGTATATCATGCTGAAGTGGTTTATTGACCCTAACAATTCATCATTCAATTTTAGTTTTTAAAATGATTTTACAAACCTTCACATTTTAAGCCTTGTCGAACCAGACCAAATAGTAACTGTCCACAGAAATCACAGAAGGTTGGACTCTTGTAAGAATGAACAAATAATGCGTGAGGACGGATCTGTCTGTCCTCCACAGTTGCAGAAGCTGAATGAGGTAAACGAAAAGAAAATTCATAATTAATTATTAAAAATATACCATGTGATCTGATTTCCATTTCTCTGTATCAAAATCAAAAGCGCATTTACTTCTCATTTGCATATTAACAGTGATACTAACATATATAATTTATGTAGTATCTTTTTTACTATAGAATCAAAGAAATTAAAGGCAGTCATTCATTACCCCAAACTACAATTTTACCAGTAGTCAATAGAAATTCTCAATTGCCACAGCTCTCTTGATTGACATTTAAAGGTCCAATTTTCTCACTTTAAAGAGTACCAATTCTCCTAACCTTCTTACTTAAGCCCCTCCCACAATTACCTGAAATTCACCCCCATACAGACACAATCTTGGTTTATATTGCTTAAGGGTGAGTATAGGAAAGCTCAATGTGTATAATCAAACACTCTCAGTACTGTTCATGCTGTATAATATAAGCTTTGGTACTCTGCATTGTCTGAATTAGCAGTCAATCAAAAAAATTAGGCAACTAAGAGTTTCTGTTATCCCATACAAGAAGCACAGTTTTGAATGTGAGGATTGGCCCTTTAATTAAAAAAAAAGGGGAAAGTAGCTACTATCACACAGCATGTAAGTATAATTGAAAGTGTTCTCAGATCTCGATTTTCAGAAGAATTTATGGTTGTCCTGCGGGCAACCATTTGACTTATTTCAGTTGTCCACAAGTAAAATTTGGTTGTCCGAAACAAAACACTTATTGTGTTCATGTACTTACAGTCTTGAAGAATAAAAAGATGTGATGTTTGAGAGACCAGAAACGCTTGAAGTCTAAAATATAGTATGATGCAAAAAGTCAAAAGAGTTGGTCAGTCAGCAGAATTTGATTTCAGTAAGAGAAAAATGGTTCTCCATCGGACTTACCATCCTTTAACTTCAGGTTGCCCACATGAAATGTTTGTTGTCCGGGACAATCGAACAACCACAAAAATCGAACCTTGGTTCTGATCATACACTGAAGCAATAAACTAGGATTGTGTCTGGATAAGGATGATTTAAAGATACTGGAGCTGCGGGAGGGGCTTGCAGTGGTAGGTTGGGAGAATTGTAACTGTATGAGGTGATGATTAGGTAGGACTGTCGGTATACTGCACTCTTTTAAATGACTCAACACATTTCAGCTTCACTGTAATCTTGGTCAAAGGTTACAGGCTCAAGATCTACAGATTCTAGAACGCCACTGACCACTGCCCAGACGCTTAAAATGTTTTCTTGCAGGGTGACTCTTTAGGTCTAAATCAATGGACCAATGAGATGTCTGAGATTGCTTTAAAAACCAATTACAGGTTTCTTGCATACCAAGGTGTGATCTCATGAACAGCTGGTCACTATGCAGCATTCCTTATAAAACTTTAAAATTTGACCATGCAAAGCAAAGTTATATCACTCTAGCTTGCAATGTGCATAGTTTAGAGTTTGTGGCAGACCTGTTAATACAGTGATGAAGTGAATGTATACATTTAAAATATGACTTAATTATGGATGAGAATAAATAAACAAAAATTGTATGGAAACATAGAATGGGCACTGTCCTTACAAATTTTGGCTGGACTGGAAAAAAGGACCAACCAGGTTACTAGCATATTGTACACTGTGTGAAATCACTGCTATTATTGTACAATTTTTTCATGACAAATTTTGCTATATAAAACCACTGTGAAGTTTGATTAATTTTTAATTTTCTAGCACTTAAGTTGTGCAAATTCTATCAGAAACTCTGTAGAGGTTTTGTAGTGCATGGGACCTAAAACATTTGAATTTTGAGACAGAAAGCTTCAGGTTTTTAGTTGTTGTTACCCTTGAATCAATCTACAGTAAACTTGTATGACTGATCTATGTTTATTAACAAAAATGCAATGGAAATATGAGATGAAAGTCAGCAGTGTTGTGAAAAAATAAATTGTTAAGGGCTTAAACTTGAGGGGAGGGGTAAGGGGAGAGGGGAAAACTTGAACATGACATAATATTCAGTCCTTATTAAAAACCCATTAACCTGTGCCTTTGATGGTATCTGTTTATAGATAACTTGGTCTTTTGTTTTTCCTCTCTCTTTTGTAAGTCCCACTAGAATAATTGTTTTAATTAATTGGCTATATAAATTGCATGGACATGAAAACAAACTGATTAGTATATTCCAAATGTTATTGTAATCATGACAGTAAAGTAACATAGACTGCACACAGATTTTTCATAATTTTCAACAAGGAATTTCAGACGTTTAATAACCCCCTTGACAAAACTTTGGACTCGGGCCCAGGTCACAATGCACAAATCCCCTGATGATTAACAAAAACATTATGATAAGTAAGCAGCTGATAAACCTCAAACCAGAAAAAACTGTTAATTTTATATTAATTGTTCATTTTAAGCACGTAAAGATGTTAAATGTGAGATTAAGATGAATTAAAAGATTGTTACAAGGAGTGTTAGGCTACTTAAACTACTGCTTGAAATATTTAAATTAGTAACAAGAGCCCAATGGGCACTGTGGTTCCTTGCTAGATATTATGAGAACTGTACAGCCAGTCTGTGAAATAGAGCTAAGCAAAAGTTCATACTCAATGTTTGTAACATCTTCACAAGGGGTATTTTAGTACTAATTTTACATGAAATCAAAGATTAAATTTCTGTGGCCTTACTAACATTCAACTTTTGTAATGCTTGGTGATCCTTCAAAAACACTGCCTCATTTCCATATGTATTTATGCTTGTAATCAAATTTGATATTATCACCAATAAATGATACACAATGTGGTCTGAGAATGAAAAACACCCCTTGTATTTCTCTCACAAGTTATTTTTACCTGCTCTCAAATAAAACTTGCTGTTACTTTAAAACAATCTACCACTTGTCCTGTTTGCTACCTCTACACAGAAAACAGGGTTTATTCAGCAGTCAATCAGAAGCAAGTGATTAATGAAGTGTGATAATAGAATGAGGATAAGGTTACCCCACAGAGCACAGCAGTATTAAAGAGACATATTGTAGAATCCATGCATTGCTTCCACTGGCAGAGAGACCAGTTTAATGCAGAGTGACCTGTGCTCAGTGAAATCTACAGATTTCAGTTATTGCCCTCTTAAAACTTTGAATGATCCAAAATATGTGTACAACCCAAAGGAATCATTACTGAACGAACAAAAAGGACAAATTTCTAAGGTGTTTGAGTGCGTATGCATGCAAAACCAAGTGAGATAAAAAATCTATTGAAACTATCTTTATCTAGCTTACAAGATTTTCTAAATAACATTTCTAGCAGTTGACCTCCAGTGACCTTGATGACCTTTGACCTTAACCAAACACAGATTGATTTGAAATCTGTCCTTTCTACCTTAAAATACTGTGTTAAAACGTTTTTCAGTGTTTGACCCCTGGTGACCTCAGATGACCCCTTGACCTTCACTGAACATATCCAATTTCATCCTTACACTATAACACATCCACGCACCAAGTATGACATCTATCCAAGTTTCCTAACTAGAAATATCCTGTTGAGAAGGTTTTTAGTTTTTGACCTCTGGTGACCCCAAATGACCTTTGACCTCCACCAAAAACGATAGGGCACACCTTCTCCCTATGAAAAATCTATGTACCAAATCCAAGTTTCATCCAACCTTCCCTTGTTGAGTTAGAGCGTACCGAAGAAAGTGTCACACACACACACACACACACACACACACACACACGCCAACCTGGCTACATAGGTTCCTTTGCTACCGCAAGGAACCCAACAAGAGAGCAAAATGGTGTTGAGATATCAATGATTTCATTCCACTGTGAACTTTAAAGGGCCAATTCTCTCACCCCAAACTACAATTCTTGTAGGGGTTAACAGAAATTCTCATTTGGCTTAGCTCTTTGATTGACAGCTAATTCAAACAGTGCACAGTACCAAAGCTTATATTACAATTGGGGCCTTTAAACCAAAAGTGGCTTTTAAAATGTGTACCTCATCCTGAGCTCCTCTTCCAGTGAACAATGTGATGCATCCACACATCAAATGAGTTAGTTTACTGTATGGCTCAGTTTCTAACCAATTTAAGTCGGGCTGGCCACAGGATTTTTTCCCAATCATATGACATTGTCCTTTTGATATTATGCCTACAAGGTATTCAGGGTAAGAACCACATGATCTTTGGCCTACTTTTAGAAACTGCTGCTGAACATAAACTGTACTGTACAAAATAAAATGAAAACTACTGTTAGTTTGTTATACATGAGGTCTTACATTTCAGTTTCTGAATTTTGGTTTAAGTTGGCCAGTCACAGCCTTTTTTGGAGTTGTAGCTCACTGGTTTGTTTTTCCTTCTCCACTGCTTGTGCTGAGCATGAAGCACAATGGTGACAGGAATAATTTTTTAAAGGGAAATATTGGGTTTCTTTTACAAGGAAATTTCATTCTTTTAAAACCAATGTTTAATTAGCAAAGATTGATAAGTAACTACAAATAAGGCAGTATGGTCGCCTTCTTATTAAAAAATAAGTTTCCCTCAGATAGAAATCCAGTTGTTTGTTGCTCAAGAATAAGTTATTCACCCAAACTTTCAACATCTCAAAAGATGCAACTTCCCTAACTCTTCTTGTGCAGAATATTTTGAGGAGATGAAGCTATTGTTGGGGTTTATTGCTGAGACCAAATGATTTTCCAAAATGACTAGAGTTATTTAATTTTAATGCTATGTTGGAGCATTTTAAATGCATTATTTCCCTTATTACGGTCTCTTAGTATGATGCCTACAACTATCTATTATACAAGACATCAGAGCTTCATCCTCTAAGATCAAATTAAATGGTCCACTTTTGACAGCCCTGAACCCTTAAAAATAGGTCCACAATTTACTGAACAACTGCATATGTACAAGAAAAAGAGTACGCTTCTTTCATGCTCGTTATCTCAAATCAATGAGGTTTACACTTTTGCATTTAAGCTGAATTTTTGACATCGAAAAAAATAGAAAGGTTTCTTACTTCAACATGGTGAAAATGTATATCTTAAAACCTTCCTGCAGTTTCCTCAGATAAAATTATGCAGAACATATCATATCTGAAACAAGGTTTTTAGAATTTGACTTCATACGCTTTTAATCTCTGCTTACAAACAGGACTTCTTATTTCAATATGATAATCAATACACCAACTGTGAAATTACAAGTAAGATTTTTTTTAGATATAGGAACCTACACTGTAGTCTAATATTCACATATTACTAAAAGCATCAAAATTATATAAGTCTAGGTAAAAAAAACAAATGCTGTTATTTGTTGTATGTAACTACTTTAAAATCAAAAACAGTATTAGCTAGTAAAGCAATAAGTTCCATGAATGTAAATGAGAAGATTTAAAATGTGTAAAAGATGAATGACAGACAGGCAGGCAGATGGACAGACAGACAAACAGACAATGGCTACAAAATCGTGTTAGGTTTCGCAGGTAAACATACAGACAGAAAGATGCAGGGTTGAAGCCGCTGGAAGAAAAAGAGAAAGAAAAAGCTTAAAGATAACTTGTAAAATATCATGTTCTGATACCACACGCCACTCCTGTGGGGCAATATAACACTTGCGATTAAGATATCTATGGAAGGTTATTTAATAAGCTGTCATTTTTCTTTTGTTTTATCTGGCTGAAATGACAATGAAGACTTAAATTGTTTCCTCAATTTATGAAGTTGCATTGTCATATAATGCTGTTAGGAGTTAATAAAGTGCTACAAAAAGAAACAAGAATCTTTGATAGAGACTAAAGCAATCATTTAAAATTGCATTCTGTTTACTGCTGAGTAAGCTATTTATTCATATACTGTAAGTTCAAACATTGCTGCAAAGGTGTACTCTTCTTAAACAAGAAACCAAGATACTGACAATTTTTTGTGTGGAAATGAAAGGGGAAGGGGGTTAATGAAAAGGGGTGCTTGTGTGTGTGAGGGGGGTTTACCCTCCTTTTTCTGGAAAGGGGTGACAAATCCCCCACTACTCTACCATGTTGTAAACATTGAGCACTATATGTTAGCAATTATATTTTGCTTTAAGTGCAGTAGGAAGGGATTAAAATAGTTAGCTGGTTAATTGGTTAGTTAGTTAGTGAGTTAGTTAGAAAGTTAGTTTTTAGTTAGTTGGTTAGTTTGTTAGTTAGTTTGAGAGTTAGTGTCGTAAGTTAGTTAGATATTTAGTAAGTAACAGTACTGTAGCTAGATAGAGTCTAATGCAGGGTTGTCCAACCTACGGCCCGCGGGCCACCGTCCGGCCCGCGAAAAGGTTGCTTTCGGCCCGTCAGAAATAATCTACATTGCAAAATTATTAAATAAGCAGATTAATTGACAACTTTAGGCTTCACCGTCCGCTATGGCATGCTTACTTTTGAATGAAATAATTCATTTCAAATGTCTGCTACATGTAGCTTCATTGGAGTGCTGTCCACAGGGCCAGGGGCGGGTTGAGAATGATTCAGGAGGAATATGAAAAAACTTTCCGAATATTCTGCCCAACACCATCAATTTTTGCTTAAATTTATTTATTTGTTCAATCAAAAACAAAAATGAATCAGTGTTCCCTACGCGAAATGATTGCTTTTTGTTGCCTTGGGCTTCGGGAAAAATTAAAAAAAAAAAAAAACAAGTATAGAATGCGGCCCCTCGCCAATCATAACCATTACATGTGGCCCACCGCTGCGAAAGGTTGGACAACCCTGGTCTAATGCCTAAACTTATAACCTAATAATTTAATCTAGCAGTGCCCTCAGATTGTTCCCATTGTAGCTAGGCACTGGATTGTTTTCCCTTCTCCGTTGCTTACGTGGTGCATCACACACTGTAGCAGAAGGTTCCATTTTTAAAGTCTTTGGTATGACTTCACCTAGGAATTGAACCCAACCCTTGCCCATGTAAGAAGTGGTTGCTCTACCTACTAGACCAAACACATGTAATGGGTTTGTTAATTATATGGAATTTATCAGCTAAGTTTCTAACCAACTGGTTTAAGTAATTGGGCCTGCCACAGCCTCTTTTCCAGTTGTGGCTCACTAGCATACTGTATTTTCCCTAATACAATGAGGATGCTGAGCACAATGCACAATGGCAGAATGTTCCATTCTTATTTCTTAGGTATAACCCAGTCAGGAGTTGACCTCCAAGTTGGACATGCTCTTACCACTCAACTTGACCATGCAGTTGGTCAAACATATGTTTTGGATTGTAATGGTAAAAAAGGATACCTACACACTACTGTACTTATGAGGATGCCAGCAATTCTCACACTGACCAGGCAACAACCTTGCAGACAAGAAGTGTAGGTCAACATCAAACAAGATAACACTTTGCATTTGTTATTGAGACATACAGTACTTCAATAGCCCATATACTTACCAATCGTACATACAGTTATAAAAAATATGAATCAACATTTACTTAATCCTGTCACACTATTCTGGGATTCTGGGCAGACTACATGGGCTTGTTGCAGGCAAAGATTTTGTTGCACGCAAGAAAATTTCTGCAGGCAAGTCAAGATTTGGGTGAGTTACGCATGGAACTTACGTGTTGGATGTGTGAAACATTGGTTTAGCGTGTTCTCCCTGTGATATGGGTGCCTTAGGGTTACTTACGGGCACTGCAGGTTTGCGGTGTGCCAGTGACATGTCACCTACATAAGGGGTTGCCTGCAATGTGGGAAGTTTATGCGTGCAGATTACAGGCATATTGATATGGCAGAGGTAGTTGCAGAACACCACCAACTTGCAGAGAGTAAGCCCTAGGATTACCAGCAAGGAAAGGAGACAGTAACCTGCCCAAAATGTACCCTAACTTTCCTCGCTCCATACCCACTGAATTGATGAGCTGCATGCAAGTGATCAGTAACAACACCATTTCTTGCCCGAAAACTGCATGTTCCATGCCCACATCTGACACCCCCTTGCACGAAATTGCCACAAGGTTCATGACCAAACTACGTCCTTCAGGTGGGTTAAATACTGGTGAGTGAAGGGCGCTACAGATCTCTTCTGGGAACCTCTCCAGGCAAACTCTCGCAGTTCAGCCGGAACCAGTTTCAGGCATGTTTAAAACTGGCTGCAGGCAATTTTCATTTGCATCTGCACCTGGGGGTATGGGCAAGATCCGGGTGAAATACTGTACAGTTAGGTCTGCACTATCTGCGGGGAGCTGCGTGCAGCAAAAATTGTTCCTGGAAGTTGCCTGCAGTGCTTGCCTGGAAATGTGTGACAAGGGCTTTACACAAGTTCCCATCCTAGAAGCAAACTACTACAGAATAAAACTACTGTATGTATTTTCATTTGATACAATATGGTTCATAAGTGTACTTCATTCGTGCAATTTACGTACATGTACTGCGAGTAAATATCAGTTTAATATTTTTATACTGTTCACTCATAACTAAATCCATTCCCTGTTATTACAGTTTATTTCTAATATCTTCTATTTTCTTCAAATAAAAATAAACAAATTGACAATGAAGGCATAGCAGGACAATAACGAACAATAAGTAGAGCATGAGTGCAAAAATCAGGGATATGGAATGCTCTTGGCAGGGACATTTTGTTAAATGGGTGGAATTTACTCAAAACCTACCAGTTTCATTAACCTAGCTATTATCCCTCCACCACTACTGGATGTCAGTCCATTTACCATGAAATAATCACTGGCAATGAGATTCTTAACTTGATGGATCTATATCATCTCCTTCAACTATTACTAGAAAGGCAAAGTAGATTATCCTCTTGCCATCGTTTCATGAGCCCCAAGCAGCTCCAATAGTATAGTAATGGTGGAGCAAAGTAGGAACATAATACTGTGGACAGTTATAAGGAAATGGACGAAGTTTCACAATGAACACAAAATATGTGGAAATTACAATGTTAAATAAGAGTTATGTGAGGGTTAATTTGTTTGATTTTTACATCAGGATCCTCCTAACTTGAGAACTACCTGACCTGGCCTTGCCAATTTCCCCCAAAAAATATAATACCAAAATTTGATCAAAATTCATCAGTTGGTTGCCACCCGACAAGAAGTTGTAATTCATGAGCCAATGGCTTCTCCCACATTTGTGGACGGACAGGGAGTGTAAGTGATAATGGCACAATCATACAAACATCAGCAGCCAGACAGGTAATGGATTAAATGTTGTTTTAGTGTATTGAGTATGTGGAATTCACCTACAATCGCCGCCAAAACAAATGAAACAAAATCCCTCCATAGCAGATGTTACATTGGATTTTATCCATCTCACATGCTAGCTGCTCTCCCCCTTTCCCCCACTTCAATATTGGTTGGGAAAAACTGACCATTCCTGAGTATAACAACATTGAATTGGGGGAAAGGGGTTTGTTTTATTTCCTTTTAGCAGTGATTGTACTTTCTCTTACTCACAATAGGATTATGCCCAACAGGATTCTTTGCATTGTGTGGCAAATATGTGAAATGATTGCATTGCATTAGGACTGCTTGTTTCACTATAAACTTACAGTGGAGTCAGCATGATGCTTGTATGCAAA
This sequence comes from Holothuria scabra, assembly GCA_037179385.1. NCBI lineage: Eukaryota > Metazoa > Echinodermata > Holothuroidea > Aspidochirotida > Holothuriidae > Holothuria > Holothuria scabra. Next base: position 77,957,535 of record CM074180.1, read on the forward strand.
TCTATAGACATTCTGCTTTCTTGTGACAGAGCTCTTTGTTTCAAATTTAAATGAAATTAACATCCCATGTCATGATCATACTCCATGAATTTAAAGGTCATGTAGAAGGTCAAGTGTATGGAGAATCTATTACACATATGCATACAATTATAAGATACATACCTGAGAGTACACACTCCACCAGTGTGCCATCTGTTATATCTGAGGCTGATGTGATTTGCACGAGGTGATAAGGTGTCCCCGCTGCATGCTTGAAGAATAACAACTTTTCGCAAACACCCAAAAAATCGTGCTCCGGGAACTATGAAGAGAACAAGGAGAAACAAACTTAAAGTCTGTGCTATGGTATTTATTTGGCTTCAAATTCCAAGCTGAAAACTTAATTCTTGATTCTTCAGATCTTTCCATGTGACATATCAGTAATTCATAAAGGAGCTAAAAGAGCTGAAGATATGATACTTTTCAGTATGTGTAAGCCACATATTACCATGCACTTATGTCATATGCAATATGATAAATACCAATGAACCCTTTCACCAGTGTTTCCATCAAGGAGGGGGAAGGGAGCAGATGAGGGGAAGTTGTTCCCCCTTTTCATTTTCATAAAAAAATACAAAATTGTCAGTGTCTTGGTTTCTCATTTGAAAAGAAAAATTTGAGGGTGTTATTTATTTAGGGGCACATATTTTATGAAGCCCAGGGGTCGTGGTTTTTTTTAGCCCTGGGAGGTCTTTTAGCATTTCAAGGGAAATTGTACCTGATAAACTACAGGAGAGTAACAAAAGCCATACATGACTACCTGCTTACAGCTATTTCAATTCATTTCACTTCTTTTTTTTAACAAACAGTAATTACTTTTTTACAAATGAACTGAAAGTTGAAAGTTATGTAGTAAAGGGAGGACCCTAAGAACAAGCTTATGGAAAAGCACTCCCTGGAAGCCATACAAAAGGGAGAAATAGTGAACATTAATCTAGAAGATAGTGAACATAAGCACTATGGGGCAGTATATATATACTGTAGAAGGGTGGCTATTAAACTTTAAGTTCAGTACAATATTTTGCCCATAGTATCTCTTAAATCTCTGGCAAAAAGTTGAAATACATTGATTCTAGGCTTGTTGGGAGAGGTTTCATTTGCAAAGTCAACTAAGGCAATGGCAGAGGGCAAACAATCACATTGTGGGCTCAAATGCACAGTGGCTTTGCCACACTTTTCATCTAGGGGGGCAATGGATTGGTGGAGTGGAGGATGGGATCCAGGGTAATCACAAGGGTAATCACGCTCTCACTACAGAAGACCTCTTTTATAATGAAAATCATCCCAATCTCAGTTGGGGGCACAGTTTTCCAGGGAGGGGGGTACATACCCCCCCCCTTGGCGACACCACTGTATATGCGTACTAAAACAACGCACTTGCTCATGTTGCTAAAAGCCAATTTCCACTCAATATCTAGCACATTAAAGGACAAGAGCAGTCACCACACCTTGAAGTAGTGTAACAGACTGTCCTGTTGATGCTCATAGACACTGTGTGATAATATTTTGCCTTTTCAAACATGAGATTTTATAGTATTAACTGCTTGGTTTACCTTGAATATGCAATATTGGAGTCCTAACATATTATGCAAGATACTATGAAGAGAAATAAGAGGAAAATTGTGAGATTTCACTGTTGCTTCAAAATAATCTTTGGGTGACTGCTCTTGCCCTTTAACTGAATTTGGTCTTTGATCTTTTGAGGAAACTCCTCTATAAACAATCAATAAAAACTTCACTTTAGTATGGCACACTATTTCAGCCAACATTCTATGTGTCCTCCCACTAACCCTATGGGACAGGAGTGGCAGAACATGTCCATGGATTTCTGGTGTGTTGTAAAAGACGACTACAGGATAATATGTGCTCTGTATCTGAAACCAAACTTAAATTTGAACCATATTTGAAACTTTTGTCAACATTACCTTTTATTAAATCTAGTTGACACTAGAATTGGTGTTTTTTCTTATAAAAGTCCCCTCGACTCTCTGGCGAAGAGCAAAGGGGCAAAAACCAAACAATTACTCCCGGAGGAGTTTTGGTATTGGTGCGTTGTTAAATCTTAGAACTGCCTAATGACATTCAATGTCACTGAAAAATCATGTGTGTGTATGCATGGTTTTCAAAGAAGTTTAACAGGTGCATTAAAAAAAAATTTCATACATTTCAAAAAGAACTATTACTTCTATTATACCACAATTATAGAGAACGAATTAACAATTACAAATTTCTTCTTTACAAAGCACACTTTAGGTCTCAGGCTGCACTTTGTGCTCAATGAATGCAATGCATCCAATGAAACTCATATCCAGGGTAGCAAGAGAAATTGCAGTGATGTGACAACTATCTCCATGAGATAATACATGTATGTAAATTGTAAACTTTCTCTGAACAGGAGATATGCTACGGTGCTATCATAGTAGAGTCTCTGTAAAAACATTATATCAGAAATATGCAATGGTAAATACAGTACCTTTGAATATGAGAACACTTGATATTTTAAACTGTATGCTGTAGTACCATGTAAAGTATACAGTAGATAATTGTCCAGTAATTGAATTGAGATGTTCACACTTGTAAATCATAATGCTCATTCTTCCCGGCCCGTTTGACAGGCGAATGAGACAAGGGTCTGTCTGTAGAATGGGCTCAATTGGGTGGAGCACCACCTAATCACAGCTACTTTTTTAATGAAAGGGCAATGACGATACAGAACCAAGGTACTGTAAAAAGAAGGGAGTTAGGGGTGAATTAGATAGGTTACCATGTGGAAAGCACAATTAAGGTGGTAGTACTTTCTTCATCAAATAGTGCCTCAGTAAAACCAAACAAAGTTTTCAATCAAATGGATTCTACCAGAAACACAAAAAGGGGGTGAATTTATTACTGCTATACTGCTAAACCCATGTCCAAATTGATGCTGTTCTAGGCTAAAGTTACAAGTGGGTTCAGTGGGACAAAAGCTTGCTTGAGTTCTAGGTTCTAGGCACATTAAAGGTGCAATTGAAGGTCTTAAAGGTCATCTTTTTATGTAAAGTACAGTAAGTTCAAACAATGCACTGTAAAAGTTTCTTCCTTTTAAGTAATATAAGAAACCAAGACACTGACAATTTTCTAATTTTTATGGTAAATGAAAGGGAGGGGAAATTTCACCCACCTTCTTCTGGAAAGGGGAGGGGAAATTCCCCTTCTCTGCAGAAACCCTGAATGGCCTAGTAGGAAAATCAGACACTGTACCCAGCTGTGTAGATTTCCAACACTTTTGACTGTAATTCTTCATAAATAATTGAATAATTCACAGAGTTGAATAAACACTTTACTGAACATACGTACATTGCTTTACGTTAGGCATCCTACAAAGCTGGCTGTCTCAATTGGATCACAACACTGTACAGACAAATAATGCACACCCTCAATGAGTACACTATGAGACTTAAATACAGTACTAAGGAATTATACACAGTTATGCACCAAATTCATCAGCCTAACCGATGACTCTGCAGCAAAGTAGTTTTGTCCACCTGGAAAAAAACTTGTGAGCTGAACAAAGACACACGGAATGGCTTTTTGCACAATGATCAGTCGCCGATAGTCAGCTGTGAATTTGAACATGACTTTCATTAGGAGAGCAAGTCCCTGATTTTGATCTGTGCCATACAGTAGAGTGACTAACCAGTGGCGATCCTCCCGGGAGAGATCCTTGTCAGACCAACTTTTGCGCTTCAGCAAATTAAATATTTTAGAGCAACTGGCTCAACTTCTGATGAAAGCATGCTTGATTTATACCAACGGTATGCTGCTGGAATTACACACATAATTTGTGCACAACTTGCCACATAAGCAGGAGATTTCTAATGATGACCACCTGAATATGTCTACACTATCAACAGAATCTGAAGCCATTTTATACCTGGGTGATAAGATTTCATTGTAGTAAAATTTCTGTGTTTTCTTGCGGGATTGCTATCAGACGCCATTTACTGTAATCTTGTGACAATCTGATGATCTATACTGTTTAGTTACATGAACTTCTTTCCAATACTGTTAGAGTGTACCTTAAGTCAAAAAATTCAAAAATACATATTAGAGAGCATGAAAAATTAATGCTGCAGTCTAACTCCCATTTTCATAGGACATTCCTGAGCTGAGATATAAAATGTTGAAGTTTATTCACTCAACTTAAAATGGTAGATTGCACAATAATTTGTGATGTCATTGTTGTACAACTTAAGTTACAGGCTTTGTATTTCTTTGTTTTTCTGAAAGTTACTGCACCTTGTACCAAGGTGTGATAGCACTCTCATGGGGTGATGTAATTAATTAAACCCTCTCTGTGCAACATGCTGTGCAAGCAAACACAAGGTCATAAAAACATTTTTAATTTTACAGGAAAGCAAAGCAGGTAATGTGAGTTGTACAATAAGAGAGCCACAAATTATTGCGCAATGGACCAATTTGTTGTAAGTGAATAAACTTCAAAATTTTATAACTCAGCTCACCAATGTCCTAAGAAGATAAGAAAAGTTGGACTGTTAGAATTCATTTGTCATGCTCTTAAAGGTCAAGAGCAGTCCCCCCAAACTCATTTTGAAGCAACAGCTAAATATCACAATTCTTGTCTCATTTCTGTTCAAAGAATCTTTTATAATATTTTATTACTTCAATATAACATATGGAAGGTAAACCAAGCAGTAACTTCCAGTAAATTTCACATTTGAGGAGTAAAAATGTTGTCACATGACCCTCAACAGCCAATCATGAAACTGGGCAGTCTACTACACTGCTTCAAGTTGGGGTGGCTACTCCTGCTCTTTAGTAATATATTTTTGAATTTTTGGACTTGAGGTACACTTCGAGTCTCTGCAGCAAAGCACATTCAAATGGAAACTTCTCCCACCAGAAAGGTACTTCCAGACCTCTGGTGACCTAAGATGATAATCTAAGACATTCTTGGGAAATTCTACATTCTGATGGATGGGGAACCCAAATGACCTAAACAGGGAAGGGGTCAGAGGGACTTATTTCTACTGTACTAAACCTCAAGTCCAAAGTAATGCTAACTTAGGCCAAAGTAACGGGTGGGTTCAGGGGGACAAAAAGTTATTTCAAGACTCCTGTTAGGTGCAATTTGAAGAATTTTAAAGGCATTTTATTTATGTAAGTTAAAACATCGCAGCAATAGTTCCACTAAATTGGTTTTCACTCAGTCCCTTGGCCCTAAAATACTATTATAATCATATTTCATAAAGAGTAAGGTATCTGTTGCATATAATAAGTTTCCCTCTAGTTTCAAAAAGATAACTCAGTAAATGCAGTGAGATACGTTTATACACAGTGCTATTTGTGGGGAGCTGTGGGCAGCAAAAACTGTCACCCGCAAGTTGCACGCAGTGCTTCCCCTGAATAGTGTGACAGGGCTTAGCATAATGACTGGTTTTAGTTTAGTGGATGATGTGTAGTCTTGCATCTTTGTGGAATTCTCAGAAATATTGAGAAACTTTCTTTCAACATTAAGTAACACAAAATCTGAAAGGTTGCTTCAATGTTTTTGTGTTCTGGTAAACAATCAGTTCAGAGAGGACACACTAGGTGCTGGAACCAAAGGTTACATTATTCTCTGTCAAACTCTCATTGCCCCATTTAGGTTTCATGTTTCTTTGCGACAGTTCCCATTTTAAAAGCAACTGAAATGGATTAGTTTTTATATTAATTACAAGTTCAACTGTAATCAAATCCACTGCTTTTTTTCAAGATAGTTGAAGGATTATCTTCACCATTAAAGCATACTTCTAGTCAAAAATATAAAAATAAATATTGAACAGCATAAAAAATGAGTTTTATAGTCCAATTCCTATACTTTGAAGGTCAAATAAAATTAAACAAACTACAGAATTTAAAATTTGTTGTTGTAGCAAGTGAAGCATAAAAAAATTAAGGTTTAAAGAATATTTACAGTACATACACATGGTGTATGAATTAAGTTGTCAAAGTGGAAAGTGTGGTACTGTGCCTCTGGAAAATGATCTAAACTTCATGAAGCTTATACTTTATCAATTGTAAGATGCATCCTCTGACTGCTGGGTACAGTAAGGTGGGTCAATGTTCGTTAGAGGTGTCAAACACTTCAGTTTACTGGCACAACCCTACGTCATGAATATTGACCCAACATTTCATACACTTTGATACACAAATTCTGTTTAATATGACACAAACAAAGACGAATCCACTCAGTGCTTGCTGTTTAGTGACTGCAGGCAGCCCTTTAAGTGGGGTCCATCAGCCTTTATTACATCATCTTCATTTATTGTCTACATTAATTTCAAACCCTCATTCAGTGAAGTTAAAGGAATTTATTTAGTGTACATCAATCCATGATACAAGTTAAAAGAAAGGAAAGACGTAAAGGTGATAGACTCCAGTTATGGCGATTGAAACTGGGCCATCACTTGCTGTCCTGATTCTTCTATGCTGCATCTATTACGCTGCTTTAATGCGAAATTTGGAAAACTTTGACACACCCCTGCATTACACGTACAAGGCCTTGAGCTTTAAATTTTCCGTGTGTGCTACATATCACACTCCTCAGGAAATTACGGAGTGTGGTACTGCAGGAGTGCTAGCACTTAAATAGATTTACATTGGCTCCCATTCTTGATCTAGGTGTGTAAAAAACCACACTCCTCACAGTGACTTCAGGCAAGTGATAGAGTATAATCACACTCACACACGTCACAATTCAAGGCATGACCTAGGACAAACATACCCACATTTGACTCCCCACTTCCTGGGGGGTCAGACAATGTGGCTTACAATTGATGCGTACATTAATTTACGGTACTTTTGCTGTTACCCATTGCTTATGGTATGTTTATGGCCAACAATTAAGGTCAAAACTTGGTAAGGTTTCTTTATTTTGTAAAATGGATATTGCTCATGGTGTTTAAAGCATTTCAAGCTGTTTCCAATTTAGGGATGACTCATATTTTATTTTGTGCTGTATGTTATTCATGAAGCAAGTCAAAAGCAGAAATAAAAAATATAAAAATAGATCTAGATAAGAAAAGACATGTTTTTAAGCTATTTGTGTAACTGTGGTATCTTAAAGAAGTGGGTATACTGTAACTATATTCTAAACGCATTGGGCCCCTTCAAATTCGGCACATGCATTTTTGGTTCTCAGAAGGATTAGGGGCAAAAAGTATACTGTACTTCATTGCCCATAAGGTGTTTATGCACTACAAATTTCAAATTACATTTAATATTCCATTTATCTTTTTTATTACTGATACTACAATGGCAAGTGGTGGAGTACAACTCCCCTCTCTCCCCAACTGAATAAGATGGACCATGAACCTGTTGCACTCTGCACTAGCAAAATGCATGATGCGATGAGGAACACTGTATTTAAATATTAAGAATTTTTAACAATAATAATTACTTTGATGTACATCAGACAAAATACAATACAAAGTTACTTGTGTACTTCAAGTTTTCTTTAAAATCCTCACTCTTATGGTTGTTACAAGCATAGTAGCATGGAAAACCACAGTTGTTGGACAATAGTATAATATATGAGAGAATTTTAAGGGCAAAAGCAGTTGCCCCAAACTTGTTTTTGACGTAGCAATTACTGTAAATCTCACAATTTTCTGCTCATTTCTCTTCAAAATATTTTTTATATTTTAGGACTTTAACATTGCATGTTTTATGTAAACCAAGCAGGAAAACCGTGGTATATTTCACATTTTAGGAGAAAAAATAGTGTCACATGACTCTCAAGAGCCAATCATGAATAGGACAGTCTACTACTGTTCACTACTTCAGGCTGGGGGGACTGCTGTTCCCCTTTAAAAGTGTATTGCTACAGAATAGTGTGCAAGACAAACTTGAAGTATATTACTTAAGCAAGGGACACCAATTAAGAGTTAATGTCTTACAGGGTAGTTACTTTAAGGGGCACATGGACAGCACTGTTCAAGCTAAATGGTTCAGTTCTAATAACCTCTGAATAAGTTGTACAGATATTGAGTTTGGGGCAAAGTAATATTGCCAAGAATAAAAGAGGCAAAGCTTGAGGCTGACACGATGCCCCATTTTACAAATATTTCTTGTACAGTGTTTTTACATGACTTCATTTTTGGTTAGCCATGCCCCCTGCTGGGGGTAAAAACAACAGTCTCCAGGTACTTTTCAGCTAGCTATATGAACCATGCTACAGTTTCTACCCGACGGACAAGAAAGGGGCAGAGCTTGTGACATCAGTGAAAGGAAGTCATTTGCTTCTGAATATTGGAAATAAATCCCAAGGACTAAGTTGCTAACCAATTTTTATGGAAACCCTGCCCACTTGAAGGTGAAATGCAGTCATTCCATCTTCACACTGTCCTGTTTCATGATTGGCTATTGAGGATCATGTGAACATTAAATTTTTTCTTTTGTTGAATTTTAAAATTTACCCGTAGTAAAAGCTTAGTTTACTATGCAATATAAATTAAGTTTTGAAATATGGTAAAAGATACTTTGACAAGAAATAAGAAAATTGTAAGATTTTGTTTATGCTTCAAAAGTTAAGTTTGGGTTACTGCTCTTGTCCTCTAATGTAGATCAAATCAAATTATAAAACTCATTTTATAGCTTTTTATGATACATGTACTTGGCGATTGTTGCATTAATCTAATATACTGTACATCAACCCAAAAGATTACCATATTGCTACAATATTACACTGCACTTACAGACACTACTAAATCCTTCACAAAGAGCAATAACTAATTAGCCTTACTTAATTCAACTACTGCATGACAACTTAGCTATAAAGTGCAGGTACATTACCAGCATATTTTCTAAGTTTACAGCTGCACTGGTATTTTATCACTCCATTTGTCTTTAAAATGCATCAAAAGCACCATCCCAAAATGACTGATGGTATTGGCAATCATTTATTTTCCTTGTGTCAAGCAAGTGAAACTATGTTGAAGTTCAATCTATCAAACACTGTAGATGGCTACAGTTTAACTTACAGTAACCTGTACCTTCTGGTACATGAGGGAGTTGAGTGAACATGGAGAACCAATTCACTGCTTTCATTATTGACATAAATTCAGTATGAAGATCAGGGTTGTCACTAGACTATTTTGGGAGCCTGGTGCAGTAATTTGTGGTCACTGTCCTGAGGGAGTGGTCTATGGGGAGTCACTGTCCCACCTCCTCTTTAAAAAATTTTCAGACTGGAGAGCGCTAACAAAAAACGAGGAGTTATCACTCGATTCTAAAGAAATCAAAGAATTTTATCCCGTTAGGGTAAGAACTTTGAGCCAGGTGGTAATGCTGGTATTGATGGCAAGTAGTGGGTGAAGATTTTGCGGGCCGGGTATACCGCCCAGTGCAGCCCAGTGTGGTGATAACCCTGATTAAGATATATTGAAGGCATATTCCAGTGCTTTTTCATTTAGGTCTTGTAAGAAAGACCTAAGCACAGTGCTCAAAAATATTCCACACCATGTCCTTTAAAGGCCCAGTTCTCTCACCCCAAACAGTACCAATTCTCCTAACCTTCTTACTGAAGCCCCTCCCACAATTGTTTGAAATTCATCCTCATCCATACACAATCTCAGTTTACTGCTTCAGGGTGAGTACAGAAAAACTCAATTTATATAATCAAAACACTTTCAGTACTGTTCATGCTGTGTAATATAAGCTTTGGCACTCTGCATTGTTTGAATTAGCTGTCAATCAAAGAGCTGAGCCAATTGAGAATTTTGTTACCCGGGTACCAAAATTGTAGTTTGGGGTGAGAGGTTTGGCTCTTTAAACATTGTTGAGATACCTGTACCCTTTTCCTAATTTCAAGATATATCAATTAAAAGGTTGCTTATTTTTGTTAAAAAACTATTTTTAACAAAACCACAAAAAGTTATGTAGGCCTAATGTGGGCACATTGTATCAGGTTACTTTGCTTTTCTTTATTATTTGAATGCTGTTGTTTGTCCTTGATCTATTAGATACTTTTGTAGTGTTTGAATCTATTACTGTAGATCTAGCATTACCTCACACCATATGTAGGGTAAAGCAAACAAGTTTGCGGAAAGGGCCAAACCTCTCACCCCAAACTACAATTTTGGTACGTGGGTAACAAAATTCTCAATTGGCTCAGCTCTTTGATTGACAGCTAATTCAAACAATGCAGAGTGCCAAAGCTAATATTACACAGCATGAATGGTACTGAGAGTGTTTTGATACAGAGTTTTCTACACTCACTTAGAAGCAATAAACTGAAATTGTGTCTGGATGAGGATGAATTTCAGACAATTGTGGGAGGGGCTTGGTTAGAAGAATTGGTACTGTTTGGGGTGAGCGAACAGGGCCTTTAACATTCCCTGCAGTGGCATCAAAATTTTAAATAAACTGAGTACAGTTTCAAATAAATTTGTCAAGATGACATCACAGATTTCCCACAATGCACTTAATCTCAAGAAAAATGGAATTACTTTGAAAATTATTAACTTCGAAACACTGCAACACCATTTCCATCTTCTGAAAAAGAAAATTTTTCTGCATATTTGAAGTCACTGCAAATTGTCCTCTGGAAAGATCCATTTAGAGGCTGCAGCCAACTCTCACCCCAAACTACAATTTTTTTCCCACAGAAATTGATAACTTGGCATTGCTCCTTTATTGACAGATAGTTCAAAAAGTGCAGGGTAATTGTAGCTCATATTATGCATGTACTGTACTGAGAGTGTTTGATTACACGTTTGGGGTCTTGTATATTAAACCTGAGAGCAATTTACTGAGATTGTGTCTGAATGAGGATGGGTTTGAGACAGTTGTGGGAGGGGCTTAAGTAGGTTAATTTCTTCATATTTGACTAAAGTACATACCTTTGAAAATGCTTTTGAACAAAAAGTTTACAAGCAAAATGTAAAGCAAGGATTAAATCTCTTTGAGTTCAACAAGTGAAGTGGGGATCCTACATGGGACATAAGGGGGGTATTTGCCTCCTCAGATTTTGTCCTTGCTCCCACATGTTAGGTCAAGTTGCCCCTGGACCACACCCACAGAGGCATGCACTTTGTGTTCATTTTCACTCTACTGTGAGAATTTTCCTTTTCCTTTGCCAATAGTACACCCCCCCCCCCCCCCCCCAAAAAAAAAAAAAAAAAAAAAAAAAAAAAAAAAAAATTGACATTTCATTGGTTACTGCTACTGCAAAAAAGTGATGAAAGAATTGTCATGATTGATACAGTAAGAGCCCATTTTATTTAGTTTTTTTTATACAAAATTACAAACTGCATAAAATTTGCCCTTCAAGCAGAAATTTTCAAGGATTGTGCACCACTTCTTGAACAATAGCAATCATCATTCCTGCATATGTAGGCTGGGAGACAAGAAAAAGAAAAGACAAGAAGACCTTTCACTTCCAATAATACCTTACAAAATGTGAGCTAAAGGCAAAATTTCACCCAGTGACTTAAAACTATTGTCCTCTTTATTTAACACGACAAAGCCTTATATGACCTTAATTCCTTTATGTTCTTTTGAAATACAAAGCTACAGTTATAGCTGCATGAACACTGAAGCCTTAACATAATTTTGGAGAAGCTACTGTACCATGGATTGAAAAGCTGTGTTTACTACAAAAACAAAATCTGCAGCATCTGAAAGCAAGACAAAATTAAGTAGTTTTTCACAGCTCCTTACTAATAAAGGCAACTTTTGGAAACTTCTGGTCTGAAAAATGTCTGAGCTATTATAACCCTTCTAAATAAAAATTTTGTATCCCACCTTGAAAGAGGTGGAAAAATGTTTGATCCCTCTGAAAGCAAATCAAACTTCCTACCATTTTTATGTCATGTTCTGTGTACAGAACAAGCCAAATCTCCCTTCCTAATGTCCAAATTTCCTTCCAAAGCCCTTGATTTTCTGGTAGGGTGCTTCCCACATTACTGGTTTTGTACATAACAGTAATGAAAGGGTCAGTTGTAAACCAGTGTTCACAATAAGGTGTGTGATGTTGTAATGCCAGGACCCAGCTTCCAAAATCCTGCAAGTTAGTACTTCTGGCAGGGCAAATTTGATTTCCCCTGACTGTCATTTTCACTTGGAAATGCATTCTGGTTATGAAAAATTCCCTTGCTTCAAAGTCAAAACATTCCCTCTAAGGAAGGACTTTTCAAGCCTAGTGCTAACATTGGGCATACAAAGTAACCATGTCTGTTTGTGGTATAGTTGGTGCTCTACCACTTCGGGAGGTTGGCAGTTCAATTCCTAGGCCCAGTCATGTATACCAAAGATTCTAAAATTTGAGCATACTGCCAATGTGCATGATGCTCCACATATAAGCAATGGAGTAAGGATTACAATTTCTAGTGCCCCACAACTGAAAATATACCACAGGTGCCATCAGATTGAACCAGGAGGTTTCAATCTGACGCGTAAAGTTCTGTTGTACCTAACATAACCTTACCTACAAAGATACATTTGTGCAAGGTTCTCACAGACTAGACACACAATATATTCTTGCCATAAAGTTTATTTCTTGCAACAAGAAACCTATTTATAGCATACTGTAAAGCCTGTGATACCATTCAAACTAGTATTCCTGGAAGGTTGCCATGCTTGAACAAACCCTTACAATCATACCTGAAATACCTCAGTGCTGTCTCCTACAGTATAAGCATGCATGCAGAGCTAAAATGCATTTACATAAACTTAGGGAGTCTGAAAGACCTAGCAGGGTACTACTCAAAACAGATTACTGGCTCTGACAGAACTAAAATAGCCCACACATCAAACACTGAAAATTTTAACAACAACGATTGTAAAATAAGATGTACAGTCCTACGTTGATGACCAATCAACAACAAAGGAATACAGTGTAACTATATATTCATACTGCCTACACAAAATTGACACTTCTGACCCAATTTCCCTTTAAAATTCCCAGGTTCCTTAAATCTTCAATAAAAAGAAGAGGAACAAACAAATAAAACAAACAACCCAAGATGACCCAAGATGAGTAGTTTGTGAATGCTTGCCAAATTTTGTTTTCTGACTTCTGGGGACCCCAAAAATGTTGCCTTCAGGTCCTCTGCATGGTGACTCCAAATAATTATTTTGCAAAATTCTATATGAATTTTTTTTACCTCTAAAGACCACAGATGGATGATCTTTGACCTCTGGTGACCTGATGTGGCCTCAGATGGTCCTTGCCAAAACAATATAGTTTCTTCATATGTGATAACATGCTATTTAAAGAGAAACTTAGAGCAAACATTTAATTTCGGTATGTGAAAGGAGGATCAACTCTCTGCAGTATGGTAAAACTTCCATTCAAATTGGACACACATCTCTCGAGATACATTTTAGTAAATGATGTCACTAGATTTGTGTTCCAAAGTAAGTTTGAGCAGCAGAGGTTTAATACAGTATATCACTCTCTCACATTAGCAAGAGGCTTGTTCTCACATATCACCTGATGGTGGGTGTTATCCTGCATTTACAAAAGGACAAACCCACAGGTTAACACTGTGTTTTCCAGCATGTGTTCTCACATGCCCCTAGTTTGGTTGATTAGGTAGTGCTGCCATAGGAGCGAAGTCAATTGTTCCATATACCAATTATTATACAATGTTAGGAAAAACAGGTCATTAGCTCCATGAAAACCTGTGACCTTGCATGATGAAAACAAACATTCTGTTTAAACCCACAGAACCCCTATTTCGGAGGTGGAATGAAATTTAAACATCGACCCCTCATTAACCCCCATTCTCACATTACTCATGGGCAAGGTAACACAGTGTTACCTTGAGCGAGGGGTACATGACACCATGCTTAAGGTATGCTTTGCGTCCCTAATTTTTAGACTGTTTTGTTGACCTTAAAGTTAATAGGTATAGGAACTCCTTTAGAGGTGGCAAAGCTGTAAAGTTATCATGATTCTTATGCAATTATGTTCTGATATTATGGATTCGTTGAAGGAAAAATTGGTTGTGAAAATCAAAGAAAAACATCTGAATGTTCATTAATGAGAGGATATGATGTAACACATTGAAAATATGACAAATTTACCTGCTCATATAATGAGAACTACACACCAGATATTAATGCAAATTTCATTGAAATGTGTAGAATAGTACCCTCCAACATATCAAAACTTGATGTGACATTAAACCCTTGTTTTACGATGATTTTGAATTTTACCTATTATGACCTCACATGACCATTGATCTCCAATAAGAGCAATAAAGGTTCTTCCTCTCAACTAGTCAGGGTCACCCTGCCATTGGGTAAATGCCTTTCATATCCCTTGACATCAGGACGCAGGTAGCGACAAAAGTGCCTTCACAAACTCTAAAACTTTTTTGGACAATCAGGGACGAGAACGCTCATCTTATATGAATATTCATATTGTTATGAGTTCTACGCCAATGGGGAGCACTAATGGAAAAAAACTTTTGTTTTTGATCAAAACAACATGCTTTTTCTTTGAATTTGATCTTAACCATGATGTTTAGCACATGAAATGATGACTGTATACACTTAATACCTGTTTGACAATGCCTCCCATTAGCATTATTGTGGATATAACTTTGGAAAATATTTGGGATAGAGCTGTTCAGAATAACAAAAATCATAGGCACTGGTATCGTTATAAATACTAATCTTATGTATAACTGTGTTACGGAATACCTGTGGTTTAAAACTAGCAGTGACCTTCCTTCGGGAGTATTGTTTGGTTTTTTGCCCCTGGCTATCTTAGCCAGAGAGTCGGGGACTTTTGAAAAAAAGGATCTTGAGATGAACAATGGTAAAGGATCTGTGAAAATTATATGTGCCTACTGGATACTCCACCCTCATTTTAAGTCAAAATTAGTGCTATCTGCTACCTGACATCGAGGGGTATTAACACGTCAGGGTTACAGTATCTGGTACCCTTGAGAGGAAAGGTTGTCTCAACATTACAAATCTAGATAAAGATGAAAAGAGTCAACTCTTCGAATCTTGAGATATTGTGTTAATGAGCAAAGCCTTATATCCACACCTACCTACACATATATGCACAACTCGCCAACCACATGGTGGATTCCTTAGCCTACAGTATACCAAAACATTATTTACCTTGAACTTACTTAAGCTGGATTAGTCCACACTGAAGTCATGCCTTATACTGTACAATGATGTCATTAAAGGGAAGCACTACACAGCTGTAAACTGTTGATTACTAGCCTACCAATGGGTTGTAAGGGAAAGATAAAGTATGTAAAAGAGGAACTTAATCTCAAGATAAGCTTCCTGGTAAAATTTGAATTCACTTTTCACCTGTGCTTCTTATATACCGGCAATGAAGTTAATATCTACATTCATTGTAATGAGCTTGAAATAATATGAGCAGTTCTGTAGTTGATACAATACCTGTACCATCTCTTGCCATTTTGTTTCTCCCCCCCCCCACCCATTCCTGGTGGTTGTGTGAAGTGAGGTAGCAGAAAGGGAGTAGTAGCTAGGAAGGAAAGGAATGTGGAGTTAATTTTCCACTCTCAGGAGTGACAACTGTGAATTAACATTGCATGGGCATACCAAGGAAATTCTAGTACTGTAGAACTTCCAGGGGCAAACCATCCATGCTTATTTGCTATCTTGCACCCCCCTGGAGACTGGGGCTTACAGAATATACCCATGGAATTTCCTGCCTGTTGTAAAAGTGACTAAGGGGAAAGACTTGCATTGTAGAACTATCTGAAACCAAAGTTTAACTTTATTTGAAAAGTTTATGACTTTTTTACCTTTTTATCTAGTTGATTGTGTTGGTGTCTCATCAAAGGCTAATCCTCTCACCCCAAACAGTTCCTTACCCACTTACTTAAGTCCCTCCCACAACCATCTAAAATTAGTCCCATGTATATCAAAACACTCTCAGAACAGTACTGTACATGTATGCTGTGTATCAGCAACAGTTCTCTACATTTTTTTAACTTGCCATCAATCAAGACTGAGCCACCAAGAGCTGTGCTAATTGTAATTTTCTGTAGACTATTACAAAAAATTGTAGGTTTGAGGTGAGAGTTGACTGCCTTTAAAGCTTATCTTAAATACTGCCTTGAGCTGTCAGAGAAATCTCCTCAAGATGGAGCTTGCATATGAGCACCGCCAGCCACAGATAGAGCATTATACTGTAAAATCTATGTACAGGAACAACAACTGCTTTTAATAGTTCCTGTGGATTGTTGAAGAATTGAAGCTGCAACAAGAACTATTTCCCTTGAAGACAACAAATACTGTACTGTCATTGTCAACAAAACATGTAGGCCTAACTGTTTCATCTCTGTCCAGAAGTGACACATTTTGGAAGGCTATGATGGGTAAACACAAATAACAAAACTGGAAACAGATCTCAACAGGAAGGCTAACATCATGGGAAGTGACACCTGTGACGGACCATGGAAGTACTACTGCACCTTGGACTCCCATGGACGGATAAATCAACAATTTCTTGTCTTCATTGCTGTAGATTTTGTTAGCTTGTTTGAACAAGGGGCTATTTGCTCAGTCCTCATAGCTAGGGGTTGGACAAATGCACCATTTTGTGAACCAAAAACACGCACCGCGATTTTGGAAAAAATGCAAAAAAAGGGATTGTTAATGCCAAAAAAACAGTCACATAATCTTGCTGCTGAACCCATTATTCACTTAAAGGCCCAGTTCTGTCACCCCAAACAGTAAGTACCAATTCTCTAAACCTTCCTGCTGTAGCCCCTCCCACAGTTGTCTGAAATTCATCCTCATCCAGATACAATTTCAGTTTATTG
This sequence comes from Holothuria scabra, assembly GCA_037179385.1. Classification (NCBI taxonomy): domain Eukaryota; kingdom Metazoa; phylum Echinodermata; class Holothuroidea; order Aspidochirotida; family Holothuriidae; genus Holothuria; species Holothuria scabra. The sequence goes on from CM074180.1 coordinate 77,974,382, forward strand.
CATCAAGGGGAGTATAACTTAATTTATTTAACCAAAACACTCTCAGTACCGTTCATGCTGTGTCATATAAGCTTTGGCACTCTGCATTGTTTGAATTAGCTGTCAATCAAAGAGCTGAGCCAATTGAGAATTTCAGTACCCCCATACCAAAATTGTAGTTTGGGGTGAGAGGTTTGGCCCTTTAAGTAACAGTACTAGTTTAAATACTGTACATAATTTCAATGCTGGTACAACAGTTCCCTTTGGATTTATTTTTAACATTTTTTTCACATGCAATCAAAAACCTTTCCCACAACTCATCTGTCAAAAGATGAGAATACAGCTCTTGTACGTCTGTAGATCTAACTTTATGGATATCTTGAGTAGCCTATTTATTTCCTTTGAAAATTCTTAAGTTTACTGTGATATGGGAAACTAAAATAATAGCAGAAGACCTGCATTGAATCTGTTAGTAGATTTGTATCCCTTTACTTCCCTACATGTATACTGTCTGTTTGGCTGAAAGTTTTGCAAAGATCAAGTTGCAGCACCCCCTTCATCAAGCAATAGCCTCACACCCTCCTAGCAATAGCCTCACACCCTTCCTTAGAATTATGCAGCATCTATGTAGCAAAATGTCTCTTTGTATTCACCAGCAGCTCCCTGTATTCACACATATAAATGTATGTACAGAGGCATGATCAGTGCCATGCAGCTACTGTACGCTTTATTTGAAGTCTCACATAAATCCAGGTTAGGAGAATGCACTGCATGCTGGCATTTGTGTTTGCTTGTATGTGTAAATAGTTGGAACAATGTTTTTCTGGGATTTTCCTATACAGTTACTGTAAGTCGATGGAGAAGTCCCACTGACTAATTTGTGTAAAAGTTGGATGAAAAAACGTTCACAAGAACAGCCGTTGGTAATACTTTAATTACTGAACCTTATGAAAATCATTTCAAAATAAACAGAAACAGTTTTGTTTCCAAATTTACAAAGCAAATACTTAGGTACAGGTAACATAGATATGAGATCGTAAAAATCTTGATCTATTTTATCAGTTGTAATACACACTGCGATATGAGCTGTTGCTTTAGCTGTATCTCTGCAGCTCTCTACAATTAGTGCTAGGTGTGCTAACGGCCCGATATGTAAACTGATAGCATAGCAGAGACTTGCCATCACTGATAAGAGCCGGTAAGGCGGCATATGCATACTGTACCATATGTGCACAAGTGATGTGTGAGGCATGCAGCCTACATGCAAGGATTTCACGTTATAAATTTCTTAAAGACACTCAGAGTTGTAGTTTGGTTAAATTTTCCATAACTTGGGCTTACATTTTAATTTTGTTTTTGGAGGGAGTGGGGGAAAAACCCAATTGGACCGAAAAAATGCGACTGCACAATTGTCTAGTCCCTCTGGTACTTATAGCAAGACCTCATTCAAGTACAATTTCCACAACAAACCTCACGCTTGTTTTGGAGTAACCCGCATACAGTATTCAATCCATCATCAGCTTAAATACACAGGACTCCAAAATACTGACTAATGAGTAAATGTCTTCCAGGTATCATTCTTCATTTCTGAGATTACAGTCATGTATGAACACTAACAAGATTCTGTGTGAATGCTTCACATTGTCAACTTCATGTCAGGGTCTGGAATATCCAGGTGCCTGACAACCCTAGACACGTTAATCAAACAGCTGAGCTGAAGTACTGTTGCACATTTGTAGCTCTAGCACTATACTGATAATGCACTACTATACTGTACACATCGCACTCTTCATGTACAGTGCAACAGACTGTCACCAGTCTTTATAATTGATGCTAGTATTAAAATACTGGGGATCAGGGCATCTTTCCACTGTTAAATTATGTGTGCAGAATGAAGTCACTCACCAGCCCTCTACCAGGGGGTTTGTTGCAATGACAGAAACGAAGTTGGGAAAATAATTTTAAAGCAGTTCTACTTGCATACAGTAGTTCTAAACAACATAAAACTAGCTTTAGGGGATGCTACTGTGACTGTATGCTACAGGCTTACAACAGCTTTAAAACAAAACAGTATTCCTACCTGGATTGTGTGCAGAGTAAAGTCACTCTCCAGCCCTCAACCATGAGCTTTGCGGCAGTGACAGAAACTAAGTGAGGAAAATAATTTTATAGAAACTACTTGCAGAGTTTTGGACAAGATAGAACTAGTTTAAAAGGGAATCGGGCCTTGAATTTTGAAGAGTGCGAGTGGGATGGCAAACCATCACTCGCCTGTAATCACTCTGAGGATTGTGATTTTTTGCACACCTAATTAAGAATGGCAACTTAGGAAAATGTGTCATGGTTTAATGAAACAGCACACCTACTGTACCACACTCCTTACTTTCCTGAGGAGTGCAATTTGTAGCACACCTGGAAAATCTAAAATTTGAGGCCTGGTGTTAAAGGATGGGGAGAGACAGGGAAGTGGAATGAGAATCAGGGATTCTGCCAGAAACAAAACGTGTAGGGGGGGGATTGATTACTGCTAAACTCCAAGTCCAAAGTGGTTCTGTCCCCTAGTTTAAATTACAAGTGGGTTCAGGGGGACGAAATCTTGTTTTAAGGCCCCTGTAAGGTGCAATTTAAAGGGGTTTTAGAGGCCATTTATTTTTGCAAGTTCAAACATTGCTGCAAAAGTGTCCTCTCTGTAAATAAGAAACCAAGATATTGAAATTTTTTTTTAACTTTTATGGAAATGAAAAGGGGCCTGGGGGGGGGGGAGGATTTTACCCACCTTTTTTGGAAACTTTTGGAAAGGAAGGGGGCCAAATCCCCCTTTTGCCTGAAACACTGAGAATGGTGGCCCAAGTTGCTCAAGTTAAAAAAATCTAGTGGTGTGAAATTATGGTATGCTTCTGCCTGACTGTTTTCATTTTGTTTCCTTTTATTTTATATTGTTTTTCAACAAATATTTGATGGACAATCCCCATTTTGTTAATTCATAAAAATAAAACAATATAGGAATTTCCTTAAAACTTGCCTGATATGTAGCACCAAACTGCATCTACAGACCTTCAAGATTCAAACAAATGTAGTTGGGAATCAGGGATGTAGCTAGCCAAATCTGCGTGCCAGGAATTGTGTGATCTGAGAAAAGCACCTCACCCCACTCCATGGCATCAACCCAATTTTTAAGCCATTAAGTTTTCATTTTTTTTACCTCATTTTACTTTGGGGAGCAAATTTGGGGCTAGTTCTAGGTCTACTTAGGAAGAATTGTGGTGGGTGATGAGAGGTTTATTTGCCTGGAGTGCTGGGTGTCACCACCCAGCACCACCCACTGAAGCTACATCCCTGTTGAGGAGGGAGACATCCTCTTACCCCATATGGTGGTCCAGAATAGCTTTCTACCCAACAGGATAATTTATCAGGAACTGTATCAAATCACAATTTGCAACACACCATGAACAAATTGCTACACAAATTCCCCAAAACTCCCTAGTTTGGGAGTCTGTGAGGGACGATACCTACCTCCTATCACCCTATGTATACCATTTATACCTATACTTACCGTCTGGCAACCTTTGCCACCATGGATATCCTACCAGCAGAGGGCGCATAACACCCTATGGCTCCATACTGCATTTTGCCGACGCCAAGGGTTTGGTTGGCATCAGCAACCCCAAGAGGGAGAAGTGCTCTACCTGCAGGAGAGAAGACATCTATAAGACAAACAAGACGGCTTAAGGCCTACGCAAGTGAGTTAGTCTTACCTCAACGGAGCGTAATCCTGGTCTCGGCCAGCGGACGGTGACTGCATGTACTGGTCAAAGTCAGTCCCTACATAAGTGATAAGTGATACGAATGGGTGAGAAGGCCGAGGAGATTGGAGGGGCCGGCCGAAACTACATAGTGGTCCTCTGATGGTAGGTAGAGCCGGATGGTGACTGGAAGGCGGACAACGCGAGGGATGGTGATAGGAGGTAGGTATCGTCCCTCACAGACTCCCAAACCAGGGAGTTTTGGGGAGTCTATTTTGCCCCTCACCTACCTCCTATCACCCTATGTATTGACTAGCATCGCTGAGAACGAGGGGGGGCTGGACGCCGCATGTCACCGACCCCAAGGGCAGCCCTGGCGAAATGTCCATCCCTCAGAGAGACGTTGGTGAGGTAACAAGATACAAAAGTAGAGGGTGTTTCCAGGCAGCTGCCTTCATGATGTCATCCAGGCGGACCCCACCAAACCAGGCCGTCGAAGAGGCTTGGGCACGAAGCTGGTGGGAGTGCGCTGACTGGCCGTCTGAAACATGAGGGGTGATCAGGTTGACGAGCCACCTAGAAAGCGTGTCTTTAGAAGCCCTGGAATGGGGGGACTTCGGCAGGAGAAGGAGGGCATCTGTTTTCCTAACTGGTTTGGTCCGTTCCAAGTACCATTTAAGAGACCTCACAGGGCAGACCTTTTTGTCTTCCGAAATGGAGGAGGAGGACGCAATGTCAGGAAGGAACACCTCAGCCGGGGTGAAGGACACCGCCTCATTCTTCGTGAGGAACTGAGGGTCTGGTAACAGTAAGACACCATTATTGCTGAAACGAAGGAGGTTCTTATCCACCGACAGGGCGTGAAGTTCGCTGCGCCTCCTTGCCGAAGCAGCTGCTACCAGGGAAAAAGTCTTGTAGGTAAGGTGCTCAAGTGTCGCATTGTGGATCGGTTCGTATGGGCTAGAAGCCAGTTTGGCGAGGACGTCATTGACTGACCAAGCCGGAACTAGGGGTTTACGAGGAGGTCTGCCGTGGAACATTCCCTTGAGCAAATGAGTGATCGCCGCATTGGTACTCATAGTGGAGCCGTCATCGAACCCTGAATGTACAGAAGCAATAGCTGACCTGTAATTGCAGATAGTATTAAATTGTCTTCCTTCCTTGAAGAGGGTGAGCAGAAAGTCCGAAACTGTTTCTAACGAAGCCTCCATGGGATCCACATTTCTCTCCTTTGCCCACCGTCTAAAACGCTGGAGTCTTGAATCGTAAGTGGACCTGGTGGACGGGCGTCTAGCGTCTGCTGCAATCCTTGCAGCTTCCTGTGAAAGGCCCTGATTTTCAAAGTGTCTGACGAAAGTTTCCAGGCTGCTAGATGCAGGTGGTCCAGACGTTGGTGCCAGAACTGGCCGTTGCGTTGGGTGAGTAGGTTGCCCTTGAGCGGAAGCTGGAAAGGTAGATCCACTAGTAACTGAAGGAGAATCGGGAACCAGGCTTGTCTCGGCCAAAGAGGGGCCACTAGAAGGACGTCCGTACGAGATTCTCTGATCTTCAGGAGGACCCGCTGGATCAGACACCAAGGGGGGAAAGCGTACATGTAAAGACCGTCCCACGACAGTGACAACGCGTCCGTTGCCCATGCTTGGGGGTGATAGAACCTGGTGCAATAAACTGGAAGTTTGTTGTTGTTCGGAGATGCGAAGAGATCCACTGATGGGCAGCCGTACATGTCGAAGAGTAGGTTGGCCCAGGCTTGAGAGAGGGTCCACTCTGTCTCCCGCAGAGTGCCCCTTGACAACGCATCCGCCATGACGTTCTTGTTCCTCGCCAGGTGGGAAGCCCTGATGGAGATGTTGAAGTTCCGACACATGTGCAGCAGTTCTCAAGTTTTCTTGCAGAGGGGAAGAGATCTGGTTCCCCCTTGGCGATTGATGTATGCCACAGTAGTGGAGTTGTCGCAAAGGATCGTGACCACCCAATTCTGAAGGTCGTACTTCCACTTGTCGATGGCAAGACGGACTGCTACCATCTCTAGGATGTTGATGTGAGGGAGAGGACTTCCGTCAGACCATAGACCCTCCGCTGTGGAAGAACGCCAAATCGCTCCCCATCCCAGAATGGAGGCATCCGTAGTGAAGACGGTTGACGGCCGCTGGTCCTGGAAGGGGACGCCTGAAGTCAGATTGGAGTGGATGGTCCACCAAAGTAAGTGGGTCTTGATCTCCTGATCCAGAGGGACCCTCTTCTGGAGGGGGTCTTGCGACGGGGTGAAAAATCGGAGGAGGTAAACCTGGATTGGCCTCATAAACAGGCGGCAGTCGGGAACCACGTCCACAAGACTTGCGAGAAGACCAAGAACCTGAAGCCAAAGTCTTACTGGAGCCACTCTGTGAGCGAGCAGGCGGTAGATTGCTTCTCTGAGGGAGTTGAGTCTGTCCTCCGTTGGAAAGGCCTTGCCTGAGATGAAATCGATAGACGCTCCCAGGTAACGGACTCTCTGTGATGGGAGTAGGGAAGACTTTTCCCTGTTGATTACCCAGCCTAAGAACTTGAGTAGGGAAACCACATATTCTGCTAAGACCAAGGTCTCTTCTTTGGAGGGACCTACGAGAAGCAGGTCGTCTAGGTAGGCATGTATGTTGAGACCCTTTCGTCGGAGGAAGGCAAGAACTACCCTTGTAACTCTGGTGAACACTCTTGGTGCCGTGGAAAGGCCAAACGGAAGAGCTCAGAAAGTGAAGTCTCTGTTCTTGTAGTGGAAGGCTAAAAACCTTTGGTGGTCGGTGTGAATCGGGACATGTAAATAAGCATCTTTGAGGTCCAGAGAGCAGGCCCAATGACCCTGACAAAGGGTGGGAAGTATTGACTTGAGTGTTTCCATCCTGAATCTCTTGGGTCGCACGAAGAGTTTGTTGAGAGGCTTCAGATTCAAAATGGGCCTCCAGGAGTCGGGCTTCTTTGGTGTGAGGAAAAAGGACGAGCGGTACAGAGGACCTTGGGGGTCCGGGAAGATTGCACGCTTCTGGAGCAGGCCTCGGATCTCTTCCTCGAGGTCATGTCTTTGATCCCTGTCTTTTGGAACTGGAGTGGTTCTGAAAAAATCCTGTGCGGGTGGAGGAGCTGTAAACTCTATCCTGTACCAGAAAAACAACAGGTTCCTGACCCATGGGTCCGGATCTAGGATCTCCCATCTTTTTGCAAAGTCTTGAAGTCTCCCCCCTACGGCCGGGAGAGATGCGGTAGGGTGGGCAGCCCTAGGGGTTGAGATGGAAACCAGAACTGGGGCCCCTCCTGGATGTACCTCTAGTTTGGGCCTTAGAAGCTGGTCTCGGGAATCCTGACGTTTGGCGAGGCTGGCATCGAGACTGGCCTAGGGGCCTTAGGCGAAACGAAGTGGCCGTGTGAGGCCTGTGGCTCTGAGAATAAGGGAGAGATCTTGAAGAGACGTTCGAACTACCTCGCTCTGGGGGGATGCTGAAGTTGGCTTTGTTCAGGTCCTTCCTCCTCTTGACCTCTCGGTCCCACTGCTCCTCAAACTTACCGGCAAACAAGTCCGGACCGGAGCTAGGGAGTTCGGCAAATCTACGCTTGATGTCATCTGAGGGAAGGCTGATAGAGTCCAGGACAATCCCTCTTCTCTCACTTGAGGCCGTAACTGCTATTTTTGCAAACTGGTCATAGGAAAGCTAGACAACAGGACCCAGAAGATTAATCAAAGAGGCCGTATCCTTCCTCGAAACTTCGGGAGTAGATTGTCTAAAAGACTTCGCCAGGACTTCCGTCAGCAAAAGGAGAGAGGATGCGAACTTAAGCCCAGTGCGGACAGCCATATCCACACTGTCCCAAGACTTCAGAGACTTCTTTACAGGTAACGCCTTGAAGTTCCCTTTAGAATCCACCCCACCTGCCACCTTTAAATGGTCGAAGCAAGCTGTGGGAATGGGGGGCGGGGAGAAAAAATTCTTCCAATGTTCTTCCTCGACATAAAAATTGGAAGCCTGTTTCTTGGGAAAAGCCCTCCAGGGCTTGAGAGAAGCCTGCACATCAAAACGGTCCAGGAATTCCGCATCAACCGGCATGGAAACTTTTCTAGAGGAAGCTGGTTTGTTCAACGAAAGACGAGAGCATCTAGAAGGATCAGGGGCCGGAACTGGTTCCACCGGGAACCCCAGCTGGCGTCTAACAATGTCTACAGCCTTCTCGAAAGCCTCTCTGGAAAAATCTGTGCCCAGGATAGGGGCCTCATCCTCGGAGGAGTCCCGGTGTTCTGATGAGACTGGATCTATGTCCTCCAGATCCTGACTTTGAGCTGGAAAACCCATATTGAAGTCCCGTTTTTGATCTAGATCAGAGGCAGATGGAGATGAAGGAGCGTCTGCACGTGAGACTTGACCTTCCCCTACCAGCGAAACCGTCCGGGGAGTGATGAAACTTGGGGCAGAAGTCGAAGGATCGGCAGAGGTGGACGCCTGAGAGGGTTGAGACTGTACAATATTCTGGCTATGTGCTGCTAAGTGGTTCACAGAATGAGTCAGTGTGGAAACTAACTGGGCGATGGCCTCTGTCGGAAAGGTGTTCCTGTGGCGTCGCTTGAGTCTTCTGCGCCGTCTGTGGCCTGAAGAAGAAGACGAGGAGGGAGACGAAGAGGAACGGCGACGACGCTTCCTAGAAGAGGCTGGGAAACGATGTCTCTTGCTGCTTCTTCTCGGGGAAGCCTTAATGGAAACGTCTGACTCTGTGACTGGAGAAAACTCCTGACGGGAAGGGCGGGGTCCCTGAGGCGAGCACGCCCACTGGAGACCAGAGCAACTATGGGCCTGAAGGCCTGACACACCGGGAACTGAAACTGACGGAACCGGCAACTGGTGGGCCGAAGCTGGTAACACGGCAGCCAAGGAAACTGAGGGGGCTGTGGCAGACACAACGGATGTCCCCTGGGTCAGTTGCAGTGATGACTGAAGTGAGGTAGACTGGAACTGAAAATCCTGAGCCGACACCTGCGTTAGAACAGCCGAAGTCGAAGAGGGAGCGGAGGTAGGCAGCAAGAAAGAGTCCAGAGGAGGATTTGAGCGTGGCGGAATGGTACCACAACCTCCTGGGGGATTTGTTTGTGGTGGAATGGTATCACATCCCCCTGGTAGCTGATCAGCCTGTGACATACCACTGTCACGACCGGATCTACGGCCCGCGGACCCGGTAGTTGAGTTGCGGGGGGTCTTTCCAATTTCCTCGGCCTTCTTTTCCACTTTCTTCCAATCCCTAGAGGACCAACCCTCATAAATGTTACATGTCCTGTCTCTAGTGCATGGTCTGCAGGCAGGACAGACCTTGTGAAAATCCCAGGCTGCAAATGGTCGATACCTCTGGCACCTGGTACACTTAGGTTTGTCTGGACGAGGAATTAAGGAATAAAAACAACAAAAACAACACTTCCCCCACCCAAAGGGTAGGGGGGTAATAATAACACATAAACAGGCAGAATTAAAGTAAAGCATTAAGATAAATCAGCATGAAAATCATCAATACAAATGAGACACAATAACAATTAAGCCATACACCTGTAAAGCAGAGTAGTAAATCAAATGGCAATACAATAACAAACAAGCTGTATCCCTGTAATACAGTGAATATATAAAGGTAACACAATAGCAATCAAGTTGTATCCCCGTAATACAAGTAGTATTCAGAGGTTAGCAGTAACAAAGAAGTGAGAATGCAAGACGATCAGGCGAACAATAACATAGCAAAGCTACAATCGATACCCAAACAATACATTAGAGTAAGAGAGTGCAAAAAGGCACAAAGCAACGATGTAGGCAAGCTAACAGCAACGATACGTTGTCTACACCGTTTACCCGAAGGGGACGCAACAAAATGGCGCCGACGGGTCCAGTGCGAGAAGGCAAAACTAAAAGGTTTACTCGCTCGGGGAAGCCGCGTAACTGATAAACGAGCCGACATACACAGCTACCGGGAGGCCGGGAAGCCTGGGGAAACTCCTGCAGAAACAAGAAACCCCTGGGGTGGGAGGGAGGGTTCCACCTGACTAAGACCTGAAAACGCGGGGCTACCGGCCCGACAGACAGGCAGAGGGGGAAGGACTGCTAAACAACGGCCCCGGAACCACAGAAGGACAGCCTACCACTAACTAAGAACGCTAGCCTAACGTGCTAACCAGAAGCCTAACCACCTAAACTCCCGAAGGAGTAGAATAAGACAGAGGATGCTCATCGTCTTCCTGGGAGGCTTGGCAGGGTTGACCACGATGTAGCAAGAACTCGAAAGTAATATCCGATATATTCCAAATAATTTCCAAGTAATAAATCCACAAGGAAAGGATCCAAGTTCAAGAAAAAAATAACATAAGTCGCCAGACATAAAACACACTACTAAACCTGAGTGAGGCAAAATGGAGCATGAAGCCATAGGGTGTTATGCGCCCTCTGCTGGTAGGATATCCACGGTGGCAAAGGTTGCCAGACGGTAAGTATAGGTATAAATGGTATACATAGGGTGATAGGAGGTAGGTGAGGAGCGAAATAGACACAGCATTCTGTGGCAGATTTTGCACATATAACATTATGGTTTTTAATGATTTTTTGGAAGAGATGCCAATAAACCTCAAAGTAGCTATGCAAATTGTTAACACTAAATTATTCCCTGCTCCCCAATATGATGGTGTGCTATGCAGTGCACAGACAACCAGATCAGAGTGGTAACACAAGGCACGAAGCCAGCAGAAATACCTCACAGCTTTCTTTATCTTTCCTCAAGTGGGGAAAACAAATTTTACTCCAAAAGATGCTACCAATAGGAGTTTCTGCCCAAAAACTAAACAAATTTAACTACCTTTAATACTCCTCAACCCTCAAACCTCCATAAAGTGCTTTGCATAGAGTGGTATCACATAGTGCCACACTTAAATGTCTGAAAGCAACAAGTATACACATCAAAAGAAAAGTCCACAGCCAATTTTTATTTTTGAAATGTTTAAAACCTAAGAATATATTCTAAGCATTCTGGCAAAATTTTTATTTATTCCCCATATTCAGTTCTAGAGATATTAGCAGATTGATTGCAAAAAATTTTCTATACAGAATGAGCCAACTTACTTCAAGTTCTCTTTTACTGAAAATGTGACAACTTCAATTGACCAATATCTTGAGAATCAAACATGGGAAATAATGAAAGTTTCACCAAAATGCAGTACGTTCCTCTTTAACCACTCAAACATAAATTTGATTCTGGACTAGTCTTTTAAAGGAAGTCAGCTCTCACTGTAAACTACAATTTTTGTAGTAGTCTACAGAAATTTTTAATTGGCACAGCTCTTTGATTGACAGCCTTTTAAAAAAAGCAGAGCAGTGTAGCTCATAATATGCAACATGTTCTGACTGCGGTGGTGTTGTATGTACAGTACCCCAAAAGCAATAAACTGACGTTGTGTCTTGATCAGGACAAATTGTTAGACAATTGTGGAAGGGGTTTGGGTTTGGAGAATAAGCTGGTGCTGGTAATTTTTTTTGATGCCTCTACACATGCACACTCTCTCCAAATCATCAGGATAAACAAAACAATGCCACACCTACAATACATATTCCAACATTTGAATTTACATGAAAACTTTGTAATTTCATTCTTTCTTTATCTATCCATAACATAAAGAGGATGTCAAGTGCGGTTTTGTGTAGTGGATTATGTCCAAATGTTCTTTTAAGGGTAAAAATTTGCATTTTAACCCACAGTAAGGTACTGTAGCACTGATACCCCCATCAATGTTGGATTAGCTCTACACTTAGACAGAATTGTATTGTATGCACGTACTGACGAAATATGAGAACTCAATACACTACGTGAAGAGGTCAGTTTGTATATATATCCCTTGCACTGCCCCACAATTCCATGCAGCTATGAATTACCGAACTCTCTTATTGGAACTGTTTGGGGTGAGAGGATTGGACCTACAAACCATCACTCTCTCTGCTCAATGTTTTGTTGAATACAGTACTGTCCTGTACTGTGCAACATTACTAATAGTGCTATTAAAGACTCATATAATTACTGTAAGTGCAGTAATTACACAGAGTATCACATGCACAGCCAAACCAGTAAAAGCTCAAACTGTTTAGATAGATACTAGAGTACTTTCCAATCAAGTTTCTCTGTTGCTTTCAAGGTTAAAATTTCCATTGTTTTATTTACTACAGAGTCCTACTCAATTAAGAGGGTTTAATTAAATTACCTGACTTTCATCTGTATCAGAACCAAAATCTATGCCGTATCACTCTGCAGAACTTAATAAGTTCATCACCACTTTTACGTCTCTTCAACTATCAATCAAATTGCAGTAAAAGATACTAACAGGTATAATGTGACATCTATTGTGTGATAATCTACGTGGATGGTTTTTAGCTTTTCTACGACATGGTATAGAATCAAATTTAACACAACGTTCTTTTGGCTCTTGTACAAACATAAAGTAAACGAACCTGGTCAAAAAAGTTACGAAAATTGGAGACTCTTTTCCAGGGAAATACAATACTAGTATTTGAAAGGAAAGTCTTGTCACCTGAGGAAGAATTACACTCTTCGCATACATGCATATTGTGGTGAATTGTGTTTCCAAAAATGAAACTTTCTTGATGGGAAAAAGGACATTTTTCCAGCTATGGAAACAAGTCAACATTGTCCCATTTTTCCACACCAAATTACGGCAAATTCAAGAATTTTTAAGAACATGAAATTCCACTTTTTTCTGACTTTCCCTGGTCTCCCTACTGCATGGGTTAGTTAGTTAGTTAGATAAAGATTTATGCCCCAGTTTCCAACCTATTGGTTCAAGTCGAGCCGGCCATGGCATTTTTTTAGTTGTGGCTCACTAGCTTGCTTACTCTATTGCTTATACCGAGCATCACACACAACAGCAGTAGGTTCCATTTTTAGAGTTTTTGGTATGACTCGACCTGGGAACCGAACCCAGGCCTTTCACGTGAGAGGCAGATGCTCTTACTATTAGACCAAACAAATTGTTGCAACTTAGTCGTATTTTAATTGTGTCTTCAGAGTTAACTCTTACAGTACTACCCAAATTCCTCAAGTTTTCCATTTGCCAGGTTAATGACAGGTGTAATTAATAGCATACAACACAATGTCATTGCTATGATGAATGACAGTGATACTTTAAGGTCAAGAGGTTGCCCTATAAAACTTATTTTGAAGCAACAGCTAAATTTCACAATTTTCTTCTTATTTCTTTTCAAAGTAACTTTCATAATATTTTAGAAATTCAATAATTCCTATTCAAGGTAAACCAAGCAGTTAGTCTATTTCACATTTAAAGAGAAAACATATTGGCACATGACTCTCAACAGCCAATCATATGACAGGACAGTCTACTACACTACTTCAGGTTGGGGTGACTACATTTTGCGTTTAAATCATCTATGAAAATTACAATTTTGATATTTTTAAATAACAACTTAATACAAACATGAGACTGATGATTATGTAGAACTTTTATGTACTGTACCCCTCTGAAGATCAGTACTTTTACACAAATCTGGAAAACAATGCAAACTTTCACTGGTACTACAGCTTCAGAGTGTAAATATTCTAAAACAGAGAGTAGTGTGGTATGCTATGTATAACAATTAAGGCAAAGTATAGCTGTTCAAAGGTAAAAATTAATCGAGACGAACAAGAGACTTCCTCATAACCCAAAGGTGCTCATCCTTATGTTCTTGTATGGTTTTTATACGTATGCACTTTTTCCCTCTTCAAGCTCAAGCAATCAAAACCAGTTTCAGTACTTCTAATATGTTTTGATCAAGAATAAATTGTACAATTGTACCATCTCTGCAGAGTATACAATCATTCTTATACTGGATTTTTTGCTCTTGCCTCAAGTACTCGCTGTAAAATTATGTCACTGAAGGACACAGTGATGTAATTTTACAACATGTTCTTTGTGCCAGTCAAGCATTCTTCATGTGCTGTGCGGAGTAATCATTAACACAATCATACAGTATATTCTACTACTTCGTACAGTGCGAATGCAAAAATCTCTGCCACGTTTGATGGATTTAGATCTATATGTACAGCATCTACTGTACATAGGTAGGAGTGCATAGCATTGATGGAATTGTACACACTCTGCTTGAAAATTCATTGGAGTGCATGGAAAAAACACTCCCTTTGATGTTTTACTATTCATGCTTTTCCTTGGTAAAGAATGTTGTGCTTTAGGAACTAACCTCTTGCTAAAAAGTATAAACTGAAAGAAATACTAGATAGTAATTATTAAAATAAAGATGAAAATCATAACCTGATACTGTAGGACACAAAGAATATCACAGATTACATCAAGAATCAGGGTTCCTGCACCTTAAGAAAAATAAAATTTCATGACTTTTTTATGACTATTTCATAACCAAATTATTTCCGAGATTTGATAAAACTTCAATGGGGTGACAACCATGACAAATATGTGAGTAAATCTATTTATTTGTAAAAAATTTAAAAGACTGATCAGGTCTAAATTTCATGACTTGTCCATGACTTTTGTCTTTTTAACATATCCCATACTGTACTTATCCAGGCCTGAAAAATGACAATGAAATTTCATGACTTAACGATTTTTACAAGGCGCAGGAACCCTGAAGATGTACGTAGCAAGGGGTATGTTTATGTCAGGGAAGTGAATACATTTGTACACCATTAACAGAATATTCAAAAGCAAATTAAATCTGTTATTTTAAGCTTTAATAACTGTTTCTTATGACCAAAGACAGAACACATTTCAACAATTTGCCTTCCGGTAATTCTGTGCCCTCCAACATACAGTACTGTTTTTGTATGATCGAAAAGCTGTTATACAGTACTAGTACTCCTACAGAGAATAATGGCCCACAACTGGAAAGAAGGCTGGGGTACCACTAGATTTAACAATCTGAATTAGTTTATAAGTTGAGGCATAAAACTTATCTAAACTAACCTATTAACAAAGACTGGCCTCTGGTGAACCATGGGTTGATCACACTTAAACAGTATGAATACTCAATCCTTGCAAACCCTGGACACAACTTATAAAAGGATGGATACCCAAATCAGTAAGAAAACTCCCATCATCCGTAACAAAAAGTAACAACCAGGACATATTACAGGAAGTTGCAATATGAACCCTGATTATTTTTTACTTGTAAGCTGATGGTAAACTTTGACCGATGTAACCTTGATATGTTTGTTAAACAATTAAACATATGATCACATGATCTGTACCCTGTGTACAAGCAACATCAGCAAGACAATTTCATCTGAGCTCTGAAGGTTTGCATAGTTCCTTAATTTAGCAATCCACATTATATATACTGTATATACTTCACAATAAAAGAAAATTACCTTACATTAAATATGATCTCAAAAATATAATGGGAATAATGGCCTAAGTTACTGGCAAGGTGGGTTTCATGCCTTTGCCAGTTGTATATTCCACAGTAGATGGGGCTATTCATTAATGCATTGGAAAGGTGAACTACTTTTACAAGTACAGTGCTGTGAATAACTAAATTCCAAAGAGCTTATTGTCCATAACTGGTAAATTATTTTATGTAAAAAAATAAAAAATATTGCCTTCATCACATGGTATTTAACCATCGTGTTTTGTTACTGCAATACGTTACAGTAAGCAATGTATTTGAACATTAACCTTATAAAATTGACAACGTCTCAAATACTGAAATCTAAAACCTACACTGTTTTACAAAAGTTCTAACAGTAGGAAAGGACTCACTATACATTTCAACTAGAACCAAATTACCAGGAACATCATCTCAAATTTTACTGCTGGGAAAACTTTCTGAAAGTTACCCACTCTTGCTGGCACTTTACCAGTTCTAAAGTATCACACAATGCACAAGAAAGTACAGTACATTAAAGAGAAATGCATTGCAGATGCCTCAGTTTGAATTAGTACATCATGATCATCTTTTTCTTTATTTTTTATTATCATTTCATAAATGGTAGAACTATTAACTCAAAATGAGAAAGTACTAGGCCTGTTACTAAATTGTTCATTTCATCCAGAATTTTATTTTACCTAATATGTTATTGTAAATGTTTATTTTATGTTATTATTCGGAGGATCATTTTCATCATACAGTACTGTCTCAAAATAAAAGTGGAGTTGCTAACTTTCAAATCATTAAAAATCTAAGATGACAACAAGGCTCAATTGTTGTGGTTGTTTAGGACAGTTCAAATTCAACAGGGACAACCATTTTTTCTTGGCAAGAACTTAATTTGCAGCTTGCTTTTATCAGACTCAAGGCTTATTTAAATGCTTAAATGCTTAATTCTCTCACCCCAAACAGTACCAATTTTCATAACCTTCTTACTTTAAAAGCCCCCCCACAATTGTCTAAAATTCATTCTCATCTCATCCACACACAATCTCAGTTTATTGCTTCTGGTTGAGCATAGAAAACTCAATTGTGTACAGTATCAAAATAATGTCAGTACAGTTCATCCTGTGTAATGTATGCTTTGGTGCTCTGTATTGTTAAAACTAGCTGCTACCAATCAAAGAGCTGAGCTACTGTAGTTAGTTAATAGTTCGATAGAGTTTTATGGCCAAGTTTCCAATCTATTGGTTCAAGTCGAGCCAGCCATGGCCTTTTTTCCAGTTGTGGCTCACTGGCTTGTTTTCCCTACTCCATTGCTTGTGCAGAGCATCACGCACAATGGCAGTAGGTTCCATTTTTCAGAGTCTTTGACATGACTCAACCTGGGAATAGAAGAGCTGAGCTAATAGAGAATTTCTGTGGACTACCAAAAAAATTGCAGGTTGGGGTTTGAGGACAAGCCTTTAAATACTAACTGACTAATTCAACTTTTGTCATTACATTTCAGAGGTTGATTATACCGGGCAAATAATACATCATGAACACATACACTGAGTTTCATCTCAACAAAACAGCACAAGTATAGTACAATACTTGGAAAACACACTGATTTGTAGTTGTCTGAAAATCATGTGAAAAGTGTATCTCTTGGGCAACCAAATTATTACTCAAGGACAAATAAAATGGTTGCCCAAATGATGATCATACTGTTTTCTAAAAATTGTGGACTGTGGCCTACATGATTTAACTATGGTACAGAGAGAGAGAGAGCCTGGTTTCTCAGCAGAAGGTGCCAGCCCCATTGCAAGTTGGAATAATCATGGAACTGTTTTAAGTCATTATCAGATCTAGATATAATGTATAAGCTGATGACATAGGCACCCACCTAATCACCAACACAACAAATTGCATTAAAATCTACCACCAAGTTCTTACATTATTAATGTTCAAGCTTGATACAGGGTTACTGCACTTGAAGAAAACTAAAATTTCATAACTTTTCCATGCCTACTTCATGACCTTAACATGACTATTTCATGACCATACCTGTATATCCCAGGTTTGATAAAACTTTTATGGTTTCATGATTGTGACAAGTAAATGAGTAATGCATTCAATGGTAAAAAACTCCACCTGATCTGGGCTAAATTTCAGAACTTTCTATAACTTCTGTAACTGTAACTTCTTTTTACAATATTCCATGACTTTTCCAGGCCTGGAAAATGACAATATCATTTCATGACTTTTCCAGGCTTAGGAACACTGCAGATACTGTACAGTTGTTGGCAAAGAGAAATCAAATCCAGTTGCAGGTGCCGTGTTTACTATGACCTAACTAGAAACCTGTTAGTTAGCTAGTTAGTCAGATGGAGTTTCACCGCCCAATTTCCAACCTTATTGGTTCAAGTCGAGCTGGCCACAGGTTTTTGCCAGTTGTGGCTCACTGGTTTGTTTTCCCTTCTCCATTGCTTATGCTGAGCTCCATACTGAGCTGTTAACCTGTACATGACAATTTCAAACAAATATTCTTCTTAGCATTATTTCTCATACAGTCTGTGAATCTCCACAGCTTGCAAGTTGCAACATCCCACAATGTTACAGCAGTAAATTATTTTAAGGTAAATGTGGAGCACAAGCATTGACTGCTATAGATTTTGTTCCTAGGGGCTTCTGTTTGCATTGGTATAGTGCACCCTACTAAAGGCATTGATATTGGATTCCTAGAAATATGCCAGCAACATACAGGGCATATTCAGGGCCCTGTTCTTTTTTTTAAGACTGATCTTTTTTCTTGACTGAAGTTTCAAATCAATGAGCAAACAAAACTACTCAGACACTGTTGCCTTCATTCTGCAAAGATGCAATTTAGATTGGCCACTGAATCACAGAGTCCAGGGTCTAGACTATGCAGTTCTTTTTTACAGCATCAGGCTGTCCAGGGGACAAAAAGAACAAAACGGTAGCCAGAAATATTTGTCATGCTTGCATTTGTATATGAATCAATAAGCAACATTTGCACTATACACTATGGCATGGAAAACCATTTCCCACTGACACATGGGATCATGGAGGTATTATGCTATCATGGTAGGAAGAACATTATAGTGCTGCAATGCACCTACCACTCAGGTAGTCCACACAAGGAGGGCAAAATGTTGTAAAAGAATTGAGAATACTGTGCACTAATTTTGTTTAAGCTTCGGAGTGAAATAGGTGCATACAGTTTACTGTAGATGTATGTAGTGCTTATCAAATATCAGAAGACTAGGACTACCACAATCCATGCCACAAAAGTCCAGCTTTCAGTACACTTTTACTTTTTCACCCCTCCCTGTGAGGTTTCTTGTCCCTTCCCCTATTCCCCTTCCCATGCAAATTCCCTCCCCATGTAAAATTCTGTTTTTGTAAAACACTGCCAAGTCTTATTGGTGTATGCAGTAGGTCAACCTTTATTATCACCATGATTAGGCATGGGAAGAAAAGGTTGGGAAGCTGGAAGACCCCTCCCCCAGAAATTTTGGCAATTAAAGGGAAATATTCCTTTTCAGTGCATGAAAATATAGAGAATTAAGGGAAATATTACTCGATTTATGGGAAATCATTTTGCTCCCTTTGTGAGAAATGAACACTGCCTTGATTAGGAAAACTATGTACACTGTACTTGCATATTTCAGGCTGCTTGCTAATGTACAACTCAAAAGCTCGTTCCAGTACTGTTTCAAGCACCTACCAGCCAATGTTTTTTTTTTTTCCTTTTTTTTTTCAACCATCTTTTGCAAGTAATTGGTTGAACTCTCTAAGTGTGGTAGGTTAACTTATTCAGTATGCAATACTGATAATCTGTCTTTCTAGTTTATCAAGGCTTCATTCTCTAGTTTATCAAGGCTACACTGCTTCAACTAACTATGAATAAAGATGAAGCATTTCTTCACCATGAACTTTGCCATATTACAGTTGACTACAGTAACTCAGCATTCATATTTTTTAATAAACTTCTGATCTATAGCATGTAAATATATGTAACTGGAACAGAAATATGTAAACTTACTGTACTCCTAAGGTAGTATCCTTTCAATGTCATCTGGTTATGCAGCAATCATCAATATCATGACTCCTACTGTAGATGACACAATTTAGAACGATACATGTAGAAAGAAGCTCCTACAGTGTACAGTACTGCATGATCCGCAAGTGATAATTTTTCAAAATGTCCCCCCAATTTTGCAACTTTTCAAAGCTGATGATGAATCTGGTCTCAATGTGACTACTTAAAGGGCCAAACCTCTCACTCGAAACTACAATTTAAGTATGGGGTACCGAAATTCTCAATTGGCTCAGATCTTTGATTGCCAGCTGGTTCAAACACTGCAGAGTTACCAAAGCTTACATTACACAGCATGAACGGTACTGAGAGTGTTTTGATTGAGTTTTTCTTTACTCACTTTGAAGCAATAAACTGTATGTGGATGAGCATGAATTTCAGACAATTGTTGGAGGGGCTTAAGTAATTAGGTTAGGGCTCTATCCATAAATTAGGGGTCCAATAGTGTGACATAGGGTCAAAATTTAAAAATCATTTTATCTGATTGAAATTTACACTCATGATAGAGTATCAACAGCAGTTATAAAAAATACAAATATTTTTGCATTGAGCACTATGTATGCATGAGGAGACTCATTCAAACATAAACTTGGCCAGTAAATTGACCAACATAACGGGGACACCAAAGCAGTCTTTAACCTTCTCCCACAAGAATGATGAAAATCTGAAATGGTTGAAAATTCCTATTTGAATGTGTTTTAGTACCCATTGTGACAAGAACATGGTAAAAGTTTGAAAAAATACTCCATAAATTAGAAAAGTCAGTTTCATTATTCTCAAAAATTTTTAGTTGCCAAAATGTCTACGTATTTACACGTTTTTGTACAATATTGACTGATTTTTACCAATTAATGATGTTTAAGTATTCAAATTTTCCTTAAACTTAACATTTGAAATCTTATTTATTGTCCCTTCATGGACGTAAGTAATATTAGCAAGATATTACACTCCATTATATCTGTCGTGTGTAACAGGGACACCAAGATTTGGTGTCCCCATAACACCTAACATTCAAAGTGCCAGTTTGATTTTTAAATGTTAAGTTAAGCTGGTAACTTTCAAATACAACAAAAACCACTGTTTGCAGTTACAGTATACTGTAAGATAGAATAATAAGATCCATTTTCATCAATTTTTTGTTTGGTTATGGCGGACATAACTCTGACAGGAAGGGGGACACCAAAAAAATCAAATGTTCATTAGGAATGAATACAAGATTCTCAAACCATGGGATTAACTTTTCTGGTAATACTCTGGGACCTTCTATTCGTGTACCTTTGTTCACCCCAAAATTAATTAGTTTGTGCAATTGGTTAAACATCAAACTTTACCAACATAACTCACTAAGGGAGACACCAAAATTCTGTCCATATCGAATTTTAACTACAAAATCTTTTGTTTGATTTTTTCTTTCCAAATGAGCAACTATCTAAAAGAGTTTGACCTATTTTTTGTATCAAGAAAACTATGGCCACCTGAGAATGATCATATTTTTAGAAATGATGGAATATATATTAAAAAACCAACATAACTGGGGGGACACCAAAAAGTTATGTCCGCCAGGTTGTTTTCAATAGTATCATTTGGAAAATTGGGTGGAGCGCTAATGCTCATATTTTTGGAAATGTTGACTTTTGGTGATACTGTTACCATAACACATGAGCAAAGTAATTCAGTCTGTGATAAGAATGTATTTCTGATTATTCAAATTTGTATATGTCACAGCCATTACGCAAAAATGAGGGGGGACACCAAAGCAAAGAAGTCTATTTTCTAAAAAATACTAAACTTTGAATATTCAGTTTATATATCATAAGATACTGTAGCCTTGTTGGTAAAGGATAATAAAATACCTGAGGCACTGGTTTGATGTATTCCTGTTTTTGAAATGTAGCATTATATTGGCAAAGTCAGTAAAAACCCCATTGGACCCCTAGTTTATGGATTGAGCCTTAGGAGAATTGTACTCTTTTGGGTGAGAGAACTGGGCCTTTAAGTAAGCTTGACTTGAAATCTTTTGGAAAAATCTCTTAATGGCAATGGTCAAAAATGTCAAGCTATATTTTTCCTAGCTTTATAACAGTCATGGGGAAAAAAAGTTGGGAAGCTGGGAGGCTCCTTCCCATAAATTTGGGTAGCTGGAGGGAAATTTCCCTTCTCTGCACATAAAAATAGGGCAAATTAAGTGAAATTTTAATACTTCCTTCCTGGGAAATAGTTCCACTCCCTTCCTGGAAAATAAATATTTTTCCCAGCCATGAAGTACACCTGATTTATCAAGTGTAAATTACAAACTTTCAGCATTTGTGAGTACCCTGGTTCCTTTTACATGAGAGAATACTGTAGAAAGGGTATATATACTGTACCGTATATATTCACAAATTTTGCCTGCTACCAGAAGGAATCTCTGTTACTGCAAAATTTTAAATAAAAGTTTAATGTGCTATGTACTGTACATGTACATGTAACTGTCCTTATAAACAAAAAGTATGCAAGACAGTTTGCACAATTTGTAAAATTTGTGACCATTCTAGTCAATATATTGGGAATGTTGAACATGCCTACAGCATTTTGTTGAAGACTTATTTTCTTAAATTATCAATGTAAAACTGGGTTGCGAGGTGGCCACCTGACAGATTTTGGCTTCTACTCTAATTGCTGCTTGGATGGTACAGTACTCTATATTTTTACCCTAGTATTACTGGGGTATTATTCTTAAAATACATGGTCAGTCTGAAACTTTTTGAGAATCAATCACACACTCTTACTAAAAGAGAATTTGGGCACTGCAATGAATCCTGTATCTAAGGGGGTGGGGGTGGGGATGGTGGGCACAGTCGCAAAGTTACATTAGTCAGTTAAGACTGAAGCTGTACTGTAGTGATTCCATTGATCATGACAATTACATTAAGTTTTGACAATAACCATTTTAAATGGTGAACTCCAGAGTCCAGAGTAATGTTTTTAATATTAATTTACAATATTGAGTAAAATTGAATCTCTCATGCACAAATTACATAGCACCCAAGCAAACTTCTTTAGGTAACATCCTCTATTAAGAGAAATGTCAAAGGTTGTGTTATGCAGTGCTCTCATAAAATATACCATCCTTAACAGGGAAGCTGAAACTTGAACCACACTTCACATAATCTACAGTACTGAATGTACAAACTACAGTTACAGTTCACAGTTCATTCACTGTATATTTCCTGAGCTAGTCCAGGGCAAAGGAACACTAGTCTTTTCCTACAGAGCAGACCCAGGGTTCGATTTACCTGGTTGCACGCGTGCACCGGTGCATGTAGAATTTCCTACGTGCATGTAACCGTGCAGGCTTACATGCACTTGGTGCATGTAGACTTCAGACCTAGCCTACAAACTTCATGGTCAAATACGTGTTACAAGTCAAGTTGCATCACAAAGTTATCCTAATATAGCTGTCCCAACTGTCCCTTTATTGCATCGTTATTTCTTGCATACTGTCAGTCAGACAAGCAGACATTTCATCAAATTTTTTTAGCATATCTCCTTTCGTACGGCAACAACAGTGTCAACGATCATCACTCCTCACATGTACTTCACCAAGTAATGTTGCATGTGGCTGCTTTCAACTTGAAGGTGACGTTTAACGTTACAGGCTAGGCTTTCCAAGTATTCATATAGACAATATGTTAGGATGGCATGTGAGCTGGTGCCAGCAGCTCTAAACAAAAAAAAGTATGGTACATCAAAAATAGCATAGTAAAAGTTTTGAAAATGTTGGTAAGGGCAAATTTTAAGTATTTTACACATGTCTCACTCATGTTTTGAGAGATAAATGCCAATAACATAATTCTGGCATCCTGTTATTTTCACGATGTGGTTTGCTTCTAAGACTGCAGCCTTTCACATTCAGTGTGTACCACAGTGGCATTGAAATTTGAAAGGACTTGGATGATCGGAGACCTGAACTTTTTAAACCATAATGTCAGAATTTTAGTTGCATGTGAAACTGGCGAAACCTTATAACCAACCTTAAAACAGAGTTGAATATTCAACTTAAAGATTGTGTAAAATTTTAGCTGTAGCTTATAATGGATTATTTGGGGATAGCTGATGCAAACTCTAGGCTTGGGACCTCAAGTACAGTATATAGCCAGAGCTTATTTGGGTAAGGTCACTTGCTGCCTTGTGTCGGCCCAATGTATCTTCAATTAGCTCTGCTAAATATATGTTGTCTATATGCAGAAAACATGAGCTTTCCTTCAGAATCAGTGCTGATAGACAAGGTGTGGTTGTGATAACTTGTGATGATTACTAGTAAATGGTCAAAAGGTCAAACTGGTTAACTTGGAATTATAGCTACATGCAATAGGAAGAGATGGGGTGGGGTGGGGGGGGGGGCTATGCATGTGTTACAACACTCTCGGTTTATGCCCAGGAAGGCATGTGTCATTTTTTTTCCAAGATTTGACTTTGATCGAGTATCCCTGCCCCCCCCCCCTCAAGATTCAAAATTTTAAGCCATGGGAGGAATACTCCCCTGAAATTTTTGAGCTGGCCCTAATCCTGGCTCCTACCATCCTTTTTTCACACATTGAGGTAATGGGGCAAAAACACACACTTAAGGCCCATTGACATTGCTCACGGCGTGCGAGCGTCAGTTTTGCTGCTGGAACAGGCTGGTGGAACATATGCCACGTAAGAAAAGGGTTCAATAAAAATCTGCACATTTGTTTTTACTCAAAACAGAAAAAAATGCAAATGGTGCTTTTAGACCCTTCCTAGGCTACAGTATAGCAAGGTGTTTAAGGTTTATTTCTCGCAGGCATTTCTTTAAATTTTCAGATTATTTGGTGCATGTAGAAATTTTGCTGTGCATGTAGATTTTTTGACCTACATGCACCAGTGCATGTAGAAAAAAAATTATAAATCGAACCCTGAGCAGACCTACAATGTCAACTGTTCAAATTGTGCTGCAAATGCATGATACTATTATAATGAAAGCATACTGTACCACCAACTTAACTGAAGGCAGTTGCTTACTGTTCAATGCAGTGACTTCCAGTACTCAGTATAGTTCTGGACACAAAATACTTTCCCTAATCTATGACCCAATAATTACATGATCAGAAGGCACAGTGTCAACATGTACAGCAGAATTTCCCATTTAACCTGTCTATAATTTATCAATTTTTTTCTTTATTACAAAAATACATAACCACCCACTTATCCATTACCCCAATTTTGGTCACCTTTCATATCCACACTGTGCATCATGCAAGTTTTATTCAATGTAACTGTGTTGAATTTTATTCCCAAATACAGATTAAACTGTAAGCATGAAAAATGAAAAGTAACCATCTCATAATCTACTTTATTTCTTTTTGAGCAGTGCGTTATTTGGTCAGACACAACCTTTAAAAGGACAATACAGTACTATGTTTAACAATGTTTGTTTTTCAATGGACTAACCTGCATAGTGCATTTTGCAAAGTCACTTACTGGAACCACAGAAAATAATCAAACATACAAACAATCAAACAAACAAACAAACACATGGAAGGTGTGTACCTTTGACATCAACTCCTTCCAACACAATAATTTGATGGTGTTACTTTATATGACTAAAGGTCACAGACTTGGACTACATATGGACATAGAGTAGCATACTGCACGTCAGGTTGTCACCACCGTAGGTGAGAGTATCTGCGTAGCAAGATGGCTGTCTGCTATGGTTTTGTGTCTGAAAGTGTAGACGTGCTCAAGAAGTTTAAATCAAAAGATTTTGCCAGAAATTTGAAATATTTTCGAAAAAATGCAAGGTAAGGTCAAAATCATTACATGTACTTATTGAGGAATATGACATTGTTCCTCATTCAAATTATACTTTTGTTTATTACAGAGTCCTCGTCAAATCATACAAATTATTGCAGTTTCATGGCTGCCATATCTTGGTGTGTTTTTTTGTCCCTTGGTGTGCTTTTTTTGTCAATGGCAACTTCTACGGATAGGACATACGCATTACATGCTCTGTCCATGTATATAGGAAGTCCGTGGTTAGGGTACTGTAATAATATCTTAAGGAGTTTAACGCAGTTTTACCTCACTTTGTAATTTTGAATCTTCATGAGGGAATGAAGGATGTTTAGTTTGTAGTTCATAGTTTTCATTTACTTGGGAAAGGAAGAAGGGGGTGTGGAATTAACAGCAAGATTAGTAAAACAAACATAAAACAGTTTCCTTTACATCAACATGCAGTATGGTCATAGTTCGCTGTAAATAAAATGGTGTACGTTTTGATAAGGTTTTAGTTTCTACTGTAACCACAGCCTTTCTTCAAAGTGCTCTCTGGTTTGTTTTCCCTACTCTGTTGCTAATGCTGAGCATCAAACACAATGGCAGTAGGTTCCATTTTGAAAAACTTCATTATGAACTGGCCAGGAGTCAAACCCCAGCCCTTGCAACAACATTTCTGATGCTCTAGCTGTAAATAAGCCTCACAGCACTGAAGACTAATAAATTAATAAGGCACATTCTTTGACTTGTAATGTTCTAACGAACTCTTCCAGAAGAATTTAAAAGTAACTTGAAAACACATTTGTTTACTATTTCATATTGACTCTCTGTTGGGCAGTTTATAAAAATTGTTTTATTATTACTATTTTCATTATTATTATAGTACTCTTAATCATAAACACCTAACTGCTTTTGTTAACAAGGTTAAGACCTCCTCCTGCTAATGAGATAAATTAAGTCTCAATCTCATCAATTCATTTTGGGGCTGATAACGTTTACAAAATAGACCAAACGTGACCCAAATTTACTAACAAAATTCACTCCTAATTGATATTTTACTTGATAATGAATGGCAGAAAATTAAGTAAGATTAAGATCAGCTCCCAAAGCATTCTTGTAGAAGGGCAAGAGCAGTCAGCTAGACTTGAGGGCAGTAGACTGTCCTGTTTCATGATTGGCTCTTGAGAGTCATGTGACAATATATTTTCCCTCCAATGTAAAATTTACTAGGAGTAAATGCTTGGTTTACCTTGAATAAGTCATATTGACGTCCTACAATATTATGAGAGATGCTTCAATGTGAAATAAGAAGAAAATTGTGAGATTTACATGTGGCTCTTGCTTCAAAATATGTTTGGGGCAACTGATCTTTCCCTTTTAAGACATTTAATACACTGTAGTGACTACATACTGTACTTGAAATGTCATTCATTGCAGTGCACAATTGCACACAAATGACATAACACTAGCCTGCCCATATTTAGCCTTAAAGCACCTCTGCCTAGACCTACATCTTCCTACAAAAAAAAAGGGGGGGGGGGGAGAAACCATTGCAGTCCTACACATATCTGTTGTTCATTCTCATTAACTTTTTATATTGACACCACTTTGCAAAACCAGTGGTTATGAAATGGTGAGATCCAATCATGAGATCCTGTTTTCAAAGCCTACTGTACCTCAGCTTATCAACTGTCATTTATCTTCTGGGATCAAGTGAAATGTAATCTGCTAGAGTATCCCTTAATCATTGATTTTAAGTTGTGACATTGCCTCACAAACCTGGCACTGCCAGCTTGGCATTAAGTCTCCCCACTGGAGTGCTCAGAGTGGGCACATAGGAGGTAAGGAGGATGAAAGAAAATAGTCAAGTAGCAAACAAACAAAGGTCTAATGATGCAATTTGTTCTTCTTGAAGAGAACAGAAAAACCTCCTATAAATTTCATAATTACTTTAACTTCAAATTGAAAATTAAAATAAAAACCTTATGAAAAATGTACACATGAGAAATTCAATTCTACAGTACACCCCCCCCCTAGATTTTTAAGTCAGAAAGAGAGAGGCAGACAGCACTGGGAGGGAGGACAGAAAGAAAGGAGTCAGACATATCTTACTTTGTACGAACTTTATTCAGATGAATTGAATCACGTTTTAAATTTCACTGATCACTGCACACAATAGTATGTAAGCTCACAACCAAAGTTAGTAAATTTGTCATCAGTGTTCTTTGATTTTAATCACATTGATTACAGTACAATCATGATTTCAATTTAAAAAAATCATGACTAAAATAACAAAAATCTGATTTGAACTGACTTATTTGATTTAAATTACTGATTTGAATCATGAAATTTGAAATAATAAAAAAATAACTCTGCTTACAATGTTAAACTACTATACACTAATCTACTTATTTTGGTTGTACCATTTTGAATGGTACCTAGCAGGTCATATTGCTCCCTACCCAGTTTCTTCATAACTTGTTTTCCCCCACAAGTTTGTCAGAAAAAGGAAATTGTATTGCCCCCAATATGGAAGTCGTTTTGCAGCAAGTATCTACGTAGATCTACCAGTTTGCCCTTCAACTAACTTGTTTAGAAACAATCAGGCTTGGGGTAATCTTAATCAGTAATGTAATTGCAATCGCAATCGATTACATTGCAAAAGTAATCGCAATCATGGTTTCATTTCTGACTACATTGAAGTTGAATTGAGCAAAGAAGTAAAGTTACTTAACAATGGTTTCAGTGCTTGGTTCTTCTGTTGGAATGACAAAATTTAATTGTCCTCTTTCTTGGATGTTCCAGCTTAAAAAGAGTGAGAAGTGCATGGGTTCAATAACCTCTACTTTGGGAGTACTTGGTTCTGTCCGGGCTTATCTAGAGCAATGTCCATGGCCTTTTTTCCAGTTGTGGGTACTGGATTGTTTTGCCTACTGCATTGTTTATGTGGAAAGAAAATGTAATCATGATTACAATCATGATTACATTGCAATGTAATCACAATCCCCATCAATAACTTTCAATTTTAGCTATAACCGTAATCATAATCGCAATTGTAAAATATGAAGTAATCGCAATCGTAATCAATTACATTGAGATGTAATCACCCCATGCCTGGAAACAATATGGGTAATAAAAAAAAAAAAAACAGAAATGGGACTCTATTGAGACGAAGCAAAAACAGTGAGTCAAAAAGCAAGACAGACAGAAATGGGACTCTATTGAGACGAAGCAAAATCAGTGAATCAAAAAGCAAGACAGTCAATAAAAAAATAACAGATTCTGAACCACTTGCATGGTACACTAACTGGCACTAATGGCGGAGGTCAGTGACAATTAGGCCTACTGGGTTCCGGAAGGACACAAAAATGTCCAGCAGGGACTCTACCAGAAACTCAAAAAAAAAGGGGGGGGGGGGGAGATTTGTTAGTACTGCCAAACTTACAAACTTTAAAATTAATGGTGCCTTTGGCCAAAGTTTGCAGGTACTGTAGGTTCAGGGGGACAAAAACTTGCTTCAAAGCCTGTACAGGTGTATCCAGTGCAATCTGAAGAGTTTAAAGGGCTATTTATTCTTTATTCTTGTTCAAACATCACTTCAAAGGTGTTCTCTCCTTAAGAATGAAACCAAAATGATGACATCTTTTATTTTTATGGAAGTGAAAAGGAGAGGGGGGGAGGGATATTACACTCCTTCTTTGGGAAAGAGGGGACAAGTTCCTTCTTGCCATCCTTGATGGAAACACTGCCAAACTGTATTAAAAAATTCTAAATAGACAAAAAATTATCAGTAGAATACTAAGAATCAATTTTTTACAGAAAAGTCAAAAAGGGTGAACACCTGAAAAAATAAATGCACTATGCAATAAACACTAAATATAAAATTGCAAAAGTTTACAACCACTTTTAAAACCAAACACATGTCACACAAACAGAGCTCTCTGTGTTAGTAAAACGAACAGATATTTTCACCTTAAATCAAAACAAATTTTATTCTGAAAGAGAATCAAATGAAAATTTCAATTCATTGATAACATTTTGTTAAAGGTGATCACTTTTTTAAAACTTTAAAAGGGCACTGCCCTTTGAGATGTTAGGAGAGGAGGGGAGGGGGCAACTAGTCAATAGCTGGGACAAATTGAAAGGTTTTTTTTGCTGAATGAGCTGTCTAAAGTATGAGCATGACTCCTTATTCATTATTTAAGCATTGCATCTAGTCAAGGCCTAATGTTAGGCACACGTGCGTAACTTGGCTTGCCTGTGTCCATTATTTGTGTACATACTATTAAGTGACAAACACTAGTCTCTAGCCTAGGCTAGCCTAGTCTTAGTCAGCTGCTTGTGCTACATGAACTGTTTCAAAGTCTTATGTTAGTTTCCAACACTTAGACGTAAGGCCTATAGCTTCCTTCATTGTACTGTATTTGTAATTGTACTAGCTACACACAGATAGGCTATATAATGTGAAGTCCTACGTTGTATTGTACGTTTACTGTTAGTGTTAACATTGTACACTAAGTTACTGCATAGCCTAGCGTTAGGGTACATCCTTGTTACTGCATACAGAATGTTACTCATTCTCACCTCTAGTTTGACTAACGACATAACCACATCTTTGAGCATTGGCATTGTCAACTCCTCGTCAGGAATCGGGAAATTTTGTCTAACGAATCCAATTTGTATGGAAAATGACGGGCCCCCAACAAGGCTGCTCATGGACACCTGCGGTGTAGCCGGTTGACCCGCTGTTTGTTGCAACATTCCGTCATCCATTTTGCTATTTCACCAATTCCCTGTCCCTCGAATTCACAATCCAATTCAACAAGGGGAGAATGAAGAAAAGAATTACACTGATCTGTCAGACACTGATTCACAACGCCATCTTAATTCTTTCTGTTGCTTTTATCGAAGACACCGGTCGTCACCAGCACAGTTTTCGCAGAAATCACCTGCACGGTGTATCATCTGTCAATATCTTTGGGAACTCAGAATCAGTGATCGCGAAAGTAAACATGGCGGCGGGTATGGGTCACATGACCTTAAACTACCTCCACTCGAGGTCACCTACCTGACACAAAATTCATTCCATCCCATGCATTTTTTATTTTGCACCTAATCCGGAATGCTGACAATTTTGCATAACAATTCTCTGGTTTTTATGATCTGCAGCAGGTTTAGCGATTTTCAAGATGAATTGTGTAGACTACGTTCGCATGCAAACCGCACCCAATATCAAAGTGTTGCTAGTATAAAATGTACTTCATTGAACTATATGGATTCCCGGCAACTTATGGACTGGGCAAATCTTATTTATTTTGCTTCTTTGTCACATTGCAGACCTACTCATGTCTTAAAATTTTTTAAACTCCCTGGAGTTTGTGAAAGCAAAATTATCAAATGCCAACGATAATCCAAGATATGTGGAGAAATTGCCGCAGAGACGATCGAGCGACCGTCCAGTCAGCTTAACTTTGATGCTAAATGTCAACTTTTCTTTTTCTTTTTCAAACCAAAACGCTATGACAAGCATTGGGAAGGGGGGAGGGGGCAGGGGGGAGGTACGTGGTTGTGACTGTTGCGAGTCCTCTTAATAGTTAATTGAACTGCATTTTTGCACAGTCGATACCGCAGCGAATTCAGTGGCGTAGCTTTATATAGGCTCTTGTCCAGCTGCCGGGGGCTGGCACCCAAACTTTTCATTTTTTTGTTTAAGTGTGGACAGGGGTGTTGCCAGGATTTTCCCGACCGTGGGGGACACGCTCCCCGACAGCATTTCGGGCTTCCGAGGCTCCGACAATTGTGATCAATCTCCAATAGGATGTGTCTGGCGGAATTTGAGGCGCGCTTAACGGGCCGAAATTTGGAAATTTCTTTTTAACAAATATTTTAAAACGGGGAGATTGTTTCAAAGAAAATTTGAAATTTTTGGAAGAAATTTGGCCTTTTGTAAAGACCATTAAACTAATCGAGCTGTTTGAGATTCAGTAAAGATAGCCTATTGTGCTAAATCTTTATAAGCATTTAGGTGGGCCACTAACATCTTGGTTATGCTGTACAGGCATGGAACCCTTTTTATGAAAAGGACAAGTTTATTTTAGAGCAGGTTCAGAGGAGGGCCACACGGCTTATTCACAATGTGCGTAATCGCCCTTATCATGATAGGCTCAATAATTGTCTAGGACTTACTTCTCTCGAGTTAAGAAGGATTATGGGGGATGTGCTACAAGTTTTCAAGTTCCTTTCTGGTTATGATTCTCTGTCTAGCTGTAACTATTTAGAGGTTTGTGCTGATTCCCGTGTTCGTGGCCATAATAAGAAGCTGGTGTAATGTTTCTCTAGACTTGACATCACAAAGTTCAGCTTCTCTCATAGGGTTGTCAATGAGTGGAACAGTCTCCCTGTGGGTTGTTAATTCCACTTCAGTCAACTGCAGTCAAGATTAACATTGACAAGTATTACCGTGACAGTGGCAGGATCTGATTGTATTGGGTTTGTTTAGTTTTTGTTTGAATTAGGTGTTGGTTTTGGTCTGTTTTATAGGGCATCTTATGGGGTTTTTACCCTCCTTTGTCCTTTAACTTGTTGTGTTATGTTATGTTATGTTATGTTGAAGAACCTGCCTCAAGTTCATATGCTCAAACTCGAAAAAGTTGTACGGAAATTCTTTTGGGGTCACACGGTAGACCAACATGCTATATGCTCTCCGGCGAAACTTAAACTTCATTTTGCCCGAAAACTAAGGTATAACTTGAACAAAGATTTGATATTTAAGAGCTTATGTTGGAGGAAAAATTAATGAAAGAAACTGTGGCTTTTTGGTAAGATGAAATTGACAATGTTGAGGGTTTTATTAAGTGATCTGCCTTTTAAGACAAAACTAAGTAAAACGTCGGGGTGATTGAAGTTGGCTCCGGTTTTTCGTTGTAAGGATATTGTATCCACCGAAATTGGAAATTTTTCCAAAAATATTTTACCATTTCTAACAAATGTTTGAAAACCTGCAGCTTATAGGCCTAGAGGAGAAATGATTCCATTTATTCATTTATTTATTTTATTTTATCTTTTGAAGAATCTGACCTACTTATCGGAAAGATCAAATTTGTCGCCGGGTTAACTTGTAGTTTCTCGGGGTTACTGAATATCATCATGTACGTCAAGACCCTCAGACGATGCTGATAAAATACCCCAAAAAGTTTGGCTTCCTCTTAACATATATTGGAAAATTTGGGACTTATATATTAAAGTGCCCGGTAAGTGGCAGAAAAGATGGAAGTACGTAAGCATTTCGGTCTGTGGTGGGGGAGGGGCTAAGGATTTTTTGCACGAAAAATGTAGTCCTGGCCGAAGGACTATCTAAGCGGAGCGCTAACGGTTGGCGCGGAGCGCAAAGAAAATTTTGAAAATTCTCTACCCCCTAGGTAGCCGCCGGGAAATGGCACTTCCCAGGCTTGTTAGTAGTATCTAAGAAGTCGCTGTAAACGAAAGCTCAGAAGCCTTCGTTTACAATAAAGTGTTACCACTTAAAATAAATAAGGAAGGTGATCAGGAATAATTCGTTATATCGATAAAACTAAACACAATATGCCTGCAATGTTCTGTTCAGTAGTGTTCTATGGAAACACTGGCTAAAGCTCAGGTCACACTAGTACAACGATATCGGATCGGATTTAGCTCCGATTTTTGTGAGTTTTACTTCAAATCTCCTCCATCTTTAGTCAAAAAGAAAAAAATTGCCAACCTGTGTAAATATATGATTTGTATCAAGGGACTACGAAAATCTAAGTCATACTAACTATTCCGTGACTTCACATCCGCATACAGCTTTAATCGTATACGCGTAGTCCTATAAAAGCTATTTGTCAATGTGACGTTACGAAATAAATAGTTTACATTTCATTTCCACCGTCCCCCACACCGATCATATATTTACAAAGTATGGTAGACTTTTGGTCCTTTCCGTCAATGGATGGAGGATATTTTAATAAAAACTCACAAAAATCGGATAGTTATCCGATCCGATATCCCCGTAGTGTGACCTGGGCTTAAGTGGAGCGCCGCTATTGGTTGGCGCGGAGCGTGCAGAACATTTTGAAAATTGGACCCTTCAGACAGTCGGAAATTCCCAGACTTGTAACTAGGAACGAAGCAGTCGTTATTTTGAGCTTTAGTTTGTAATACAATTCTCACTGGAATAGAAAAATCAGTAATTGCTAAGTGATCAGAAAATTATTTGATAACATGTACCACTATACCATTGCATGAAATGATTTTGTACCTTTTCGAAGAAAAAACTTTTCAATGAAATTAAAAAAGCAAACGTTTTTTACTGCATTGCGACACTCGGCTAAATTCAAGATCTACTGAATTGATAAAAGTGTCTACAGTATGTGACTGCCCGTACACATATCTATAAATGATTTCTCCTCTAACGTCTTTTGAAAAAAGACAAGCCCACCGGCCAGTCCGACCTCTTACGTCTATGCTAAAATTGAAAAATGTTTTGGTACAGGAGAATTTGAAGAATGAAGTCTTTACTGAAAATCAATCATCCCAATTTCATATAGGCAAAATAAAGACTGAAGTTATTTGCGATTTCATATTTTGTTGTATGGTGAAAATGGAAATTGTTTTACCTTCTTTTCAGAATGTTTGAAAATCTAAAGATAATTTTGAGAAAAATTGGGATCTATGCAGCAAAATTTGGGAACTATGAGGACTTCCGCAGAAGCAAAATCAATAAGAACGTCAGAGGTGGGGAGGGGAGAGTAAGGTTTATCGGACTTTTATCGCCCCCCCCCCCCTCCCGGGTGCTCGCACCACCCTTGACTGTGTGAACATAAAACATCACTGTATTAGGGACGTGTTTTGCGGTAAAAAATGCTGGCATTACAAACAAATATTTGAAAATATGGACTGAGCTTGTATTGCCTTAAGGGAATTTGAAAAGTTTAGACAAAATATTTCAAGATCAAGAGCTTGGATTTTTTTGAAAGAAAATTCAGGGAAAATGCACTGTAGTTCAGTTTGAATTTTAATTTATTTATTTCAACATAAAAATATAAAATATTGTTAAAAAGGAGTAACGAGAGTAAGAAGTTACGAATATACAATCATAAGACAATACACATGCGCAGAAATTCCATTAAAACAAAAAATAAGCTTTAACAACTCGTTTAATTTTTAGATTGAATGTTATGGTCTGCACGGTAGGCGAGTAAAGTGTATTTAAGTAAAGTAAATGGATTTCTTAGGTTTTTCTTTGATCATACATTGAGGCTTTTGAGATATCTATGGAATGGGTGATTATGATCATTATGAATTTTCGTGACCATTCTTATGAAGTAATTCTGGCACAAATAGATCTACCATTGTCCTTTGGTAAAATAAAAGAAACACCAAACTGACTCTGCTTAAATTAGACGTGGGGCATGACAGATGCAAACCACTTTTTTAAGCCGCGGTTGGATCATAAAAGTTCTACCTTGAAGTAATTATATGGGTGGATCCAATTCCGATCCAATTTTTGTGATGTCACACTGACATACATTTTTTATCGGACAGCGTAGTCCGATAAAATCTTCTGTCAATGTGACGTCACAAAATAAACAGTATAAATTTGTTTTTCATAGTACTGCGAAACAAGTCATAAATACAGGCTGGCAAATTTGGCTCTTTTTTAGTTTTAGATCAGATTAGTAAAAGATTTTAACGAATAAACACAAAAGTCGGATCGGAATGAGATCTGAATTCGTCGTACTGTGACCGCGGC
This sequence comes from Holothuria scabra, assembly GCA_037179385.1. Classification (NCBI taxonomy): domain Eukaryota; kingdom Metazoa; phylum Echinodermata; class Holothuroidea; order Aspidochirotida; family Holothuriidae; genus Holothuria; species Holothuria scabra. The sequence continues at coordinate 78,009,149 of CM074180.1, forward strand.
TTTGTCACTTGATGATCTGGGGACACATGTGGCAAATTCCCATTTTTTCCATTTTCAAAGCTTTGAAAATTAAACTAAACTGAATGATGGGAAATGAATTGAAGACTGTGACGCGCTTAGCGAGCGGAAAATTTTGCTTGTAATTTCAAACTAATATAGTTGGCGCGGAGTACACAGAAAATTTTGAAAAATCAGGCTCCTCAGAGAGTCGAAAATGGCATTTCTTAGTATATAGAGGATTTAAGCAGTTGCTGTTTGATCAGAAAATTACCGTACGAAATTTGAAAACATTTGGATGAAATGCTCTTGTATCGTTTTGGGAGAAACTACTGTAAAGGGAAATTGAAAACATTCTTACGTAGTTTATATTTAATGAATTGATGAAATTGTCTTTGTGACTGTACGAACTCCGGACGTTGAATAATTGTACTTCTCTTAGTATAACACCTTTTGAAAAAATTTTATGTTACGCGGTGGGTTTAAATTAATTTTAAAGCTTATGGGAAGACATTCTCACACTGTATCATAATAGGTTTAAAAATCAAATTACCCGACTTTCATAAAAACCATTGCCCGAATTTGATTGTAAGGGCAGGATAGATGGCAAACTATTGGGCACTGCATCTGAACACCCTCTCGTCTGGCAATTGAAAGCATTCCAGCACTTTTTCAACCTTCGCCCGAATATTTTACTAAAGGAAAGGATAGGTACTAAGGAAGAGATACTACTTCCCAAAGAAGCTTTCCACATGGCCTCTTAAAAACCAGCAACCGAAAGCCCACGACTTCAAGCTTAAACCATGCAGCTGACATAGCAACTGTCTTGAACCTAACTTTCATCGAGGACAGTTAAATACAGGTCACTGTAAAGGTGGTATCTCACGAAGAACGCGTACAGTTTGCGACTAAAATTCGCGTGGTTTGCAAAATGTTAGCAAAACTGTCGCACGTCTGTCGCGCAAGTCGCAGAGGTCGCAAAAGCTTCGCAAGCAGTTATGAACATGTTCAAAATTTTCTGCGACTAATTTGCGAAAGATCAAACGTGAGATGTTAGCAAAGTGTTCGCAAAGCGTTATCACTAATGTCGCACTAACATCGCACTAACGTCGCCCGTTTTGTGAACCCTAACTGGATCGGATTTGCTCTTCTGTTCGCACAACATTAGTGTGAACTTATTGCGAAATTAGCGCGAAGTTAGTACGAAGTTAGTGCTAATATTTCGCGACTGTTTGAAGGTCATGTTTGGACGTGAAACAGTACTCGCGTATGACGTGCATATGTCACACGTACACAGCTGAATACGACCGTTACGGGGCCTCAATACGACCTGCCAAGTAGCGTTGTCTGTTTGGATAGACCTTTATTAAACTGGTAATATTACAGCTATCGTTTATGTCCATTGTGCGTGCCACGGTTAGTCAGCCATCATGCCTGCCAAGAAGAAACAGAGGAGGGTAACTGCTGCTGCTGAATTAGTGCCTGCCGGTTCGGACGAAGAACAGGAGATGATGGTGTTCCTGTTGCTGATGGTACTCAGGGTGATGATGAGTCTGTCGGTACCACATCCAGCTACAGCTGGACTGAGGCCCAGAAGGAGACTATGGTGGAATTCCTTCAAGAACATGATGTTTTTTTTATAACAAAAGCCATTTGGAGTTTAAGAACACTCTAGTCAAGAAGTTAAATTCAGACTAATTTTCAATTGTTTCAATCTGTGGGTTTTATAAGTGGCGTCCAACTGAAATATTCGCAAAATGTTCGTATTTTGGTCGCAAAGTTTGTGAGACGTTAGTGCAACTTTCGCGCGACTGACGCGAAACTGGCAGGTGATTTAGACGTCGTTTGCGATGTTAGCACGTCAGTCGCACTACTGTTGCACTAATGTCTCACGAACTTATGGCGAATGTTTAGCGTCGATTTCCACAAATTTCCTCAAAATTCGCACTAATGTCGCACTAATGTCACACTAACTTCTCACGAATGTTTCGCGATTTTCTTGACAACTTTTTCGACGCGAAAAATATTTTGCGACTGCCGCGTTTTGAAATACGCAATAGTCGCAAAAATAAACGTGCGAATTTTTCTTCGTGAGATACCAGCTTAACTTGACTCAAGGTTTGTTTTATTCATCTGGCCAGGTTTATTTTATTTTATCAATGTAACATTTACTTACGCTCGTAAATTTAACTATTACTGTAGGCTAAGGGCAGCTTTCATCCCGAGAAGTTTCCAAACGTGGTTGAGCCTATGCACTCTAGCAGCAGTACTTTAAAAAGGGCAGGAGCAGTCATCCCAAATTGAAGTAGTGCAGAAGACTGTCCACTTTCATTATTGGCTGTTGGGAGTCATGTGCAAGATTTTTTCTCTTCAAATGTGAAATTTACTAGAAATAACTGCTTGGTTTACCTTGAAGAATGCAATAGTTAAATCATAAAATGTAATGGAAAATACTTTGAAGAGAGAAAAAAAATGAAACTTGTGTTATTTAGCTTTTCCTTCAAAATAAGTTTGGGGGACTGCTCTTTACCTTTAAAAATGGAACCGCTTCCATTGTGCTTGGTGCTAAGAAAAAGCAATATATTAGGGGAAAATGCCTGTGAGCAACAACTGGAAACTTAAACGGCTATGACCGTCCCTATTTAAAGCAATTGGTTAGACACTGAACAATAAAACTTCATTTAAATATATAGCAATATATTAAAAGGCCATTCCTTTCACCCTTAACTGCAGTTCTTGTAGGGGGTACCAAAGCTTTCAATTGACTCAGCTCTTTGATTGACAGGTACTTCAAACAATACAGAATACCAAAGCTTATATTACACCGCATGCACTGTACTGAGGGTGTTTTGATTATTCACATTGAACTTTTCTATACTCACCCTGAAGAAATAAACTAAGGTTGTGTCTGGATGAGGATGAATTTCAGACAATTGTGGGAGGGACTTAAGTAAGAAGGTTAGGGGAATTGGTTCAGTTTGGGGTGAAAGAATCAGGCCTTTAAATATTTACCAACGAAGCAATGACTTTGAAGTAATAGGATTATCCCACAGTTCCCACCTCGTAAAAAAAAAAAAAAAAAAAAAAAAACCCGAGTTTCAAATGAACGAATCAAAACCTTTGTGACGTTTCTGTGACGTAATCCTCCATTTTCTCGAAAATGAGAAATATTAAGAAAAAACGACAGTCGCTTAGAAAATTCTTGCTTTGAAACATGTAGGAATGATTCCAAATTTTAACTACAACTGTTTGATAAACATAAATCTTCTGTGCTCCCAATACATAAGGCTGGAAATTTTACTTTAAAAATTCCAAAATAATGGTTGATACCTGCACATGTTCAAGCTATATAAGACATCCCCTACCGTTACCTTTGCGGCACTTTGACGCCAAACCGGACGGAAGTGTTCACACATGGCCCTACTCTGATTGCACTGGGAGGCGAGTAGTGTTCCTCCCCAATGTATCGCCGGTCGTTGAGGGTAGTCCCGGGGGAAGGTTGCTGTCGTATACAAAGCACGCTGAGCGTCACTGTATACAGAAGAGTACTAGACCGGCGCCTGAGTTGGTTCTCTGTTGTAGTTGACAGGATACATAGCCGGCCAGAGACCTTGAACGCTTGGCTTCAATCTTTTGTCTTTTTTTGTTTGTCTCCAAAACCTTTCATGAACTCGGAACCTTCAAGAAGCACGAAAACGGAAAAAGACAAGAACGCCCCTAGCTTAACTCATTGTAGAGTAATGAGGGTATTACTTTTGATTCGAAGCAAAAACCATCAAGCCACTATACAGGAGGCTACTGTGAAGGCATGGTAGGGTGGGGTAAAGTTAATGCATGCGGATCAAGGGCAAGGTAGGATGAGTGACATTTATGTAGGAATTAAGGGTGTTAAATCGGACAGGTATTTAGGGTCGAAGGTGGACAGTTTAACTTTTTTATATCACCTGTCCTCATGTAGGCTACTCAAGACTCGGCTGGTGTTATAGGCTATACATATTCCTTCTCCGTCTTTTTTTATCTTGGAGCACCCTGCACGACAAGTCGTCTGGACTTTTAGAGTGCCTTACTTCACAATAGTTGAACAATGATTTTCTGTTTCTTTTCTGCGTACCTAATCAATTACTATTTGTGAAAACCTCCAATAAATGAAATGAAATGCTATCATGGATTAGCTTGTTTAAGTCCGTGTCACAGGTTAAAACCTCTTCAAATACGAAATTGTTCTGTGCTGTTAGACACATAGGACAGGTTTACCAACTTGGGCTTTGTACAGAAGTCAGTTTGGGACCCAATCTATTATTTCACTCGAGATGGCTTTACATAGTGGCACAAGACAGGAGGACGAAGTTCATAGGCGTACGAGGCGGGGGTCATCGGGCAGCAGCCCTCTTAGAGAAGGGGAAATGAGTATTTCGGGGCACTGAATTAAGCTTGTATTTTCAGGGCAAGAAAACAGGACAATGGGAAAGTGCAATGTACGCTGCAGCGGTAAGTTGCATTTGCTAACAAGGCAAAGCGCTTGATGGCAAAATTTTCAGGCCAAACACCCCACATCCCGTGAAACGTCTTTCCGTACGCTTATAACTTAGCTTTTTGTCACTTCCACCTCTCAACCCACTCATAGATTGAACGCGTTCTTCCATTGAAAGCTCCAAGTTGTTGAATTTATTTTCCAAATTTTTTGCCATGGTGTATGTGCCTCTCAAATAAAGATCATTCCGCAACCATTTTGAAGGACAAAATTGCTCATGATGTTTTATTTGGTAAAGTTAAGAAAAAAAAGGTTGAACATGTCCTTTCTTCCCAACAGATGGCAACTATGACCGTGATTTCGTATTGAACCATGCACTTGTAGACCAATGTGGTAGGTATTTTGAAGTTTATAGGCATCCATAATTGTACAATCATTTATGCCTATTGTGTGCTGTAAATTAATATACACTTACCACCATGGAGTTCCACTTTTGTACTAAAAGCTGTGTTTATATAATATACTTTATTGGTATGGCTGTTCTCCTCTCAGCCCATGAGTCGAGAAAACAGAAAGATGATCACAGGAATTAGTGTGATAAATACTGACAATAAAACCATTCCAATCAGCTAAATACAATAGATTCTGAAATATGTATTATAGTCTGACTATTTGAAGTGGCAAAGGTACAGGCTCAGTGATAAAATACCCAAACCAGGGATTACAGTAATCGCTACTGACGACTGCATGAGATTCCCGGACCAAAATACTTGTTTTACCAGTCAGCACATTGTCATAAACTGGAAGTAACACAGCTTCATTGAATTGATGCCATTCCTCAATCTAGGACTTCACTGATGTCCCGTCTGTTACTAGGATATTAACATTTAAAAGTTTCTTATATACTAACTGATACAATCCTTGCACCCATATGGGTGCTTAGGTCTGAGTTAAACAGGTTTCCGAAATGTGTCAACTGATAAGCAAGATGTTCATCCCAGCCTTCTTCCCTGTTAAAGCTAGGCTGGGCCTAGCTTTAACGGGTGAAGTCCAGCTGGGCTCCGGCTGGACCTCAGCTGGTAAAGGCAAGCCCAGTTGGTCCCCGAGTGAAAAACACCTGACAAACACGAATGGATCCCAACTGTGGTCCATCAAGGAGCCCAGCTGGAGCCCAGTCGGTACATATCACGATTCAGAAATACCTCCTTTCTAGGTTAAGAACGGCGAGGTTTGACAATCGTATTCATAAAGTGCGATCAAGTTAGGTGCCTGTTGATTTAACAAACCATATTGGCAATTGAAAGCAAATAATCCCTCGAAATAACTTGGCAGAAAATTTTGAGAAAGGAATGTATGGAGGTGTAGTGACATACCCGTAGCCAGAATCTTCAGTACGAGCCGCAAAATGAAATGAAATTATCCCGATTTCATAGTTTTCTAAATTAGAGACACCGCACTACTTTGAGTTTCCTTCACGATACGAAACTGGAAGCTCTGGAACGGTATAAGAACCTAATTATGAACATCAGAATAAAACATTTGATTAAAATTCAAATAAGTTCTAAAGAGTATACAAACCTAAGCCATGTTCAAAACCTTCATCATCTATATTTTTGGGCGGAGCCATATGTTCCTATACTCCCATGTCCCGACATGCATGTAACCGATATTTTTTCCGACACCCCTATAGAATATGAATCCCTTATATTTCCAAAAATCCACTGCGTTCCAACACTCTTTTCCCCTACGCCTCTATACTCCGACAGCCCCTTTTCCGATGCCTGTACAATATATTCCGACAACTCGATGGCAGATGAACATAGGTAGGGGTTTTATATGGGAAAATAGGGCAATCAAGTTATAGCAAGGCTTACTTTGATGACGAAACGATAAATTTGATGAAAACCAGGCCAGTTTGAGTTTGGGGGAAAACTAATAGTCATGTGTAAGACCTGTAGCCAAAGGAGGGGAGGGCCATTTTGTTATCTTCCAAAGGGATCTACTTCCTTAGATCACCTCAATGTCACACTCCAACAGCCACTCCGAGTCCCCGGCGTGACGCAACCCTGATGCGCCTATCTCGTCGTTCATGCTGATTTTCCGAGGAAAAGGTTGTTTAAGCTGACAAAATGTTATTTATGCTGCACGGTAGTTTTGCTAAATTGTTTGTGCACCTCTGTAAAAGTGATGTTCTAAATCGCAACCATTAGAGTTTTCAAAACTCTAGAACTCAGCATAAATACGCCTGACATACCGGTACATTATAAAGAAACTTTTCGTTCGTTCACAAATATATATTCAGACATGCCAACCTGCAAAATAGCAAAACCTTGAGGTTTTCGTAACGAAACCTGGAGATTGGTACCTCAAACCTGGAGATTCGAAATTTGTCCTGCACTATAGGCGAATCCGATTAGCGCTCGTTTTCAGTGACTGTAAGCCGCCATTAGTGGGGTCCATCAGTCTTAAATCGTCTTTATTTATTGTTTACATGAATTTCAAACCCTCATAATTAGTGAAATTGGAGAATTCAAGATACAGATTAGTGTAAAACCATCCATGATAGAGGAAAGCAAAGAAATCGAAAGAATTGAAGGTGACGGACCCAAGTTATGGCCGACTGATGATCACTTGCTGTCCGGATTCGTGTATACTGTGAGGAGTTTTTCATTACTGGGAAGATATCAAATGATGAGGTGGGGGTTCTGGTTAGGGGAAATACTGACTCCACCCTCTCTTTACAAGGCTTGTTCCCTTGACCACCAAACTCATTTTGGGAAAACAGGGTTACGGTCTTCCTTGCGGAGAGGCTGTTACGTCTTCATCCTCCCTGTTAAGCAAATATAACCACATTTCTAGAGAACGTTAAATACTCACACGTAATGCATTGTCGTATTAAGTGGTGGTGGTGGGGGAGAGGCTGGTACCTCCAAGGGTCCGGTGCGGTGAGACAATTTGAGCGGAGCGCCATCGTCGGTTGGCGCGGGGCGTACAAGAAAATTTTGGGTTTTACAAATCCTCCAGATGGCTGGAAACGACACTTCCCACGTGTTTTAAGCTGGATGTATGGATGTACCTAGCCTTGAAATACATTACGAATCTCATGTCTGTTACTTCTCAAATAGTGTGAATAAAAAATCAATCTATGAAAAATGATAATGCATACACTTTTTAGGGACCCAAAATCTGCGCATTTCTAACCTGTGCCATGGCCTGGGGGATAAGACTAAAGGGAACTGGTAGCTCCCGTTCTCTTGGGAAAAATTGTGAACTTCAGGAGAATGTACTGTAGATGGATTTCAGTTTTAATAGGAAAACCAAAATGAGTTGTATCCTCTTAGTCTAAGAAACTTTCTTTGCGTTAGATTTGCTAGATGCAAAATGGTGCTATGTTTGAACTGATTATATGCCTACGCAGTGGCGCAAATCTCTGTTTGAGAGTGGGGGCGAAAATGCTTATGCATGATGTGCCCATGAGTATTAAACTGTGCACGTGTGGCGGGAACCGCGAGCGCGAAGCGCGAAGCTCCAAAGGGTCTCTGGTGGGATCTAGGGGGCAAAGCCCCTGTGGGGTCCAGGGGGCGAAGCCCCCGGAAGCTCTTGTGTTGTAGCATTTCCGCAGCTTTTGAAAAACTGCTTTGAACGAAAAAAAAAACGAAAAAAGGTGACCGTATTTTAAAGGGTTTACTCATTTTTTTTATGGGGGGGGGGGGGGAGGTGGGCCAAATTACGATTTGGCCCCCACTTTTTCACTTGAGGAGGCGAAGGTCACCCTTGTCCCCGGGATTTGCGCTCCTGTGCCTGCGTTTTAGGATTTTCCTATTTGGGGAGCATAAAAATTTTCAAAATACTCATTTTTAGTCTTTGTAGAGATTTTACAAGTGGCATACATACTACCAAAGAAACAATGTTTTCCGGTTTTCAGTGGTGTTTAGATACAAAATGGTGCAGTATTTGTTCAGTCATTGGTACATTACATGGTCAAAATTAAAATACTACGAGGAAATCTCTCAAAATATTTAAACCGCAAAGCAGAATTATGGATCATACGGGAAACACATGAAATGCGGACCTTGTGGACATTTTACAAATCCGCCGGACCCCAGTGCCAACTAGTAAAAAGAGGACTTGTCGAAAAAATCGTTCTACAGTGGCACTTGTCATGGGAAGGAGTAAGGCACGACATAGGCCTATTTGTTAGGGATGGATTGGATGGGAAGAATTATTCGAAGGCAGTACGTTACCTTGCAGATAAAAATTCTGCCTTGATTATTAGTCTATGCAACATTGTATGCGCTATATGCACGACCGAAAAAGTTGCACGTAGGATGCGCAGGCTAGGGTGCGTATGCCAACTTGCCAGGCCTTTGTGTAGCAGCCGGCCTACTCGTAGCCGGCCTACGCGTAGGCCATATCGAAAAGTTTTGTACAAAAACGATCATTTGTTCATTCTATATCAAAAATTTTTAATGTTCTAATTAAGGTAAGCTAAATCGATTATGCCTTGGAATGATATGTCAAGGTGAGAGGAACTCGTGAAATGCCGATTTTCATTCGAAATACATGATTTTTAACGTTACCAAAATTTTGTGACGTCATAATTTGGAGGATTTCCCCAAAATAATGGGCCATTTTATGCCTTTACTTCACGCGTTTTACGACAAAAATATAGACCCAAATAAAACCAATTCTTCTCCTCCTGTTAACTGTGACATGCAACTTCCAGAAACGAGTTTAGCCGTATCAATATATTTGTTGCTAGAAGTGTTAATCCTTTAAATTTTGTAAAATTGGGATGAAAAACGCTTTTCGCCCACAGACATCAAATCCCATAAATAAATGATTTACGACAAAAGTAAGGGGTGTGCCCAGTCAAAAAAGCACTCACTAGATGTGCAATAGTATGAACATCACAAATCCAGTTTAGCCAAACCTTAAAGGGCCAAACCTCTCACCCCAAACTACAATTTTGGTACCCGGGTACCGAAATTCTCAATTGGCTCAGCTCATTTATTGACAGCTAATTCAAACAATGCAGATTGCCAAAGCTTATATAACACAGCATGAGCTGTATTTATTACATAAATTGAGTTTTTCTATACTCACCCTGAAGCAATGAACTGAGATTATCTCTGGATGAGGATGAATTTCAGACAATTGTGGGAGGGGCTTCAGTAAGAAGGTTAGGAGAATTGGTACTGTTTGGGGTGAGAGAACTGGGCCTTCAAAACACAACCTCGAATACTACATAAAGCGAAAACCCTAAAAATGCAAAATGCGCCTGCACACTTTTGGGAGGTTTATGATCGAAACTTTTCGATATGGTATATCCCTCTGCGATGGGATCTCAATCTCGTTTAACTAGTAAGCGTAACAAGTGAAGTTGTTATTTGTGTGGATTAGCGTTTGCATTTCTTTGAATAATGTTATTTTACCGTGAGATTTGAAAATTTGACAGTGAGATGATGCCCCAAACCGTGAGACCCACGGTGAAACCGTGAGAGTTGGCGTGTATGTATATTCATAATAAGTGGTGGTGCCTTCAGCGGGTGGGATGAAGGTTCAGTGTATTTCGTTTAAAAACACATTTACACACAGATGCATATAAAACAAATTGCAATGGCGAAATGTAGAGTTGTAAACAGGACAATAGAAAGAGTAATATGTTTATCGTAGCTAGCGACAGTTTTATAGTATGAAAAAAGAAAGAAAAAAAAAGAAAAAAGAATAAGAAAACAGAACAAAATCAGGATATATATAGTTTATTGCTTATGTATAAAGATAATGCATAACCTACTTACATGAAGTGTGAGAGTAAATTACATATATCTCGGTATAACCTACATATATTTAGATATAATGTAATAAAATATGGCATATAATATTTATAAACGGCGTCTCATAGCCAACCTCGACCCTATCAAACTATTCGACTGCTTTCTGATTGCATTGTTTTGATATACTGCCCTCCTTTCTTCATAGCAACAGTTTGTCCGTGCTTCTTCTGGTCGGCTTCTATCATACTTTAGCAAGATTCTCATTGTTTGAGGAAGCAAGATGAATTGTTTTTTATCAACACTACAACAAGTGTGAAATGGAAGAGGTAACGGCGTCTTTCTTTTCCACAGTTCATCGTCTTTATTGTAGATCTAGCTTTTACGCACTCAACTGACCAACTTCGGTCACCTAGTCACACAGTGCTGTCGCCAGCGTTAGACCTATTGCTGTGTAACGATAAGCTAACTTAGGCCAGTCGCACAAAACACACTAAACGGCGCTACAGTCAAACGCGAATACATTCCTCTATTTAGAAGAAAAGGTTGCAATTGTTCCATTTTTCAACCATCAGATACCACAGGCAGTCGTAGGCAAATGGTACTGGAAAGAAGACACCTCTACACTAGAATTTCAACCAAAGTGAGTGGCCTCTTTATCACATGTAGTATATAGATTTTGTGAGTCAAAACGTGAGTACAAGTGGCTCCGTGGTGTAGTGGTTATCACATCTGCTTTACACGCAGAAGGTCCCCGGTTCGAGCCCGGGCGGAACCATCTTTGCTTTTGCCGCATTTTTTTAAGCATTTAACCGTCATGTTACTTTTACATCTTGAACATATCTATGTATATATGTACAGAACTTATTGAGTAAATAAATATAATATATAAAAATATACAAGTATGAACAGTTTGATGTAGGCTAAAACAATTTTTTCCTTCCAAGGAAAAAAGAAAATAGTTACCTTTACTGTAACTTGTAACTGTTATCTATTTTACAACTTCTGCTGATCTCTACATGTTTCAAGATGTAAGTAAAGTTTCTTCTTTTTAAGGAAAAAAGAAATTGCCTATTTTTACATTATGTTTTGCCTTGCATGAAAAAGCTATATGAATGAAGGTCTTGCTTTAAAATAGTTATGGCAATGGAAAATATTAGCCTAAGTGTGGTGGGTTGAGAGAAATTCCTTTCTAAAAATAAAAATTTTAGTTTTCAAGGGTCAGGAAAAAGAGGATTACTCATAAATATTTAATCTTTAGAATAATTTGTAATAACCGCAAATGAAAAATCATTCTGGTGTTATCATGTGTGTGGTGTAAATCATGGTCAAATTTTGCAAATATTATGTATATTTTCTATTATTTGTTTTGTTTGTAAATGCCTGGGATAGAAGTACACTTCTCCCTGAAATGAAAATAAGGGTATAATAGTGCAAAATTATGCAATGTAAATATAGTAATCAAATATTTATCTTTCAACTTTTGTTTTGTATGCATATGGTCAGGGTAGAATTGAAGTTCTTCCTTTCAAAACATTTATGTGTAACAATGTATGTAAATTGCAACCTTTGTTATTATGAATATGGTACTTGGCAGTGGCATAGCCACCGTGTGGGTTGGGGCGGGGTGGGAGGGGGGAGGAATGGGGGAAGGGGGAGGGGGAAGGGGGGAAAGAGGGAGGATGGTGGGAGGGGGCCTGAAGGATTGGGGGAGTGGGGGAGGGATTTGCCTCCCTTGAAAATAATATTGGGGAACTTTGATGAAGTGATGTATGCCCTTTTCCCATTTCTCAAAATTTTTCTTGGAATAATAAAACGTGAGACATTTTTCACGGATAATTCATTTCTTCATGCAACAAATTTCCCAAGATTTCCTCAGTAGCCAATGAACTGGCCCGAGCCGACAAATGTGATAGTGGAGCTTGTTAATAGTGGTGTGTAGGATGTGCTAGTGTTTCTCAAAAGAAACAAGTAAGATATTGCATATATCCCCATGTGACGGTACTCTTATGAGTTGTTGAGGGTCACAATAGGTGTTCCTACAGGTGCTGAGCAATCATTAAATAAGCTAAAAGTTATCAAAACCAAAGATCAACAATGCTTGACTAAGAAAGGCTATCAAGTCTTGCTCTGATCAGTGCCAACAGAGGCATTTCTAAAAAAAAAACTATTCAGAAATTACCCAATTCAGCTGCATGAAAAATGGAAATTTCTCCTATGAATAAAGAAAAATTGTTCAAGATTGATAATTTGATTGTACACTGAAATGCTTGTGTGTTTGAATTATGTGATTTAAGATAATTTTTTTCTCATGGCATTACTTGAGAAAGCATGGATTATTATTTTCAGAAAGTTCAAATTAGGTATTTAACAACCTCATAGTTAAATATGGGCGGCCAAAAGGGCAAAAAAGACAAAGTGCAAAATATTCATTTTAATTTCAAAAATAAAGTTTAAAGGTAAAAAAATATTCTAAGTGAGAAATTTAAAAATAAAATAAGCAATGATTACATTTTAAAAAACGAGCAATATTTATTACGTCCCCAAAACAAATTAAAAACACTAAAAGTAGTTATAATTAATCTTAAAATTAACACATTACCCTTTTATCCAAATGAAATATCAAAGCCCCCAATAAATAAAAACTGGATCACAAATAAAAAGAAATAAAATAAAAACGCAAATAGCGAGACGCAATTTTGTGTTTTCGTTTTATCTTGTGTTTTCATTTTATTTCCAGTTTTCCTTTTTTTTAATTCATTTGGGTTCCTCAATAGTTATTTGAAATCGTCTTTTTTTGCCCTTTTGGCGCACCATAGGTGGCCAAAAGGGCAAAAAAGACAATTTGCAAAAAGACAAAATGCGAAAAAGACGGTTCGTGAAAAATAAAGAGGGCGTCCTGAGATTGATGGATTCAGAGCACCTAAATATGCTTGGAAATCGCATTAGATATCCAAACCCACACAACCAGCTAAAGCCAGCGCGAAGACTTAAAAACTGAATGCTCTCAGATGCTATTTGGAACAAAAAGCGAGAATTGCTAGGTTAGTTTTCTTCTAAAAATTTCGTTTTCCTGGGCAATAATTGCTGTTTGTTCCATCATTTTTGAAAAGTGAGGGTGCTTTTTGAAGATGTACCCCTTCAAAAAAAATGAGCAGGCGTCCCACGCCCCTCCCGCCAAGGACATTCAAGGGCATTCACTTTTTAAAACAATTTCCAAAAGAGAGGGGGAGACCCCTTATACTTATCTCCGTCCCTTTAGACCCCTCCCTTATGCCAACGATCCCAAAACTTATCCCCTTCCCCTCCGCGACGAAAATTCTGACGACGCCGTTTCCCCTTCCACCACAAATGGTGAAAAAGTCCCCCACACTTTCATGTGATTCCCTTCCCCACCTCTTAACTGGTTGCTTTGCGGGCCGAGAGAAAACGTTATCACTCCATGGAGGTTTTAATAGCAAATAACACCTCCCTGATCGACTCAGACTGCCCACTGATGTGCGTACTGCCTTGCTACATGCTCCTCAACAAAGGGAGTGTATGGCTGCAAGCAAGTCTTCGCGCTGGCTTTAACTGGTTGTGCTGGTTTGGGTATCTAATGCGATTTCCAAGCATATTTCCAAGCATATTTAGGTGCTCTGAATCCGTCAATCTCAGGACGCCCTCATTATTTTTCACGAATCGTCTTTTTCGCAGTTTGTCTTTTTCACCGTTTGTCTTTTTCGCAAATTGTCTTTTTTGCCCTTTTGGCCACCTATGGTGCGCCAAAAGGGCAAAAAAAGACGATTTCAAATAACTATTGAGGAACCCAAATGAATTAAAAAAAAAGATAACTGGAAATAAAATGAAAACACAAGATAAAACAAAAACACAAAATTGCGTCTCTATTTGCGTTTTTATTTTATTTCTTTTTATTTGTTTTCCAGTTTTTATTTATTGGGGGGCTTTTATATTTCATTTGGATAAAACGGTAATGTGTTGGTTTTAAGATTAATTATAACTACTTTTAGTGTTTTTTTAATTTGTTTTGGGGACGTAATAAATGTTGCTCGTTTTTTTAAAATGTAATCATTGCTTATTTTATTTTTAAATTTCTCACTTAGAATATTTTTTTTACCTTTAAACTTTATTTTTGAAATTAAAATGAATATTTTGCACTTTGTCTTTTTTGCCCTTTTGGCCGCCCATAGTTAAATAGTAATAATCCAGATATTAAATATTGACCAAAATAAGAAGACAGAGAGTTGACATATTTTCTAATTCATCAATGTAATACTTAAAGGTAACTTTACATAGTAACATGATAATGTTTTTATACTCGTAAGTTTGCAGCATATTTTGTATGAAATACTCATGGACTGGGAAAAGTTTTGAGGAAATTTTCCTTCCTTCCCCCTACTTCCCCCCTCCCCCTTCCTGGAAAATATCCTAGCTATACCACTGGTATGGTAATTTATAAGCCCATAATGTTTCATGATGAAATAATTATTTTACTGTTAATACAGACACACAGTGACCATGATCAATATTTTGTTTTTAAACTTTGTCCTATATAGTGTGATCCAGTCAATAGATTCAAAAGACAAAAAGAATCGGAAGAAGAACTTGCTGTTTGGTGATCATGGTACAAGACGGGACAGGTTAGTTCAGACTTTCCAACTCAGTGGTGGCACTTCCAAGGGGACAGCATGAGGGGTGGTTTGTCCCCTCAGAATTCAGTTTCCTTGCTCCCAAATTTGCACCACAGATTTTAAATACATTTATTTTATGTGGAGATACACTAAAACACAAGAACTTCTGAGGATTATTCCCTACTAGGGGCCCTTAGGCAGGGTTGCTAGTTTGGCCTTAATTTACCTGCAAAAAAAAACAGAAATTTGGCAGATTTTGAAATGTTGACTGGACGATATTTAGAAGATATGCCAAACTGGGATTTGGCAGTTTTTTAGGTAGCCTATAACACCAAAAAAAATCTTGTTAGCACGATATTTCAAGATAGGAAACTTTGATAGATTTCATATTTGGTATGTAGATGCGTTATGGTCAGAAGATGGTCTCTATTGTTTTTGAGGGATGTCAAAGGTCATCTGGGGTCACCGGGGGTCAAAGTCTGAAAATCTTGTTAGCACAATATCTCAAGATAGGAAACTTGGATAGATTTCATATTTAGTATGTGGATGTGTTACGGTCAGAAGATGGTCCATATTGTTTTTGGTGGAGGTCACAGGTCATCTGGGGTCACCGGGGGTCAAAGTCCGAAAATCTTGTCAGCACAATATCTCCAGGGAGGAAACTTGGATAGATTTCATATTTGGTAAGTGGATGTGTTATGGTCAGAAGATGGTCTATATTGTTTTTAGTGGAGGTCACAGGTCATCTGGGATCACTGGGGGTCAAAGTCTGAAAATCTTGTCAGCACAATATCTAAAGGGAGGAAACTTGAATAGATTTCATATTTGGTTTGTGGATGCATTATAGTCAGAGGATGGTCCCTGTTGGTTTTGGTAAAGGTCAAAGGTCATCTGGGGTCACTGGGGGGGTTAACAATATCTCAAGGTAGGGAACTTGGATAGATTTCATGTTTGGTTTGTGAATGGGTTAAAGTTAGGAGATGGTCCCTACAGAGATGCCAAGTCTCTTTATTTAGGTGGAGAAATTACCATTTCCACCCTTGATTCCACAATTGCCAATATCCTCCAAAAATTGCTCTTTTTCACACAAAATCCACTTGGCCAAGAACATCAAAATATTTAAAAGGCATTGGTAAAAAACCCATATACATAAATCTGCAGTACATTTGTGAACTGTGTAAAGTTTTTCCCTGCGATGTAATTTGCTTCATCATGTCTAATGTCTTGGCACTTTTGTCATTGCCTAATATATAGCATATATGTACATTTTGAACCTCTTCTACACATGTATGTCTCTGTGTAATATCTTTAGGCTGGCCTACTGGGAAATTTAGCTTTCCTACCAATATTTTATTCGTTCTAGAACATGATATAAAGCATGCAGCAGCATATTTTGGTAGCAGGGTGGTATCTGCAGCGGGTGAAAACTTACAAACTCTCCCATACAGTGTTACGAGAAGCTGTTCAAAAGTTCTCCCATATATATTAGTGTTATGAAGTGTCATTGCAAAATATTGTCTCGACTCTGCAGTATTTAAGGGATTGGTTCAAACCTCTGCACTGAAATCTAACCCTCATCAAAGTCTTAAAAATATTATTTAACCTTTCAGCTGGAAAGGATGGGGAGAGGGTCTTAATTTAGAGTGTTGTGAACTCTCAAGACTTTTTGCAGGTAATTATACAAAACCATCAAAACCATCATCATGTCATTTCTTAATTGTACCATGGTTTTTTAGGGTTGCCCTAGCATGAGCGGTGTCCACTTTTAGAGAAGGTTTGCATGATTCCTATTTTTCATTTCTTGAAGTCAGCTCGAAGCCTTTTGAAATTGCAATATGTAGAGGTTAAAGGTTTTGTAGGGTCACTGGTGGTCAAAATGTGAATGACAACCTTGTTTAATAGGTGTTAACACATCTCAAAGTGGGAGGCTTAAATAGATTTCATGTGTGGTTTGTGAATGCTTATGGTGAGAAGATGATCTCTATTTTTGGTGGCGGGGACAAAGGTCATGTGGGATAACAAAATTATTTTTTCAACATGTTAGTATAACATTTGAATGAGAAGATAATGGTACATGATGGGATTATTTGAAATGGAACATTTCCGTATCATCGAAACCTCAGTGCAGTTTTGCATTCTGGTCTCCATTTGTTATCGATTTCATTGAGAAGTTAGACAAATTGCAATTGGTGTAGTTAGTAAGTTTGAACTTTATGGTCCAGTTTCCAACCAATTGATTCAAGTCAAGCCTGCCACAGCATTTTTTTCCAGTTGTAGCTCACTGGCTTGTTTTCCCTGCTCCATTGTTTATGCTGAGCACCTAGCACAATGGCAGAAGATTCCATTTTTAAAGTCTCCAGTATCACCTGGCCATGACTCGGAACTCCAGACCTCCCGACTGCAAAGCCGGATGCTCTAACCACATGTCCATGCAGTTGGTCATGCATTGGTGTAATGCTCACAAAGCATAATTGGACAGATACACCAGCATTTATCGGGCACACAACTATGGAAATTAAAACCAAAATACAAAGAAATAGACCATTTTTAACATTTTAACTTTTTGATGCACTTTTAGCATTTTATAGTAGAACTAACATGCACATGACGTCTTATGTCATTCTTTAGGATATATGGTGAGTTATTTATTGATCATGATGTGTTACTATACACTAAAAGATTTTTCAAATTTGGTTTTTTTTTATCCATGACGCATTCTCTCAGAGGGGCACTGAGTTTGCACTTTCTGCTTGTCTTCACAAAGCTGTCTAATCAAACATATGCTATCAGTAAGATGATCCCATTTAATTAGGCCACAGTGCACTTGGCAATGAGTAAACATCCTTGATGCATCAGTTAGCCAAAGAACAGCCCTTTGTCTTGGTGAGAACAACATCTAATAAGAAATGAGCTGATGTGACCAGGAGGACTTGACCAAAGGGCCATTATGTAGTACTGCAGTGTTTGACTTAGTATATTGTTTACATCAAAAGACCTTCGCTCGGTTTTTACTAGAAAATTCTGTATCAGGCATAACACAGCATGCCACATGCCGGCTGATTTGGCAGTTAGAAAAATCTGGTAACCCTGCCCTAAAGCTGGTTCCTGGATCCCATCCTCAGGAGTGGGTGCTTCACTCTTGATTGTTTGCAGAAAACTTTTGCGCCCCCCCGCCTACGTTTTCCTTTGGCCTTTACCGCCCTGCGAGGCTCAGCGGGTGGGGTCCAGGGGCCCGCCCTAGGGCCCCTGGTGGGGTCCAGGGACAACGCTCCGGTGGGGGTCCAGCGGGAAAAGCCCTTGGAAGCTCCTGGGTTTTTGCGTGTTTGTGAGGTCTTAAAGTGACTATTAAAGTGTTCTTCTATTGACTGATCACTGGTATCAAGAATACCTCCAGGGTAACTTCCAGTAAGACTTTTGGTAAAAAAAAGAAAAAAAAAACAAAAATTCAACTACCAAGAGCAGATCCGGCTGACATTTTGAAAAAGGGCGAGATGAACTATTGAGAAAAGAATTGGATGAGCAGTTCAATGTGGGTCTTAATGGGGGTCCAGAGGGAAAAGCCCCTTGGTTTTAAGCTACTTGGTTTTAAGGGGTTTGTTACTTATTAAGGTAGAATTTATGGGTAATGCTATTGTTTTTACACTGATCTAAAAATTACTTCCAAGGCAACTTCCAGTAAGACTTTATTGGTAACAAAACTAATGAAACAACTTTCAAGAGCAGATCCGGCTGACATTTTGAAAAAGGAGAGCTGAACTTGAAAGAGAAAGAGAAAGAGACAGCAGTCAGTGGACAGTTAGATGTGATCCTCTTAAGGAAAGTGATGTAGGCCTAATTCTGCTTGAACGGTTAACTGAGCTATGAGCCACTTTCTGTTGGCGAAGTCGTAAGTGTGCAGAAATTTTTGAAAAACGCAACCACTCAAACAGCCAGAAATCTCATTTTCCAGGTGTTTTTGCGATATTATCAGCTGAAAAGTATGGGGGGCACACAATTTTTCAAGGGGGGAATGTGCCTCCCCTGGTCCCCAAAGCTACCAAAGTAATTAATGAGTGGCAAGTTTTAAGTGTCAGCAGGATAGTTTACATACTGCATATGCTATCCGCCCCATAGATCTGGGAGGGGGAGGGTGCAGGGGGAAATGGCCTCAGTTGAATTCACATCCATTAGGCATAAGGTTGCCTCTATACAATTTATACCCGACACCCCACTTTTTGTTCAAAAAGTGATGTTACAGCAAGGTCAACCCGACTTCCTGTTATCAGCTTTCTGTCAATAGTAGCTGCCATGTCCAGCACTAAGTAAACAAAGAGTCCCATTGAAAACCTCATTCATAAAGGCAGATAGACTGTTTATTCAGTGCAAGCCAAGTTTGCAACCAGAGCTGCATCAACAGACCAGGACAATAGGCTTATCTTTTTGGACACATGTAAGCTGGTTGTGCAGCCACTGAAGCATGATGAATAGTGTAAACAAACATTGCCCTGACTGCAAAGAGGTAGCTTATGCCTAATTTCATTTTGCCCCCCCCATAATCCAGGCAGATTAAAAGATTAAAATAAAGGCAACAGGAAAATAAACAATAACATAGCAGTGAAGTATACAGACACTTTACGGCTGCAAGAAACATATTTTTGAGTATATTAGAGTAATAATACTGAATTTATAATCAGCCATCCATCTCATGTGCATTGTGAGTGTGCATGTGTGTTTGTTTGTGTGTTTATGTGTGTGTGTGCATTCATGTGGGTGTTGGGTAGATTGCTCATACAGTAGATAAATCTGGTCCAGGACATGATCTAGGGTTCCAGCAGTTGGAAATATTTTCACCCGGACCTCCATCCACAACCCTCCCTCTGTGGGCTAGAGGTTGTAGAATATGCCCAAGGTATTCCCTGCCTGTCATAAGAGGTGACTAAATGGGAGGACTTGAAAAGAATTGAACTGTATAACACTATAAAACACATTTGTGTGGGTGTGTCGTTAATTCTTGTCTAACTCCATCTACAACCCATACGTGTATACAGGTATGTTATTCAGTGCTAATGAGGTTTTATTATTTATTCCCTTTTTGTTTGCAGATTAACACCAAATCGATTTGACTCCAAACCTGGTGGAGGTGGGACTGGTATTGGTGGCACTTCTAAATCCCATAGACATGGTTTGGTATCAAGATCAGCAAAGTCCCCCAAGGGAGCCGAAAAAGAAACAGTCGTCACTTTAGCTCGAGTTAAAAGTAAGTCTGTTAACAAAGACAAATCTGTCTGTTAATGAGTAGCTAAAGGACCCCATGATGCTAGAAGCAAATAGCAATTGTAGCTATAGCAAGCTGGCAACTAATAATCCAGAATCTATCAGAAAACTTCCTGTTCAGGTATTTTGAGATCAATAAAGTTAAAAGCATTTGCCCCATTCAAAGACTATTTGCTCAAAAGAGCAACAAGGTTGGTTTAAATGTGGTTAGCTGCCCCAATTACAGAGACAAACTTCACCCGAGAAAACGCCTTTTTCTTGGGTAACATTGGCTAAAATGTCCTATTCAATTCTAGCAGCACGAGTCCTCTCACCAAAACTACAATTCATTTAGGGGTTTACTAAAATTTTCAGTTGGCTCAGCTCTTTGATTGACAGCTAATTCAAACAATGCAGAGAACCAAAGCTTACTTTACACAGCATGAACTGTCCTGAGAGTGTTTTGATTATACACATTGAGCTTTTTATACTCGCCCTGAAGTAAATAAACTGAGATTGTATCTGTATGAGGATGAATTTCATACAAATGTGGGAGGGGATTAAGTCAGAAGGTTAGGAAAATTGGTCCTGTTTGGGGGGAGAGAATTGGCCCTTTGAGTCAATAGCTTTTTTCAACTTGGATGGTCATGTAAGGTGTAACCTTACTTATATGTGAAGTTTTGAATGAATTTTGGGTAACTTAGGCACCATTTCATGCACAAATTGCACATTAATTTTCATTGCCAAATAAACTATGATATTTAATGGTGTGTATTGATGATGTGAAGGTTAGCCTTGGACGGCTCTGATAATTTGGAGTCAAGTTTATGTGGCCTGAATGGTCATAATTCTGAAGCCAGTCCTTACAAGTTCCTTAATTTTGGTTCAGGTGACATTGTAACTCCCCCTACAAATTTATAACATTATTTATTTGGAACAGGAATTATTTTATGAGATCTCAGGTGGGAGTTATTATAAAGAAGTGTTATGAAGGGTCCCAAATGTCTTGTTGGATCCAAATTGGACTTGTCACTGATAATCTAAGTTGTCAGATATAATTTATTTAAATTGCAAAAAACTCACGTGACTGTTTAGCAGACAAAATGATTTGCATGAATTTTTTTTAATAGTTATAAAAACTTGTTAGAAGTCATTACTTCCAAGGAAAGTGAAGTCAAGTTCACTGAGACTTCATTCAATATGTTTTGACTCTGTATTAGAGTCGGGTAATCCGCATATAAGCTTATCGAATGTGACCTACAAAAGTAACCTAGCCTAGATGCAGTTGCCCTAAGTCTATAGTTGACACAATTACAGCATACATGTAAAATACATGTCAGTCTATATCTATAGGGTGACAAAAGGGCAACATATTTTATTGTCTCCTTGTAGTTTTACTCAACAAAGTTTGTTGTCTCATTTGATTTTGTTTCACTTTTTTCGCTGTCTTATTCAAATTGTCTTATTTAATTTTGTTCCATTGGATATTGTCTTCTGCTAATTTGCTTAATACAAGTTTGTTTCATTCAAGGTTATTTCATGAGTTTGTCTCATATTAAGTTGTTTCATTTTTGTTTGCTTCAATCCAGTTTGTTTCCTTTAAGTTTGTCTCAGTAAAGTTTGTCTCATTCTAGTTTGTCTACTAAATTATAGATTGTCTCATAATAGCTCACATCATACTTTTTTTTTTGACAAAATAATAGCTCACCTTGTTAGAGTTCATCATTTCATTGGTTTTCTATGAGTGAGTTTTTGATAAAGCATGCATGAATATCATGTCCCCAAGAAGGAACCTCCTGTAACAGGACTCATCCACATTGATGCTACTTAAAGAGGTCAAACTCCAAAAATGTTGTGAACATGTTATTTTGATGAAGAAAATATTAATACTTGCTCTACTCTAGTGCTCTTCATGCTGATGCATCTTAATAAGTGACCCCCCACCCCCCAAAAAACAGGCAAAAGCAAAATAAAAATCTGAAAACTTTGTTCAAACAATAATCTACATTGCACCTTTTTACCTCACCCATTTCACAATTTGACTACTCCCAGTACTGTGGAACACTAACTGGCAATGTCTTCACTAGGTGGCCCTATATCCCAGTGGAACCCATCGCTGAATACTCCATTGTTTCATTGCTAGCAGAATGCTTAATTTAAATACATTATGTATAA
The DNA here is from genome assembly GCA_037179385.1 of Holothuria scabra. Classification (NCBI taxonomy): domain Eukaryota; kingdom Metazoa; phylum Echinodermata; class Holothuroidea; order Aspidochirotida; family Holothuriidae; genus Holothuria; species Holothuria scabra. Next base: position 78,031,429 of record CM074180.1, read on the forward strand.
CATTCTTCTCATATGTGGCATGTTAAACCTGTAGTCTTGCTTCACAAAAGTCCAACTTTATTAAATTTGTCTCACCTTTACAGTACAACTCAAACAATTCATATTCTCAGCTTCTTGGGTATAACTGTAACTTTCTTTTTTGTTGAACAGGTGTTACTTTAAACCTTCTGAATGAAGTAAATGTGAATACAGAGTCATTTGAAAAGGCTTTATGTTTGTGAGTACTTGTTTTGACATATCCTTCTGTTTTGGTCTATGTCAGGCTTGTTCAACTTATGTTCCTCTGGTCACAGTCCAGTCAACCTCAAGGTTGCATCTGATCTGCCAGAAATTATCTACAGTGGGAAATTTTTCAGTAAGCTGATTCATTGATGACAGGTGTATGCTATGCTGTCCCCTACAGCATGCAATCGTCCATTCCAATCTTCAAGGAAAGCTGCCTAGCCTACATTAGAATAATATTATCAATATCCATTTTTTGTTCTTGTGAAAACACACTAACTGTGAGATTCTTCTTGTAGTGCATCTGCCATCCACTAGTTAGCATTTTGAGTAGGTAAAATATATGTAGGTCATAGGTCAAGTTCTACAGTTTTGTGTTTCAACCCAATTTGTTCAAACGCACACTGCATACTGAGAACTGTCAGAAACTTTGCAATGCTCAAATGAAGAAATTGGTACCCAAACGTATGCTGCTTATGTATTTGGGGGGTATGTATGTTGTAGCATTTGACTGCAGTTCTAGTAAATGCACAACATAAGATATATAGCATGCACATAGTATACTGCATTTTGTTACTTTGGGGGTTGGACAGAAAGTTAAAAAAAATGAGTGGGGAATGTGGTCCCTCATCCATCACAACCATTACATATAAAGGGTTGCACAACCCAGGCCTATGCAATAATAAGTTATGGTGTTGGTGCATTCCAAAGACGTACTTGTGTTAAAAATTTTTGTGTGAAATGTTTTGAAGTAGCAATTTTAAAACAAGAATTGATACATTCATTCAGTGAACCGCAGATTGGTAAAGCTGTCGGTTTTGTGTCCACAAAGGGGTAAGGCTGTTTTTTCCCATATTTTATTTCTCATTCAGAATATCTATAGTATGTTTGAGAAACAAGTCAATGAGGAAGAACACTTTTCCTCTGGGATTCTGGAAAATGAGACATGCAGGGATAGAAACCCTTCTTTTGCTGGTAGTGCTGCAACCTGGGAAAAAAATATTGAAACTTTCATGAGGATAAAATCATGCTTAGGCTTTGTGTGCATGTATTATACATGTATTGTTTTATCAAATCTGGTTGTAAGATGTGGCAAGTATCGGTAGAGGAGCTTCATTAACCTATTACGCAACTATTGTACCTAACTCGCCTATAAATATACCATTGGACAGTCCCGTCCATTGTGGAATGATCTCCGGTGGTGAATTTGAGTCTGGTGATGCTATGGTGTGTATCTTTGAATTTTGAATCGTTCATCTTTTCTTTCTGCTACTCTCCCTTCTACCCTTCCCCCATCACATCTTTCAAGCCCCATCACATCCTTCAAGTTGAATAGTTCCTAGAAGGCTAAGTGTTCTTTGTAACATTGACTTGTACATAATCGAAAGGTTGGCGGATACCCCTTGAAAAAGCTACAAAAAAATTTTATGGAGTCTAAAGTCACAACCCAATCTATAGTCCTGTGTGATCCCCTACTTTCTCCTGTCAGTGAGCTTGAAAATTTTTGCTTTGGCTGCCAGAGCAATAATTCCCATATTTGGGGTGACTTCCAGCTGTACCTAGTAATTGATCTTGTACGGCGATACCTGCCGAAGAGATCATCTTTATGTATGTATGAACATTGAGATAGAATTTAACTTAACGTCTTTTGTTGTTTCTTTGTAGGTTAGAGCAGTTTGATGAGTTCTTGTATGGCTTGTTGAATTACTTTGCAGCATTCTTCGACAAGCTTCTGCTCTCAAAACCAAAACAGTCCATGACAACGTAAGTTAATGTACATATTTTTTTCTCTTTTAGTTACCAGTATTTCTGTCAAGGCTTAAATTTAATGCATTATGCACTGTAAGATGAGCATCAGGGAGGTAAACTTTTTAAACATGTGGATATTTCTTTTCATAACAAGAAGTGAACACACCATGACTGTGGTCTCGCAGACCCAGTGCTCGAGGTAACACATTGTTACCTTGCGCCCAAGTTACATTGGAAAGTAGGTTAATGCTGGGTCGGTGTTTAAAATTCAATCCACCTCAAATTGCAGGGTTTTGCGGTTTTAAACACAATGTTTGTTTTAATCAAGCAAGGTCACAGGTGTTTATGGCACTAATGAAAGGTATTTTCTAACATTTTACAGTAATTGGTATGTGAAATGTTTGACCTTGTTACTATGGTAACAATACCAAATCAACAAAACATGAGGTAGGTGAGAACACAGACTTGAAAATATGGGGGTAACCTGTGGGTTTAGCCTTATTGTAAACAGGAGGTAACACAGAGTGTCGTGGGGTTCGTGAGACCAAGCCTCATTTTTCCTTTGAGAAATTTTCACCATCTGGCAGTCAACTGCATACCATCTTCAGGCTAATGCTGACAGCGATGAGCTTTTTCCGTGAATTCGCGCATTTCCGTGATTTTTTTCCTGCCTCCGTGATTTACCTTTCCCAATTTCCGTGGTTTTCTGACAGCATTATTTTTAGTGGGTTGTCGCGCTTGCACCGTAACTCGCCGAACTATTACTGGCGTTACTGCTGCAAGCTCCAACAGTGCTTATCCACGAATGAATTCCGCTGCCTGCAGGAAGTTAATACTCCCAGTCAAAGTGAATCACGTTTATCATGCACCATGCGAACGTACGCAAGTTCAGTACGTAAATCTGTGCATGTGTAAGTTGTCACAATCATCAGCAGTTGAGCTGTATCAATATCATGCATGATGCAGTAACCTGTGCTGTGATCTATCGGAAAACGAGTCGACCGCACATAAAGTTGACGTAACAGTTTTTAAAATAAATGGAATTGGTCTTGGATAGAGAAAGAACTTCGTCAGATATCGAAAAGTGATAGTCTGTAGTGAACTGGAAATGTGGTGCAAGTGTAAGCCGTTTCGGCAATTTCATTCGCAAGATGAGCAACTTTGAAACAGCATAGGCCTAGCCTAGGTCTACTTGGTACATACTACATGTAGTTAACGTTAGGCCTAATGAAATGCAACATCGTTACGTTAGTTGTTACAACTTAACGTTACAGCTATCCCAATGTTTTCTAATCGGGATTTATGGACATTTTCACCACTGAGACAAGTTTTACAGTGATTGAAGAACTATTCAACTTGACATGCTTCAGTTTAGGCTGGGCCTACATAGGGCCTAGCCTAACGTTAGGCATAGCTTAGGCTAGGCCTAGCCTATTTTGACTGAAAACTTTTCTTGGAGTGTTTTATTTTACCAATGTACTGATTAAAATAGGCCTCCAAAGGATGTCTTGAATACTCTATTTTCTCAGAGCTTCTGGGGGCTTCGCCCCCTGGACCCCACCAGGGGCCCTAAGGTGGCCCCTGGACCCCACCCATTAGAGTGTCGCGCTTCGCGCTCTGACTGACGCCTTGGGCGTCAGTCATGTGTGCCCAGCAGTTTTCAGTGATTTTTTTTTTAGATCAGGCTCATCCCTGTGCTGTTCCAAACAAAACAAAAAAGGATGCACATTTACAGTAAAGCAATTTATTTATTGTTAACAAGGCAGCCTGTTTTCAAAAAGGAAGGAAAAGTTAATAATGAATGGTTTGAGCTTAAGTTGAGATTAGCATCCATGCTTTGCCTTTTGTGCATTAAAAATAAAAGTAGTTGCTTCGGCATCAATCTTGGTGCAAAAAGCATACAGAAATCAAACAAGGTAAGTGTAACATTAACATGAATATATACTGCATAATACCCAGTGGCAGTTCAAGAATGTCAAAATTGGGGTGGAAGGCAAATAAAGAGTGAAGGAAAATGTTGGGTGGGGGAGGGGGAAAAAAATTGTGGGAGAAATAACAGAGCCTGAAAGGCACCCTATTGTGGGTGGGGGCCTGGGGGTGAACCCCAGAAGCTATGAGGTTTTAGCATATCTTTGGATGAAAACTTAAGTCCCCCCGCCCCCCCAGATGTCATCATTGACAATGTCATTGATTCCTATTACTTTGGAAGTTATTTGTTCAGGGGCCACAAGCTTGCTTCAATGCCCTTGTAAGATGCAATTTGATGGGTTTTAAAGGCCATTTATTTATGTCAGTTCAAACATCGCTGCAAAAGTGACCTATTTTTCCATAAGAGACCAAAATATTAACAATTTTCTGATATTTATGGCAGTGAAAAAGGGGGGGGGATTTTACCTACCTTCTTCTGGAAAGGGGGGAGGGGAAGAATCCCCCCTTTCCCCCTCTGGTGGAAACACTGAGTTTAGTCGTGCCTTGTAATTCTTGGACTTGAGTTTTTGGAGACTGTGCAGGGCAATTTTTTTTTTTTTCAGGGAGCCAAGTCAAGCTGAATTAAGGGCTACAGCAGAGATTGAAGCAACTATGGCCCAGGCCCAGAGGAGGTTAGCTCAGAGTTACTGTGTACTTGTACTAGGTATTGGGCTACCAGAGAACCACCACATGGGTTGTGGAGAGTAAGTAGCAGAAACTTACAATTTAAAGAATATTTATGACATTGTGGCTTTTGAAGTGTGCTGCTTTTGTGTGGCTCAGTGGAAAGACAAAAGGAATCAAGTAACTTGCAGTAGGTCTTTTAAGTTACATTGGTATCCATTCTTTCAATATTAAACTGAAAATCCATCAAATGGAATTATAAGATTCCCACAGCATTTTTGAAGAAAAAAGGGGGGGAGGGGAGTGGAAACTGGCAAGAGGAATTTGTATTAGTGAAAAAACTTCTGCCCTCCAGTCATTCCACAAACATAAACAGGTATGCAGAGAACATGTTTATTTCCTACACCCTCAGTTCACTCCACATACCAACCTTGGTATCAGTGGTAGCACTACAGGGGGAATGAGGGGAAATTGGCACCCTCAGATTTTGTGATTTTGTCCTAGCTCCCCTCTTGCCTGCCAAACTAGGTCAGTTAGGGTCTAGGTCAATCAATAAAACTAAATAATATACCTTTCCTGAGACATAATTATCACCCCAGACATGCTAAAAGCCCAATAAGGGCTTTGCCTCCAACCCCCCACCCACAAGATAGTGTAATCCCCATTTGGATTTACTCAGCACATGACATTTTTGGTTTCGATGATAAGAGAAACCAATGCATTCATGATGGCGCGCGTATGTGTGTATGTATGTGTGTGTCCTGTGTGCTTGTGTGTGTGTGTTTGTGACACTTTGCTTGTTAACATGATATCTCAAGATAGGAATGTCTGACAGCTTTCAAACTTGGTACATAGATGTGCCATATTGAGAGAAAGAACCCTATTGTTTTTGGCCGAGGTCAAAGGTCATCTGGGGTCACCAGGGGTCAAAGTCTGAAAACCTTGTAAATGCGATATCTCAAGGTAGGAAACTTGGATAGATTTCATATGTAGTATGTGGATGTGTTATAGTCAGGAGATGGTCCCTATTGTTTTTGGCCAAGGTCAAATGTCATCTGAGGTCACCAGGGGTCACAGTCTGAAAATCTCGTTAACACAATATCTCAGAGTAGGAAGTTTGAATAGATTTCATATTTAGTATGTGGATGCGTTATGGTCAGGAGATGGTCCCTTTTGTTATTGGTGGAGGTCAATGGTCATCTGGGGTCACCGGGGGTGAAAGTCTGAAAACCTTGTTTATGTGATATCTCAAGTAAGGTAGCTTGGATAGATTTCATATTTGGTATGTGGATATGTTATGGTCAGGAAATGGTACCTAATGTTTTTGATGGATGTCAAATGTAATCTGGGGTCTTCGCTGGTCAAAGTCTGAAAATCCTGCTTATGCTAGATCTCACTTGGATAGATTTCACATTTGGGTATGTGGATGCATTATGGTCAGAAGATAGTCCCCATTGTTTTTGGCAGAGATGAAAGGTCACCTGGGGTCTTTAGGGGTCAAAGCCTGGAAACCTTTTTAAATATAATCTTTCAAGATAGCCGTTTGTCCATTTGTCTGTCTGCTGTTTGTCTGTCTAGCTTTGTATGGCTTTTATGGAGGTCAAAAGGTCATCTGGAATGTCAAAATTATTTTTTGTACATGCTGACATTTGAATGAGAAGATAATGGTGCATGGTGGCACTCTTTGAAATGGAACATTTAGGTATCATGGAAACCTCAATGAATTTTTGCATTCTGGTTTTGTCCCCTAATGTTTTCCCTTTTCTCCCAGTTTGCCCCCTCCCAATTTTGACATTATGGCACTGACACTGGTTGGTATCATTCACAAAAAGAAAACATATTTCCCAACATTTTTTTTCCAATGCAATTAAATACTGAGAAATGAATTCTATGAATTTCTAGACATGAAACATTTGAAGTTACCTCCTTTTTTCAAGTTATCCTCATTTATTAATGTATTATTAACTTGTTAGCTATAAAAAGGTATTCTGAGTGTTGTCCCTGAAAGTTTGAACTGACGTACCAGTTTGAAATTAGGAACTTCCATTCCTGGTTACATTACTGGTTGGCAGAGAGCATTCACAGGAGTATGTGTGTATTATGGTTTTGCACATGCAGCAATCATGCGATTGCTTGCAGAATGCAGAGGAATTAAAATTTTCATTCCATTATGATTTCAAAGTGAGGGCACCTCATCAACCCTGTTATCAAGCTGCTGTGATTCCGTTTGTTTATGAACATGAAATGCGTCTAGTGTGTTCCAACCTGTGAGTTGTTAAACTTGAGAAAAGTGTCTGCATAGCCCATGTTTACTTAATATAGCCATAACAATGAAGATTGGTGAAATTATTGGTGAGTTTTTTTTTTTTTGCTCATAGGAATGTATTAATATTATGTACATATGTTCAGGGGGTGGGGGAGAGGGAAGGAAAGGTTTCTGTGGGTTGTGTCAACAAGGTCTGGTTTCATTCCACTCTGTTACAGTTAGATTAAACTTGGATAACCTTGATGTGATGCAGTGTTTGTACGAGTCCTGGAAATCTGAAAGTCAGAGAAAATCAGCAGTTTTGCAAAGAGTCCTGGAACAGTCACGGAAGTTTATGAAGTGAACTTATTGTTCTGGTTTTCTCCATGTTCATATGCATTATTTTGAAGGAAAAATGCCAGAAATATGAGATCTGAGGAGCTGTACTTGAAGGTTGTGGAAATATCAGTCATTGTGATTGAAAGTCATGGAAAAATCATGAAATTTTGTCATTTTGAATGTGAGTGGACCCTGTGATGGGATTTTAAAACAGACTGTACGGGAAGCATTAAAATTGTTCATCGTTTTTCCTATTATATTTTCAGGCAAAGAGTCTCATCAACCTACAAAGACAGAGAAATTTATGAGGTAAGTGATGGTTTCTAATACTTCAGAACTTTAGTTTATTACCAAAAATGATGTTCTTTAGGCTGATTTGGGTATGCAAAATGTTTCTTATGAAGTTTTCAGGGAATTTCTCAAAGTGCAATGAATATTCATGTCATTTGGGAAAGTGAGTTGCAGTTCTCAACAATCTTTGCTATATCTTACATAGTGAGTCATGGGTTGAACACCAGATATAGACCAGTGTGTCCAACTCCACCTTCAAACTGAGTCCGAATTTTGCACTGGTAAAATTTGTAAATTTGCAATAGTGTTGTCTTATATTGCTATTTATGTAGACCCATATAAAGGTAAACTGATAACATGGCTTTGTGCGGTTCCTTTTATACCTATCACCAACATCCCTAAAGGGTTTAGTTGTAACACTGTGGCTGTGGATTAACCTCTAGGTCCAGCCAGTGTTGTGTCTCAGTGAATAACGGCATTTGAAGGGATGCAGATGAGCAATTGAGAGGTTGGGGATTCGATTCCTGGCCTGGGCAAAGTAAGGTGCATGCTATGAAAATGTTCATTAGTCTTCAGTCCCCATTATTCCCACATAGCTCCCAGAAGTGGTATTAGTGATGGTCAGTGACTTTCACATTCTGCAGTTTTAGTCCAACAAGTTTTTTCATCAAAAACATGCTAATCGGGATATAAGATCCTACCAAGCGGTAGGTATCCATTGTAGCTACTTATTCGGCACCACAAGTCAGTTATTTGGTTGAGTGCACACTGTGCTGACAGAACTGGAGAATTATTGCATTTTGATGCAAGTAATAAACTGTGGTCAGATACGCACATACATAGATACATAGATGATTTCTGGTAGAAGGCATTGATGCCTGTACTACCAGCTCTTCTTGTTCAGCATCTGGTGTTTCTTGTGGGACAATCAGTAATAAGGGTGTCCTTGAAATTGTAACGGATGGGTTGGTTTTTCCAGTATTTATCAAGGCGTCTTTCAAATACTGCAATGTCTGGTGAATCAACAATATTTGCTGGCAGATTATTCCATGTATCCACAACTCTGTATGCGAAACTGTTCTTACATAAATGTAGCCTTGACCTTCTTTTATAAATTTTATAGTGATGTCCACGTGTGGAAGGGTCCTGTACAAAGGTGAATAAGTTCGATACAGCTGCATCATATTTGCCACTAACAATTTTGTATACTTCAATCATATCTCCCCTTAGCCCACGATAACTTAGTGTTGGTAAATTCAAAACTGCCAGCCTTTGATCGTATGGCAAATGTTTTAATCCAGGAACCAATTTTGTGGCATGCGGTTGAACATTTTCAATCAAGTTAATATCTTTCACTACATAAGGATTCTATACTTGGTTTGCATACTCCACATGCGGACGCACAAAACTAGAATACAGTCTCCTACAAAACTTTGGGCTAAAAGGAAGTTTATGTCATGTGGGTTTTTTGCACAAGGACAATCTATGGTTTCCCATAAAAAAAAAAAACCTGTTGAAAAGTATCATGTTAGAGGAGAAACACAAAACATCTGCAAATTCTGTCATTCGACAGTTACTGTAGTGTCAATACATCAAGATTTGAACAAAATTAGACATCAGAAAGGTGGATGTAAAACTCAGATATATTTCAATGCTCAAGTAGTTCCTGGTTTATTTAAAAGAAGTTCTCAGCTAAGATATAACTTTCACACCCAAAAAAGAGCCGTTTTTCATTAATTTAACCCAAAGTTTCTTTTTGAGCTTTTTCAGAGTAGTGTAAAGTTTTCTTCAGTACTGTAATTCAGGTTAGTTGGTTACTTAGATGGAGTTTTATGGTTCAGTTTCTAACCAATTTGTTCAAGTTGGGCCAGTCAAAGCAGTTTTAAGAGGCTAATTCAATGACACACACCCAGCAAGTGCAAACCAGTGCAAAACTTTCACTACTGCCTAATAAAACATTGATTTTTATAAAGTCAAACTCCATTGTTTATCTTTAAATAAGAAGCTAATTGTGTTGGCCTTAATTGACTTGTACAGGTGAGTGAAAGTGATATAGTACAGCCTGTTGTACTCAGTAGACAGCTTAGATGATAGAAACCTTTTACAAAGTCATTTTAAATAACATACAGTAGAGCAGTTTTCTTTCCAGTACCGGTTGCCAAGGATAACAGAACTCAGCTAGTATAGATTGCTTTCACATTATGTTGCACTTGGTAAGCCATACATAGTGCTTGGCAAAATCAAGTTTTAATGTGACAGGGGCAGTCAGCGGCCTTTCAGCTTACTACACCAGCTAGCATACTACACTTGTGATGTAGGTGAAAGCACTCTAAAAGCTTGATTTGTCTGGGAATTGCAAATCATTATTAAAATTAGAAGGGGCTTAGTGGGACTGGAAGTTAACCCTTTGAGAATTTTAACTCTATGGGATGAGAATATTGGGTCTGTAAGGCCTACAGAAACCATAAGTTTATTTATTTAGAACCAAAAGAGCTGTCTCCATGTCCTTGAATCTTCACTAATTATTCTTGTCTCATTTTTTGTGAATTCCAGAGTCTTTACAGATTTTGTGTCCATTTTGTATGGATTGTTTTCTCCAGAAAAGAACACGAACTAATCAGCAAAGAAGTTGGAAGGTATTCTGTTAATTTCTTTTTTATGAACTTTTTTTTTAAAATAATGAAAGAATTGCTTCCAATGAAAGTTCAGGATATTCTGATCACTAAATTATGTAGTAAAATTCATGTGTTTTAGGTACAGTGTCGGCTGTGAATGACTTTTCATATCAAATTCTTTCTTTCGCAGATTGTTACGCTCTGATGTGTTCAATCCAGCTTTGAGGGTGAAGCATGCCCCGGCAGATGATGTGGAGAATCTAAAAGAGGAAAGAAGACAGTTTATAGAGGGCAGCAAACTTACCCCTGCTGAGAGGAGAAGACAAATGGAGTAAGTTGACATGCATTATCAGACAGGAGGGGGGGGAGGAGTGGTGAAAATAAGTTTAAGGATAAAGGTGCTTTACCCTAGGCAGATAAAATGCATCCCCCTTTTTTTATTTGAGGCAGAGGGTGGGTGAAGGTGGGGGTACACTGTATACTCTACTAGACCTATTCTATCACAACATGAAAACATATTGGAGTCACCCTATATGCATGGTGTCTTGAAAAAATGGGATCAAATAACCTTCATGAAATGTTTCAATACAAGAAGCATATTTGGGAGAGCATCTGACTTTTTCTTGGAAGGTCCAGGGTTTGATTCCCAGGTCCCACACCAAATACTTCATAAATGGAACCTACTGTTGTTGTTTGTTATGCTCCTCATAAAGAGCACAGATAACAATCTTGTGCCTCACAACTGGATGAAAAGCTGTGTTTAACAAAAGGTTATTAGTTGAGACAAAAAACCCTGTCTAGCCTAACCTAACCTTACCCATATTTAGAAGTAGCCCCAACTTAAAGGCCCAATCCTCTCACCCCAAACAGTGCCAGTTCTTCTAATCTTCTTACTTAAGCCACTCCCACAATTGTCTGAAATTTGCCCTTATCCAGACACAATCTCAGTTTATATTGCTTCAGGATGAGTATAGAAAAGCTCAAGGTGTATAATCAAAACACTCTCTGTTCATTTCATGCTGTGTAATATCAGCTTTGGTATTCTTCATTGTTTGAATTAGCTGTCAATCAAAAAGCTGAGCCAATTGAGAGTTTCTGTTACTCCATACAAGAAGTGTCATTTGGGGTGAGAGGCTTGGCCCTTTAAACAGAAAGAAAGAACAGCAGGCAGAAAATGCCAGTAACTGTCGAGGGAATTAAGATTTTAACATAACCAGCAATATTTTCTGTAGAAATCTCTATTAAGACCCTTTCTTGACATGTTACTTATTTTTATCATGCTGCAGATTCACTGATGAATATTAAGTGATCACCTGCACACTATTCCTTATCAATATTGTTTCATGTATTTTTAATTGTTTTGTGTTTTTGTTTTCAGAAAAAGACCTGCCATTACCAGTATTGTCAAGTAAGTACAAGATTTGTTGAAGGCAAAAGAGGTGTGGTCATACCGTCAACACTAAAATTGGATGGGAGTTATTCTGCACCCCCCCCCCCACCATTTCTCAGATGTATAAAAATTCTTGGAAATGTTACCCCCTTAATGTTTGGTATTTCATGAATATTCATATTACATAAAGGGTCAGATTCACCTTCACTGTCATTTAAATAATTCCAGTGCTTCTTATGATTGTTGTTGTATTGCATTTGATTGGAAATTGCATTACTTTTCTTCTCTGAAAGTTCTCTGAGTATTGTTGGTAAATGGCCGAGTAACAATAAGATAACTCTTTCTGTTATAAAGGTATGTTTGCACTTCGTAATATTTAAGCTTCATCCATGCTATGCTTATCACCTGTTATGTGGGGGAACAGTTCCGTTGATCTCCCTAGGTTTGAACACAAAGAGATGCTTTGTTTGCTAAGACAAATACATGTGATTCATGAGTACACCCTAAATACTCTGTGTCATGTGTCTTCCTTTGCCTTGCATGCACAAGTGTCACATCACAATACTTTAGGTTTAAAAAAGGGCTTTTTGTGCCGAAGTTGTGTTGGATGGATTCTTAGAGGAGGGAGTAGGGAGAATTTCAGCCTATGTTTGAAGTCCCCATGTAATAATTGCTATGCCACTCCTTTCAACCCTATTTCATATTCCATTTGGATATTGCAAACTCCTGGACTATCTTGAATCCTGTCTTGCACCTGTCCTTTTTTGCAATATTCATCAGTCTATTAATTGCCCTCTTCCCACCTAACCCTTCAGCTTTGAGTCTTTAAGATAAGTGTGCAATCTATGGTAGGGCATGTGTTTCTTGTAGTTGTATACCTTAAAGGGTTCATGAAATCCACCAAATTTTATCAAACTTTCAAAGTTTCTTTCACATGCTAATGACATGTGGTCATACTTAGACAATCCTCATAGAACATAAACATAACTGTTTCATGGGTGACAAATTAACAATTCTATTGGCGGTAATCAAGTTTCAAAAGTTTGTGATAGACAATTTTTCATATTATGCCGAAAACAGTTACAAGCCAGATTACCATCAAATTTGTTTGGACATCGTGTATCTTGTGGGTGTGAAACTTGACTTATTATGCTATTTATCAGCATTGTTATGAGGTTGTGCCCTTCAATACCCTAGTTACTACGTTGATATCAGTTCAATGTGTCCTTTTAAGCCAGAAATCTACCAAGTTTTATCCAGTCTGGCACAAATTATTCTAAAGATTCTAATCTTCATTTATTTTTTTTCTCTCTCATAGTAAAAGATCTCCTGTCATTGTATCACTGCTACCAACACCAAAAGAGAAAAATGGCTGGTTATTTGACAGAATAGAGCTGGACTCACAAGTGTAAGTTGTAAATGTTGTTGTTTCAAAGTTTCATTTCAAATAAATCAACTGGGAAGTTGTGGTTAAAGGAAAATACTACCTTTGAAATGCTCTAACATAACATTAAAAGTAAATAGCTCTAGTCATTTTCGATCATTCAGTCTCAAAAATAAATCCCAGCAATAGCTTTATCTCTTCAAAATATTATGCACAAGGAGTGTTATGGAAGTTGCATCTTTTGAAATGTTGAAAGTTTGGGTGAAGAAATTATTTTTGAGCAACAAACGGCAAAATTTCTATCTGAGGGAAACTTATTTCTTGAAAAGAAGGCTACCATACTGCCTTATTTGTAAATATTTATCACTCTTTGCCAATAAATATTGGTTTTAAAAAGATGACATTTCCTTGTAAAACATAAGCAACATTTCTCTTTAACAGAGACATGGCTAAATTGCTTTGCAGGATGACATGTGCATTTTGTGTATGAACCAGCTTCTGTTATCATATCTCAGTAGAATGCTTTCACTGAAGCCACAAGCCCCACCCACCTCTGTTGATAGGCAAGCATTAGTGTAGTAGACTGTTACAGTTAGTTGAGAAGCAGCTGAGGGCAAATGTGATGACTGTTACTTTTTTGCCTGGAAGTGGGCGTGGCTTACCAATCATGATGCTATGTTAAAACACTGAATTGTAACGATTTAATAGTTATATTTATTTGGTATTGATAGTCATCAACAAGTTATTCCCATGCAAAATAGCAATGTTCTTTGGATTAGATTATTCTTCTGTATTTTACAAATTTTATATTTTTTATTTTTTGATTGAGACATTTGATAGCTGCCCAATTAGTTCAGTCTTGTAGAAAGTTGATTGGATGGTGAATGAAATTTGAATGTTGTCAATATTAAAGCAATCAACCATGTACTGTTCCTTAAAAGAAACAGTGAGGTGTAATGAGGTTAGTAATCACCACAATTAAGTCTATGAAAAATACACATCTATACATTAGCCAGATAAATCATGACATTTTGATTGAATAATACTTTCATAATACAGAGTACAAAACTTATCTACACCTAATTAAAAAAAATAGTAAGTTTCACCCCTTATGCTCAAAAAAATAACTTTAGAGCTACTGCTTATGCCTTTAAAAGTACCACATTCAAATATCTATTATATGAATTTGTGAGTGTCTGTTTGTGCACGTTCCCCCTCCCACCTTAAAAAAATAAAAAAATAATAAATGTAAAAAAAATAAAAATGAGGGACCAGGTTATTGATCAATATACCTGTTGCATGCTTTGGTGGCCAATATTACAGTGACCTGAATAAAGTTGAGCTTGTTTCTAAAGTACAAAGGGACTTCATAACAAATGCTTTAGATAGAGCAGTACAGTACTTGACTGGTTGTATAAAAAGCACAAAAACAATGTGTCTACTTGGAAGTACTATATATTTGACTGTTTCTAAGGTTGTGAACATCTTTTAATAACAATTTTGTTCATTTGTATTAATTTCATACTTATTGCTTACATATTTTTTTATATCCAGATCTAAAGAAGAAGAAACCCTTGAAAACTCAGCTCCTTTTAAGAAGAAGTAAGTACTGACTTGTAGAACAGTTTTATGAAATTATAGACTTCCAACATATATGGACAATGGGCCACATGACAGATACATTTGCCACCACTCTAACAAATTTCATCTTGTCAAGATGTCTGCATAGCTACATCTGTTTTGGATATTTATATTATGAATCTACATTAAACTCCAGACAACGTACAAACTTGAATGGAAAAAACAATATGACAGTGTTTCAGATTCTGTTGGTATTTTTCCTTACTAAGTCTAAAACTTTTCAAAAAATTGCTCAAGTTTTTTGCATAATTTGTTTATAATGAACCACTTGATCGAGTCCAAGCTTCTAGCTCATACAATACATAGGATCCAGTCATATTGGTATAAACACATGTTTACAGTGTAAGGACATATTTGCAGTGGCAGTACTTTATATAGAGGTTGTTAGTACAGTGTACTCTATCCATATAGTAAGAACTTTTAAAGTGGAAGTGCAATCACAGCCACTCCAACTTGAATTAGTATAGTAGACTGCCCTCCTTCATGATTGGCTATTGAGGATTCATTTTGTAACTTTTTTTTTGCCTCAGTTGTGAAATGGAAACCTACTAGTAGTAACTGCTTGGTTTACTATAAATAAATATGCATCATTGAAGTCCTCAAATATTAAAAAAATATCATTGAAGAGAAGTAAGAAGAAAAATTTGGGATTAATTACTGTTGTTTCAAATTACCTGTTCTTGCCCTTTGAGTCTGTGGGTAAACTAACTATGCTAGTAGTGATCATCTTGTGGGGTTTCAGGTAACATACCCCCATTAATTCCTCCATTAACTTACACACTAAATCCAAAAAGTGAACAGGCCTCTGAGAGCTTGTCAAAGGTTATGCTAGGGTCAAGCTACCCCTCATATGAAAGCTGACAAGTTGGCCATTCATGACACTTTCAATTTACCATATCATGACCCTGAAGATTTTTTGCTATTTCACCTCAAAGTTCAAACCACCTTTTCCGAGCCTTGTTTTTTCACTAAAATCTCGGTATGCTTCTGCCAGCTTCTAAGGCCCATAATTTCCACAAAATTGCTTCAGTTAAGCCCATTTTTTACCAGTGGTACTTCATTTAATATACTTTCAAAGCAAACTTACAAAAAACCCAGCTCATTCCATAACATATCAGAAAAGTGCTCCTTTTAGGGACTTTATCTGAGGTCTAACAAGCGGAAGCATTAATACACCTGCTAATTGGGATAAGCTCCCTTCAGAAAGGTTAAATGACCTTGGAAGTACAGAACGGAAAAGGTTATATTGAAAATGTTTTGTCAGTTCATTTTAAATAACTGTGAAGATATACTTTAAATAAAAATGAATGGTTAGGGTAACTATCTGTTAATACTGATTAGCAGATAGTTACTCACTCATGTGTACTCAGTGTGACACTATTTTGGATGATTCACAATTGTGCTCTATTTGGTACAGATGTTTTGTAGTGTCAAGGTCCATTGGGTTAGAGTTAGAAATAGATTGAGTTTTACCCCCTAATTTCAAGTGTATTGGTTCAATTCAAGCTGACCTTGCCCTTTTTTTAGTTGTGGCTCACTGGCTTGTTTTTCTTACTCCATTGCTTATGTGGAGTATCACACACGTTGGCAGTAGGTTCCATTTTCAGAGTCTTTGGTACGACTCGTCCTGGGAGTTGAACCTGGGCCTTCCGCCTGAGAGGTGGATGCTCTTACCTCTAGACCACTATGATTCCCAGAGGTGAACATCTTTTTTTTAGAGTTTGAAAGCAACTTCTTCCTGTCAACCACTAAACTTTTAAACTGCATGACTGATGAAGCAATTAACCTGACTTCCTCAGTGCAGGACACGTTGACGGTCAAGCCCTTCTCATTTCTTTCATTTCATATCAATCAACAAACTTGGGCAGCCAATCAGCTGACCAAGCAAAAAATTAATGAGTATGCCTGAATGGTGGCTCAGATGCAACAAGATAAGCACCCTCATGCTACTAGAATTGAATAGGACATTTCAGTCAATGTTACCCAAGAAAAAGGCGTTTTCTCAGTGAAGCATGTTTTGAGCAAATAGTCTTTGAAGGGGGCAAACCCCTTTTAACTTTATTGATCTCAATATACCTGAACAGGAAGTTCTCATATAGATTCTGGATTATTAGTTGCCAGCTTTAGATGGCTGAAACTTGCTATTCACTTCTAGCATCATGTGGGATTTCATAGAAAATCCCAGGTTAGGCTTCCCCACTTCCCTAGCAGTGTCGTATGCCCCATGATTACAAAAGAGAGTGGCAGTGAAGTCATTGACTGGAGCCATAGCTTGTCTCACTTCAGAAATTTTAGTGTATTTCCTCCTCTGCCTAAATAACAGTGACCTAAAATAAGTGTGGCTGATTTGACTTTCCACAAAGAGAGTTGACTTGTTATTAACAAATCTGCTGTTAAATCCATTCTGAAATTCTCATGGGCAACCATCAGGTTATAAATTCAACCAATTTCAGCTTAAATTCACAAATTTGTGGACAAACTTATTTGGTTAATGTGGTTCATGGAGTCTTAACCACTTCTTTCCCCCTGCGTTTGTTAAGTCATCATTTATCATTATGTATTTGCTTAAAGATATTTATCAACATTTGATTTATGCCATCAGTGTCTGACAGTTTCCTGGTTCAAAGTACCTTTTGGGAAGGAAGGACGGTAAATAAAATAATGGGAAAGACTGAAAATACCTATCTTAATTCATAGCTGGTTAATGGTTAGCTTTTAATGTAAATGTTTTGCTGTAAAATGTTTACCAAACATTCATTATGGGCAAGTATAGTGAGCTGTGCCATGAGTTAAGACACCTATGGTTTAAATGTAATATGTTAAAATCATGGATTGTGGGGTTGGGATTGTACTGAAGCATGAACCAAAAATAGGGTCAGACAAAATTTTTCAAAATTTCTTCAAAATTTGTAAAAGTCCAGTGGTACAATTCATACATTTACACAGGTTAGCAAATTTTTGACTTGTTGACCATAGATGGAGAAGATTTTAACAAAAACTCACTTGGTTTTGAATTTAATATACGGTACTTTGTTGTGCATGACTGCAGCTTTAGTTTGTGTACAACTGTTTACTTTCTTATTTGCCCAACTAACATCCAAGCAACTCTAATAAAATAGGTCAATTGTCATGAAATGCTATGACATTGATTTTGTTGTGAACAAGTGCCAAGCCTAGCTTTTAAAGGTGGTCAGATAAATTGCTGTCAATGAGTGTTTTAAATAATGTATGCTTTTATTTGTTCCAGTAATTTCTAACTGCTTTTTGCTTAAAGCCTTGTTCAAGTGTAAAACATATCCTACAATTTTGACAATTTTTTGTGTCAGCAATGAAAACGTATTGAAGAGACGAACTGTGCGTTACATGTCCCACACTATATGGTTTGCCTCACTTGTATTGACACTTCCCTCGTAAGAAAACAATCAGATTTTGACAGCAAAAATTAACCCTTTGTTTCAACACTCCTTTTATAACTGGATAATAAGCAGAACCAACAGACAGTAGAAGCTTTTTATGTTTATCTGCTGTCTGCTTGTTGTTGTTGTGTCTTTTTATTCTTCGAGAGTGCACATTCTTAAGTCCCTTGGGTTTTTGTGTACTCCCTTTTGCTTTTGTATGTACTCTGATTCTTTTGTTATATTTCATACCCTATATTTTTATGTATATATGTTAAAGGGATAAAAAAAGTAACGAAACGAAACAAAACATTAAAGGGGTCTTTCAAGTGAGAGAAATCTTAGCTCTGTGGTATTTACTGTGGGATGGCAATTTTGTAATTATTTTTGTGTTAAAAAAATCCAAACAGATGCAAGACTAGGCACAGCCTTATCCATAGAGTGACCAATTAAAATGTCAGACCATAATTACACATAATTTTTTGTTAGTTTTAACTTATTTTATGATATTGGGCATAATTTCAGTCATGAGAAACTTGTAAGCACCAACTGTGATTGCCCTTTTAAGATAATATTACTCTGTTTTCTTACAGTGTTGGTATCATAGGAGAACCTCTGAATCTTTTCAATGCAACGACATTAGCTCCGCTTGGCTCAGAACAGGATGAAGAGAATGCAGATGAAACTCAATCTAAGAAAGAGTGAGTCATAAATATCTGCACATGTTGTTGCTTTTTAAGGGAAGGGGTGAGTGATACAGAGGTTGGGTGGAGGCTTAACTGTATAAAGAGAACTTTCTGAGCATATGTAACACTTTACAATTACTAGCTTTGTGCAAAATTTAGCTGTAAAAAAATGAAAATAATACTGTAAAAAATGTCAGTATCTGGACTTCTTGATAAAGATGTTAATTTGGTTAGTTACGCAGAGGACACCTTCTGTTGGAATTTACAAATATATATAGCATTTTAAACCCTTCATGGTGCATCCATTGGTCAAGTAGTTGGTATCAGGTGAGGGAGGGCTGCAGTGTAAAAGATATTTGATAAAGTATATGTTGGCCTCAGGGATGATGGCCATGACCACCAGATGACCTGCAAGGTAATGAATACAGTTAGCTATGTTAAGTTGGTTTTCTTGTACTTTAAAATGGAAAAATGTTAGTATCACTCAGTGCCATGGCTGTAGGGCTGTCAGTTTCCGTTTAATTGCCTAAACGTTTAAACGGTCAAAATAAACGTTCGTTTACCGTTTAAACGATGTCCAAATATAACCGCCCTTGATTTCCCTTAGAATCTACCGTAAACACGATGATATGTACTAGTACTGGCTTTGAGACAATATTTTTGGCATGCCGCCCTCTATTATCACAAAACATCCGGGACATGCGTTGCTGGCTCTTTGGATACCTGCGTACCCGATATGTATTATGTATGTAGTACAGGAAATGCATGTCTGAACACGGCGGCTTTGCCGTCCACGGGCAGCTAACTGCTGCCGCGCAGGCTTCTTCACTGAACAGACTACATACCTGGCTGAGCTAAACTGAGCTCGCGCAACGTTAAGTGATCGATATCATGGCATTAAAATTATACGTACACTAACGGGCATATTATTACCGAAAGTTCGGTGTTGTAATTGTAGACTTAAGGATTTAGTTTTAATGAAAATTGAAAGTAAAATCAACGTCGCAGATTCGACTTGTAGGCCTAGGCCTATGCATGTAGTTAGGCATTAGGCCTAACGTTAGTTATTGTGCAGTGTGCTACACTGACTAGTCACACTAATGTTATGGTGTTAGCTCGAAGAAGTTTGGGAGCAAACTTCGTTCATATCGTTTAAACGTTTGGGCTATGAAAGCGCCGTTTAAACGGCCGATCGTTCGTTTATACGTTTAAACGTTTAAACGTGACAGCCCTACATGGCTGTGGGGGGTTAGAACCCCTCATGATCCAACCTTACAATGCAAAATACACTTAAAAAAGTGTTTTTTTCTCGCTACCCGTAGACTTTTCCCTCATATCATGCCTCAAACCCCCCATAACACAAAAACCTCCCATGACACCAAAACCTCCCATGACACAAAAACCCCCCTTGACACCAAAACCTCCCATGACACAAAAACCCCCCATGACACCAAAGCCTTCCATGACACAAAACCCCCCATGACACCAAAACCTCCCATGACACAAAAACCCCCCATGACACCAAAACCTCTCATGACACAAAAACCTCCCATGACACAAAAACCTCCCATGACACAATCCTGGCTACGCACCTGATATCACCACAATTTGAATATGTCCTAAGTTTTAAAACTGAAATTTCTTGGACAGCGGCATGTGTTGTACAATATTTGTGTTTTGAAACTTACTGGGAGATACTTATAAGTAAAATATGAAGATTTAAATGGTTCAACTTAGGGCTGTGAATGTATAGCGATTATTCGCAAATCGATCGTATGTGGGATTAATGTTTAGTACAAAGCTACAAGCGATTAATCCCAAAACCTGTTTTTTGACAGTTTTTATCCATTTGTATATTCTAATGAACCCTGGTTTTGTTAAATGGAACATTCTGGGCGTATTTAAACCTTGCAGGCTTCAAAGTTTCAGGATAGTTTGATTTTACCATGCAAGATAGCAACTATTATTTTTTCTGCATTACATTCAGTATCAATCACTACTTACTGAAATTATTTTTTTTGTGATAAGGTCATCGCAATTAACTGCTAAGTGATTGCAAATTTATGAGGTTAAGCATTTAATTATTTTGCTAAACATTCACAGTTCTAGTTTGACTCATAATTGTCATTGAGAATTATGCTGTCACCAAATGTCTTTAACAATGGTTTTATTGGGAAATCATTATAACTTCAGGTGAATTTTGCTAGTAAAATTCTGTCATAAAATATTGATGATGTTAGGGTGGATGGGCACGGTTCAAAGAGAAATTTTCTAACTGGTTAACGATAGCTCTAATACCTTACCTAATCCCTAACTCTAACAAAGAATACAATTTATACAGTACAACGGCAACAGCCAATCAAGAAATTCCTGGTTAATAAACAGTGCACGTCAGCTGTTATGTTATGGTGATCAGGGTTGTAGCTACAATAGATGGAACAACTCAGACTGGTTATGGTGACCCATACTCATGCTAAAATGAATTTCAAACCTTTCAAACTCTAATAAATTCGTACTATTACCATAAAATCAGCTAGGAATTTACCACCAGATTTCTTCCAGCGGTTCTCAACTTGCCTGAGTAAATTACCCGAAATATTACTGCCTTTGTAATAAACTCAGAAAATGACACAGGAACTGTCATTTCCTGCCATGTGTGAAGCTTATTTTCCCAAAATTTGTATATATATGCTCCTTGCCAATTGATTATGATGCCAATCATAGATAGTCTACAATGTGATTTGCATCCTGCACTCAGATCTCTAGACTACAACCCTTAATGGGGATCTAATTAGGTGGGAGGTTAGTCTCAAGTGTTTATTTCAAGAAAAAATTGTGCAAAGTGAAGTGATGTCTTTACTTTTAAATTGTTCCCATGTGGCCACTCGGCTTGGTACTCAAGATTTAGAAGATAATGCACTGTAAATTCTTGTCTGACTTAAGCCTTCAACAAAGCAGTGATTTCATTGTGAATTTATTTGTCTTTTCATTTAGTGCGGCCCTGACTGGAACTCCAGCAAACAATGGACAGAGTAAAGGTAATGTGTTCTCTGGACAAATTGGATAGACTCATCATGAGAGTGTTGTAAAACTTGAAGCGGTGAAATTTTAAAGGGAATAGGTGTCAGCCACAGCAGTTTATGATGAAGGTAGCCATCTGCCAGAGAAAATATTTCAGTTAGAATGATAGATAGAATCTGTAGAGAGGTTATCAACCTGAAATAAACTATATAGAGTTACTTAATAAGTACTTGTATAGTAAAAGCACCAAAATTGACATGTGCATGTAATTGATGAACCTTTCAATAAATTACTAGCTGTCACTGTAGCAATGTTACTGAATGCAGGGAAACTAGCATTCTTTAACCTATTTTGCAATTCTTTTGAGGATAAAAAATATATTTCAGGTACATGGATTATCTCATTGTGCATGTTTTGTTTAATTTTAAATATCAGCTTTCAAATGCTTCATCCAGAGGCATATTAGTTTTGGTCCCAGCATGCTATACATCAGAAATTTTTATGTGAGTTGTATCAAAGGTAAATGCAAGTGTATTTTACAAATTTTGAATTTTACCTCTCAGTTATTCATACCCCAATCATACATTCATTTACTTTACTTTGATTTTCATCCCTTTTCACTTATTTGCATTTAACAGAGTGACAGAAACTATAATTCCTTGTGTTTATATTTCAGGTCCTGGTAGACAACTGACTGCTCAGTCCCAGGCTACAGATATGTTCTCTGATGACGAGGAGCAATGAACTGGTTCATTAATGCATTGCAAAGTTTGAAAAACAACACAACTTTGTCTAATCCATTCTTAAATTTTTGAATTGACATCTTGATTTGTGTTTTTGAAGTAGATTTCTAGGATGAGATTTTGAATGAAGTATGTATTGCGTAAATTTTATATTTCAGATAAATTGATGAACTTGGGCAATACAATGCAGCATGTGTCATGTATGGGCTTTACTGGAAAAGATAAAATTTTAGACATATTATTTTTACTCTAAGCAACATGTTTGTCAGAAATATGACATTCAAAGAATATTAATTGCACACTTTAGTTGTGAAAGAGATCAATTTGAATTCTGTTTTGTCAACTGGAACATATTGATGAGATCATAAAATTTAAAGGAAAAAGTTTAAATTCAGCTTTTAAAAGGAAATCAGTGAGGGCTTGAATTTGTAAGAGGCCCTAAAGACAGAAATTGCTCTCAATAACAAACCTACCACAGCAGGACCAGCAGAAAAAACTCAAATCTCCAGGCTATGCATATTGGTTTTACTGTCAGTGGAAATATGATAAATGATGGCTTTCTTTTGTCAGGGGTTCCATTGGGGAAGAGGTGCCATAATGCAGCCAGATTAAAAAGCAATTAACAGGCAGAGTAAGCAAAATATCACATTGTGGTATACAGGTGACATGAGGACTTTGAGGGAATGTCATATTGTGAATGTTTGTTTGTATGTGTATAAGACAGTGCTTGTGTTTGTATTGGTGAATTGCTTATGGATGATTCTATGACACCATTCAGGGTTCAAGCAGATGTTGGAAATGTTTCCCAAATCTGCAAACCAGATGGATGTCCCTGTCATTTAAAAATAATGGGGGAATTATTTGAGTACCTCTTTTGGGTTTTAAGATATGCATATTCAAAGTTTGACTGTTTTCCAGATTTTACTCTTGTTCTATGTCTTGCACCATGAAATCTGCAAACCATATGGATGTCCCTGTCATTTAAAAATAGTGGGGGAATTATTTGAGTACCTCTTTTGGGTTTTAAGATATGCATATTCAAAGTTTGACTGTTTTCCAGATTTTACTCTTGTTCTATGTCTTGCACCATGAAATCTGCAAACCAGATGGATGTCCCTGTCATTTAAAAATAATGGGAGAATTATTTGAGTACCTCTTTTGAGTTTTAAGATATGCATATTCAAAGTTTGACTGTTTTCCAGATTTTACTCTTGTTCTATGTCTTGCACCCCGAAATCTGCAAACCAGATGGATGTCCCTGTCATTTAAAAATAATGGGGGAATTATTTGAGTACCTCTTTTGGGTTTTAAGATATGCATATTCAAAGTTTGACTGTTTTCCAGATTTTACTCTTGTTCTATGTCTTGCACCCCGAAATCTGCAAACCAGATGGATGTCCCTGTCATTTAAAAATAATGGGGGAATTATTTGAGTACCTCTTTTGGGTTTTAAGATATGCATATTCAAAGTTTGACTGTTTTCCAGATTTTACTCTTGTTCTATGTCTTGCACCCCGAAATCTGCAAACCAGATGGATGTCCCTGTCATTTAAAAATAATGGGGGAATTATTTGAGTACCTCTTTTGGGTTTTAAGATATGCATATTCAAAGTTTGACTGTTTTCCAATTCCAGATTTTACTCTTGTTCTATGTCTTGCACCCCTAAATCTGCAAACCAGATGGATGTCCCTGTCATTTAAAAATAATGGGGGAATTATTTGAGTACCTCTTTTGGGTTTTAAGATATGCATATTCAAAGTTTGACTGTTTTCCAGATTTTACTCTCGTTCTATGTCTTGCACCCCCAAATCTGCAAACCAGATGGATGTCCCTGTCATTTGAAAATAATTGGGGAATTATTTGAGTACCTCTTTTGGGTTTTAAGATATGCATATTCAAAGTTTGACTGTTTTCCAGATTTTACTCTTGTTCTATGTCTTGCACCCCGAAATCTGCAAACCAGATGGATGTCCCTGTCATTTAAAAATAATGGGAGAATTATTTGAGTACCTCTTTTGGGTTTTAAGATATGCATATTCAAAGTTTGACTGTTTTCCAGATTTTACTCTTGTTCTATGTCAGAAATGTGATGTGAAGTGTTGCACAATTCTATATTCCATTACATTTGTTAATCCTGTAAAATTTATCACTTAATTACAAGGTTTTGATTTGTTTTAATGGGGATATTTTCAAGCCATAAAAAGTTTTTTTTTCACCTTAGGAGATGCCATCATTGCCATAACTATCTTTGGAATGAAGGTGATAAAGGCATGTTCTGGTGGCTTTTCTCCTTGGATACAAAAATATTCTAGACCATGTTCTCCAAATCCTGTTGCAATAGTTTTTTCTATTCAAGATATCTTACTTTAAATATTCGTTAGTTTTGTTAAAAATATGTATTTTCAACAAAGTCATAGAAAGTTATGTAATGTGGGCACATTGATTGAGATTGCCTTAGTTTTTCTTTAAATCTGAATGTCCCATTTGTCCTAAAAAAATTGATACTGTTGGAATGTTTGGTATCTTTCCCTGTACAACTTGCATTACCACAAATATAGCAATTAAAGTATCAAAATATTCCCTGCAGCAAATCAAAATTTTTAAGTTGAATGGGGTGGATTCAACTACTTTCATGTGAAAATATTTTTAAATTCTTATCTGTACCATCTTAACATGCTGAGAATCCAGATAGACAACGTGTGAAAAATATCTGTAGTAATGTACCTTTCGATAGTTCTGCCAAGAAAAAAAATTCGTATCCCAGTTCTGAATTTTTCAGAAAAGGAGAAGGAGTCCCCTTTTTTTCCGACCTTTTAATTTTTATTTTTACCCACATGAAACCATGTACTAGCCTGGTGTAGCTGGACCTATCTATATGTACATATTTACCTCATGCCTTGTGCATTTACAGAGGCAGGAGAGTTTCCATTGTAGTAACTTTGTGTACATAAGCACATTGCCAGTACGGGGATCAATGTACACCTGGTCATCTTTTCAGCAGAACAGGTCATTCACATTTTTATCTCCCTATCTGTCCTATGTAAGGTGTGTGATCAATGAACCAGTGGAATCCGGCACAGTACAGCAATTTGTAGAAAAATGCTGAAGGTTCTGGAGTGCAACATGATTTCTGCTGTTCAAAAATTAAGAAAAGAAAGAAAAAGGATGCGGCTTTAAAAAAAGAGGATGTGGGTAGGGATGAGAAACTTATTTTTTTTTACTTGGCCTTACATTACATTTGAGTAAATCCACTTTCTCTCAAAAAAGGAAGATGTTTGTTTTAGATGTTACCTGTTGAAGTATTGGGCTGTTATTATATCAATCAGGTTTAATTAGTAAGTCAAAGATCTTTAAAGACAGTCAACTCTCACCCCATATTGCAATTTTGATAGTAGTTTACAGAAATTCTCAATTGGTGCAGCTCTTTGATTGACAGCAAGTTCAAAAATTGCAGACTGTACTGCAAAAAAAATTGCAAACTGGAGCTCATATTACACAGCATGTGCTGTACACTAAAAGTGTTTTGATTACATATTGAGGGAGGCCTTGTGTTCTCAACCTAAAGCAATAAACTGAGATTATGTTATGATGAGGATGAGTTTTAGACAGGTGTGTGTGTGTTGGGGAGGGGGGGGGGGGGGAGGGGTGTCTCTTAAGTTAGTAGGTTAGGAGAATTGGAGCTTTTTTAGGTGAGAGCATCGAGGCCTTTAATATTTTAATATGCAAGGTCAGGTGCCTTAATTCACTAATTTTCATGATATATACCACATATGTGGGGCTAATGTTGGCCTGCAATTTAATCACACATGCATGTATCATACTAGGGTGTGGTAAAAATGGGATAAATATCCTCATATACACGGGAACCAGTGTTAACTACGAATGGAAACCCATTGGCAGAAATTCTCTGGAGAACAAACAATTTTTGCCTGAGTAGTGACATACATTTTAGTTAAGAAATTGGATATGTCGAGTATAGGTATGGGGAATTAGTTGCCCACTGTATACATGGCAGTCCTACCGTCTTCATTCAGTAAAGATAATTAACAATGTAATAAGTATTTGATTGGGGACGATGCGCACTGTTTTACAAGAAATTTCCTAACTGGTTAATGATAGTCCAAATCCCTAACCTAATCCCTAACCATAACAAAGAATGCAATCGATACAATATAATGGCAACAACCAATCAAGAAACACTTTGTTAAACAGTGCGCATCCACCCTTTGACTCGCTTATTGGCCCTTTGGCTAGGATCATGTGTACTGAGTATCTTTTCTTTTGAACCAGTCTAGAATGGAGCCATACATGACAGATCAATGATGTAAATGGTCTGAGGGCCATGAGGTTGTTCAGGTGTTGTCCTTGAGTGGACATACAGTTTCTTGGGTTTGGTTTTGCTGAACGGCTCTTTGCCAGAGAGTGGGTGGACTTTAGAAAAAATACGTGTGTATGTTTTAAAAAGTGTCCGATGTGTGTGAGATAAACTGTTGTATCATTCCATCCATGAAATATCACCTTGAATTGTTGTACTTTACATATTGTTGAATTGTTACACTTAATTGTTGAATAGAAAGTCAGATTTTTTCAAGTATTTGCAGATGTTATTTTCCCCTTAACATTAATTGTTCAAGATATCTGTGTAATGAAGGTTTTACTTAAGCATTTAGGATGCAAATCAGTAAGCCTTGAATGCCATGAAAATTTCTGGCTATTCTTTGCATCACAAATCAATAAATGTGTCTCTTTTGTAGTGGATTTATACACCCTTCGTCATCATCAGTTCTTATAAGAACTCTCTATAATGAGCTAGCACGTTGTATAAGGTCTCCTGCTCATGTCCTGATAAAGCTAGATAGCTAAAACAGAACTTGTTGAAGTAATAACAATGTACCCATGCCAAGGCAGCTGGATTATACATTCAGGCAGTGGAGCATATCTCTGTTTGAGAGTGGGGGGGGGAATGCTTATGATGTGCCCATGAGTATTAAACTGTGCACACATGGTGGGCACTGCAAGCGTGAAGCGCAAAGCCCCAATGGGCCCGTTGGGATCCAGGGGCAAAGTCCTTGTGGGGGTTCAGGGGGAGAAGCCCCCGGAAGCTCTTGTGTTGTAGCATTTTCAAAGCTTCAGAAAAGCTGTTTCGAACGAAAAAACCCCAAAAAGGTGACCATATTTTTAGGTCTACTCGAATTTTTTTTTTTTTTTTTTTTGTGGGGGGGGGGGGGGGAAGAATTACGATTTGGTGCCCCCACTTTTTCACTTGAGGGGGCAAAGGCCCCCTCCTCCCCCTGCATTTGCGCCCCTGCATTCAGGGCTTGCAAAGAGTCTGAATAAGAGTTGTATCTGTCAGATTTTCACGCCAAGAGTCTTGCAGAGTAAGCTGCTGAACATGCTTCCATTATCATTTTTTCATCTCTTGTGTCTATTCTTTCATTGGTAAATCAGTGCAACCACACAAAACTCTGCATAGTGCTGGATTTACGATACGGTAGGGACCCAGGCCCTCATACTTAAGGGACTCTGCACTAAGGTGTGCAAAATTGGAATCATAACACGCCTTTTACTCTGTCTGTCGATGGTTAATAACTGGTCCTTGTTCTTTGATGGCATTTGCTTATCTTGTCAAACGCGGGGTGACACCACAAACAAAAAAATTACAAATTTTGACAATAGACTTTCCAAAATGTAGAAATTGCATTCATAATTGACACTATATACAGATGAAAGTTGCAACTTGTGTAAAGTGCCACTTCCACGTCAGTAATCTAATCGAGAGAACCATATTCTCCAACACGTCCCTACGCGCCTGTGGAATATTTTTTTTTATAATTAAGAATTAAAACCATTATTGTGGTTAGGCCTGATCGCAGAAGAGTGAGATGAAATTAGCGTTAAAGAGGAATAAAAGTGGTATATTAACTGTTGAATTTTGAATGACTGGAGGGTTGGACCATCTTATTTTGGGTTATTTTTCAAAGGTATAAGAAGGAGATAAGTGAATGGCTGTAATGGTCCTTGAGCCATGAGCCCCGGAAAGATTACCAGTTAAGTGTGCCTCGAGTTAAGAATTTTAAAAATTTATATTTTAGAGGTTACAAAATGAATCTTATCCAACTCCCATTGTCAATTTGTCATAGCTGGTTCCATTGCTGAGACATTCAATTTTGAAATTTATTCACAAAACAAACTAGTCCATTGTGCAGTAATTAGACAGTGGGCCATTGGTCAAATATATGCTTCTAAATTGGGTTCCGTGACCCACCTCAGAGGGTGGGCATGAAAAGGGTGAATTCTCATGTCAAATGATGTTACAAATGACATATATTTGTTCACAGTCACAAATGTTGCACATTACCGAGAAATGGGGCATTAAAGTTAGAAGCACGTGAAGGGCGCCCTCTAATTTAATTAACTAGTAATAACTCCAATTGTGTTACTCCGATTGACATGAATTTTGGCAGGATTGTTCAGAATGTTCATAGCTATACGCTCAAATAAAAAACGCAGACTGCTTAACAGCGCCCTCTATTAAAATGTTCATTCATGTGTTTGGGAATATAAGCTCTTAAGTGTATTTGTGGGTTAATTTTGTGGGTTAATAAATTGTGTTTCAAAGGACTTACAGGGCTCAAAATATTATACATAAGTACAGTCAAAAGTACATTTCCCAGGGAGCAAACAACAAAGTTCAGTTTGAAGAGTGCCCTCTATCCAATACATCTTCCTATCTCCCTATGGGCTGGGGTTTGTTGAATATACCCATGGTATTTCCCGCCTGTCGTAAGAGGCGACTGAAGGGACACCAAATTTGGCTTTAACCATACATGAAAATAAATTTAAACTTTGAACTGTTCATTGAGTTGACTGACACTATGTGACACATTTGTGTTGGTGTGTCGTTAAATCTCCTCTTACTAACTATTTGTGTAACATGCTTGCTCTTTTTAGAAATTGCCCTGGACATTTGGGGTGGATGGGTTTCTTGATTGGATGTTGCCATTGTATTGTATCAATTGTGTTCTTTATAAGGGTTAGGGATCAGGTCAGGCATTAGAGCTATCATTAGCCCGTTAGGAAATTTCTTGTTAAACAGTGCGCACCTCCCCGCCATTTTTGTTATGGCGACTATTTAAGAGAAGATAAAGATTTTTTTTCGACCCACTAAAACAGGAGTGTATCTAAGTTGTAACACCTTAACAGTTGGAAAACTCCTCTTTTTCAGCTTTTACTGCTCTCCTGCTTCTGACAACACTGGTTCAGGTCGACCTTGAACCCAGTGGTTTCTTTCCATTTCAAATAAAATAATTGGCAATAGACAATAGAAACTTGTTTGACCTTTTTCAATGGGCATTGTCCGGTCTACATTGTGGGCTACTGGCCTGAACATGTACGCTCCAGGGCTGAATCGGGTAGCAAAAAATCGGAACCCAGTACCCATTTTTATTACCCGATTAGGTAGCAGGTACTAGACTCATAAAGGGGAAGTTTATGCGGAAATTTAATTTACATAAGTAAAAGGAGAACCAAATTTGCACAATATGATGCAATTTCTATTCAAAGTTCAGACATGTATTCCTTGAAATATCGGTAAAAGAAGTCGCTAGATTTGTGTTCCAAAGTAGGCTTCAGGGCAGAAGAGGTTTTATCACGCCCTCACTCGGGAATTATTTCTTCCTCTTTGTTTTTTAAAGCAAATTTCACTGTCATGTTGAAAATAAGTATTAAATTAACCTTTCAAAACTTGATGTGATCTTCTTTTAAGAATTAAAGGGCAAGAGCAGTCACCTCAACTTGAAGTAATGTAGTAGACTGTGCTGTTTTACAATTGGAGTCATGTGACAACATTATTTCCCTTCAATGTGTGATTTACTGCTTGATTTACCCTGAATATACAATACTGAAGTCTGAAAATATGATGAAAGATTCTTCTAAGAGAAATTAGAAGGAAACTGTCATGTTTAGGTGTTGTTTCAAATTATGTTTGGGGGAGCTGCGCTTTAACCTCTGAAGTTTGTAGCTTTCACAGCCAACAAGCACATTTATATGGTTAACTGAATATGAACACAATTTACACGATAAACAAATTTTTATTAATCGGCCGGGTACCCATCTCAGCCCCTGTACAAACTATTCTACACACGTGTTATGTCGTGTGAACTACAACAGGTTGTTCACGCAAATTTACCAACCAGCTACAAGTAACAAGTATTGTAAAGTCCGTAAGGCATATTTACTGAAATATGGCTGTGGACCTATGAACAGCGAGAGCAGCTGCCGCAGAGAAGTTAGTGTGCATATTTCAAAAGTCTCTGCATATTTTAAACTTTGACTAATCTGTCAACGTGGAAGCCCAATGCCTCCTGCGTTTGTGGTCCTCATGCTCTATACTGGCCTTGCATGTTTCCTAGAGTGAATGGAGCAATATCATTTCTTTAAACTTAACCTCAATCCTGAACTGAGCATCTCTTTTCACTAAGTTTAAGATTTCAACAGAAATTACTGAAAATGTATACGTAGTCCTATTTGTCCCGGAAAAGAATTTGCCACACAGTCCTGCAGTACTGTACTAATTTTGTTAACTCGGTACAAAAGTTTTAAAGTGTACCTCATGTCAAAAAATCAAAAATATATTAGTAAAGGGCATGGAAAATGAATTCTAACTGTCCAACTCCCATCTTCATAGAACATTCCTGTGCTGGGATATAAAATGTTGACATATATCCACTTAAAACAAATTGGTTCATTGCACAATAATTTGTGACTTACTCTGTTGTACAACTCATTACCTGCTTTGTTTCCCTTTAAAATTAACAATGTTTTAAAAATCTTGAACACTGCCTGTTTTCCTACATAACATCTTGCATGGAGAGGGCTTAATTTATTACATCACCTCATAAGAGTAACAGTTCTATGACACCTTGGTACAAGGTGCAGTAAGTTTTAGAAAAAAAAAACAAAGAAATACAAAGACTGTAATTTGAGTAGTAGAACAATGACATCACAAATTGTTGAGCAATGTACCATTTTAAATTGAGTGAATAAACTTCAGCATTTTATATCTCAGTTCAGGAATGTCCTATGAAGATGGAAGTTGGACAGTTAGAATTCATTTTTCATGGGTCTTAAATATTTATTTTTGAATGTGAGACTTTCGATGGAGATAATTACTAAAAGAGAGCAACAGCAGATTCTGAAAGATCCTAGGGACAATTTTGGTAATATATTTTTTTGCCCTCTGGAATTTTTTCAAGGGTTGATTTTGTTAGTTTGTACGGTGAATCACCCAATGACCAGTGTTTTTTGAGTGCTAGTCTACGGTGCCTCTGCAATAACTGTGTCTGCTCTACATGATTTGGTTTTTGAAATAGCAACTCCACAGGAAATGGTAAAAAGGAGAGCTGCCAATTAAATTTATGGTATTCAGGCATCTCCAGTTATACTGAAGATGCTGAAATCATTGTTGGGGAAAGTGGTGGCCTGAACGCAGACAACAATCACTGGTTCTAAAACTAAGAGATTATAAAAACAACTAATTGCCACTTGTGCCACTGAAGTTCTTGTCACTTAATCACTCAGAGAGAAAATGGGATGAATTATAGTTCTTTCAACATGCCATACCTATTCTACACTAGCCTATAGATAGGTTTATTTTTAAATTAAACACCACAGAAACACTTTCTAATGATCACTTTTCCATGCAGTAATTGAAACACAAGTCTGATGCCTTTATGAATTTTCTCAAAGACATCTCACGTATTGCCACAGTTTAAGTTAATGGTGGAAATCACTGGTCACAAAATTTGTCATAAATTATGTAAAAGGAATAGCAAATCTGGTACTGAGTTGAAAAAATACTTCTTTCTTCACATAATTCAAATCAGATTTTGATAATAAAATCTTGCAACTTATTTTCAGAAAATTCCTATATAAGCCTAATTCATCAAAATCATTACTGCAAGGCATTCACCATGTAGAGTTATACATTTCAGTTTTTTTCTGAATATGACTGAGCCTATTTGTTCATATTTTGAACACATTTGGATTTATTATAGCCTAGCCAACAGTAAGTTTGAAATTTCTAAATTTCTACCTCAATTGGTGACAGATAAATGTAATGTTGCACTTGCAGTCACAAATTGTCTGTGGGGCTGGAGGCACATCAGTCCACAGTCTGCTGGCTGAGCATCATGGAAAGATACTGTACTACGTACATACAGTATACCTCAGCAATATTACTATGGGCTTAAAATTACAAAATTAGGTTATGCACCTCATAAATTTTGACTGGTCTGATTCATGCTAATGTGTATTTCATTCTAGATACGCAACTAATATGCACAGTTTATTAACATATCGCTAGGAATGTGTACTTATAGAGTTCATAATTTTTTATTTGCACAAGCTAAGCTATTTTTGTTTTCTGTTTTAAGATGATTTTTCAAACTGCCTTAATCTAATTGTTATTAAGATTTTCACTCTGTTGTGTGCTTAAAAAACACACATTGTTGTTCAAATGTGACATCAACCAAAGTTGTATGGTTACTTCATACACACCACACATTGGCACAATAGCAAAAACCATTCTGCAGCAGCACGCAAAGTTGTTCTGTGGCTCACTGGTTTGTTTTTCCTACTCCATTACTTATGCTGAGCACTAAGCATAATGGCAGTAGGTTCCATCTTTAAAGTCGTCTTCGATTTAACCAAGTCAGGATTCTAACCCCAGAGCTTCCGGCTGCAAGTCATGATCACATGTTCATATGACTAGGCCATGCAGCTGTTTGCTTGGTCTTCCCATTTCTCAGTCACTACTCTAATCTAAAATTAGGCCTAAATCAGAATGACATTAGATATAGGATGTTAAACAGAGAAAAGACACTGAAAGGGCCATTTCTGCTATCTGAGAAGTATGTTTTTGCCAAATTGTTGTATATGCCTCAAGCCAGCAGAGCTGACTAGGCCTAACTATACTTAGGCCTAGGCCTAGCCTAGGCCTAGAGACTAGATGTAAGCCTGGGGGTCTAAGCTAGGTCTGGGCCTAGGTATTTTCAAGATTTATGCCCCACACTCACATCTTTCTACCTACATCCCTGATCACCAACGTCAGTCTCTGTGCTGTCCAACAACTTCCCTATTTTTCAGGATGTTGTCGGTAAACCTTGAGTAGCGGGTCCCAGTAGAATCCACAATTAATGGGTGTAACGTTAGCGTTTACTAGCCTAACGTTATTTAACGTTAGCGCAATCCTGTTGTTGACCGGGGAATTTTCTTTCTATTACAGCATGTTCACCCTCTAAATCTTTCCAGTTTCCACACATTCAAAGAACGTCGACCGCGTTGTCTCTGAAAATAGTTTCACTGCATTTACTTTAGTGGAAACACAATAAAACATCGAAGGTCTGATTTGTTCGTCGGTATTTTCATCTGTTGTGGAGGCGGCCATTTTGAAAGTAGAAGTGTTCTCCGAAATAGTCTACGTTTCCACGTATAAAAATACTGGGTCTTCGAATAAACTTCTAATTTTTTTAAATGACCTAATTATTCTTTGAATGCCTCCTGAAGTAAAACATAGGCACAACTTTAGACTACTATTGCATTAAAACAGATAAATTATCTTTTAAAGGGTCAGTCACATTTCTTTCACCGGGAAAGAATTTTCAATATTGCTTGAGAGTGGAAAACGTGAACTGCCCCGCCAATAGAATGGACGAGGTTAACTATTCAACCATCGGTGATATTTTCATAATTGGCTTACAATCAAATGTGCAAGAGTTAATCTTGTGAAAAGATACCAAAATTCTTTTAATTTTTTGTGAAAATTTTGAGACTCTTTTCAACCCCACCCTCGTTACTGGGTCACGGAATAAAACGATAAAGGCACACAGATTGCAGTCTAAATTTGTGACTTCAAGTTCAAGTGGTTGTACAACTAACATTACCTGTTTTGCTTCCCTCTAACATTGAAAATGCTTTTATGGCCTTGAACACTTCCTGTTTGCTTGCATCTGCATGTTGCACAGAGAGGGTTTAATTAATTACATCACCTCGTAAGAGGAAGAGTGCTATCACAACTTGGTACAAGGTGAAATAACTTGCAGAAAAAACAATGAGATACAAAGGTTGCAATTTGAGTAATGACAAAAATAACGTCAAAACCATTGCGCAATGTACCATTTATATTGAGAGAGAACATACTTCAACATTTTATATCTCAGCTCAGGAATTTACTATGAAAATGGAAGTTGGACGAGGATCCATTTTTTCACGTTCGTTAATTATATTTTTTGAATTTTTACTTCAGGTACATTTTAAAGCAGAATGAAGTTACCATTTTGATGGTCGAGTGTTACATGCTGTTTCTTTATTCATGAAAAGGTATATTTAATCACGGTGATAGTAGTTGTCACTGAATGTTTAATTAATGCAGAAGCGCCTAATTTATTGCCTTTGATAGTCGATGGCATTGAAAGATAAGATCAAACTATTCAATCATTGAAAGGAAGAAGGAGAATATTTTCAAAGAAATTATTCATGATCTTAACTAAAAATATTAGTTTTAACGCTTAAAGGCCAAGAGACCCCTACCTAGTCGGAGACCTCGACATATTTTAATGAATTTTCTAATAAAAGGTAGAGAAAAATGCCGCTAAATTATGTAATCTATAGGCTGAAAGTGAGCAAATCACTTTCCTATTCTTGTCCTATTAAATCCATTATAAATCCCAAGTGATGGTGCCATACAAATGAAAATCGATTTGGTTGAAGTGTGGAGCGGAATGAAATCGAGGCCTATTTCGACATTTTGCACTTAGTTAGGAATTAATCTTTTTAGGTCCTGTATTTTGATTATGTAAAGAAATGTATTAATGCTCATTTTTATACCCAGAAGAATCACATTGATGGTTTGTAGATGTTTGAATATTTTTTTTTTTACTAATGAGGAACGTTCGGGGTAACCGTATTCCAGCTTCTCTCATATTGCACTCATACGTCTACTCTGTTCAGGCTGGACGCACATGGTCTTTGACGCATTCGAAAGGTAATTTTTTCCGCGTCGAACGTGACGAGTTTCGTCCTCCTATTAGGACGGCTCCATTGCTCCATTGCTTAACTTGTGAGAGATAAATTGATGTCACTTGTCACTTGTATATACATAGGTATACATCCTGTAGAGCCAGGCCTCAACAAGGCTGGCACACGGCGCGAAATTTTCCCAAATGCTCTCTAGCGCCGCCAAAGGTGTACCGTTGGTACACTATTGGCGGCGCTAGAGGAGGCATTTGTCCCCCATAGTTTGGTCTTGCCCCCACTTGCCCCTACTTTGGTTCAGTTAGGATTTAGGTTAACCGGAAAAAATAAATAACATACCTCTTGAGAGACTTAAATTTTCATCTAGAGATATACTAAAACCTCATAGCTTCTGGGGACTGGGGTTTTTGGCTCAGTTTCGCGCTGCATCCGAATATTTTCGCCAAACATTATCCTTCCCGCTTAATTTGCTCCTACCCCACATTTTGACACTCTGGCGTCGTCACAGGGGACACCATCGCCTGAAGCGTAACCGTCACGTGTAACCGCAGGCATTAATAGCAAATGTTCGTTTCGCCCAACAGGACTGAAGCGTTGGGTCACGTCACGTTCACGTTTTGTATGAACTTTGAAAAACATACGAGAAATTAATCTGAAATCGAAATTAAAACCGTTCGGAAAGTCTCCCATACGGAAAAACTTTTGGCCGTACTTTAGTTTGCATTGAAATATTCTTTATGCTGTAGAAATTAAGATTTTAAAAGAAAAGTTGGGTATGATTTAATTTAAAACCAAAATGCAGTCACTTGGACTTGAATAGTGCCCGGAGCTATCATGCTTTATGTCTGGTTATTAGAGAGGGAATTATGTTACATTTTGTTTCTTCCTTGTCAAAGATACTTAGGGAGTAACTTCTTGGTTTCAGCCTACATGCTAATTACATTTTATTCACAGATCTGAAGGGGGGGGGGGGGGGCATTTCCGTTAGGATAGATTAGTCGCGATTTCCCAACACTTTTTTTCAGGCCTACGTTCCGGGCAAGCTAATGGTGGGACTCCACTGAGATAGTGGACCAGTCGCGTCAGACATCAAGCACCCCTACCAAATAAGCAACCCTCCCCCATCAAGAAAACCTCAGTCGATTTCACCACTGCGGATCATGTGGAAAAAGGTCCTTCTTCATAGAGTCGTTTAGCCAAACTTCCCCGGGAAAAGGCCGTTTTCTCGGGTGAAATATATAGATGTCTTATGTCGCCTGTTGGCAAAAACCCCCTATTGAATTCTAGCCTCACAAGCAAGGGAAATTTGTATTTGTTGGAAAAGAAATATGGTTCGTCAAAATAAAAAAGGCTCATCGGCTGAACGAAAGATAGGCCTACATAAGTTTGAATATTCTTCGATTTGGATCACAGGCAGTTGGCCTACTAGGGTAGGCCTACAGTAATATAGGCTCATGTAAATGACCGTATAGGCCACTTATCCTAGGGATCCACATGTACCCAAATCGGCCCTCATAGTATTTTCCCCCCGGGCCCCGGGGTACGCGTATTGTAACTGTCCTAGGCAGACGTCGCCAGGGCCCTGATATGTAGTTCCGTACCTGTTTTTATAGTGTTACTAGGCACGGCAGCGATCTGCTAATGTTAAAATGTATTTCCGACGGACAGCTACATCTTGTGTACAGGGCGATACTTAAGGGAAACTCCCCTTAATGACGTCACTTGCAAATTCTGCAGTGTAATCATAATGGCTAACCCGAGCAACACGCCATCGGACCCTTTCAGAGTAGATAACTCCCCTTCAGGGGAATTATCTGATAACGATCGTTGTTTTCAGGACAATTTTTCACCTCTTGCACCAATACCTGGCCCTGTTTTAACAAATGACGACGCTCATCAATCTCTTCAGTCCCGTGTTTATTTGGCACATTTAGGTAATGTCATTAGTCACTTAAGCTATTGCAAGTACCAGTTTCGCGAATGAATCCTACAGTGCCTTCCAATCTCAGACTGTGTAAATCATGTAGAAGGTACAATTTTGTACTGAGAGTGGATTTGATGCAAAGCATTTTGTATGAAACAGTTTTAATAAAAAACTATATTCAAACTTTTACAAACACAATAATTTTTGTGAATATCTAGGACACTTTCATGAAAGAGGTTAGTATAGTAGGCCTATGGTAGTTTTACAGGGCCAATCCTTTCACCCCAAACTGAACTTCTTGAATGGGTAATGAAAACTCTCAATTGACTCAGCTTTTTGGTTGACTGCTAATTCAAACAATGCAGGGTACCAAGGCTTATATTACACAGCTTGAACTGTACTGAGAGTGTTTTGATTGTTCAATTCCCAGGTCAAGTCTTACTACCAAAGACTGACATTGTGTCTGGATAAGAATGAATTTCAGATAGTTGTTGGACAGTGGCGTAGCAACGGGGTGGCACAGGGGGGGGGGACAGCAAAGTTGTGCCCCCCAGGTGCCCCCTCCATCCCATTGCAATCTGCCCCGCTCAACATGTTTTGAGCATGCGCACTTACATTTTATCTGCTGAAATGAGGAAAGGTGAGTGGCCAATTTCTTGGAACTAGGGGCAGCCTTTCACTTCCCTCCTTGGTCTTGCTTTGTGGCACTGTATGCATATACCAGTAACTAAGAACGCGTTTATCAATCACATGTGTATCCTTTGTAGAAAACTATGCTCACAAAATCACGGTGAGTCAGGTCAAAATGCTTATTGCAGCTTGGGTATACATGTGCACTCAATGGTGATCGGGGGCTCTTCGTGTGATAAGTCTCATCTAGCTCCCAAAACCCTCTCAATGTGAGACATGAATGCAACATGAATACTGTCAAAAGTTTACAAACTTGTCCATTTTCAAAGAGGAGTCTTGAAGAAAAATTTTAAATCAAACGATTAGGACCACATAGGCCGTAAATACAGTACTGTCTGTATTGTCTTCACGTAGGTTTTCACCCAGCTGGTACACTAAGTACAAATGATAATAGGTTAAACCAGGGAGTTGCAACTCCCTGACACTATGCTATGCTATGATAGCTATGCTATCAATTGAAAAGGAGTTCATAAGAGAAAATTCAAATTTTAATCAACATGTAATTAAAATGTTTGCTCATCTCATGGAAAGACGAATGCATTGTCATAGCCACAAGAACCTGGAGTCGGTTGTAAGACTAAACTCAATGAAATAATGGTGAAGTTTGCAGTCAGTTTAATGCTCATTAAATGCCATGTAAAGGTAGAGAAATGCTTTGTTCTATAACCCCAATTTTGTAATATCGCGGAGCTTCCGGGGGCTTCGCCCACTGGATTCCTACCAGGGGCCCTGCGTCGGGCTCCTGGATCCCACGTCGTAGGTGGGAGCACTTTGCGTTCCCATGGCGCCTTGGGCGCCGTTGGTTTTTCCCACCAATACAAATTTGCCCCCTCCATGTATTTAGACCACGAGCCGCCACTGGCTGTCAGTCAGACTCAACAAAATGTAGTTCTGATAGTCTCACCATAGTTATCCCTGAGTTATATTTTGTGCCCCCCTATAAAAAGTCTGTACCCCCTATGCCCCCCTGGTGAAAAAATACTGGCTATGCCACTGTTGTGGGAGGGGCTTAAGTAAGAAGGTTGGGAGAATTGGTTCTGTTTGGGTGAGAGAATTGAGAAAAAGCATTTCCTTGCTATCAGAATGAAGCAAGCACATGTACCCTGTATGGTATCATAACCTCACATTAAAGGGCAGGAGCAGGGAACTGCTCTTTACCTTTAATTAGTTTGGATCTTCAGAACTCAATATTTTATGTCAGTTTTTCAAATGTTAACAGAAGACTCAATTTGTTAGGAATGCATTGACACGAGGTGCCATTGAATGAACTTTACATGCAAAACTGTTGTATTAATAATAGTAAAAATAGTTAAAAGGGGAACTCTTCTTATAGTATCTCAGACAGTTTCAATTCAATTCTTCCAAAATATTCTGCAGTCTTTCATTTTTGGTTTCGATGAAAAGAGAAACCTATGCATTCATGATGGCGTGTGTGTGTATGTATGTGTGTATGTGCGTGTGTATGTGTGTGTGTATGTATGTGTGTATGGGTGTATGTGTGTGTGTTTGTGACACTTTGCTTGTTTACACAATATCTTGAGAAGGAAAAATCTGATAGTTCTCAAACTTGGTACACAGATACCCCTTACTGAGAGGAAGAACCCTACTTATTTTGGTTGAGGTCAAAGGTCATTTGGGGTCACAGGGGGTCAAAAACCAAAATCTTTGTTTACACAATATCTCAAGGTAGAAAACTTGGATCAATTTCAAACTTGATATGTAGATGCGTTATGATGTAAGGAAGAACCCTATTGATTTTGGTGGAGGTCAAAGGACATTTGGGGTCACGTGGAGTCAAACCCCAAAATCCTTGTTTACAGGATATCTCATGATAGGAAACTTGGATTAATTTCAAACTTGATATGTTGATGCGTTATGATGTAAGGAAGAACCCTATTGATTTTGGTGGAGGTCAAAGGTCATTTGGGGTCACATGGGGTCGAACCCCGAAATCCTTGTTTTCAGGATATCTCATGGTCGGAAACTTTGATTCATTTCAAACTTGATATGTTGATGCGTTAAGATGTAGGAAAGAACGGGATATATTTTCGTGGAGGTCAAAGGTCATTTGGGGTCACATGGGGTCAAACCCTGAAATCTTGTTTACACTATATCTCAAGGTAGGGAACTTAGATTCATTTCAAACTTGATATGTTGATGCGTTATGATGTAGGAAAGAACGGGGTATATTTTCGTGGAGGTCAAAGGTCATTTGGGGTCATGTGGGATCAAACCCTGAAATCCTTGTTTACGTGATACATCATGGTAGTAAAATTGGATTCATTTCAAACTTGATATGTTGATGCGATACGATGTAAAGAAGAATGCTTTGTATTTTGGTGGAGGTCAAGGGTCATTTGGGGTCACGTGGGGTCAAACCCCAAAATCCTTGTTTACACGATATCTCATGGTAGGAAACTTGGATTAATTTGAAACTTGATAGGTTGATGCGTTATGATGTAAGAAAAAAAACAGATTTATTTTCGTGGAGGTCAAAGGTCATTTGGGGTCACATGGGGTCAATCCCAGAAATCCTTATTTACATGATACATCATGGTAGAAAAGTTGGATTCATTTCAATCTTGGTAGGTTGATGTGTTATGATGTAAGAAAGAACCTGATTAAATGTGGTGGAGGTCAAAGGTCATTTGGGATCACATGGGGTCAAACCCCGGAAATCCTGGTTTACACTATATCTCAAGGTAGAAAACTTTGATCCATTTCAAACTTGATATGTTGATGCGTTATGATGTAAGGAAGAACCCTTTTGATTTTGGTAGAGGTCAAAGGTAATTTGGGGTCATAGGGGGTCAAACTCAGAAAACGTTGTTTACACTATATCTCAAGGTAGGAAACTTGGATTCATTTCAAACTTGATATGTTGATGTGTATGATGTAAGCAGCTTGTTTGTGGAATATCTTAAGGCACAGTATGAAATTTGTAGAAATGTTTTTGGTTAAAAGAAAAACCAGTTACTAACATGTGGAGTCAAAGGTCACTTCGGGTCACCAGTTGTTACAAGAAATGTGGCATTTCATTGAAAAGAGCATGTATGTATCATCGAAACCTCAATGCATTTTTGCATTCTGGTTTAACTCCTTCCAATACCTTGAAGAGAAGATGCAGTCACCCATACCCTATCTTTAATCAGCATGTAACAGTGGACTGCCCTGTTTCATGATTGGCTGGTGAGAATCATGTGACAATATTTTCCCTTTTCCCTAGTGAAATTTAATTGGAGTTTAAGTGCTCGGTTTCACTTGAATATGCATAATTTACTGTAAGCCCTGAAATATTATGAAATATATTTTTTAAAAATTAAGCTTCTGCTTCAAAATAAGTTTGGAGCAACTGATTCCTCCTAGTGAAAACACAAATTTATTGTATTTTATTTGCATACACAGTGGTGAGCAAAGATGCAGATCAAAAGCAGCGGGGGTGAGAAGAAGACAGTCATCAATATTGTATTCAATGATGCTCACAAAAACAGTGAAAACATGAAATAGATCAGTAGCATACTAGTGTGGATGAAATGTCTCGATGGCATAAGATTCTTAATTGCCAAATTAATGTATTTTTTGACCACTTAGCTCTTCAAGTTGTTGTTTACATTGCATTCATGAGTATGTGCTTGTCATTTACTCTTACTTTGCACTAATTAATTTAATGTAAATTCACATTGCAGTTACAACTGTGGATACCGGAGGTCAGGTAAATTTTCAGCTGGTGTTACAGTAGTTGTATTGTGCATTTTGACATACTGTAGCAATCTTCCCCCGTAGCTATAGAGGACAGCTTCAGGTAAACCCCTGAATGAATGGGAAATATTGAATTCACTTGGCATCATGTTCCTATTTGCACTACATTTCCACTGCCATTTTTGCTTTTAAAACACATTCGCTCATCACCCCAAACTAAATTTTGATAATGAGTGGGGGAAGGGGGGGGGGGTGGATTTCAGTTGGTACAGGCCTTTGATTTACATCAAATTTTAAGGATGCAGAGTAGCTCATACTAAATATGTACAGCATACACAGGGAGTTTCCTGATTACACATTGGACTTCTGCACACAATACTGTAGGACTATGCTGGGCAATAAACTAGGAATTCATTTATGTTAAGGAGGAGTTTCAGACAGATGAGGGAGGAACTAAAAAGAGATTGCAGCTCTCTGCCTTCCTAGGGACTGCAAAGCCGGGGGGGGGGGGTTAGAAGTACAGTATTAGCGGCTCGCCATAGGGGCACGAGGGGGCACTTAAAGTGCCCCCCGAATGTTTCCAAAGCGTGGTCTCCAATTTTCCAAAAATAACGTTATTCGTTATGACATGAATAAAAGGTAGCCCTTTTCCTAATCTGGGCAAACTAACCCAGCCTTTTATCTCATACAAATGTCATATATTATTTGTAAAGTATACACGTCTGTGAAATTGTCAAGGATGTAGTTCAAAATTGTATCAAAATTTTAGCCCAGAACCGAGCACACAGAAGCCTTGATAGCGCTACCAGCACCAATACTGTAATTGGTGCTGGTAGTGCTATCAAAGCTTCTGTGCGGCCGGTTCAGGTTTACAGGCTCATTCAATCACTGGTCATATGAATTAATATGATTCGAAAAGTCATGATTTCATTTTCAGGCGGTTGTGCAGCTCCTTGAACTTGAACAAAAAAGTCCAGAACCAAAATTTATGTTTGATAATTTGAAGAGGAACATATTCTAGGCATAGCTTACTGGTGAAATTTTTACTCATTTCCCACGTTTGGTTCTCGAGATATTAGAACTGAAGTTGTCATATTTTCTACAAAGAGTGACCTTGCAACAAGAAGGTATGATATCATGTGTTTTGCATTGATGGACAATGTTTAGTTGTTTTTCTCTAAAATTTAACACCATATTTATACAACTTAACTGTGATATATTGTTACCATAAGTGATCCCAAGCAATGGAAGTTAAAATACTTAATTTGCCTTAGCGGCAAGGTAGCATCCCTAATCAATTAAAAGGTCAAACAGCAGGATAAAAAATAAAAACGAAACAAAACAAAACATTGACCATCAATATGAATACATGACATCGCATTTGCTTGGTTCAAGTTTACTTCCTTTTGTAGAAAATGTGTCAACTTCAATATCTGGAGAACCCAACATGGGAAATGAAAGAAAACTTTACCAGAATGCTTAGAATATGTTCGTCTTTAACATATTAAACAAAATCTTCTGGTCTATTCATTTCAATGGAGATTCTACTTTGCGACAATGAAAATGATTAAATGTCACATCTCCTTGTAAAGGAGCCAGTACATTTTATATAGAAATTTTCTGATCATTTTGCAATTTTGATCATTTTCTTTTTATTAAAATGAAGATTTTATTGCCGAAAGAAAATAACGACTGCAGAAATTCTACTTACAAGCCTGGCAAATGCAATTTCCGTCTATCTGAGAGGTTGCCATTTTTCAAAATTTTCTGTACGCTCTGTGCCAACCAATGGTGGCTCCGGCTTAGATAGTCTTTTGGACAGTCAATCTCCACTTCTCATGCATGCCCCTCCCCCCCCAAAAAAATATTTTTGCACAGCATTTCCTGATACTATGTGAGACGTCTTGGTTGCAAGGTAAGATTGGTGATCCCCCTCAACCCCCACCAAACAAAATTCCTTATTTCCCCCCTTGATTAGAAGACATTTATCCCCTTCATTGTTCATGCGTTGGTCATTTTGTGAACTTGAACATATTGGGCCTCTCCATTATGAGCCCCCCACTTTAAACTTGGCTCTGCAGCTCTTGTGAGGTGAAAAGATTTTGCCTTTAAAGGGCCAAACCTCTCACCCCAAACTACAATTTTGGTACCCGGGTACTGAAATTCTCCATTGGCTCAGCTCTTTGATTGACAGCTAATTCAAACAATGCAGAGTGCCAAAGCTTGTATTACACAGCATGAACGGAACAGTACTGAGAGTGTTTTGATTATGTAAATTGAGTTTTTCTATACTCACCTTGAAGCAATAAACTGAGATTGTGTCTGGATAAGGATGAATTAAAGACAATTGTAGGAGGGGCTTCAGTAAGAAGGTTAGGAGAATTGGTACTGTTTGGGGTGAGAGAACTGGGCCTTAAAGCTAAAAATGTTTGCT
Source organism: Holothuria scabra (assembly GCA_037179385.1). Classification (NCBI taxonomy): domain Eukaryota; kingdom Metazoa; phylum Echinodermata; class Holothuroidea; order Aspidochirotida; family Holothuriidae; genus Holothuria; species Holothuria scabra. The sequence continues at coordinate 78,075,522 of CM074180.1, forward strand.
TTGATAGAATGATCACCAATCTTACCTTCCCAGTAATTAACCATACCAAAACACTTAGAAGAAATTTTTCTTGTGTTTTTCAGAGAACAAACTAAGGAAACTCAAAGGTCAGAATCCATCAAATCGTGTCAGTTCTAAGGACATCATCAGTTCTCTTTGTAAGGTTAGACTAGATGCAAGTGAGAATCTTGTATGTACAGGAAGTACAGTATTCAATGAGGAACCAATTGAAGAGCAGAGACTGGTGGAGGTCAACGACCTCAAAAGAAGAATGCTGCCAGAACAAGCTCTGACCCTAGAGGAACTAACCAATCTCTTGGAAAGGGATTATTTAAATGCAGTGACTCAGTATGTGAGAAAGGAAAATGATGGTGATAATGATGATGAAGATGATGAGAATGCTGATAATCAAGTTCGGTAGGAGGAGAGGCTGGGGGGGGGGGGTGTGCAGTGACTTTTTGCCGAACTGCAGATCCTTAACTAGGGCATAACCTCTGCCCAACTGTGGCACAGAAGTCTGCAAGGTTTTGGCCATTAGGTGAGGTTACAGCCCCCTCCCTGTCCCCTGTCCCATATGGCCATGGGAGAGGATGTAGGAGTAACTTCTGGTGAGGAGGGTTTTCTATTACAGAAAGTGGAGATAAGGATTGTAGCTAGAAAAATCTGAGTGGGGAAAGCAAATTGCATCAATGACTACCTAAGCATAGCGTCACCATCAGATACAGTTGTAGCCTGGAGTCTACAGACAAATTTTGGCTTGAACAAGTTGAGAATTACTGGATCAGAGATTTGGTGGTAAATTTGTAGCTCATTCATGGTAAAGGTGATGGTCGTGATGGAAATTTCTGAGGAGGGGCTTCAATTTTAGCCCAAGTGAGGGTCATTACCATCCCTCACTGGCCCTTGTAGCTACTGTACATCCCTGGTGGAGGACACAAGTACCTTACATAAAAATTTTATTGAGCCATTACAGCACTGCTGAATCCAAGAAGTTATGGTGTTCTGTAAGAGAACTTGTAAGGTGCAGTTACTGTAATTTTAAAAGATACACCACATATGGTGATGTAGTCATCTGCAGTGCAATGTGTTCAGTTAAAGAAGCAAGAACACTCGCAAATTTTAAGACCTTACTTAAATCTTACCTTTTCTCCTGTCTATGACTTTCATCTTTTCTTTTCTCAGTGCAAAGGGACTTCAGTGTGTTTTGCGCTTTATAAGAACTGTGTATTATTATTATTATTATTATTAATGTGTCCAACATGATTAAAGCTGCAATCAGAGATTGTTTTTAAAATTTTTCACAACTTTCATTCTGTGTTCATGGTCTAATGTCATGATCAGTTAAAGTGTAGTGAGGGCTGCCTCTTGTATCTGTGTGGAATTTATTTAACCGACAAACATTCAGAAATTTTCATTCAGTGGTATAAAGAAAATTAATGTTCCTTCTAACCTGAAATACCTCTTCAATATTCTGTAAACAATCAGTTCAGAAGGGAAACGAGGTGCTGGAACAAAGGGCTATTATTCTCTGTCAAACTCTGATTTCCCCTTAAAGTCTAAGCGCAGGTGACAACTATTTTCAAAATAGAGGGCAGCTTTCACTACTTCCAAATGCCAAGTGGCAGTTAAAAGAAGTATTACTGATATTCGTATCAGACAGTTTTGAAGAAAGACTTAAAAGTTTTGCATAATTATGTTGTTTTCTGGAAAGATATAAAGTGATTTAGTGTGAATCTTTGTTGAAATTCACGATTGTTACAATATATCAGGTAAATGGTGCATTCTCTGGCAGGAGAGAATACTAGGAAATGTATTTTCAAATATTTCATTACACTTAATACCTTGTGACATCATTCAGTTCTGAAGGTTCAGCATTTCTAGTGCAATGGCATTACTGGTTATATCGATTTAGGGTATGACCTTTGACAGATGCATGAAATCAGGAAAGGAGTTGTGCCACACTACTGGGAGGGCCAGACCTGTTGGGGGAAATATTTTTGCAAGAGGAACAGCCCGTAATGACGTTTTGCCTATGACATACCCAAAATGTAATAGCATATTGTAAGGTATAAGTTTTGGTGAAATGATATGCAACGATGGTGAACGTTTTAATTCCATGCAATATCTTAAAGGTCTAATCCTCTCACCCCAACAGTTCCAATTCTCCTTACCTTACTTATGCCCCTCTCACAACTGTCTTAAAGAGAAATATTACATTTAATATTCTCCAACAAAGCAGCAAAAGTAAATAGCTCAAGTCATTTTCAAATCATTTAGCCTCAACAACAGGCCACAGCAGTAGCTTTATCTCCTCAAAATATTATGTACAGGAATTGTTATGGAAGGTGCATCTTTTGAAATGTTGAAAGTTTGGGTGAACAAATTATTCGTGAGCAACAAACAAATGAATTTCTATCTGAGGGAAACTTAATTCTTGAAAAGAAGACTACCATACTGACTTATTTGTAATTATTCATCACTCTTTGCCAATAAATATTGGTTTTAAAAGGATAAAATTTCCTTACTAAACAAACGCAATATTTCCCTTTAAATTCATCCTTATCCAGACGCAATCTCAGTTTATTGCTTCGAGGTGAATATACAAGACCCCAGTGTGTAATTGAAACACACACCACTTGAAATACAAGTTTTCTCTCCTTTTTTTTGTAATATTGGGATAAATCTGAGCCAACGGGGGATGGATCATATTACAAAGTTTTCCATGCTGGTAAATGTTATGCAACATGTGTACACGTACCTGCCTGCTACATACCAAAATTTCATTGATGGAATACTGCAAACGAAATTGTCGGGCTCCCCGTTGAGGCTTGAAAGGCGATCAGAGGCCTCATCGAAAAATAGGAGACCGAGTCTTTGAGAACGGCTTCGATGCGAGGCGTGCTTGTTATGAACAAAAATATTTCATATTGTGTCCGTGTTGTTGTGTTTGACACAAGTACTATACTTACTTGCAAACTAGCAGTAGACTTTGGTTATTCACTAGATTATACGCTTCTGGACATGCCTTAAAGGTAGTGTGACATGTCAGCAAAAAGACTTGACTTCACTTAGAAGTTGTGGAGTTCGGTTTCCTAAGGAAAAATCCGTTGGAATTATTTCAATAGCTTTTACGGTTCTCAAGATATACCTCCTCAAAGTTGGAACGTTTACGAAGAAAGTGGTTGCTCATGCAAAAATAATGATGTGGAGTGTTGCGTAGTGTTGACATTTCTTTTGTTAATCCTATGTAAATTATCTCTTAATTACACATCAGTTAGTTTATGAATTTGGTCATTGGTTCTGAAGATTTCCAAGGACACAATTTAAACTTCCAAAATAGAACCTTCAGGACAAACTAATGTTACAACTGTCCTTAAAATGAAGATTGTAAAAACAAAGGATAACATTAGCCATATATGGTATGTCCCTCCCATGACATCACAAGATTTGTATATTGAGCTGATATTTTTTAATGATGAAGTCCAAATCAGAAACTGCAGTGTAAAATGGTCAATTTTTGATGGATTTTGATGAAAATTGTGGCTATTTTCATGGTTTTTAATGCTTTTTATACCCATTACCAAATTTTGTCATTTTCATGTCACACTACCTTAAACACGCAATGTAGCTATCATTAAGCTTTTCTAATCGTATTCAGAAATTAAAGTTCGACTACTCAAGTATAGCAGAATGCAGGCGCGTAGCCAGGATTGTCTCATGGGGGTTGGGGGTTGTCTCATGGGGTTGGGGGGGGGGTTGGGGATTGTCTCATGGGGGTGGGGGGAGGGGCGACGCGCACGGGACTTTAGCAGCGGAGAAAGTAGTTTTGGGGATGATGACATTTGGTAACAGCCCGTGACACGGGGTTTAACAGTCCACGATCGTCGGACGATCCAGTACAACTGAGGGTGGAGTGTGAAGTGCAGCAAAATGGGTGGGATGTGGGAAAACTTGTTTAGGAAGCCAAACACTGCCTTCATCAAAACACGACAGCTTGTCATAATACAGCAGATCTTTGGTCATATCCCACTGACTTGCTTCCCACTTGTGTTCAGCTGAAATTGTGACGATTTTTGTCTTACCCTCGGAGCCCAGGTACGTCGAGGCTGTACATTTCGATGTTTCGGGTACGAAGTTTCTACATACAGGAGAGTCATTTTGCGCCCCAGAATATTGTTATCTTTCTGTTACAGTTTGGTGAAGTAAAAAAATGACTTAAAATTTTGCTAGATCGTGTGATATAGTTAGTCAGATAGAGTTTTAACGCCCAGTTTCCAACCTATTGGTTCAATTCGAGCCAGCCACGGCCTTTTTTCCAGTTGTGGCTCACTGGCTTGTTTTTCCTACTCCATTGCTTATGCGGAGCATCACGCACAACGGCAGTAGGTGTCATTTTTAGAGTCTTTGGTATGACCTGACCTGGAAATCGAACCCGGACCTTCGGCGTGAGAGGTGGATGCTCTACAGTTAGATCGTGTGATATAAACGCTCTGCACCAGATAGTGCATGGCTAGTCCCTTCTCATGTCAGATGGATTTCGCACGTCCCTTCCAACCTCAAATGCATGTTCCTTTTAAAAATCAATCATGTTGAATGTTTTAACACCTTTAAAGGGGCAGGTGCGCCGAGCTCTCTACAATGTGAAGAGGATAATATCAATTATCGTGTAGGTGTGGTAAGTAGATTGCCGTCAAATTTATAGATTAATTACGCACAACATTATAGTTTTTTTAAACAATACGCTCTTCACCATCATCTATAATTATAAACAACACCAGGATAGTGATACCATAGCTTTCTTTCAGCAATTCTTGAAACACGCCTACCATCTTCAGTTGTGTCTTTTGTTATAAACTTGCTATTTCATCAATATTCATTATTTTCTATTATAAACAACATTAAAAAGAACAATCGAGCATAAAATGAGTGCTTAAATTTTCTCTTTATTTTTTGTTATATTTCTTATTTCCAGTTGTCGGAATGTATTCGAAAATTCTGTACATTTGCACAAAATGAGCTAAATAATTTTTCAATCATAAAGATGTTTTTTACAAATCATTACTCTGTTAGTTACATTGCATATTTCAAGCATTAGTAATCGTGCAACACATGCAGTTTATACAACAACAACAGCAACAACAAATTTCGTAAGCTTTATGAGGATCAGATCGAACAAATTCCACATAGATCTATGTGTAAGACGTTCCTTTTTTATGTGATCTGGATATTGCTTGTTTGCACATTCTTACTGTTTGGACCGAAGGCCTCTTGAGGGTTGTGCAAAGTATTTTTGCTAGGAATGTTCTTCTCTCTCATGCATTCTGCGTAGCTTGACTTACGTCTCAAATGACGTCAATGGTGTCATGAACAATTGCTAAATTTCCGGAAATGTTTACTGCAACGGAACAACTATTCATTTAGCCTTAAGATATCTCGTACACCAACATACTGTATTAGCGGGAAAAACAACACTGTGGAAGATAATCTCTTACCAAATCACATTAAAAAAAAAGAAAAAAGAAAAGGAATAAAAAAGACCAAATCCATGGTCTTTATAAGGTCATCATAATACCGATGAGGATTATGCTAACAGAGTCAGTACGGTGCTTGTGGGACTTCTATGACATTGCCTTTCAGCCCATCCCCCTTTTCATGGTGGCGACAGAATATCAGAATTGGGCGAGGGACAAAAGAAACTTAGGGGGCGAAAAATTTTTTCGCACGCAGAGCGAAACCAAACGCGGAAGGCGAGGCTCCTGTGGTGGAATGCAAGGAGCAAGGTCCCTTGAAACACCGAGGTTTTAGCACATCTATATGGTTGAAAACTAAGTCCCAAGATACTAACTTTTTCTTTTTTGTTGACCTAACTTCCTCCTGACCTAACTTTGGAGGAGGCAAGGCCAGAGTCAGAGGAGGCAAATTCCCCCTCAAAACCCAATAGCGCCGTCACTGCCCCTCCCTTATCCCTACAAATTAGATAATACCCTTGGTAAGTTACCATTTTGTAGTGATTTCAGATCTGTAGCAGCCTGGCCCGGCAGTTGTAAGACATAATATGAAGGTTCGTCCACGCTTTAAATAACCTTTTACACTGATATATTTCCGATTATTGAAGTATAGTTAGACTCTTGAGGTAGTATTCTTGCGATCCCTGTGGTAGAAGTTGATAGGATGACAGCTGAACAAAGAGTTGTATGCTTATTATAAAGTTGAACGTTGTGCCGACCAAATGCATGCCAATGGCCATCTGAAACCAGCATCCATCATAGCTCGGATACATTTTCGTTCGAACCGTCTATCTTTCATCGTCCATCCAACCAGTGGCGTAGCTAGGATTTTTTTCCAGGGGGGGGGGGGGCAAAGGTATGAAATTTCCCCAAAACTTTTCCCGGTCAATTTGTATGTATTTCATATAAAATATGCAAACTTACAAGTATAACAACTTCACCATGTCATTTTGTAATATTACCTGTATTTTAATCTTAAAGTATAACATAGAGCAATCGGAAATAACAAAGTATATTATTTTGGTAATTTGTATGTACTAACGCAGTGGCGTACGCAGGATTTCTCTGAAGGGGAAGGGGCATGCAGTATGGTCTAAGGGGATGGGTGTCCGGAAATTTTTTGATGTTTTCAAGAAGCCTACATGCAAAATGGTGCATCATGAGGATGAAACTGAAACTTTTGTGTCTTGACATGCATTTCTTTATGCCATTTATGCTACCTTACGAAGAAAAACTTGTCATTAGATTTGCACACTATAAGGAGTCAAAATAAAAGAGCACTGATCGGTATTTGTGGTTTTTCTTGGCCACAAAATGTTATTTTGTCATAGAGATTATCTATGCGGAGCGCCACCATTGGTTGGCGCGGAGCGTAGAGAAAATTTGGAAAAATCAGACCCCTTAGATGGCCGGAAATAGCATTTTCCAGGCTAATACGAAGAATCTAGCCAGTCGCTTTCTTCTTTTGTCGTTTGCAATAAAATGCTCACTTCAAAATATGTTCGCAAACTGCAAAGTGATCAGACAGTTATGAGCTAATTTTACCCCAAATATGTAATTTTGCCCAAAAGACCGAGCGAAGCGCCACCATTGATTGGCGCTGAGCGTAAGGAAAATTTCGAAAAATCAGACCCCTCAGATGGTCAAAATAGCGTATTTATGCTTGTAAAGAGAATCTAAACATGTAGTCTTTTTTATCGATGCCACCAGTGGGAAACAGATTCTACCTTTTCAAGTAAAAATTGGAATTTGACAGAATTTGCCTAGGTCTATTTGTAGGAATTAAAAAAAATGGCATCCCCGAGAGACCTTGCAGGGACAATTAATCCTTCCCCTTTGAAAATGTTTGAAAAATTGGGTGCCCTTATAAGCAATCTGGTGCCACATATGCTATCTTTTGAAGTAAAATCTGTGTTTATAAAGTTAGACTACGTATTTTTAAGAACAAAGAAAAAATGGCATCTGTGAGGGGGACATGACTCAATGGTCTTCTCTTCGCTTCACACGCCACTAAGGAGGCCTAATAGTGGCTCGATCACACAGGATGTCCTGTGAGAAAAGCAGTCTGTTAAGTGTAGAAGGCTACAAGGTACTCGATCATTGTCCATTTATTGTTACACTCAAAGTCAGCAGAAAGCTGTTTTCCCGAACTAGCTTGTAAGCATCGCTATGTACACAAAGTAAAATCGTACAGCTACTGCTAGCTTGTAGAAAAACATAACAACCTCGAGGGTCTACGGTAGTGACTTGTCAGTTTTCATATCCTTTTACTGAATTCCCAAAGTATCACCCGAATAACAGCTTCCTGTACACTGAAATGCACTGATCATAATCCCCGTGCGTATACAAGCACAACAGAACATTCAATCTGTTACGCGGCGAGGACATTTATGTGGAACGCAAATTGGGCCGGTTCATGCGACACTGACGAAATCTGAGTTAAATTGTTGCATGAAAATACGAATTTATGCATGAGAAATGTCTCACAATTTCTTGTTCTAACAAAAATTTTGAGAAATTTTCGTGAAATTTTTGTAATAATAATAAGATTCATCAAATTTCCCCAAAAATTTTTCCAGGGGGGCAACTTGCCCCCCTGCCCCCCCCCCCAGTAGCTACGCCACTGCATCCAACCATTATAAATAAGACAGTTTTGAGTTTCCCTATTGTTCTACAGGTCAACGGTTAAAAGCGTATGAGCTCCTCCAATACGTTGACGCTGCCATAGCAACGCATAGGACTGAGAGTGCAAAAACCTATGCGTATAGCGCTTGATTAGTATCGTTAGGTCATAAGGTGTAGAATAGCACAATCATAGCAGTTGCACAGTGACAACTCTGAAATGGCTCATTTGACCCATAGGAGATGAAACTTGTCGGCTGTGAATGAAAAATGAGCTTCCGGCTCCGGCTTCCTCTCTTTTCAACCATACTATTTCAATGTCCATCCAATCCAAGTAAGAGGTTCCTATCAACACTGAAAGGCGCTGGTAAAAAAGAGGCCGTGATTACGACCCATTTTAGCTATAGTTGCCGGCATTGGAGATTGATAGGTGCTCTCATAGGTTCCTGGGCCTGGTACTTTCTGCAAAATTAGGAAAAAAATTAATAAAATTACGTGTACATGGTCATATTTCCAAAAGGCTCGAGTGCACGTAATTTTCCAAGGGATTTCTAAGATTAAAACACACTTTTGAGATCTGATTAGCCCAGTTCATTACTCCACTGGACTATGTATCCTAGTATCGCAAATCCGGAATCCTGCTGAATGTTGCAAGCAGCTGTTCCAGTGCACGCCTGAGTAAGGTATTTCCATAGGCGTAGGGGAGCATTTCAGTTTGGGAGCAGAAGAGTTTTGCCCGAAAATTGTAAATCTGCCCGTAAAACAGTCAGAGCGGAGCACCCCCACTAGTTGGCGCGGAGCGTCTAGAAAATTTGAAAATTCGTACCTCTCAGACAGTTGAAAATGACATTTCCCAGGCTTTTAAAGGGGATCCAAGCAGTCGCCTCTAGATGTTCGTTCCAAACTAAAATCAGCCAGAAAGGCTAGGCGAAGCGCCACCATTGATTGGCGCGAAGCGTTCAAAACATTTTTAAATATCCGACCTGTCAGACAGTTGAAAATGGCATTTCCTGGGCTTATATGGGGATCCAAGCAGTCGCTATTTGATCAGAAAATTACCAGATTAATGTATCACTACCAATCGATGAAATGGTACCGAATATTTTCGGGGAAAACTACAAAACGGAATTGAAAACATGCTAGTGAATTTTACTCTATTGCGACTCTTGGCTAAATTCAATATATATTGAAAAAATGTGTGCCCGAACTTCCGACTATATATGATTTAACTTATGAAAAAGGGAGGCCTATGGGGATCTTAGCAGTCGCTATTTTGATTAGAAAAATCAGATAAAATGTACCACTACCATTGGATGAAATGAAGTAGATGATTTTTCTTCTATTAGTAACAATTATTGACGGAATTGCCACGTTACAAGGTGTGTTGAAATGAATTTTCAAGCAATTTTACCGGAAGACATTCTCACCCTGCATCTTTAAAGGATCAAAAAACAAATTACCCGATTTCCATAATCATTGCCCGTATTTGGCTCTAGAGCAGGATAGATGGCAAACTTTTGGACACCTGAACACTCTCCTGTCCATCCGTTGAATAAATTTGGCAATTGAAAACGTCCCAGCATTATTTTAACCTTTGCCAGAATATTTGACCATTTCGGGCAAATTTTTTCAAGACTACACTGTGAAGTTGGGATGATGAAAACCTTTTTTTCACATTCTACCTAAATGTGACGCAGATCTTTTTTATTTTTCATGAAAATTGTACTTTAAATATAGTCGCGTCTTCTGTTTTTCGGCAAAGATTTGAAGCTATTGAAATAATCGGTCATTTCGGGTATTGTGTTACACAAGATTTAAAAACAGTCTTAAGATAATTGTTTCTTTTAAACCACAGGTTTCCCAAATCTGTCGCGAATTTTTTTATCTCTTTATTTTTTCGTAACTATGTTACCCTTACTATGATACCTTCCCATTTTCGGGAAAATGTTTAAAAGAATTTTGATATTGGACAATTTCGGGCATTGTGTTGTGATTATCTGTGAAGTAAAGGTCACGAATAATAGCTTATTGAACTGCCCCAAGGTGTAGCAACTTTTTGGAATCTTGACTTGGTTTTCCATGAAAATTTTAGTGCGACTATATGACGTTTCTTTCCTTTTCCCCAGTATATATCTGCTTGAGATTTTGGCCACATTTAGGAATTTTCTGAAGAACCATCCCATTTTTTCAAAATTAAAGGACTGTCCGAATTATTTCCAAATTCCTGCCGAATTTTTTCTAAATTCTAGCCCGAATTGAGATTTTGCGGATATCTGGGGCAGTCTTCCCCTGCCCCGTCTCGTACGCCACTGGGTATGTCCACTTCAGCCAAGAGCTAAGTGAGGTCCTGTGAGGTAATAGTGGTAAGGCAGAAATGTTGCGACCCTTGAGACTGCATTGACCCAAAAAGGGTTGGTGGTTGCACTGGTCAATGACTGGCGGCAATGGCAGTGCAAATTCCTTCCAACCATACTAGACCCAAATATTCTACCCACCACACCAATTATGATTTTGGAACGATTTTGCGCATCCCCAGGAATTGAAAAATCCCTACAGGAGGTAGAAACATGCCAGATGCTAGGAGCAAACTATAATCCACACCAAGGTAGCCAATTTTAGCCACGCCAAATCTGTTAAAAATTTATCCATCCAGAAACCCGACGAGTAAAAAAGTTAAGAGATTCCGAATATATAAAGCTTGTCACAGTCTACCTGAATTTATTCCGAAATTCAGAGTGGGGTACAATTGCAGAATACCCTGCAACTCTTTGAAGGGCGAAAATAAACTCTCCTATAGGTTATCGTTAAATGTGGGGTCCGGGGGGGGGGGCGAACCCCCGAAGCTTTGCAACTTTTGCAATCTGAAAAGTAATATTTGTGCCAAAATATAGCCGAAGTGTAATAAAAACAACTTAGATTTGTTTACTTTTGAAAAATTTATTTTGAGACATTCAATTATTGGCCCCCTGCCCCCCCCCCCCCCCCGCTTCCGCCGCCTATGGTCAGTTCAGACACTGTTTTGACTTATTGTGTTTACAGTGTACCTGTATGCCTTTTTGAAAGAGGAAAGAAACATATCGTTATGCAGCGAGATTCAAAGTGTACGACGTCTACCCTACATGCCATTATAAAGACTAATTATATTTTTGCCATGGTTTGCTTGGCGTCATTGAATAAATTTGAACAAACTGCCCTAAATGTCGAAGTTGTTTTTTTAAAGTAAACTATCTGATTTGATGCATACTTTATGTGGCATTTTGAATGCTTAAGGGATGTAGTATTATCAAAACTTTTATAAACTACATTTTGTAGCAATAACCACACAGAAATCAGAAACATATATCTTGCTGGCATTTAATTTTACAACCACGCAGGATTACATAACAGCTTCAAACAGTACAATCAAAAATTAAACAATGTTTGTTAAAGACGGTGGCCAAAAGTATACAGGAAACGATTAAACAGTAAGTTAGATGGAGTGGCCCAGTTTCCAACCGATTGGTTCAAGCAGTCGAGCCGGCCACGGCCTTTTTCCAGTTGTGGCTCACTGGCTTGTTTTCCCTCCTCAGTTAAACATAGAGAAAACACATTTTCCCCTTCTGTTTTTCCCTGTAGAATAAATACTTCAAAACCGTTGTCCACCTAAAATTACATTAAGCTTGCCGATTACAAGACCCTCATTTGCTTCCGAATAAGACCTTCAAAGGTAAAGAGCAGCCCCCAAACTTATTTTGAAGAAAAGGTAAATATCACAATTTTCGTCTTATTTCTCTTCAAAGTATCTTTCACCATTTTTTATGACTTCAATTTTGAATATTCAAGGTAAAGTAAGCAGTTATTTCTAGAAAGTTCCACAGCTGAAGAGAAAAAATATTGTTACATGATTCTCAACAGCAAATCATGAAGCAGTACAGTCTACTAAACTACTTCAAGTTGGGATGACTGCCCTCTTGCCCTTTAAGGTGGTCCAAAATGTTTAAAGCAGAAAAGTGGAGGGCGCCCATCTCTAAGGTCCCAACAGAGAACAATGGAAAATCGAGGGATAAATTATGGAAAGGAAAAAGTGCAATAATATAACTCACAGTGTGAGAACTGGAAAACCGGGGTGTTCTAGATTTGAAACTTGATGTAACCGTATGTAAAACCGGCGGAGATCGCCATTCGTAGTGACAAGGAGCTGGATTTTTCGTCTGCATGGCGGATAAAATGAAAAAAAAAAGAAAAAAATGAATTGACAGTGTTTACAAGACTGTAATTCATAGTATCCAAGTAAATTATGACTTTAATGTAAGCCATTCATATGCAAATTATCTACCGAAGCTGAAGGTTTCAATTAAAGATTTTGGTTTTCTGTGACATTTTTACAAAGGAAAATAGTAGGCTATGCAAAGAGAAAGACATATTTATTATATATATATTTACTACGTCTAACTTCGTATGTATGTTTTGTATATTAGTTCCATCATTTCATCTGTAGTCAGTAATTTTCTTCCACTCAAAAAAAAAAAAAAAAAAAAAAAGAGAAAAAAAGAGAGAAAAAAAAGAAAAAAAACATCGACTAAATGGAATTTCTTTTACTATGCTGTTACCCCGCGCTAGAAACATGATTTGACAAAATGACCATAGACACTTCTCTACATAGCAATTGCAGAGAATTGTGGCAAAATATGTGTGCATTTTTGGCTACAGTTAAATGCCGTTAACATAAATGATGCATAAAAAACCTTATCCCACAATCCTTTGAAAATTCTGTTTGGAAATGGGTCATTGAAAATTTCAAGCACTTATGTTTTATGCACTATTGTCACGTTCAATATCGATTTGCTTAACAAGAACAGAAAAAATATTATTTATTCTCCTAACCGATTACTTTCGTGGTGGACTGTCAAGGCTTCCTTAAACATCGCCGGCAAATTGCATTTTAGAGAGTACTAATGGCTCATTCATTGTCAAATGAGAGTTAAATGCAGACAACCGCCAGCCTCGTTCTATATTTCTTTGAAACGGCACGTCCATTACAAAATCACAACATAAGAGATATGACGAGAAATTTGTAAGTACTTAAAAATCGATTAATGACCAAATACAAGACTTAATAATCATCGCTAGACCTTGATTTGCACTTGTGTTTTTCATAACCAAAGAAACTATGTACTTTAATTTTTCGAGCATACCATGCGAATAAAGGCAAGTTATGCAACGAATAGCTGTTCCCTCTCAGTGGAAGGATCGAGAGCCTAAATATGTTTTACAAGTCTAGAAAATAATGTTTTTTACTTGTGATGGTTCAAACAATCTCCTAAAAATATTCAATGGTAAAACCACTGAATTATGTTAACGGTCTGACTTTTTGCAGACTGGGGGAAAGCGTCCATGAACAAACCCGCAGGTGGGGGAGCAAGGGTTAACCCCCTGGGCATTTCAGTTCTCAGTACAAGATAAGAATTAACCAGTGCCTAATGCACATGTGTACACCCTAAAAAGGTGTTTGAGAATTAAACTTTTTTCCAAACACTTTTTTTGTCCTTATTTTGTAAACACGCTTAGATGCTAAATCCGCGTGTCTAATTCTCAAACCTTTGAATTTAAAACACCTCTATATTTTTCTTGCTCAATCACTAAACATGCTTAGAGTTTAAACGTGTTTACAAAATAGGTTAAAATAGGCGTTTAATTGCTAAACAAGTTTGCAGATCTGATGCTCACTTCTTTACTCTTCAATTGGTGCTATCGACATATAGAAGTTGAAGCCGCGGACTCCGAAATGGGAGTACTAATTTCTCTTTAGTTACAGGAATGATTACAAATCGAATCCGATTAGCGCTGGTTTTTAGTGACTGCAGGCGGTCATTAGTGGGGTCCATCAGCCTAAAACCGTCTTTATTTATTGTTTACATGAATTTCAGACCATCATAATCAGTGCATTGGAGAATTTAAGATAAAAATTAGCGCACAACCATCCATGATAGAGGTAAGCAAGGAAATCGAAAGATTTAAAGGTGACGGACCCCAGTTATGGCGAACTGAAATTAATCGCTCACAACCATGCTCCCGGGACCGCCAATTAATATCTCTATCCGACAGATGTGAGCGCATTTCAAGTCTTCAACCATTTCCCCAAAGGTTGGGTGGGGTGCACCTGGTAGTTACTAGCCTGCGTAGCACCTCTGTGCCTGCAGCCCTGCAGGCTTTAGGCTGTAGCGCCTCTGTGGCTGCAGCCCTGCAGGCTGCCGCTTTATCGTTTTACGAAAAAATTCGTCCGCCCCGCGGGCTAGGTGGTTACTTGATTTACACCACTGCTCAAATATTCCGGCTTCAGGTTGAGGTAAGTGCCACCTGGAATAGTCACTAATGCCACTATGTCTTTTTCTGTTTTCCAAACATGTCTATTAACCGAAAACTCCAGGTATATGGGAATCTTTGGGTGGGTTTGTGTAATAAAGGGGGCTTTCTCTCAAGAGCCAAGGCGTTAAAAACTAAACCAGAAAGCCAAAAGGCTTGGTGATTCCTTGCCACTGAAATGTAAGGCCCTTTTTCACATTGACATTGCTTTGCAATGTTTTTCAATTAACAGGGCTCCATAATGTGCCCACAAAGTACACATGCAAGGCATCCAGTCTTCCTACACTGAGATCCCCCTTGCCCGTTGTGAACCCAAATGACATTTGACCTCCACCAAAGACTTCTGGGACCATGTATTCACTATGTGCCATCTACATGACAAGTTACAGAACCCTACAAGTGACCTTTCTTGAAAGACTGTGCAGGAAAGCTTGTCAGGCTTTGCACATGCTGTCTCCAAATGAACTTTCACCTTTGGGAAAATCAATAGGGATCATCTACTCAATATGACCAATCCACACACCAAATATGAGCATAGACACATGTACCGTTCTCGAGATATCGTGTTTACGCAGTTTTGACCTTTTGACCTCTCGTGACCCCAAATGACCTTTGATCTCCACCAAAAACAATAGGGATCATCTACTCAATATGGTCAATGCACACACCAAATATGAGATTAGTCACACTTACTGTTATGTAGTATGGTGCACTCTTCATGACCTTTACTAGACGCCATCTTGTTGTTTACGAGCAACTCTCCCTTCCTTTTGTTCTAGATTCCCAGGGCCCTTCCTGTTTCCCGTCACGTGTTACCAGTGGACGTGACATATTTCATCGCTGTAGTTCCACGTGCACACTGAAACCCACATTTTCGAGGTGTGGCCAATTTCCCCCTTTTCAGCCTCCTCATTGGTCATTTATATCATAATAGTTATTTACATGGGTGCGTCATAACTTTTGACCAATCGGGGGACTGCAGGTCTTCGGAGCTCGCACGAGGTTCACAAGACTGAGCCCGCAAGCTGGACACTCGTGCATAAGACTTCAGACGAGGGGCACTTGAGGGAGCTGTAGATAGTGATTATTATTAGGCCGGCCGAATTAATTAAACCTGATCATCTTTTTGCGGAACCAAATCATCAAATACAATCATTTTAAAATCAAGTGGAAACTCTCTCCTTTTTTGTTTCTGGATACTACGCAGGATCCCCTACCTAAGCCTTCGTTATACGATAGGCCCATTATCCAACATTACTCTTCTTGAGATACCGTATTTACAAGCAATTTCTAAGGAATTTACCTATTGACCTCTCGTGACCCCAAATGACCTTTGACCTCCACGAAAATCGATAGGGATTATCAACTTAATATGACCAACCCACACGCCAAATATGAGCATAGTCACATGTACTGTTCTCGAGATATCGTGTTTACAAGGTTTTGACCTTTTGACATCTCGTGACCCCAAATGACTTTTGACCTCCACCAATAACAATAGGGATCATCTACTCAATATGACCAACCCACACACGAAATATGAGGTTAGTCACACTTACCCTTCTTGAAATATCGTGTTTACAAGCCAAAGCGTCACATACACACACACATACACACACACATACACACATACACACACACATACACACGACATCACCATCGCAAAATTAGGGGTATGGGAAAGTTAAATGGCTATTATTTTACATCCACAAAGTCAAGAACAACAAATGACCCATCAAATAATAGGCCAAACAATTATCTTACAAATGATGTGCGTATCATGTGCATCACGTGACAAATGAAGTCAGAAGAGGTCAAAGGTTCCGAAATTTGACCTTTGACCTATTTTTGACTATGCCTTTTTAGAATTTCATTGTTTAAAAGGACAATCCTCTCACCCCAGACTACACTTCTAGTATAGGGTAACAGAAACTCTCAACTGGCTCAGCTTTTTGATTGACTGCTAATTCAAACAATGCAGAGTACCAAAGCTTATATTTCACAGCATGAACTGTGTTCTGAGAGTGATTGGATAATACACGTTGAGCTTTCTATACTCACCCTGAAGCAATAAAATGAGATTGTGTATGAATGAGGGGGAATTTCAGTTGTAGGAGGGGCTTAATTAAGAAGGTTAGGGGAATTGGTACTGTTTGGGATGAGAAAATTGGGCCTTTAAAGTCAATGAGTCTATTTGGCTTGTATAGACCTGAAATAGTTAATAACATCTATTTACACTCTGTCAGACCCCTTAAGTTCCAGGGGTTTACTTATGAAAAGCCACTGGCAAATGAAAAAAAAACTAATGAAAAAAATGTTGAAAAACTTACTTTCACAGCTCAGTAATGGCAATTACTTTATTGGCAATAACAATTCCACAGAGATATCAGCTTTCCTACATTTTAACATTGTACAAAATCATTCCCTCTCGTCGCAATAAAATCAATTGCACCGTGGCAAATACATATTGCAATCACGAATATTAATCTGAACATTGCAAATATGTATTTCCCACGGTGTAATTAATTTTATTGCGACGAGAGGGAATGTTTTTGTATATGTTTAAATGAAGAAACAAGAAAGTTTAATACCTGTGTGATATTGTTATCGCCAATTAATTGTTTTTCAACATTTTCACCAACATTTTTTTCAGTAGTTGTTTTTTCTTTGCCAGTGCCTCTACATAAGTAAACCTTTGAAACTTTAGGGGTGTAACAAAGTGTAAATAGATGTGATCAAAATATTTCAGGTCTATACAAGCCAAATAGACTCATTGACTTTACACAATAAAATTCTAAAAAGGACATAGTCAAAAATGAGGTCAAAGGTCAAATTTCGGAACTTTTTTACTTCTTCGACCTCATTTGTCACGTGATGCGCATGATGTGCACATCATTTGTAAGACAATTGTTTGGCCTATAATTTGATGGATGGGTCATTTGTTGTTCTTGAAATTGTGGATGTAAAATAATAGTCATTTAACTTTCCCATACCCCTATTTTTTTTTTTTTTTTTTACACCATGACTCTTGAGAAAAATTCCCCTATATTTCGCCAGCCCACCCGAAGTTCCCCGAATACCTGGATTTTTCTGTTAATAAACATGTTTGAAAAACGAAAAACTTAGTGGCATAAATTACCATTCCAGGTGGCACTTACCTCAATCTGAAGCCGGACTGAAAAGCTGATCTGAGCAAGCGAACAACTTCCTGAATTCTGACAATTTCCTGAGTCGGACAACCAAAAACCCAATTTTGTAATTCACAAATCCCCCTCCCCTCCCCAGCATCTCTGTGAACAGCTATGCTGAACAAGCTAATTTTCAGACCTCGTAAAATTTCAAAGTGGTTCTACCGGTATT
Organism: Holothuria scabra; assembly: GCA_037179385.1. Taxonomy (NCBI): domain Eukaryota; kingdom Metazoa; phylum Echinodermata; class Holothuroidea; order Aspidochirotida; family Holothuriidae; genus Holothuria; species Holothuria scabra. Next base: position 78,093,353 of record CM074180.1, read on the forward strand.
TGATCCGGGACCTCCAGCTTGCCAGGCGGCACGCTCAACCACCGATCCAACCCCACCCACCAATTTGGTGCACCTTGAAGTAAAAGTGTACATGACCTCTAGGCTTCACCCTATCAGCCTATGATGAGATGTGGCAGGCGTTAGCCTAATAAGTTAACAGGTCAACAAAGGCACTTGAACAATGATGAGAAGACTATAAAATAACCTTAGATTGCAGAAAATTGTTTGGACTTACCCCTTTAAAATATATTGTGGGAAATCGCATTGAAGCTGATTTGAAATTTGCATGCCTGTGTAAGAAAAAAAAAATAGATTGGTATAAATAAGCCTACATCTAACATCACTTGAGGGTTATGTTGATTCTTTAGTTCATTTACTAGATTTACTTCGTGGGCGTGACTGTCTTTTCAAACGCTGTGGAAACAAACAGCGGTGTTTTAATTAGTGTCTTAGATGAGGTTTTACTACTCAGGATCTAAAGCCCCGCCCACACTATGCGACGTGACTTTATGCAACAAGACTGTCTTGACGTGGTGAGCGGCTGGGCATAGTGTTCACATTATGCAACACGTCGCATCCAGTCGCATAGTGTGGACGAACCAATTGGCTTACGTCGAGCCGACCACGGCCTTTTTCCAGTTGTGGCACACTGGCTTGTTGTCCCACCTCCATTGCTAGTGTTGAATGGTGTTATAAAAATAATCATCATGGAAAGGGGGGGGGGGGGGGTAAATATTTTCCAACACAAAAGTTGGTGTCGAGTAGAGGCGGATTTTATAGAACAACCCATAGTCTGCAGGGTTGGGGAAAGTAACACTTGCCAAGTGTAAGGACTTCATCCTTTTCACATCTAGAGCCCACAATTTACTCCATATCATTGAAGGTATCCCTTTAACCAATTTCTCTTGATTGTCCATAAAAAAAAATCTCATTGCATCACAAACTACTAGCATAGTATATTTCACCGACTGTTTCTTCATTAATTTCAACATTTACGGCCATAAAAATCGTGCTAACAATTTACATTACTGATTCAATAATATGTTAATTGGCTAACACCTACTTTAATGCAAATTTTGGTGGAAGCCTGCTCACGTCCCCTGACGCTTGAAATTTATACGGTACTTACTTATTTTTGCCGTCACGGACCGAAACACTCATATATGTTTCCATTGAATAAGCAGTTGGACAAACATTTATATCCTGTTCAAAAACAAAAGAAATGAATATTATGTACATTAATTAATAATTACCATACCTACATGACTAATTGGTGTTAAGTTCGGGTAGATTACGACAACATCTATTAGGGTGATGTACTCCTCTAAATCCACAACAGTAAACCTAGAGACGGATTTAAACTTTCGAATGAATGTTCACTCTAAAACGATGAGAATGACTCTGTTTCCATTGATATTGTCACTCTAAATTTGTATTGGTCCCAAATTTTCCTCTAAAAGGGTGACTTTTTACTCTAAAGGATCGGGAGTAGGAACGGTGTAAGGTCTCAGGGATTCGATTTTTGTCTGGGTCAAAGTACGACGAGTATTTGTATTTACAGGGTCTTCATAAATCATACCAAACAATGTTCCAGACTAAAATTATGAAAAATATGACCCCCAAAATACAAATTTTAAATCGTCTAACAGAAGGATAAAACAAGATGTCCTAGACTACAAGTTTCGTGGTGGATTTTGGTACTGATTACTGATGCATCTATGTGGGCTACGTGACGTTCCTCTTTTCATTGAAAGGCTTTTAATGTAAATTACATAAAGTTATATTTTATGTAAACGTTTAACATGAAGCACAAACCGGCATCTACAGACATCTAAAATTCAGTTAAAACATTTTGCAAGCTAATCTTAACATGTGTAAATAAATCTGTCAACGATGCTCGTCAGTCAGTCAGTGTTGAAAAATTTCAGGATAATCGATTTGAGAGGTTTAATTAGTGTGCCTCATAAATTTCACTCCCCGCTATCTTTATGCATTTAAATGTTAACATTCTTTCAATATATGGTAAACATTACAGATGAGTTAGAACAGTTGTTACCTCAAACCATTCCAACTTTTTTTTTTAATTTGAAAAGTTTCGACGAAAATGTTGTTTTGAGTTGTTGAGGAAAGAATTTTTAGTTTATAGAAGCCTGAGTTAATGCGCCCTAACCGGCAAGTTTGGGTAGAATTACGTTTAACGCCATGTTAAGAGGACCATGAACTCGGCGGGGACACCTTCACTCACTATTTCCTTTATTTATTCCCCCCCCCCAAATTGCAAATTAAGCAGAGAAGGTATATGTGATGTTTTATATTGAAATTAAATGAATACACGAAACGAGTCCTTCGAAATAGGCTTAGCGTTTTACTGTTTTTTTTCTATTTCTTTTCAATTTGTGCTTCATTCTATCTCCCTTCACTTTTAGTACTCACCTTTTTCTTATAATCTGTAATGACCATTTTTTTGTTAATATTTTTACACGTAGAGGCCTTTCTGGAAATCGTCATCTGTATTTTCGCACTTTGAGTTGAAAAATTAACTTCAAACTGGCATTAATTCCATTTACTTGAGAAGAAACATCCAGATATATAATAACCCATCCACAGACAGCGATGAACACCTTTACGATAATTGGCTATAAATATTTATGTGTTCTGGCCCTGCGGCTAATCATCACATTTAACGTTAACGCCGGTTTTAATTGGAAAACGAGGCTTCAAAAGGAATCCAAATTGTATAAGACCAAAGTACCCACGCAGGTTTACTTTTTTTGTTTTTTAATTGTTAATAAAAAAAGATGCCACGGTCCAACAGGCTAGCATATAGTCATAAACCCAAGGGGGGAGGGGTTGGGGCTACAGCCTTCATCATCATACCGATATACATTTGCCTGCTTTAGTTATTTTGGGGGCAAATGTTCATTAAACGTTCTGGTTAATGTTCTGCAAACCCCTCCGGCCTATTGCATGTGCCCCCACTCACTAGGAAGTCATGTAGGCTTTTGATTACGAAAACAGGTTCTTAAAACCGTAAAACCACTAATTACAGACGACCAAGTGCACATTACTTCATTATAACGATAGAAACTGCACGTAGTCGCTAAAGCCGCTCTATCAACAAATTACATCATTATATTGATAAAACAACAGAAATGATCTCAGCAAGCTACGGATGGGTTACTAGATCTATAATGCATTCCAATTCGATGACAAACTTGAGTGAACAGAGTTCTACTGCTTATAATTCATTCCATACGGGAAGTCGTATTTACCGAACCAGTAGGAGTTTGTAATCATATGTATACATCACGAATATAAACCTGGATCAAATCGCCAATGTGTACAGTGCGGCAGATGCTGTAGACTATGGCTTTAAGCAGTCGCCATTTACAGATAATATTACATGGACCAATTGAGTATTAAACTTATTAATTATGCATACACCCTTTAATATGAGGAGCTCGTGTTGAAAAAAAAATGTGGAAATAGTTGCGGGCAACCGTGTCATCAAACCGAGCAAATGAAACCACGATCAGCAATGATGAGGCTCGTTCAATGCGTAGGCGCGACTTATTTTACTAAGTCGCATAGTATGTATTCGGGTATTTATGAAAAAGTTGCTAAGAAGACCCTCATAGTTGAGGCTGTTTTCTCCCAAAATTACCATTTTGACATCAACTTGGAGGTTAGATTTTTGATTGTCTGAATTTATATTATAAAATATACAGTGCGTGAATGTGGACTGAAAATTAGCCTAATACATTTTCGAAAGTACAAGGTGGCAAAAAACACAAGACAGGTAGGAAATAACACAGCAAGAAACTAAAACAGAATAGGCTTACTAAAATAACTGTATTTGTACCTAATTGAGCAGCAGATGTTTTTGTAATTTAAAACCTATCATCGTCTTCGGCTTGTACTTATGAAAAAATTAACTGTACCGAAGATGACCAACTATACGGTCAAGTAGTTACAGCTGGGAGTTGATAGATAAGTTCCTGGTTAGAACATCTGACTTGCAGCCCGGCGGTCTGGAGTTCAACTCCTGACCGGGTCATATACCGAAGACGTTAAAAATGAAACCTACTGTCATTGTGCTTTGTGCTCAGCACAAGCAATGGAGTAGGGAAAACAAGCTAACTGGAAAACAAGGGCGTGGTCGGCCCGACTTACACCAAATAGAAACAGACGAAAAAACTTCTCACAACATTACTCCTAAGCAGACAGAACCGAAAACGGCGTGTGCGGGCACAATGTGCCTGCCACTGTTGGGCTGACAACAGCGTATTATAATTCTTTGGGACCGATCTACTCAGTTGCTTTTCGCATAGAGCAGGACAAAAGTTCTTATCCTTCGCTATGCTACAATGTGGCTGAAGGCACCAGCAATATGGTCGTCGCTTTCTCCGTGGCTTGTGGCATTACGTCTTATTGGTTTAGATTTGATCTGTGACTGCACATCTTAGCCGAAAATTTACGCTGAGAAATACGAGGGCTATAACCCTGATGAATAATAATATTTGGGGGAAATCTTCATTTGGGGCTCTAAATAAGAAAAAGCACATTTCCGAAAACTCAGAATTGTTCTTTGTTAGAGATATCTTTCTGTCGAATCACGGACTTTTGGCAGCACTATCGAATCATGGCCGAAATTCTGGTTTAGACTCCCTAATTTTCATAGGCTACTGTGTCTGCAGGCCTTAAAATAAAGAAAAAAGAACACATATAGAAACTGGAACTACAACGTGTGGTTAGGGATCCTACCAACGATACAACGTTTTGCCATATTCTAAGACACTCGAAATCGGAACGTCTTCTTAGCCATTTTCTTTTCAAATAGAGTCTTGATTTATCTAGTCTCCCGCAGAATTGTATTTACAGCACACTTGGTAACTAGCACTTTGGGGCTCTCAGAAGCAATTAGACTCTTCCAAAAGCCGTAACTTTGCAAAACATAATCCAATTTTTTCTTCCTTTGCTCCGTTAGCCACTCTACACATGGGTCTAAGCAGCTTAGTGTTTACATAGAACAAAACACCTTCTTTCCGTATCTCGACGAGAATTAATAAACTGCTCAACCTTCGAAGGTATGCTTCATATCCGTCAGAAAAATTTTACCGTTATAACTTTCTGAAGCAAATATCCGAAAAGGCTTCTTCCTCACAGCAATTAAACTTCCCACAAGAATTACAGGAAGCTAAGTCTCTTGGAGCACCATGGGAAAGCTTGAAAATATTGAAAACTGGTTTACTTATCAAGCTGCCCGGATATGAAATGCCCAAAACGCTTGAACGCTCTTGCACTTTGAAAATCAATGTTTGTAGCCTATGTTTGGTATGTTGTTAAGAATATTTACGTGTAATGACGGTTAGGTTGGGTTTTTACAGCTGTGGCTCACCAACTTGTTTTGCACAATAGCAGCCGGTTCCGTTTTTAAAGTCTTCGATATGACCAGGCCATGACTAGAACTCCCGACCCGTATGAATACCACTAACTGAGCCTGTATTCAAACGTGTCCACAGCAGCAGAATAGGACACTTAAATACGTTTAGATCTACTACTAACCTTGTCTTTCACAAAGGGCAGACCTTTCGAACGTTTCGAATTTTTAAATGTGTATGTGTTCCTCGTCTTGTTCAGATCGGAAATGAGATCGTGTTTTTCATATGCACCGGGCAACAGGTAAGCACCCTTCCTTATGACGTCAGCATCTTTTTTCCTTCCTTCGTTTTTGAAAGCATATGTCGCTGGTCTGTCTTCAAATTCCTTCAAGAAAGTTTCAGTTTCGTAGGAACCAGGGACAGGAGTAATCTAAAAGGAAACAGAAAAATATGATATTTTCCAATAAATAAGGAACAGTTTAGGCTGATGGGTGTCTCTAAGCTAACTGCTTTTTCTAAAGTCCTCCCGACCCCATGGCAAAGGGCCGTTGGATGAAACCAAAACTTTAACTGCTTCCCGAAGAAGCCGTTTTGTCAACTGAAGGACAATACGTGTCCAACCTCACGGCCTGACCATTTACACTATTGGTCTGTCATGTATGGCTCCATTCTAGGCTGGAGCTAACTGCAAATGCCTTTTAAACGCATTAGCCCGGGCTAGCCATGCTATACAGATCCAAACTGGAATCCACTGTAAACCGACTAAGAATGGTGACTGGGAGAGTGGATCAAAGATGGAGAAGAGAATATACCTACGAACCGAGACAAAACCGGTTTTGTTTCGATACTATTGGTGGTAATTGTAGTACAAGGTCCTAAGTGGGTGAATGGTGGGAGAGCGATGGATAACACTTGCGGCTATTTACAAAGGTATATTCAACAAGACTCATTAAAAAAAAAATCACCCAAAGTGCGGACTAAATTATCTACCATCTTTCCAGTATTGACCATGTGCTAACACTAACGCGTGCCATTATACCAGGAATATAGTTTGGGTAGCGTTAATGGCTAACATTATCAAGAAATGAAGTTGGAATGACACCTTAACACCACCATAGACCTGTATCTTCGATCGAGAAGTGGGGGCTAACTCCTTTGTTTGCAAGACGTGTTACATAATATATATATTTTAGAGTCTACAGAATTTATGTTGCCTGCTCATTTCTTTTGAAATTAAAATGCTTGTATAATCTTGAAGAGAAGCTATGTTTCCCAGTCTTGCATAATTGCATTACATGTTGCATGATGAAATTTTGTACATGGTGACGTGATTTTCTGAAAATAAAATAGGCTGTAAAATAAGAGGAGTATTTGAATCAGCCTTCACAAATTATTGCAAAATCTTGGGTCAATAAGCTTCGACATTTTGTATGCAGGACCGTATATTCCAGCTCAGGAACATCTTGCGAGAGTGGAAGTTGGGTAAAAAGCACTATTTATTTTTCATAATAACTGTTTGAAATTTGGGACAGTTGATCCTTATATTGAGTCAAAACTAAAATTTACTAACCCTTATATCCTTCCGCCACCATTGCTCTCGTCCTGACACTTCTTTTTCGTAGTCCACACTTAAACATTTTCTGCCCTGTTAAAGAAAGAAAAGAATTAGAAGCGATAACCACGGACGTCAATCCTGGGAGGGTAAGGGGGGAACACGCTCCACCTTTTTGAAATGCTCCCATTAAGTTGACTTCAGATTTTCGCAGTAAAGTTTGACGTAAGTGGACATGTTTTCCGTAGGCCTAGTCCCTCCCCCGGCCCCATCCAAATATGTCATGATTTTCAAGTGAAGCTACTGGAGATAATTCATCAGTCTTCGAAGCCGGGTACTCTAATGATAGGTTTAGTTAGGCAAACTTGTAAAACAAATTGGGACCCAATTTTGCATTTATTTTCTACCAAATGACTCGAGTCAGTGACTTGCGACATTGTTATTTCTCGTACGAGTAAAATTATCTCCATAGGGGCTACAATTCCTCGTGTTGTTTTCCTTATGAAAATAACTGACTTCTATCTATTAGATACAACTCCGTATGGTGTATCATTTAAACATACCTTTTTCGGAGAATCTCTCTTCCAAACATTTACCCTCTCCTTACTACCTGGAGTGGAGGAACCCTTTCGGCTTTTATCCAGTGGAACCGTTGGTTTCTTGAGTTTAGGTTCAGAAGACTTTGGGCGTTCTGGTTCTTCCGGTACCTCTCCTAGTGATGTTGCCTCTGGTACTAACTTGGGAGCCATTTTAACTTCCCAAAAATGTATATGGTGAATAATACGTGGTAGCTTATTAAGTACAGTGGTGAGTACCTATTTGACGGTCCTGTTGTTGTTACCCCCTTTTGTGTTACTATTTCCCTCAGTGCACTCAGTGTGAACAGATAACCAGTCACGCTCTATTGAGGCTTATCCCCATGGCAACAGACGCTCTTCGACCTGACGTGTTATAATCCAAATGACTTAACAAACATTTTCTGCACTGCAAAGTGTCACTAAGTTGCCGGGTTTAATACTTGTTCAATGTTGTTCTAGTCCATCTACGTACTATTTGAATAAGGCTGTCAGAAAGGCAATTGTTTTTCTTCACAATTAGGCTCATTTCTTGCAACAGGGTTGTAATGGAGTCAGTGTCATTCTGTCAAGTAAATATAGTCCACAGAGGTTCTTACGAACACAACGTTACCACACGCACCCGAAACAAAACCAAGAATAAGGTGGCCGGGTTGTTTCCAGTCAATAAAGGGGGGGGGGGGGGGACAGGCTAATGTCTGAATGTGAAATGGTTCTCAGAGCCCTTGGAAACGTTACTTTCAAAGGAAAATGCAGCGACTTTGCATGCGGCATAGAAGACTCTCCTATTTTATGAACGGCTCATGGAACAATTGGCAATACTTTTCCTTACTTAAATGTGTAGAATTTTAAAATTTACATCGGCGCTGCTTGAATAACGCTAAATACGATAATATCTATGTCCGGAGAAATCATTTAAAATAGTAGAAAGAGCATAAGGAGGGTATTTGTGAAATTCATCTTTTGTTTTAAAATCATTCTGAGATGATCGAATTTGCTTTTGGAATGATACTTCACTGAGGAAACAATCCTTATCTACAAAATGACAGTTCTAGGTCCTTTCCTGCATGTATGTACGTATACCCCAGGACCGTCTTGCCCAAGGTGTGTGGGGTAGTCTCTTCTACCAAAGTAAAAGATAGAGCGAAGATAGTTAGAAACTTTGATTTCAGTTCGATTTTTTCATACTTGACATAGCACATTTTTTCCACTGAGCCTGTGTTGATTTTTGCAACTAAAGCAAGAGCCAAGTTATCGTAAGACTTCCTCGAGTTTTGTTTATAACATTTACAGGCTTCCTCAAATAGCTGCGCACGCGCTACTTGTGGCGCGCGACGTGGTTTGGAGTGGCGCAAAAATTACTGGGAGAATAGTGAAAATTCTAACTTTTTCATAACCTTTTTGACAAGAATTATTCTGCCTCAAAAATAGGTACTGTAAATAAATGAGTACTTTCCCCGGGCTGACGTCACATACCGATAAGGATATAATAACGTCCTATTTGTCCTCACATGAAAGTAAAATCACTGTCACTGCTTACATTTGCTAGAGTCAGGGCTTTGTCGATTTTACCGGTGAATCGGCAAAAAATGTAAAGCTTGTGAAAAATTTTGGCTGGGAAAATTGAACAAATTTTGCACCATTCTTCATGTAAGCCCCCTCTGAAACGCAAAAATGTAATTGAAATGGTTGCTCATCTCAAAGAAATGCGAATGCATTGTCATAGCCATGGGAACCTTAAGCCAGTTGTAAGACTAAATTCAATGAAGTTTGCAGTCAGTTTAATGCTCATTAAATGCCATGTCGTTCTATAACCCCAATTTGTAAATATCGCGGAGCTTCCGCCCCCTGGGCCTCCACCAGGGGCCCTAAGGCGGGCCCCTGGACCCCACGCCGTAGGTGAGAGCGCTCGGCGCTCCCACGACGCCTTGGGCGCCGTTGGTTTATTCCCACTACCAATTTGCCCCTCCATATATTTAGACCACGAGCCGCCACTGGCTGTCAGTCAGACTCAACAAAATGTAGTTCTGATAGTCCCACCATAGGTATCCCTGAGTTATATGTTGTGCCCCCTATAAAAAGTCTGTGCCCCCAGTGGCCCCTGGTGAAAAAATCCTAGCTACGCCACTGTTCGTGCATTTCAGCTTAATTGTTTTTTCTTTGGTACCATCTCAATAGAATCCATATTTTTACACTGCCAGTGGGGGAAGACATTAAGAATTGTGCAAGGGGATTGGGTCGACTTTTGCCGCAATTACCATAATTTACACTCCACGTTTGTGGTTTATCGACGTAAGGTGAATGGGTGCGCATTCCCCCATCTATTTCCAGTTTCTCGCGAAAAGCATTTAAGCTATGTCTTTGAAGAGGTAGCGTGAGATGGGCATCAGACCAAGAATCAATCTATACAAGGTTCTCTCACGTTTAAATGGTTGTCTAATTAGTACCCAAATTTTCTCGCAATCCACCCCTTAACAATGTTGTATCTTAAACCATTTTACCTTCTGATAATAAACTGATAAAGTAGGCTCACAACAGCAAAGTTAAAAGCTTTTTCATAACCAGAAAGCGAATTGCCTCGTCGCTCCGTGATTGGCAGATGGATTTTGTTGTGTAATTTAACTGTCTCAATGAAGATTCTGGATTCAAGTTCTGTCATCTGGTCATTCTTAAGTCTGTATTAGCCATGTTGGTCGTCATGCATGTTATAAAATGCCATGCTATGTGGCAAAATTTTGAATCCCATCCACTTTCCTAGAACAAATATTGCAATCTATCAATGACTGTTCCCCCTCAATAATTAAAACTTCATCAGTTCATGGAAACACTCATAGCTGGGCCGGGCCAGGTGGAGCGAAATACAAGGTCCCTATATTGGTCGTCGTAGGTGTTTAATTACAGGGATTATGGTACACGATCTCTAGCACTAGCGTAGTCGGTAGTGGAATTGGGTCATGCCACCCTGACAGATAGGGCCAACTGTGTTAGTTCCTTACAATACGTACAATATTAAAACAAAGACAGTCCTCTCATACTAATCATATGTTTACACTGGATGGCAAACTTTCGGTTCATTTTGACAATGGATGGAGGAGATTTTCACAAAAATCGGATCGTAATCCGATCCGATATCGCTGTAGCGTAACTAGCGCCTTATACGCGTGTCCGATAAAATCTGTCTGTCAGTATGACGTCATGAAGAAAATCAGTTAACATTTCATTTTCTTAGGCTTCAGATACAAATATCATATTTCCACTGGTTCACAAATTTTAGGGTCTTTTCAATCAGAGATGGAGAAGATTTTGATAGATATTCACTGAAGTCGGATCGCAATCCGAACCGAAATCGTTGAGGCGTGACCGCAGCATTTGAGGAAACTTCATATCAGGATTAGGGGGTGTGTTTGGTGGAGGTCATAGGTCATTTGGGGTCACGTTTGGTCAAACACTAAAAGCCACGTTAAAATAGCGAAAGTTAGGAAGCTTGGATAGATTTCACTTTTAGGAAAAGGAGGGGAATCATGATGACTTTTAGAGGTTAGAGGTCAGTTGGGGTTACCAGAGGTTTAATATGGAAAACCAAATATTTCAAGGCAGGAAGCTTGGGTAGATTTCGTATTTGAAATGTAGAAGTGTTTGGGTAGAAAGACGAAATGTAGAAGTGTTTGGGTAGAAAGAATAGTCATGTTGTTTTTGGTAGAGTTCGAAGGTCATCTGGGGTCACCTGAGTTCAAACACTGCAACCTTTGTTAACAAGTTATAAATTATCTCAAGATTTGATACTTGGTGGATGTACGGTAGGCAACATTCAGTCCCGATGACTTTGAAGGTCACGTTGGGGTCACCAGAGCCACGCACAATTTTGTCTGTATACTTCGTGGAGTAATGGCTCAGTTCAATACAATCGGCGAAGGAACAACCGTGCCCACTGGACTCTTGTTTGATGACATGTTTTACTAGGAAAGTTTGGACCTGCATGTGGGCGTCCGCAGTAAGTGTGATAAGGTGTTTTCACACAGGGGCGTAGCCAGGATTTTCTTGTGGGGTAGGCAAAGTCCACTCATCGTCCCCAATCTTGACCGACAGGACTATCTAAGCAGAGCGCCACCATCGGTTGGCGCGGAGCGTACAAGAAAATTTTTGGTTTTAGAAACCCCTCAGATGGCAGGGAACGGCACTCTCCGAGTATTTTATACTGCATGTTCCCAGCTTGGAAATATGGATCTCATTTCTGAAATTTCTCATTTAATGCAAAAAAAAATCAGTCTATGAAAGATGTTAATACATGTTTCTAAGCGGAGCTCTACCATCGATTGGCAAGGAGCGTACCAGGAAGTTTTTGGCTTTACAAACCCCTCAGATGGCCGGAAACGGCACTTCCCGAGTGTTCTAAGCAAGAATATGTTCAGCCCGACTTCGAAATTCTCCCCGCTTCTTAATTGGAGCACTTGACAAATATTAAGGGGCTGAACATACCTTTAGCCCTCACTTTTTCATTTTTCATCGCCGCCACTGCGGTGCGGCATTTTCTTGAGGGAGCGAAGCCCCCAAGTGAGGAGCCGAGCGAAGGAACGGGGAGAGGGCGTGGTTCTCCCCCTCCTTCCCCAAGGCGATTTTGCAATTTTACATCAAAATTGAGCGATCTGGTGAACACCTAAGCTGGAATTTTTTGACATTTTCAATCTTGCATCAATGTTTTCCTTATTCCCTTGAGAGTTAGTGTGTGGCTGTAAGGGGGTTACTGTACGAGACAATGGGGCCCCAGGGAATTGTGTTTAGGTCTGGGCGGGAGTAAGTGCGAACTATAACCAGAATGCAAAAATGCATTGAGGTTTCGATGATACATAAATGTTCCGTTTCAAAGAATGCCATCATGCACCATTTTCTTCTCATTCAAATGTTATACTAGCATGTTCAAAAAATAATTGTCATTCCTGATGACCTTTTGACCTCAATAAAAGCCATACATAGCTAGACAGGCAAACAACAGAGAGACAAACAACTGTCGCGAAAGATGGTATTTAAAAAGGTTCCTACACTTTGACCCCTGGAGACCCCAGATGACCTTACATTTCTGCCAAACACAATGGGGCTAAATCGAGGGTGGAAAATCGCATTTATTCCGCCGAAATAGGGATACTTGGCATATCTGCCTTTGACCTCCACCAAAAACAACATGGACCATTTCCTGACCATAACCTATCCCCATACCAAACATGAATTTTATTCGAGTTTCCTACCTTGAGATATCGCATTAAAAAATTTCAAACTTTGACCCCGAGATGACCTTTGACCCGAGATGACCTTTGACCTCTGCCACAAAAAACAGGAGCATCTCCTGACCATAACATATCTACATATTAAATATGAAATCTATCCAAGCTTCCCATCTTGAGATTTCATGTTAACAAGATTTTTAGACTTTGACCCCTGGTGACCCCAGGAGACATTCGCCAAAATTAAATAGGACCATCTATTGTTTACAATGCATCCACATACCAAATATGAATTCTATTCAAAGTTTTCTACCTTGAGATATCGCGTTTACAAGGTTTTCAGACTTTGACCCCTGGTGACCCCAGGTGACCTTTCACCTCCCCTAAAAATATTACAGACCACCTCCTGACCATAATGCATCTACATACCAAATATGAAATCTATCCAAGCTTCCTATCTTGAGATATCATGTTAAGAAGATTTTTAGACTTTGACCCCTGTTGACCCCAGGAGACCTTCGATCTCCGCCAAAAGTAAATAGGACCATCTATTGACTAAAACGCATTAGGGCTGTGTTTTTTCGGTTAATTCACTATCCGTTTAACCGATTTTATTAACAGGCGGTTAACCGTTTAACCGAAAATGATGTAATGTTCACAAAACAACAAAAAGTCAACAATTCCAAAGAGCGCCATCACTTTTGTACAGGAAAGTACAAGTCTAACTAGAACTGCATTTGCTTGCAAATACGCAGAATTGTAGTGCGTGTTAGAGATGTTTTTTTCAGTTAGTACAGTAGCCCAGTTTTTATTTGAACTTTAGGATTTGTTCATGGCGGGAAGAGGGGCTGTTGTTTCTTTTTGGCCACTCCTCTCAACCTTATTTCTTGATAGTACAAAGATGGACCACTTGTCTCCCAGCTCCTTGGCTGGACGCATAAAGAAATCATAGAAGAGTAACCAATGATGGAGTAAATCCGGACCTTCTATGCTAATAGTCAGTCACTAGCTTTATTTTGAAGCATATTTGCCAACAATGAAGCAAGTGCTGAGTAGTCCTTGAACAAGACCGTGTACTGCGCTTAACGGTAGGACCTACTCCGTATACAGTCTAGTGTGGAGTAAAATGAAGTGGACGAAGCATAGTCCCGTTCAAGGACTCGTGCTGAGTAGCCTACTTAGCCATACGTTATGCTCTGTTGTGTTGTTTACTCCTGCCTGAAATGGTTTTATCGGTTCTCGACTCCTCTTTCACCGTTCTTTATGTTAAATAATGACGCCCTCTCAAGCTCTCTGACTGCACCGCTGCATGCATATGACAACTGTCTCGTGGAAGGCCGAATAACTGTTGACGCTGTGTGTTTTAACATCCGTGTTTCGTTAATTCGCAATGCATGCTACATGCATGCTGTCAAAACGTTTCGGTCAGACTGCTGTCAAAATAGCTTCTGCTTTTACCACTGAAATAAAGCATGATAATAGAACTACAGCACAAGTCGCTTAATCCAATGCAGTAAAGCCAATTCGTTCCGTACAGGGAATTGGCAATACCCTGCTCCGTAGTAGCTAGATGAAGATACTGTACAATAACGTCTTGATACTGTTCAACGATAGTGGACGCAATGGCGCCGTGTTACGTATACCAATTTGGAAGCAACGATTGATTCTCCAGGCTTATCACTTCAGTGTGAAAAGGCCGAACCACATTACATCGCGTTTTCTGGAAATTTATCCGCAATGCTCTTTCATGAAGCTAACTCCTTGAATCAGCCTTGTAAGTGTCAGTATTTGCTTTTCTAAAGTTGATTTTTGTTTAAAGACGGCCACAGATTGCACTTACTGCTACTGTTAAAGGGTTGAGCATGGATATTTGTACGAACTAAGTTACGGTACGCGCAGGGAAATGAGTTGTGGGCCATAACAGGCTTCACAAAAGAAATTGTCAGTCGGCCAGTAAATGCCAATATTGTAGTGCGGCGCACTACAATAAAAATGGCGTCGTAAGTCATGTTCGCCGATGAAAGCATGTGGCAAAAATATTGTTATTTTGTGCTGGGTTTATATCATCTTTTCTCAGTAAAGCCCATCCCGCATTTACTGAAGCTTTCTTCAGACCATGTGCACTTTTTAACATTACACCAACTGTTGTATTTTCCCGCCTAGTCCTATGTAATATCGCCAGTTACTTCATGAAACACTCCAACACCGCTGCTTTGATGCAGTTTGCTTGCGATGCAGTGTTCAATACATGTACAGCGCTCACATGTTTGTCGTAGTAGCGACCTGTACAACTGCACTTTAAACGGCCCACCAGCCGCAAACATCACAACCAAGCTCTATTACCCTGCATAAATTAAGGAATTCCCAGCATTCCTACCGTGAAGTTGTTTACAGTAGGACTTAAGGAATGTTATAATATGACGTCATTACGAACGAAAACAATGATGCATGTGGTCCCATGCATGCAGTAGACTTGCGTGCGTATCCGTTTTTACCACTGAACAAGGGACCATGTTTTGCTCGGTGAGATCATATGCACACAATCTATTGCAAAATTTGAATTGCCTCTGCATCGTGATTGGATCAAATTCGTTGATTGTGAGCCAGCCAATCACAATTCGCGCCATCGCGTATGGGATTTAGTGTGTGAAAATACCAGACCTCCGTAAATTTCCCCATTGAGTTTGCATTATGAAGATCGCACCTCTGAGGCTTACATAGTTGGCCTGTGCAGCCGGCCAAGCCCCGTGCTGAATTCACGGAGAAACGGCATCACGAATCTCTGCATGCGTGAATTTTTCGGGGATCCGACTAAAGTGCATTTCAGTTGCTGATTATTTTTAAACAAGACGTAAGGTTTGGACAAGAAGTGCCAAAAATATGGGGGTATTTATATCAGAAAGGAACCATAACATACGTTAATCGAGTCCATTTTTTGCTGTCCAGAACCGCTAAAAATTAGATAGTTGCGTATTATACTGTACATGCATCGTAGGGTGGACTTCTACAGTACAATTCATTATCGCAACTATACAATCCAGGCGGTTCAACGAACTGCGTATGCTTATTCATAAATATCAACATGGAATGTTCCATTTTATATGATATTGGGCAAACAAAAAAAAAATGGCAGGAATTATCTGGTGCTAACGATCGTATTTTACAGGTTAAATTTTTTTCCAAATACTGCTACTACCAATGAAAAATAATGAAATTTACAGAGGTGCAGCATGATAAAATATTTCGATTAGCTACAAGTGGGGAGATTTATTCAAATATACTTGTGCCCTAATCATGGTCTTAACTAGAAATGAAAACTCTACAAGCAAGCAAAGTTGGCTAATTAACTGGTCCACCCGAAGGTGCTTCGTCGGCTGGACAACCGATTTTAGTGAATTTTTGGACTTTGACCCCTAGTGACCCCAGGTGACCTTTGACCTCCCCTAAAAATATTGCAGACCATCTCCTGACCATAACGTATCTACATACCAAATATGAAATCTATCCAAGCTTCCTATCTTGAGATATCATGTTAAGGAGATTTTTTGACTTTGACCCCTGGTGACCCAAGGAGACCCTCTATCTCCACCAAAATTACATATAACCATCTATTGACTAAAAAGCATTCACATACCAAATATGAATTCTATTCAAAGTTTCCTACCTTGAGATATCACATTTAACAAGGTTTTCAGACTTTAACCCCTGGTGACCCCAGATGACGTTTGACCTCCAACAAAAACAAAAGGTACCATCTTCTGACCATAACGCATCTACATACCAAATATGAAATCTATCCAAGTTTCCTACCTTGAGATATCACGTTTACAAGGTTTTTAGACTTTAACCCCTGGTGACCTCAGATGACCTTTGACCTGCACCAAAAACAAGAGGGTTCTTCCTCTCAATATGGCGCATCTATGTACCCAGTTTGAAAACCGTCGGACATTCCTATCTTGAGATATTGTGTTAACGAGGTTTTTAGACTTTGACCCCTAGTGATCCTACATAACCTTTGGCCTCCACCAAAAACAATAGGCTTCTTCCTCTCAATATGGTGCATCTATGTACCAAGTTTGAAAACTGTCGGACATTCCTATCTTGAGATATCGTGTTAACAAGGTTTTTAGACTGACCCCTGGTGACCCCACATGACCTTTGACCTCCACCAAAAACAATAGGGTTCATCCTCTCAATATGGCGCATCTATGTACCAAGTTTGAAAACTGTCGGACATTCCTATCTTGAGATATCGTGTTAACAAGCAAAGTGTCACACACACACACACACGCACACACATACACACGCACATACATACACAGACATGCCATCATGAATGCATTGGTTTCTCTTATCATCGAAACCAAAAAGAATGTGTACTTATTTAAAGCTAATATAGGTCAATTGTCCCAGTATTTATATCTATATTGTACTTCCTTCTTCGAGTCGGTACCGCACGACTGACACAAGAGATTATTAACTAAGTTTAGCGAAATGAGATGAAATTCCCGACATGTACATTAATCCATGTATTCTACTTATTAATTTACTTGAAAAGATGGGAAGGGTTTGTACTTTATTAGCTCATAGGTAACGGAACTGAGGAAGAGTGTGCAAAGCGTATCGACCATTTTGGGTTTTATCGCAGAAATAACTAAACCGACCATGGGAAGGCGACAGATTATTCCCGACAGAGGGGCGGGCCATGCCAGCGACCACAACAGCCGACAGCCCCTATGTCGAGGGGGTGGTGAGAAGGGGATATGAAGGAGCCTAACTATCCCATGTCATTGCAGCCTGGAGCACATTTTGCATCATATCGCTTAATATTTTAAAACCCGAGTTGCGCACTGATAGTGTTCTTTTGGGTCTGAATTGTGAAATTGCAAAGCGCGCGAAAACTTTTGGTAGGCTTACAAAAATAACATAGCCCATGTAATCATTAAGAACAAAAAGAAAAAAAAAATAGAAACTGTAGGGGTTGTAGACCGTATCGGGGAAAACATACATTGTGTCGAAACCACCTGGAATACCCGATAAAATAGCCAAACTATGCTCCGTGAGTCGCTCACCAACTGACCTTTCGCAGAAACACACAAGAGAACAGCAACTAGGCTTTGTGATATGGGATGAAATTTACGACCTCTACAAAACCTGTGTACTCTGCCTACCCGTTACTTGGTAAATTGGCAGGACTTACAATCCCTTGATATGTGGAATGGAAGTATTGAACAAGAGCCCAATGGGCACTGCGGTTCCTTGCTGGATATTATAAGAACTAGTGTACAGCC
The DNA here is from genome assembly GCA_037179385.1 of Holothuria scabra. Classification (NCBI taxonomy): domain Eukaryota; kingdom Metazoa; phylum Echinodermata; class Holothuroidea; order Aspidochirotida; family Holothuriidae; genus Holothuria; species Holothuria scabra. The sequence goes on from CM074180.1 coordinate 78,111,368, forward strand.
ATTCGTCGAAATAGAGCGAAGCGAAAGCTCATACTCAATGTTTGTAACATCTTCACAAGGGGCATTTTAGTACTTATATTACATGATATCAATGATTAAATTTTTGTGGCCTTACTTACATTCAACTTGTATAATGCTTGGTGATCCTTCAAAAACATTTCCTCATTTCATATGTATTTATGCTTGTAATCAAACTTGATACTATCATCAATATAAAACAATACAAAATGTGGTTAGAGAGAGAAAAACATCCCTTGTACTTCTCTCATAAGTTATTTTTACCTGCTCTCAAATAAAACTTGCTATTACTTTAAAACAATCTACCATTTGTCCTGTTTGCTATCTCTACACAGAAAACAGGGTATATTCAGCAGTTAATCAGAAAGCAAGTGGTTAATGGGGTGTAATAATAGAATGAGGATTAGGTTACCACACAGAGCACAGCAGTATTAAAGAGACATATTGTATAATCCATGCATTGCTTCCACTGGCAGAGAGACCAGTTAAATGCAGTGTGACCTGTGCTCATTGAAATCTACAGATTTCAGTCATTGCCCTCTTACAACTTTGAATGATCAAAAATCTGTGTACAACCCGAAGTAATCAGTACTGAACGAATGTAAAGGCCAAATTTTTAAGGTGTTTGGGTGTGTAAGCATGCAAAACCAGGTGAGATAAAAAATCTATTGAACCTATCTGTATCTAGCTTACAACATTTTCTAAATAACATTTCCAGTGGTTGACCTCCAGTGACCTTTGACCTTAACCAAACACAGATTGATTTGAAATCTGTCCTTTTTACCTTAAAATACTGTTAAAACATTCTTCAGTGTTTGACCCCTGGTGACCCCAGATGACCCCTTGACCTTCACCAGACATATCAGATTTCATCCTTACACAATAACACACCCACACACCAAGTATGACATCTATCCAAGTTTCCTACCTTGAAATATCATGTTGAGGTTTTTAGTTTTTGACCTCTGGTGACCCCAAATGACCTTTGACCTCCACCAAAAACGATAGGGCACACCTTCAAACTATGGCACTTCTATATACCAAGTTTCAATTTAATCCAACTTTCCCTTATTGAGTTAGAGCATACCCAAGCTAGCGTCACAGACAGACACACACACACACACACGCCAACCTGACTACATAGGTTCCTTTTGCTGACGCAAGGAACCAAAAAACTGGAGTGAATCTACAGCGCGCGTAGCGCGCCGAAAATTTGGGGTTCTTATTAGGGAAACTGTCCCTCGAGAGCAAAGAAACAGGTAAACCATCGGGGAGACCAGTCGCCGTCGGGGACTGCATACTTTATCGTAACGACTAAGAGTCCCCCCCCCCCTTGAAAAACTGTAAACAAGAGCCCAAGGGCACTATGGTTCCTTGCATTTAAGATGATATTGTATGAAGGTAGTTGCAAAGTAAGGCATAATTTGCACCTTTAACCCCAATGACTTGCAGTTTGAGAGAAATTGAACACGTAACTTTTCAAATAATCACACTGCACACTGTCCACTTCCATGCAACAAATACACACACTCATCACCTTTCACTAAAATGTCATTTACTTGAGTTAGGGGTAGTATAGGAGGGTAGTTATTTTTTTTAGGTCAATCTCAACAATTCAAATCCAGACCTTACAAAGAAGTCACAAAGGTCAAATACAGTCAAAGTAGGTCAAAACTGATTTTAAATAAACGCACACATATTCCCTTTTAAACCAAAAAAGATTTAACAGTCATCTGGTCATTCCTGACCACCAAAATTTATGATGGATGACTAGAAATTATGTCATGGTTGTCCTTTAAACTACCCAATGTGTTTGCCACAAAAGCAAAACAAAGGAAAAGCCCACAAGTCTGCCACTAAAGGCAGCCTGAGAGTGATTAATTACCACCAGTTTCTTCTTCACAACTTGGCTAGAAGACCAAGAAACAAACATATCTCTGTAAAATCTAATAAATAACTTTCAACTTGACCTTTTAACCTAAAGAGGGTGTTAGAAACACCACTGTAGTCCCTAGGGTAAAAGCAGAGATAAAGAAGAGAAACTGCTAAATTTATATTTTACTATTGAAATTGGAACCATAGCTTGCATTGCAAATAACTTTATTCAAAAAATTGCATTACTGTCCTGATTGTTAGCTAAACTGCTTTTAGACTGAGAGGGGGTTATAATTCTTCTTTTCTTTTATACATTGCATTTGTCTAAAGGCATTAAACTTCAGCTGGACTTTTAAACCAATTGAACAAAGACATATCACCCAAATAGTCTTCACGTGCACTTTACTAAAGACGAACACAACTTTCCATTATGCCATCCCCCTATGTTACTTGGTCATTGAGTTATTGCACCGCACACCTGGCATTACAATACATATGACCTACACTCTAAACTACAGTAGCCTGTCACTTAAATGTCAGTAACTCAAGTTAGGAACATCGTAGGAGGGTAGTGTAATAGCCTTTTTGGTTTGTCTGATCAAGACGAATCAAGACGTCACAAACTAGAAAGCCAACAGGCTTAGTGATTCCTTGCCATATGATATATCACAGCAAACATGGAAACAAACATGACATGCATGAGATCCCATACAATTATCCTACTTAACTGAGATATCATACTAGTAAGGCCAAAACTTTTTGACCTCATGTGACCCAAAATGACCTTTCGACCCCTTAAAAACAATAGTGATCACCTAACCAACACGTCCATCAACATGAGCAATTCAAAATTAAGCTTAGTACAGTATGAGTATGGAAGTACTACCTCCATGGTATGAGATCCCTCACAGTTATCCCCCGAAAAATATTATGTCTAAAGGGTTTTATCTTTTGTCACCTCAAACCTTTGATCTCCACAAACAAGAGGAATTTCTCACACAGCTTTCACATGTCAGAAAACTGTTTTGTCTCATTACTTGATAAAGCGGCATTTTGAAATCATTTTTATCAAAAGTTTGATCAATGGGGACAGCTCTCCATTCTGAAGTATATGTTCCGATGCCTCTATGTTTTGAAAAGTCTGCATTGAGGTTAGTGTTTAAACAAGCCCTCATCCAAACACTCTCCTACACGCATTGGATACTGTGTTCTCACATACCCCACGCTCGAGGTAACACTGTGTTACCTCACGCTCGAGTAACGTGGGACTGCGGGTTAACACGGGGTCGGTGTTTAAATTTCGATCCACCTCAAATCGCAGGGTTAAGCAGTTTTAAACATCGTGTTTGTTTTAATCAAGCAAGGTCACAGGTATTTATGGCCCCGATGACAGGTATTTTCTTACATTTTACTGTAATCGGTGTGTGAAATATTTGACTTCGCTACTATGGTAACACTATGAACTCAACGAAACACCGGGTACGTGAGAACACAGACTAGAAAACACGGGGTTAGCCTGCGGTTTTGTCTGATTGTCAACACGAGTTAACACTGGATGTTGCGGGGTATGTGACACCAAGCCTAAAGAGACATCTGAACAGAGATGTGTAACCTTGGCTATTAGTGACGGCAATTTCTGCTTTATGGGGGATATGCTCCACCCATTGTCTGTGGTATCCTTGCAAATTGACAAACGCTGTTATCTCTATTAATCCATAATTTAACAAGACTTTTAATTTGCCTTTTGTCTACTTATACTGTAGGTACAGCATAACACACAGTACAAGTTTTCCTACACAGTATACAACATTATGCTTGCTCTTATTACCTAAACTAATTTTAAATGACAGCTGCAGCAATGCAAAATAAAATCTTAATACTTTTGAAAAGTGTCATTAAGGGTGATCTTGAAGCAATGGTTCTATGCATTAAGCTTAATGATACACTTTTTTTTAAGGGGGGGGGGATAGTGACATGGATAAAAATGAAATGTGAGACAAGAATTCCCACTCGATGATGATATTTAACATAACTATAATCCTTCACACAGGGGTTACTTTTTTGGTGCGGTTATCCAGATATATACAGAGATGAGGCAAGTAGTATGCTCATACATTTTATGCTATCAAAAATTTAAAACAAATTCTAGACTGAAACTAAGTGATAAATAATCACTGTAGAGCATATTGAAACTGTAAAGCAGAGGCACCAATCTAGATAGACACCAATGTTAAAAGTTGTGTTCAACAAAAATCCTAATACAAACACACTATTTGTTCAATTCCACCAGCTTCTATGGTAAAGGACACTATTTCTGAAGGGTGTCAAGCTACAGTATTTCTAAGATGACATTCAGTTTAGAAACTTGATCAAGTGTACATGAACTTCTCCATCTCCATCTCCAGACAATGGCTAGGCAAACAACTTTTATTTGTGGTCAGATGAGACAAGATAATGTGGACAGTTATTTTATGCTTGATTCTGCAGAGGTGTGAATTTCATGGAGGTCTGACATTTTGACCACAAATAGAGTACTAAATGCCTGCAGGGAATGGCAGGAAATAGGAGTATTTACAAACAATGGGCTGTCATGGTTATGTACTGAGATAAAAATAAGCTTTCTTCAGAGGGTTTATAAGAGTCAATTAACACCACTTTTACAGTAAAAAGCTTAAGTTAATTGAGCTGTATGTTTGTATGAGGTAATCCTTCAGGACACTGTGGGGATAACTGGCAGTCAACTGTGAAAAATAAGGCCAGTTTACTGTGACCAAGTGGCAAAGAATGGGTCAGTCACAATTTGATTCACTCTATTAGGCAATGACAGTTGATGTGCGCTGAAGGGTATTTGATACCAAATGATCAGTATAAATTAGGTTCTTTTTTTGTAAAGCTAATTAACTGTGGTATATCTAATTAATCAATTCCCATTTCCAATTCATGCATGCTTGCATGCACATGTCCTCATGAGGACAGTAAGCACAAGGATTGCCAAATATTAGCACTTTTTGCCACTAAATTTAATGTTTTCTTCAGGTTTTCTTTAAGGAAAAAGTAATGTAGGTATGTTATAAGAGAGATTCTTGTGCATCACACGGAGTAGTACTCTCTGATCAAAGTTTACACTTTACACATCAGTCATCTACTTAGTGTGCATAGAAGCATCTTCCAATATTTTCAGACTATGTCCCTAAATGACCCTTATACAGACTGTTTAAACTCACATGTTCCACATCAGTTTCATGAAAATCTATTTACTTGTGGCTGCAAAATCTGCATGCCGATGAGCACTGAAGCATGTATGCCAGCCTGATGAACAGATTTTGCCTTTTAGGATTTTATATTTTGCTCTGCCCACTTTTTCATGTATTAATATTTGGAACTTAATGTAATAACAGGGCACAATTTCATGCCAGAATCAACATACTGTACAGTAACTACCATGTGATGTGCCTTTTTGTGCACCTAGGACCCTTCTATCTATGAGTTTGCTTCAGTACTTTTAAATACATTTTCAAAATTACCTCACTAAAGAATTTACATAGCGAAGTTAACAAACTGTTCCAAAGAAATTATATACCCTATGCCTATTACATTACCCATGCCAAATTATTCTAACCCTTTCACCCTGACCGCTCTTGGATATTAACTTCAACAGTTATATACTCTTTTGAGATGTATTGTGTTTGCAAGGTTTAGATGTTTTGAACTCTGATGACCCCAAATGACCTGTGACATCCAATAAAAACAATAGGGGTCATCTACACAGTATGGACAATCCACTTGGTAAATATGAGATTCCTGGCAGTTACCTTTCTTGACATATGGTGTTTACAAGTTTTTGAGCTTTTCATCTCTGATGACCCCATATGACCTTTGACCTCCACCAAAAATAATAGTGACAATGTACTTAATATGAGCAATCCACCTGCTATGTATGAGATCCCTCACATTTACCCTTCTTGAGATACAGTGTTTACAAGGTTTTGACCTTTTTTCCTCTGGTGACCCCAAATGACCTTTGACCTCCATCAAAAACAATAGGGACCATCTAGTCAATATAGACCATCAGCATGGTAAGTATGAGACTGCTCACATTTTTCCTTCTGGAGATATCGTGTTTACAAGCAATTTCCAAGGTATTTACATTTTAACCTCTGGTGACCCCAAATGACCTTTGACCTCTACCAAAAAAAAATAGGGACCATCTACTCAATGTGGACATTCTACATGCCAAGTTTCAGATCCCTGGGGTTACCCTTCTTGAGATACCGTGTTTACAAGCAGACGTCACACACACACGACATCACCATCACATAGATTCCTTGTGGCCTTTAGCAAGGAATCAAAGTCACAAAGGTCAAAAGTTCAAGTGGAGTCAAGGGGGATCATCACGTGCATTTCACTTAGACGAACACAAATCTCCATTACACCACCCCTCTAAAATGTTTCAGTGGCAAGATATCAATAAATCATTACTTTTTGACCTTCTCCAATTATTTTGGTTAATGTACTAACATTTTCACCTCCTACAAATCTAACTTATCCTAAAATTATGCTACTGTTTGAACAACGGATACAGAGTTACAGCTACTAACAGAAATTCACTCTTTGGCCTCTGGTGATCAGCAGTGACCTTTGACCTCCACCAAAAACGATATGGCCCACCTACTCCACAAGATCTACATACATACCACGTTTGAAAACAATTGATCACTCGGTTATCGCACCACATACTTCGCATTTCAATCCGTCACATACACACACAACACTCCTCTTGCTGTTAATCTTTTTTTTTATGATTTTTTTTGTGCTCTCCTTCATTTTTTCAACATCGCCCATCGCGTCCCCAAAATTTCTGTGGGGTGCACTCTGCCCCCCTTGCCCCACCCTGCTGGCTACGCTAGTACCCTCACACCGACTGCAACTGACTGCAAAGTCAAGTGACTAGGAGAACATTCAACTTAGAGCCGGGAGGTCTGAAGTTCGACTCCTTGCTGGGCCGTACAGAAGACTGAATGGGCCTTACTGTCATTGCACTTGGTCCAGCATAGCAATCGGGTATTTGGCACGATTTGCTTTGGTGGCTTAATGTCTTTCTGTATGACCCGGTCTGGGAATAGCACCATCCAGGACCTTCTGAGTGAAAGGAAGATGTTCTACCATCTCAGGCCACACATGGAATGGAAAACAAACTTCCTGGAAAGACTTGGCAGAGGCTGCTTTATACAGTGGAGTCTTCTTCTGCGGAGGCTGTATCTTTCTTTGATAGGCTTCCTGGCAAGAGGGGTGAACACTAGCTGAGAGATTTTCATAGGTCGCTAGCTGCATCTCCCTCCACTCGAAGTCACCACCAACCAAGAGGGGGTACAACAGGTACCTGCGATCGGTTGTCAGAAATGGTAAACACTTGTTCGAACATTCACCATATCATAAACTATCCTTTTTTCCCCCTTCTCAAACAAAACACCCTGGACGTAACATCTCTTACCATGTTCATAAGCATGCAAACAGTCACAAACAACTTACCATATTTGCTCGAGCTCAAAAGGTAGGGAGTGACAATGTCAGGTGCAAGTTTAAAGACCAATCCTCTCATCCCCAACAGTCTTAAATTCTCGTGAGACCTGACCTAATTATTTAGTCCCTCCCACAACTGTCTTAAAGAGTTTCAGACAATTTCTTGCTTTATGGTAACCAGAATGCAAAAATGCATTGAGGTTTCGATGATACATACATGCTCTTTTCAATAAAATGCTACATTTCTTGTAACAACTGGTGACCCAAAGTGACCTTTGACTCCACCTGTAAGTAACTGGTTTTCCTTTTAACCAAAACATTTCAATATTCAAAAAGCCAAATTTCATACTGTGCCTTAAGATATTCTGCAAACAAGGTTTTCAGAGTTTGATTGCAGGTGATACCAGACGACCATTGACCTACACCAAAAACAACAGGTACAGTACTTTCAACTCAACAGTACTGTGGATGTGTTTTGACCATAACGCATCCACATACTAATTACGAAATCCATCCCAGTTTCCTACCTTGAGATATCCCATTTTGACAAGTTTTTCAAAGTTTCACGATCATGACCCCGGATATCATTTCACCTCCACAAAAAAAAACCTTATACAGACCATCTTCTCACCATAATTCATCCACATACTAATTATGAAAGCCATCCATGTTTTGTACCTTGAGCTATCCTTAACAGGTTTTTCTGAGTTTGACCTCCTATTACCCCAAATGACCTTTACCAAAATCAATAGGGTTCTTCCTTACATCATAACGCATCAAAATATCAACTTTGAAATCAATCCAAGCTTCCTACCTTGGGATATTGTGTTACAAAGGTTTTCAGGATTTGTCCCCTTCGGACCCCAAATGACCTTTGGCCTCCAAGTTTCATACCATGATGTATCAGTAAACAAGGATATGGGGGTTTGACCTCGCGTGACCCCAGACGACCCTTGACTTCCACCAAAATATATAGGATTCTTCTTTACATTATAACCCATCAAAATATCAAGTTTGAAATGAATCCAAGTTTCCTACCTTGAAATATAGTTTGAACAAGGATTTCAGGGTTTGACCCCATGTGACCCCAAAGGACCTTTGACCTCCACAAAAATATATCGGGTTCTTATTTACGTTATAATGCATCAACATATCAAGTTTGAAATGAATCCAAGTTTCCTAACTTGAAATGTAGTGAAAACAAGGTTTCAGGGTTTGACCCCATGTGACCCCAAATGACCTTTGACCTCCACCAAAATTTATTGGGTTGTTCCTCATATCATAATGCATCAACATATCAAGTTTGAAATGAATCCAAGTTCCCTACCTTTAAATATAGTGAAAATAAGGATTTCAGGGATTGACCACATGTGACCCCAAATGACCTTTGACCTCCACCAAAATTTATTGGGTTGTTCCTCATATCATAATGCATCAACATATCAAGTTTGAAATGAATCCAAGTTCCCTACCTTTAAATATAGTGAAAATAAGGATTTCAGGGATTGACCACATGTGACCCCAAATGACCTTTGACCTCCACGAAAATGAATCGGGTTGTTTCTCACATCATAACGCATCAACACATCAAGTTTGAAATGAGTCCAAGTTTCCTACCTTGAAATGTAGAGAAAACAAGGATTTCAGGGTTTGACCCCATGTGACCCCAAATGACCTTTGACCTCCACGAAAATGAATCTGGTTGTTCCTCACATCATAACGCATCAACATATCAAGTTTGAAATTAATCCAAGTTTCCTACCATGAGATATCGTGTAAACAAGGATTTCAGGGTTTGACCCCATGTGACCTGAAATGACCTTCGACTTCCACCAAAATCAATAGGTTTCTTCCTTACATCATAACGCACCAAAATATCATGTTTGAAATTAATCCAAGTTTTCTACCATGAGATATCGTGTAAACAAGGATTTCGGGGTTTGACCCCACGTGACCCCAGATGACCTTTGACCTCCACCAAAATCAATAGGGTTCTTCCTCTCAGTATGGGGTATCTGTGTACCAAGTTTGAGAACTGTCGGATCTTCCCTTCTTAAGATATCGTGTAAACAAGCAAAGTGTCACAAACACACACACACACGCACATACATACACACACACGCCATCATGAATGCATAGGTTTCTCTTTTCATCGAAACCAAAAACAGTATGCAAAACTCCAATGTGTAATCAAACCACAATCTGTAAACTGAGTGTTTAATACAAACTACAGCTCTATTTAACTACAAACCACAGTACTCTGCATCTTTTGAACTTGCAGAAAATCAAAGAGCTGTGTATGAATTTCTGTAGACTACAACAAAAAATGCAGTTTGGGATGAGAGTTGACCTTTAAAGCCATTTTCAGCACTTCAGGAAATTAACACTTGATAACAAGTCACATACAATAACAAGAAAATCAAAGCTCATTTTTACGATCACCTCTCTATTCCAGCATTCTCAATACAGACATGTACATAGAAGTTTCAATAAACAAAAATCATTTCACTCGTATAACAAAGTAATAAAAATTATCTCTAACAGGCAACTTAGTGGAATACAGTATATCATTTATGCGGAAAATATGGAAAAGTTCAACGGAATGGCTAAAGTGTTCTAACACACTGCAATACATCTACTCAAGTAAGAATCTTCTTTGTTCCAGACATTACTACTTCTGATATGTGTAGACTTGGCTCTCAGCAATACTGATAGTACCGTGTGGCTATAAACTGCTCAGCGGAGTCATTTGGGAATTATTTCTCAAAGATCTGAACCAATAACCTGGGCTGCCGATCAAACATCATCAATGACGACCTCAATGAGTTCCACAATGAAAGTAAAGTTGGTTTATATTCAAGTCAGGAGGAATGTTCTTCTCGTTTGTATTGACAAATTACGTCATGATTAAGATCAGAAATTGGGGTGTAAGGAGAAAACGAAATGGAAGTGCAAATCCAACTTTCATTGGAGAAGGAGAGATCCATATTGGTCAATCTAAAAAGTACCCAGTAATAAAGATGTGCTCAAAAACAGTGCCAATGGTCACCAAGGTTAAATAGTTATTTCATGCTAAGGATTAAATGTTAGTTCAAGTGATCCTCCTGTACAAGTGAAATGTTTCTGCACATAAAAGCACTCTCCCCCCATTGGTCCTTATTCTCTTTACTTGGATGTCATCATGGTCACAAATTCTGTGAAGAAACACCACAAAAATAATCATCCACATGCCAAGATTAAAAAATATTGTAACTGTATAAAGAGTAATGTGGGTTTTATGAATGCATACTTGCCAAAATTGTCATTTCTGGAAACAAAACACACAGCAGTGATGGCTTAGGCAAATATTTGTAATACTGTAAGTCAGAACACAAGAATGTTCTGATTAAAATTTTGGGATCTTAAGTTCAGAAAATGGAATTGCTCCACTTAAAACGGAAATGTTGGCAAGTATGCAAATGGTTCTGTACAAGTAATGTGTTGCTTTTACCAATTCATACTTGCCAACATTGTTATTTCTAAAAACAGAAAATATAGCAGAAATCACTTATATTTAATATATTTGTAACACTGAATCAGAATCAGCATGTTCTGAATTTTATGGGATTTGAAGCTAAGAAAATGGAACCGTTCCACTTAAAATGGAAAGGTTGGCAAGTATGCAAATGGAGTTACAAAATTCTGGTGAATCAGGAAGGTGTTAGAATGTGTCCATGTTATTACAGAAATACCACATATGAAGAATTCCGTTTACAAACTTGATAAAGATAAATTGTTAAACCAACTGCAGTCTTGCAGTATATGACCATGCAGAGCTCAAAATATGATCCAAAGAGGGTGTTGTCAAAATGAGCATGATGGCTATTGGTCCATGTTATTCCAATGGTGATTTTTTTTTATGGCAACCACAGCCATCATGAAGGGCACAACAGCCGTGGCTGTCGGTGCTACTGGTGATTTTGAGCCCTGGCCATGATATGTTAAATGAACACCCTCAAGATGGTTAGTGAATTTATACAAAACCTCAGACTTGTGCATGAACTCAATAACAGTACAGATAACAGAGGTAGAAACCCTGTATTAATAAAGTGGGAAGTGCGGACCAGATGGAATGACGAGTAATTAATAGAATGTTAGAAGATGAGGTGGAAAAGTTAGGTCTGTATCTTGCCATACGGTCCAAAATAAGAATGTGACAACTAGTGACAAACTACCACTGGAGTTGCATGTAATTTTTGGACATTGTTTTAACGTTATTCTTCCTAAGAAATTTTGAACCCACACATGCAAAGTTATTTGGAAAACTGAGGTGTCAGACAGGATAAATTATGTCCTAAGATGTCACCCATTTTCACAAATTCCAAGTTAGTTACATTATACCAAACATTGTGAAGACCATTCAGGTGGGCAGCATACTTGGTGACTGACACTTGTAAGGGGGGATGGAGAGAGCAAGATGACTTAGGGCACTAACTTTACAAAATTAGACAAAAAATGTTAGAATTGTGCCTTTCCACATATTGAAACTAGAGGCCATCTTAAATGGCCCTATGATGTAAAATTACTTTTTCAAGGTCAGATGGGAGCAAACTTCCTATGAGGATGTCATCATTTGCACAAATTCTGAAAGAAAATTAAACAAGCATAATTCACACTGATACTCAAATGTGCAAGACAGGAATTCCTTTTAAATGGAGAGATCCTAGACATATTTTCTTTGGGCTTAAACCATCCAACCTTTCTTTGAAGTAAGAAGTGGGGTGTTTTTTTTTTCTTCTTTTGTAGATTTAGTAAATTGGGAGAAATGAAAAAAAAGGTGTTTTTTTTTTTTGTAAGATTTAGTGAATAGGGAAAAATAAAGAAAAAAAAACTCATCCAGGCACAGGCACAGACTATTATTAATGGAGAGCATAATATAGTTATGGGTCAAAGGTCATGTTTTTCATTTATGTCAACTACTTCTATGACCCCATCCCCTTTAGGAATGTTACATGTCGAAACCCATGCATCCCTGAACAAACTTTGCATACAACATATCTGGATTGTGCAGGGGTTTATTAGAAATGATAGTCTGGAGCACAACTGGCTTCAGATTATGAGGTTGTTAGAAGACCAATCACAGAAGCAGGTGTGTTGCCCTACAGAAACTTAAGAGGCATTATAGCCTATTGATGTACCATAACTATTTATTGAGGTCAGATGGAAGCAAACTGCCTATGAAGATGTCATCATGGAAACAAATTCTGCAAGAAAAAAGCATTAAATGAGTAATTAAAAGATACACATAAAGTGGCAAATGGTAAGCCAAGACCATCAATGATGTTATAGCTCAACTATTGTGCTTTAACTCAACGGACTATTCCCCTGACACAAAGTTACTGTTTTGTAGTCTTACAGTGTTGCTGATGTCATTGCTACAACAGGGGAAAATTGGGAGTTGCACAGTCCGAGACAACTTTTATCATGATTGTGGGCACAATATTGCAAAATTTAAAGAACTGCTGACAGGCACTAAAGGATATGTATTACCAATTTTGTCAAGTCCATCAAATTCAATAATGGCAATATCATACAAAACCAAATTCTGATGGAATTTAAAGCTTTCCCATGCATGTCACTATCTAACCCTTTGTATTGTAACCCCTAATTACATTTCAAACCAGCAAAATGCATAACTTATGCATCATCCACTGAATTTTCTGGCCAACACTGATAACATTTTGACACAGACCCTGGCTAGGAATTGGCTTTTGCTCGATTTAAGTGTTTAACTCCTTGAACAGCCTTTGCCCTTTCTAAAAGCACACTTTGATGACCTAACATTGAACTTCATGCTATGAGTGCACATACAATGATTGATTAGACTACTGAATAGTATGAAACTCATACTTTTGATAAGGTCAGGATGTATCCCATATTAGTGAAGCCTGAAGGGTGGTTTCATTGTTTGACCTCTCTATGATCCTACGCTAACTCTGACCAACTTCCCAAAGAACAACTTTAATAACTCATACTTGAGAAAGAGGTCTTTCAATGATTTCTCTGTTTGAACTTTGCATGACCTGAGAGGACCTTGACCTACTTCAAAAGTACAACTTTGATAACCCATCATCTAATCAACACTGGTCAACTTTAGAAAGATTTGGCTAGAAATCACATGAGTTGAAGACTGGCAAGTGACTTTACAATTATGACCCCAAATGACCTTTGGCCACATTCAAGAGCACATCCACTGATATTCCACAAACCACTGAACAGTGACCACATTTCACCTTATGACAGAACTCCATCAAATTGCAGAATTTTGTATTATCAGTCCAATTGACATCCTTTTGACCACAAATGAACTTTGACCCACTTCAAAAGTACAACTTCGATGTCCCCTCATCAGCTCAACAGTTCTGGAAATTTGGGCAACCACAAGGAGTTGAAGTCCTTTATACATGTGACCTTTAACCCACCTGCTGGTACCATACCTTACAAGTTACTTTGACGTAATTTTTACCCTTAGCAACAAGGATTGATCAAAGAACATGCAGACAGAAGACTTTTCTCAATGCTGTCAGCTGGACAGACAGATACGTTTGACATGACAGTAGTTCAATTAGTTGAGCTATAGCAAGTTGCTCACTTCTGCTTGTTAAAACCTCTCGTCTCCTATCCTTTTTCTTCCCCTTTTCCAAATATTTTTTCTTGGTTTCTTTTTTAAAGCAAGGACACTTTTGTAGCAATGCTTGAACTTACACAAATATGGCCTTCAAACCATTCAAATTGAACATTACAGGGGCCTTGAACCTTAGCTACATGTGCAAATCTTGTGATGTCACCAGAGGAACCATGCCTTAATGGTCCTCAGGGAAATTATTTTGAAAAAAAAAAAGGTAAAATTGTGTCCTTGAAAGCCATCAGTGTGGATTGCAAAACCATAAACTATCTCTTTCAAAGTGTTGCATTAACTGTGGGTTTTTTTTTTCTATGCTATATCAATGGTTTCAACTGCTTCTCTACCTCAAGGAAAAAAAGACACTGTAAATGCACAACTTCACAAGCTCAAAAGGAGGAGGCAAAACTAAGGGCTGGAAGATTTCCCATACAAAAACAGCAATTTTTACGACCAAACACCCAATACTCAAGGGCTTTCCCTAACAAGACAAAAGTGCCTGACTTTTCCCTGGTTTTTCCCAGACTGTGTGAGAACCCTGATTAAGAGATAATACATGGGACAAACAAAACAAAAATCAACACTGTGTTACATTCCACATCACTATTTTACATAGGCACAAGTTGATCCAAAAAACTTTGGAGAGATGTGGTCTTGGGAACAGTAGAAAACACTGACAAAAATTTCAACTTCTCCCTTTTCTTAACATCTTGTTCTTTCAAGGTAGGAATGATTTAGTCCTGACTTAGCACCCGCATTGGTCACACTTACCTTACCCATGGCATGCCTATTTTCTTCACGGAGATGAAAGACCATATTGTATGCCCTGTGAATGTGCTGTCACCATCAGTCACATTCTCATAATTGACTGTTAAGAATACTCCCATATTTGCCAGAAATACTGCACTGTGCTTGACCTTAAGACTTTGTTTGAACAAACAGATTCTTCCCTTATTCTTAGCTTTCTCAAGGAAAGTAAACTTTATAGCAATTTCTGACATGACTCCTGCCTTGCTATCATTTTTGTAGAAATTGACCCTCAGTTTTACCTTTTTACTGTCACTTTTCCTTTTTTAGGTAGTTTTACCCAAGTTGTTACTTCGTCTAACTTGGTGGCACTATAATAATGCATTCGTGTTGGTGTGTCGTTGAGCCCCATCTAACTTTCAACTCCCAAGGTAAGGGCAGTTAAATCTGCTAGCATGTCACAATTATCCTTTAACATCATGACTAGCACTATGACATGAAAGACATGACATGGTCCATGCTTAAATTGCATGCAACCTTACCTTCATAGTTGACCTGTCCATCACCATCAATATCAGCTTCCCTGATCATTTCGTCAACTTCCTCATCTGTGAGTTTTTCTCCAAGGTTTGTCATAACGTGACGGAGTTCTGCAGCACTATTAAAAAAAAAAAACAGAAGAGAAGACAAACCCACAATTATTGCTTAGTAACTACCATTGCAGTATTCATGCAAGTCCTGAATTTTAAGGCGTGCAAGTGAGATCACACACCATCACTCACCTCAAATTACTGTGAGGAGTGTGATTTTTGGCACACCTAAATAATGAATTGGAGCTGTTATAATCTATTAAAAAAATAATTGAACAGCACACCTACTCCGCAATTTTCTGAGGAGTGTGATTTGTAGCATACCTGAAGAATCTAAAACTCAAGGGCTATTCATGCTGTTGTTGGATTGACCAATTAAGTATCAGGGCGACTTGGATAGTCACAATAATTGATCAGTGATGTAGCTACAGTGGGTGGCCCTTGCCAGCCACACTCAGCAAATTTTGATATCCCTGCCCACCACCAATCTGCCTACTGAGACTTCAAACTAGCCCCAAATTTACTCTATAAAGAAAAACTAGGGAAAATTGAAAAAATAATGGCTGAAAATTAGAGTTGGGCTGTACCATGAAAATATTGGTACTGGTTCTGTAAAGCTCCCAGAACCGGTATAGAGGCAGTACAAGTTCTCAAATCTCGGGCAGGAAAGTCAGGTGGGAAGGAACCTAAACTGTGCACAGCACCTGTTATCCTGTACTTTGATGCAACTGGGCATGTGATTGCATTATTACTGTGCAGAAACCTCTGCTTTGACTTTGTTTACCGCATTTCTTTACAGTCATGCACATCTTAATAAGTATTGCTGTTTCCTATCTGGACCCATCCAGGGTAATTTTTTCGAGTAGTGATATTTTTTCAAGAACAGGTATTAGAAACACACCAAATATCTTTTGCATTTTTATTACCTGTACCTCTAGTACTGGCATTCACATCAATACTGGTATACCACCCAACTCTACTGAAAATAGAAGAGATTCCATGGGATGGGGTGAGTTGCTTTCCCCAGATCAATTACCCAGCACTCAAATTTGGCTATCTACATCCCTGTAATTGAGTATCTGGTTTTAAAAAGAAGCCACAGTATTAAAATTTAATATTTTGCAGCCTCAATACAACATTGCTGTACCAACCCACATCCAGCAGATTTAAATACTGTACAAGAATATAAAGCCAGAAACTGAAAACAATACAGAGGGGACTGGACCTTTTGCCTGACTCAAGTCCCTAACCGGGAATAATCTATGCCTGACTGAGATACCAAGTCTGCTCAATTAGGCAAGATTTTGGCCGATTGGGAGAGGGATGAGGCTGCAGCCCCCAGTCCCATCCTGTGCAGCCATGGGCAAAATGAGCACTTACACAGCCTCAGATACCCTTCCTGCCTACCTGATAAAACCATTTCCATCCTTGTCAAATACTCTGAAGGCTTCCCTGATTTCTTCTTCACTGTCAGTCTCTTTCATTTTCCTTGCCATCATAGTTAAAAATTCTGGGAAATCAATGGTTCCATTTCCTGAAAAAAAAAAAGAATTCGTAAGGCTTAGTTAATTCCTAGATGCTGGACAAAAGTCCCCCTTTTTTTGCCGGGGTGGGGGTGGGTCGGGGTGAGGTAGATGGTGGTTCAAGCTGGTGTGTTTCAAAATTACACACTAAATCAAAATAAATCTGCCTGCTGGTCAAAATTGCACCATGTTGATTACCTATTAATCAACATCCAGTCACCATACCTTTGACCTGCACCCAAAACAATAATGCTATTTACTTAGTTACATTTAGCCATCCACACGTTAACTTATAATGCATCAATGCATCCATACTCTATACAGTAGGAGCTTGATATTCACTACCATGGTAAATTTCCTTTTTCAACCTTGTGGATCCCCCTGACCACAAATGACCTTTGAACCACACCAAAAGTAATGAGGAAAGTGTATACAAATTATCCATATGAGATAAAAGTTTCCCTGCTTGAGATCATTCAAAACCAAAATGTAAAAGGATTGTGAAATCGCAGAAATTTTTCTTTAGTGCTCAGTGCTAATCAGTAGCACACCTTGAAAATCTAGGACTGCACTACGTGCAGGGACTGGAGTACTTACTCTCTAAGTATGTGCCACTGAAGGACAACTGGGAACGAAAATTGTCCATTCAAATACCTGCTCAGGTTGTTACCTTTAAACAATTGTTTATCTTACACAACAAGGTAGTTGCATTACTCAGGAAGGAAAGAAAAATTGATTGTCAAGTTTATCAAAATTACAAACATTCAAATACAAGTTCAAACTAACCACTTGGACCAACAAAAATGAACATTATACAATATCCTATACAAAGTTACCAAGTTCATTGCATGGCACTTCATCAGAATGGCAATAGTGCTACCTACCATCAGCATCTACTTCATTAATCATGTCTTGAAGTTCAGCTTCTGTAGGGTTTTGGCCCAGAGATCTCATGACGGTACCCAATTCTTTAGTAGTGATGGTGCCATCACCATCCTTATCAAAAAGGGAAAATGCTTCCTTGAATTCTGCAAAAGGAATGACAGTCAATATCAATTATACACTCCATACCATAGAAGAACTTGCAATATACAGTATTAGGCCAACACATTGCAACCAGGCTTTCTCACAGCTGCATTAATTTACGCTATACTGGTCAACAAAAAACATACAAAGGTCCTACACCTATTAATTTGATGTTATGTATTTTAATTAAAATGACAAACTTCTACTGCATACAGTTCTTTACAGCATGTGATGACACTGAAAAGTTTGCACAACTGAAGACAACACAGTTCTCATTACTGTTACACATTTCTATTCTTGATCACTCATTTGATGTTATGATAAGAGAGGAATATCAGAAATTTGAAGTACTCTATATAGATTTGAAAGGCGATATTGCAATATTATCAAGGGAGTAATAGTGTTCAATGTTTGCATAGCAGGTTTCTTTCCAGCTTATTTTGTCACAAAATCTGTTCAAGCCTAATGTAAAAACAGAACACTACTGCAAAATATTCCATTCCAGTAACAATTTTTGATCATTTGTGAGATGCCAACGAGATAAATTATTCCCTGACTGTCAATTATATCACTACCCAAGTACAGGAGTCAATGCACTCAAATGTAAACCAAACTATGAGGGGTTGAAAATTTGAAATCACATCAGACTATGACCAACAATTGCTGCAGTTGCTCATCCCTTCTGATTTACAGTAAATGACAAGTTCAGTTTTTCATTTCATGTTGAACCAAAAAATGGTCTAAACTTTATGCACACTGCATACCTTAAAACTCATGTTGGCCTAACCACAATGTAACACTTTGCCCAGCAGTTGGAAAGTGTAGGTAGTGCTGCTTGCTATAGGGAAAGAGCAGTCACCCAAAACTTACTTTAAAGAAACAGCTAAACCTCAAAATTTCCTTCTCATTTCTCTTCAAAGTATCTTTCATAATATTTTAAACCTAGTGGTTATTCCTGGTAAATTTGATTTCACAATTGAGGAGTTATACAATTGTCAAATGAGACAGTAAAGATTTATTTTATAGGACATGGTCCTTCATTAAGAGGCAATGAAGAAATAGGACAGTCTATACTAATTCAAGTTGGAGTGATTGCACTTCCCCTTCAAACATAAATTTTCCAAGAACTAACCCTGGCTGAATGGACAATAGGCCTTAAGTGAGCAAAAGTAAAATTCTACAACATTCTTCAACATTTCTGCCTCAAGTAAACCATGAAAACAAGAGATGATGGGACAAATATAGGAACTGCCTGGATTAACAATGACCCATTCTTTGTGCAATGTCCTCTCACAGCCAAGAGGGATGTGTACTGCAATAGCATTCCTGTAGGATCAGTTTGCTTTCAGCATGTACAGTAGCTATTATAGTACATAAATTGTAGACAAAGGACACTTGGTAATTAAAAATGAAATATCTGCTGTGAACACTGGTCCCATGCAGGATTTTGCCTTGAGATTGTTCATTTCATTCAGTGAGCATGTCCCTCCAAAATAAGACATTGAAGTTACCCAAGAGGTGAGACTCTAAACGGAATGTGACAAATTACAAATACAAATTTAAGGCTGTCACGTTTAAATGTATAAACGAACGATCGGCTGTTTAAACGGCGCTTTCATAGCCCAAACGTTTAAACGGTATGAACGACAAGTTCTAACACTGTAACGTTAGTGTAACTAGTCAGTGTAGCACACTGCACAATAACTAACGTTAGGCCTAATGCCTTACTACATGCATAGGCCTAGGCCTACAAGTCGAATCTGTGACTTTGATTTTACTTTCAATCTATCTTAAAACTAATTCCTAAAGTCTACAATTACAACGCCGAACTTTCTGTAACAATATGCCCGTTAATTTGCGTATAATTTTAATGCTGTGATATCGATCACTTAACGTTGCGCGAGCTACAGTTTAGCTCGGCAAGGCAGCAGTTAGCTGCCCGTGGTATAGCAGAAAAGCCGCCGTGTTTAGCCTTGCATTTCCTGTACTACGTAATATATATCAGGTATGCAGGTACCCAAACAGCCAGCAATGCATGTTCCGGATGTTTTGTGACAAATAGAGGGCGGAATGCCAAAATTATTGTCTCAAAGCCTTTACTTGTACATATCATCGTGTTTACGGTAGATTCTAATTTTTACAACAATTTTTACAAAAATTACACCAAAGGCAACTGAAATATCCACTGCACAACACCACACTTAAGATCCCTCTTTATTTAATGGATGGACCAATAAAGAACAATTCTGCAAAATTTCCCCTAAAAATCTGGCTCTGAGAACTTATGTTTTAGGCGCTGTGCAATTTACAGTATTTATCCTGATGAAGATGTGCACAGCCCCCCAAAACTTGAATAACTTTACAGTAACTAACTCACTTTGAGGGCCTGTGATGTCATGCACTGTGCATAGGGACAACAGCTAGCCAAATTTGGGTGCCAGTTAATCGTATGATTTACCGTATTTACTCTATGAAACGCCCCGGGGGCGTGAAATTTTCGTTAAAGGGGGCGTTTATTAGAGTCAAATTTAAGTGACTTTTCTCTAGGCAAGACTAGTGCCCCACAACTTGTTTCTTATCTGAGCCCTTCTGATAAACTGCTATGGCGTATTTGCCCATTTGGTTGTCAGCTTCACAATCAGCTGTGAGCTCCTCCCCAAAAATCGGTTACCAAACTTTCCTATAAATATGGTAGCCACAAACAACACTGTGAACTTTGCAAGTGTGATCAACTTTCGCCGACATCTTGATATGTAACTTTACACACAGAAGTGACTTTTTTACAAGCCCGCGGCATGTATGCATGCATGCTGTGCACAGTATACAGCCAGGCCTCACAGCATTTCACTGTTAAACAGTTTTCCTGTGGTGAATTTGGATTTTCATGTTAGGCTGTTCGGATAGGCTAGTGAATATTTTTATACCTACGGTATGTACAGTATACCACTTTCGAACCGCAAACGAAGCAGCACAGGTTCGCGGTATGTGATAGCTTAATGGATATCAACAGTTGCAGAAACATGCCTTTTACTTCAGGATTTGGGACTTTAGGAGATTTTGTGGCTTCAAGGTAGGACTATTTCATTTTCCTTTTACCATATTGTCTTTGGAATTAACAATTTCACTTTATGCAATGTGACGAAAAAGTTGGGGGGCGTTTATTAGAGAGGGGGCGTTTAATAGAGTAAATACGGTAGTAAACCCCAACCCAACCATACCTCTGGCATCTACCCAATTTTTCAGCTATTAATTTTGCACTTTGCAATTTTTATGATCATTTTACTTTGGGGAGCAATTTCAGGGCTAGTTTTTAAGGTAAACTAGAGCAGTCCCCCCAACGTATTTTGAAGCAACAGCTAATCATTGCAATTTTCTTCGTATTTCTCTTCAAAGTTTCTGGCATCATATTTTTAGACTTCAGTATTACATAATCAAGGTAACCCAACCAGTAAATTTTTACCTTTGATGAGGAAAAATTTTGTTACATGACTCTCAACAGCCAATCATTAAGCAGGAGTCTCCTACACTACTTCAAGTTGGGATGACTACTCTTGCCCTTTAAGTCTCCATAGGCAGATTTGTGGTGGGCAGGCAAATGTGAGTTTACCTGGAGTGCTGGTCATGCAACATAACAAATATTTGGATGGGGTACTTGTACCGCTAGTCAGTGAGCAATATGCACAACTAGGTTACAAGCAGGAATAACTACAGAAACTGTTAAGGTACTACAAAATGATCAAGTATGAAATGAAACAGCACAACACTAGAACAGGGAAATTCATGGTTTCAGAAAAAATTAAAAAAATAACATTTAGAACTACAACACTTGCCAACAAAATGAACTGAGAAAAGTTGGCATTTGTCACAAACAATTTGCTGTGAAAAAAATGAAACGGAAGATCTTGATCTTCACGATAAAACTTACCAGCAATCTGTTCTTCAGTAAGTTGATCTGCCTATAGGGATGAAGGAAAAAACGAGCATCACAAAACTGTTGCAGCCTATATGGTACTCACATACTGTATCAGAGGCAACTTATTACATAGAAAATATTTAGTTATTGGAAATAGTTTTGACAAAGAAATTGTTAGGGACTGTCAACAGTACTCAATTTAAAGCTGTTATGAAGCACCAAACCATATGTTCACTCCTTACAGAGTTCCATTCCCATTTTACTTTCTACAATAAGCCTAGCATAAGGCTTGTACACCTTGACACTCGGCGTTACCTTGTGTTTATAATTAGCTTTTCACAACAAAATCATCAAAGGCTAGGCCTTCCCCAATGGAAAAAAAAAAAAAAAAAAACACATTTTATACTTGGGAAGAAAAAAAAAGACTTTTTCTCTGGGAGTTGGGATCCATATTTAATTCTTTGATTGAACTCTCCCCATAACTTAGCCTCAGTCTACCTCACCCACAAAACTCTTAACCCTCAGAAAAGCAATCAATACTGTCCCCACCCCCTCCCCCCACCCCATGAAACAATCCTGGCTACAGGACTGCTATGGAAACTTTAACTTAAAAGTTAAAAGCGCTATTCTTTGAAGTTGTGAGTCGTTTAAAATGTCATTTCTGGCATCCCTATTCAGGCCTAGGCTGTTTCTTTTCAGTGTGGATTAACTTTCAATTCATGTCATCTGGCCTGAGTTCCTGCCTACTGCAGACTGTAGTGCAGTGTAGGCCTAGGTCCTAACTCCTTATGTTACTTAGCCTAGGCATCAATACTAAGGTTATGCCCAATAGTGAGAGAATCTTGACTTGAGTCAGAACAATGAGATTAAGAAGGTAGCCTAGGCCTAACTGCATGCGTAGTTAAATCATGAGGCACGTTCACAAGCTGTCAATGCACAACAACACGGGCAACAATTTTTACTCGCTCACACTCACTCATGAACATCGACGATACAAACGTCGTGAGGCCTAACCAGTATGACTAACCATATCAATCATGACACTAACTTATGACTATGACTATGACCAAGTATTATTACATTGACAGTATACAGGCCTAGGCCTATATGTCAGTATGATAAGTATGACTGAGTTAGCCCGTGTGAACGTATGAACCATCGTCGAGCTCAATGCCGAAACAGAATTTTTATTTTTGCTAATTCGATATTATTCTTTAAGACACTGATTGCAAAAGTTTCAATAAATAGTACCATTATGAACGTCTAATTCTGATTCAAAATATCCGCAACGAGGTAAAACCTGAACAGATTATACCACGGTTAAGTCCCGACTCGTGTAGCAAGGAAGTTCTTCCGAATGAACGACAAGCAGCTAGCTGCAGAGCTGATACGAGTACGGTACGGTGCAGATTGGGCGGTTTCGTACACAGGCGTGCTACATCCGTACACGTACAATACTGTAAGTTGTGTGGGTGTAATTGTACGTGTTCAGTTCATGCGCAAGGCCAGTCTACTACACGCTCAGTGAATGGATGCATCCAGAGCACACATAGAACATACACTGGGAGAGTGTCTGTTACTAGCTGCTCGAGGCAACAGACGCATGCGACGAGTCAGCCTTAACAATATGTTAATTTATTAAATATTTATAACACCTAGTAACTGTTTGTCTCATTCTGTTGTCGGGGAATACGCAGCTTTCTTGACTTAATTTGGAATATCTTAATATTAAGATAGCATGAAGATAACATTTTATTTTGAGGTGTGAGCTAGCAAATTGGACTACAAAGATGACATATTCAGAACATAAATAGGCCACTCTTTTCTAAATCACAAATGGACTGTTCCATTTATTATAAATATGCAGTGTTCAATCTTTGAGCTTTGATAGGCCGGTGAATAGAATTAATCCAGCCAAGCTATTTCCTCTAAAATACATATCGATCAAAATCTAAAGACACAAAACGAAGATAATCTCGTAGTCAGATCTATTGAACCTCCCTAATAGCTCTCTTTAGCAAATAATGAGATTCGCTGTGAGTTTGATTGTGAATAGATGACAAACAACCGCAATGCGACTCTAGTTGCTGTGTGCAGTAGATGCAGTTGTATCCCACAATGCACGTGTAAACCAACAGCATTGGCGCGGAAAGTTTCATTGCATATTCCGGCTACGAGCTGCGAAGTTACTTGAACCGCACTGCGCTTTATTAAAGTGAAAAAATTTTCGAAGCCGAAAGTATGGAGTACAAAAGTGAAAAAAAAAAAAAATCAGCCTCAGTATTTGTCTGTGTCATAGTACTGCGTCTATCGACCTTATGGGTAAAGATCATGCTATTAGTCTCGCGATTCTTTGAACGGAGCCATATGCAACTGCCAGATCTCTTCCGCATTACAAACGAGATCATGTCGATGTGTAGTATCTGTTCTATTCACATGGGCGTCCGCAGAAATTTTTATAAGGGGGGGGGGGGGGCAAGATCATTCATGGATGATTGAATTGTGTACACTATCTAAGGGGAGCGCCACCATCAGTTGGCGCGGAGCGTACAAGAATATTTTGGGCCTTACAAACTCTCCAGATGGCTGGAAATGACACTTGGCTAGTGTTCTAAGCTGCGTGTACCCAGCCTGGAAACAGGAATTTCATGTCTGTAATCTTTAGAATTTTCAATGTAAAAAATTGTTGAAGGAAAAAATCATGGATAATTGAATTGTGTACACTATCTAAGGGGAGCGCCACCATCAGTTGGCGCGGAGCGAACAAGAAAATTTTGGGCCTTACAAACCCTCCAGATGGCCGGAAACGACATTTGGCGAGTGTTATAAGCTGCATGTACCCAGCCCTGAAACAGGAATTTCATGTCTGTAATTTTTGGATTTTTAGAATTTTCAATGCAAAAAATTGTTGAAGGAAAATCTGCCTCTCGGTAACGGCCTCGCACGCCTATGCACGATAAAACTTACAACTGTCAAACAGCCTATAGGCCTATGTCCGTTACCTAATTATGAACCATGCATACACCCCCTCCCCCCACCCCCGTATTCACCTTGTATATCCAAGTTACACCCGCGCGTCACCACTTGAGATCAGCACGGGACCAAACCAAGACCAACGCATTCATCAATGGTCGGATGCCATATGCACAGTACATACCTGACAACTAGGCGAGCCTAGTACACAGTTTTTACAATTACAAATTTCCAATAGATATCACGAATGATGGTCCCCAAGTTACGATTTCACTATTCAGCATACTGCACCATCTTCTCTTTTGCTATTCCTGGTCAAATGTCCGCATATTTCGCGAGTAAAAACTGACGCTGTGAGTAAAGGTATTTTGATGATTTATTTTTAATTTTTTTTATTTTAATTTTTAATTATTTTTTTCACAAGTTTGATTTTCCGGGGGGGGGGGGCAAGTGCCCCCCTTGCCCCCCCCTTGCGGACGCCCATGTCTATTCATCCTGTCTAGAATGGAGCCATTTATGACAGACCAATGATATATAAATGCGTGGTCTGACGTCTGACTGAGGTTCGTGAGGTTGGCCAAGTGCTCCCCTTCAGTAGACTTAGAGCGTCTTCGGGAAGCAGTTTCTAGTTTGGTTTCGCCAAACTGCCCTTTGCTAGAGGGTCGGCGGGACTTAAGTTAGGAAAAGGTGTCCGGGTGCGGAACTTTTTCCAATTATCTACTAATTACGGTATCTCAAAGAAAAAAAATAAGATGACAAATAAATAAGTAAAATTAAAAATAAGGGAGGATCGACTGATCCAATGATGGTGGTGTTGACAGACCTGAAATTGCAACTTGAGTCGCAGGAAGTCAGAGCGGAACGTCACTAAGCCTACTTATATTTGGCATAGCAGACCCTCCAGTTACCTGCGTAGCAGACTGTACGGCATACTCCTTTTCCAGTTTTTGGAAGGAAAGAAGCTGAGAAAACCACCGTCCGCTCCGCGGGGTAACCCTCCAGGGGACATCCCAATGTTCCGACATCTCTTTGTTCCGAAGTCTTAATGTTCCGACAATAATGTACTTTGTTACCGACAAAGTGTACTTTGGCGCCGACAAAAAAGAATTTTGGTGCTGACATGATGTACTTTGGCGCCAATGAAAACTTACGTTGGCACCGAAAAAATATAGGCCTTCTTTGGCTCCGTTAGGGTCGGGACACAGAGACGTCGGAACACAGATATGTCGGAACAGAGAGATGTAACCGTCCCTCCCACCTTAGTTCGAGAAGTAACATTATGACAATGACTAGAAACGGCACTTCTAGAGTGTTCTAGAATCAGCGGCGTAACCAGACCTGCAGCTTAGCAGCTTAGGGGCAATATATAGCAGAGAGGTCTCCCGATTTTGTACTATATAGTTGAGCTGTAGGCCTATTAGTTTGTGGGTTTTCAGTGGTGTAGGAAGCAATATAAAAGTGGGGGGGGGGGGGGTAATTTTGGAGCATGTTACTCACCTTACCCCATTGACCAAAAGGTACATTTTTTATGCTAACTTGATTTGCCTTTTCTACGAGCAAGAACTATCTTTGTTTAAAATAAATCTGATTTTTGAGTGTGAACACTTAAGTAGGCTAATAGGTACGTACGGTACCGAAAATCGGGTCCTTCTACACATTTGTAAATATGGAGCTTGTATTTGCAGAAAATAGATTAGATTCAGGGTTTCCTGTAAGGAAATTTGCATATTTGGGGACTATCCAAGAATCAGCGTTTCCTATTAGCATATAGGCCTATCTGAGATGACAAGTCGACTGAAGATCGTGTTATCTAAGAAGTGCGGATTAAGGCTTCTCGGTGACATTAAAAAAACTATCGAAACTTTGTTGCCTTTTTTTATAGACAAAATGAATGAAAGCCTATATTGAAGATCCTTTGGGGAAACGGCACTGTAGCGGCTCGGAATAGATTTCCACCGAGCCTTTATAGTGAGCGATCACTTAAGTGGGCGGAATATTTTGCCTTTTTTTAAAACTAGTAATTTCAAATATGGAATTTTTATTAGGAAGAATTCGGAATTTTATGAAGGAAAAATTTGGTAAACCGCACTGTATTTGACTGGTGCCCCAAATGGCAAATTTTCAAATTTTTCACTTTTTTGAGCAAGGGCGCAATCCCCGCCCGTGTCTCCTGTAGGTATAGGCCTATACCACTCTGCAACATTGAACTGATAAAATTTTGACACCTCAATAACTGAAGAATACATCTACACAAACTACACAACTGACAGGGTTGAAAGGTAGCCTATCTGATGACAGGTGTGTATGCCGAGAGCATTTGGGTGCGGATAGGCCAATGGTTCCCTTGTCTAGGACATGGAGTCTTGCCAGAAAGACTATCTTCAGTTGGTGCGAAGCAGTACAGAAAATTTTAAAAAAATCGCGACCCCTCAGACATCCGGAAATAGCATGTAAGTAGTAGCTAAGTTTTCCGATTGTTCTTGCCAAATGTGAACACCGAATTGCGGCGCACTAAGTGCACCGAAATTTCTGCCCTTTTGAACCAATAATAAGTTGATATGGAGCTTGCATTGCAGAAAGCTTTGGATTCTGGGTTTCGGACTGTCCTATGAGGAAGTTTAAAGAGATGGGGGTATTACTGAAAAATCTGCACTTCCTTCAAATATTTGTGGCAAATCTGAGAAATATAATTACTTTTCTAAAGTCCTCCCGACCGTGTCAGTCTGGCAAAGAGCCGTTCGTTCGGCGAAACCAAACTAATTAAACTACTTCCCGAAGAAGCTACACTGCACGACGACTCAATCGTTGATGCTATACACAATGCCATCTAGACCGACGAACTGACACCTGACGATGACATTTCAAAAGTTTCCCAAACTATTAAGACAAAATATTTCAAAATCAAGAGCTTTCATTGAAGAAAATTTGGAATTCTACGAAAGACAGTATTACGAGAATGGCAATATAGCTGCTGCTGTCTCTAGATGATGTGGTGTCACATAGGCTATGGTCAATATCCGATTTTGTCATTTCCAGAGCTCGGAAAAGTTTGCCAGACTAATTTATGTGCGAGAGCAAATGCACCCGGCTTGTTACGACAGTGTCTAGAATGTTCTAAGCCGCGCGTGCACTGGATCTGTCCCAAATTATGTTCAGCCCCCGCCGGCACCTCGAAATCAGGGGTGGCTCCAGCGGGGGGGGGGGCATGACCCCGTTGGGGAACACTGCCCCCCCCCGGGCGGTTTCGTCGGGGAGACCTAAAAAATAAAAAATAATAATACTGAAAAATAAAAAAAACCACAAGGACTGAAGTTACTGGATGGGTGATCTAGAACGTATTTTTTGCATTGAAATGCTATTTTAATACATATCGGAATCGATTTTAAATCACTTCTTAACTCTGTTAAACCCAATCTATGTACCGTGTCCTATCTCTTTCCACGTCGGGGAAGGACGGCCATTTTTCGGGGAGGCCTAATTATAAAAAACGTAAAGGACTGAAGTTACTGGATGGATGACCATGATTTATTTTCTTTTTGAACTATTTTTTTTGTAACGCTTTTTTAATGCATATCTGAATCGGTTTTAATTCTTACTAGCTCTCCTATCCCTCATCCCATCTTCAATCCGTGCGCAAGTTCATGCCTCCGTCGGGGACGGGCTACCCACCCCCTGTTGTTGAAAAAAATCCATTTTCGTCGGGGAGACTTCATCTACAGACCAACGACAAACGATGTGGGTCTGTAGTCACGCGGACGACCTTCTTGATCTTGCTTACTAGAAGACCATATTCTTCAAGGAAACTCATAATTCCGAATTCTCCTTACAAAAACGGACGGGAGGTTGTTCATGTGCGTGCAGTACCCAATTGTCTGCCAGCTGCCCCGCCCGGACAGCCGAATTTTCCCAAAGGTGTAATGAATATCGGCGATGTCGTTTTTAGCTACAAATAATGATAATCACTGGTGTGAGAGAATCTCCCCATAAGTCTGACTGAAAATTTACTTGAGGGCACCTTGTAACGTGCCTTATTTTCAAATACGTTGGGCCGGGGCAAAACCATTCATAGTCTTGAGTTCGGGCAGTCACGTTAACATCTATTTAATGGATCTTGCAATTGAATTCAACGAAGAATGTTAATGCAGTTAAAAACATTCTAGTATGTCTTCAATTCCGTTGCATAGTCCCCCCCCCCCCCAAAAAAAAGAGACAAGACCATTTCATCTATTATTGTAGCAGTACTTTTTATCTGTTACTTTTCTGATCTTTAGTGGGATTTTTCTCTATTGAAGTGAAACTTTCATTTTAAAGGAAATCTCAAAATAACGACTGCTTCATTTCTAGTTGCAAGTCTGGGAAATGCCATTCCGGCTATCTTAGGGGTTAGATTTCTTAACAATTTTCTGTACGCTCCGCGCTAACTGATGGTGGCGCTCCGCATAGACAGTGGTGTTTTAGTCGAACAGATAACTGAAACAGAACAATGCGTGTTTGTAAATTATTCTTCGTTTGGGCAGTATTATGAAGTGAAAATATTTTTATTGCGAAAGAAATCTGAAAGTAAGGACTTCTTTAAATCTATTTACGAGCCCAAGAAATGCCATTTCCTGCGGACCGGGGGTTCTACATTTTTCAAAAAAATTCATGCGCTCGACTTAGATAATCTTTCGGGCAGGATTACATTTTTTCGGACAAAAGAACAATTCTGCCCCTCCCAAACTCAGCTGCCACGCTCCCGTACGCCCATGACAATAAAAAAAATATTAAACTTCAAATATAGCCTATGCGAAGCAAAATTTTTTCCTCGGGAGAATGCTCCAATATGGTTCTAGGGCCTAAATTTGCATGATGATATTCAAAAACCTCAATAAAACTACAGATCACCCCTGCTTGATTTTCCTCATGAGAACATCAGACTCCTCCATAAAACCCCCAAGCTGTCATAAAATTACAATTTTTCTCCAATATTAGCTTAAGATTGTTAAAAATAGCAAAATTTTCCAATTTCGATGGATACTCCGTACAATAAATAACCAAAGCCAACTCTGTTAATCACCCGGCATACTACCTAATTTTGCTCCTGAAAGGCATATCACTTCATGAAAGAAACCAAAATTTTCATTTTAACCTTACCAAAAAACAAATTTTCTTTCATTAAAATCCAACTTTCTCCATCATGATAAACTCTTAATTATGAAAGATTATTTCAAAAAAGGGAAAAACTTTCCGGGCAAACTTCTAGTCTCGTCTCAAAGCCTTAGTCAGTTAGTAAGTAGGTCTTCACGATTCAATGCATATCCCCAAAAGAATTTCAGCTGTCGCCCATATATCGTTTTCGATTTTTCCTTTTTGAAGGACAGATTCTTGATTAAACACCCAAATTTTTTTTAAAGTACCAATAAAAGCCAAATTCCTTCCATAATTTTTAATATTTACTTCATTAAACTCCAGATTTTTAGGTATTTGTTAAAAAGAAAGCCCAAAATATCGGCGCGCTCCACGCGCCTCTAATCCTGCAAAGTCACGTTCAACTGGGACATAACATCGCCTTTGTAGGGGCTTTGAAATTCTGGCCCCATGTCGGGGAGCTTGGCCTCCCTGTCGGGCAATTCCTGGCGCCACCCCTGCTCGAAATTTTCCTCCAGGTCATCAGTCACTTCTCATGGAATATTTGGGGAATGGGCCATAGGCTAATTGTTGGTGATCCCCTGCAAGCTCCACGCTCATTTCCGGTGCCATGTCTTACTGCCGGGCTGATATTTTAAATTGACAAATGACCTAGGCCTACCTGAGGGGAGAAAATGCTTGAGTTCCGTAGGTTCTAGAAATTCAGTGATACTATCACTAGCTAGTATTGTTTTTTAAGACCACACATAGCCCATATACAATCTCATATCTTCGTTGCAGTTAGATTAACCGGGCGACACACCAACACGAATGTATATAGTGTCAATCAACTCGATAAAGTCCAAAGTTTAAATTTATAGTCAAGTCACAAGTTTGGTTTTCCTTTAGTCGCCTCTTGCGACAGGAGGGAAATATCGTGGGCAAGTTCTACCACCCCCAATCCGGAGGGGGCCAAACGACTTTGTCAAGTTGTGTTGTGTCAAGAGGGGTAGGCCTAACGGTCGTGGGCCAGGGTGTGAGTGTACTAGTCGAAAGGATTTAAATTAACCCACATCAGCCTATCATAGGCTAATTGAGCGCGTGAGTCAATTCGCTTATGAAGCCTCTGTGTCTTATTTTTCCTCTAGGCCGCTAAAAATGGATATGGTAAGTTTCACAAAAATGTAATACGGTGGACGAAATGGATCCATACCCACCCCCCCCCTCCAAAGTCCTTAAAAGGTTCTAAACACATTTTGATAGTGCGTTCAAGTGCAATATAGGCCTACTAGTATACCCTTTTTTCAATTCAGAATTCTGAGGTTAGGCCCTATTTTTTCCGAATTTTAACTCAGGCTGTAGCAGACCTGAAAGTCATTTATAACTGTATAATAGGCCCAGGACTGATAGTTATCCTGCTTTGCGTCTCTGTGGCTGCCGCTCATAGACTTCCTCTGGCTTTTCGTACATAGCGATGAGCTGAACGAGAAACATCGTCCGCTCTGCGACCTAGTACGTATAAAAGCCACAGACTGGTTGCAACAGACTGATAATAATTCAGAAGTCAACTGATTTCGGTATCTCGGAATTACCCTAGTATTAAATCATAGTTTCAAAATAAATTAAAACAAAATCTTTAAAAAATATTTAAAAAATTAATTAAAAATTTAATTACAAATTTTCTTCTTTCGAAGAAAATTTGTCAAGTTTAAATTTGCATAGCTTCAGGAGCCAAAAAAAAAAAAAAAAAAAGAACATCGGCACCGGCACAAAGGCGAACGGGAGCATTTCAGTTCGCGGTTTTTTCCTTGGCCACAAAACGTCATTTTGCTATAAAGACTATCTAAGCGGATCGCCACCGTTCGTTAGTGCAGAGCGTGCAGAAAATTTCGAAAAATCAGACGCTTCAATAGGTCGAAACGCTTCAATCTGTCAATTATAATAGGTTGGAAACTGGACTGTAAAACTCTTTCTAACTAACTAACTAACAGACGACTTTCATTCTTGGAAAGAGAATCCAAGCAATCTTTATGCTTAGGTTATGTTTACAGAAACAAAAACATCACCAACTTGCACGTAAAATGTTGTACCACTATGGTCTTGATTCTTTTCGGGGAACTATACAACGGAATTGAAAGTATACTAACTTGCTTCTCTATTGTGACTCTTCGCTAAATTCAAGATCCGCTGAATTAATGAAGTTGTCTGTGACTGCTCGACTCCCGTCCCGACTGTTAATTATTTTACCCCTACATCTCTTGTATGATAAATGGCAAACTTTTGCTCAACGCACCTGAACCCTCTGCTTTCATGCCCCCGTCACTTACCGTACGTCTGTGCCGGCCGGTGAAGGAGTCTTAGGGATGGACCCTTTTGAGAATTCTTATAAAGATAGATGTCCTCAGAGGCAATCGGTGTTACAGAGTCTACCTTTACAGGTAAAATTTGGAATTTGACAAAATTTGCCTATTTTTACGGATTAAAAAGAACATGGCATCACTGAGGGGGACTTGCAGAGACAATCCTTCCCCTTTGAAAATTTTTGAAAAATGTTTTCTTACACAGCAATCGATTGAAAAAGTTCATACCACGGACATGAAGTCCGAATCTTAAAGGGACAATCCTCTCACCCCAAACTACACTTCTAGATTAGGGTAACAGAAACTCTCAATTGGTTCAGCTTTTTGATTGACTGCTGTTCAAACAATGAAGAGTATAAAAACTCATATTACACAGCATGAACTGTTCTGATAGTGTTTTGATTATACACATCGAGCTTTCTATATTCACCCTGAAGCAATAAAATGAGATTGTGTCTGGATGACGGTGTATTTCAGACAATTGTGGGAGTGGCTTAATTAAGAAGGTTAGGAGAATTGGTGCTGCTTGGGATGAGAGAACATGGCCTTTAAACCACGGGAGTCCTTCCGTTATTTAAAGGGCATGCAAAGCAGTCACCCCAATATGAAGTAGTGTAGTAGGCTGTCCTGTTTCATGATTAGCTGTTAAGAGTCATATGAAAACATTTTTCATCCTCAAATGTGAAATTTACTAAAAGTATTTGTTTAATTTTCGTTTAATATGCAATTCTGAAGTTATAAAATATAATGAAAGACAGTTTGAAGAGAAATAAGAAGAAAATTGTGGTATTTAGCGGTTGCTTCTCAATAAGTGCAGGGACTGCTCATTACCAGCTTTAATTCAAGTTAAAGGCTATACAAACTCGAACAATAAATATAATCGCGTCGATGAATAATTTGTATATATTTGAAACTATAAGTGCATGAAAGCGCGATGATTGGGCGAAGCGAAAAAATAAAGTATTACAACAAGGAAAGACGAAAATTCTTTCAATATGTTGACAGCATTTTTGTGTATTCTTTTGTTTTCCCTTATCTTATCTTCTAATAATGTTTTTTGGCAAAGTTCTTTTATTAGCTGCAATTTAAAATAAAAATGAAGATTACTCTTGCCCATGATGGGCGTCAGCAGCAATTTTCACAAGGGGGGGGGGGCACGGTCATTCATGGATGATTGAATTGTGCACACTATCTAAGCGGGGCGCCACCATCAGTTGGCGCGGAGCGCACAAGAAAATTTTGGGTCTTACAAACCCTCCAGATGGCCGGAAACGACATTTGGCGAGTGTTATGAGCTGCATGTACCCAGCCCTGAAACAGGAATTTCATGTCTGTAATTTTTAGATTTTTAGAACTTTCAATGTAAAAAATTGTTGAAGGGAAATCTGCCTGTCGGTCACGGCCTCGCACGCCTAAGCATGATAAAACTTACAACTGTCAAACAGCCTATATATGCCTATATCCGTTACCCAATTACGAATCATACCCCCTCCCCCTACATATTCACCTTTTATATCCCATGCTCTTACATCTGCGCGTCGCCACTTGAGATCAGCACGGGACCAAACAAAGACCAACGCATTCATCAATAGTCGGATGCCATATGCACACTACATACTTGACAACTAGTACAATTTTGGCATAGTTTTTTACAATTACAAATTACCAATAGATAACACGAATGATGGTACCCAAATTACGATTTCACTATTCAGCATACCATCTTCTCTTTTACTATTCCTGGTCAAATGTCCGCATATTTCAGTATAAACTGACGCTGTGAGTGAAGATATTTTGATTTATATTTTTTATTTTAATTTTTAATTTATTTTTTCACAAGTTTGATTTTCCAGGGGGGGGGGGGGAACAAGTGCTCCCTCGCCCCTTGCGGACGACCATGCTCTTGCCCATATTACACAGCACACCCTGTACTCAGGCGCGGCGGAACGGAAAAAATATTGACGGGGGGGGGGGGCTGAGTGCCAGCAGGACTATCTAAGCGGAGCGCCACCATCAGTTGGGGCGGAGCGTACAAGAAAATTTTTGACTTTACAGACCCCCCAGGTGGCCAGAAACGGCACTTCCCGCGTGTTCTATTTTGCATGTATCCAACCTTAAAATATGAGTCTCATGTTTGCAATTTCTCAACTAATGAGAAAAAATTCAGCCTATTCAAAATGGTAAAACATATCAGATAAATTGAGATGATACAAGAACAATAGTTGATTATGTATCCTCTTTCATTTATTCTGTTTGCCGTGTTATTCACTTTCTGAACCCGGTGTTACATTTGTCCACCCATACATATCAAGTACTCAATTATATTTCCCCTAGATCATACCATTTCTCCCCCCCCCCCCTGTGGTTCCTCCCAAGGCTACCACCAACCTAATCTATATCTATCTCAAATCCCAAATGTACTATAGACTTGTGTAAAAACTAACGGTAGTAGCCTACGCTGTTCAACCAGTGGCGGAGCTAGGAATTTCGGTGTGAGGGGACGAAAATGGTCTACAGGGGCGCTTCGAATGAGTAAATACCCTTAGCCTCAGCACGATAGAAGCAGCTGCTTTTCAGACTTTCCATGTGATTTTCCGCACCTGGTAGAAGACTAATTTGCCATTTCTCCTCAGCAAGTTTTTCTAATTATGAAATTTTCTATCCATGGGCCTCCGCAGATGAGGGGGGGGGGATTGTTTTAGGGGGAAAGCTCCGCGACAACATGAGTTGGCGCGGAGCGCAAGAAAATTTTGGCCCTAAAGGCCTCTCAGATTTCTGAAAATGGCATTTCTAACAAAGCATATTTTACCTCATATAAATAGGGAAAACACTTAGTGAACTGTTAAGAAATGTTGATGTTAATTTTTCTTTATGTTTTCTTCGTTTTTTCAAGTTATTTATTTTCCCGGGGGAGGGCAAGTTCCTCCCTTGCCCCCTACCTGCGGACACCCATGTTTCTGTAGGTCTCCTTCACATTCTAGTATGAAGACGTTCATTATATTTTGTGTTATTTTCAGGTCTCGATTTAAGATTTTAATGTAATAATAGGCTACTTTTTGAAGATAAAGATTAAACCTGCTATAGCCATAGCAAGCAATCTTACACAGGGGGAAAATTATGGAAATTAATCACCGTTAGTTGTACATTTTTGGTATCTGGAAATCAAGATAAGTACACGAAGGAACATTAATTGACGTATTTTACATCATGTGAACACTCGATCTGAAATAGTCATTAATTAAGTACAAGAAATAGCGAAGACAAAAGGTCTGTTTGGCTCTCTAGATACCGCATTCATAGTAAATAAGATTAGCCTAAACGAGGCTAATTAGATGCAATTTTCTGGCTTTTCCACGAAAGTACAGAAATAAGCATTTTCATGGGATTATCGTGCAGTGTCAGAAAGAGCCATTCATCATGAGAATGCTCGCTTGAAGAAAATCAAAATGGAAACTCCTCATTAAAACTCTAAAATCATTACCACTATGATAACAGTTTTAGTTTATTTTAACCTGAATGTTCTCTTCAAATAATTTTGAAAAATGTTGTGGAAGCTATTTTGTTTTTTTTATAAACTCTTTTCTTTATCTATGTTGACAATAATCCCCGACAAAAAGAGGGCTATTTGCGCTACAATTAGTGTGCGCCCTTTGCAACATCTATTATTGGCCGGGGTGGGGTGAATTTAATGTCAGTCTGAGTATTTAATCTCGTAAGCTTATAATCACGCTTGGTGTGAAAACAATTCATTCATTAGTGCGTATAAAACATGAAAGTACGTTTTGGCAAAACCTATCCCTATGTTACAGAAGATGACCCTTTTCATCAGAATAAAGTGCATATAGCACAATTACTGGTGGCTGTTTGAGCATTTTGTTATCTGGGCCTTAAAACAATGCTATTAAATTATGTCTTTTGCCAATAATGGTGCAAGAGTAAAGTATGTTTAAAACCTACAAAAGGGCGCCGACAGACGATTTTGGTTCGTCGGGGGGGGGGGGGGGACGACCGCCATATGGCAGCTCCGCCACTGTGTTCAACCTCGCGAAAAACGATCAGTAAAACTTAATGAAATGACGCCGGCAATAACAGACCATACTGCTTCCACTTTTCGAGGACCTCGGAGATGGGGTTGGGTGATGATGAAGAGGCTTTAGCGTGTCCAGTATCTTTTTAATCGACAACGTTCCTCTAAAATTATTAGTAGGCCTATATTGTGCATTAGACTGATGAAGAATATGTTCACCACCCACTTCAATATTCTCCCCGCCGTCGCCGGTCACCACTTCTTGAAGCGCACCCTACAAATATTGGGGGGGGGGGGGGGGCTAAACATGCCTTTAGCCCCTACACTTTTTTCATTGGGGGGGGGGGAGCTGAGCCCCCAAAGCCCCCTGGTTCCGCCGCCACTGAGCTGTACTGTGAAAGTATTTTGATTATACTGTAACGCAACTCGGGGAGTGTTGTCGGGGGCGCTTTAAATCCAAACACCCAAAAGTACTCAAAGCAGGCGCGATATTCAAACGACGGTCCGAATAGGTAGAATAACAAAATTGACAAACAGATAATAAGAAACAGAACAGGGGAATACGGTTACCAAAATCTATTTACAGTTATTTACAAGCAACCGTACCCAGTACGAAATATAAACTTGTCCGAAGACAACGAAAAATAACGAAACAAAGAAACAAGACAAGACAAGACGAATACGAATACACAACCTACCGAGTCGGAGACTAGTTCTCGACTGGCGAGCCACGAGGAGGACAGGTCGGAGATCAGGCCAGATACACGTCTGCTGACCTCCGACCTTCCGGCTCTAGGTCGCCCCTGGATGATCACATGGGCAGAGCATGAGAACTAGATGTCTCACCCCTGTAATCTACGGATGCCAAGAAAGGCCTACAAAATGCTGCCTTAACGGCATTACAATACATTAGGGTCTTGTATACTCACACTGAAGCAATAAACTGAGATTGTGTCTTGATGAGTACGAGTTTAATACAATTATGGGAGGGGCTTAAGTAAGAAGGTTAGGCGAATTGTAACTGATCTGGAGTGTCAGGGAGGATCCGGACCCTAAATTTCATTATTTTTAAACGAATGAAGCATTCTGACATTTTGTATTACTTTGAATTTTTAAAAAAATATTTTATTCATTTTTGCGATTGTCTTGGGTTTTTTTTAGGTCTGTGCAAAAGACTTCCAAACATAAGTTTATAACTTTTAGTTTATTTTGGTTCAACATATTTATAATTTTTCCATTTTGTTTTTGACAATAATTTTAAAATAGTAGCACCCGCACTCTAAAAAATGTTTGTATAGAATTTACACAACATTGTGTGACTAGTCCACCAATCAACAAATGTGTAGAAAGTACACATGGTTGTGTAAAAAATTTACCCAACATGTGTAGAATTTACACAACACTGTGTAATTTATACACATGTTGTGTAAATTTATTACACAACCATGTGTACTTTCTACACCTTTGTTGATTGGTGGACTAGTCACACAATGTTGTGTAAATTCTACACAACCTTCTTTAGAGTGTATATTCACTCATTAGAGAATCCAGTCTCTTGAATAGTGGATACTTATACTTTGACCTTGATTTCCGAATCTATCAGGGAAATGACACATTTTTGAGGTTAACCTTAAGATACTTGGCATCCACCTTAAAGGTTCTTAAAGGATCGATTTGTTTTCCCCAAGATTATCGTGACTAAAATCGAATTCAGTGGCTAAATTAGTTACCAAATGAATCTCGAACAATAAAAATCGGTTCGGATTTAGTAGAGTTAAGCATGAAAATTTAATTAAATTATGCTGGAATAAAATTAAAAACTTTCGAATCTGTCAAATTATTGACATTTAGAAAACAAAAGACATAAAATAGGTACTACATGATCCAAAATCAACGAAAAACGTGTAAATAATTACAAACGAGCATTAGGCTATTTCGTGATATTTTCAGCAGTGACGTACAACACGTAGTCATTGTTTTGGCTGTGAACACCTAATGGAAATCTCAAGGTCAATTGTTTATTTGGGATTTTCTGTAGTAACAACATCGACCAAGTCATGACGCCCAGATTCAAGGGGACGAATTTTCTAATGCTGTAACTACTTAGTTTCTTGCGCATGCGGGGATCATAAAGTTTCCGAGAAAATATCGCCGGTCGGGGAGTTGTGGGAGCTGGGTATAAAATCCCGTTGTAGTTCAAGCTCGTCCAACAGCCTGGTATTCACATTGCACACCATTTGTACGAATGATACTTCATGATAACACAGTGGATTCATTTTGTTTAATTTATAACCTGTAGATGTTCGTCGATCAATCTTCTTCAAGTTCTAGCTGTCTCTTAACTGATGTTATTTAACGACTTATATTCAAATTAAGAGCACAGCAATTTTATTTTGGACCATTCGAATTAAACAGCTGTAAAATGGGTGACAGTATTCCACGTACGTTACACCTTGAAAAAGTCCTATACGTTAAAGGGCAGGAGCAGTCACCCCAACTTGAAGTAGTGCAGTAACGGACTAAGCAGTTTCATGATTGGCCATAAAGAGTCATGTGACAACAATTTTACTCTTCAAATGTGATATTTACTATAAATTACTGTCTGGTTCACTTTGAATATTCAATATTGAAGTTATAAAATACGATGAAAGATACTTTGCAGAAAAATAAGAAGAAAATTGTGATATTTGGCTGTTGCTTCAAATCAAGTTTTGGGGGAATGCTCTTGGCCTTTAAATCCAAAAATTGAAAATTTCCCGAATGAGACATGTTGATTTTATCGCTTCTCGGCCTTTTGACTAAGATCATGTGCAGTCTCTGTTCTTTTCATCCAGTCTAGAATCATGGAAACATACATGACAGACCAATGATGTAAATGGTTTGAGGGCCGTTAGGGTTGGTCACGTGTTGTCCTTCAGTGTACGTAATTAGCTGTTTCGGGAAGAAGTTAAGTTTGGTTTCGCCGAACGGCCTTTTGCCAGGGGGTCGGGGGGACTTAAAAAACATGTTGATGTTATTTTCAGGCAGTTAAATTGTGCCTCATCTTTTTAAACCTTCTCGAGGGGGTATCTTTATGGGCACACAATTGTTCACGTTAAACTTTTTTCAAGTGTTCTTTAGTAGTTAAAAAGTTCAACATCGAAACTTCATGTTTTGGTCTAGTGGTGTGAGGAGCTCAGTTCGAAAATGCTCCGTCCTGCATTCTCGTATTGCTTCCTAACGCCTTTGTGCGAGGAGTATCATTGCAAAAATTGTTATGTTCATTTTGTAATAAATATGTCAGCTTGTATTTTATATCCAGTTTCAGGCTGTGGCGGGATCTCATATAACACTACAGTGTACCCAATGGAGTTGATGGTGAAGAGGGCGTTATGACATAATTTGTATTTTTCAAAACAACCTTCGGCCACTCTTTATCTGTTTATGTTTATCAGACTAACCAAACCTGCACACATAAAGTTGTCAGGTTAATATCTTATTATAAGTGGAAGAGTTTCTTGGAACTCCATCTATACGTCAGTTGTTACGTAGCTTATGGAGAAAAATCTTTGCATGGAAGTATCTATAGATAGCATCGTGGATCCCACCGATTTCTTTCTTTCAAGCAACCAATTTATTCATTAACCCAACTTAGGGCACGGGCAAATTTCCCCAGGAAGGTGTAAATCAAATGTATATTGTAAACCAATAACCCATTCAAAGGCCATGCGAATCAGACGACCCCACATGATCTCCGGACCTATCAGATTTTAACTCACGACCAGGGTTATCACCACTCCGGGCGGCGGCGGCACCGGACGGTATACCCTGCTCTCAAAATCTGCTTCCGATACTTGCCATCAATATCAGCATCACCGCCAGGCACAAATTTCTTACCCTAACTTGTGGTGTACTTCTTGAGAGACTTGTTATCCGAAGATTTTGAATACAAAAGGGCAACATTGAGCTTTGGGCGATCTTGTCAGTTGAACGATTTCAATCAAGAAATTTCCAAGTAGTTTGCAATCAGAAACCGCACTACTGTCAAGAGCAAACGCCAGTGTGACGTATTGAGGGGTTTGAAGAAGTCCATCGGCTTCATGTTTGGGGAAAAATGAGAAAGTGGTTTTAAATTAAGAATTACCATCAAATATATCAGTAGAAATAAAATGATTTGACGATAAAATTGCCTCAGTGCTCTTAAAAGTCAAACGTTTTAAAGTTGACGGTACTGAAAATTCCTGGTGTAGAATTTATCTACCATGCTTCCCGGTATGGATTACAGCACTGAGCCCACTTTTTTCTTAGATGTCTTTGCTTGGGTACAGGGGTACAAGCGTTTTAGAAAGTACGGTTCCAAGGGATTAAGTCCTCGGATGCTGTTTTATATGTAATATCTTAGCCCATATTTCAAGTTAAGGTATATGGAACATGAATTTTTCGGATAAAAGGAAGACCCTGGTGTTTTGGTAGTGGTCAACGGTCTTGTGAGGTCACCAGCCTAGGTCAAAGCGAGAGTCCTTTTAAGTTTAACACGATATCGCCAGAAAGAATGAATAAGCTTCCTATAGGCACGTGGATTTTAAAATTCAGAAAAGGACCCAATTTGGGGAAGCCTGGAAGTCACGTGGTGTTTGAAGTCACAGAGGTCAAAACTATGAAACTCATGGAAGTTGCTTTTAAACCTGCTTTCTCAAGGGATACATATCCATGTTACATATTTGATATATGGATTTATCTCACATTGAGAGACGGAACCTTTTTGATGGATGTCAAAGGTCATATGAGAGAGCTTTGGGACAAAATCAAACTTTATTTCAATACGACATGTCACTTTAGGAATAAAAGGTGGATATTTAATAAATGAATTTGTCATGTAACAAAAAGGGATATTGCAATTGTAGGGGCGACGTGGGGGGGGGGGGGGCAGGGGTCATGAGGCATGCAAAGTCAAATTAGCCAAAACCTCAATCTTTGCCAACAATATCCCAAGGATGTAAGCAAGTATACAGTTTTTGTCCCGTCAATGAGTTATAGCCAGATAGGCACACAGGGGTAACTATCTTTTCCCGAAAAATGGCGTCATGTAAATGTTTTGGCCGAATGGACCAACCGTTTTGCCCGAATAAGTAGGGCGAGTGCCCCCTGCACCCCAGCCTTGTACACCTATGACTCTATTGTTTTAGACAGATGACTATAGAGGTCACATAGGTAACGAGGCCAAAATCTTAGTTACTGCTATAACGTGTTATAGCTCAATTATTTAAAAGCAAGAAACTTCTCATGTGCTCTCGGCAGGACATTGCACGGTCTGGATCTTTTGTTTTTTCTTGTTTTTTTTTTTTTTCGAGGCGGTACTAGTTGCTTGAGGTTAGGTTACGTTAGATGGAGTTTTACGGCCCAGTTTCAAACCAATTGTTTCAAATCGAGCCGGCCACGCCCTTTTTTCAGTTTGAACGGTTCATCTGTTGCTTGTATAGTCTGATGTGCTTTCACCCCGAAAGAAAGCAAAACAAAGCAGAGTAAAACGAATTAAATACTACTATTGAAACTACTCTCAAACGAGTGGCTCACGATGCTAAAGCTCAGCGTTTGACAACATTGTTCAATAAGGTATTATATTGGCTTTGCTAGCGGTGAGAACGCACCTACTTAAAGGGAAATATTGCGTTTGTTTGGCAAGATATTTCATTCTTTTAAAACCAATAGTTTTTGGCATACAGTGATAAATAATTAAAAGTGAGGCAGTATGGTTGACTTCTTTTCACGAAATAAGTTTCTCTCTGATAGAAATTCAGTTGTCTGTTGCTCAAGAATAATTTGTTCACCCAAACTTTCAACATTTCAAAAGATGCAACTTCCATAACACCTCTTGTGCATAATATTTTGAGGAGATGAAGCTATTGTTGGAGATTTTTGTTGAGATAATAATTTGTTCTTTTAATGCTATGCTGGAGCATTATAAACCCAATATTTTTCTTTAAAGCAGACACGGGTTTGATCTCGTGTGGCGTGGTCTGAGCAAGAAGCTACCGTGGGTGGTCTTGGTTAGGTCCTGACCAAGTTAACAGGGTGGTTTGGACATTCAAACTTAATTTCACAGACACGTAAAACACAAAGGATATGGTTTAAATAGACCCAATTCATGTAGTGTCGGCGTATCATGGGGGTCGAGGTTTCCAAGTTGGAGGTATGAGATTTTTTTTTTTTTTTGGGGGGGGGGGGCACGGAAGAACGGCCCAAAATGTAATCTTGCCTTAAAAGACTATCAAAGCGGAGCGCCATTCATAGCTTAGCGTGGAGCCACATAGAATATTATAAAAATCATGACTTTTAACTGTTTAAGACAGCAAAATAGCATTTCCTAGACTTGTGAGTAGAACGTAAGCAGTCATTATTTTATAAACCTGCATCTCAAAAGACTCTCATCGGAGCTTACAGAAAATTTTGAAAAATCACAACCTCAGAGATCCGGAATGGTATTCACAATACAAGGCCTTTACGCTTTTACGCAGACGAAGTCGTTATTTCGTAATTCTGCCGGATAGACTATCTAAGCGGAACCCCACTATCAGTTGAAGAGGTGCGTACAAGACAAAACGCAACTTCTCAGATAGCCGGAAATGATATTCCGAAGGCTTGTAAGCAGAATTACAGCAGTCGTAAGTTATTTTGAGCTTACTTTTTGAAATGAAATATTTAAATCAGTAAAAAGTACATGTAAAAAAAATGAAACAAAATTTGTCAAATAAAGTGTAGGGAGTAGCAATTTTAGGTGCAAAGAAAGGACAAAGATGACTCATCGTCTCCGTTCTTGGCAGCCGTCATGAAAGAGGGGTAGAGGCGGAGAGAGGGGGTCATTAAGAATATGAAAGTCACAAGATGACATTTTTATGGCTTCTGATTTTTTTCGGCCAAACCTTTCAGCACTGGATATATTTGAACACCCTTCCTGGCAATTGAAAACATCCCAAAAATTTTGCCCGAATGTTCTAATTCTTCGAGCAAAGTTTTGTTAAACGGCAGTGACGTAGCTATAGGATATTTTTCAGAGGGGGAAAACGCAAGAAATTTCCCCAAAACTTTTCCCGGTCAGCGTGTATGTATTTCATAGAAAATATACAAATTACAAGTACAACAACATTACCATTATGTAATATTACCTGTATTTTAATCTAAAAGTATATTATAGAACAATTGGAAATAACAACTCTTAGGCCATATAT
Organism: Holothuria scabra; assembly: GCA_037179385.1. NCBI lineage: Eukaryota > Metazoa > Echinodermata > Holothuroidea > Aspidochirotida > Holothuriidae > Holothuria > Holothuria scabra. The sequence continues at coordinate 78,154,912 of CM074180.1, forward strand.
TTATTTTGGTCAACAATATCTGGTTTCGCAGTGGAGTACGCAGGATTTCTCTGAAGGAAGGCATGTAGTTTGTTGAGTGATCGCCAGCGTGGGGGAGTTGTCTAAATTGTTTGGAGTTTTTAAGGAGCCTAGGTGCAAAATGGTGCAAGATTTTCGACTTTGACAGGAACAGTGTAAAAAGTTGAATAGTAATGGTTCATGAGGATAAAACTGAATCTTTTAGGTCTTTACATGCATTCTTATGTCATTTACGCTACCTTACGAAGTAAAACGTGTCATTAAATTTGCATACGATTAGGAGTCAAAATAAAAGAGCATCGATCGGTATAGGCGAAAGGGAACATTTAAGTTTGCGGTTTTTCTTGGCCACGAAACGTTATTCTGTCATAAAGATTATTTAAGCGGAGCGCCACTTTCAGTTAGTGCGGAGCGAAGAGAAAATTTCGAAAGATCGGACCCATCAGATGGCCGCAAATAGCATTTTCCAGACTCAAACGAAGAATCTAACGAGTCGTTATCTTCTTTGTCGTTTTCAATGAAATGCTCACTTGAAAATATGTTCGCAAACTGCAAGGTGATCAGAGAGTTAAGAGCTTAAGTTTTTGACCCCCAAATTTTGACCAAAAGACTGATCGAAGCGCCACCACTGGTTGCGACGGAGCGTAGAAAAAAAATCGAAAAATTAGACCCCTTAGATGGCAAAAATGCGTATTCATGCTTGTAAAGATAATCTTAACACACAGTCTTTATTTTAACCTTTAGTTTGCAATATGAAAAATATCAGTAACATGTTAAGTGCCCAGAAAATTACCACAAAAATGTGCTGTCACTATTAGGCCTATATGTAATGGACTTGATTCTTTCGGGCAAACTACACAACGAATTGAAAATATGCTAATGCCTCTCTATTGTGAATCTTGGCTAAGTTGGACACTGGTAAAAAAGGCCGTGGTCAGCTCGACTTAAGCCAATAGATTAGAAACTGGGCCATAAAACTTTACCTAACTAGCTAACTAACTTGGTTAAATAAAAGATCAGCTGAACTGATGAAATTGTCTGTGACTGATCGAATTTCCATCTGTGAATGATTTTACCCCTAACATCTCCTGCGTGATAAATGGCAAACTACTTGTCACCGCACCTGAACACCCTCCGCTACCCTGTCCCGGTCTTGTACGTCGACGTCTCTGCCAGCCAAGGAAGGAGTCTATGGGATGGGCCTTCCCTCTTAAAATTCTTAAAAAGGGAGGAGTTCTTATGCAATCGGTGCCACCAGTGGGATACAGAGGCTACATTTTGAAGGAAAAATTTGAATTTGACAGAATTTGCATATTTGTAGGAATTTAAAAAATTGGCATCACTGAGGGGCCTTGCAGAGACAGTCCGTCTCCTTTGAAAATTTTTGAAAAATTGGGTGTCCTTACATGCAATCTGGTGCCACATATGCCATCTTTTGAAGTTAAATCTGGTTACTTAAGTATGGCTACGTATTTTTAAGAACAAAAAATGGCACCCGTGAGGGGGGCCATGGCCCAATGCTCCCCCTTGGTACGCCACAGATCACCGAGTAAGTTCTAGCCTAGGACAAGGCATTCATGGACCCGTTTATTAGTACACCCAAGTGAACAGAATGGTATTTTCCCGACCTAGCCTGTAAGAATCCAAGGATTGGGTTAAGTAACAAAATCTTAGTATGCCCATGGATCCGGTCCATCGTAATTTCCAGACTAACGTTATGTTCCCGTGATGTTAATTGTAAGCCATGGATTGTTTCAGCCCCATCCATCGTTATGTACACAGAGTAAAATCGGTGTAGTGTAAATCCTTCCGCTACTAGCTTGTAGGACAATATAACCTCGGGGGTCTACGTTAGTGACTTGTCAGTTTTCACACCCTTTCACTGTAAAACGCAGAGATTGTGTACAAGGTGATCATATTCTTTAGTTCGGGCTTACAACCTTTCACTGTAGTGATGATCAGCAAAAAAGCAAAGTCGGCTAGTTAACTGGTCCACCCGAAGGTGCCTCAGTCCGGCGCGCAACCGACATCGCCGGCTGCGCAACCGATTTTAATGGCAAGCCTATGCCAAGTGGGAGGAAAGCCGGAGTACCCGTAGAAAAACCCACCTACATCGAGCGGGACTTGAACCCATGCACATGTGAGACTCATTGGTACACAGCAGCTGGAATAGACCACTCTGCCACTCGACGACCCAGTGATGATCAGTGATGGTCAGCGATGATCAGCTGTTGTTAAATTCCTAATTAACAGCTTCCTGTGCACTGGAATGCACTGATCATAACACCCGCGCGTATACAAGATAGAGAACATTCAATCTGCTGCGCGGAGAGGACATTTCTGTGGAACTCGAGTCGGGCCGGTTCATGCGACAGTGACGAAATCTGGGTTAATTTGTTGCATGAAAATACGAATTATGTATGTAAAATGTCTCACAATTTCTTGTTCTAACAAAAATTTTGAGAAATGGGAAGAGGGCATATCGTATTATCAAATTTCCCCAGTTTCATGAAATTTCCCTAAATTACTTTCCTGTGGGGCAACTTGCCCCCTGCACCCCCGTAGCTACGTCACTGTTAAAGGGCATGATGAAAAATTGTGTTTGCACACAGCTGTCAGGATGTGCTGCAAATTGGTTTTATTCTTTTGGCATTTCATAAAACATTACTTTGACTATGTTTCCCATTATTTTGCTGGTAAATTTTGAAAGAATTGGAATATTTAACCATTTCGGGCATTTCTTTGGGCAAGGCTATGAAAAAAGCTGAAAAAAAAATTTTTTTGTTTTATATGCAGCCCAAATGTGTTGCTAATTTTTGAACTCTCTTTAAATTTCCATAAAAATGATAACCTTTATGTACGATAGTATTTATTTTCGGGTATATGTACGAAAAGTCCTGACATTTCGCCCATTTCAAGCTTTGTTACCCAAGACTATCGTAATTGGGGCCCAGGAACAAGTGATTTGTATCAGCTGTCCGAAATGTGTTGCGAATTTTCAAATTAATTTTTTATTTTTCATGAAAATGTCACCCTGACTATGGTAGTTTTCTATTTTGGGGACAATATTTTTTTTAAAGAATTCGGGCACTCTTACGTTTCCTGTGTAAAATTAACACATGACATGCCAGGTTTTGTACAAGACTCAAATGGTTGCCAATTTTTTCCAGACCCCTGCCCTTTCAGATTTCGCAAAAATGCCGGGGTCTGCCAAAGGAAGGCCATTCCCTGACCGTACCGATGGACCAGCACCATACATCCACAGTATAACATAACATAACATAACATAACATAACATAACAGGTTGAAGGGCAAAGGAGGGCCAAGGCCCCATAAGATGCCCTGAAGACCAAGCCCTAATCAAAAGTCAAACCACCAAAGCTTGACTACAGCCCCAAACAATCAGATTCTACCACAGCCATGGAAAAACCTGTCAATGTTAACCTTAAAGCAGTGAACTGAGGGGGAGTTAACTACCCAATCTGGTAGACAATTCCGCTCGTTGACAACTCTATGGGAGAAACTAAACTTCCTAATGTCAAGCCTTGCAAAAGGCTTTTCAAGCTTTTTACAATGCCCACGCACCCGAGAATTACCTTGAACCCTTAAATAACTACAAGTCAGCAGGGGATTTCTTTCACAAAGGAACTTGAAAACCTGGAGCATGTCTCCCTAATCCTTCTCAGCTCCAAGGTGGTAAGCCCAAGATGTTTAAGCCTAGCATGATAGGGCAAATTTCTCACCTCAGGAATGAGGCGAGTGGCTCTCCTCTGAACCTGCTCTAAAACAAACTTGTCCTTTTCATAGAAGGGACTCCAAGCCTGAGCTGCATAGTCAAGATGGGGTCTTACCAACTGCTTATACAAATTAAGTACAATATCCTTACTAAAATTGATGAAATTCCTCTTGATCAATCCAAGCACTCTATTAGCCTTTACAGCAGTGGCTGCACACTGCTTTGACGACTTTAAGTCCCCAGTAATTACAACACCCAGATCTTTCTCAGAGGTGACATTACTTAAAACACAACCATTCATGTTATAATCATAGCTAAAACTTTTGGGACCAAAATGAAGGACCTTACACTTATCTGCATTAAAAGACATTTGCCAGGTCTGAGACCAAGAAAATAACCTATCCAGATCTTTCTGCAGCAGTAAGGCATCATCCAAAATGCTAATTTTCCTATAAAGCTTAGTATCATCTGCAAACTTACTTATACGGGATGTAAGAGAACTATCAATATCATTGATGAAAATTAAGAAAAGAAGTGGGCCAAGGACAGAACCCTGTGGTACTCCACTTGTGACTTCTTTCCAAGAGGAGAAGTTACCATTGACAGCAACTCTCTGAGATCTACCATGAAGCCACGAATTTATCCAATCAGCACAATTGCCCTGAACCCCTAACCTATGCAGTTTAACCATTAGCCTACCTAATGGAACTTTATCAAAAGCCTTTGAAAAGTCAAGGTAAATGACATCAACGCCATACCCAGAATCAAGAGATAAATAGACATCTTCAAGAAAGCTCAGTAAGCTCAGTAAGTTAGTAACACAAGATCTGCTTGGCAGGAAACCATGCTGTGACAGATTATAGTATAGCTACGCTAGTGGCACAGGGTCTACAACTGACCTTCCTAATGGTTCTTCAATTTGTTTACGCTTAGTGCGACTGCCCTCCGGGTAATTTCCATAACATCACAACACGCCTTTTTTCGCGTTGCTTGAATGTCACTGACGTGACGAGTTGACTCTTCGCCCTGCCCCTGAAGGACAGACACGCTGATTGGTGGACACTCCTTCCCTTATGTTATGCCTTATGCATGCATAGGGCTTATTATGGTAAAATGCAGATACTTAAAAAATGAAATGTTAGCGTGAATTCGTGTAAATTCGATACAAATCCATTCATAAATTATACATTTATTAATACAAAGACAATAATGATGCAAGAACGTGACATGTGTACATGGGAGCATGTTCAGATAACAACTAGGAAGATGGAATTTAACGACACACCAACATGAATGTTCTATATATTTAACAAGACATCAACACAGTGTCAGCCAGATAAAACGGTTCCAGTCCATCCCTTAAGTCGCCCTTTACGACAGGCGGGAAATACCGTGGGCATATTTTATACCCCAGCCCCAGACAGGAAACCTTTGTGAGCACCATATAGGTTGAGTCATATCTGCATATGGGCCATTAATTTTGAACTTAAGATTTGTTAGGCTACCCCCATAGGCCTACTAGAATCACTGTTTCACCATGCGGGGTTTATCTGTCATATGACCCCTTACGAATCTTGTTTGCAAAATTACAAGGGTATCATATGCTTGCTCACGTAGGTCCCTACGAATCCCATATGGGAATTTCACCTTGGTTCCAGCAAGGATCACACGGTCAGTAGGCTTTTATTTTAGTATACGCCATACCACTTCGAAAGCCTGCGTTTTTCTGAAGTGTGACCACAGTTGTATCTTTTCCGTCAGTTAGGAGTTGATCGTAATCGGTGGCAGCATTCATGAATTGTCCCAAAGATATTATAAACGTAGATACCAAACTCCAATCCCTACACTGTTAAACGCGCTGACTCGTCACGGAGGCTCGATCGGAGGGGCGGAAGTATTCATTTGGCATGCGCACAGTTGTATTCGGTGATCTGCGTGCATAATGGCTACATGACAGAAAATTCCATTGTGACGAGATGTCAGCATACGTGCATTTTCAAAACGAGCTAAATACGCGCAAACTACTTTTCTCTGTGTATAGTTCGGAGTAAAAGAGACGCGCACTTCTGCGTGCTGGAAAATGAACGCAGTAGTTGGTTTTTCGTTGTAAGCGCATAAGAATGTAACCGCGTGTATAGATGTGCGCTTATAAAGATACCATGGAAACTGACCAATCAGTAAGCCAATGAACTTCAAACCAGTCGTTGTGCGTTAATGTTCAAATGTTCTTAGGTAGAAAGCCGACGTAGAAGCCTGAAACTGTTTCATGTAAGTGTAATTTATTGAGGAAATGTGTTTGCAGGAGTTGCAATATTGTAAAAACACACCTATTTATACTACCGGAAGATATCAATTAAATGTTCGCTTTCAAAACGACTGATCAGTGATCAGCACTTCCGCCCCTCCGATTCGGCCTTCGTGAGGAGTCACCGCGCCATTTTAAGTTTGGTATCTATGCTTATAATATCTTTGAATTGTCCTCACAACGATAACATTAAATTTATGCTCAGAAATGTAATCCCGACCCTGGAAGAGGATACACCAAAATCATTAAAGTTGCATTCTGTTTCATGTCATAGGTATATATAGCCTAGGCTTCGCCTCGTTGGTCCAATCGGTTTGTAGTCGGTTACACCATTTACCATTGACATTTTGTGTCAGTTGGAATTTGGCCGATATTGACCTCACTGTATATTTAGTTGACTATATATATTTGGCTATAAGGCCGAACGCAATATACGCCAACTGGCAGACTGGTAGAACGCTTTTGCCATTAGTGCATGTCACAACCAAGGTCCATTTCAGTGCAGTGTGATCTATCTTTGATAACAATTTTGAAAACAAATAACGACTTTGAGCATCTGAACTTCAAAGGCACATGAGTTTGTAATTCCTTTAATCGCGATAACATGTCTATGATGAAAAAATCTCTGCATAGTTTAAATACTGTGTTGTTGATTGCGTCAGTGTAATTGTGTCAGTTGTTACCACGGTCATAAAGTTATTGCTATTTATCATTGGCAATGCCGACGCTACAGTGGACATAAGGGGGTAATTACCTCTCCATTGCCTTTCCCTAGGTGCCCTCTAAATCAGGTCAGTGAAGAGTTTAAGGGAAATATTGCGTTTAAAATGGTCCTCTATAGCATTAAAAGTAAAAAGCTCTAGTCATTTTCAATTCATTCGGTCTCAACAATAAACCCCAACAATTACAGCTTTATCTCAAAATGTATTATGTAGTAGTTGCATCTTTTGAAATGTTGAAAGTTTGTGTGAACAAATTAAAACAACTAAATTTTTATCTGACGAAGCTTATTTCTTAAAGAAGGCTACCATACTGTCTTATTTGCAATTCACTCTTTGCCAATAAATATTGGTCCTTAAAGGATGGAATTTCCTTGTAAAATAAACGCAATATTTCCCTTTAAGTCAACAGAAAAATAAGTAATATACATCTCCTGAGACTTACTGTCTCCCCCAGAGTCTATGCTAAAACCTCAGAGTTACCGCGTGTTTGGTGTAACGGTAAGAGCATTCGCCTCTCACGCGGAAGGCCCGGGTTCGCTTCCCAGGTCGAGTCATACCAAAGACTCTAAAAATGGAACCTACTGCCATTGTGCGTGATGCTCCGCGTAACCAATGGAGTAGGGAAAACAAGCCAGTGAGCCACAACTGAAAAAAAAAGCCGTGGTCGGCTCGACTTGAACTCCGACCGACCGACCGACCGACCGACCGACCGACTGACTAACTAACTAGCTAAAACCTCACAGCTTTCGGGAACTTCACCGCTTGAATCTCAACGTAGGAGTTCGCTTCGCGTTCGAGATCGCTCTGCGGGCGAAATGTTTTGCCCCCAAATTTTCCTTTGCCCCTTCACTGTAATAAAATTAAGGTAGATTTCCATAACAAAAAAGTAAAGAGGTAAATAAGAATTACAGAAAACTTCTGGAAACTTATTACCCTGACTTTTCGTTGTTTCTCTTATTGTTTTGTAAATTTACAACGATTTTGGACCATTTCTTACAGTGTAGTTGGCCCTGCCTAATTTCGACATTCTTTAAGTTCGCCCTCACTAATCTTTGGATGCAACATCCCATCAATAAATCACTCCTTTTCTCTTATGGTCCGATGTAGTTTTTCCTCTTTTTTAATTTTGTCCCACCATCGGATCGGTTAAAGACTTGATGACGTAGATTAGTCCTGATGACGTTGTTAAGTCCTGATCATGCAAGATAAAGAAGTTTTGTCAATGATCATCTTTCCTTATCTTCACGTCTTTGATGATTTTACGATGTGTTTACCTTTGGCTGTGCTCGTTAAAACTTTTACAAATTCTGAAAACGGAAAAGAAAATTAGGTTAAAGTTCATTTGAATTTTTCACTTGGTATTGAAGGTGTCTGATCAGCAACCCAAGAATAAGTACAGATATAAGCTGTTGTGTTTTCATTTCAACGGTAAGAGCACCTGCCTCTCACGCAGAAGGCCCGGGTTCTACTCCCAGGTCGAGTCATACCAAAGACTCTAAAAATGTAACCTGCTGTCGTTGTGCGTAATCATTTCATTCATTCATTTTTTGAATTTTTTTTCGTCCACACAAATACAAGTACATAATGAAAAGTGGTACACTAGAAGTATGGACAGGATACAAGAACAAACACATAAGTGTCTAACAAGGCTAACAACCTTCAGAAAAAAAAACATAATCACAAAGGCTACAAAAACAAAAACAGAGAGAGAAAAAGAGAAGCGAGGAAGGAGAAAGGAAGACTACCAACACAACACTCAGTATTTATCAAGTAGTAAAATCTTCAATTGTTTCTTAAAGGAGTGATAAGATTTAAGTTGTTTTAAAGGCATGTTCTGGTGGCTTTTTGCCTTTGTCTTGTAAGAAAAACAAAAATATTCCACACCATGTCCTTCAAACCCTATCACAATACCATTTTCCTAACTCAAGATATCTCACTTTAAAGATGGGTTTTTCTGTTAAAAAATACCTCTGCTCTTCAACAAAGCCACAGAAAATTATGTAATGTGGGCACATTGCTTTAAATTCCTTTTGTTTTTCTTTATAATTTAACACCCTGTTTGTCCTTGAAATTTGATACTGCTGGAATGTTTGAATATCTTTTCCTGTAGATCTAGCATTACCCTTCAACATATGTAGAGTGCAACCAACAATGTTCCTTGATATTGTCTGCAGCGGCATCATAATTATAAATAAATTGAATGCAACGTCAAATTAATGTGCCACAATGACATCACAGATTTCCCATGATGCATCAAATCTCAAGAAAAATTTGCAGTATTTTTAAAATTTGTATCTTCCAAATGCTATAAGCTATTGAAATGCAGTTTTCACCTTTTGAAAGAGAAAAATTTTCTGCTTATTTTGAAGATAACGAATTTTGTCTCCAGAACATGCCTTTAAGCGATTTGGAAGGTTGTTCCATAATGTAACACAATAGTTGTTCAAAAGAAATTTTCCATGCCTAGAGTATTGCCTAGTAACGGAGAAAAGATCGTTGTTTCTTGTGCTTGTATGCGACGCCATATTACTCACTATGCGCATATATGATCATCCTGATCATGTTGCAGGTGCGAATTCTCATTTTCAGAAGGTGTAAGTGACAAACACACGCTACATGACGGTACATGACCTGTCACTACGTGACCTGTCACTACAGTTTCAAACTGAAACTGATCCCGATGTAGTAAGTTAGATGAGGTTTTAGTGGTTTTTCAACCAGTTGGTTTACGTCGGGCCGCGGACCATGGTATTTTTCCAGTTGTGGCTCACTGGCTTGTTTTCACTACGCCGTTGCTAATGATGGGCAAAAAGCACAATGGCAGTAGGTTCCATTCTGAAAGTCTGCGCTATGACCGGGCCAGGAGTCGAACTCCAGACCTCTCGGCTTACACTCAGCTGGTCTGGCCACTGGACCATGCATTCGGCTTTCCCATGTAGAACAACAACCGGGCCCGTAGCTATTCAAGGTACCGAGGGGACGAAAATTTTCCAAACAATTCAGGGTGCGTTTCGCCCTGGCTCCCCGGTTATCCTTGGCCACCGCCAGTGGCGTAGCTAGGATTTTTTCCAGGGGGGGGGAGCAAAGGTATGAAATTTCCCCAAAACTTTTCCCGATCAATGTGTATGTATTTCATATAAAATATGCAAACTTACAAGTATAACAACATTACCATGTCATTGTGTAATATTACCTGCATTTTAATCTTAAAGTATAACATAGAGCAATCGGAAATAACAAAGTACCGTATTTACTCTATTAAACGCCCCGGGGGCGTGAAATTTTCATTAAAGGGGGCTTTTATTAAAGTCCAATTTACGTGACTTTTCTCTCTAGTAGGCAAGTGCCACACAACTTGTTTCTTATCTGAGCCCTTCTGATAAACTGCTATGGCGTATTTGCCCATTTGGTTGTCAGCTTCACAATCAGCTGAGAGCTCCTCCCCAATAATCGGCAACCAAACTTTCCTATAAATATGGTAACCACGAACAACACTGTTAACTTGGCAAGTGTGATCAACTTGCGCAGACATCTTGATATGTAACGTTACACAAGTGACTTTTTTACGAGCCCGCGGCATGCATGCATGCATGCTGTGCACAGTATGGCCAGGCCTCACGTTACTATACTGACCGGCCGGCTATACGCACGTACATACGGTGATTGCATAATAGTTACCGTGAGTAGCACCATGCACGTATGTATTAGCAGTACATATGCGTTCACAGCATTTCACTGTTAAACAGTTTTCCTGTGGTCAGTGGCGTAGCCAGGATGGGATTTTTTTGGGGGGCCTAGGTAACAAGTGGGGGGGGGGCTGGTACCTCCGAGGGTCAGGCACGGCAAGACTATCTAAACGGAGCGCCACCATCGGTTGGCGCGGAGCGAACAAGAAAATTTGGGGCTTTAAAACCCCTCCAGATGGCCGGAAACGGCACTTCCCATGTGTTTTAAACTGGATGTACCCAGCCTTGAAATACGAATCTCATGTCTGCGATGTCTCAAATAATGAGAATAAAAAATCAATCTATGAAAAATGGTAATACATACACTTTTTAGGGACCTCAAAACTGGGCACTTCTGATCTGTGGCCTGGGGGATGAGACTAAAGGGAGCCGGTATCTCCCTTTCCCTTGGGAAAAATTGTAAACTTCAGAAGCACGTAGATCGCAAATGCGGCAATATTTGAATCTAAGCGGAGCGCCACCATCAGTTGGCGCGGACCGTACAAGGAAAATTTGGGCTTTAAAACCCCTCCAGATGGCCGGAAACGGCACTTCCCACGGGTTTTAAACTGGATGTACCCAGCCGCAAATTCGACAATATTTGAATGGATTTCAGCTTACCTAAGGCAGTACCTCACTCTTTAACAGGAAAACCAAAAGTAGTTGTGTCCCCCTCTGAGAAACTTTCTTTGCGTTAGATTTCCTAGATGCAAGATGGTGCTATGTTTGGCAAAACTTTGAACTGATTATAGGCCTGAGTTTTCGGATTTTCCCTTTTTGGGGAGCATGAAAAATAAAAAAATATTTTTAGTTTTTGTAGAGATTTTACAAGAGACATACATACTACCAAAGGAACAATGTGCAAAATGGTGCAGTATTTGTTCATCGGTACATTACGTGGTCAAAATTAAAATACTACGAATAAATCCCTCAAAATAATTGAACCTCAAAGCAGAAGTATGGATCATGTGGGAAACACATGAAATCCGGACCTTGTGGACATTTTACAAATCCCCCGGACGCCAGTGCCAACTACTAAAAAGAGGACTTGTCGAAAAAAATCGTTTTACAGTGGCACTTGTCATGGGCAGGAGTGAGGCACGACATAGGCCTACTTGTTAAGGATGGAAGGGAAGAATTATCCGAAGACAGTACCTTACCATTATCTGCTTACGGCATATTTTGTGTATAATTAAATATAGGAAGGGTCGTGTAAGAGTGGTCTCCAGTGTACGATTGCCTTATTTTCAGTAAATCAATCAGCCATCCGAAAGGGAGAAAGGGTCTTAACCGAACAAAGTCGCATTAAAGTGTGTCGTCGAGACTTTCGTTTCATCTTCGAAGTGAAATGCAATAAGCTACAGTGCAGATCACAAACGGTATCTAATTTAGTGAAAGTAGGCATTTTGAAGTTATTGCTTGATTTCATACGTGCGGACAAAATGTGTTTTACACGCATTCATCCATTTTTTTTTTTTTTAATTTTAACACATTTTTTATTATTTATTTTTTTCAATTACTTTATCAGGACGCAAAAAATCTGGGGGGGGGGGGGGGGGGTGAAGAAAATCTGGGGGGGGCCTAGGCCCCCCAGGCCCCCCCGTGGCTACGCCACTGCCTGTGGTGAATTTGGATTTTCATGTTAGGCTGTTCGGATAGGCTAGCGAATATTTTTATACCTACGGTATGTACAGTACCACTTTCGAACCGCAAACGAAGCAGCACAGGTTCGCGGTATGTGATAGCTTGATGGATATCAACAGAAATTAGTTGCAGAAACATGCCTTTTACTTCAGGATATGGGACTTTAGGAGGTTTCGTGGCTTCAAGGTAGGACTACTTCATTTTCCTTTTACCATATTGTCTTTGGAATTAACAATTTCACTTTACGCAATGTGACGAAAAAGTTGGGGGCGTTTATTAGAGAGGGAGCGTTTAATAGAGTAAATACGGTATATTATTTTGGTAAACAATACCTGGTTTATTTGTATGTACTAACGCAGTGGCGTACGCAAGATTTCTCTGAAGGGGTTTTCTTGGCCACAAAATGTTATTTTGTCATAAAGATTATCTAAGCGGAGCGCCACCATTGGTTGGCGCGGAGCGTAAAGAAAATTTCGAAAAATCAGACCCCTCAGATGGTCAAAATAGCGTATTTATGCTTCTTAAGAGAATCTAAACATGCAGTCTTTTTTATCGACGCCACCAGCGGGAAACAGAGTCTACCTTTTTAAGTAAAAATTGGAATTTGACAGAATTTGTCTAGGTCTATTTGTAGGAATTAAAAAAAAAATTGGCATCACTGAAAGACCTTGCAGGGGCAATCCTTCCCCTTTGAAAATTTTTGAAAAATTGGGTGTCCTTATAAGCAATCTGGTGCCACATATGCTATCTTTTGAAGTAAAATCTGTGTTAATAAAGTTAGACTACGTTTTTTTAAGAACAAAGAAAAAATGGCATCTGTGAGGGGGGCATGGCCCAATGGTCTCCCCTTCGCACGCCACTAAGGAGGCCTAATAGTGGCTCGATCACACAGGATGTCCTGTGAAAAAAGCAGTATGTTAAGTGTAGAAGGCTACAAGGTACTCATTGTCCATTTATTGTTACACTCAAAGTGAGCAGAAAGCTATTTTCCCGAACTAGCTTGTAAGCCTCCAAGGATTATGGTAAGTAACAAAATCTAAGTGTGCCAACGGATCCTGTTAATTCTAATTTCTATATTACCTTTAAGTTGATCGTTGGCCTTGGATTGTTTCAGCCCAATCCATCTTTATGTACACAGAGTAAAATCGTACAGCTACTGCTAGCTTGTAGAACAGGGTTGTCCAACCTTTCGCGGCGGTGGGCCACATGTAATGGTTATAATGGACGAGGGGCCGCATTCTATAGGCCTACTCGTTTTTTTTTTTTTCAATTTTTTCCGACGCCCAAGGCAACAAAATGCAATCATTGCGCGTAGAGAAAACTGATTCATTTTCGTTTTTGATTGCACAAATAAATAAATTTTAGCAAAAATTGATGGTGTTGGGCAGAATATTCGGACAAAGTTTTTTTCTTTTTCATATTCCTCCTGAATCATTCTCAACCCGCCCTTGTGGATAACACTCCAATGTGGCTAGACATGTAGCAGACATTTGAAATGAATTATTTCATTCAAAAGTAAGCATGCTTTAGCGGACGGCAAGCCTAAAGTTGTCATCAATTAATCTGCTTACTGAATAATTTTGCAATATAGATTATTTTTGACGGGCAGGACGCAACCTTTTCGCGGGCTGGGCCGTGGCCCGCGGGCCGTAGTTTGGACAACCCTGTTGTAGAAGAACATAACAACCTCGGAGGTCTACGGTAGTGACTTGTCAGTTTTCACATCATTTTACTGAATTCCCAAAGTATCACCTGAATAACAGCTTCCTGTGCACTGAAATGCACTGATTATAACCCCGTGCGTTATACAAGCACAAGAGAACATTCAATCTGCTACGCGGCGAGGACATTTCTGTGGAACGCGAATTGGTTCATTTGTTGCATGAAAATACGAATTATGTATGAGAAATGTCTCACAATTTCTTATTCTTACAAAAATTTTGAGAAATTTTTGTGAAATTTTGTAATAATAAGAAGATTCATCAAATTTCCCCCAAAATTTTTCCAGGGGGGGGGGGACTTGCCCCCCTGCCCCCCCCAGTAGCTACGCCACTGGCCACCGCCCTGACCACAACATGCACTCATCACATGATGGAATTGGTTAAGTCAGGAAGTATTTGACTGAATTGAGACAATTAAGTACAATTCTAAGATATTAAACTTGCCAAATCTTTTCTCTTACCTTCATAATTAATGGAACCATCTCCATCTATGTCAGCATGTGATATCATTTCATTGACTTCGTCTAGACTCATACTGTAATCACCGTGTGTCATCATAATCTCTCGTAACTCAAGTGTTCTTTGGGAATATGGAAAAGTGGAAATTGCTTAGCAATAACAGATGAGTGGGATTATGAGTATAGTTGAGGAAAACAGAAGTGGAAACTACTTTTAATATTCTCCTCTACGCTGTTGGATTCTTCCATTTGAATATCCTATCGTCCCATGCAAAATATGAAGAACTGTATACAAGCAGAAATATGATCCATTATGATCTTGCACAAAAATGCTAACGTTCTGCTAACGCGACCAAGTCAGTGTTTCCCTTAAAATTCAATGCACGTTTTTGGGTATGATGAGGTCATGCCAGCAAAAGTCATATTTCAATCATAATTGCGCATTGTGTTTATCCGTAATAACAATCGACGATGGAAATTAGCCTGTAAAATGTTCAGCTGCTGTTCAATTTTGGCGGGAATTCAAGGTTTCAAGGTTTTAATGTTTTCACATCAAACATGCATCTTTGTCATTTTTATGTCACCAGACTTTAAAGACATTCTAGAATGATACCATGCATAATCATAATGAAAGAGTCTAACCCTGTAAGACAATGCCATTTTAAGCGTTGAGTCATTTTTTAGTAATATATATAGCTTCTTTGGTGTGCAGAATATTCGTCAAGTTTGGTGCTCACGTTTGTTTTGGGGGCTCGAGAATTAGGCTGAGAAGACTCTGAAGATAAAAATAGTATCGCCTGACATTTAAAACAGCCAGTCATGACGATCCACAATTTCGGAACATTACCGATTTGACTAAATGCAGGCGGAAATCAATCAACATTAAGCATTGCGTGCACGAAGGAGAAAATCTGCGTTTTGCAAGCTGGTGAAAATTTTTTTATTTAATGCAAAAGAAGGATTTGGGGAAATTGCTTAAGAAAGAAATTTCCAATCGTGGTCTTAAATTATGAAATTGCGTCCCTCTCACAAATCACATCAGATTTCGTCTTTACATGGTTTATTTTTAAAGAAGGGCCAAATGTCAAATAAAGTTTGTTAGAGGTATCGTACTCAATTAATCAAAGGGTTCAGCGGAAATTTTGCATTTAAGTCGCATTACTGGTTTTCAAGATATAAGTATTTGCAGAGGTCACATTTTCAATAAAAAGTGAACTTGAGGCAAGCACGTGTGAAATCATATCCTCACATTAATCAGGGGGCTGCGTTAATAAAAAGTATTTTGGCAGTTGCTTTTCTTTAAAGTTTACAACCAATTTTCTCTTCAGTAATTTTTCTATTCACTCATGGTATCAGGATGTGACTGTTCTAAAAAGTATGTGGACTTTGCAATCTTTACATCACATTTCTCTTTAGGAGGTCCCATCCCTTTTGATTTCAAGGTCATAACAACAGTTCAAAACATAGAGACAAATAATTCCTTGTCAATATGAGGCTTCATTTACGTTATCAGAAGAGCATAAGAAGCATTGGAACTTTACAATCTTCCCACCCCTATTGAGAAAATCTCATCCTTTTAAATTTCAAGGTCAATACAAAAGCATGAAAAAGAAACACACGCACACACACACATACACACCGAAACACAGCATTCCTTGTCACTGGGGAAGTGATGTAACCTCCTCTCCACTAGAGTTCCTTTTGGTCACAAATCTAGTCATTTATTTGCTGAAATCTCAAGAAATACATGCCCGATTTGAATGGAAGGTTCACCAAATTGTGTATATTTATTTCCTCATTGAAATATGGAAACAAAATTTGTACTTAAACTGCCCCTTTAGAAAAATCACTGAATAATGAGATATGGCTACTTTTGCGAAAGACATCTTTGACTTATTAAAACTGTCTGGAAGATATTCATGTAATTCGAAGATTACGTCACCTCATTAGAATAAAAAATGAAAGTAATTATTCTTACGTTAAGAAACCGACCCCTTTTGTATCAAAGACTTTGAAAGCTTCTTTTATATCCTCCCTCACATCGGTGTCTGTCATTTTCTTTGTGACCATTGTCATAAACTCTACGAAGTCCAATGTTCCGTTACCTTTGAAATAATGAGGATAAGGAAATATAAAGAAAGTAATTATGTACTAATAGACCAGTTCGAAGTTTTTTCAAGGAGCAGTATTGCGCAACAGGTCAAAGGTCACCGGGTAACACTTTAACTTGTGTTTTAACTGATGGCGGGATGTAAACACACCCAAATCAGTAAGCTATGAGCGGGCGGTCAGCGTTGAGATGTTTTGTTACCAGTTGACCTCAACAGGAAGGTCATTAACACACGCGCAAACTTCAAACTCGTCTTTAAAATCAAGAGGAGAACTGCAAAATCCTCCCAGTGCATTACAAGTTGCATCGTGCTTACACATTCTGTGCCTTTACTCATTGAGACAGATGTCCGCAAATCCGGACGGTTTATCACTTGAGTTTGGATATTAGGTACGTATGAAAAGATGTAATATCCGTTCAATCAGTTTAGTAAGAACAAAGTGTTGTCTTTTCTTGACGCTTAACCCTTTACCGTTGTGCTCCGATCGGGGCATATTTGCGCGCGTCGGGAGTGGGCGGAACAGCGGACGCAGCCCGCCCCGCATCGGCTTCCGTAGGCCATTGACCCCGTGACCTTAAACTATTGTCTCTCTCGCTGTTGTGGCCGAATTTTCGGGTAGCTACTCGCAGTTTCGAGCTCCGCGTGAAACAGTAAAGATGTGTGACAGCCGAGCTCTCCGCATGGGTCCAAAAGGACCCAAACAACGGTAAAGGGTTAAGGGGACAAATTGAGTTGACATTACATTAAATGAGAGTTGTAGATGGAATATGTGACAATTCTTGCAATTAGCATAATTGGTAAACTTTCACAACCCGATTTCGTTAGCGATAACACAAGGACTGAAGGACGGCAAGTTAGAATTGTTTACTGCATGAGATATGTAGCGCCACCAAGTTAGGAATCTCATTGCCGCAGCAAATGGATCGTCCAATAGAAGCAGTAGATCTGTACACTACGTACGGCGGGCGTCTCGAACACGGATAGACCTCAGACCTCATTCCCGTAAAATACAGACTTCGAAGGCATAGGTCTTGAAAACACAAACATTTTATTGCGGATAAATATGCAATCATGCGGACCCCATGTCCTTTAGTCTTTTGTAACAAAATAATGTATCTAAAGTTACATTGACAGAATAAGAAGAATGAGCCCACTTCCTAGAATTCACTGACTTTTACAGCTCCTTTTGAAAAACTGTTTATTTTTTCCTGATTCCAAGGACCTGAGAATGAACCCTTAAAGATCATTTGATCTAACGCAGTCTTCGATCTCCCTAAAAAGAGAGAAGACGAAGGCACAAAATGAAAAAGAAAAAATACCATCTTGATCTGCCTCGTCGAACATATCTCGGACGTCTTTGTCAGGTAAATCTAGTCCGATCATCTTCAAAATCCTTCTTAGTTCTTCTACAGAAATGACGCCATCGTGATCTCTGTCGAATGTTTGAAACGCTTCTTTGAACTCTGGTGTAAAAATATATTTAATTTAATAAAAATTTGCTGCAATATTTTATCAACAAGTCAACCATGTTCCTTTTTAGGGAATTGCCATTTGTCGGGGGGGGGGGGGGGGGTAGGGATTTTCTCTTTTTTCAAAGGTAAACTTACCTTAAATGGTATTCATGAGCCAGTTCCCGGTCTGTAATGAGGAACAATGCTAGTCCTTGATGATACAAATACGGTACTTTACAAACTTGAACACGAAATTGACAATATTTGTGTGACTTTGTGCGGTGGCTTTTTTAAATTGCCTTTTGCATGGTGTAAATTATTTTTATTTCAATCTGTAGTATAAAGTATGATTGGGACATCTTTATTCGGTTGGGCTAGACACGAATTAGATATGTTCAGTTTTATAGGTACGCCCTGCCCGAAAACAAGGGAACGCAGTACACAGTGTGTTGAGCTTGGTTTGTATTCCACGTTGTGTTCCATAATTCCATGCGGCATCGAATCACCGAATACAGCCCAGGTCACATAGAATCGCCTCAGTCTTTGGTAGGAAAGACAGAAAAAATTGCCAACCCGTAGAAATTTATGATTTGTATCTCAGAACTACAAGAATCAAAATTATGTTAATTTTCCTGTGACGTCACATCTTCAAATTTATTTTCATTTTTATGTTCCTATCACACAAATCATATATTCACACAAAATGGAAAATTTGTTCGTTCTTCTTTTAGAGAATGGATGAAGAAGATTTTAATTAAATCTCACAAAATTCGGAGCGTAATCCGATCTATCGCTGCAGTGAGTCCTACTCTTGAACGCCGAGTCGTCTATACCACAAGTCGACTCGATTGTCCTTCCTAGTGAGCGTTTTATGTAGATGACGGATTGTGACATTGTTTTCGAAGCCACCAGTCTCGCTATTCTTACACTCCATAACAGGTCTCACTGTCGCCGAAACGACAAGTATCATTGATCAACTACTCATACGTCGGTTACATTTCTATGTTCCGACAAAACGGGGCAAAAGTACACTTTTTCAGCACCAAAGTACATTTTTATCGGCGCCTAAGAACATTTTCATCGGTGCCTAAGTACGTTATTGTCGGAACATAGATCTCGGAACAAAGAGATGTCGGAACATAGGGATGTCCCCCATACGTTAGAATCGACGCGACACACGTTATAGAAGAATACGGACAGCAAATGATGGTCTGATTTTAGTCGGCCATAATTGGGGTGTACCAACTTTTAATCTTTTAATTCCCTTGCTTACCTGTACCATGGATGGTTGTGCACTATAAAATTTATTTCTGCTTTAATTTTCTCAATATATATATGAGAGTTTTAGATCCATGTACACAATAAATGAAGAGTAGACGATTTAAGGCTGATGGACCCCACTAATGGCAGCCTACAATCGCTAAACACAAGTGCTTATCGGATTCGTTTATAGTAAGCTTTACATCATATAAATATGCCTTTATTCCCAATCGCGATTCGTTTGAAAATTCTCGCTGTGACTTCATCAGGTCATTCGCGCTTGTATATAGACTAAGCTTTATTCAGTTGTAGGTATAGCAATAATCAGTGTGAGATAACCCAATTTTTTACACTTCACGCACACAATATGAACAGCTGGTCTGTTTTCCGAGGTTGTATTTGACTGGTTTGACTGGTTGGTTGGTTTCGTGAAAAATAGAAAGACCCTTGTTGGTCGGGATATGCTTCAATTTTTGAATGTCGCTGACTCTAGAAGTAGGCCTACAAGCAAACGTTATACGGTTTTCTACAGGCACGGAAAATTTTACGATTTCACAACCTGCCAAAACTAAACGTAGCATCGAAAAGCATAAGATTTTCGTCGACCCCATCCCCCCATATAGACCCTCTGGTCGCCAATAGTCGTGTAGTGTCCATTGGTCCACAAACACCAACCAGGCGCGGATCCAGACATTCGAAAAAGGGGGGGGGGGGACTTAAGAGAAATCATGGAAGGTTAGGGAGTTGCACTGCTAATTTCTCATATGTTGTATTGTTGATCTGGCGAAAAAGGGAGGACTGAGTGAGTAAAGTCCACCCCCCTTAATTTGATCCACGCCTGGCAACCGACAGTTTTTGACTAGGTTTAGTTCGCACCGATTTCCGCCGTTTAAAAAAAAGATGTTGGTTTTCCCACTGTAGTTTGTGACAGTCGTAAGGCTGAAGAAATCAGGAAACAGCAATTTTGCAAGAAGAGAAAAGAGGAGTACCCCATATCAAAGGGCAACCCGCTATAAAGTTTAATCTGTCGGGTAGTCAGGGGCGTAGCCAGGATTTTCTTGTGGGGGGGGGGGGGCAAAGTCGACTCATCGTACCCAATCCTGACCGACAGGACTATCTAAGCGGAGCGCCACCATCAGTTGGAGCGGATCGTACAAGAAAATTTTTGGTTTTAGAAACCCCTCAGATGGCAGGAAACGGCACTTCTCCAGTGTTTTATGCTGTATGTTCCCAGCCTGGAAATATGGATCTCATTTCTGAAATTTCTCATTTAATACAAAAAAAAAAAAAAATCAATCTATGAAAAATGAAAAATACATGTTTCTAAGCGGAGCTCTACCATCGATTGGCAAGGAGCGCACCAGGAAAATTTTGGCTATACAAACCCCTCAGATGGCCGGTAACGGCACTTCCCGAGTGGTCTAAGCAAGAATATGTTCAGCTCGACTTCGAAATTCTCCCGCTTCTTAATTGGAGCACTTGACAAATATTAAGGGGCTGACATACCTTTAGCCCCCACTTTTTCATTTTTCATCGCCGCCACTGGGGTGCGGCATTTTTTTGAGGTAGAGAAGCGCCCAAGTGAGGAACCGAGCGACCGAACGGGGAGAGGGCGTAGTTCTCCCCTTCCTACCCCAAGGAGATTTTGCAATTTTACTTCAAAATTGAGCCATCTGGTGAACGCCTTAGCTGGAATTTTTGGACATTTTCAATCTTGTATCAATGTTTTCCTTATTCCCTCGAGAGTTAGTGTGTGGCTGTAAGAGGGTTACTGTACGAGTCATAGGGGCCCCAGGGAATTGTGTTGCACTGAAACAAAACAGCTTCTCATAAGGCTTACATTGGCTAAACCAGCGGGATTGATATTTTGTCCTGAAAAACGCCAAAACTCCATTGAAATAAAAAAAATTAAAAAAAAAAAATAGGTCTGAGCGGGAGTAAGTACGAACCCCCTGAACCCCCTGGCTACGGGCCTGTCTCCTTGGGTGTCCCCCTCCCCTTTTGGATTTTTTTTTGCTGTCTCGAAGAGCTTAGATGCAATATGGTGCTATATTGTGTTCTTTTTATACTAGATTCCAGTTTTCTCCACAGGGGATTTGGAGGGGCGACACGCCATCCCAGTGAAATTGGCCGCTCTCCAAAAAATGCAGCTTCTATTTTTAGTTCATTGCTTTATTACACATATACAAGTCATAACTGGAAAAATGTGTCTTCCCTCCAGGCTTGGCGCCAGGATTTGCCCGACGAAGGGCCACTCTCCGAACGGGGGAGGGGTAGGGTGGGTAGCGACCTCAAGCCCCGACAGCCAGGATACCATCGATGTGTTGGTGAGGGAGATTTGAAGAAAACCTGTGCACTATACCTGCCATTGGGAGTCATATACGACATAAAATTTGTATATGCTAGAGGAAGATATTTCTGCGCTGATTTAACCGTGGAAAAGGGGGCGAAATTTTTTGGGGTTAGCCTACACTTAAGAGAATCTGTACTTATTTGAAGCTTATATAGGTCAATTGTCCCGGCATTTGGGCCTTATCGGGCACAACTTATATTGTACTTCCTTCTTCGAGCCGGTACCACACGACTGACACAAGAGATTATTAGCTAAGTTTAGCGAAATGAAATGAAATTCCCAACATGTACATTAATCCATTCATTCTACTTATTAATTTACCTAAAAAGATGGGAAGGGTTTGTACTTTATTAGCTCTAGGTAAAGGAATTGAGGAAGAGTGTGCAAAGCGTCCCGAACATTTTGGGTTTTACCGCAGAAATAACTCTTTTGAAAGCCAAAATAACTAAACCGACCATGTGAAGGCGACAGATTATTCCCGACAGGGGGCGAGCCATTCCAGCGATCACAACAACCGACAGCCCCTATGTCGAGGGGATGCTGAGAACGGGATATGAATGAGCCTTACTATCCCATGTCATTGCAGCCTGGGCATATTTTGCACAATATCACTTAATTTTTTAAAAGCCGAGTTGCGCACTGATAGTGTTCTTTTGGGTCTCAATCGTGAAATTCCAAAGCGCACGAAGCGCGAGAAAATTTTTGGAAGGCTCACAAAAATAACATAGCCTATGTAATCATTAAGAGCAAAAAGAAAAAAATAGAAACTGTAGGGCAGTAGGGGTTGTAGATCTATTGGGGATAACATACATTGTGTCGAAACTACCTGGAATACCCGATAAAATAGCCAAACTGTGCTCCGTTAGTCACTCACCAACTGACCTATCGCAGAAACACACAAGAGAACAGCAACTAGGCTTTGTGATATGGGATGAAATTTACGACCTCTACAAAACCTGTGTACTCTGCCTACCCGTTACTTGGTAAATTGGCAGGACTTACACTCCCTAGATATGTGGAATGGAAGTATTGAAAAACTCGAGTTAATCTACAGCGCGCCTAGCGCGCCGAAAATTTGGGTTCTTATTAGGGAAATTGTTCCTTGAGAGCAAAAAACAGGTAAACCATCGGGGAGACTAGTCGCCGTCGGGGACTGCATACTTTATCGTAACGACTAAGAGCCCTTCTCGAAAAACTGTAAAAAATGCCCCCGATTCCCTCCCTCCTCTTGCCGTTTATCTTTTTTTTTATTTTTTATTTTTTTGTGGCTCTCCTTCATTTTTTGAACATCGCCCATCGCGTCCCCCAAATTTCTGTGGGGGCACTCTTCCTCCCCCCTTGCCCCCCTACGCTGGCTACGCTAGTGCGGGTAGTATTGATTGGTAAATTGTGAAAATGAACGCCGCCCCAATCCAAAGGAATAGGTCTGCCCAGTCGGAAACAAACATGATCGTTTTTATCAATTGAAGGCAGCTCGAAGTAAGAATGCTCTAAAAATTTTCAGTCGCAGTCGTAGACCCACGCAACTTACTGCAAGACTACTAGCGACGAGACAGTCAAGTTGTACTGATCGTCTCACGCAAGTCTAGAAGGCGTTGGATATAGGTTGTTATTATAGACAAAGCCAAGCAGCCGATGAACTCGGTTATTAGTGGGGGTAGATTTCATTTCAACTTTGGGGGATGGTTTGAGTTATGACAAACTTGGGAATGTGCACGCGAAGCGTGCACGGCCAGCGCGAAGCTCATCCAGGGTGCGGTCCATGGGAACGCCTTAGGGCCCTTCGTGGGCCAAGCCCCCAGAAGCACCTCAGAAGCTTTACCAAGCCTTCTTTTAGTCGTATGTAGTTCAGAGGTAATGTTCATGGGTATTGAGTTATATATATATACATTTAGGACAGACTCTTTTGAGCACAAACTCTTTAACAAGTTGCACTGGAGGATAGAAATTGAAGAAGAGCAACAACGCACTGTCGAAAAGCAGCAGTCAACTCATAGGAGTTATCCCCGGCAACAGTCATATTCAGTAAAATTTAGGGAATCAGTTGAGACGTATTTTAGTAAAAAATATTCCATGATACAGGTAAGCAAATGATTCGAAAGTGTAAAGCTAATGGAACCCATTAATGCTCGACAAAATGAAACTGTTACTTGAACGTTCGAATTTATTCGTACAAATAGTGTCGTCTCGTATCGGCTTTTGATAAAAGTCGGCAGGTAGGTTTGTAACATATTTCAAGGTTGATTAAATTTGATGATGACTTCAGGTGAAAGAAGGGAAATTCCCTGGTACAGTATCTCAAAATTTATTGTTTAGGACTATACAAATTGATGGCATTCAGTACAACTTTTCGAGCAGGCTGAAAGTACATAATTTTATGGTTTCTCAACTTCGCTACAAAGTGACTTATGGCACAAGGTTAAGTAATGAATATTCAACATTGCTATCGCGGGAAAATGATGCTAGGCTCGAATCACACAGCTTCAATAATTCAGAAAAGGCTACTCGTACCTTTCTGTTGCATTGCAATATTGCAAAAATGTAATGTTTGCTAAGGAACGAAACACGACGAACTGAGCAACTATACTTAGGGTGGTGAAAAATAGTCTAGATGTCATGACTACTGAATAATTAAAACAAATATCTCGTGCAACCCTGTTCATGTTTCATTGTTTTATTACCTTTGAATAGGTTGAAATTATCATAGGCGGCGGAAGATGTTTTTTATTGGGGGGGGGGCACAAGTTTTCGGCAGCCTACATAAGGGAGACGACGAAAGTCGTCTCCCTTATGTCCCGAAAGTCGTCCGGTTTTGCCCGAAGCACAACCCCCCATTCGGCGTGGGGTCCAGGGGCCGCTTAAGGGCCCGTGGTGGAGTTCAGGGGGCAAAGCCCTGGTAGGGGTCCATGGGGAGGCTAGACAATTTTGTTGGGGGTGGCTGGAGTTTACTATCTAAGAGTAGCGCCACCATTAGTTGGCGAGGAGCGTACAAAGAAAATTTTGGATTTTGAAACTTCCCAGATGGCTGGAAATGGCATTTGCCAGGTTGTTTGTCTCTAATTCTGGTGAGAAAAATTTGTGATGTTTCTTAGATTAAAACACACTTTTGAGATACTGATTACCTCAGTTCATTACTCCACTGGCAAATGCATCCTAGGGTCGCAGATCCGGAATCCTGCTGAATGTTCAAAGCAGCTGTTCCAGTGCACGCCTGAGTAAGGTATTTCCAGAGACGTAGAGGAGCATTCCAGTTTGGGCGAAGATTTTTGCCCGAAAAATGTAATTCTGCCCGTAAGACAGTCAAAGCAGAGCGCCACTACTGGTTGGCGCAGAGCGTTCAGAAAATTTGAAAATTCGTACCTCTCAGACAGTCAAAAATGACATTTCCCAGGCTTGTAAAGGGGATCGGAGCAGTCATTTTTTAAGTTTCAATTGCAGATAAAATTACGCTCGTTCCACACTAAAATTCAGCCAGAAAGACTAAGCGGAGCGCCACCGTTGGTTGGCGCGAAGCGTACAAAACATTTTTAAATATCCGACCCCTCAGTTGACAATTGAAAATGGTATTTCCCGGGCTTATATATGGGGATCTAAGGAGTCACTTTTTTTAGTTTCCTTTTGTAAAAAATGATTACTTGAAATTTAAATTCTGCTATGAAGGGTCTAAGTGAAGCACTACCATAAGTTGGAGCGAAACGTACAAGAAATTTTGAAAAATCTGACCACTTCAGACAGTCATACGTCATTTTTTATGCTTATAGGGGTCTTAGAAGTCGCTAATTCGAGGTTCTGTTTGCACAAAAATTTTCACTTGAAACTAAAATGCTGCTAGGAAGACTATCTGCGGGGAGCTTCACCACTGGTTAGCGCGAAGCGAACAGAAAATTTTGAAAAATTGGACCCGTGAGACAGTCGAAAACGACATTTCCCAGGCTTATAGGGGGATCTAAGCAGTTGCTATTTGATCAGAAAATTACCAGATAAAATGTATCACTACCAATCGATTGAAATGGTCCCGCATATTTTCGGGGGAATTGAAAACATGCTAATGAATTTTACTCTTTAGCGACTCTTGGCTAAATTCAATATATATTGGAAAAATTGTATGCCCGAACTTCCGACTATATATGATTTTAGTTTTGAAAAAAAATAGGCCTATGGGGAGCTTAGCAGTCGCTATTTTGGACAGAAGAATCGGATTAAATGTACCACTACTATTGGATGAAATGAAGTAGATGATTGTTCTTCTATTAGCAACACTTATTGACAGAACTGTCACGTTAAAAGGTGTATTGAAATGAATTTTCAAGCAGACTTACGGTAAGACATTCTCGCCCTGCATCATTAAAGTATCGAAAAACAAATTACCCGATTCTCATAACCATTGCTCGTATTTGGCTCTACAGCAGGATGGATGGCAAACTTTTGCGCACCTGAACACCCTCCTGTCCATCCGTTGAATTAATTTGGCAATTGAAAACGCCCCAACATTTTTTTAACCTTTGCCCAAATATTTGACCATTTTGGGCAAATTTTTGCAAGACTACAGTGTGAAATTGGGATGATGAAAACCTTTTTCACTTCTACCCACATGTGTCGGAGATATTTTTTATTTTCCATGAAAATTTCACTTTAAATAAAGCGTCTTCTGTTTTTCGGCAAACATTTGAAGCTTTTAAAATAATCGGCCATTTCGGGTATTGTGTTACACAAGATTTTAAAAACAGTCTCAAAAAAAAAAAAAAAAAAAAAAAAAAAAAACAGTTTCTTTTAAGCCACAGGTTTCCCAAATGTGTCGCATTTTTTTTTATCTCTCAACCTTTCGTAACTATGTTACCCTTACTATGATACTTTTCCATTTTCGGGCAAATGCTTGAAAGAATTTGGATATTCGACAATTTCGGGCATTGTGTTGTGATTATCTGTGAAGTAACGGTCATAGCTGTTTGAGCTAAAAGACCCAAATATTCTACCCATCACACCAAGTATTATTTTGGAACAATTCTGTGCATCCATGGAATTAAATAAAATCCCTACATGAGGTAGAAACATGCCAGGTGCTAGGAGATCACTTTAATCCACACCAATGTAGACAACTTTAGCCACTCCAAATCTGTTAGAAAATTATCCATCCTAAAACCCGACAAGTAAAAAGTCAACTAGATTCCGAAGATATGAAGCTTGTCAGTCTACCTGAATTTATTCCGAAATATAGAGTGGGGTACAATTGCAGAATACCCTGCAACTGTTTCAAGGGCGAAAGTGAACTCTCCTAAATATTATCGTTAATGTGGGGGTCCAGGGGGCGACGTCCCCGGAAGCTCCGCAACTTTTGAACTCTGAGAAGTAATATTTGAGCAAAAGAATAGCCGAAATATAATAAAAACAGCTTAAATTTGTTAAATTATTTTTGAAAAATTTATTTTGCGACATTCAGTTATTTGGGGGGCATGCCTCCCTAAGATCTTATAAAAAATTATTGGGGGGGGGGGGAGGCCCCCCTGGACCCCCGCTTCCGCCGCCTATGATTATTTCTTTACCGAATGGTCTAAGGCTCGTCAAACTACTTCATGAATCAGAGGCTGAAAAAACCAGGGAGGTGTCCTAAACACCTAATATCTCAGCAGGGCGCCGTAAGGAGTGTGGCGGGGGGAGGGGACCGTGCCCTATATTCGCAAGAAAATTTGAAACGAAAGGGGAAGGAGGGAAAAAGAAAACGAGCAACTCATACTTTCCCCTATTAAAATACCCTGGAGTCCTCCCTACATTTCAGGGAAAAAATTTGTAAATTGTATTAAGAGGGTGACAACTTTCCAGGGGCCAAAAAAAAAAAAAAAAAAAAAAAAAACTGCCTGGAAATACCCTATATGCCCCCCTTCTTTCGCCGATGGTTTGTGCATTGAAACAGATTTGATAAGCATGGAACTCCATAAAGTTGGCTATTTTGTTTATCAGCGAGTTGCTGTTAGTATAATAATGCGGTAAGTGTAATATAACCCTGGATACGTTTGTAACCGTTGAATGCCTGCCATCAAGACAGAGGCTTACGTATAAAATGACTAAAAACGTTAAACTCTGGACCTACTTCTTCTTGTATTTTTTGTCCCAATTTCTCCTTGTCTACCAAAATTGTTCATCATTAATTGACACAGGACATTTTCCGCAACTGGAAGTACTTGTCTCAAAAAAAATGCAACCAGGCATAGAATATATGGTATGTGGTTCCGAAAAGGATAATGACGAATTGACCTAATTAGTGTAAACCACGATCAACCGAATTGACTATAGGCGAGGGCGATAATGTGCACACAATCGTCAGAACCTACAAATTTGTCATCGGAAAACTTTCAAAAGGGTAAAAAAATTGGGCTTTCGGGCTTTTTGGATATTTGTCTATTTTGAAGTTAAGGTGGACAACTTAAAACAATTAAAATGGGCATGTTTAAATATTATATTTGATTAATCTATGCTTGAATACCAGCATGCAAACCTGGAACTAGAAGTTACGAATCACACTCTCTTACTTTAAAAGATCTAAAATAGAAATCATTGGTAATGATGATTGAAGTATTTAGTCTAATAGATTTAGATATTCGCTTTGAAACGTTCAGTCCAATCTTTCAGATATTCCTAATTAAGATTGATCTTCAATCTACGGGTTGAAATGATGAACCATAATAGCATAATGTTCTTTAAAAACAAAAAGGTCCTAATGAGCTATAAAATCCCAGTCTAGAATTGCCTTACATCAAATTACTTGTACTTAAATAAAGAGTACAGCACTAGTCTTTGTCAAAAGAACTATAGGATTATGACATTATCCCTACATTTGTCAAGTTCAGTTTTGCAATTAAGTATAAAAAACTTCATTCGAACATTTCAGGCTTTAGCTGTAATTTAAATAATTTGATAATATATTGTAAACACATTTAAATTGTAAAAATGTTTAGCAATTAAACACTCAATGCTTAGCAATTAAATGTGTTTGAAAACTAAACATGTAGAAATAATACACACGTGTTTAGCATCTAAACATGTTAACAATGTGGGGCAAAAAGTGTTTAGAAAATTGTTTAACTCCTTAACTCCTTTTACAGAGATTGTCAGATGATTGTAAAGATACTTTCCTAAAAAATAAGAATATGTGGATTCATAAATAAATGAAATATTGGATGTAAAACCACAATTAAGGTATAGCAAGAACACTCCATATAGATCTCAAAAAAGTTACACCTACCCGATATTTGCTCTGTATTGAGTTCCTCTATCTGCAAGAAAGATAAAATTAAGATGTTCAGTCACGGTTAAACAAAAATGCTGATTCTACAAACTAAAAAAATATATATATATATTTTTGCACTGCCAAAACATGAAGATTTTTTCTGGTGATTAGTTTCTACGACGAACATTTTTGTTTTCATTTTTGCTGATATTAAGTAACTTTTACCTGCCATGGCACGGAATGTTTGTACAAGCATATTCAGTAATCTTACAATGCAGACATCTAATTTGTGAGGGTCTGAATCTATCGTCTGAACGAAGGCATGACTATCTTGCCGTACAGGTGGTAGATTAGGTTGCTATTGTAAAATGTACGATTAAGCCTTAACGGTTTCCTCTGTTGCAGTCTGGTATATAAACATATACATGTATCATTATGCTAGTTAACGATGTGAGGGTTCAGCTAAGCATTACAGGTCGAGAGTACTTTTGCAAGATAATGAAAGCGCATGAACCGTACTTTAATAAAATTTCATACGTGCAAAATGTTAACTTACAAAAGAGTTCCTTCTGTGAGGGATAGGAGCCACCGTATATTGCTGCAAGGAATGAGTTTATTTCGTTTTTCCGGTAGTTTCAGTGACAGTGTATACAGTAACTCCGGGTAAGGGAAAACGTCATTATCTTGGACACTATGTTTAACGTCAGATTTCGGCGCAAAATAGAAATTGGGTATTTTTGAAGTGGATGTCATTATCCTTTACTAGTTCACAAAGGTTCCCTGAATGGTTGCACCAATATAAATAGTTATGGAATAATCATTGAAATACAAAAAGAATAAACTACTTTATGTCTTCATTACAACAGATCCCTAATTTTCTAAGGTTAACTTGCACTTCAATTATCCAAACCTTTACGAACCGGTATGTGGTAGGAGGTAACAGATTTCGTCATGAGGTGTCTTTATGTTAACTGACCCTACATATAGCAAGAATACTTCAAGACTTAGATTCCCAGCTCAAATTAGTTACAAGACGAGCTCGACATAATCCATATAGTGACTAAAGCATTATTACATTTGAACTTTCTAACACAAATTTATCACCCAGTTGTAGCTTTATAGTTGTCCTCCTGGCGAGCAATAAAGTATTGGAAAGTTGGATTACCCTATCATCATTTATACACGCTAAAAACCAACGAGTGAATTTTTTTCATTCTTTAACAAAGTGAAAACTGTGAATTCATTCCATTAGTGTGTTAATTCACTTCAAGGATAGTGAAACACACTTTAAAAAAAAAAGAGTGAATATTTTCTCTTTTACGAGTGCCATCCGGTTTCACTTTTTTAAAGAGTGGTCCTGATCGCACTCCATAAATGGTAAAATTTCGCTCCTTTGGGGTGAAACTCACTTTTTTGAGTGAATTTTCTCTTTTCTGGAGTAAAATATCCAACTTTTACTCTTATAAAGAGCCTGGGTAGCCTGGAAACGTCATTTCCGTCAAATTAAATATGACATGTCGTCTCTTGAAAATGCAATAAAATCTATGCCGGATTTTGAATGACGTCACAGATCACCATGTCGTAACTTGGCGAACCGATTCGATACCCTATCGATAATGTCACATCAGTGAAAGCGTATTGAAAACGTTCGCACTATCGACCGGCGCATCTAATTAGCTCACAATCGAATTTCAAACAAGGTTATTTGTGCCTTCATCCAGAATTCTGCATTTTCTTTAATTTTCTCCTTCTTCTATAGTCTCTAATCACTATTGCATTTACTTTCGACAATGTTGAGACTACACTGTTTAGGAATTAAACGGTTTTTAAACACTTTCCCCCTTTGTAAACATGTGCAGATGCCAAAGACGCGTGTCTTATTCCTACACATTCTCTTACCTTTAAAAAACACGTTTAATTGCTAGAACATTTTTACAATTTAAACGTGTTATCAAAAAGGGTGTAAAATAAGTGTTTAATTGCTAAACATGTTTTTAGAATGTTTATGTAGCCTAACTACTACAGAGCGTATCATCTTCGCACTCTGAAAAAAAAATGTTTTGCTAAATTCTGGTTCTTGCGTATACAAAATTAGCGCATTTTATACTCCTCCGTATAACAGGTAAAGCTGCCAGTTGGTTATAAACGGTCGTAGTTTCAGAGCAAAGAGATGCAGTATTACAGTCTCCCAGAGGGTACTAGGACTGTAGGAAGAGAGTAGTGATTCACACCGAAAGAAAGAACAATAACGTAATGATCGAAATGTGAATATGTTTGTCATGAAAGCATGAAAAGAAAATGCATGACCAAGCGAATTATCATGAAGAGGGCTATGTTTTACTCCAAAAACCTCATGTAATTTAATATTTAGACCATAAATATCTAACATATGCCAATATCGGGAACATTTTTCTATAGGATACGGGTCAATTTGAAACTTCCTACCTCATATTAAACTGTGTGCCCTACGTACCGTGATGACGCTAAGGGAGCATCAAGGTAAGGTTTAGCTCAAAATGCCTAAATCTTTGTTCAGACCCGATGTGTTTTCAGGGATAAAATTAGGTACCCAGCTTTTCGTTGATCGTCGTTCATAAAGTTGCCTTCCAGATGAATAGTTTTAGATTGTGTATTGTGTGTTCGGCAGAGGAAAAGTGTTCTGCAACAGGAAATCTTTCGCAATAAATGCACTAAGGCAATCATGTAGGAGAAAAGACGACAAAATTCCGCCTTTGTTTTAACAACCACAAACACACCATTGCCTGAATGACACCAGCAAAGGAGGAACGGAGTAGGCGTCCCTTTTTTATCGATTTTCGATTTTTCAGTCGAAGAAGCTTTAGTTTATATATTTCTTTAGGATGAAGTTTGTTTTTTCGACCGAGTCATGGTTATATTTTAGCCATGCTTGTTACAAATGGCAAATGAAATACCCGGCTGTGCTTCATCCGATTCCGACCACTTATTCCGTATGACTCACTAAAAGTTAATGACCACTAGAAAGCCACAATGTGGCAAATGACAATATTAATTTTTCAAAACAACCATAAAAATGTAGCTTCGATTATCATGTTTGAAAGAGTCTTCAAATATTGAAAAGGTGTGCATAAGTTTCTATCCTCCTCTTAGGGTCCTCGATCACCGGAATAGGAAAGAAGTTTTAGACCAAATGTTCCCATTTTCGAAGTCAAATCGAAGCCCCTGCAAGTTTCTTCTAAAGCATACAATTGACCGTTTAATATAGGCCTACAACTTTAAACCCCTTACACCAGAAATTAAGTTTTAAAATTATAAAATGAAATTTACGAAAAGCGAAACACATTCGTTTTGACTTAAATAACAAGTGACAGCTGAGTGCAGTACTTTTCATTTTTTACAGAAGTTATGACCAGAACTTTTAGAATGTCACAAGTATGTCTGCATAAAGGAAGTCTTCTGTAGGATAAGGAGAAGAAAATATAAGGAGGCTTTAGTGAAACGAAAGAACTGGAAGTTAGTCTTCATAAAGTGTTATGTAAATCCGGTACAAACTTTAATATACAGCAATGTTGAAGTGTACATTAAGCAAAAAAAAAAAAAAAAAAAAAAAAAAAAAAAAAATTCATTAAAGAACATGGGAAATGAATTATAGCAGTCCAACTCCGATCGAGTTCATAGGAAATTCCTAAGCGAAAAAAAAGGAAAGGTTGAACTTTATTTAATAAAAACAAATTGGTCCATTGCGCAATAATTTGTGACGTTCTTGTTGTGCAACTCACCTTGGCTGCTTTGATATCCTTTAAGATTAACAATGTTTTTATGACCTTGAAGTCTTCCTTTTGGCTCTAATCACACCTTGGTATAAGGTGCGATAATTTTCAGAAAAACAAGGAAATACAAAGAAAGTAATTTGACTAAGCAGAACCACTATGGCACCACAAATTATTGCGCAAAGTATATTATAGGTTGAGTAAATAAACTTTAACATTTTATCTCAGCTCAGGAACGGTATACGAAGATGGGAGTCGGACTGTTAGAATGCGTTTTGCATGATCTGTGATACATTTATTTACTTTTTTATTTTTTGGGCTTCAGATACACCTTTAAAATCTTTTAAAGAATTCTAAATTTAATCATGTACGAGTAGCTGCAGAATGATGTTAGAACGTGTCTGCCGCGCATGCAATCTCTATAGTTTTCAGTCGTACTTTTGACGGTAGGAAAAGACCTAATATGGTGTTATTTTAATTTTTAATTTTATTTTTTGTTCATGGATTCGACCCATGAAGAGGACAGCAATATCGTTACTGTAACAGAGAGCGTACCCAAATCCTAAAAATTGAGATGTTAAGTTTTTTCCCAGGGTTGATAAAAGACCAATACAACGATAAAACACTCTGAAAACAAAAGAATGAACTAAGTCATTCTTCATTAAAGTGTTTATTCTCTCCAAAATAGTAAATATTCACTCCAAGATGAGTAAAATCTACCACAAGAAGAGAGTAAGGAGTAAAAATTTACCCTTTCAGAGTACCTTGAATGACCACTCGCGCTCTTTGGGAGTACATTTCACACTTATTTGAGTGAATTAATACTAAATAGAAGTAAATTCACACTTTTCACTCTATTAGAAAGAAGCCGAGGTTCACGCTTTGGTTTTTAGCGTGATGTCCCATTTAACAACGGACAAAAAAGAAAGAAAAAAAAAAAAAAAAAAGGAAAGAAGAAGAAAAAATAAAACGATCGGTTTATTCGGTCGCGACCTACTTCCAAATCAAAGCAACAATTGATACCCGACATCGTTTAGCATGTCAACAAAAACCTTTCAAATGGTCAAAACGGGGTACAGTGCAAAGTCAAGATGACCAGTTGAAGATTTCTCTAAGGTCAAGAACACCACTTCAATTTCTTTTTAAGGAAAACTAGAACTGAAAGCGGGCAGTTAGGGTAATTCCCTTGAACTGGCTAAGGCTAAAAGAGAGGAGGCCAGCTTTAACAGATAAAGAAACACGAAATCGATACGATACATTACTAAGCTGAGGGGAGAAAGCAATGAAAATATCTTTTTAGAGTGAAATATGGGAACCCTACTCCTTTCAATTCGCCAAATCTGTTGTCATTGTCTAATGGTGACTGGCACAATGACGAGGTGGAAAAACGCGTTGTAAAAAGGATAATAAATATTCAAACTGAGCATTTCCCCATCATCAGTCTTTTAAAGTTCAATTGAACCATTTTTAAATATATAGAAGGGAAAAGTTTAATTTTTTAATGAAAACTCCGAAACAGACCCCACAAAAAATATAAATCATCCTATATTTTTAATTTTATTTATAGTCCTTTGCGAACTTGTCTCTCGTTCTGATCATGTGTCTTTTGCATAGGCTACTTCCGGTTAGCCACTACCTATACCCAATTCAAGCACCTGCATGACAGGAATGCCACTAGAGATGTTCTTTCTTCCACAGGGCGTCGCCTGCATAGTATGGGATAGATGGAATGGGTAGTGATCTGAAAGCAGTTAGCTAGTTAGATGGACTTTTACGGCCCAGTTTCCAACCTATTTTTTCAAGTCGAGCCGGCCACGGCGACGGCCTTTTTCCAGGTGTGACTCACTGGCTTGTTTTCTCAACTCCATTGCTTATACGGATAATCACTCACAACGACAGTAGGTCCCATTTTCAGTCTTTGGTTTGACTCTACCTGGGAATCGAACCCGGGCCTTCCGCGTGAGAGGTAGATGCTCTACCGTTAGACCAAACACGCGATATGAAAACATGGTTCATACGTAAAAACCGCTGCGGTTATCCACTCATATATAACAATAATGAACGTTAAAGTGTACCTCAAGTCAAAACATTCAAAAATATATACATTGAACGACATGAAAAATTAGTTCTTACAGTCCAATTAAGTCCCATCCTCATAGGACATTCTTGAGCCGATATATAAAATGTTGAAATTTATTCACTGAAACGAATTGGTCCATTGCGCAACCACTTGTGACTTTTTTGTTGTACAGCTCACATTAGCTGCTTTGCTTCCCTTTTACATAAAAATGCTTTGATGATCTTGAACACTTCCTGTTTGCTTGCATAGGCCCACAGGTTGCACAGTGTAAGCTTAATTTATTACATCTCCCATAAGAGTTAGAGTGCTATTACCTTGGTACAAGGTGCAGTAACTTTGAATTAAAAAAAAAAAACAAACAAAAAAACAAACAAAAAAAAAGAAAAAAAAAGAAGAAATACGTACATTGTAATTTGAGAAGTACAACAATGATATCACAAATTATTGGGCAATGTGCCTTCTTAATACTTGAGACGTATAAAAATTACACATCAGTGACATTTTTACTTTTACACTGAGTGACAATTGCAACTTAAAAGGTGACATTTCTATTAATTCAATGTAGTCATTGCTCGTAAATAAACAAACTATTTCTACCATTTTTTAATTTATTCTAATTTGGGAAATGCCGTTCAAGTTTCTGCCATTCTGGCGGGCCGGACTCATATCTTGCGGCGGGCCGGACCGTGGCCGGGGACAACCCGTTATACAGCTTGACCTCTATGAAAGTTATCAGCCTCACTCACTTCTCCGCAAGTTGTGATACAGGGGCAACAATTCAGTGAGTTGCAACTGGAAAACACCGTGGCCACGGACCTGGCTTAAAAATGGTTGGAAAGGGACCTGTAAAACCTGATCTAACTAACTGACTGACTGATCGACCGACCGACCAACTAGATAAACTAACTAACTGACTGTCTGCTTTCGTACTTCTTACGCCATGCCAAGAAATATCATTTGATCTTTACCATCCTGCAGATCTTCATGAAAACAAAGAGAACTTACCAAACTTTGGGATTTACTTCCCTCGGGACTTACGCCAACACCTTCCATTTTGCTCCCAGTGAGAAAAAGTTAATTCTTGTGCCCCGGTCTCCGTTCAAGCTGTCTTGACTTAAACTAACAAATTGGCTTTAAATCGAGTTAGTAACACTAATTGCGTTTGGCCATATGATTACAGAAACAGTTAATACGAAGCCGACTTTTCACCATGCATGTGTGACGACGTGTTGATAATGGTGCTAGTATTAGGTTTTGTACTTTTAATTCAAATATTGGGGTTACCTTGTCGTCTGTTGCTTCACTGAGTCGTCGCTGTGCCTAGAAGGTGTAAGTAAATCCATTGGAGCTTGACGATAACTTGCAGAACACTTTATAGTTTATGTTGATGATGGATCTTGATTAGCACAAGCCACACGAATATTTGTCAACATGTTTTGTTGTTTGAGCAACTAATCGTCTTCCGATAGTTCTATGTGTAGGCCTATAGGCTATAGATCTATTACACACTGGTTATATCGAATAAAATGCGATCGTAAATGGCTAACACCCGGCTCTTTAACAGTGAGATGCGGGTATGCCTGGTTCTAAGAGCTCCGAGACCAGAATTGAAAAATAAAATAGAAAAGACAGCAATATCACGTTATCGCTCTGTGAAGGCTCCTGTTTGAGCAACAGGCATAGCAGTTTAATATTTAAGTTGATAGGCCTAAATGTAGGCCCTATATTTTTTTGCGTAGAAATGTAGGCCACGGTAATGAAGAGAGTGCTGTCCTTCCTGGGGGCATTATTGACGTTACTTCCGGTATGAAACATTTGCTGGGGTTTAAAAAAACCGTTTGGGACCTGCATGGGTGCAGTTTGTTACATACATAATGTTTTGTTGTCATTCCTCATATCAGCATGTGCTAGGCCAATTGCACAATTGTTACAAATTACCTGACATCACGCTTTCCGACCTGGAGAAAGAAATCAAGTCAGCGGGTGCAATTTGGTTAAGACCTTATTCATTAACACACTGACTTCTTTTTTGAGAAATAATCAAATACGTGATCACACGTGATCTTTGTGTAAACCTACATATATAGCAGGGTGGGTCGCGCTCAGTCGAATTCGTCCTCTCTAGAAGACCTACCCTCGTAGTTAACTTATCTGTTTACATGTGTTGATGATGGTACATTATACCTCTAAAGGATTGCGCATTTTTTGCACTGTGGCATCATATGCGTACGGTTTATATAGACCTTATTCATTAACGTCACACTGACGACATCTAGACCTTAGGGGCAAAACAATGCAACAAATGGCTCCACGCACAATAATTCAACTTGCATGTGTGTTTAGCGGACTATGCGCGTATTTGACTAGTTGACAAATCAGCTGTCTGTGTTTGCTATATGTTGGTTTGTTTTGCCCCCAAAGGAGTGCGTAATTTTCGTTCTGTGACACCATATGCATAAGATCTATACAGAAGAATCCGATAAGCGCTTGTTTTTTTAGTGACTGTAGGCAGCCATTGGTGGGGTCCATCAACCTTAAGTTGTCTTCATTTATTGTCTACATGGATTTTTAACCCTCATATTCAGCGAAATTAAAGGAATCGAGATGCAATTTAGTGTACAACCATCTGCGATACAGGTAAGCAAGGCAACTGAAAGATTAAAAGGTGATAGACCCCAGTTATGGCCGACTGAAATAAGACCATTACTTGCTGTCCGTATTCGTCTATACTGACCGTCAGTTCCCACGTTACGACAGGGTTTTAGATGCACATGTTGTACCATGGACACTTTCCAGTTACACGGATGTCATGTACTTTGGAAAGACGAGTGAGAAAATCATTGGTCTTCGTGAAGGACCGGGGAGCTGGAAGTGCTGTTGGTGTTTCTTACTTTTTGACGTCATATAGTCTACTTACATTCATAAGAACATTTCAATGCTCACCCGAATTTTCATTCTTTTGTATGATATTCACAAAAGGAACATCAACCTGTACAACTGTATGCAGTTCTGGTTCTGTAGCATAAAATTTAGTCTCTCTCACCCAAAAGACCAAATTCTCACAAATGCAGGCATTTTTAGGCAATTGAAGGCAAATGAAACGAAAAATTGGTCGATGATTGATGGTCGTATCTTGAAAACATTGTTAAATAAGTCTAGTCATGTGGAAGGGGCTTTGACCGGTCATGTGGGTTTACCGCGCTACAGTTTGTATTTTGGGTAACCAAATTAAAATTACTGAAGGTTAATACCTTCATCAATTGGTTTCTACAGTGACTTGCGCTCTAAATATAATTTTGGTTACAATAAACATGAAAAAAACTTTTTAATTTTCCTCAGGGAACAGCTAAATTTCATATATGTAAGCTTACATGCTACAGTTATTGTTTTCAGGAATCCATTATTTTCTTTTTATACACTTATATGCTATGCACTAAGCACAATGACAGTAGGTTCTTATATATTCTTGTACTAATTTTACGTCTCAAATGCATCTTTTAATATTACTCTGTCGAAATTTAAGGTATTTTGTGTAGTAGTTGATCCTCCTCGTTGCTACCCAATTAATGAACTTCGGATAAGCAGGTTGACAAATCGTGTGAGTGCATTTTAAGTCCATCGAGGGAAATTACTTTTCTGCGGTGATTAAGTTGATGTAGTCTCCAAAACCAGCAGTTTCACCGTTTTGTCCATGATGTGGTCATTATTTGTTTTTCAGGGTGGTTCATTGGACCTACTAATTAGTGTGGTCTGAAGACCACACTCTTGAATCCGTCTGGTTCGCGGAACAATGACGTCATTCAGCTGTTGCAATATCTTGAAGTTTATGGTTTCGTCCGATTTTGAAAGACGCCCTCTGTCCGTTACGTACCGAAATTTTCCGTGGCGGTGAGCGCAGATTACCTCCTCGGTACACAAAGTAAACCCGTGTGTATTTTTCTCTCCTGCACTAGCGTAGCCAGTGGGGGGGTCAGAGTGCCCCCCCACAAAAATTTTGGGGACGCGAAGGGCGATGTTGAAAAAGTGAAGGAGAGCCAAAATAAATAAATAAATAAATAAATAAATAAATAAATAAATAAAAAAAAGATAAACGGCAAGAGGAGAGAGGGAATCGGGGGTATTTTTTTTTTTTACGATTTTTCGAGGGGGGGCTCTTAGTCGTTACGATGAAGTATGCAGCCCCCGACGACGACTAGTCTCCCCGATGGTTTTTGCTCGCAAGGGACAATTTCCCTAACAAGAACCCCAAATTTTCGGCGCGCTACGCGCGCTGTAGGACTCACTCCAGTTTTTTCAATACTTCCATTCCACATATCTAGGGAGTGTAAGTCCTGTCAACCTTACCAAGTAACGGGTAGGCACAGTACACAAGTTATGTAGAGGTCGTAAATTGCATCCCAATCACAAAGCCTAGTTGCTGTACTCTTGTGTGTGTCATGCGATAGGTCAGTCGGTGAGCGACTCACGGAGCATAGTTTGGCTATTTTATCGGGTATTCCGGGTGGTTTCTACACAATGTATGTTATCCCCGATACGGTCTACAACCCCTATAGTTTCTATTTTTTTCTTTTTATTCTTAATGATTACATGGGCTATGTTATTTTTGTAAGCCTACCAAAAATTTTCGCTTGCTTCGCGCGCTTTGCAATTTCACGATTCAGACTCAATCAACCCTATCAGTTCGCAACTCGGCTTTTAAAATATTAAGTGATAATGTGCAAAATGTGCCCCAGGCTGCAATGACATGGGATAGTTAGGCTCCTTCATATTCCCTTCTCACCACCCCCTCGACATAGGGGCTGTCGGAACTTGTGGTCGCTGGCATGGCCCTCACCCTGAATAATCCTGTACAAATTTCATACGTTCATGTACTGATTTCATACGTTCATGTACTGATTTCATACGATCATGTACTAAATGTCAGTACATGATCGTAAGAAATCAGTACATGATCGTATGAAATCAGTACATGAACGTAAGCAAACAGTACATGAACGTATGAAATCTGTACATGATCGTAAGCAGTTAGTACATGAACGTGTACTTTTACTACATCAAATTCGGTGAGCCTGTTGGCGGACTTCTGGTTCGCCGAAAGGCTCATTCTGTATGGCGTGCGGAAGAGACAATAATAACATGATGATCTTACGTTTTTACATGTACAACGTGTGTTTTAAGATGTACAACGTGTGATTTTACATGTACAACGTAACATTTAACATGATGAACTCATGGTTTTAGTACATGATGGTGTAAATTTACATCATGATCATATGAAGTTAGTACATCATCGTGTATTTTTGATACATGTACGTGTAATTTTAGAACATCATCATATTTGGTGAGCCTTTTGGCGTGCCATATCAGCTAGCTGCACAGGTTCTATCGTCTGTTGACTAGCTCTGTTAGCACCAACCTCAACCAAACGCTCGCACGCAGAAAAGTTTTCGTAGTAATCTTAACCGTTTCGAAGTGAGATTTACTGATGGATGCTGTTTTAGGTTCAACTTGAACTAAACACGTGGTCTAATGAAGTCTTTGAGGTTTGTAGTAAGACTAAAAATGTCAAAGTAGTCCAGGTGTGCTCCCTTTGGTACATCTCGTGGGTTCAGTGACCGACCTTCTTAGTTTATATTTAGTGTACACTCATAGAGTAGGATAATAGGAACTAGAGGGCGGACTCCCCAAAACAGCTGTGATCGCATGGGCACTCAGTACCCATATTCTATCTGGGCAACAGACGGATCGCTTACATAGAGATTCATACAAATCACATGCACATGAACGT
The DNA here is from genome assembly GCA_037179385.1 of Holothuria scabra. Taxonomy (NCBI): domain Eukaryota; kingdom Metazoa; phylum Echinodermata; class Holothuroidea; order Aspidochirotida; family Holothuriidae; genus Holothuria; species Holothuria scabra. The sequence goes on from CM074180.1 coordinate 78,195,255, forward strand.
CCAAAAATTTGATTTCTAAAGTCATCTACTTCTATCAGAAAAAGAGGAGGATGTAGTATCTCTCATAAATTGTAAGTTACTTATGATTGTGTCGTATTTTATTCTTGTTTAAGTTGAAAAAGAAGCATTTTTCTTCACTTAGTGCGGACACATTCCTGTAACACTGTTAGTATGCAATAGGCCGATATATACGTAGTATATAGTATATTACGCCTAACGTTACTGGATAGTTCCTGAATCTAAATAATCCACTCTCCTTCTGTAAGCTTCGCGCATGGAGCCTTTTCACGATGCAATGAGATGTTATATAAACACGAAGTTTTTTTACACTGATGGGGCTAGGAATTTAGGTCAGATGGGGCAAAAATGGCCAACAGGGCGTGTTATTATTTAGCAGGCTGTAAAACAGTAGGGCCTTATAGTAAAAAGACCTGGCATGCAATTTTGATCTGCTAGGATAAGGGTTGCAGTAATTTTAACCATACTTTGCCACTTTCTTTAAAACTTTCAACAGGGGGTAGGGTGTCTAGAGTCCCCAAGTATGTTTGAGACAAATTGTTGGAGCCAAATTTGTAACCGTGACTGACTAAGGTCTGATGCCTCAAATTTATGTACATGTGCAACGTTAGGCTATATGCCTACTGGGGGCTAATCAAGCTTGATTCTGTTGCACTGGAAAGGTACATTACTTGGGAAAATGGTGAAATATGTAGTGTTTAATTCCTTGATGCAGTTTAACTTACTTTTACCAACACTTAAAAGAAGAAAAAAAAAACATTGAATACCTGATGCCAGTCTTGAGTTGTAGGCTACTATATATGTACTACTGTATGCTACAGGTTGCATTTGGTTTTAATACATCATGGTAAATGATAACAATCTTCACTCCAAACAGAAACTGATATGGTTTCATTTTTTTCTTGCACTTGCAGGGAGAAACCCAAGGGATGTCAGACTCATAGTGCTGCTTGCCCTGAACTGTTTCCTGTACTTTATGCTGGATGTAGTCATTTCTGAAGGCATCTGCCACACAAGCAGAATGAAGCGAACAAAGACATTTTAAGCTTGATTCTCTCACCCCAAACTATAATTTTTGTAGTTAGTCCACATCCACAGAAATTCCCAATTGGCTCTATACTCTTTGACTGAAAGCAAGTTCAAAATGTGCATGGAGAGTACAGAAGTCATTTAACACACTCTACTGAGAATGTTTGATTACACACTTGGGATCAAGTATGATCACCCTGAATTGACAGACTGAGATTGTGTCTGGATGAGGATGAATTTTAGACAGAGGAGGGAGGGGCTTAATGAAGAAGGTTAAGAGAATTAGAACTGCTTGGATGTCATCTTTTAGGTCCAGGTTCATTTAACCTACAAAGTGTCAACTGACTTTTAATTATCATCATGAACACCTTGAATATTTTGAAAGAAAATTTTAATTCTGGATCACCATACCTTGCAATTACTGGAGTTTAGACAGTTGAGGGAGACATTCAACAAGCCAAAGCAAAATTATGGGAAGCAATAAAATAAATGTCAGCTGCTGGTGAAAGACTGCATTCTTTACTATACTTGACAACAGTTTTAAAGTCCAAGTGCCCAGAGAAATTAGAGAAGTACTGTAACATGTGACTGTGATTGGACCAAAATGGTTGGTAGAACAGAACCTATTTAACATTGTTTGAAGAAGAAGTAGATGAGACAAATGTATACATGTAGGCCTATTCATGTTTTGCTTTTTACTCTTCATGCATACCAGTGCTTCTAGTTTCTGCCAGTGTTGTAACAAATCACGACTCATGTCACTTCCTCTCAAAATGATAGTGACTCGATAGAATTCAGGAGTTATTTCCGCATTGAAATAGTACAGTGACTCAAGTCAATGACTCGAGTAGAGCCACTTAAAAGTTTGAAAACTGGTGACTTGAGTACTAGATCTAGTGACTCGATTACAACACTGGTTTCTGCAAGTGTCACTGTTGCCATTAGGACAAGCTGAGAAGTATTTTATACAAGAGGCACATATATAGTAGGCTTTAGTTTGGCTCAGTCAGTTAGGCTGTAGTTTGCATATCATGGTACCACATTGCAGCCTATGCCTTGGAATGTACAGTGGGAAATTGTGGAGTGACATTTCAAAAAAATTCAAAGGTGCACTGTGGCTATATTACGAGTCTTCCCTTTCCCAAATTTTGCACTCCTTTTCAAGTGATTAGAAAGAAATTGCACCTGTAGCCCTACTACATCATTATTTGTTATAGCTGTAAATTAAAACATCTGTATGTGAAAAAGGAAGAAAAAAGGATACAAAAAATAAAACAATGTAGTAAAGATAGAATGTCTGTTCAAGCCTTCTCTTTTCAGTTTGGCATCTAGTTACAGTATTTTGTTAGCTGCCCCTGATTCACAAGGCTGAGAGTGAGTCACTTTCATGCGAACTTTAAGTCAGCGGTAGAATAAGGGAGTAACGTTTAATAAATTATTTACCCCCTGTATATCAAGCTGACTGATTCAATTGGCAAAAATATTCTGGTTCATCTTTTCAGTCAACCACTTACAACATATGATTAACAGCTGACCAGCTACTAAAATAAAATAAAATCAGTCACCTCATGCCACTTGTGCTGCCCAGTCTATATATACAGTACTAACAGGCTTACTGGGCATACATGTAGTTTTTAATTTGAGAATGAAAAAGAAAAAAAAAATGATAAAAACCCCTCCCCACCCAGAAACCCAGGTATTCAGTTTAGTAGAAGAATATGCCTTCCTTTTTAATGTCCATTTTCAATCCCCACAGAAAATATGTAAGATCAAACATGAGAAAAATGTTGGAATGTTAGGATAGGCCTACATTTGCGACTTCATTTGGGGACGAGTTGTCTCCTCTGTTCGGAGTTTCATTAGGTGCCGAGCTGTCTGAGTAGCCAGCTTCATTGAGACGCCGAATTGTCTATGAAGGGCTATATTCTTTTAGTAGGTGCCGAGTTGTCCGACTTTACAAAAGCACTGGGAACTGTGAGGCCGTTTTGTCTTACAAGGGCGAGTTGTCCTTGCCTGCATGAGTGCGTTCCTTGAACGTTACTCTTTTTATCACTGAAAAGCAAATTCAGCCCCTCGTCGACCATTTCTGTTGACGTGAAAAGTTAGAAAATATCTTAACGCGTCAAAGCGAATAGCTTATGCCACTTTTTAGGATGAAATACACATTTTACAAGGACAAATAAGTCGCAGGAATTGGCCGAATCGATTTCTGCCATACAGTTCGTACACACATGATCGCTCCCCGCGTGACTTTTGCCCAAGTCATGCCCAGAGTGAACGTGGATGCCGTGTCTCCATGCAATCACAGACGATTTACGTACGCGCCATTGGGAGTCCGTACTCTAGTTCCTATATCCTGCTCTATGTGTACACTGTACAGTATATGCTTCGAACGCCTGTGGTTCTACATCCGTACTGATCATACTGGCGTACTCAGGCCTATAGTAGCCATAGAGCAGGGCAATCCTGATTCCTGCTCCACTCAATAGCCCGGCCACATTCATAAAGGCCCATTATTGTTACACGTAAGGCTTAGCCACAGTCATTCTCACCAGACCACACTGTTTTTGCAAGCAAATGCATTGTTCTAGTCTTTTTATGTGATTTTGTACTTACTTAACGGACAGGGGTCAAAAGGTGAAAGATCAATTCGTCAAAGTGCCAAAACGAAACGGCTCATAAACCATGAGAAAAGTGTTTCACTCGTGCGAAAAGGACACGAAACGGGAATGTTTTAAAACTAGGTATTACTTACAACAAAGATAACGTACTTCACAGCAGGGAGTTGTCAGGGAACTCCCTGTTCACAAGTAACTCATGGAGGCTTACTATGTCTTTTTTTGAAGGAATGTTTAGTTTCCCCTGATTCCAAGGGGTATACGTTTGTGAGCTCAGCTGGCCCAACCCACCAAGGAGGAAATTCCAGTTGAAACCAGTAAACTTGAATTGTTAATCGGCTCAGACTGTTTTGACCCTTTTAACCGTTTTCAACTCCGCATTCCACCTTGTTCCCAACTCTTTTCAACAGCTTCAGTTAGAGAATGAACACTTCCAACAGACCTTTGCCCAAGCAAGCTGGTATTTTATTCTGTCAATCAGTATGCAGTTGTTCAGATTCTTCTGCGTCTACCGGTAAACGCCAAACTCATTGCAATATCGGCAAATGTCGAGTCCTAAAGGGAAATATTGTGTTTAAAATGCTTCACACGAAGAGTACAAAGCAAATGGCTCAGACACTATCCAACAATTCAGTCCTAATCATAAACCCCAGCAATACCTATATCTTTTCAAAATACTATGGGCAAAAAGAGCCATTGATGTTGCATCATTTGAAATGTCGAAAGTTTGGGTGAACAAATTATTCTTGAGCAACAAACAACTGAATTTCTATCTGTGAGAAACTTTTTTCTTGAAAAACAGGGCTACCATACTGCCTTATCTTTGATAATCTATCAACCTGTGTCAATAAATATTAGTTTTAAAAGGATGATTTGTTTCTTTCGAAACAAGCGCAGTATTTTCCTTTGATATAAAGGCACGAGAAATGAGTGGAACGAAGCAATTTTGTCAATAAAAAGATGTTTCACCTTGGATCCGCTTCAATACTTCCAATAAAGTACCAGGCAAACATTAACATAGCCAAGCCGCTTGGCCAGTTATAAAGCGGTTCACTTATCACGCTTTGCCAGTTGAGTTCCGTCTCAAATTCTCAATTAATGAAAAATACGGTCGGGAATACCACGCGTCTAATTGCTTTGATATCAGATCAATCATGCACTGACTTCTGTCAATCAAAAAGTATCCACGTAGTAGTATCCACGAACGTCAGTAGGTGAAGTATTTGCTCCTGCGAGAAGGTTGAGAGCAGCAGCGCCGCCATTGGCTGCACTTGCTCAGCTGAGTGCATCAGAAAGAAAACAAATGGATAAATATATTTCTTATGTTGCCAGGAGTTGCATTTTCCCTCTCTTAAGTCGCAACTGAACCATCTTCAGAAGTTTGAAACGACCATTTTTTTTAATGTTTTACGTGACAAAACTAGGAGGTATTGGGGTTCGGGTTAGATCGGGTTTTACGTCGGCAACTTAATAACTTTGTAGTTTATTGTGATGGCGTCCTCGGCCCATTTCCAATTGTGAAGTATTGAATTGTTATCCGAATTCCATTGCTCATGTGGAGCATCAAGCACATAGGCAGCAGGTTCCATTTTTAAAGTCTTTGGTGTGAACCGGCCTGGGAATCGAAACGTGGACCTTCCGAGTGGGCCATATAGATACATAGGGACGAATGCTCTACCAAGTTGACCGCACGATCGGTTAATAAGTGGGGAAGTAACTGTCATTGTCTAAGTGCCCGTTGTGTACCCTCATACAAATCTCTCAGATAATTTATAATGATTCTTTACAACTGCAAATGACGTAGTTAAAATGGTGTTAATAAATACAAGAACTTGTAGATTTTTAAGTATCATATAAATATAAATATATATATATATTTCTTGAAATTTTCCCTCCAGGTAGACTCATTGTCTCCTGCATAGGAACCCTCACGGAACACCTCTCTGGTTACATTGACAGTGTCCTTAATCCTTTACTCCCCTCACTAGGCAGTTATGTAAAGGATACTGCTCATTTCCTTAGGAAACTCCAAGCCATTGGGTCCTGTCCCCCAGGTTCCCTTTTAGTTACCATGGATGTGAGTGTTCTCTATCCTAATATTCCCCACAAGGAAGGGGTATTGGCCTGCAAAGAGTTCCTGGCTAGAAATGGTTTCTTCCACCCAGTTTATTAAAGAATTTGCTTGCATTGTTGAGTTTGTTCTTACCCACAATCACTTTGTTTTCAATGAACAATTTTATTTACAAACTAGTTGTACGGCAATGGGCAGCAGAATGGCATCCAGTTATGCCATTATTTTCATGGCTGACTTAGAGGAAAGAATCCTCTCTAATAGCCCTTTGAAGCCTTGTAATTATTGTAGATATATCGATTATATTTTCTTCACTTGGATTCACGGAAAAGATGTGCTCCGTCATTTCTTAACAGCCTGTAACGATGCTCACCCTACAATCAAATTCACCTCGGAGTTCTGTGATACTTAAATCCCCTTCCTAGACGTACTATTGGGACTGCGTAACGATAATTTTGTCACCACGCTTTACTGCAAGCCCACTGATACCCATACTTATCTCAATTTTGAGAGTTCCCACCCACACAGCCTTAAGAAAGCCATTGTGTACTCCCAGTGCATCAGAATCAAACGTATCTGTTCTTCTGAATCTGAGTACAATAAATATATTTCAAATCTTGTTGGTCATTACCTGCATAACGGGTACCCCCTTTCCATTATTAAAAGGGGAATTTTAAAAGCTTCTGCTCTATGTCGGGAAGACATAATTCTTGAAAAACCGAAAGCCACTAACCCTCGTATTCCTTTAGTTGTGGATTATTCCAGTCGAACTGACAATTAAGTTACTCAAAGTGCTACGTCAAGACTTTGAAATTCTCAAATCGGACAGTTCCATTCACGATCTGTTCAAAGACCCCCTCTCTTGTCCCGTAGGTAACCTCCCAACCTTAAATCCCTAATTACCTCTTCTAGGCTTCCCAGTAGGTCCCACACGGACAACCGGAAATGCGGAAAGCCTAGATGTCAAGTATGTAGTTTTTTTTATCACTGACCCCTGTTTCACCCCTCCCGGTACTAACTCCCGCATCCGCCCCGGTCCGTTCAATTGTGATACCCCCAACGTCGTGTATTTGATTTTTTGTAATAAATGTGTGAATGGTAATGACATTGGTCAAACAGGTTCAAAATTCAGGTTCAGATTCAACAACCACAAAAAGACAGTTAAAGATAAAGCCATCAGTTATCCAGTCGCCAAACATTTCAATCAATGTAATCACAACCTCTCCAATCTCAAGTGTGTCCTGTTAGGCTCTAATTACCCCACTCTCAACAACAGACTAAGGTCCGAGAGTAAGTGGATTATGAAGCTTAAAACCCATATCAATGGTTTAAACTTGGCTTTGGGTGTTTTGGGTGATTTTCCGTTTGCCACTCGTGGTAAGCGTGACTATGAGCTTTTGCAATAAGTGAACCATTGAGTTCAGTGTACTAGGTCTCCAGTATATTATCTTCACTTCACTGTTGGTGCTGAAGAAAGGCACAGGTGTGCCTGAAATATACACTGTTTTCTCTGTATTGGAAATTTGTGCTCTTATGATGTCATCTTTGTGACGGTGTACAGCGAGCCAATATATATATATATATATATATATATATAAATATATATATATATATATATATATATATAAACCAAATGGAAAAGCACCACACCAGTAAAAACATAAAACAAATAGTAAAAACTGGTAAAACAAGAACATATATTTAGCTTTCAGGACCACCGGCCCCTTCCTCAGAATCGTGTTTAGACAACTATATATATATATATATATATATATATATATATATATATATATATATATATATATATATATATATATATATATATATATATATATATATATATATATATATATATATATATATATATATATATAAACATGACGGAGAAACTGTAAAACAACGGTGCTACAGAATTGAAAGGCTGGATCTCCGAGGAGATACAAATAGCGGAAGGCTAGAATTTAGATAAATTAAACAGCCAAAAGGTTTGAAGTAGAGCTTTCGAGGAATACTACCTCTTTGTCAATACTTGGTCAGAGAATGACAAGGAGTGAGAAATTTTGGAAGCTTTTAAAGGTGTGGACAATGGTCTCACCTCTATTGTGACAGGATAATCCTTCTTAAGGCAATTGAGCAGGTTGATTGACCGGGAGGGTCTGATCGGATTACTCGGGTGTAACCCATCAACAATAGGAAAATCCTCTTCAAAGTAATTAGAGAAATTGTTAGGCCGGAATGGCCTGATCGGATTATTTGGGTTGGTGTTATCAGCAAGCTGGTAAATCGCTCCTGATGTTCAAGCCGAAAGGCGATGTGGTTTTGAGATTGAGTTCCCAGAAATTTTCTTTAGCTGTTCTAGCTTTGTCGGTCCATGTATCGTTTTGGTCGATAGCAATGACCCGTAAGTTTTTGATAGAATGATGAGGCAAATTGAAATGGTTTGCAACAGGTTGTTCAACCTTTTTGGTTTTAATTGCTGACCTGTGCTGTGTCATTCTCATTCGAAGAGTATTTTTAGATTCTCCGACATACTGCACCCCACATAAATTGCAGTATATGAGATAAATGACATTTTTGGAAAGACAATTAATTTCTTGTCTAATTTGGAAGGTGCGTGCATTTTGATTGCTCTGGAAGCCTTTTGTGGAATCAACCAGGGCGCACGTCTTGCAGTTGGAAGGGCAAGGTGAACAACCAAAATTTTCGTTGTTTTCCTCGACTGAGGCTTTGTCCTGGAATTTTGCCCGAACCAAAATGTCCCGTAAATTTGAGGGCCGCTTGAAGGCAACAACGGGGGTTGGGGAAAGATAGACCTTAGGCGATCGGTGCTCTGAAGTGTGGGCATATGCTTTTTGATGAATTTGGCTAGTGGTGGTAGACCGGGATGGTACTCAGTTACCAACGGCACTCTGTCGGAATTGCGCTGACGAGTTTTGTACGTCAGAGTTTGCGAGCGAGGGGTTTCTTTTGCCGATGGCATTTTCAATTGAACCCCGAAAATACTGCCGGTTACGGAGGTAGCCGGATAGTTCCTTTGCCCGAGTGTCAAAATCTGTTTCAGAGGAACAGATGCGTTTTATGCGGAGTGCTTGACTGTACGGAATGTTTTTGGTGCAGTGCGGAGGATGGCAACTGCTGGGTAGGAGGTAGTTGTGCTTGTCCGTTGGTTTGTTAAACAAGTCTGTTTTGAGTGAACCATTTTCTATGGTTACAGTGGTGTCCAGGAAGTGGACACTGGACCTGGAATGGTCGGCCGTAAATTTGATGGTGGGATGGAACGAATTGATGTTTTCAATAAAAATTTTTAGACAGTCTTCACCGTGGGGCCAGATCATGAAGATGTCGTCTATGAAGCGTAACCAAATTTGTGGTTTCAAATTTTGTCGAGACAGAAATTTTTGCTCGAAGTTGTCCATAAACAAGTTAGCAAATGAGGGAGCCATTTTGGTTCCCATGGCTGTACCATGAATTTGGAGGTAGTGGTGGTCACCAAAAATGAGATTGTTGTTGGTCAAAATCAGATGCATGAGTTCGCCTAAGTCTTTCTTGGTGGGAGTTTTGCCGCGAATCGGATTGAAGGCGTTGGTGCAAGAGGAGATGCCTTCCTCATTTGGTATGTTTGTGTACAACGAGGACACGTCAAGAGTGGCCAGAATTGTGTCCGACGGGAGATTTTTGATCTTCCCAATTTTGCGGATGAAGTCCGTGGTGTCCTGAACGTAGGAGGGAAGGGTTGGAACCAGGGGTTGGATAAGCAGGTCAACAAATTTTGAAATTTTTTCCGTTGCAGTCCCGTTGCCGGAAATAATGGGTCTGCCCGGACTACCCGTTTTGTGAATTTTGGGCAGAAAATAGAAACGGCCTGGTTTAGGATCTACCTGGAGGAGATTCGGGCCGGTTTCGGAGTCAATTGAGCCGTTGCGAACCATCTTTTTGATGGCCGCCTCCACTTTTTTCGCAATTTCCGAAGTGGGATCTGAGTCTAGACGTCTGTAGTGGTCGGGATTGCCAAGTAATCTGAGGGCTTCCTCCCTGTAAAATTGAGTCCCCATTGCAACAATCGCAGAGCCTTTGTCCGCCGGCTTGATAACATATATATATATATATATATATATATATATATATATATTTATATATATATATATATATATATATATATATATATATATATATATATATATATATATATATATATATATATATATATATATATATATATATATATATATATATATATATATATATGTATATATAGATATACATATAATTGCAAGAAATTGCTTTGGTCCAAAACGTAACTGGTGCCAAGTCATAATAATATAGAGTGAGACAGCAGGAAAATAAAACTCGGTAGACGTAGCTTCGCGTTACTCAAATATTAAGATTTAATCAAGCTTTCGGCCAGTATGTGTCGGCCTTCTTCAGGATACTATATAGGAGGGAAGGGAGAAGGGTAAACTTAGTATTTACAGTAGCAAAATTAGAGAAAATGACTAAAAAACGGGTAGTATTTGTGAACAAATTATATTACACTTAACTAACCAAAACAGATTACGAATTAAAGAGGCTACTATGCCAAAAAAAACCTTTCTACGTACACATTACAGGTATTCAGTGTTCAAAGTGATGCTACAGTAACACAACGAACATTAAAACAATCGGCTTAACTTAAACAAAGAGAATTGGTAACTTACGGAAGTGCGCAGTGTAAATTGGTGAAACCGCTGTTGCGACTGGTGACGCAGTGTGTCATTTGAATTTATTTATCTACGTTGATACCATTCGGGCTTAGGGTTTTTAGTTTTTCAATCCAGAACGATTCTCTGTGTAGAATTGTAGTGTGTGATCTTTCTGTGATGAGTTCAATGCCAGTAAGTGTGACATTGTCTATGGAATGCGACGGGGAATTAAAGTGTATTGTGTAAGGTAGTTGTTTTGAGCTTGTTTTGTTAAAATTAATGATTTCTGATCTCGTATTACTAAATCGTGTGTAAAGAGTAGTTTCTGTTTTGCCTACGTATTGTTTATTGCAGGCTGTGCAAGTTATTAAGTAAATTATCCATTCTGATTTGCAATCAATGTGTGATGTGATGGGAAAAGTTTGTCCCGTTTTAGTGCTAGAAAATTTATCTGTCTGTTTAATATATTTATGGAGCATACAGCGGTTGGATTTGCATGCAAAAAACCTCGTTCGGTTGAATCTGTGTTTGGAATGTCATTAGGTGAGGGGTCCCTAGCCCGCACGAGAAGATCTCTCAGAGACCGAGGACGGCGAAAAGCAACCATGGGGGGTTCTTTAAAAACTGATTTAAGTTCTGGTGAATCAGTCAATATTTTTGAACATTTTTGTAATTTCTTTGGGAGGTTAGAGAGTATAGGGGAGTAAGTGATTACCAATGGTACTCGCTGGTTGCTTTGCTTTTGTCTGTAGGTGAGTAGATCATCCCTACAAAGTTGCTGTGCATTATGAATTTGATCTTCTACCATTTGTCTATTATAACCTCTGCGTGTAAATTGTTGGTTTAGTTCAGAAAAATGGTGTCTGGTTGTGTTGTCGTCAGAGCAATTTCGGATGACCCTCAATGCTTGACTGTATGGAATGCTCGTGAATGTGTGTTTTGGATGACAGGATGTAGGTAGGAGATAGGCATGAGAGTCAGTTGGTTTAGAATAGAGTTGAGTTTCAAGGCGATTATTCTTTTGAGTAATTTTGATATCTTGAAATTGGACACTTTCTGTGGAGTTCTCAAATGTGTATTTAATAGTAGGGTGGTTTGTGTTCATTTTGTTTTGAAACAGAGTAAGGTTGCGCGATGTCGATGTCCAAATAAATTGTATGTCATCTATGAATCTTTTCCATGTATTCTTCAGTACATAGTTAGTCTGTTGAAGAATGCCGTGTTCTACTGCTCCCATGAAAATGTTGGCATATGAGGGTGCAACAGGTGTGCCCATGGCAGTTCCTTGTATTTGTAAGTAATGTTTTCCGTTAAATTTGAAATTGTTTAGTGTAAGTATAAGTTCTAATAGGCGTATGAGATCAGTGGTGGACGGGTTGAGATTTTTACGTGTGTTAAGGGCGTTTTTACATGCATTGAGTCCCTCTTGATGTGGGATATTAGTGTATAGCGAAGAGACGTCGGCTGTAACTAGAATAAATTTCCTTTTAAAAGGTGAGTGTTCCGCGTTGATGTAGTTTATATGTTTGATGAAGTGTGTAGTGTCTTTAATGTGGGAATTTAGGGATTCCACTAGTGGACGTAAGTGAGAGTCCACAAATTTTGAGATTTGGGTGGTGGGGCAGCTGCAACTGGAAACGATTGGGCGACCAGGGTTATCCGCCTTGTGTATTTTGGGTAACAGGTACAAGTTGGGACATATTGAGCGCATTGGTATAAGAAGGTCTTTGGTTTCAGGGTCGAGGTCTGAGGACTGAACGGTCCTCTCAACTAAACTATGATGTTCGTTAGTTATGTCACCTGTCAGAGGTTTGTATGTAGCGGAATCAGACAATTGCCTAGATGCTTCTGAGACATAACCCGATGCTGACATCACAACTACAGAGGAGCCCTTGTCTGCTGGTTTTATTATAATACTTTTGTTATTTCGCAAACTTTTGAGGGCATTCCTCTCTTCACGGGAAAGATTGTCTTTGCGACGGTATGATGGGGAGTTATATCGAGATATTAATGGTTCTATCATATTATCTATATCATCGAAGAATTTGTGTAAACTTAAGTTAGTAATTTTGGGCGTCCAGTTTGATTTCGGTTTCAGGTCACGAAGCAGCTGTTCTTGAGGTGAGATGTCGGGATCAGTATTCGCATCTGCTGCGTCATCTTTATAAAAATAATGTTTGAGGGCCATACGTCGTTTGAATTCAGTGATATCTTTTCTCACTTGGAGTGGATCCATTTGTGGTGGGGTAGGGCAAAAGCCTAGACCCTTTGAAAGGAGACTCAGTTCACTCTCGCTGAGTTTATAATTGGACAAGTTTACAACATTTTCTTTGACAATATCTTGATTTTCACCGTCGTTTAACGTGGTGGTGGTATTCGACTGCGGTTCTTCGCTCGCGCAAAGCTTTCTTTGATGTTGACGTCGTCGCTGTGTGTATTCCCTTTTTCTAATACGTCTATTTTTTCTCTTTTTTGCTAACACATGTTCTTGTTAAATAATCGTTTGTTGAGGAAGTCGGTTGGTGGTACATTGTGATTGTTCTGCTTTGTTTGATTTCCTAATCTTCTTATTTATAAGCGGGGAAATACTCGACATTGTCGTTGAATGAATCCTATTAACGGTTTTATGATAATCTTTTGGGGATGTATTCATCCACAGTAGGTCTTTCTTTTCACGTAGTTTGGTTGCGATATTGTTTCGTTTGGCTCCTACAATGGAGATAGTTAAATCCCTTAGTTGGCACGATGCTTGCCACAATACATTTTGCCATTGCAACTGGGGATTATCCCCATCGTGAAAGCTACAAGCCTTTTGGAGTAATAGCCCTTTTGGTACAGCGTTTCTTTCTGCATATTGCAACAAATTGTCTGATTCCGCTATTTATGCCATATGGGGAATGTGAGGGGAATGTGAAATACACTGCTGACCAAACTGATGTATGCTGCAATAATTTCTTGAATTTCATAAACTTAAAGTGATGTGATATATGTGGCTTCATCATCTAGCAATTTTTATGAGATGATTGTTGTTAAACTTAAATCATCAAGACTTCAACCAAGAACCAGTTGCGGCTATAATTTTTTCATTCTGCTCTACAAATAAGTTCCTTTTTTCATATATTCCACCAAAAAATCCCATCAATTAACACAAGCAGATTTTCAAGGATATATTAAGAGGAAGCCCAGCCTTTTCAGAGATTTTTTTTTTCAATATCCCCAGAGGATCTTTAAAATGTCCATGATAATCAGTAACCCCCAAAAACTATACAATAGTTAGAAAGATGACATAGTATACTTGATATTCCCATAAAAAGGTCAGATTATTCTATCAAAACCTCGAAATCTGTCACAATATTCCACTTTTGGATACTACATACAATAAAAACTCATTCCAACTTCAAGCAGTCCTTCTAAATTTTGCTTTTGGAAGGAATATCACTTAGTAAATGATTTTCCTTGCCAAAAGTCCAACTGAAAAGTCTTCTAATTAGGCTCATGCTGGGAACTGCACAAAAATTTGGACAGTCCAGCTTTGTTGCTATTCACCATGGACCCACGCAGAAAAAAAGCATGGGGGTACCATGAGACGGTAATCTAAGAACTATTGTTTTAGTGTAGGTACAATGATTCAACATATGAATTGATCAAACCCAGGAACCAACAGACTTGAAGATCACTAGATTTGACAGTAATCCCTAATTATACATTTAGATGGAATGCTGAAATTTACAAAAGCTATTTTAGTAGCAAAATGATCAAATAAAGTTTGCACAAATTTCAATCAGAATTAACATCGTTTGCCTCAAATCAATCTCTAAATAAAACTTTGTTCTTTTTGCAGAAATAAGCTCTTTCAAAATAAAATTCACTCTATCTCTGTATAAGTATTCAAGAGGATACATTCTTCACAGGCATGTCACCCTTACCAAATTCATTAAGCCAACCGAATTGTTCGGCCTAGTAGTTAGGGCATCCCCCTCTCAGCTGGGAGTCTGGGGTTCAAATTCTGGTGGGTTATACCAAAAACTTAAAAAATGGGACCTTTTGCCTTCTTGCTTAGTCAATAACTGGTAGGCAAGTTGAACTTTAATAATAATTGTAGATGCCACCTGCTTCACTCAGAAGAATTCAAACAGATCTATGACAGAAAACCACCCTTAATGGGAATTTTCTGAATCTTCATGGAATCTCATAAGTTTGAATTCCAAAGAATCTGGTTGACCTCAGATAGAGTCCTTTCTGATATTGGTTTTGATTTTTTATAAGTTGTTGCCATGACAACTCTTAAGTTAACCGTAAGGAAGACAAAAAGAATGAAGACATTCATTTTTTTTCCATATTACTCCAGTTTATATTTTTTAAATTTTTGGTCTTACCTCAACCATCCTCAAAATACAACTGACAATAAAAATCTAGAGGAAGTACACTGCATCCCAAAAGACATACTCAGGTCATGCCACAGAAAACATTTCTAAGAAAGAAACTCACCTAATATTTTCTCCTCATACTGCTGTAACCTTTGACCTTTTATGTTGTGTTGAATAATCAAAGGCAAACTTGGCAATCCTCTACTGGCTATGGTGACTCAGGTTTCAATCACACCCTGTATGTACAATCTGTACAAAGAGGACATTTAAAGTAAACAACAATTAGGGAACAGAAGTACTCGCACATAATGAAACCTTCCTTGAAAGAAACTCAGGTACAACATACTAAATACTTCTTGATGAACCATCCTCCTTCTCTGCCTGGTTACATTTTATCACCTCAGGGAGAAAATGCATGAAGCACACTACTGTACATACACTGCTTAAGATACTGTAGTCAGGTTTAGGGTTCCCAGCATTCCAAGAAAATAAAATTTCATGATATGTATTTCCATGATTTTTCCATGATAATATTTAAAAATACCAGGATGAAAACAATTACAGTATACTGTAGAACTTGATTTAGTGAAAGCTGTACTTTAGTTTACATAAGTATTTACATTTACTTTAATGTGAACATGTAAAAGTTTCATTCACAAAGGCATAAAATGGCCTCCTTTTTAACCCTGTACAGCATCCATTTCTCACCTTTATAGGGAAGTATCACAAATCCAACCAGGCAGAAATCCCCATGAGTCAGTGCATGGCATCACTGGAGATGTCTGTCAGGTTTTTGTGAGCCTTCACATTGTATGCCTGTGTGTACTTTACATTTACAGTATTTTGGTGGTTTATTAATGCTAAACCTTAAGTCAACTGGAAGTGCAGTGTTATATTGTTCACATAAATAAATACCAGTTGACACATTTGCAAATGGGAACATTCTGCTGGGAATGATGAAGAGGCTGTAACAGAAAGTTTATAAACCTTAATTAACATATATAACAGCGATAACCAAAGACAAAGTCGCAGACTGAAAGGAACACCAAGTGCATATGAAGTTCCATTCAGACTGGAACTTTCACAATGAACCCCCTGCCTCCAGAGTCGGCAAATCGTAGCCTGTCAGCAAATTTTGGTTGTATCCTTGCATCCAACTTAAATAAAACTTAAAGGAGAAGATTAAGCAAAAATTTTAATTTTCATATGTGAAAGAAGAACTAAATTGATACAGTATGGTGAAAGTTCCATTAAAATCAGACAAGTATTTCTCGAGATAACAATAAATGCAGTCTGTAGATTTGTGTTCCAAAGTGAGTTTGAGGGCAACAGAGCTATATCACTTTCTCACACTGATAAGGAATGCTTTGTCTCCCTTTGTTTTATCTGGTGGTATCAGACTGTTGTGCTGACTGTGATAATATGAACAGGACCTCCCTGTGGGGGATGCAAAGTTTGTAAAATTCTCATGCCACTTATGCAATCTCATTTAAATAAAAAGGGATTGTTAATGAGAAAATCAACTCTAAAGTTTAAAGGAAATCAAAACAATTTGGGAATATGATGTCATATCTGCTTGCTTCAAGTTCATTTTTTTCAGAAAATTTAAAAACTCTGTGTGCTCATACCTGAAAACAGATATCAATGCAAATTTCACCAAAATGCCTAGAAAAAGAACCTCTATAGCATACTTAAATCCTGTTGTGACCTTTAACCCTTATTTGTATTAAAATACAACACAATTTACAGGACAATAATTTTAGTGCTATTTTTGGAATCTTTATTTGGGGTCTCCTTAGTACTTTTCCTTCTGCACAATATGGCAACATTATGATGTAATACTGTAGGAGAAACAGCTCTGGAGGCAAGAGGTGCTACTCCTGTTTGACTAGAACAACCATAGCCAATCCATCATTTCTTCAAGCATTTGTCTTTGGCTAATCAAATTCCATGATTTTTCCAGGGTTTGAAGCATTTTGCCTCAAATTTCATGACTTTTCCAGGATTTAAAGCATCTTTTTTAAATTTCCTGACTTTTCCAGGTTTTCCAGGTAAGACTGGGAACCCTCAGATTTCACATCTGATTGATTGATTCACTGATATGGTGTGTATACCAAAACAAACATAGGTTGTCTCTGGCCAAAAAAATTGCTGAAGTGAAAAGGATTGACTTCGGCACATATACACTTTCCTTCATCAATATTATTATTACGTACTGTACTGTCCAATGATGCAAATGGCAGTAAACGTCATGCAGCTATGTGTAATATGACAAATTAACAAAAGTTTGGCTCATGTACTTATTTACAAACTTGGTACTTCTGTACAAAATTGTAATATGTTTGTTCCAGAGAGTCTGGAATTTCATTCAAAAACATCATAAAGCCACTCTGAGAATTTTCCTCACTTATGAATTATATGCATCATTTTAACGATAAAACAGTTAGTTCTTAAATCTAAAAGTCACTTTCTGCAGTGTCACATTCATGTGTGTTCAGTGATCACTTCTTGACAGCAGGTGGTGAGATTTGTACTTCCTTACATTAAATACTGACCACTGTGAACTTTTTCAATCAAGATTTTATATGTTAAAAACTTGAAAAATTGCAACCACTGTATGTTTTGTTTGTTCAGGAATAATACTGAATACATTAGCTCTTGATCACAGTGGAAATTTCCATCAAAACATGACTTCTTATCCAGTCATCAATCACAGGTTAGACCTAAATTTGAGCCATGTAGTGTGCAACTTTTTTAACCTAAAGTCCCCTTACAATGTTCCCCGATTTACCACATCAGCTAAATTTTAGATGAAGTTGAGTCAATTTGTCTCGGCATTCACCTTGGCATTGCTGAATGCTGAGGCTATAATTTTAGAAAGCTGAAATATTATGTAACATTTGGGTTAACTACAGACCAGTTAAGTGTGTTCATTGCTTTTTGTGAAAATTGCACACAATGAAAGCATAGATCACTTGGGGTAGACATACTGTAGATCATATCACAAACTCAGATACTGGTTTGGTCCCACCCTACTTTTATATGTGGTGTCTTAAATTTAATGCACTCTCAATAAGCAACATCATAGCATGATTTAGCAAATACCTCAAAAAAGTTTAATAGCAAGTTAGAGCTGATGGTAAATTTCCCATTATCATAGAAGTTTGATGGATGCCATCAAGAAGGGAGGCAAAGCATAGCCTAATAAACTGACTCTGTGCAGGTCATGGCTGTTATTTGGGTGGAGATACAATATGCTTTGAGATGAGGTTTGTGTCAACAGTAATATATCTCTTATACTGTTCTTGGCAATTCTATTAGGCTTATACTGGATTAGGAAGAGAACACAATAGGTATTTTAAGTATTCATGAGAAGGTCACATCGCTGTTGCCTCTAAGAAATTGTACATTGCATACATGCACTCAGTACGAGAAAACTTAACTCATTAGAAATGTCATTTTGTGGAATTATACACACATCAAATGTGGGAAAAAATTAAACCTTTTTTATTTTTTTACACAAATATCAGATAATCAAACTGAAAAGCCATTGCCTCAAAAATTATGTTATATATCGGCTTAGTGCAAACACTTGGTCATATACTTTTCCTGAATACTGACTTCTCGTGACTTTCAACACACAGTTATGAGATCAATATATATCCACAATCCTGTTTTCTCAATTTTTTGGTTGTTCATATCACCCATGCTCCCTTAATACCCATACCAATGGATTTTAGCCCTGAGATTCCCCCAGAAACTCAAAAGGGGGAGGGGGATTAATTAAGTTCTGCTAAACCAGGTCCAGTTGATGGTGTTATTGGCCATAGTTCCTGATGAGTTTAGTAGGCAAAAGCTTGCTTGAAGGTCCTAGTCCTACTACTGTATGAGCAATCTGAAAGGGGGTAGTTTATCCTCCCTTCTCTGAAAAGGAGGAATCCCCTTACCCCCTCCTTAACCCCACCATTCTTCTGACAGAAACATTGGATATACTATGATATAAGCAAATGAGTTGTCTCACTTGGTGTTCTAAAGCATTGTACTCACTTTCAATTTATTCTCTTACCATTACAAAATCCAGATTATGGTGCGTTGTTTTCATTCCAGGAATACTACCACAGTCTTACCACACTTGCAAAGAGATCCAAATTAACTCTACAAATATAATGATAATACAAAAATAAATATCACAAAGCAGCAGGTACTGAAAGTATTTTTGCAAATATTATTACTCAATGATTACCCATTTCACAGCAACTTTGTTTCAAGCATCTTGCCAATTGGATACAATATACTATGACATGCTCATTCAAAAAATTAATCAACTATGGGTGTTTCTGGTCCTCCTCTTAATTGGTTTCAATCATGTATGTCAAATAGATTTTGTGGTGTCACTATTGATGATTTATTTTCCAACTTCATTCCATTAATATATGGTGTGTACCACAGTGATGAATCATGGACCCTCTCCTTTCTTCAACCTACATTCTACTGCACCTAGCTATTGGTGATATAATCTGGAAACACAATTTGTCAAATCACAAATACTGTAGGCTGATAATACAAAAATATATCCTTTGAACCTCCAAGACAAAAGCATCTTATGGCTGCTCTCCAAAAACTTGAAAACTGCATTTTAGATATTAACGACTCTATGATGGTAACAAATTGAAATTGAATATGGATAAAACTGAATTTCTTTTGATTGGTTCTCCCATATCTTACAGCACAACCTGCTTTAACTTTGACAGTTGGAAATACCTTCTTACATTCTGTTGGCTTGGTTGGAAATCTTGGTGATTTGTTTGACAGTTGCTTAACTACCGTATATCTAGACTGGAACAGCCCTTTGCCAAACTGTAAAACACCAACTCAGAAATATTGCCTGCATAAGGAAGTACCTGGGTGAGGATTCCTGTTTTAACCCAGTCCTTTGAACTTAGCAGAATACCAGCTTGATCCAACCTAAGAGACACTCGTAACTCCCCCACCCCACACACACCAACTTTACTGAAGTTTCACCATGGTGATTCAATTTCATTGAAAATTATTAGATTGGCTGCCAAATTATAAATAACACATACCCCATGTAATGTGACCTAAAACTTCTTAAAGACTTTTCAAAGACCTTCTGTGGGCTGGAGGTTGTACATGTAAGGCCATGATACCAGAGTATGTCTCACCTGTCATAAGAGTGGACTAAAGGGAACACCTTGCATCATATTTGAACTGTGTTTGAAATCAAACTTAAACTGTACTTGAAACCAATATCAAACTTTGACACTAATTTATCTAGTTGACACTGTGTAACATTAGCAAGTTGTGTTGTTGTTAAATCTCATCTCATTACCTAACATTTTTAAGACAATTGATCTCACCTACATTTCTACTGAACAATTTTAGTGCATATGGTACAGTGTTTTGCAGTCTACAGTGGTGAACAATCCCTACTATAAAACCTACCTAAATTTTGTTTTCAGTACATGTCTGCAGTTCAACAATAATTCCTGTTGGCATATGGATGATTTTTTTCCAGGCAACATGTTTTTCTTCAGTGATCCAACAAACTCTTCAACCTTGGCAGTGTTCTTACTGTGTGCTGAATTTCACTATAAAAGAATAAGAAAAAAAAAGTAAACAGAATCCTCAACCACTTCCTGGATCTTCTGTAACTGTGAGTCTCTGCAGACAAACAGAAACAATTAACACTTTTCCGCATCTCCACAATCTACATTACCTTTGTGATCAATTCCTCACACAGTGAACAACAGTTGTTCCACATGTGACCAATCATCTTTCCAGGTAAAATTCTCATACAGTCCTCTCATTATGGCTCAAACCCAAAGAGGAGCGGACCCCTCAAGTTTCTTTTGAGTAGTAAGCAAGAGCTTCCTCTCGGAGTACAAGAAAAAAAATTGACCCTCTTCATCCTTACCTCAAGCAAGTCTAGTTTAGAAACAGTGTAAGTTGACTCTATACCCTTAATTCATCCTCCTGAAGTTGAGTATGACTACAAAGCCCCTGCATGCACTCACAATAAAAATACTGTTCTCATAAAAAAAGATCTGTTTACACTAACCTAATCAACCTCGAATGATTCACACCCATCTTGCACCCAGGCAGTTTTAAAGGGAGTTCAGTTTAATGGGAAACACTGAATTTATGAGACTGGTAGAAATAGAGGGGTGGAACAAAATTGGTCAGAAAGGTGTCAAAATTATTATTTATTCAAAAACAGACAAAAAATTTGTAATCAGCACATGCCAGCCTCCCATCTGAATAAATTTGAGAACACATTTGCAATGCATCTAGGAGAAAATAGCATTTCAAAATATTTACACAGAAGACCTAGAATAACCTCGGATAAACAAGTAAAGTACAAGATTTAAGAACCACTATCTGAGGAATATCATTGCCAACTCTCAAGGACATTGAGCACTATTTGCAGGAGATGTGACACTTCAAAAAATATTCACAAAAAAGCCACTAATGATCCCTAGATTGCCTTTGACCTCAATTTTTTTAACACAACATGTAGGCCTTTGTCCAATGACCGATGTGTCCAAGTTTCGTTTCAGTTCGTCAACAAATGTGCCCCTGAGAGCATTAAAGGCAGATGTGAACAGACATGATAGATAGATGGAGTGACAGTGGAAGATAATAGCTCAAACAGGTCTTTGAGCTGGTCTGAGCTAAAAATGGATTCTAATCCTTCAATGCACCAAGAGTTCCTTCCTTCTTTTGCCACAACTTCTTTGAACCCATAAACTGATATGGGCAAAAAAGGTGAATCAAAGCTGTTGTTCCTTAAAGCAGCCAATTGGAGTAATGAACCAGTGGTCTGCTGGAACTGGAACTCCAGTTTTTCCCAAAACTGTGGTATCCATGAAAGATATCCTCAAAGGAATAGATGGAGCATCTGATAGACTTTAACAATGGAATCTACTGCCACTGTATTGGTGCAGATTTTAAGAGATTTGAAAAATAATCTTGTTTGGATTCTTAGAAGAAATGACTGAAACCACCCAAATTATTACTTAAACTACTGTACTGTACCATTGAACAGAATCAAAGGTTTGCCAAGTTTTTTTGTTGCCAAGTTTTGTCATGTCTCTGGAACCAAGTTGCCTTGAGGTATGAGTGTGGCTGCCTAGGGAAAGACACATGGCAGGTGAAATGATATCGACCAGAGTTGTACATAGATCTGTGAAAGAAACATTCATAAACATGCTGAATCACAATCTTGACAATCAATTTATTTGTAACATTGCTACTATTGTTTTACTCACTTCATGTAAAAAATTCTAACTGGCTTCAAATAAAAAACATATCCCATCATTAATGAGTGTACAGTGCCCATTCAACAAACAAAAATGTCAGTTGTAGATTTGATTAAGCCAAGCCTTGCAGGTAGGTGGAGCCTCTGCTCACCTCAAAAAAATTTACAATACATAATCTGTGTTTTGGAAGGACAAATGTAGCCTCAGTTTGAGTGCATGAACCACAGTATGCCTATGTACAGTAGTACCCATTTATGACCAGAAATGGTTGCATACTTGCCATGATGTATATGACCACATAATGGATTGATAATGTTTGAGGGGTTTGAGAATTACTCAAAAAGATCAGTTCTAAAAGCGGTCATTATGTATCCAGCGTACAGTACAACCGTAACATTTTGATCCAAAGATTGTTATACCATAGGGTCGTTATTTCAAATGAATATTATTTTAAATTAGGAATGACAACCCCAATTCAAGATTCAGAATAACAGCTCAAAAGGTCATAGTGTCTAGATCGGCCAATGCCAAAAATACAGTACATTAAGAATATGACCTTCTATTGTAACAGATAGTTATGGATGTAAGGTTGTTGGGACAGGCTAAGAGACATGAAAGAGTGCACAGGACTAGTTCCTGTAGGTTTCATGCTACAGTTGTACTTTTGGTGAGAGTGGGGAATTCAACTTACTAATACTGCAGTCCTTGTCAAGAAAGATCTTCCTCAGTCACAGTCAATGCATCTAACTTTCTACACTGGTCATTCTTCAAATATTGGAGAGCAATGAGATAAAATTAAAGGGCCTGAATCTGTAAAGAAGAAAATATGACCAAATTCAAGAAAATCCTTACATGATAAATTCAAAGTAACGGGTGTTACTGTACATTTAGAAACAGACTTTGAACATTTGAAAATTTCTCCTGTTAATTTACTAAGTTAATTGGAAAGAGTTTTATGGGCCAGTTTCCAACCAACTGGTTCA
Source organism: Holothuria scabra (assembly GCA_037179385.1). NCBI lineage: Eukaryota > Metazoa > Echinodermata > Holothuroidea > Aspidochirotida > Holothuriidae > Holothuria > Holothuria scabra. Next base: position 78,218,300 of record CM074180.1, read on the forward strand.
AGTCAAGCTTGCCTCGGCCTTCTTTTCAGTTGTGACTTACTGGGCCTGGCTTGTTTTCCTCACTCCATTGCTTATGCTGAGCACCATGCGCAATGTCAGTAGGTCCTGTTTTTTAAGTCTTGGGTATGACCTGACCAGGGTTCAAACTCCTATTAAGAAGACAACAAATGTAACATTGGTTTGGTTGGTTGGTTTACCACACGAATTGCGTGGTGTTTTACACAACCCAAAGTGTGGTGTTTTACAGGGAGGGGGGGGGGGGCAATCAGGACCTAGTAAATGGGTGTGATAGGTGTTATATTGAAAGGGACATGACCAGATGGACCATTTAATCTCTCTGCAAAAGTCTAATAAATATGAGTTTGTTTATACATGAACTCTGTTGATACAGTAGAGGAGTCACATAATATTATTGTGACTATATATGAGAGAACTTGAGAAATATGTATGTACATTTTTTTTCACAAAAAACGGTGTGACAGGTGTTAGATATGAACACAGTGACAGGTGCTAGTGTACTGTAAGAGTCTAAAATTGAGATCCCTATGACTATTATAATTATGCCCCTACTCTCATTTTAGGTAAAATTCATACTGCAGTTTAATTTTAAATTTTTTTTATTAACATTGAGGTCATACAAGGATGCAGAAAGGGGGGGGGGGGGGTTAAAAAGGTCATCCTGTATGTCGGTATTTCCATAAATTACATGTACGTAAGGGTCCATTCTGTCCCTGTCACATCTGACACTTGATGCATAAGAGAATGGTTAAAAGTGGGGCTAACAAAGATTTCTATTTAACTCAAAGTGTTCACATTCCATGTGTTATCAACGAGTGTAGTACTGTATCTCCATGTTCAATTTCACCTGCATAGAGTATGGGTACAGTAGATCTCTCATTATAATTTTATCAATCAGAATGTACAGTATTTGGTGTCACAACAGATTATTGCAAAAATCTGTGACGTGGGAAAAACTAACTTCAGTCATTCTAGTTTTAAAAAATGACTTACTTTTATGGGTAGCCTAAAACAATGCCAGATGAGATTTAAGGGCCAGCTAAACAAATTGAATTCGTGGGTTAATGGACAATGTTTGACAAAATGCACTTATTTGCAAGTTGGCCATTGCTAACTCAGATCCCTACATCAAAAACACTGGTAACCTCTTCTGATCAAGTAAAGTGCTTAACCTGAACAATTCAAGTACAACTAAAGCAATGGCATCCATTGGTACAGTAATCACATTTCCTGTTTGGTGTCCTGCTGTTTGTGTCACATCGCCCACAAACTCATTAAACTTATTCCTCTCTCAAATCCCCCAAATCATGTCAATTCCATTCATAATACTGCATCCCTAAAAGCGATAGCATTTGTGTCCTTGATAAACACTACTCCCATTTTCCCCCACAACTGTACAGTACATACAGTATGTAATGTATTGTCCACCATCTATGAAAGAGATTTAAATGGTGTCCTGTGGGTACCATGTCACCTCAATGACAAAGCTATTATAAGTGTGTCGGGACTGAAGAAATTATAATATGATTCAAACTGATTAATGAGAACATAATATTTAAGATATTAACAACAATCAAAATGGGACAAACTGAAAAAAATATGGATAGTGTGGGTATATGCAGTATTTTATTTCTTTGGTGACCTGGTCACTGACAATCACTACTGCTGTAAATATTTTGTTTTATTTTTCCATTTTTTTTATAGTTTAGTTGAAGTTAATTGAGTTTCAAGCTTTGTGCAATCTTGCAAGGATTGAAGTAGTCATAAGTTATGATACTGTTGGCTCTGTCGGGTGTGACTGGTACACATGTAAATTCAATGAGGTTTCTACTGGAGGGTCACATCAGCAGTTTGATGTAATAGGCCTATATGCAGGGCTCAATTTTCATGGTTGTCCAATTGTCAGGGACAACTAAAATTCATATAGGCAACCAAAAGTTAAAGAAGAATGGTTGTCCGATGGACAACCATTCTTCTCTAGGACTGAAAACAAATACTGCTGACTGACCAACTCTCTTGACTCTTTGCAACTTACCATATTTCAGACTTCAAGTGTTTCTGTATCTCAAACATCACATCTTTTTATTCTTCAAGGCTGTAAGTACAAGAACACAATTAGTGTTTTGTTTTGTACACCCAAATTTTACAAGTTTGTGGCCAGCTACTATATAAAATTAGTGAAATGGTTGCCCGAAGGACAACCATAAATTTTTCTGAAAATCAAGGCCTGTATATTGCTGGGAATTGAAAAACTTGATACTAAACGAAGCAATTGGATTTAGTGCTAGACATTCAAATTTCTGGACAATGCAGTCAGACAGTGAACATAGACATCCAACCACACAATATGTAAACTTACCTTCTTGTGTTTGGCTGTCATCATTTCCTCTGTTCAATAGCTAAAAAAAAAAAAGAAACAAAATAGCATTACATTTTGGTTTACTAATTCAAGGGAATAATGTAAAATGTTGATGAAAGGGCGGTATAAAGAAAGGTACATACACTTCATCACTTCAAAATTGAAATGCGCTGCTGACGAAACTGCTTATGCTGCAATAATTTCTTGAATTTCATAAACTTAAAGTGATGTGATATATGTGGCTTCATCATCTAGCAATTTTTATGAGATGATTGTTGTTAACCTTCAATCATAGAGACTTCAACCAAGAACCAGTTACAGCTATAATTTTTTCATTCTGCTCTACAAATAAGTTCCCTTTTTCATATATTCCACCAAAAAATCCCATCAATTAACACAAGCAGATTTTCAAGGATATATTAAGAGGAAGCCCAGCCTTTTCATAGATTTTTTTTTTCAATATCCCCAGAGGATCTTTATAAAGTCAATAATAATCATTAACCCCAAAAATCTATACAATAGTTAGAAAGATGACATGGTATACTTGATATTCCCATAAAAAGGTCAGATTATTCTATCAAAACCTCGAAATCTGTCATAATATTCCACTTTTGGATACTACATACAATAAAAACTCATTCCAACTTCAAGTAGTCCTTCTAAATTTTGCTTTTGGAAGAAATATCACTTAGTAAATGATTTTCCTTGCCAAAAGTCCAAGTTCCACCCCCTGAAGACACACACATGACCCAACTGAGAAGTCTTCTAATTAAGCTCATGCTGGGAACTGCACAAAAATTTGGACAGTCCAGCTTTGTTGCTATTCACCATGGACCCACGCAGAAAAAAAGCATGGGGGTACCATGAGATGGTAATCTAAGAACTATTGCATTAGTGTACAGTAGGTACAATGATTCAACATATGAATTTACCAAACCCAGGAACCAACAGACTTGAAGATCACTAGATTTGACAGTAATCCCTAATTATACATGTAGATGGAATGCTGAAATTTCCAAAAGCTATGTTAGTAGCAAAATGATCAAATAAAGTTTGCACAAATTTCAATCAGAATTAACGTAATCGCGATTTGCCTCAAATCAATCTCTATATAAAACTTTGTTCTTTTGGCAGAAATAAGCTCTTTCAAAATAAAATTCACTCTATCTCTGTGTATAGTATTCAAGAGGATACATTCTTCACAGGCATGTCACCCTTACCATATTTGAAATAAAAAATATCTGCCACAATTTTTCTTATTTAAATGTTCAAAAATACCTATCGTTATGTTGTTTGTGACTATTTCAACTGTTTTTAATTTTTTTCATGAAAAAGGAGATAAAAAAGAGCAAACTATTTTCACTTTTAAAATTTTACACCCCATATTTACAATGGAGCATGCTTTGATCAACAAATTCATTTAGCCAACCGAATTGGTCGGCCAAGTGGTTAGAGCATCCCCCTCTTAGCTGGGAGTCTGGGGTTCAAATTCTGGTGTGTTATACCAAAAACTTTAAAAATGGGACCTTTTGCCTTCTTGCTTAGTCAATAACTGGTAGGCAAGTTGAACTTTGATAATAATTGTAGATGCCACCTGCTTCACTCAGAAGAATTCAAACAGATCTATGACAGAAAACCATCCTTAATGGGAATTTTCTGAATCTTCATGGAATCTCATAAGTTTGAATTCCAAAGAATCTGGTTGACCTCAGATAGAGTCCTTTCTGATATTGGTTTTGATTTTTTATAAGTTGTTGCCATGACAACTCTTAAGTTAACCGTAAGGAAGACAAAAAGAATGAAGATATTCATTTTTTTTCCATATTACTCCAGTTTATATTTTTAAAATTTTTGGTCTTACCTCAACCATCCTCAAAATACAACTGACAATAAAAATCTAGAGGAAGTACACTGCAACCCAAAAGACATACTCAGGTCATGCCACAGAAAACACTTCTAAGAAAGAAACTCACCTAATAATTTTTCCTCATACTGCTGTAACCTTTGACCTTTTATGTTGTGTTGAATAATCAAAGGCAAACTTGGCAATCCTCTACTGGCTCTGGTGACTCAGGATTCAATCACACCCTGTATGTACAATCTGTACAAAGAGGACATTTGAAGTAAACAACAATTAGGGAACAGAACTGCCCCTTTCTGACAAAAAGAAGTAACCCACATTTTCAATATTTTGAGTTATTTACCAAAATGCGTTACCTCAAAGCCAACAGAAATGCCTCTACATGACACAAGTACACCTGCTGTAAGTAACTGAACAATTTATAACTTAAACATTGGAAAATATTTTTTTCCCAAAATTCATTGCAAAAGCAGACTAATGTGGTCTACTTCCTTTTGTGAGAAAACAATATCCATGTGAACATGTACACTTTTCTGACAGATAGAAGTATGATCTATAATGTTTAATTTCAATATTCTGTCATATTTTTTTAACAGAAAATGTTTTGTTTTGTTTTGTTTTATACAGGAGATATTGTAAAAGTTGATTACCAAGATTTTCAATGTGGATTACTTCTTTTTGTATGGAAAAATCAATTAAAATATTCCTTACAATTTCTGACAGAAAGAAGTACAAGCCACTGCTTCTCTTTGTCAGAAAGAGTGTAGTGAAAATAATAGTTGTACTTTCTGACAGAAAGAAGTACAAGGCATTGCTTCTTTTTGTCTGAAAAGAATGTAGTTTTCCATGTGGGTTACTTCTTTTCTTGGCTGATTATCTCAGGAAGTAGGCTACATGTTAGAATATTTAATATCAGAAAATTTAAGTTTCAGTAAGAGAAAAAAGAATATGAAATAAAATCAATTTTGAAAAAATGTGGATTACTTCTTTTTGTCAGAAAGGGGCAGAGAAGTACTTGCACAAAATGAAACCTTCCTTGAAAGAAACTCAGGTACAACATACTAAATACTTCTTTATGAACCATCCTCCTTCTCTGCCTGGTTACATTTTATCACCTCAGGGAGAAAATGCATGAAGCACACTACTGTACATACACTGCTTAAGATACTGTAGTCAGGTTCAGGGTTCCCAGCATTCCAAGAAAATAAAATTTCATGATATGTTTTTCCATGATTTTTCCGTGATAATATTTAAAAATACCAGAATGAAAACACTTATAGTATACTGTAGAACTTGATTTAGTGAAAGCTGTACTTTAGTTTACATAAGTATTTACATTTACTTTAATGTGAACATGTAAAAGTTTCATTCACAAAGGCATAAAATGGCCTCCTTTTTAACCCTGTACAGCATCCATTTCTCACCTTTATAGGGAAGTATCACAAATCCAACCAGGCAGAAATCCCCATGAGTCAGTGCATGGCATCACTGGAGATGTCTGTCAGGTTTTTGTGAGCCTTCACATTGTATGCCTGTGTGTACTTTACATTTACAGTATTTTGGTGGTTTATTAATGCTAAACCTTAAGTCAACTGGAAGTGCAGTGTTATATTGTTCACATAAATAAATACCAGTTGACACATTTGCAAATGGGAACTTTCTGCTGGGAATGATGAAGAGGCTGTAACAGGAAGTTTATAAACCTTAATTAACATATATAACAGCGATAACCAAAGACAAAGTCGCAGACTGAAAGGAACACCAAGTGCATACATTCCATTCAGACTGGAACTTTCACATCGAACCCCCTGCCTCCAAAGTCGGCAAATCGTAGCCTGTCAGCAAATTTTGGTTGTATCCTTGCATCCAACTTAAATAAAACTTAAAGGAGAAGATTAAGCAAAAATTTTAATTTTCATATGTGAAAGAAGAACTAAATTGACACAGTATGGTGAAAGTTCCATTAAAATCAGACAAGTATTTCTCGAGATAACAATAAATGCAGTCTGTAGATTTGTGTTCCAAAGTGAGTTTGAGGGCAACAGAGCTATATCACTTCCTCACACTGATAAGGAATGCTTTGTCTCCCTTTGTTTTATCTGGTGGTATCAGACTGTTGTGCTGACCGTGATAATATGAAAAGGACCTCCCTGTGGGGATGCAAAATTTGTAAAATTCTCATGCCACTTATGCAATCCCATTTAAATAAAAAGGGATTGTTAATGAGAAAATCAACTCTAAAGTTTAAAGGAAATCAAAACAATTTGGGAATATGATGTCATATCTGCTTGCTTCAAGTTCATTTTTTTCAGAAAATTTAAAAACTCTATGTTCTCATACCTGAAAACAGATATCAATGCAAATTTCACCAAAATGCCTAGAAAAAGAACCTCTATAGCATACTTAAATCCTGTTGTGACCTTTAACCCTTATCTGTATTAAAATACAACACAATTTGCAGGACAATAATTTTAGTGCTATTTTTTGAATCTTTATTTGGGGTCTCCTTAGTACTTTTCCTTATGCACAATAAGGCAACATTATGATGTAATACTGTAGGAGAAACAGCTCTGGAGGCAAGAGGCGCTACTCCTGTTTGACTAGAACCACCATTGCCAATCCATCATTTCTTCAAGCATTTGTCTTTGGCTAATCAAATTCCATGATTTTCCAGGGTTTGAAGCATTTTGCCTCAAATTTCATGACTTTTCCATGATTTAAAGCATCTTTTTTAAATTCCCTGACTTTTCCAGGTAAGACTGGGAATGCTCAGATTTCACATCTGATTGATTGATTCACTGATATGGTGTGTATACCAAAACAAACATAGGTTGTCTCTGGCCAAAAAATTGCTGAAGTGAAAAGAATTGACTTCGGCACATATACACTTTCCTTCATCAATATTATTGTTATGTACTGTAACTGTCCAATGATGCAAATGGCAGTGAACGTCATGCAGCTATGTGTAATATGACAAATTAACAAAAGTTTGGCTCATGTACTTATTTACAAACTTGGTACTTCTGTACAAAAACATAATATGTTTGTTCCAGAGAGTCTGGAATTTCATTCAAAAACATCATGAAGCCACTCTGAGAATTTTCCTCACTTTTGAATTATATGCATCATTTTAATGATAAAACAGTTAGTTCTTAAATCTAAAAGTCACTTTCTGCAGTGTCACATTCATGTGTGTTCAGTGATCACTTCTTGACAGCAGGTGGTGAGATTTGTACTTTCTTACATTAAATACTGACCACTGTGACCTTTTTCAATCAAGATTTTATATGTTAAAAACTTGAAAAATTGCAACTACTGTATGTTTTGTTTGTTCAGGAATAATACTGAATACATTAGCTCTTGATCACAGTGGAAATTTTTATCAAAAGACGACTTCTTATCCAGTCGTCAATCACAGGTTAGACCTAAATTTGAGCCATGTAGTGTGCAACTTTTTTAACCTAAAGTCCCCTTACAATGTCCCCCAATTTACCACATCAGCTAAATTTTAGATGAAGTTGAGTCAATTTGTCTCGGCATTCACCTTGGCATTGCTGAATGCTGAGGCTATAATTTTAGAGAGCTGAAATATTATGTAACATTTGGGTTAGCTACAGACCAGTTAAGTGTGTTCATTGCTTTTTGTGGAAATTGCACACAATGAAAGCATAGATCACTTGGGGTAGACTATAGATCATATCACAAACTCAGATACTAGTTTAGTCCCACCCTACATTTATATGTGGTGTCTTAAATTTAATGCACTCTTAATAAGCAACATCATAGCATGATTTAGCAAATACCTCAAAGAAGTTTAATAGCAAGTCAGAGCTGATGGTAAATTTCCCATTATCATAGAAGTTTGATGGATGCCATCAAGAAGGGAGGCAAAGCATAGCCTAATAAACTGACTCTGTGCAAGTCGTGGCTGTTATTTGGGTGGAGATACAATATGCTTTGAGATGAGGTTTGTGTCAACAGTAATATATCTCTTATACTGTTCTTGGCAATTCTATTAGGCTTATACTGGATTAGGAAGAGAACACACTAGGTATTTTAAGTATTCATGAGAAGGTCACATCACTGTTGCCTCTAAGAAATTGTACATTGCATACATGCACTCAGTACGAGAAAACTGAACTCATTAGAAATGTCATTTTGTGGAATTAAACTCACATCAAATGTGGGAAAAAATTAAACTTCTTTTATTTTCTCCCACAAATATCAGATAATCAAACTGAAAAGCCATTGCCTCAAAAATTATGTTATATATTGGCTTAGTGCAAACATTGGGTCATATACTTTTCCTGAATACTGACTTCTCATGACTTTGAACACTCAGTTATGAGATCAATATATATCCAGAATCCTGTTTTCTCAATTTTTTGGTTGTTCATATCACCCATGCTCCCTAAATACTCATACCAATGGATTTTACCCCTGAGATTCCCCCAGAAACAGTTGATGGTGCATTTGGCCATAGTTCCTGATGAGTTTAGTAGACAAAAGCTTGCTTGAAGACCCTACTACTGTATGAGCAATGTAAAAGGGGGTAGTTTATCCTCCTTTCTCTGAAAAGGAGAAATCCCCTTACCCCCTCCTTTCCCCCACCATTCTTCTGACAGAAACACTGGATATACTATGATATAAGCAAATGAGTTGTCTCACTTGGTGTTCTAAAGTATTGTACTCACTTTCAATTTATTCTCTTACCATTACAAAATCCAGATTATGGTGCGTTGTTTTCATTCCAGGAATACTACCACAGTCTTACCACACTTGCAAAGAGATCCAAATTAACTCTACAAATATAATGATAATACAAAAATAAATATCACAAAGCAGCAGGTACTGAAAGTATTTTTGCAAATATTATTACTCAATGATTACCCATTTCACAGCAACTTTGTTTCAAGCATCTTGCCAATTGGATACAATATACTATGACATGCTCATTCAAAAAATTAATCAACTATGGGTGTTTCTGGTCCTCCTCTTAATTGGTTTCAATCATGTATGTCAAATAGATTTTGTGGTGTCACTATTGATGATTTATTTTCCAACTTCATTCCATTAATATATGGTGTGTACCACAGTGATGAATCATGGACCCTCTCCTTTCTTCAACCTACATTCTACTGCACCTAGCTATTGGTGATATAATCTGGAAACACAATTTGTCAAATCACAAATACTGTAGGCTGATAATACAAAAATATATCCTTTGAACCTCCAAGACAAAAGCATCTTATGGCTGCTCTCCAAAAACTTGAAAACTGCATTTTAGATATTAACGACTCTATGATGGTAACAAATTGAAATTGAATATGGATAAAACTGAATTTCTTTTGATTGGTTCTCCCATATCTTACAGCACAACCTGCTTTAACTTTGACAGTTGGAAATACCTTCTTACATTCTGTTGGCTTGGTTGGAAATCTTGGTGATTTGTTTGACAGTTGCTTAACTACCGTATATCTAGACTGGAACAGCCCTTTGCCAAACTGTAAAACACCAACTCAGAAATATTGCCTGCATAAGGAAGTACCTAGGTGAGGATTCCTGTTTTAACCCAGCCCTTTGAACTTAGCAGAATATCACCTTGATCCAACCTAAGAGACACTCGTAACTCCCCCACCCCACACACACCAACTTTATAGAAGTTTCGCCATGGTGATTCAATTTCATTGAAAATTATTAGATTGGCTGCCAAATTATAAATAACACATACCCCTGTAATGTGACCTAAAACTTCTTAAAGACTTTTCAAAGACCTTCTATGGGCTGGAGGTTGTACATGTAAGGCCATGATACCAGTATGTGTCACCTGTCATAAGAGTGGACTTAAGGGAACACCTTGCATCATATTTGAACTGTGTTTGAAATCAAACTTAAACTGTACTTGAAACCAATATCAAACTTTGACACTAATTTATCTAGTTGACACTGTGTAACATTAGCAAGTTGTGTTGTTGTTAAATCTCATCTCACTACCTAACATCTTTAAGACAATTGATCTCACCTACATTTTTACTGAACATTTTTTAGTGCATATGGTACAGTGTTTTGCAGTCTACAGTGGTGAAAAATCCCTACTATAAAACCTACCTAAATTTCGTATTCAGTACATGTCTGCAGCTCAACAATAATTCCTGTTGGCATATGGATGGTTCTTTTCCAGGCAACATGTTTTTCTTCAGTGATCCAACAAACTCTTCAACCATGGCAGTGTTCTTACTGTGTGCTGAATTTCACTATAAAAGAATAAGAAAAAAAAATAATAATTTAAACAGAATCCTCAACTAATTCCTGGATCATCTGTAACTGTGAGTCTCTGCAGACAAACAGAAACAATTAAAATTTTTCCACATCTCCACAATCTACATTACCTTTGTGATCAGTTCCTCACACATTGAACAACAGTTGTTCCACATGTGTATCAATCATCTTTCCAGGTAAAATTCTCATACAGTCCTCTCATTATGGCTCAAACCCAAAGAGAAGCAGACCCCTCAAGTTTCTTTTGAGTAGTAAGCAAAAGCTTCCTCTCAGGGCACAAGACCCTCTTCATCCTTACCTCAAGCAAGTCTAGTTTAGAAACAGTGTAAGGTGACTCTATACCCTTAAGCCCCTGCATGCACTCAAAATAAAAATACCAAACAAGATATGTTTACACTAACCTAATCAACCTCACATGATTCACACCCACCTTGCACCCAGGCAGTTTTAAAGGGAGTTCAGTTTAATGGGAAACACTGAATTTATGAGACTGGTAGAAATAGAGGGGTGGAACAAAATTGGTCAGAAAGGCGACAAAATTATTATTTATCCAAAAACAGACAAAAAATTTGTAATCAGCACATGCCAGCCTCCCATCTGATTAATTTTGAGAACAGGTTTGCAATGCATCTAGGACAAAATAGCATTTCAAGATATTTTCACAGATGACCTCAAATGACCTCGGATAAACAAGTAAAGTACAAGAATTAACAACCACTATCTGAGGAATATTATTGCCAACATTCAAGGACATTGAGCACTACTTGCACATATTTGCAGGAGAAGTGACACTTTAAAAATATTCACAAAACAGCCACTAATGATCCCTAGATCGCCTTTGACCTGAACTTTTTGAACGCAACATGTAGGCCTATGTCCAATGACCGATGTGTCCAAGTTTCGTTTCTGTTTGTCAACAAATGTGCCCCTGAGAGCTTTAAAGGCAGATGTGAACAGACATGATAGATAGATGGAGTGACAGTGGAAGATAATAGCTCAAACAGGTCTTTGAGCTGGTCTGAGCTAAAAATGGGTTCTAATCCTTCAATGCACCAACAGTTCCTTCCTTCTTTTGCCAGAGCTTATTTAAACCCATAAACTGATATGGGCAAAAATGGTGAATCAAAGCTGTTGTTCCTTGAAGCAGCTAATTGGAGTAATGAACCAGTGGTCTGCTGGAATTGGAACTCCAGTTTTCCAAAAACTGTGGTAGCCATGAAAGATAAAGTATCCTCAAAGGAATAGATGGAGCATCTGATAGACTTTAACAATGGAATCTACTGCCACTGTATTGGTTCAGATTTTAAGAGATTTGAAAAATAATCTTGTTTGGATTCTTAGAAGAAATGACTGAAACCACCCAAAATTATCACTTAAACAACTGTACTGTACCATTGAACAGAATCAAAGTTTTTTGTTGCCAAGTTTTATCATGTCTCTGGAACCAAGTTGTCTTGAGGTATGAGTGTGGCTGCCTTGGGAAAGACACATGGCAGGTGAAATGATACTTGACCAGAATTGTACATAGATCTGTGGAAGAAACATTCATAAACATGTTGAATCACAATCTTGACAATCTTGATAGCACTGATTAATTTGTAACATTGGTACTATTGCTTTACTCACTTCATGTGAAAAATTCTAACTGGCTTCAAATAAAAAACATATCCCATCAAGGATGAGTGTACAGTGCCCATTCAACTAAAAAAAAGGCAGTTGTAGATTTGATTAAGCCAAGCCTTACAGGAAGGTGCAGCCTCTACTCAACTCTGAAAAATTTACAATACATAATCTGTGTTTTGAAAGGACAAATGTAGCCCCAATTTGATTCCATGAACCACAGTATGCCTATGTACAGTAGTACCCATTTATGGCCAGGAATGGTTGCATGCTTACCAAGATGTATACTGTATGACCACATAATTAATTGATAATGTTTGAGGGGTTTGAGAATTGCTCAAAAAGGTCAGTTTTAAAAGCGGTCATTATGTATCCAGCATCTAACCGTAATTTTTTGATCTAAAGATTGTTATTCCAAAGGGTTGTTATTTCAAATGAATATTATTTTAAATTAGGAATGACAACCCCAATTCAAGATTCAGAAGTCATACTGTACGTGTCTAGATCGGCCAATGCCAAAAATACAGTACATTAAGCATACGACCTTCTATTGTAACAGATAGCAATGGATGTAAGGTAGTTGGGACAGGCTAAGAGACATGAAAGAGTGCACAGGACTAGTTCCTGTAGGTTTCATGCTACAGTTGTACTGTTGGTGAGAGTGGGGAATTCAACTTACTAACACTGCAGTCCTTGCCAAGAAAGATCTTCCTCAGTGGCAGTCAATGCATCTAACTTTCCACACTGGTCATTGGTAGAGAGCAATGAGATAAAATTAAAGGGCCTAAATCTGTAAAGAAGAAAATATGATCAAATTCAAGGAAATCCATACATGATAAATTCAAAGTAACAGGTACAGTATACTGTACATTTAGAAACAGACTTCGAACATTTGAAAATTCCTCCCGTTAGTTTAGTAAGTTAGTTGGAAAGAGTTTTATGAGCCAGTTTCCAACCACTTGGTTCAAGTCAAGCTTGCCTCCGCCTTCTTTTCAGTTGTGACTAACTGGGCCTGACTTGTTTTCCCTACTCCACTGCTTATGCTGAGCACCATGCACAATGTCAGTAGGTCCTGTTTTTCAAGTCTCAGGTATGACCTGACCAGGGCTCAAACTCCTGTTAAGGTGACAACAAATGTAACATTGGTTTGTTCCCTTGCAATTCCTGAGATGAGTTGCATGTGGTGTCTTACACCACACGAATTGTGTGGTGTGTTACACAACCCAAAGTATGGTGTTTTACAGGGGGGGGCAAATCAGTACCTAGTAAATGGGTGTGACAGGTGTTATATTGAAACGGACATGACCACATGGACTGTTTAATTTCTCTGCAAAAGTCTAATAAATATGAGTTTGTTTATACATGAACTCTGTTGATACAGCAGATGAGGAGTCACATAATTATTATTGTGACTATATATGAGAGAACTTGAGAAAGTATAATACATGTACATTTTTTTTTGCAAAAAACTGTGACAGGTGTTAGATATGAACACAGTGACAGGTGTTAATGTACTGTACAGGTGTAAGTGTCTAAAATTGAGATCCCTATGACTATTATAATTATGCCCCTACTCTCATTTTAGGTAAAATTCATAGTGTGGTTTGTTTTAAAACTTTTTTTAGTAACATTGAGATCATACAAGGATGCAGAAAGGGGGTGGGGTTAAAAAGGTCAGCCTGTATGTGGGTATCTCCATAAATTACATGTAGGGGTCCATTCTGTCCATGTCACATAGATGTATCTTGATGCATAAGAGAATGGTTAAAAGTGTGGCTAACAAGATCTCTATTTAACTGAAAGTGTTCACATTCCATGTGTTATCAACGACTGTAGTATCTCCATGTTCAATTTCACCCGCATACAGCAGGTACAGTAGATCTCTCATTACAATTTAATCAACAAGAATGTTTAGTATTTGGTGTCACAACAGATTATTGCAAAAATTTGTGACATGGAAATTAACTACAGTAACTTCAGTCATTGTACTTTAAGAAATTAACTTACTTTTATGGGTAGCCTAAAACAATGCCAGAAAAGATTTAGGGCCAGCTAAACAAATAGTGAGAGTTTGCAGTTTAACAGACAATGTTTGACAAAATGCACTTATTTGCAAGTGGGCCATTCCTTACTCAGATCCCTACTGTACATCAAAAACACTGGTAACCTCTTCTGATCAAGTAAAGTGCTTAACCTGAACAGTTTAAGTACAACTAAAGCAATGGTAATCACATTTCCTGTTTGGTGTCCTGCTGTTTGTGTCACATTGCCCACAAACTCATTAAACTTATTCCTCTCTCAAATCCCCCAAATCATGTCAATTCCATTCATAATACTGCATCCCTAAAAGCGATAGCATTTGTGTCCTTGATAAACACTACTCCCATTTTCCCCCACAACTGTACAGTACATACAGTATGTAATGTATTGTCCACCATCTATGAAAGAGATTTAAATGGTGTCCTGTGGGTACCATGTCACCTCAATGACAAAGCTATTATAAGTGTGTCGGGACTGAAGAAATTATAATATGATTCAAACTGAATAATGTGAACATAATATTTAAGATATTAACGATTATCAAAATGGGACAAACTGAAAAAAATTAGGGTAGTGTGGGTACATGCAGTATTTTATTTCTTTGGTGACTCAGTCACTGACAATCATTACTGCTGTAAATATTTTTGTTTTGTTTTTCCATTTTTTATGGCTTAGTTTCAAAAAGTCAATTGAGTTTTAAACTTTGTGCAATCTTGCAAGGATTGAAGTACAGTAAAGTTATGATACTGTTGGCTCTGTCGATTGTGACTGGGACACCAGGCATGTAAATTCAATGAGGTTTCTACTGGAGGGTCACATCAGCAGTTTGATGTAATAGGCCTGTATGCAGGGCTCAATTTTCATGGTTGTCTGATTGTCAGGGACAACTAAAATTTCATATGGGCGACCAACAGTTAAAGATTGGTTGTCATAAGGAGGATAGAACCTCCTTGGTTATCCGATGGGCAACCATTCTTCTCTAGGACTGAAAACAAATACTGCTGACTGACCAACTCTTTTGACTTTTTGCATCTCACCATATTTCAGACTTCAGTGTTTTCCTGTCTCTCAAACATCACATCTTTTTATTCTTCAAGGCTGTAAGTACAAGAACACAGTTAGTGTTTTGTTTCCTACACCCAAATTTTACTTGTGGACAGCTACTGTAAAATAAGTGAAATGGTTGCCCGAAGGAGAACCATAAATTTTTCTGAAAATCGAGGCCTGTATATGGCTAGGAATTGAAAAACTTGATACTGAACGAAGTAATTGGATTTAGTGCTAGACATTCAAATTTGTGGACAATGCAGTCAGACAGTGAAATGTAAATAGTGATCATGAAAATCAATATTGTTTGTTTGGTGTCCCATGTCAAACACGAATTGTACCAGTCTGAACACTCCAGCTTAGGTAATTCTGCCAACCCTTTCCTGATTGACTTTTATCTAGACTAATTGTGCAAATTAGTTATGTGTGTGCTTGTCAGTAGTTAGCCAATTTTAATGCTTACTTCATCAGGTACTGTGCAGTATGGCTTGCAATGACACTGTGTGTCATTACAGTATGTCTCAGACCCTGTCCGGCCACCTGACCCCTACTATGTAAATATATGACATTTTGCAACTTATGGTGAAAGAATTGGATGTTCATTTGGGCCCATTTTAAAAGAGTGCACTCTAAGAATGCTAATTGAAACATTTGTTTACAGTTGTATGCCAGTTTGACAGAGATTCTGGATGTCCCTTTCACACCTGTCAAAAGTGGTTCCTTTCCCATGCAGTCACAAAAAAAACATGGGGAGTCTCGGGCAAATTAACTTCACAGTGAAAAATTTTTATGAGCATCGTTACCCAACTATACCACAATATTTTTGTGAAACTTCACTTTTTGTGAAATAAATAAAACCTCTTTTCATCCAAGTATCCAATCGAGTTCTTTTTTCCAAGTTATGCCATAGGCCTAGGCCTAATTAATTATTTCTAAGTTATTTTGAAGAAAGCCTGTACATGTGATTCATCATCAGTTATTCTCTACAGTATAAAAGTGATGACATGTTCTGGATATACTGTAGGCCTACTATGTGTAGGCTACCTATTGGAAAATAATATTTAGGGGGATGGATGTTACTTGCTAGGCCTTCATGGGCCTACTTTCTAAAATTTTACTCCTATGACACAAATAATTGGACCTCAACTTTAGGACATAGACCCATGTACAGAATTTTTAGGGGTGAAAATAGTAACAGGCAGAAAGTACTGAGGGCTAAAACTAGCATAGTAGTAGTAGACCCCAAAACATATAACAGGCATGAATGATGGTAGGCCCTAGGCTATGAATTATGGAGAACAGGTGTAAGGGTGCACCCTGCAGCCCCAACAAGGTCAAAACCTTGCCAAAGTGGGCAGACATTGGCTATCCTCTTCTGGCAGAGATTACATACGTTGTAAGTTTGTGTAACATCATAGGCCTGAAGTAGTAGCCTAGGCTACCCTAGGACCTGCTTGGGAGTTAGGAACAGTAACTTCTTGAAAGTTGGTTATCCAACGACAGTATTAGTTACATTAGGCCTAGGCGTAGGCCTACACCAACTCAGGGCTAGCCTAGGCCCTGGGCCAAGGCAACGGTTGTCCTACTCCTAGCGTTATATAGGCTAAGCCTAGCACATATTAAAGACTTTATAAATATACTAGGCCTAGCCTAGGCTTTTTTGTATAAAGCTAAGACAACCTGTGGGCCTAGGCCCTAGACTAGGCTTGGACCCTAACGTTCGGGTTGGCCTAGGCCCTAACTAACGTTAGTATCTTAAGTTAGGCCTAACTGTTAGGGGCCTAGCCTAGGCCTAGGGCCTAACTGCAATTGCCAAGCAAACATGACACCCATATTAGAACTGCATTTAACTTAGGCTACTAGAATTTAACGTATCATCCTCCAGTCTTACTCCTTAAATATTACAACCTTTGATGCCGTTGTGGAACGCAAGTAGTCACGAAATAGACAAATATTACTAACCTAAGAAGCAAAGGCTTGGCTATTTATTAATCCCGTGGTCTCGGTAGTAGGAACGTACGTATGTACGTGGGCCGGCTACGTGCGATGACTTCACATGTGGGCACAGGCTTACAAATCGGACTGGAAACGTTAACTTTGACTGTTTGACGACGATTGGGCTATTTTTAGTGCTCTGACTCGTGACTTTTATTCAAGTGACTTGGAACGCGAAACAACGTGAAATTTGCCACAATTATTTCGACATTTGGAAGGCAACGAAGAAATAGCAATTCGCTTATATTTTCATATTTTCAGTACTTTACTTTGTACGAGCCTGTTGACAAGAACGGTGAATGCCTTTTTGACCAAACTGTCTTTTGGACCATTCTGCCTTTTGAGCCAAATGCGCAGACCGCACATGCCTTTTGAACCAATATTTGGTCAAAAAGGCAGGCAGCTGAGCATGTAACCTGCCATTTGAACCAAATGTTCACCTCAACTTCTGGCTCCCCCTCTCTCTCTCTCTCTCTCTCTCTCTATATATATATATATATATATATATGTATATATATATATACACATATTTAGCGGGAGGTCCCGAGCTCGAATTCCGGTGGAGTCAACATCGTTTTTTCACCTCAGCCAGATTTTCCAGCTTTACCAATTTGATTTATGTATATATTTATATATATACATATTCTTTCCCAAAAATATTCCCCAGAAAATCACTCCTCACTGCATGTCTACGTTTTTTCTGGAAAATGTCGAAAGCATGTAATTGAGCCTTTTACACCAAAAGCACTTACAAAAAGAACCTTTTGAGGCCAACTATTTATGCGGAGGAGAGGCCAATGGATTGCATCCCTAGAAGTTTTCAACCTGCTTTTATTGTGATGGTTTAAATTGTATGATTTTTACAAGAAAAAAAAGTAAAATGAATAAGCACGCCGACTTTTTCCCAGGAGCAGAAGTCAACAGTGAAATAGAAAAAATGATTGGTGCAAAATTTTGCCTCCAACATTTTCTGCTTTTCTATTGTAGGCCTATCTGTAATTAAAAAATTTACCAGAAAAGATTTCCAAAATTAATCTTCCAGAATTTGATCACGTAAATGAAAAGAAAGCGAGAATATAACAAGAAATAGTTAAGTCATTTCGGGATGATCTATTTGGCACTTTTGTCATTTATGAGGGTGTATAATAAAGTATTTGCGTCCTATTGCATGAGTCTTACTAGATTGAAATCACGAGCTAGGAGGCCTTCACACACGGGAAATTAAAGCTCCCTCATGATACCCCGAAGAGCATACTAGAAACGTTGCGGTCATCTATAATGGGAAAATACCCTTTCTAATTTTCTAATAAAATCATTCTAGTATTTTCACTTTTGAACAGATTACAAAAGATCTTTTTCAATTTCTACCCTCATACAACATGCATAGGAGTTAGAAAATGAAGACTAGTAAGCGTGCACAGATTAGTTGCAAATAGATGAGCTAAAGCACCGTCGTGTTTTAGAATTAGTGTAAATGTACCACAGGTTAACAACAACTTAGGTTTGTCAGGCATGTTTCTGGGAAAGCAAGCTAATTCGTACCTGCGAGATGATATATGCGATTCATGGTACATTATGAGTACAAGCCGCGTAGAAACATCGCTGTAGCCAGAGCTAAATGTCCAACGGGATGTTCAAACACTGGAAATCCCAGGATAACAGTTGTCCCAATGCCCGCCTCACAGGTTACGGTCATAACTTAAAACAGAAAAGCATGCACTCCTCCTCAACGTTAACACATTTGATTTTATTAGGTCCGTCTGTGATAACATTCAGCTGTCAACTGTATCTTAATCGTGTTTTTCTTCTTTAATCAAACGTTTGGATTTTACTAACTCTTTTTCAGTCTGTAAATCTGAAAAGTACAACTTTATACGAATCTAATGAAAAGCATGAAACACGGCTGTAATGGAAATTCTATGTTAAAATGTCTCCGAAAAGTATATTTACATGGTATGACGCTTCAAATATTGCTTTCATCAACAATAATTAGGACCTAACGTTTAGGTCACATTATGTCATTTCCTAACTGCTGGTCTCCAGGTGAAATGTTGCCTGCGTAGTAGGCTGTTGAGAATGTTAGTTTTTCAGTCAGGTTTTTTTGGAAGCTGAGGAGATGAGAAAACAGGGTCCGCTTCGAGGGGTAGGTTCGTTTCTCTCTCTTCTTTATTTTTTATCGCTCTTTGCACAAGTTGGATGTGTTTGGACAACTTACTCGTTCAAAATAAAGCCATCTACCTATAGACGAATCCGATTAGCGCTTGTTTTCAGTGACTGTAGGCAGCCATTAGTGGGATCCATCAGCCTTCAATCGTCTTCGTTTATTGTCTAAGGGAATTTCAGATCGTTATATTCAGTGAAGTTGAGAAAATCAAGATACACTTCAGTGTACAACCATCCATGGAACAGGGAAGGAAGAAAATTTAAAGATTAAAGATGATGGACCCCAGTAATGGACGACTAAAATCAGACCGTCACAATCTCTCCGGATTCGTCTATATGTCGTCTATTCAGGTCAAGGCGGATTCTTTAGAACAGATTTCAGTGAAGGTCTTGAAGAGCAGAGGCAACTTCCTTAATGTAATCTGAAAGAAGAGATAAATAAACATTGTGTTGAGACCGACTTCATTCGCTTGCCGAGGTCGACGTTCGGCAGGCGATGAGGTGCACTTGTTTCGTTGGGGGTGACAGTCAATCTTTAAGGGCAAAGGCAGTCATCCCAGCTTGAAGCTGTTTCACGACTGGCTGTCGAGAGTCATGTGACAACAATTTTTCTCTTCAAATGTGAAATTTACTAGATGTAAGTGCTTGGTTTAACTTGGAAATGCACTATTGAAGCCATAAAATATAACGGAAGATACTTTGAAGAGAAATAAGATGAAAACTGTTATATTTAGCTGTTGCTCCAAAACAAGTTTGGGGCGACTGCTCTTGACCTTTAAATATAGTCATACATGGTTAGATTGGACTCGTCCTTTACCTAGTGCCCATATCCTATGAAAGTGCGATACGTACTGTAAAATATAAATAGGTTTTATTGCTATGTTCGGCTCCAGTTTCTGTTTTCGTTAGGGGCTTTATTTTCATGCTATAAAATCATGATGTGGTCAAGATAAGCATCGGTCACACTACAACCAGTTTGGATCGGATTCTGGCTCCATTTTTGTGAGTTGTCCATTTTCTGTTTGTATCGTAGGACTACGAAAATTAGATTTACAAAAAATATTTCGTGACGTCAAACCGGAAGACAGCTTTTACCTGACTACCCGTGTCCGATTAAAAACTGTAAGAGGGTGTGACGTCACGAAAAATATTTATTAACATTTCATTTTCATATTCACCGGCTCCTGGCTCACAACGATCCTAGCTCGTAATGACGCAATTGCTTGCTAGAGTAAGAGAATATCGCTACGATACAACAGGTAAATAAATGAAATTGCTTAATTAACAGTGCCACAAATTTCGTATTCAATACATATCATTAAATACTAAATTTCGAATTGAATAATACCTAACAAAGTTTCATTCGTAAGTACGAGAAATGTAACCAGTGTTACAAATGTATACTAGAACTGAAACTAAACATGATCAGTTACCTATAATCTGCATGCCGTATAGTGATATTAAAAAGCAAGGCTGCACATATTCCAGCGTACTAAAACTTCAATAAAGATTACATTTAAAGTTTTTCTGACCCTATTTCAAATCACGTTACAAACTTTAAGACTTTGCGATATCAGATTATTTTTCCAGTCCAGTGCCACTTAGGCCTACATAGTTATAAAGATTTAATATCCTATACAACTGACTTTCTCCTAGAGAAATATATACATTGTATGAATTAACCAAATTCAAGTAATTTTCACATTTTCTCGTGTATTTTCACCCTTCCTTTGACTCAAAAGGGACAATGAACCCTTTCCCAGGAAGGACAGAACGGAAAGGGGGAGGAATCAGGTCTTGCAAAACTGCCTAAGCGAACCGCTGCCAACTGCTGCCAACGCGGAACGCACAAGAAAAGTTTTGACTTCTAAAACACCGCTGGTGGCCGGAAACGACACTTCCAAGTAGACCTTAAAGTAGAATAAACCCATTTATAAAATCATGTTTGCAATTTCTCTTCAGCATCAACTTTAAAATTCTCTCCGCGTTTGCCTTTTTTGAAGGCGCAAATATGGGGGACTGAACATGCCCTTCGCTCCTACTGCTTTCTTGAGGTCCTCACATCGGTTCCGCATACACTGTTTTTTGCAAAGGGCAGTGGAGGATGAACCAATTAAGGATGTTGTGACTGATCTTCGACGTGCTTCGTCTTTGTTATATATGTTAGAAAAAAATTATTGACAAAACCAACGGGTACGAGAGCTGTATCGCACACTGTTCAGTCCTTTGAAAGTACTGTTTGGAAAATTGCTTATGATCACAACAGTCTGCCAAAAGTATTATCTTCCATGTGTTTAGTCTTGAAAGTTCTAAACCAGTGAAATGCATTCCAAATAAACTTTGCCAAATATTGTTGTGGTTTAATGGTGAAACACCTTGTGACTCAGTGATCATGAGTAGGGATGCACCGGATATCCGGTCCGGCCGGATTATCCGGCCGGATAGTGAAAAAATATCCGGTTCCGGTTCCGGCCGGATTTTTTTTAAATCCGGCCGGAACCGGATTTTTCTGTAAACTTGGGTAGCATTACAGTATATACATGAGTTACAACAAACATGAAAACAGCAGTAACTGCCTCAGAATTAATTTAAACTTCATAAATGAAAGCTTATCAGTGCATGTCACAGTATATAACATTTGAACACCTTTATTAAACCCTTAAAAGTGACTGAACCAAACAGGCAACAAAGTTATAAAAGTAACTGCAAATATGACTTCAAATTTCTTCAACTGTGTGAAATAAACTGAATGGATGAAAAGAACTTTCATACAATTTAAAAAAAGTCTACTGCAGTGCACAGTAGTACTGTACAAAATGGATAATCCATATTACAGTTGTACCTGAGTCACATCATTCGAGGCAGTGTTTTAGTTTAACTGCATTGGGTTGTCTACAAATACACACTTTAACACTTCACTTTATTTTGCTTTTTAACACTTACTTGCCCGTTAAAGTTGTGTAGTACAAACAGAAAATGTGTTTTATCTTGAATTTCAGAAGACAGTACTCATTGCAAATTAAAGTTGCCTATGGAGTCAATATTAATGTTTTCTGTCCCTAATAATTAATAACACAAGTACACACAATATGATGAGTGTTCGACTGATCATCTGTTCAGTAATCAACATCTAGCCGATTATTCCGTCATCGGTAAAAAATTGGTAAAATTCTGCCATTCAACAGATCATTGCCACCGATTATTTGCAAACTGGAAAAAAGGGGCTAAATATACTTGAAAAAGGGCTCTTAGTTTCGTTGAAATCCCTGTAAATACTCAATCCATTAACTTCCCGCCAAAACGAGATGCATTGATAATTACAAACGTATAAATTTAACCCCTGCCATGGGAATGATTTTTTGATATTTTCCGCTATAACCCGTTTGTTTTACCTGAAATTAGATTTAGAATTGCATTCAAGGTGTATTCCTTGCTGTCTCTCAGAAAGTACCGCGTAAGTTGCTGTACAAACTGTTCTGCACAATACGCATAGAACAGACTGGCTTATATAGCCAGCTAGCGAAGCCGGGTGAGTCTCATGCTAAATTCACATAGAAAAGGCACCACAAATATGTGGGGACCTGACTTACATGCATTTAAGTTGCAGATTCTTTTCAAACAAGACGTAAGTTTTGGAAGAGAACTGCTAAAAATATACAGGGATATATCTGAAAGGAACCATCAGATACATTAATCAGGTGCAATTGTTTTGCTGCCCAGAACTGCTAAGATTATTATGACTGCTCTACATGGGGTCCGTTAAGACGGGAGCTCGAGAGTAGCTACAGTACATTAAAGCAACTACAATCCAGTACAGTAAAAGAATAGAAATGTTCCGGCATGATTGGGGGATGAAAACTAGACAGAGCATGATGTTGACCTTAGAACTAAATTATCAAAGGGCATATGACATCGACTGCAAACAATTCTGTTGTATTAACAGTTGATTTGTATCTTCACTTTTGAATTGAAAATATTACCACTACAAAAATTATCTCCCATTTGTGAAACGAACGGAACTATTCCCAATATTTTCTATCCTAAACTGGTTACGGTATACACGATGTGCACGAAGCAAGGGGCGTGTGCTATAAAGACAAACATGTGATTTCCCTCTTTCTCATAATCGATATCGGGCCGATTGTTTATTTAATTAATCGGTAATTGGGTATTACCAATTATAGCATAATAGATCGACCACTTAATATGTTATCAGACATATAATACCTAATGTCAGAATGTGTGATATACAGTATCTCTGCCAAAAAAGTTATTGATGATAAATGTGCTTCAGTTTTTTTTATATCATGGCATGTTTAAATACTAGAAAAGGTGTATAAAACAATGGTGCTGTACATAGTTAAAAACCGTAACCCCAGAGTCTTTTTACAGTACATATGAGCAGTCCATTCAGTAATCACTATCCAAGGACGCTCTTTGCCAATTATTACTGGTCTACATAATTTGTACAATTTTTTTGAACAAGTGGTGATTTACTGTAGTTCAAAAAGAACAAACTGATATGCAAAACAACTTTCAAGGTTCCCTCAGGAGTTTTCTCTACAAATTCTCACTTAAGGAGGGAAAATACAAAGAGCTCTTACTTGCCCCGCTTTGCAACAGTTTTGCTGTACTTCTGCAGGAACAGTTTTTCATGCCTTTTTTTCTATTATATTGCAATTTTTGGTTAAAAAATTAGTTAAATACACTTGTACAACACTTGAAGACAAATTTATAGACATTTCCCATTATTCCTTCACAAACATTACATCACAAAGCAGAAAACTCCTATCCCAGAGTTTCTCTGCTTTCCTGAATTTAACTTTATTCATCTGCATTGCAAAAATCCGGTTCCGGCCGGAAAAAATCCGGCCGGATTTCAAGTTGGTTCCGGCAAAATCCGGTTCCGGTCGGATCCAAAATTTTGGTTCCGGTGCATCCCTAATCATGAGACAAAGCAATTTAATTGATTCATGGAAGAGTTTTATAGAAGAAATGGAACAAATATACTCGGACAACAGCTTCATATATACTTCTTAATCCATTTTTACAATTTTATGGCCGTCACAAAAGTGCACTCTAAAAATGAGTTTATAAATTTAAACATTTTACTTAACACTTGTGAACGCGTTTAAATATAAAACAAAGGTTAGAATTCATTTTGAACCACGTTTCACTGCTAAACAGATAGTGTTTAATAGCTAAGCATGTTAAGAGTTTAAACGTGTGTACAAAGTGGGGGCAATATAGGTGTTTAAAGAGCCCATGAAATGACTTAGTAACAAAGATTTAGGGTAATTCTCTGACACTATCTATCAACAAAATAGCATTCATTTTAAAATATACCACCCCACGAAAGAGAAAGGCTCAAGTGAAATGGTATCCCTTCCAGCACAACAGCTGAAAAATGTAAAAGTGCGTTGAACCAAGAATGACATCACAGGAACCCAACTTCACAGTGCGTGTACTTTAGTGCACTTGGGGTATACCCTGCTCTGTTGATGTTACATGATCTTGCATGTATAGATGACCTAAAATGATTGATATCAATCAACAAATTATCATTACAAAACCTAATCCTAAGTTTACTTCACAAAGCAACTGAAAAAGGGGGTTTCAACACCTAGGAATACCCCTGTTCAACAGATGGAGTTTTGCGACTTCTCAATATTCCATGAGCCAACTAGCAGGGAAACGTGTTTGGTATACATCATACAAGTATTTGGAAGTTCCCTGGTAAGAGGTTATACACACAGAAAAATACCTCAGGCTCCTTGGGGATGTAATTGCATCCATTTTTCCTCCAGTGTTATGTAACTATTATTTTTATTGGGGAGGAAGCAGTGATTCTATCATTACACAGACCCATATGCAATACAGTATACCATTCTGCAAAGTGGCTTAAATACTCTCAACAAGTCGTGTGTTGTTTTGGATACATGTCCATGCAATTTGACTTGGTTCAAAGAAAAGGAACAGTGATTATAGTGGGAAAAAGACTAGCTCATATTTTGGTTATTTCAGGAAGTATTCCTTTTTTATCAAAAGTTGGCATGAAGTTACTATTTCAACTTCATGCATTTTGAAGTCTGTGCTAGTACAAGATCCATTGTGTGATTTCCACATTAATGTTTGTGACAAATTTACTTGGAAGGGATGTCTTTCAAAGGAATCCGGGTGAGATATCCACAATCAGATTGAATGTGAGTTGAAATGTTTTCTTTTTCTGGTTGAAAGAATTGCTGTTAAGTCATGGATCGACTAGATTGCTGGAACCTAAATTTCAAACTGGTAGGCCAAACATGAAAGGGACAGCTTGAGTGAATAATGACAAAATTCCTCTTTTGAGGAATTGGGAGTGATAATTTCAAATTTTGATTGATATATTTTTGGCTTTATACTGGGACATTCTTCAGATATATTTGAGAAATTATTTGGCCAGTACCAGCCTCATGCTACCCAATCTGGGTGCAAAATGTCACTTAAACATAGCATTATAATACACACACCGTGAAATTGGGTTCCTGTGATGTCATTCTTGGTTCAATGCACTTTTAAGTCTTTTTCATTTTTCAACTGTTGAACTGAAAGGGGTACAATTTCACTTGAGCATTTCTCTTTTGTGGGGCAGAATGTTTTTAAATAAATGCTTTTTTGTTGATAGATAGTGTCAGAGAATGACTCCAAATCGTTGTCATTGAGTCATTTCATGGGCTCTTTAAATATTTAACTCTTTTGTAGAGTGTGTTGTTGCTGGTACTTTGTGGCGAGGGGATATTGTAATTTTGCCACGGGGCTATAATGAAAATGCAAATCCTTAGTTAAAACGGGGTTTAAACAACGGACTATGCTAAGGGGGAGGGCAGCAGGTGGAAAGATCTCCTTTGTGGCATCTTGTCATAAATCAAGTAATTGTTCCTTACCCAGGTAAGGTATTTGACCATTCTTGTTAACATCAGCTACCGCTAACATTTCGTCCACTTCCTCATTAGTAAGAGTCTCACCATATGTTGTCAATATGTGACGAATGTCATCAGAACTATGTGTGGGAAAAATGCACTAAAACAGTGAGAAGTAGAGAAACTAAAATCGGTGCATGGTTGGTTAGTGCATGGCCTTCCTTCCATTATCAGCGAGAAATATTCACCTACTCTTCAGTTATATTGAGGCGGCCCATTGAATTGGTTCATGGAATTCAACCAATTTTTCTGAAGTTGTTCAAGTTCTCTTCTCATGCCGGTACCATTAAAAAATAATCAAACTAGATAATCCATAAAGATGGCAAGACTGCCAGATATCATAACGACCAAAGGCATAAATCAATGCTAAAATCGGTATATGAACTTAATACATTGCAGAATTTTAATCTTGGCAAACTTGTCAAAGTGTTGAAGGCTCATCCAAAACGTTTTTGCAAGCTTTATTCATATTAACCATTTCCTCCCAAAGATTAATGAAATCATGGCATAATTTTCGTGTTAACTATTTAATAATTATTAAGCCCATTGCATATGCAGACAAAACACATAATCTTCTTGGCAAGTACATGATTATAAGAAATTAAATGTAGCAATATATGCCTTAAATGACCAATCCTCGCACCCAAACTCCAATTCTTATAGGGGTCTATCAAAATTCTCAATTGGCTCATCTCTTTGATTGACAGCTGATTCAACAATGCACAGTACCAAAGCTTATATAACACAGTATGAACTGCACTGAGATAGTTTTGATTTTACACATTGAGCCTTTTTATACTCACTCTGAAGCAATGAACTGAGATTGTGTATGGATGAGGATAAATTTCAGGCAATTGTGGGAGGGACTTAGATAAGAGGGTTAGGAGAATTGATACCGTTTGGGGTGAGAGAATTGGCCCACTAAATGGCTTGACTCTTATTTTAATTGCTTTGGACATATTCAAGGATGACGCCAACATTTCACATTACACTGCATGAACGAAGTGCCAATAGGACATTTGGCGTTTGGAATTATATATTACTGATTGGGCAAGGGTGGAGGGTATTGAAAAGTCGACCAGAGGAAAAATTAAAAGGGCGAAAACCTCGTTTCACGTGAGCGTTTCCACACAACTTTTACATCCCACTGTTTTTTATACAAGGGACATGTAAAGAGCTTGTACTCTAATTTGTTTACCTTAAACACCCTGTCTGATCCGAATCAAATACTCTGAAAGCTTGTTTCATCTCATCTTGTATATCATGCTTTGTCATTTTCTGTGCCATCATCGACAAAAATTCATTGAAGTCGATGGACCCATTTCCTGTAAGAGAGGATATGAAATCATGCACGTCAATGCTAGATATTAATTCTTAGTATATTCTATTATTCGGTATAGTTCTTGCGAAAAAGAACTCCCCTAAAACTTATTGAAACTGTTGAAGCATAGGTATAACATGGTAATTTTATGACATATATTCTTGTTGATTTAAGTTTCAATTCCCATTGAAACACACAAAAAAACCTGATGGTTTTCATTGACGAACAATACACATCGATTTACATTTAATAACATATCAATACCTGCATTTGGAGGTCTACGGAAAAATAATTTAACATCTACAGACAGTTGTTTTTAATAAAGAACGTGCCATGAGGGTTTATTACTTGTTTAAGACTGACTTTATGGCAGCATTCAGAAGTGTTATGCACAATCCGGTCACTCTAAAAAAAATAACTTACGTTGACTGAGCAAATTTTACATTAATACCTTAGAAGTATTTGTACAAAGTAGAACTTCAAAACCACGTATAGTATTCCCCGAATGTCTCGTTTGCTTGAGATTGGGATTTATGTGTCTGATAAACCCAGTCATATTTAACAGATCTGCTGTCCTCTCCTCTTGGTGTCAAATAACAGACTGGGAGAGACAGAACCTTGCTCACATGTTTCAAGAAGATGAGAAACTTGCAAATAAGATCAATTTTGCCCTTCCACAGATAATCATGTTCATCTTGTATCTGATTCAGACATGGAACTTGTTTCTCTCAGATGTCATTGGCCTGCCTCTGTAGCCCTATTCACTAACATGAATGTCCATTTTAAGGCGCCTCTGATCGATCGGGATTTGTTGAAAAGAAAGCAACGTTGGTAAATCGAGTCTAGTCTTTCTATATGTCAACTTCTCTAATGATATTATTCTCCATTCTGATCTAAATCTTGAGACTTTTACAGTAACTAATTTATCAAATAGCTGTACTGCGATAAATGCATAAGGCTATAACGTTTTTCAAGTAAGGCAAATCATTAAAAAACATTTTTGTTTACGCTGTGAATAAAGGTGCAAAACGAGAGGGGTAGATCTGCGGTATATATATATGTAGAGCACTTTACATCGTGGCACTAATAACAAATACCCACTGAAAACGCACTGCAGAACTGGAAGACTTGAGGCAAACTCGCGTGTTTTAGAAGAGGGGTGTAAAATGTTTGTCTTAGTCGCCAACATGATGCTGGTATAGTAATTCTACAACTCAGCAGCAAATTAGATTCCTCTTCCTCTACATTTTACTATTCAACTTCATCACAACATTGTGGCAAGATGAGCAGTTGTTTCAGCTGTCATTATCGTCCTGGTCATTGACATAAAACCTTTCTTATCCCCCGATTATCAAAATTAATAACAACTCGCGAGCCCTAAAGTGCCATTTTGAGTATCTTTACACTAACGCAGCAAATGTCCTTCCGGATAATCAAAGGCAGTAACTAATCATGCACCGGTAGTATGAGAGACTGATAATGGATACGGTAGATTGAACGGTGAAGTTTGATAAAACTACTCAATATAAAAGTAGAATTGACATATTCTACTCAATTGATTTTACAAGAAAGGCTGTAACCATTTAGAGAAATCTTTTAGAAATTCGAATTTAATATCAAAGACTCAGCAATTAGATATGATTCAAAATTGATTAGTTAGTAGCATGTTATCCGAAAAAGTCTATCTTTCCAAGTAAAATGCATAGACTTGTTGTCTCTTAACCAGAGGAAGAGGATCGTC
Organism: Holothuria scabra; assembly: GCA_037179385.1. Taxonomy (NCBI): domain Eukaryota; kingdom Metazoa; phylum Echinodermata; class Holothuroidea; order Aspidochirotida; family Holothuriidae; genus Holothuria; species Holothuria scabra. Next base: position 78,247,703 of record CM074180.1, read on the forward strand.
CCGAGACTTTGCACAAACAGCTATCAGCACTGTTGGGAGTTCTTAACAGGCATCGGTATGGATAGTAATTAAATGTGTTCTGAAAATGAGAAACGTGATGAGAAAAAAAAGTTTTTCAAAATTTTAATAAGAAACGTTTTATTACCATCGGCGTCTGCTTCATTAAACATATCTCTCACTTCTTTTTTTGTCATATTTTGATCAAGAAGTTTCATCACCATTTCCAGCTCATCCACTTTAATGACACCATCCTTGTCCTTGTCAAACATTTGAAAGGCTTCTTTAAATTCTAAAGGTGAAATGCAAAAACACATTTTTTTTTTATAAATGCGAAGCTCTACTTCCATCATATTATAATCTTATAAAACTGGAATTCGCTTTTGCTAATGCAAAAGAACATGGATTTTATAAAGGTCTTCCACTTTCTTTTTGTTCAAGGGAAAGTGCAACCGTGGTTTGAGTAGGGTCACACCTTCATATATGGGACCATTGACACCTTTTTCGGTGGTTGCTCCCCTTGCTAATCTAAATTCAACAGACTGACAGAGGTAAAACATCCTGGACATATTTATAGAATGATACTTCAGGAAAGAGAGCATCAGAACTTATAACACAAAGGTCATCTGAAATGACCAGAATTCAACCTCTGAAGACTTTGATATAAGTAGCAAACCTTTATCGGGTCCCATATTGCTAAACCCATATGAGGCCCATTTAATTTTGCACTAAAGATCAATTCGGGCCCCTCATGCATAGCACACATGTATGATGGGTATTAAAGGGCCGATCCATACTTTCCTCACATATCATTTGTTTACATGGGCCTCAAAACTATCCTTTGTGGGATTTTTTTCCGTTATGAGAGCTAGACCACATGGGCCACTTAAAACTCCACGCCGCAAATTCATATCAGCATCTTTAGAGCCGAGAAATGGATCCAATAAAGGTCCCATATGGGAACATTACGAGCACTTAATCTCAAGGAAGGAAACATGCATGAATACTGTTGTTACTCACCGTGTGTACACATAGCAAAAAAAGGACTTTCTTCGTTTTGGTGAATGTTACAGTTCATGAGGGGTTATGAGAGGTCAAACCGAAAACTTGCATACACAATATTTCACACGATATCTCACGCTGATTACATTAGTATTAAGTGTTCTTCTAATAAGATTCCTATTCAAAAGAAGAGCGAAATATTTAGAGTGCAAGGGCAATTCAGTTGGGTGTACTTCAGTTGGGAAGCAAACCTCACATTTGTGATCCCAAATTTTCCGTTCAAGTGAAATTGAATTCCAAAGTCCCTACGAGCTTATTAACCCCGTTTTCCTACTATCAATAACGTATCCTTATGAACTCGACCTTTACTTCAAGACTATGAATAATGTAAGTGTAAAAAGTATTACTGAGAATCAAAAGCAAAGTTATAAGATTGACACTAGCCTCCATACTTGTGATCACTCCAATACGACGGCTCCTTCACAAGGGCACGTTTTCGTCGGAAGAGCATTTGTAAATGACAGAATGGTTGAGTGGCCACATCAATTTAAATCTTCGAAAATTTAATGTATTCAGCATATTGACTTCTTTTTTGGGCGGGTGGGGGGTCCTTTGGGGAAGGACTGGTGTAGGGAAAAATTTTATGAAAAGAGGTAAGCCAAAACGCGGGAACAGAAAGTTCCTTATACGTGAGAGGTGGGGTAAAGATCATGGAGAAAATGGAAAGTGGATTGAAATATATCGAAAAGGTATGTCGCATCAATGAGGACATGAAATATCAACTCGAGAACGGTAAATAGGCCTACACAAAAGCAGACGGAATACTTAGCATAACGAAAGATTCAAGAGACGATTGTAGCAAATGGAGAGGAGAGGGTAGCCATACCGTTGCTAAAGGATATTATTTCAGAAGGACTTCTAGGAAAAAAGGGGATTACATGTGTAAACAGGTGGCGACTGGAGATGAGCGAGACAGCCTTAACTATCAGACGAAAAGCTCTCATTTGAAAAATTAAGATGTGATAAAGTTTTGAACAACGGGAGGCACCAAAAAAGAAGAGAACAATAAGATAAGTAGGGATTTGTTAGAATATTATAAAGAATATAACCAGGGTGTTTTAGCACGAAAGATGACATATACGAGCAACGCTTCCAATATTCTTCGAAGAAAATGTGATTATTCAAAGTACAATAGATGTCAATAAAACAAAAAGGAGTGTTTGAGATTTGCAAAGTGGCACATTTAAGTTACGCTGAAATCAACACTACAAATATGTAGGTTCTATTCACACGAATGATACTTTAAGATCATTGCCACCCAAGGCGTTTTTTTTCAGCATTTCAAATTGCGTTTTGGGTGAACAAATTCATCTCTGAAATGTTCCGGAGTAGCCACAAACACTACTTATAATTTGAAGAAATATTTTTGAAAGGATTTGCACATCCCTCACACTATCTTTCGATGTTTGCAGTACGTCAAACGCATCTTCTGTCGTCCACATTTTAAGAATATACAACCCACTTTAATGAACTCCTGGAATTTTCTGTAGAAACTTTGACAGTCTTTATCCATTTGCTACCAGCATTATATTCGTAATATCGAAAAGGATGAGTTTCCCTAATTTTTCAATAACATACTCAAAAGAAGGGTTTAAGGTCGCATCAAGTATTGATATAACAGAGAGGTACTTTTTCATGCATTTTGTTGAAATTTGCATTGAAATGCGATGTAAGCATGGTCCTCAAGATACGAGCAGGTAGAGTTGTCACATTTTCAGCATCATGTGAACTTGATGCAAGAAAATTTGACTTTTATATTTTTACACTAATGGGAGTCTTTTGCTTTTCTTCAAACTTTGAAGTCACTTTTCCCTCAACAATCGCATTCATCAGAATGTGATTGAATAAGTGGAATGAGAAATTTACAAACTTTGCATTCCCTACAAGAAGGTCTTATTCCTGATTACCTTCAAGGACAACACAGCAGTCAGTAAAAAAAAAAAAAGAAACAAAACAAAGGAATTCAAAGCATTAATTGTCAATTTGCGGAAGTGACGTAACTTCTGCTGCCGTCAAATTTACTTTGATAACTTGAATCTAGTAACTTCATTGATTGATATCTCTAGAAATACATGACCGATTTTTATGGCAATTTCACCACACTGAGTAGATTTGATTCCTCTTTGTCACTTGAAAATTATTTTTTCTTAAACTTCTCCTTTAACCTATAAAGCTTATCGAACTTTAACCTACATTGTAGAAATTTATTTTTGGAACCAATAAATAATTCACAAAAACTGTTTTCAGAAGGGCAGCAGCTTTTTGTATGTTAATACATGAAAGATTTGTTTGTTGTTGGTTATTTCTCAGTTTTAACACATCGCTTAAATTCCCAGCCAACCCAACATCTCCATATTAAAACACATGCAACGTCACGGTTGCCTCATGACTACCACAAATCTTTTTCCTCATGCTCTGAAAGTTGCATCATGGTTTGTCAACTGCAAACCATACCCAAGCAATTACATTTAATTTTACACTTTGTCAACGAAAGAAAAATTTGATTACAGGAACTGGGCCAATGTTTCTTGAGTTTCACTTTACGAAAGATCTAGCTTTTAGCGATAAGTAGAGAGTACGAAAAACATGTACTGAGAAAATTCACGTTAAGGACGGAAACAGACTATAGGAAAAAACAAATAAATAGGAGAAAACACAAGTAAAGAACAATATTTTGCTCAAAGCAATCGAATGATTTCCATCAGTTTACCTTCATGATGAATTGGGCCAATATAAGGAGGAAAATGTGAGGCTAGTTTTAGGTATTAATATTCTCAAAATAATTAGTGAACGTTCGGCATTAAAATCAACGTATGGCTTGCTCTACATGGATATCCTTCAAGGGTTCAGCATTTCCATTCATGGGCGCAAATCCCGGGGGGGGGGGGGCAAGGGGGCCTTCGCCCCCTCAAGTGAAAAAGTGGGGGGCCAAATCGTAATTTGGCCCCCCAAATTTGAGTAGACCTAAATATAGGGTCACATTTTTTCGTTTTTTTTCATTCGAAAACAATTTTTCTGAAGCTTTTCAAACGCCAGAACACAAGAGCTTCCGGGGGCTTCGCCCCCTGGACCCCCACAGGGGCTTTGCCCCTGGATCCCACCAGGAGTCCTTTGGGGCTTCGCGCTTCGCGCTCACGGTGCCCGCCAAGCGTGCACAGTTTAGTACTCATGGGCACATCATAAGGATTTTCGCCCCCCACTCTCAAACAGAGATTTGCGCCCCTGTTTCCATTAAATTAGTCTGCACGAAATGTGATTAAAGATTTGACCTTAAGTGTTTTACAAAAAAATGTAAAAATCAAAAATGCTAAAAAGTTAAATGCGGTAAACTGTTGCATTGTTTTTTTCTCCCAATCTCACACCATAAACATCAGAGTGTGAAACTTTGTCTGTAGAGTAAAAAATCTCGTGCAGGAAAAATTGAATATTCAAAGTTCGGTGACTGTTCAAAATGTTTACTTCAGAGAAAAATTGAGAGAGCAACAAGCTATTAGAATACGCTCATGTGAGAAGACATAACACCCAAGTCCTTGGGAAAAGAAAACGTAAAGGAAGATTGTAGGCCTATACACAGGTAAGCTTTAAAGAATGGCACACACATGTCCCAGTATCACGGAAAAAAAGAAATTCAAATCAAGCATGAAAAAAAATACAGCCAACTTTTTGGAAACAAATTGGCAGCACTTTTCCGTTTTCTTTATGTATTTCTCTGTTTTTTGTTCTGTAAATCTCTTGAAATGTTTTACATTTTGAGCTGAAATATCAGGAAAGATACATGAGGTTTAATAAGACGACTTTTTTTTAACTGAGATTTCGCTTTTTTTCTTTCAATTTTAGTTTTTGGCTGTTGAATAAATTCTTTCTTAAATAGCAATTACAATGGATTGAGGGATAAATTTTGGTATGCGCCATTGTTGTCATGGCATTTTAATTTGGCAAAAGAAGACGCACAATAAAACCCAATCCCACAATCCATTGTAATTTTATTTGGCAAAGGGTTAACATCTTTCGAGCACCTTTTGTACCCGTTGTAAACCTTTCTGTAGTAGACATGCCATTGCTTAACCCTACCTTTTATAGGTGTACGTTCTAAAAACGTGTTTAGCAACATTCATTTTGCCCCCATATTGTAAACACGTTTAAATTCTAAACATGTTTAGCAATTAAACGCGTTTTGAAACGAAAAGTATAAGAATTATGCAAGCTTACTTAGCATCTAAACGTTTTTTCAAAAGGGGGCAAAAAGTATATAAAAAGCGTTCAAATAACGAGTACCCTTTTCAGAGGGTAGAATATTGTTCTGGGTCTCGGCTCAGCTGGACGTTGATTGAAACAGAAAAGGAAGGCCCTCAAGAGCGCTTGCGTCTCCTCCCATCTTGAAAATTTGAAAGTATGTGATCGTTTAAACATACAATTTGGGGCGTCGGTGCAAAGTGTATACCATCTTCAAATGTTTGACGTGTAAATAAAGAGGACATTATCTATGAGTGGAATCTGATTTTGCCCTCCAAAAATTCCTCTTCATTGAAGAGAAACCTTTTCAGAAGGACAAAAATAATTAGTGTGAGATATCGTGCGAAATATTGTGGACGAAAGTTTTAAGTTTGACCTCTATTAACCCCTCCCAGGAGAAAATTCCTGTTGAGACCTGTTGGAATTCCAACAGGTTTGAACAGGTAGTAACAGGTATGAACAGGCAATGTTCCAATTACCTGTTGGAGTGATGAAAGTTAACAGGCAACAACAGGTAACACCGAAAAAGCCAATGTCAGGTTCCTGTTGGTACCTGTTAAAATCATGTTAAAAACCTGTTGATTTTGTTCCAATTACCTGTTGTACCTGTTAAAACTTGTTCAACAGGTTTCAACTGGAATTTTCTCCTGGGCTGATAACGAAGAAACGAAGAAAAGCCTTTGTTTGAGATGTGTCCACATGGTGAGTGAGAAGAGTATCCATGTTTCCTTTCTTGAATTTCCGAGGAATTATTAGTTTCGTCTATGCATCCTCGCGACTGTGTGCTAAGAGAATGGGGGCTTAAGGAGCATTTCTAATGTAAGCCTACAACCATGAGGCTCACGATTTCCAGTTATATGGTCGACAACATCTGGGCATCACTAGGCTGCTCCAATTTTTCTTAATATTTCTCTTAATTATTGCAAAAAAGGATTTTTATCATACAAATTTATTCGATTGGTTAAAGTTGGTGCGTTTGCAGGCCCCAAACCAGAGAAGCTATTTTAGGAGGGGAGCATGACTGAAGTTCCGCTGTAAGGGGAAAGATCTAAGGTGTCTCCCCTTTCCGAAATGTTACCATTTTCAAGGAACCTAGACGCAAAATGCTAAAAATATTCCCCTTTGACAGAATAACTCATAGTGGTTTATCTGGTAATCTCACAAAGTGCAAACATTTTTATTGGGAAATTCCGAATTCGTTGGGAACAAGTGCCCCTGCATGTCCTCTCCCGGTGGCTGAGGGCCTGGTTTGCTGTAATCAAATGGGTTAGAAACAGCAAAACACCACAGTGGCGTACATTCTGTGACAAGGCATTACCTTATGTAAGAATGTGAAATTTACAATTGTTGTTACGTTATGTAGAAGATAAATTAAGATTTGTTGTTGAGTTCCTATTGAACTTACAATGAAAAGATTTTGAAGGTAAGTAATGACTGGAAGACTTATTTAAAGGGTTCAAACATTCTTTGGGGTAGGTTACCCTAGGATTTGGTTCCAAAATAATCTTATTGTGATGTTATTCATATCTTTATGATCTGTAATGCTGACATATGACTGCGTTTCACATTAATGGTTCTGGCAGTCTGGTGACTGCGCGAAGCATTGAATTGGAGTGAAGTAGACGACTATTAATGTTAAATGTTTAGCTTTACAAACGAAAATAATGCTCGAGAACTAGACTACGGCTCACCTTAGTTTTGCCTACAAGGAGGTCGTAATGACAAAACTTACCATATAGTCTCTCGTGCAACTGACCGAGCTCTGTATCCATTTAGGTTTGTCAAAGTACATTACAAAAGATTTCCATTTACTTAAAACTATGTTTCTCTTCGTCCCATACCACAAGCACCGATGAACCAAGATGATTTGATATGATCACGTCGAAAATATATTCCGTAAGTAAATTGACAGTATCCCCCTTTTCAAGCACATTCCTTGTTGTTGCATCAAATTTTGTACATTCCTTGTTTGGTGCAAAGATCATTTATCGTCAAATGTAGATGCTTTCCGTTAAATCGTTAAAAAGGCAGAGCTACAACAGTGATGTACGAGGTAACATCTGTGATAGAAATATGTCAATACTATTTTGTTTCTCTCTTCAAGCTTTGATTGAGTTACGTTTCACACTACGGATGAACAGTCGTCACATGCACACTTTGTGAAATATATATAACATGGGTCGTTGCACTGAGGTATGCTAAGTTTTTATTTCGTGACGGAACGTAAGGGGTGACATTTTCTACAACCTGTATGACAAGTAATTTCCCCCTAGCAGTCTGAAATAGCTGAGGCACATGTGTTTAATACACGCAGTCAAGCGTAATGTGTGCACTGCTTGATATGCATATGATGATATGCATATCAAAAAATAAAAATAATAAACTTACATAAAATAAAGTGACTATCTGCCTTGCGCGGTTGTGCATGCAGTGCTTCGAAAGATCATTTTTATTGATTTGTCACTGAATTATGAAATTTATGAAGAGTAACTTAATTGTTTACCCTGAATATATACTAGTCATATGTTATATGAACATGAGAGATACTTGGAAGAAAAATAAGAAGATATCTGTGGGAAAGCTGTGAGATCTGTCAGTTTCTTCGAGAGAAGTTTTAGATCTCCTGCTTTTGTGCTGTGACCGCAATGTATATTTTACAGTAAGTCAATACCCTGCCTTAACTTTGCAAAAGGTGGTTAACGTATGTAAGATGTAAACTATTTTATGATTTCGATGAAACTCACTTGGCTAAGAAGGTACTATGAGGTGTCTCCTACCTCATCTAATTATGCTCTTTCCTATTACTTTCTAGAGAGTAAAGTTAATTTCCTTTGGGATGGAGGATCAATTTATTTAGGAACAGGACTAAAACTGATCCGTAGCCCCTTTTATAAAGATCTTTTGAAGGCCACCATTAAACTCAAAACTTGCATAGATTTCGACCTTCGAAAAATCTAAATACACATCACTGTCTGTGGCATAACGATTTAATTCAAGTTGAATGTATACATTGTATTTAAAAACTTGGTTACAAATGGGGTGAATACATAGTTCATGAAATGATGAAAGAAGATGGCAAACTTCTTCCCTCAACAATTTTATTGCTCGTTATCACAGTAATAAAAACTTTTTGCAATATGAAGGTCTTCTTCGAGCCGCGGCAGGCTCTTCAGTTAAAAAGCCATGTGCATGTGCTGTAAACTACAAAGACCATTTCCCCCAATCCTATACTATCCTACTTAAATCAGTCAAGGGGGTTCTGAGTTTTACAGAATAATTGCATATACTATAATGCCAAGTTCTGGCACTTGCATAAAGTCTCAGAATAAATGGTGCGATGAGCTCGGTTTCAATAAACTGAAGTGGAATTTAATTTACAAATAACCTTTTAGTTAAAATTTGTAAAGCAAGTTTCCTTGGTTTTGCTACTGCAGGTTAAAAACAAGGATTTTGGCGAACAACCGCTACATAAAAAAATAAACATTTTGGATCAGGATTTATGTAGTTTCTGTTCAAAAGAAAAAGAACCCATCAGCATATAATGTTTGTTTGTGAAAACGTACAGCCAATATGGGAACAGTTTAGCAATTATGTTTATAATAGCACCAACGATACTTTGTTTGTTAATCCTGTAACTTTACTTTTAGGTAAAACGCATCACCACTGTGAGAACGAAACAATAAATACTTCGCCGATCTTGTTAAAATTTCATTTTAACAGATGTAAATAACAAAATGAAACCTTAAATTTCTTTCATTTTTTGAATTTTGCTAAGAACTTGCTTTCTGTTTTGACGGTATTACAATGACTACGTCAGGCTTAACCGTGAACACTTTATCGATGGAGGCGATGCCTACTTAATTTACAGCTTGATTTTAGTATTGTTTAACGTTGTATTCTGTCATAGCCTTGTTTTAAAGTGTTGCGTTGGTTATCTCTATTTTGTCTGTTCTAAAATGACTGATCTTTAATGTTTCGACTTGTATTAATTATTAATTGCCTTTGTTACTGATTAAGAAGGATGAAAAAAGTAAAAAAGGTTAATAGAAAAGAAACATTTTATTCTGATAAGCGAGCAAAATGGAAATAGCGACGCGTAGCCAGGATTGTGTCATGGGAAGTCGGACTGGTGTTATGGGGAGGGTGTTAAGTGGGTGGGACACGACATGAGGAAAAAGTCTAACGATAGAGAGAGAGAGAGAAAGAAACCGCTATGTTAGGTGTTTTTTGCATTGCAAGGTTGGGTCATCGGGGGGGGGGGGCGGGTTCTAACCCCCAAATCCCCCGTGGCTACGCCACTGGGAAGGAGTGTTACTTACTTACGTAACATGCCAAATTTGCTCACTCCAGACAGTCCTAATTCCCATGGCCTACTTATTGAAACCCCTCCCACAACTATAGAACTCATCCTTATGCAGACACCATCTAGATTATTTGCTTAAGGGTGAGTATACATGTCTGATGTGTCATCACATCACTGTCTGTGCGGTGCATGCTGTGAAACATGAGGCACTCTTCATTTTTTTGAGTTTGCTTTGGCAACTGGGAATTTCTGTAGACTACTACAAAAAGTTGTAACTTGGGTGAAAATTTACTGCTTTTAACAGTTTAAGTTAGAAATGAAAGAAACATTCAAAAGTGGTGATTTTTCAATAACCAAACATTTTGCGCAATCAATCTTCAACATTAAGGTTATAATTTCAGCCTAGTCTATTTAAAATCTTAGGTAATTTTTGTAACAAACCAATTTGGTTTTGTTTTTAGTTAACGTAATCTTAATTATTTATTTGCTTCAGCTTTATTTCTACATTATTAAAAAAACAATAACAAAAGAAACCAATGTATTTAACACTGTCGCTCCCATTTTGGTACGTCAAATAGTGGCTAGAGTATACACTTTTAAATTGGTATTCCGACATTCAAGGTTACAACTCACAATAGTTACAATTTTTAACGGTATGCATAAGATCAATTGCAACAAGTGGAAATAACTAAACAACTTATTTTACTTACAATTCTATCATTCAAGGTTAATCCTTTAGCACCCATTTAAGTTTATATGATCATGTCACCAATTCAGAAGCGAGTATGTCCTTGATGCATCAATTTTCATTTAAGTGAAAGATAATTGGGGTTTTAGAGAACCAACATCTGTTCAAAATCCGGTCAAGTTGAAGGTGTCGTGACGTGAAGGATTCAAACGTGTAGGTCATTAATAATTACTTAACAACGAACGAAAGAATGATGAATAACGTTAATGGAAGGTAATTTTGATGAGGTACAGTTTACATCATATGAAAGCAATGAAGTTTGATCAATTTAAGATGACAGTCAGAGGAGAACCATTCACATGCAAATTAAACTTGCAAAATGTTTTTAATATAAATGAATGAAACCAAAAGGAGGATGTTAAATAGAAATTTCAGAAGTATGATTAACAATTTACTAGTGAACTCATTAAGAAACTAAAACAGACAATTTGGTATCAATCACACGATTTCATCTTTAGTCCATTCCCAGAGACTAACATGATTATTTAATTGCTAGATGAGGTTTAACAACACACTTGGATGTTGGTTTGGGTGAGCTCGCTACCGGATTTTTAACATCCATAGTGGCGTAGAGCTCAAGTCACTTTCCGACTTCCTCGTGGATCACCTGGTTAAAGGCTAACAGGAAAGGACGACTGCCGGTACCTGGCGCAGTGTAACCAGGTCTCCCCTGGCAGATCAGATAAGGTAGGCAGTCTGTCCACGAGAAGGTCACTCTGATTTATAACCTACGACCCGAGGATCTCGCTGTCGCCGTCCCATCTTGCTATGGCATGGCAGTTGAACCTTGGGTGTAAAGGACGGGGCTAGTTCAGCGTACACTACACTTCACCTTAAAACTCCTTTGCGCAGGCTGAAGTACATGATCAAGTCTACGATCGCCAACACATCAAAGGCGAATGTGTTATATAGTGTCACCAAGAAGGAAAACGTTTAACTGTGGGGAAAATTTCAGTTAAAATGGAAAGAATGGGTAAAGGTCAAGGAGGAATGTCAACAAAGAGGAAGCGTCGGAGTCATGTCAAACACATTTGTTAAGTGAACTTTCCTTAAAAAAGTCCAGAATGAGACGGAGAAGTGTCTGTATTCAAATAAGGTCGTAAGATTTGGTACAGTGTACATAATAACATGAATCCGTTTCAATCATGGAGCAGGGAAAACAAGTCAGTGAGCCACAATTGGAAAAAGGCCGTGGCCGGCTCGACTTGAACCAATAGGCTGGAAAATGGGCCGTAAAACTCCATCTAGCGAACTAACTGACTGACTGACTGACTGACTAACTAATCGTCTCAGTCATAGGTGACGTAACGGACCAGTTCGAAGTTTCTTCAAGGAGCAGTGTTGAGCAATAGGTCAAATGTCAGGCCAACAAAACACTTTTATAATTGTTTACAACTGATAGAGGATTGTAAAAACACGTAAAGCAGTACCCAATGGGCGGCTGGTTCAGCGCTCAGATGCTTAAGTGTATCCAGTTGACGTGATCAGAAACGTCATTAACGCATGCGCAGGTATACAAATCATTGGACTCGTCTGTTTAATGAATAATACCTAAATGTCAATCATTATATTATCGTGGTGATTGTTTTTTTTATCATTTAAAAATATGCACATAGGCCTATCATAACACCGTTATCAACGTTTTGAAGTAAACTCACGTTTTTAGAGTCAAGGCTGTAAAATAACTCTCTAAAACAGAACCCGTTTAAAATTTGGACTATAAAGTTTAAAGAATTCAAGAACCATTATTATTATTCTGATGTGAATGTTCTATTCTGATTTTGGATCAGTCCTTAATTTCACTTGTATGCATTAAGGGGCTACATTGAAGATATACATATGATTTACATAATGCTTAAGTTTGATTGTTACGAGACGAGCCGCAATTAAATGATTAAAAAGCTGGAACATATATGTATAGAAATATTTTCATAATCATGACCTATAAATCTCGATCTTGGCTTTGAAAGGGATAGATGAACTTCTGTAACTTGGTTGCACCACCGCGATATTTATTTGTCCACACAGATTTCTAGTCAGGATTCCACAAACCTCAATAATGATACTATTCATGAGATGTCGAACTTATGTTTATTTATAAACTTGACTCCTCCTAACCTCAATGACCTTTGACCTCCACAATCAATACAGGATTTAACAAGTCAGTTTGGAGTAACGACATACTAACTATGGCGTTTTAGAGATATTTCCTGTCTTCTGTCTTCGGTCTTTGTTTTGGAGGTCCTTGTTTTGGACCAAACCCTAAGAAAACTTTGCAACTACTGAGAGAGGCCTGTCGTGTTACGTTTCCACCTTTTGACCTCTGATTAGCCATTTGACTTATGACCTCCATCAAAAGGAATATCAGATGGCTATCTCTAACTGTTTAAAGGAATATGATATTTACATCAAACATGAAATGTTTACGTACCAAGCAAGTCCTGAAATTTTATCCTTCTTGAAAAAATGTTTTTAGAAGCAATTCACTGTGAAGATTTCATTGTTTAATCTCTCTATGAAGTTAGATGACCTCAAATGTCCGCTGACCTTTAGCAATCGAGCATTTTCCCAATATTTTATGGAATATGCAAACAAAGTATTGAAAATCATCCATCATCTTTTCAGTTCAGAAGTCGTGTTACTGTTTTCAAGTGTAGAACAACATAGCCACATACACTTACTAAATAAACACCAGGGAAGGCGGAATGCAAAAAATATGGGGGGGGGGGGGGTGTAGAAAAACTGTCTAAGCTGAGCGTCACATCGGTTGACGCGGATCGCACAAGAAAGTTTTGACGTCACAAACTAACCAGGTGACCGGAGACTTCACTTCCCGAGTATTGTAGGCTGGATGTACCCACTTTAGAGTATCTTTTTGATTAAAGCTATTATCATGCATTTACCTCCTTCTGTAATGTAAGTGTTATTACTATTTCACTCCTTGTTGTCCTTTTTCTGTGTTAAAGGGGAAACAATTTATTAGTATGAAAGTTCTGTTTTCTCCTTTTCTGGCATTAACTTTACCTGTATGATTTGTTCTGTTTATATTGGATACTTTGCTGGAAATAAATGGTTTCATTTATTTATTTATTTATTCATTCATTCATTCATTCATTCATTCATTCATTCATTCATTCATTCATTCATTCATTCATTCATTCATTCATTCATTCATTCATTCATTCATTCATTCATTCATTCATTCATTCATTCATTCACGTCTTGAAGTCACACTTTGCAAATAATGTGAGGAGGGGACTGAACATACCTTTAACCCCCACTTTTTCACAGGGGAGGGGATCAAGACCCCGGTTCCTCCGCCACTGATCTACACGATCGTAATCGCAGAGATTCCTCTCACCTTTAATGAGTAATCAATAACATCAAGGAACAAAACAACAAGGGTATATGCAGGTTAGTCAACCTTTCACGCACTTTAATCTATTTATTTGCTTGTTAAGGCCGATCGTAGTGTTTGGGAAAATACATGTGTTGATCAGAGAACCACAGATATTAACCACGAAATTTACACCTAAGGTCTACCATCCTTTTACATAAATATTTTCCTTTTAAACCAAACAGTAAAGTACATCCCGAGATAACGTCACATTACATATTGACAATCCATTGTAAGGAAAAGTGTTTTTATTTTCAGCACACATTTCGGTGATAAAATGCATCACTCACATATGCCTTTGGGGTAATCTAAAGTTATAGTAATGAACCGTAGAATTAATAAAATTTGATTTTGACCTTCCTATAAAAACATGGTGCCGTTTGGTTTTCTGAAGGAAATACCTGTAATCTCCCGGTCCTGAACTTAAAAATGTAGTAGGTTCGTACATTTTAGTGTCAATTTTAGTTACTAGAGTAGTTCTGATCACCACACCTTTCTCCAACATGGACAATTTGGGCACTTTGTCACACTTTTGTAGCTAACCTGTATAGAGGTTCTCTTAAGTTTTACAGGTAAGTTTCGGTTTCTTTACAGCAAATTTAGAGCTGATTTTTAAAAGCCATGGAAAAATGATTACGTTGTTGCAGTTATCAGCATTAACTTAAAGTTGCAGTTAGTAGACCTCTTCCTTTCTGTTACTGCTACGTCTTTTAGAAAGTCGTCTGCAATAATAATTAGCGAAGTTAATAAGGGTGTGGGTATAGTTAAATGGCGTCACTCTAAGTTAAAAGTGACGTTAGTTGCATGAACAATCTATTTACTTCTAGTTTTGTTAGTCAAATAACGACGACTTTATAAGTTACATGTAACTACTGCATAGTACATGGGCACTGCATAGTACATGGGTACTGCATAGTACATGGGTACTGCATAGTACTTGGGCACTGCATAGTACATGGGCACTGTATAGTACATGGGCAACTGAAGCAAAAGTACGAGAAACTTACCAACTCTTTCTTCGGGACTCAAAGCCTGAAATTTAATATGAGGCGATTATTCACGATATTTCGAGTGAAAATTTGGGAAACGCAAGTCGAACTTCTTTCCGCTTATCTCTACATTTTTTTAATTTTTCGGTTAAATTGCTAAAATAAACAGGCCATGGAACTAGGACCACAAACTTTGCGAAATGTAAGTATTTGTTCGACATACTTTAATTGCAACTAATTTTCGATAAAAATATCTGAGTGTTTGAAGAAATTAGTACCTGACTAATTCTATGACAGATTAGATTGAGAGGTCTGCTGAATTTCGAATCTATAATTGTCACGATTCGAGAAGTAAAGATGCTACGCTCGGAACTAGGAACGTAATTTTGATTTTGAAAGATTAGAGTTGCTTTTCTGGACTAAAACCCCCTGTCTTGGTGAAGACTCTAAGAGGAATGACATGTAAAATGTTTGAAAAGTTGAGGTTTTTGAAAAAATAAAGCTATATCGTAATGGTTAGGATGAACATAATATTGTGGTTTCGAAAATTAAGTTCACATTATATTCATATGATGTGCAGAACGTAGCTGCAGGTTTATTCATAACTGCGGTTTTGTAACACTACTACACTCAAATCTTGGGGAATACTCTGTAATACGTTTTACGGTATCTCAGTAGCCAGGGTAAAGTTTGGTCCGAAAAAGTTACTTTGGAAGAAATTCAGTTCCCTTCCTGGAAGTCATGCCCTCCCAACCCTCCGTGGATAAATACGATGGCAATTTGTCGCGGCCATCTTGGATTAAACATCACGTTATCCACGAAATTAACTTGAATGGATTTTTTGACACCAGAAATGTGAAACTTAGACACTCACATTACATCACAGTCTGAATATGGATGAAATTAAATGATTGATTGTAGTGAATGTAACAACAGCCAAAATTACCGCCATCTTAAGTTTAACTCACGTGATTTCAAAACATCTTCTCTTGACTTGAATGGATTGCTCAACATTAAAAAATATGATTAGATACTCCCAAAAATAGTCCTAAAACTGACTTTATGATAAGTATAGAAAAAATAAAATGGTACATGCAGAGAGTATACCGTAAAAAGAGTATCTCAATCACGGCTTGCGCATGATTTCTAGTGAGATTATTGACCTTGAAGTCTTTCCTTTTACAACTAAGATAGAATTCCATCTCCTTATTTTTTTTTCTGTGGAGCTCCTTATCTTTATGGCTATTACTTAGTAAACTTTCTGTCCCCTAAATGCGTCATTTAACTTAGTGTGACTGTTAACGCACAGAGTGATTTCGTTTACTTTATGAGCCAAGTTATTAAATGACACAGCTGCAAGCGATGTTTTGAATGTCTGCGATTCATCTTTATGTTGCGTTTATTTTGAAAGAAATTGGGAATCACGCTTAAAGCGCTATGTGACGACTTTCCTTACCATCTGCCCCAGGGCAGAAATTTCATTTTTCCGATCTAAGTAACATGAAGAAGATTAAAATTTGCACGGTGTGTTTGCCTAAGTGGCCTGCTATTAGTTTTGGACAAGTCGACTTTGAAATGCTTAATTTACATCGCCGTTAGAGAGAAGATGGAAAGCCTTTTCTTAGGTGGAAAAGTTTCGCAATTTCTACTTCCTCGCCTAAAAGGTGTAAAAGGTGTATATCTTTAAGAGCCGTTTAGTCAATCTCTTTTACTAAATTAGCAGCTTAGCTTACCATAGTGCAAGGCAACCTAGTAGATAGAACTGGTCAGCTATGAGGAATGGAAACTTATCTGGCCATCGACCTGCAGTTGATTCCAAACATTTAATTCTGAGGACTTTGTGTGAATTTAAACTTTATTTACAAAAACTTAATCTCAAAATAGTATTGATGATAAATATTGGGGGAAACAGGACGACCTAGGCATGAATCCAAACATTTCGTTATTGGGTGGGTTGAATTAAGAGCAAGAGGGGATTGAGTGGGTTAGACGCGATCCTCTGATCAAGTCATGTTACTATTCACAACGGCTATCCTAAGCACAAGGCCACCATCAGCTGTGGTGTGGAGCGTGCAGAAAATTTTGAAAAAATCGATACTGTTCAGAAAGTCATAAATGGCAATTACCGGGCGCGTGAGTAAAATTAAAGCAGTGCATATCTTGAGCTTTAAAGAGAACTCATCTGGAAAAGTTCCCTATCGTATTATCGTGGATTATCTTTGGGGTATTTTCTTACTGACATGGCAAAGAGACGGAGGGTCTCGGTGACGGAGCTAGGGATTTTGTCAAAGGGAGCCAGAATGGCCTAAAGGGCCGCGTTAAAACGGGATGTTAGAAACCTAAAACAGGCGCCGGCAGGAAATTTTGGCCCATGAATAATGTGCAATAATGTGCCATGCTTGTTTCGTCTCGTGAGCCAGAGACTATTTCCGCGACGGTTTATTTTGATTCAACGAAAACTTTAAGTTGGCCTTACTTACTTTTTTCCAATTACTGATTAAAGTTGTAAGTTACCTTTATTAAACAGAATTAAAGCACGTCAAAGATTTCTCTTTAGAGATAGGGGAATATCCATACAAAGCTCATTTATAAGAGTCTGTTTACACTGTGTAGTTAACATTGTGTAATTTAATTGCAATACGAACCTCATTTGTAGGATTCGAGAACTTCCAAGTCGGGTGTGACTATCAAAAACCAAAGCACGTAATTAAATGAAAAAGGGAGTATGCTTATTGCACCAATAACCACACAGAATTAAATTGGAAGACTCATAATATTTTTCGACTGATTTTTGTTTTCACAGGTTATGGCTAAAATGGTTTTTCGGGAAATTTTTAAATATGTTGCTTTACTATTTTTAGGGCTAACTTTGAGGTTATGGTTTCCTCAGTGAAGGTAAACTTTGACATGTTAATTCTTTCGTAATATGGTGTTGGTACTTTGAGGATAGGCTTGATATACTGGTATTTTGGGATAAGAGGCTTGTCTAATTTCCATAAATCTGTTTGGTCCATTGGCAAATTTGTCCATTACCACTTCGAACAAAATTGCGATTGCTATAGTTCACTGTGAATGAAATGGAAGAGCTCATCCACTTGTCTGCCAAATTCGAAAAAAGATGGCGCAATTGCTATTCAGAGATTCGTTCATCGGTCTCGCATGTTATAAAACACTACCGTCGGGTTTGTGTCCACTATGGACGCAGTGATTTGTCTCATTAATGGTCGGTAATGAGCAGTTGGAAGAATTACATGTTATGGGCTACAAGATAGACTTTGAACCCCCACTTCCATTTTTTAAGACGTGTAAAAGTATTACGTTTATATTTCTGCAATTAAGGAGAGTGTGGGCGACGTAGGTTAAAACTTCGGTGTATAAAAACGGTTTGCCCTGAACTAAGACATTAAATATCAGCATTTCCAAAAATCACGTTTGAATTTCTCGGTTTAAGACAATCGACACATTCGAAATGAATATCAGACCAAGTGCGTGGTCCATGCGACCGTCCTTGTTCTTACATATGCCGTTTTCTAAAGTATCATGCGGATCCGGAGTGAGGCTCACCGACTGTCCGACGACATTTAAGCATCTGACTATCACTCTGAAGGTCCGGGGTTCGATTCCAAGGACGGGTTATACCAAAACCTTGTGTGATGTCCCGTCTCTGTTGGTTAGGGGAAAATGACAATGCATTGCCCCACGACTGGAAAAAGGACTCTCTCTCTCTCTCTCTCTCTCGAGTCGCTAAATCAAACCAGATGGCTATACGTTTATGAATAGTAAAACTCTACTAATCTAACCTCAAAAACTCTTCAGGATCTGGGTTAAGTTTCTGACAGATTACTTAGTAAAAGTGTATGTTATGTTTCTGCCTGCACGTTGAAGTGGTCTATAAGCACTGCCTAGCGAGTGTTGCAACTCCCTGGTTAGATGAGATTTAACTTCACACCGACACGAATGTGGTATATATATAGTGTAAACTAAAAAAAGCAGTTCAATCTAAGTTTCAAATACAGTGCAGATACTGTACGGTGCAGATCCATACCTTCAAATGACTCTCACGAAAGGCAGGAAAAATACAGTGGGAATATGCTACACCCCTCGCCCCAGAGGGTAGGGGCCGACCTTCAGGTGGATTACGAGGTCTGTGCCCACCTGTAAGCATATATAGGCTAATCTAGTATTCATTAACATTCCGAGATTAAGCCTACAGTAGCAATATAGGTTTCAGACAATTTTAGTCTAAAAGTGAGATGCTAGTCCAAAGGCGTTGCTACTTTCTTCTAGGGGACAAACGCCCAAATTTTCAGATTTTTATATTAAAGTGATGACACTGCTAGATAATTAGGAACAAAATTTAAGGCACGCCGAAATTTTAGACATTTTTAAACAGATAATTGAAAATATAGAACTTGTAGTGAAGAAAAATTTGGATTCTGGGGTCTTGTGTGGAAATTGGGATAGCAGGGGATTTTCTTTAAAGGGCCAAACCTCTCACCCAAACTGCAATTTATGAACCCGGGTACTCAATTGGCTCAGCTCCTTGATTGACAGCTAATTCAAACAATGCAGAGTGTCAAAGCTTATATTACACAGCATGAACTGTATTGAGAGTGTTTTGATTATGCACATTGAGCTTTTTTATACTCATTCTGAAGCAATAAACTGAGATTGTGTCCGGGTGAGGATGAATTTCAGACAATCGTGGGAGGAGCTTAAGTAAGAAGGAGAATTGGTACTGTTTGGGTGAGAGAAGAGAGTCTTTAAGAATCTGCTCTTCGTATTAGCAAATAAGGTGAAATTGGACTAGGATTGTTGTTGTTATTATACATAATGTTAGGCTAAGGTGTACAGATTTCGTAAGGCATTTAAAGTTTTCCGAAACTTGTTGCTTTGCCAGAATCAAAAGCTTTTATACTGAAAAAAACTTAAAAGTTTTATGGAAGAAAAGTACAATTCAAACAGGGTTTGGAAAAACGCTCACCAAACGCTGGTCACGTTTGTGGCAATAGTGAAATTGGGTAATTTTTTTCCAGTAATTGATCAGCCAACAGGTGGATTACCGAAGAAAGTGGTATCTAACCACAAAATTCATTCGTAAATTCAACTAAATTCTGGACAAGTTTTACCCAATTTCAGTATTGTTACATACGTGCCCAGGGTTGGTGAATATTTTACAATTTTTTTTTCAGTGGATGGAAAAAGCGGTGTCCCTCGATGTTATGGGGTCACATACGGTACATTTCCGATGTATTCCATTTTCAGAGCTCAGAAAATGTTTCCAAAACTGATTTTTGAGAGGGTACTACTACATTACCGATTGAAAATTTGCGAGGCGCCAGGCGTGCGGCAGTTCTGCAGTTTTTAAACACGTTATCACAAATATGGACCTTGCTGTGGAGTGACTAAGGAATTTTGTAAAGAAAAGTTTCGAAAATCGCACTGACCGGTGATTCATAAGGTGAACATCTAGGAACAGTTTGAAGGCCAGCTTCTTCCTGCTAATCACAGACTAAATCTTTTCGATAGATAAACTTCAGCGTAGCTAATTAGGCAATTATTTGCCTGACGTCCTGACGGTTCAGGACACGGCAACCATAAACACTGCTTATATCTTTAGAAACTTGCGAAGCCTATACCTAGGCGATCAAACAAAAAAATTAATCAGTGCGGTAGAATGGCGACATAGATGAGTCAAGAAATCCTTATGCCAATTGGAAAGAGGGTGCTTCAAAACTGAAACCTGGGAATGATTTTTCCATGTAAATGACCGCAAGCGAATCTTTACCATTGCTCAGTCTAGTGGTCACAATTGCTGAATCGGAACTGTTGAGGAATAATCCTTCCTAGAATGCAGTATTACAGTTATTTGCATAAGGTCTATGGCTTTCTAATTTCCCTGACCTAGTTGTATGTGCCATTCCTTACTCAAAATTTATATCTGGCTTATATCTGGAAATATCTATAAAGTTTTATTTGGCCATATGGAACCAGATATAAAACCCTATATAGGTATCTCGATACATTATATCAAGTTTTATATGGCCATATTAGGCCAGGTATAACTTGAAAAATGCCTTTCCAGATATGTAAATAACGTTTTATATGGTCATAACAAGCCACATACAACTTGATGAAATGCCAGTCCAGATATACAAATAAGTTTTACAGGCCATATCAAGGCAAATACAACTTGATAAAATGTTTGTTCAGATATGTAAATAAAGTCGTATGTGGACATAATAAGCCAGATATATCTTGATGAAATGCCAGTCCAGATATGAAAATTAAGTATTATATGGTCATAACAAGCCAGATATATCTGATTAATATACCATGCCAGAATTACATATTAACACCTGCATGGCCATATTAGCTAAATAAGTATCAGCAAACCCAAATCATAACATTTCAACCATATATTCAGCCATATCATACTGACATATGCAAATTACTTTCCAATGTGGGCGTGGTTAGGAATTTAGGGCCCTGATTTCTATTTTCATGATTAAGGAAGTAAATTTTGAAAAATCAGAAAACCTTCAACAGAATTTATATTGGAATATTGACCCATAGGATAATTTAAACCAACAATGCAATGTAAACATTTAAAACTGGGAATTTCAAAGCAGTTTTTTCTTCACTGTGTAGTGTAGTAATTTAATAACTTCAAATACTTAAGTCAATCTAAAACCATATAAGGCAAAGTCGTCGTACAGCAGCTGCTTCGGGAAGCAGATTCAATGGGATGTTAGGGTTGGTTCTCCGTGCCCGTTTCTATGTACGTAAAAAGCAGATTCAATGGGATGTTAGGGTTAAAGTTTTGTCGAAAGCTGGTCCTGGGCATGACGTTAAACTGCATCCAGGTTGTGGCTTCTGTTTTATTCAGCTAGTCTAGAGCAGGACCACACGTTTGCCCTTTAGAGGGCGTACTTGTCCATTTGGGACGTTTAGCTCCTTAATGCTATAGTCACATTACCGCGCGATGTCCGAAAAGGCGCCCGGGCGCTGGCAGGACCTAAATCGGCCAGACATCGGCAGGTGCTCTGCAGATGATCGGCCGACGAATTTGCCTCGCCGGCCGATTTTTAGACATCGGGCGGCCCCGGTGAAGTTTTAGCTCGGAGTTAAAATTTCCAGATGAGTTGCCGTCGTCGGTGGGACATCGGCGCCGGTGGATACATCGGAAAAAGTATGTATATCGGCGGGCACCCGACCGGACATCGCCCGATGTGAAGGGCGACCGTCAGATGCCCGGTCGGCACCCCTGCGGCCGTCCGGGCAGGGCACTGCCAGGGAAAGGCAGATGAGTTTAATCGGCCTAGGTCCCGTCGGACATCTGCCGATGCCCTGCCGGTGTTCGGCAGTTGACCTGGAGACGTCCTAAAGGACACCGGCCGGAGCCCGGCGAAACTGATGGAGAAACCATCGGCCGGTCACATGGCGACGCCCGAGCGGCGACCGCAGCAATGTGAGCACATGAAAGATGTCGGTGAGATTTGTTCAAAATCCCCCCGCCGCCCGGCCGATGTCAGACATTGGCCGATTTCTACTCATCGGCCGGCGCCCGTCGGTAATGTGACTGAGGCATAAGGGAGCAAATGTGAGCTCCGGGAGTAATTGTTTGGTTTTCGCCCCTTGTCTCTTCGCCAGAGAGTCTAGGGGACTTTTAGAAAAAAAGTTTCAAGGGGATGTTTGCCCTTTAGAGGGCGTACTTGTCCATTTGGGACGTTAAGCTAATTTAAGGAGCAGAACTCCTCCGGGAGTAATTGTTTGTTTTTCGCCCCTTGGCTCTTTGCCAGAGAGTCGAGGGGATTTTTAGAAAAAAGTTTCAAGGGGATGGTAGTTTGGTTTCGCCGAACGGCCCTTTGCCATAGGGTCGGGAGGACTTTGGAAAAAGTAGGGGATTGTAGCTGGCGGAGGCCGTTTAATTCAGCCAGTCTAGAACGAGACTCTGCACGTCAGGTCGTTCAGTTGGTCATGTTGAGTTGTCCCTTGGGGACGTAGCTACCTTTGGGAGAAGAACTCCCTCGGGAGTATTGTTCGGTTTCCGCTCCCGGCTCTTTGCCAAAGAGTCGGGGGACTATTTAAAAAAGTTTCAAGTTTCGCCTAACGGCCCTTTGCCGGAGGGTCGGGAGGAACTCTGTTCCAAAGGTGACAAGTGTTGTCCTTAAGTGGACGTATAGCTTCTTCGGGAATCAGTTTAAAGTTTAGTTTGGCCGAACAGCCCTTTGCCAGAGGGTCGGGAGGACTTTAGAAAAACTGAGAAGGCTTCTGATACGCTTTACACAAAGGTCATGCACTAATAATTTCTGGTGCAGACATATGTGATCCAAATCTGGCCTGGATATAAATCTCTATACATGGGACATATATGCATCATACCTGTCCAATATGTAATTTGAGCCATATCAAATTTTGTATGGGCCATATATTCCTTTGTGTAATATCAAGTTATATCTGCCCAATATTTGTTAAAGCCGTATATAAGTTCCATATCTGGACCAGATATAAATTTCCATGTAAGGCCCATGTATGGATTTTCCATATATTGGATCATATCTG
This sequence comes from Holothuria scabra, assembly GCA_037179385.1. NCBI lineage: Eukaryota > Metazoa > Echinodermata > Holothuroidea > Aspidochirotida > Holothuriidae > Holothuria > Holothuria scabra. The sequence goes on from CM074180.1 coordinate 78,270,997, forward strand.
TCCCATTTAAAATTTGGCCATAACAAATTGTATATGGGCCATATATTCCTTTATGTTATATCAAGTTATAGTTGCCCAATTTTTGTTAAAGCCAGATGCAAATTCCATATCTGGACCAGATATAAATTTCCATATATGACCCAAACACGGATTTTGAGTAAGGGACAGTTACTTGAAGATGCGGTGTCACATGGTGGAAGTTGCCCCACCTTCTGTAGCTACTCCACATTGGTAGTCAGTCGGGGTGTTAACTCTCAGACTCTGGTTTTATACTAAGGGAACCCAGGACAGTATAACATACTATTATCTAACAGGATGCATATTACGTCTCAGTGTATCTAAGAGTTGCGTCTTCATCAATATACATTCACTGTGCTTACAGATACAGTAGGCATACTACCTAAAGTCTTATAACGTATCGGCCACATAATAATTTGCGAAAAGGCAAATAAAGTGTAGGCAAACTTGTAGCTTACCAACTCCAATTCGTTGGATTCATCTTCATCTTCAACGTCACGTGATGACATTCTTGAGAGTCTTTCGAAGTCCATATTTTGTGCCGAGTGGCACATTTTCTGTACGTGGTTGATTTTTGATTGGTTTTGCCGTATTACTGTTGCGCATCAACTTCAACATAAACCAGGTTAGGGATGTGTGAATTTAGAACTACCATAGTATTTTCTGGCTGCTTTATTCTGAAAACGTTACTGAAAGGCTTTTGTGCTCGAGAACAAACAATGGTCGTGTGCAGATCGTGCCGGTTGAGCGACCTGAAAAGCGCCGCCTTCCTATTGAACCATGAAATAGTGTCTCGTACACACATGGTAGTTGGTGGTGCTGACACAATGGACGCTTATTGTAGACCTACTACGCTTGTGTAGTAATGAGTTGCTGCGACATTAAATTGTGATGTTAACGATAAATCGATGACCTTTAATACTGATACGGTGAGCGTTTCGATCGTCTCACGTCAATCACTACTAGAGCACTTGAAAACCTTTAATTGATGTATCAAATTAAAGTGCACTTGGACCACAAGGCGCACAGCAATAGAAAGCTATGTACTGTTTTATTTCTTTTATTATCAAACAAAAATCGTTGCAAAAACGTGCCCCACATGAGTAAGACCGATCTAATACAAGATTCCAGCTGACACAGAACTGGATCAATGTACCTGTTTGTGATCAAATCACTCTACTATACCCGAACTTGTGTCAGTGACGATTATGCTACAATGTGAAAATAGCGGGGACATCCCTTTGTTCCGACATCTCTATGTTCCGACGTCCCTATGTTCCGACAATAACGTACTTTGGTACCGACAAAGCGTACTTTGACGCCGACAAAGATGAACTTTGGCACCGAAAATAATGTACTTAAGTGTCGACGAAAACGTACTTTGGCACCGAAAAAGTATACTTTGGTGCCGTTTTGTCGGAACATAGACAAGTCGGAACGTAGATATGTTGGAACACATAGATGAAACCTAAAATAGCAGAATGACGAACACGTCATTTGTTTCAGGTTTGTTTTCAAATAAAACCTTTTAAGCCCCCACTTATTTTGTTTAGAGATAGCTTTCATCATGCATAATCAGATCAGAATCTAAGATACAACTTGAACGGGTTGAATAAAGTGTACAACCCGATGAAGAAAAAAAAAAAAAAAAAACGAAAACATCTCGGAGTCACAGGAAAAGGCAGGGTGAGGAAGGGTAAACTTGGTTGAAAACTGAACTTAGCAGAAAAGATTCGAAGATGCAAGACACTCGAAGTTTCCAACATTTCGTTCACTGTAAACACAAATTAGTCAAGTGGTGGCTCATTTGACTGATCACATTCGTCACTCATATTTGACTGATTTGTAATAACATCTGACTAATTTCGTAGTATTGGACTAAAAAATTTAGTCAAGGAGGTCTAATATTTGGTGGAAACTAATTCAACTGGGTCATACAAATGATTAACGTTATTGATCGATTCAGGCACTGTTTGACTAATTTGTGTTTACAGTGTTGAACTTGTTTTTTTTAAATTCTGTTAGTATTTCTACTGATTTTAACACTTTATGGGCTTGGTGATGTAAACTTCTTGTTGCAAAAATCACAAATTTGCCGTAAATAGGGGTACCTGACCCATGGTCCAGCTCTGATTATGTTTCTGCGTGAACATGGATAAGCTTAAGTTAAATGTAGTCGCCTCGCATTGATCAGTAATGTTTTGTCGTTTTTATGTATTTAATTTGAAGGGGAACAAATGAGGGTACCATAATTATGTGCTGCAAATGGTCCACGGAGAATGGAAAATCTTTAAGTATTGTGACATGTCAGCAAAATCCCTGACCTATATTTGGGAGGTAAAGGCCCAATCCTTTCACACTTAACAGTGCCAATTCCCCTTACTTTCTTACTTTAACCCCTCGTCTGAAATTCATCCTCATCCAGGCACAATCTCAGTTCTTGCTTTAGGGTGAGTATGAAGAAGCTCAGTGTGTATAATCAAAACATTCTGAGAGGGCTTTCCCAATGAAAAATAGGTTGGAATCACGCAGGTATATCTTTAGTGCCTACATATCTGTTTTCAACCCATAATCTTATTATCTCTTAATTACACATCAGATAGTTTACGGTTTGGTTAGTGATACTGATAACGTTTCAAGACACAATTTTAACTTTCAAAACAGAATTTTCAGGACTAACTAGTGTGACATCCGTCCTTGAAAGGGAGATTACAAAAATTAAGTATTACAATAACCATATGTGGCATGTCCCTGTTATGCAGTCACAAGATTTATATATTGAGCTCATGTTTATTCCTGATTAAGTCAGAAATTAACCTGTAAAGTGGTCAATTTTTGAAGGATTTTAATGGAAATTGTAGCTATCTTCTTAGAATTGTATGTACATCAATTACTTTTTTTTGTCATTTCCAAGTCACGACATCTTTCGGCATTCCACCCTTGCCTGTAATGCATTCACTGTGCTGAGAACCCATCACAATGACAATGGGTAAGTTAATGTCTTGGGATTATCCCACCAGGAGTAGAACCCCAGACCATCCGGCTTGAGGTTAGATTCTCTAACCACTTGACCAGGCAGTTGTTCTTAATTCGGATGTAAATATTCTACCTGTTAACAAATGCTTGTATCTGATTAACCAAGATGTTTGTTTAATGTAAGTGAATCACGATAATTAAACTTATTAGTCATTAAACATGATCACGTCACTAAGAGACTCGCGGGGGGGGGGTCTTCTTTCCCGACTCCAGATCCCCATCCAGGGCATAATCTCTGCCCTGCTGAGACACCAAATTTTGTCCGATTCAGCAAGGTTTTGGCCAACGGGGGGGGGGGGGGGGAACGGGAGGGGGGGGGGCGTGCAGTCCGGACCGTCTCCTCGTAGGGCCATGAACATGATCGATAAATATTACAAGCGTTCTACAGGAACTAGCCGAATTTCGTTCAAACCGGCTTAATGGGTAAAGTAATATCGATTTTTTTGTACTGTTGACGTGAAAGACTTCGGCGGCTATCTCGGAGAGAAATACAATGAAATCTACAGATACTTGGGGAAACTTTTTATTACCGTACTTAAATGTGGCTTTTAAGAATACCTTCCAGTCATAATTTATATCTGGTTTGAAACACAAAAGAATAAAATAATTAGAGAAATTAATTCAGATGTAAACGATTAGATGCAGGTAACGAATGAACCATTGTGAGATCTACGACCGTACTCTATTTACTTCATGATGGCATTTCTGCAAGAGTATGTATCCAAAACACTTTTGTAATGTATCGTGATGTATCGTGATGTATGGTAGGTATCGTTTTATTGCAATTTGCGCGTGATGCTCATGTTCATTTTATTCAAGCAGTGCAAAATTATCTGGATCAAATACCTCACCTTGCATTTTCATATTCGATCATTACAAAAAGATTAAAGTAGACTGCTACAAGTATAAAATAAGCTATGCTTTGAAATATACCTTACCAATAAGTTTTTACCCATCACAAGCGTGTAAATGTTGCATCTGTTGGGAAATAAGCGTTTCAGGAGAACTCATTGGACAAAACTCGCGAATTTGTTTTTGTTTAAACCTTAATTCTTAAATGCAAAATAACCAGCTACGTTAGCTACTTTGAGTTGCCTATCATTCTCTTATCTAAAAAAAAATTAAAATTGTTTCCTTAAGCAAAGGGAATATGCATTTCCTACTTAAAATGCATCAAAAGTGAATTCATTCTATTATTCATGCTGTGGGTTCCTTCGTGAGAATGCAACAAAGAATCCCCAATAGATCAAAGGCAATGTGGGGTGTTACTGGTTTCTGAGTTTGTTACATAATCTGTGCCCGCAAGTGATATATGGTTTCATTGTATTCACCCTGGGTGAAAAACAATTAAAACATACTTGACTACAGCCTGTTAGCTAACACCAAATATTACGTATCGTTTTGTAAATCTGATACTTTCAATGAATTAATCAAATGTGAAATCCTGACTCTATGATGTATGTTTAAAGTGCTTAATGTCCTTCCTGATGCGATAAGATGGAATCAGGAAGAAGAGGGGGATATTTTAAAAATTCAAAAGGAGTGTCTCGGCATTTTAAAATCGCATTATTCTTATTTCTTAGTTCTTAATGTTCAGTTTGACGACAGAACTCAACTACTGCTGCTACTGTCACTGCTCCTAGTTCTTGTGTCAGAACTGGCAGTCCGGTCATCGTCGGTGTCTGAATCCCAGTCCGAGTCCGAATCTGAATCCGAATTTCGGCTTGTACGTGAACGTCGGCTAGACCTCGAGTCGAAGTCATCCGAATCATAGGTACCTTTCTTGCATTCCTCCGACCAAGCAATCAAGGAAAGTTCAGGTATTGCGTCAAAATCATTGCAGTTCACCAAGTGGTTTTTAAAGCTGTTTAACTCCCCATTTTCGTTTGGGTAGCCACCTCTCAAGATGAGTTTGTAGAAGTATCTGAAAGTACATGTTTGGTAACATGGATTAAAAATCTCAAGTTACTTGTAAAATGATGCTAGGATTCTTTATAGCAAACTATGATGCCATTCCCGTGCAGTGGACCTATACATATGGGAACTAGCTAAATGAATATTTTTTATTAAGGCGTATAATTGTATTTTTCTTTAAATATACCTTAGAAAGTACCTTAAACTTGTTACATTTAGAGAAAAAAAGGGACGCATATAAGGAAAATTAAAAAAAAAAAAACTTTTGTCAATTTTGGAAACTAATTTCATTTATCTTGTAGATCTGCAGTTTTGATACTGAGGAGATGTTAACATTTTTACAGTGTTTGTATAGCTCTTTAAGAAAATCACTAGATTTTTTGTACTTGCAGACAAGTGGGTCAAAACCATTGAAGATTGTATTGAGAGAAGTGGAAAAGTGAAGAAGAAAATATTAGCGATGATGAGATAAAGCCTTGATCGAATAATATTAGCAAACGGTCTGTCATGCTCACTTTTCAAGGCAAAAATATTCCACCGCCAACTATCAACTTTATGAATTGAGCTCGATAGGTATCTCTCCAGCTGAGCAAAGATGCTTGTTAGACGTTTCTGCCATAGATTCGGACATTTTCTTCGGCTTGAGCTGAAACGTTCAATGAGACTTAATAGGCTGATCAACGTCTTAAACAAGCTGAGGTTTTTGATGGTGTGATCGTGGAATCAGTGCCGTTTGAAACCTACCTTATCTAGATAAAATGTGCTTTTTGACAATCGTTTGGATTTAGAAAGATACATACTACACAAGAATTTAAACATTTTCTAAAAAAAATTCATAACTTTGTCACTATACACTCCCCAGCCTTTATTCAACCACCAAATTATAGCTCAAAAGATGCTTTTTATTATGAACTACTTTTTTTTGGGAGGGGGGCTATCATGGAAAATTTTTGAACTAATCACGGTTGAAGTTATTTTTTGCATAAAAAATGAAAAAATGTCAAAATTTACTAATTTCGGTAAAAAAATTGTTTCAGGTACCTGTCTAGCAGGCAATATCTCTTTACGCGTTTTGGAACTACCTTCATACATCTAAGACATTCTCAGACAGTTTCAACTCAGAGGGATGCAGGGCGTAGGAGAAATAGATCCTTTAAGTTGAAAAATTGGAAAAATATTGTCGAAAACGACCCAAAACAAGCCCTCCTTCCAAAAATTCATAATTCTCTATCCCTTCAACCGATTTTCCTCATTAAAACCAAAATGTTTCTTTTGAATTTCCTAACACAAATCTAATCACATAATTGGTGCCCTATAGTGATAGAGCGCAATCTATTCCCAGTTAGACTGTTGTTTTTGTCAAGATCACTGTTGTTTTAGCTCTCCATACATATAGTGTGTACGAAGCCTGCTCACAGTGAACGATCATTCGACGTTCGTTGACAAGATCAAATATCAGCCATCAGATGAATTCAAGTAGTAAAAACCACACAGGGATATCAAATAAGGATTAAAGAGTGATGCGAGTGAGTTTTTTACCATTGGTAGGGCTTTGGAAGGTCATGAGAGCAAAACAATTGTGTCGGTGCGGGTGGCGTGTATAATTGAAAGAAATTGGATGTTATAGGTTTATTATGTCATAGGGTCTTGTTAGGATAGTGTTTACGACATTTAGGTGCGCCGTAAAGGGCTAACAGTTCAGCGTTTTTATCATAGTATAAGGCACTGTTTTTTTTTTTTTAATTTATACCAATTCTTCCCAGTTTGGGTCAAAATTTAAAATTCCAACTGTCATCTCAAAAGTGGTGTTTTTGGAAAGAACAAACACTAAATTTTAAGAAACAGAAAAGTATATAGCTTAAATCATTTCTATTTTTCCCTTATAGGTACAGGATTTCCACTAGTTACCAATTCCAGGAGTAAAAACCTTCACTAAGTGAGGCTAACCTACTTTGCTAAAAGCTTATCAGAAACATCTTTGCATTCACTGATGTAATAGTAGACCGTTTGGCAAAAAGTGCAGGCGACCTTTTTCACTTATGATAGTGACGAGAAAAAAATTACAGCAAAAATATGCTTAAATTGTCTTCATTTTGAATATTCTGCATCAAAAAGTTTTCATTAAAACCACAGGAATCAGTTTATATCGATTGTTTCCTTACTTTGTAATAATGAAGGAGTCCTCCATATAACAGAACACAAAAAGTTGGAATAGCTTTCGTTCAAAGTCTTGAATTTTTCACCTAGCACTAGGCTAATTTTGTTTCGGACGTAACAAGATGTCAACAATTTGACTTAGCTCAAAACGTCTGCCATATTTCATGTCTATAAGGTGAATTAACATTCCTGTTGAAATAAAATTTACACAATTTTACAGTTTTACTAAGAAATTAAGCACAAAGTTACAAAATTGTAATTTAATTTAGTGTTAAGTATGTCCCATACTGCGGCAATGCTAGTGCAACTTCTCGATACTTTACATGGATCTGTTAAAAATTATGAAAACTATGTCTTCATAGAAAGATTTTATTGAAAAAATCTTGCCCAGTTCTTCTAAAATCCTGAATGTACCATAGCTTGCTACTGCAGTATTAACAGCTTAAGAAGCCCACATAATGGTGTCAGATCATACTTGTTTCGGACGTAACACTTTGTCAACAGCTTTCTTTTTTAAAACGCCTTCATTGGCATAAGAACAAAATAATTTCCTTACAAAGTTCCCCTGGAATTGCAAATTTGTGCAGATTGCTTTAGAGTCACAGGTCCAGGTAAAGACTGTCAACAATTACTTCTAATTACTCTAAATCTTTATGCTCAATTAGCAATCCTCCCTCTCAAAAATCCATAGCCTTTTCATTTTTGTATAGCAAACTTGAAGTGTTTATAGAAACTGTATGAATCTCTCAATACTTAACTATATCACCATGCAAAATCCATTTTTGCACTTCCTATATTGAAGTTTAGTCCACAGTTGTACTTGAGGGGCAGACATCATTCCCAGTTATATATTTTGCAATGAAGGGGACCAGATCTGGATTTTTCAAGTTTGTGTAAAATGACTTTGCCTTTAGGTACATGTTTTCATCAGATCAGCTTCCATGAAATCATGAAGTGACATAGCAAAAATATATTTGATTACTAAATAACAATATAAAATTCTGACAACTGTTTTAAGCACAAAGTAATTGTTCAAAATTGCTTGAAACAATTCTTGAAACTGCTTAATTCACTCTTGTGCCAGAGTGTGCCCATACAACAGTATTTTTGGAGTTAAATAATATCAGCTCAATATAGTTTGGGGAATGTTATAATTTCAACTTGCATTCATGAAATATTTCAGAAAAATTCATGTACAGTAGTTCATATCAACTCTGCATTCTTTTTTGTTTTTGTTGATACAGTAGATTGATTTCTTTTTACTGCTTTGAATATAATTCAACAATCAATTTAAAGATCTTTATTTCAAGTGATATCACTCTCTATCAAAGACCTGTAATTCAGTTGTATCAATTATCATTAGAACTGTACTTCTAAGTATGCAGCATATGATACTACAGTAGCTGTAGCCTCCTGTGCAGAGTGAACATCATTCTTGTGCAAAAGGTATTGAGTGGTATCTTGAGAAATTCATTAAAATTTTTAAAGATGGCCCTAAAAGGCTTCTGCTTAAGTAGTACTAGGGTACAGGCACAATAAGGGGAAAAATTTATTGTCATTTTGGACAGAGGTCACAAATTGGCTGTGTGGTTGCCTTACTGGCCTGCATGGTCTCTAGCCTTTAAAAATTTACCTTTTTCTTGCAGAGTGTAGTAAATTTACCATAACTTAGAAAACAACAAGAAATCTTTGGAAGAAAAGTTTACAGTAACATCTACATGTGGACTGCTAATTTTTGCAATGTGATGAAATGGCAATGAGCGAGTTATAAGTCCATTGAACTAAGTTAGATTATTATCGCAACCGTTTTAGATGTTTGTAATGTGGAATTCGTATAGTACCGAGGGGAAAATGGCAATTAAACATACATCTATTTAACGTATGAAGGTGTAGGCTGAAGAAGGAATTCCTGTCGAAATTTCAGAAACTGTGACAGACTGGACCTTTATTCATGATAATGCCATCCATTCCATAATTTAAGTCTACTTAAAATTGGGCAATCTTCTTAGACTGCAAATGTTCCACTTATGTCCAGATCATAGGCAAAACTAATATTATCTTTGATTCTATTTAGTTACATTTCAATTAACTCATCATCTGCTGAATAGTAACATTTTGATCGATTTACTCTTTTAGGGTCAGGTGAACAGGCTTCATGTTGCAATTCATTTGTATCTGATTTAGGTGCATCTAGTGCACAGCTCTCTGCTGTACCTGTATGAAGGAAAATTTTCACAGATTGTGTACGATTCATGTGACAATTAACTTGTTTTGGTACAAAGTAATATAATGTGCATTCAACACACAGCCCACTACTCAATGTGAGGAACATCACCTCCTCATAACTGCACTAAAAGAATTCTGAACAAAGAATTGTATAGTTGCATCACTACAGTAGCTCACTGTCAACTTCATTTGGTGAGGTGGCATACGTACCGGTTGATAGTCATTGGTCCTTACCTTATTAAATCCTCCCCTACCTCACCTAAATGCTAAGTACTTTAGTCCAATATTGAAAGAAACCTTTCCCAATTTTGAATGCATAAATTTGCCTATGATCTCTCATTTGTACTTCATTAATCCTCCACACCCAATAAAACTTTATCTAATCACCCTCCCCTTCCCACCCCTTCCCAAGCACACAAATATGCACCTACACTCTGTAATGTCTATGCATGGAAATCATTCAGGGTTAGATTATCAGCAGGGAGCAGCATTCATGGACAAGAGGATTTCATCATGATCATCACCAACTTCACTGGTCATCATAAACCTTATTGTTACAATGTACAGTATGATCTCTGTTCTAATTGAACCATCATCATTATCCATATTATTCACATTTTGTGGAATATCACCATTATCAATTGTCACCATGTTCAGTTCTCATTTCAAGCCCACATTGTTCCTGCATTCAGTAATATTCACTTGAATTCTAGCACTCTTGTGACAATTGTCAACATTTCGTGTTACGTCCGAAACAAACAAAGTAATGTACACAATATGATACTCAGATTGTGGTACAAGTAAGACATGTAGAATTTAATAACTGCAAAGAATCTTATTCAAGTGTGTGGAAAGAATGAAAAGTAACTTTGTTTAGGTCTCAAAAGACACATTTATCCTATTTATAAAAAGTTACACCGGAACAACGGAATTGCAGCAACCATTCCCATTTTTGACCAAACAAGTGCACCTCATGTTTGGAAACCATTCCCGACCAAGGTGGTTACAATGTATTCACATAATATGCCTACTAACATTATTACATATCAAAGGAATGGTCAGTTCATTGTGAGAATATGAAACAGCAAACATAAATTGTTGGAATTTTCGCAAACACCTGGAGCTGTTACGTCCGAAACAAGTTTTTGCCCATATTGTGTAAAAGATCACAATATTGAGTGAATGACAAACTGCACAGCATGACTTTTCAAAGACAGAAATAGATAGGAACTCTTTTACCCTACAAGTATACCCTTATAAAAATTCAGATAACTTTTATTCAAATACTTGTTTCGGACGTAACAGTGGTTTCAGACGTAACATATGTTGACGGAATCTTCTTTTTGTTGATGGTGGTTAGATGAAACAATTTGAGTAAGTTGACCTACTGAAGATACTAGCTTTGTGGTTATTTCAATTTAACAAATGCAACCAGACATCAAATTTATTTTGTTGCATTGGTTATATTAACCACAAAAGAATGTTTCGGACGTAACAAAAGTGTTGACGGAAAATTTAGTTTTTTTTTTAATTTTTCATATTTTTTTAACTACTAGATATAAACCATACAAATACCCTTATTATGTAAATTGACAGTGACTGCCATTCTACTATAGTGATGGACTTCCAGTTCTATGATTTGTGTAAGCTTTGTAAGCTTCAGCTCTGTAGATACAGATGTTGACGGAAAATGTTACGTCCGAAACGGTGACTTAACTTGAACACCCTGACTTAGCAATCAATGCTCACAAAGTTTGATACTTATTAGCATGTTGACACCTTGCCAACTAAAGTTGGTACCAAACACCCTGGTTGGATGGAACCAACATTTTCATAGTCTTAACAACCTTGTTAATTTCCTGGTTAACATAACTAGGAAATTCTGGTCACAATTATCACTGTACTGGGAAATTAATAAATGACTCTAAATTTTGATCAAATAGTAACATTTTTTTCTCGTAAAATTTAAATGGAATTTTAACTTTTAAATTGTTTGTTAGTCTGTGACCGCAATACTGGTTGAAATCTGACCAGGATGTTTTTACAGTGTGAAGACTTCATTACCGTTCATAACCCCTGATGTTTTCCTTTTCTCCATCAAGGGCTGGCTCTTCTGGTACTTTGAAAACAGCAGGTTGAATGGAGTTTACCCGAATATTTTCACATATCAGTCGTGCAAAGGTTACCTTCCGGATAGCTCTCAGCTGGTCTGAAATTGAACAAAAAAAAAAAAAAAAAAAAAAAAAAAAAAAGCCAGGGTCGCGTTACAAAGATTTTAGATCAGATTACAATCCTGTTTGGGTGGGTTTTGGTCAAAATCTTCTCCATCTATGCTCAGTAAGGAGAAAAACTGTTGCAAATCTGTGTAAAATACGACTTTTATCAGAGTGCTAAGAAATTTAATGGCTGCATGAATTATTTGGGGACCGTGACTCCACTTTGAAAGGTAGCCTTTTACGGACACGCGTCCGAAAAGTGGATTTAAGTTGGTTTCGGAGGAAATGTGGCCGATGGGGTTTCATGGACGATGCATCTCCACCCCTGGTGGGACAAAGCATGTGAGAAAAGAACTCACTTTTTTAACTTGTCGACTTTTTATAACACATAACTCTCGATTTCCTGGCACTGTTGCTGATGAAGTCTTACAGTTTAAATTCAATTGAAGAATAAGACGAAGCAAAATAGATTTTGATAGCAGTAGAATAAATACAAGTTGCTCTAAACATGTTTTTTCATATTTTTTAGAAACCCTGTATGTAAAGAAAACGCATGGAAACTAATATAAGCAAACTGCAAGGTAAATCCTGAAGAATGTAAATAAATCGTTGTGAAAAAATTTACTGCTCTAATGTATTCAGGTATGCCCACTCATTTTCAATCATAATTTCATAACAAGACAATTAACATTAATTTTCTTAAAGGCATATGTTTTTCCACCGGATTTTTACTTGCTAAAAACCGAACACCAAGAACACCTTCGCAAACGAAGCAAACACCACCAACACTGACCTCTAGCGGTCACAGACACCTGAAACGGAAAGATAAGATGAGACTAACCATCACCCAGCAAATAAAAACCGAAACATCAAGACCACCAGACTGACCAAACCACCATCACCAACAATAACTGCCCTAAGGGCCACAACCCCAAAGGGGCCGCACGAGGGGTCAGGGTCCACTTGCAATATTTACAGTATGTACAGTACAGTATTCACACTTACCCAAAATCAAACAAAACCAAAGTCCCCAGAAGATCGAACAGCAGAATGTCCGCTCTCTTCGGAGACCTGAACCTGTTTTTATTTCTTACCTTTAGTAAAAGCTTGGTCTCCTTCTTTGTTTTCAAACCAGTAACGATCTCCATACTTCAAGTTATGAAACTGCTTCCCGAGAACACATGCAGCCGTTTCTCCGACAAGTGCACCCTCTTTAGGCCTTTCAGATATGTAGCCAACAAAAACATCAATTTCTCGAACGGATCTGCAGTACAGGAGAACAGACTTGAGAAAAGTGTGTCATGATTTGAATCTCAACAAAAAACTTAGGATTGTTTTCAATATACATTCTTAAAAGCTTTTAAAAATGACAACGAATGAAGATTCGGTAGGGTTAAAAAGGGTAACTTGGAAAGAATGTATTCGCCACTGCAGCCGAGTTACTGAGATAGGGTTTCTTCTCAACTTTTAACCCTTTGGTTTGATTAAGCGACCAAAGGGAACAATAACAAATGCAGTTTAAAATCATAATACCGTCTTCGTTTCAACATCCACAAGCACACCATTAAACAGTGGCATTAAATATCAATGATTATAACCTTTAACTTTACATGACAAGAAAAGTAATTTTTTTTCAAATCACTTCAGTCGGGAGGATGGCTTAGGGTTAGGGAGGATGTAATACTTTTCTGTATGGGGAAAGTTGCAACGTTTTGTTGCCTGGCTGTAAGGAGTGAATTTTGTAATGATGGACCATTTAATTGTGAACTCTCGTTTCTTTAGAACACAAATGTACTTGCTTAGTTCGGTTGCGTTTTTTTTTTGTTTTCGTTGTCAAATGAGCCTTTAATGTTGTTGAAACTCTGTTTGAAGTCATAGGCTGTGAGTCCAATGAACGACTCCCAGTTACTGTTGGTTGTTATTCTGCTTGTAAACGATCCCTGATTGCAGGGCAATTACCATTTAGAGGACAGTCAATTGCAACTATCCGTTACTGCTACTGGGGTACTGGTCAGCTCTCCATTTCTTCAACTTTTTTTTGTTGTTCCCTTGCATGGTAGCTTTGACATTAGGCATTCAGCTTTATGATATTTTTACTGTGTTTTGTTGCATATTTTGTAAAATGGGGGGTCCTAAGGGAAACAGTTCTCGAGCAAGTGTAAAGACATTTGTACTATTTTATATTTATTTATGTATAGTCTCACCCGTAAACCTTCTTCAGGTCTTCGACAGTTTCAGCATCCATAATGTTGCCCTCGATTAGATCATCCCAGGATTTTGGTACAGATAATTTGCATGTTCTTCTGTATGCCACATATGGAGGTAGGCCGTGGTCTCGCCCTCGTTGAATATTCAGTGCTATAAGATCGAGGCCGGGAGAACTATAGGCCATGATAAGAAAAGAAATGTGTGATTAATAAGGAAGCAATTTACAACACCCAATCTGACGAATGCAGACAAAGACGATTAATGGCGTCACCAAAATTTCTCACAAGAAGAGGGGTTCGCGGTTCTGCAGTATTCTTTGAGGTTGTACTAACCCTTCCTAACAGATTTTCTAAATGGAACGCCACCATCAGTTTAGCGTACAGAAAACTTTGAAAAGTTGCTACTCCTTAGATAGCCGGAAATGACATTTCTAGGGTAGCAGTATCTTTGAGAAGGGGAGTCACAAAGCCGACTCATTGTCCCCATTCCTGGTCTGGAGGCACGTGTGAAGGGAGGGGCTGTCTTCTTCTCTCATGCCTATTGCTTTCTCGAAGGAAGGGTTTACTGTGCGTGCGAAAGTTGTATTAATTTGTTTCTTTTCATATTTTTTTACAAGTGTTAAAAATGCTCCGAAACTCATTCTTTCAACTATTGATACTGCCTTTTTCCATACAACAGAATAATATTGTAGTACACAGATCTAAATTTTTATGACCTGTGTTAAACTTCACCAGTGAAAAATTTTGATGAGTCAGTTGTTGCTGTTTGCGATGAAATGACACATTTGCTGAATTTTGTATTACAATACGTAACGTTCTTACAAAACGAACTCAAGATTGGCATCTGTGACGGGGCATGGACCAACACTTTAACAACCTGACTATGCCACTGAAGAAGATGTTTCGTTTACATTTGGCAAGTACAAAATAAGTGAAGAAGAAATTTGAACTCTAAGGATAAACGAATTCACAGGATACCTTGAAAATACGACCAATGGTGTGCACCAGACATTTTTTGTGATAATGAATTGGATTCTCCAATACATACGTGGAACCTTCTTCTTATACCAAAACTCTAACAACTCCTTGCAATGACGTTGCAAATCTACACATTACACATTTTTGGAGCGTAAACATATCACAATCGCTCAATGCAGGGAAGAACAATTAGTCCAGTGTATTGATGTGTATCGCCACCTACAAACCAAAATTACCTCTCCTACTAAGGCTTTTAACTTACTGCAATCGTGTACTATTATATGCATTGCTTCAAAATGACATCAGAACCGTACTCTCTAAAAATTATGAAGCTCTGTCACCATGCGCTTTAAAATCCGACACACATACCCGTCTGCGGCATTTTCGAATAAGTGCCTGGTAATGGCCGGGACAAAAATCCTGTCGACCGGGAGTGCTGTCTCGTAAAGCATACCGAGAAGTAAGGAAGAAGCAGAACCGTATTCCATCTCGTACATATGAGAAGCGTTGAAGAAAGCAGATCGCAACTTAATCTTAGGATGGTGTTCATCTTCGACTAGAGAAGAAACACGGTGGAGTTCTTCAGGAATCAGGCTGTGGCCAAATCGCATGAAAGCTGCGGCAAACTCGTTGAATAGAGTGGGGTTTATCTGTAAAATATCCATACATTTTTGAACTAATTTTGTAAACAGGCAGGATAAAAGCCATAGATGACTAAGATGAATATTCATTACGGTGGTCCTTCGTGTTGTTTTCCGTCAAATTTACTACGTAAAAATTTGCTACGGTTGTGCAAAATATTTGTTAAGGAATACAAGATGTGGTAGTCACAATTTTTAATATTTTACTAATTTTTTTTTTAAAGAAGGTTGCAGTATTAAAATCTCTATTGCATACCTGCTTGTTGTAACCTTCATAACGGTTCCACAAACCGAGTTTGTATTTGTCCATTGTCTCTCTGCCTAGTACAATGGGGAGAAATTCCCCGTAAACAATCTTCTGCATTTCTGCAATGACTATCCTTCTAGCTTCTTCAAAAAGGCGTTTATCGTCCCACCTTTGATTTATAGCATGTAGCATCCACGCTATTCTGTTGTGCTCCCTCACAAATATGGTGTGAATGCTGGTCAGGCCCGGCTGTTCGGCGGCTCGGACGTCACCTCCTCTTCCGCAGTGATGTTCATCGCCCATTATCACACATTCTGCATTGTCTTTATCTGGTGGAAGGAGGTGGATGTGCTCTTCGTCGATGACCTGAACGTCGACCTTCATCTGACCCCTTCCTAAATGGTGATGGAATAAATATACTGGGTTTGGTTCCATATTGTTCAGTTGGTAGGGAAAATGCAAACGATATACACTATTACTCCAGTTTAGACTACTGAAGGCGTCACAATCACGTCAAATTTTAGGGCAACTGAGACAGATGTTGTAATAATAGTATAAAGGCTTTCGGGTTTTGAACGGCTGACTTATTCCTTTAATTGACCAAAAATTTACCAAAATATTATAATGTTATTTAAAAAGGAAATAGGTTTTGAATTGGCCAACCTTTTGCCTTGTCGTGAAGTGATTCAGCTACAATCAAAGAGCTACCGTACACACTTGAAGCGTCAACAAAAGCCGTTATTGTATTTTCTTGAGCACGTGGACCAGGCTGACAGTCTGCCGCGATAGTCGGTCTCGACCGACGAAATTTGATGCAACCGTCTTCTTCACACAGTTCATCATTCTCCCGACTGCATGGAATGGAATAGCAGAGGTCGGTATTGATGCCACATTCGCACTCAACTGTGGATAAAATGTGTCGAAGATTAAAATCTATTCCCATCTAATTTTAGGTTGAATGTAGATCTACGTCATAAAAACGTACAAGCGGGTTACTGTAAGTCTTTTGGGATAATGATGTAAGTGACAATAATGGTCACCTTCAATTGGTAGTATTCTAGCTAACTCATGTGCGCTCGCTCTTACTTCAACCTCGACTTTTCGTCAAGGCATTGCAAGAGCTGCCCTTGACATTTCATAAAGGCTCTCTTTAACTTTACGATTGTTTTGTTTTTTATCGACTTAGCAAATCAAAAAAAAAAAAAAAAAAAAAAAAAAAAAAAAAAAATTAAAGCTGATGAGTAGAGTCAACGCACATCCTCCTGGTTTATCTTAAGCCCCGTCCACTCTATGTGACTCGATGCGACGCAACGCATCGCAAAAAGATTGTTCGGACGCGTTCAATGTGTTGAATGCTTTGCCACTAGTTGCAAGCAGACACACAACAAAGTTTCTTGCTACCGAACATGTTCGGTCACATGAAACTGAAACGTGCCACTGACAACAATGACCGACTTCTGGAACGTAATGGACGAAACACATCCTTGTCTCTTTAACATAATAAATAAAGATTACGTTAAACATTAAATTTTGCGTGAATCGCTTTACGGACCTGCGACTTGTTGTATTACGTGGACACTATGCTTTTTAAACTAGTTAGTCGTCAGTCGCTCACCAGGACAAGAAAGTCTTGTTGCAATAAGTCGCGTCGCATAGTTTGGACGGGAATTTAGTGACACCCACCGCTTTCTTTAATTTGTGCGACGGCACTGGATTGTTCCCCAACTCTATTGCTTGTGCGAGGCGAACGTTGGCAGTGTATGTTACATGAGGAAAGTTTTGTTTGACTTGGTATAAGAACAGGAGCCTGGTCATCCCGGATTAAAGTTGGATACTCTGTCTAGCCCATGAATTGCAAAGGATCATGTGATTGGCTACTTTTTTATTACATTATTAATCGAAGTCTACAGCTTCGATTATTGGATTTGCTCAGTTTGTCAAGTGAACTCGTGTCTTCTTTCTTGGCTCGGCGTATGAATATCTTCAGTGTGATGCTACTCTATTTACAAAAGAACAAAACTAACGTTATACAGCATTTCATCTGCCACGCAGTTATTTTGACTTTTTCATGAAGTGGTTATTTAGACTATTTCCCCGATTTCACCAACTTGACGGGGTTCCAATAGAATAATCAGCCTATTTGAGGCATGTAGGAAGTCTACTTTTCGAAGGGCAACAAGTCGTTACGCAGTTCTATCGACTTTCTTTATATACTTGATTTGATCACTCATAAAATAGTCCCAGACTTGAACGCCGCTTCGCAGACTAACACCAGTGCTTACTCCACACCACACCATCGAAAATCCTCGCTTGTTTAATACGCTTGTCAACTGCTAAAAGTCCGTTGGCACGTCTCGGCGTTATCTGCGCATGTGAAAATGGCGAATCTGAGGTAGAAACATCTTACAGCCCATCTGTTGCCTGCGTGAAAGGTACGTTGCTGACACAATGGTTAAAGTTTTGTTGGCGGCAGATCATATTTCTCTGAAAATGTGAGCATGTTATGCCAGATGATATTTTTGGACAGCCTTTAATGTTTTCTCGATTGAGGCCTGGAATCAAGTAGTGCAATATTGGGATTTTTCGTTTTGTTTCGTGTCAGATCATTTTCAGTGGCTTCGATCAGTACTTGCCTGCAAGTACGAACCGTCTAGTTATTTATGTTACAATTTAGCCGCTCTCTGGACAAGGCATGAAATGCAAATATCCTTAAGAGGGAGATGTCTAATTTTGGACAAACCGATTAGAAGAATAATGAAATTTCCAGAAATAGCCGGATATAAATTATTGTTCTTATGTTTACATACAAAATAAATGATATTTTTTCATAAGCGTCACTAGTTGACGAAAAACCCAAACTGCAATCCCCTCCTTGACGATTGGCAATGCTGTGGCAGTGCAGAAAACCTGTCAGCCTACTGCAAGCGTAGCAGACGACAGATACCTTTTGTGTTTTTTCTTTGAGCATAATTGAAATGCGCCAAACGGTATAAGAGACAGGTTACTTTGCGACGTTGACAGCACAAAGGATATTTCTAAGTACTGCACCTCCAGCCAGCGTTATAGCTCCCTGCTTTTACTCATGATGGACTCCTTCAGATTGAGAATTCTACTACAGATTCATAGAGAGGTAGTAGTATAGTCAATTACCACACTTGCACCGTTGAACCTCCAGTAACGCAATCGTTCTTCGCTTTGTCTATACTTTGCTGGAGAAATTGTGTATACCGAGTAATGAAGAGCTTAAATCTCCTGGTAACACTTGGGGTACTTTCTTAGACTATTCGTAACATTTGCGTTTCTAAGAATTATTATCAGTTAAATATCACATCTGTCTGACTGTACTTTCTTAAATGGCAAGATAGTTCAAACAATCTCTGGGGGGTACACGGTCCATCCCCTTCCACTTGTTGTAAGTTATTTAGTTTAGCCAATGCAAACATTCAGCACTGTGGAGATGACCGTGTATAGACGAATCCGATCAGCCCTTGCGTTTAGGGACTAGGTAGTCGTTAGTGGGGTCCACCAGCCTTAAATCGTTTTCATTGATTGTCAACATGAATTTCAAACATTCATAGTCAGTGAAACAGAAGGAATCAATACACAATTTAGCGTGCAAACATCCATGATAAAGGTAAGCAAGGACATTGAAAGGATATAAGGTGATAGACCCGAGTTATGGCCGACTGAAATAACACCATTGCTTGCTGCCCGGATTCGTCTATACGACTCAATAAATAAACTGGGGACATCTAATCAACGTAATACATAAGTCATATAGGATGTAAATGTTAATGACTTATGAACTTATTTCATAAGTTCGTGCAAAGTACATTAGCCCTTACTCCAAATCCAGATATGGATTGATATCTGGATATATCTGGTTAAATAAACCCTTTATATGGCCATATCAAGCCAGATATACAGCCAGATTTAGATGCCTTGATATAATATATCAAGTTTTATATGGCCATATCAAGCCAGATATAACTTGATGAAATGCCTTCACAGATATGCAAATAAAGTTTGATATGGCCATATCAAGCCTGATATAACTTGATTCAATCCCTGTCCAGATATGCAAATAAAGTTTTATATGGCTATATCAAGCGAGATATAAATTGATGAAATACCTCCCCAGATATACAAATAAAGTTTTATATGGTCATATCAAGCCAGATATAAATTGATGAAATACCTTCCCAGATATACAAATAAAGTTTGATATGGACAAATCAAGCCAGAAATGAATTGATGAAATGCCTTGCCAGATATGCAAATAAAGTTTGATATGGCCATATCAAGTCAGATATAAATTGATGAAAAACTTTCCCAGATATGCAAATGCCTTCCCAGATATGCAAATAAAGTTTGATATGGCCATATCAAGCCAGATATAAATTGATGAAACACCTTCCCACATATGCAAATAAAGTTTGATATGGCCATATCAAGCCAGATATAACTGATTAAAATACCACGACAGAATTACATATTAACTTTTACATAGCCGTATTAATACTTTAGACCTTCTCTGGAAGCTGAACATGTATCAGCAAATCAAAATCAGATCATTCAAACCATATTCAGCCATATTATACTAACATATGCAAATAACTTCCCAATGTGGGCGTGGTCAGGAATTTAGGGTCCTGATTTTCTTTTTATTGTAATAAAGGAAGTATTACGTGAAAAATCATGAAACTTTCAACCAAATTTATGTCGGGATATTGCCCCATATGATAATTTAAACCAACAATGCGGTGTAAACGTTTAAAAGTAGGAATTTCAAAGCAGTTTTGTTCTTCACTATTAAGTAATTTAATAACTTCAAATACTTAATTCAGTGTTATACAATGTGCATTCAACTTTGTTAGAGATGTTCAGATAGCCCTTAATATTATGCTGGCCAGAAGGCTTGTGGCTTCTGTTCTATTCAGCCAGTCTAGAGCAGTCCACTCAGTGTTTGCCCTTTGGAGGGCGTACTTGTCCATTTGGGACGTTAAGCTCCTAAAGGGAGCAGAACTCCTCCGGGAGTAATCGTTTGGTTTTCGCCCCTTGGCTCTTCGCCAGAGAGTCGTGGGGACTTTTAGAAAAAAACTGGCCAGAAGGCTTCTGATACGCTTTATACAAAGGTAGTGTACTAATAAATTTTGGTCCAGATATGGGACATATATGCACCATACTTTTCTCCTTAATATGGGATCAATACAGTAAATCTTTATATAAACCAGATATGGCACTGCTTTATATGGGATCAGTATGGAATAGCTTTATATAAACCATATATGGTATTGCGTTATATGGTTCATATCTGTTCCAGATAAAGACCTGATCCAGATAAAATTCTATCTGGCCCATATATGGATTAAATCTGGTTCTGGCACAGATCAAGGTTATATCTGCCCGATTTTTTATCTTGCTCAGATATAACTCCCATATCTGGAGCAGATATGGGCCAGATATGAAATCCATAGCTGGCCCATATATGGAATTTCATATCTGGCCCATATCTGGATTTGGAGTAAGGGAGTGACTGGGAATACCAAAAATATTACATACCATCGGCGGCAGGAGTAAGGTTAACGTCGTGGTCGAAAAATTGTCCAAAATGCATAACCAACCCTGATGCTCCATGGGTTGACAATTTACTTTTTCCACTCTTTACCCACGCTAGTGATACCTCTCTAGCAGTGCTCTTGTACCATCGTGGTTCGGATACGCCTTTAAATAAGGTACCAAAAATAGTAATTAAAACATTATGGATAGAAAATATTTTTCTGACTAAAATTTCTCAAACAGCTTGCGTACACAGTAAATAAAAAAAAAAATAGTCAATTGACCAAAACCGAGCCAGTTGGTCCCTGGCGTAACTCACTTTACACTATTTAGAGATTCATTCAAGAGGCAAACTGACACCCCCTTTTTAGAATAGTGACTCATTTTTATTTTCTGGGTTAAACTGATAAATCGCAAAACCCGTATATGTCAAGAATCTTCACATTTCACATTAAACATTAATACGAATGTAATCTCAGTTCGAGGATTTTTCTTATGGAGCTATTCGTTTTTATGTTTGACAGTTTCAGAAAATGAAATATATTTCAAAGTCATTCCACTTTATATCCTTAAAATGAACACATTTGGGCAAAACTCGCATTTGCCACTATGCCAAAATGAAAATGATCATTTGTTCATATTCGTCATTGAAAATTTGCCATTCGTCAGTACGCCAGAAAAGTGACGAAATACTACAGTACCGGACAGGTAGGCTACATGGGAAGGTGGTTATGTGTGATGAGATTTTTTTTTTTTTTTGGGGGGGGGGGACTTTGGCAATTAGTGAGATACAGAGAACGATAAAAAGATCTTAACATATAATACGACGCAAGGGGCCCACACTATGAACTCTCGCGTTCCTTTGGTCACCCACTGAATTTTGAAATTTATTTCGCAGTTGAGCTCCGACTGGGCCCCAGCTGGGCTACTTGCTGGGCCTAGCTGTGACCCATTCGTGTTTTTCATGTGTTCCCACGTGGGGCCAACTGGGCTAGCCTTTCCCAGCTGATGCCCAGCTGGAGTCCAGCTAGGCTTCAGTTGTTGAAGCTGGGCCCAGCTGGCCTTCAACTGGGCATCTTCTGGGGAAGACTAGCCCAGTTGGGTCCCACGTGGGAACATATGACAAAAACGAATGGGTCCCATCTGGGGCCCAGCAAGTAGCGCCGCTGGAGCCCAATCGGAGCCCAGCTGGGTGTGTTCGCTGGGTATACCTGCAAAATGAGGAGCATTGGTTTTGGGTGCTAAGATAGCTTTGTTTATGACTGGGTGGGGAAAGAAAATTTGCTTTTTAACACTTGCTCACCATCTTCGGGTTTATATCTTGCAGGTAGCAGCCGTTGATAAGGGTAGCCAGCTCGTCCCCAGTTTGGATTAGCAACATTGTTACCTACGCCATTGTAGGAACGGAACTTTCCCCCAAGTTCTTCCTCGGGATTGGCATTGTACCCGACCCAGTCACAAAATTGCTCAAGTTCGTCAGCAAGTTCTTCCTCTAGATGGCTAATTGTAAGAAAAATGACAGATTAATCTGTTTACTCGATGATGAGTAAAGATAGTTGCGAGTTCTCGCAAAATGTAGGCTTTTAGAATATTATGCTGCCTAGCTTAAATAATGTATCAGAATTCTAGCTAAACACTTTTGAGGCAGTTTTCAAAATGGAGGCAGTTTTCAAAATGATTGAAGTTTACTTTTTACAAAGACAAAAGTTAATATTTGGTGAAAGTATTTCATTTCGTCACATATTTACAGTTTTATGTATAATCCTGAAACTCATTGGTTTAGAAAAGAACTAAGTGATGGATTGTAACATTTTCTCACATTTTCTCCTCATTGTGGGCATCAGATTCCGTATGTCTGTTTCTTTTTAGATAGTTTAATCTCCTTTGCTTATCTTCAATGGATTTAATTGCAAGGAGAAATTCCTCGCTGGTTTCTTCTGCAGTTCCCCTTCGTTTACGAATATGAAGCATAGGGTCTTTCGAGAACCTTGCAAGGACTTTCTGCGGACTTCTGGTACATCGATGTGCCTTCTCCAGATTCGCTGTCAAAAGATACGTAGACAATTTACACTTCATTCACCCTTCATTCCTCTATTCTGTAACGTTTGTCTCAGGGTGACTACAAAATATTCCAGTACATTGCTTCATACTCTGGTTGGAGAGTTATGGTAAATGCCTATTTTGGGTCGTTACCTGATTATTCCCAAGTTTATCGTTCTGATTCTTTTCGAAAATTTACATTGTGTTTTGCTCGCCCTTTCGCACTTTGTTTGTTATTTCGTTTTCTACCTTTTGTGTGGAGCATTTTTTCAAAGTGAGCCTTTCAATCCTTGTGAGGTCTTTCGGGACGAGGCGGAATGCATGGGGAAACGGGGACGGGGCCCTGGCGAAAACGACAAACCACGGAATTAGCACACAACAAGGCATCTAAGAGGTCTGAACGCAAAAGCAAACATGAACTTTGTAACCCAAAATATCCAGATGATTATATTGATTATTCAATAAATCCACCCATTGATCCAATTTCTGGAGTATATTTATTGTAAAGGAACAGAAAACTTTCTTGTAACATCTTTTCCTAATCAGATTGCTCGCTTGAGCGACTGACTATTTATGTTGGCGTTTTCAAAGCTGGAAAGCCGCACAGTCGATCTCTTAAGAACACCCAATTAGTATTACACTCTTAAAATGTTGGTTCACCAACACTGGTCACGTATGTCAAATACCTGAAATTGGGTAAAGTTTTCCCCAATTTGTGTTGTTTATTTGGTTGCCCCACAAGCTGGTTACCCAATTAAGTGGTAAAAAACCTCTTGGATAACCCATTAATCAACAAATATTGGGTAAACTTTAACCAATTTCAGGTATTTGACTTACTTGACCAGTGTTGGTTAGTTTTTTTAACCAACTTTTTTAGAGTGTACCCATGCCACCCGAAGGAAGCGTAAATTTGATCTCAAATAATGAATCAGATTGCCTTGAAGAGTGCTTATATAATCAAAACCCCCCTCCCTTACATCCTTCCCACCTTTCCGACGACCAGACTCTGGAGAACAAGAATTTTGCCTACGCCAGCTTGTGTCCGACTAGTAATGACTAGCAACGGACACTAGGGATAAGGGAATTCGGGCATTGGAACAGTTCGAGATGGTTGAAGGTGACGGTCCAAAAAGATTGAATACCACTGTTGTATAGGGTGTGAACGTTCTTAAGCTCTGAAATTTGGGCCGCATTTTGCCAGCCTGAATATATGTAAAGTTTTACTGTTTTTTGTTCAGAAAGGTTAATCGAAAAACAATGAACGAAACGAAACGAGTAGAAGAAGACTACTTTTACTTTAATTAGATACACATATACTTACTCTTAAGCTTATTTGAATTGTTAGCTGGTTAGGCCGATACTATATTATCAGATCGATAGAGAAGGGTTCAACTCCCTGGTGCAACCAGACATGGTAATTTAAACAATGCTCTAGTGAAATTAACCATTCTTGAACTCCACTAGCAAGCAAAACAGTTGAACAGAAGTTTGCTAAATGAACAAACTGTATTTATCGAGAAGTATCTGGTGAACACCTACGGGACTCCAAATCTGGGAAATAAAGAGCGGCAATAAATCGGCAGTAAAGGATTACAGAGTGTCCCTGTAAAAGGTGACTCGTAGATTTTTCCTTCTATGAACGTGTACAACTTAAGGGTTGAATTTGATTTCGTGGCCTCATAATGTTTGAATAAACAAATGAAACTCACCGTTGTCACAGTTTCCAACGAAAATGGTACCTAAAATCAGCAGCGCCGTTAACGTGTCGCTCCTGAAACATTAATAGGTACAATTAAGAATTTCAAAGCCATTTTGAATGTTCTTAATTATTTTCATAGTAATGAAAACTGCAGTGAAGAACGAAGAGCTACTTTGTACACAAATGCAATATTTAAAGGTAGAGCGATTAATCATCAAAAAGCATCAAATTTGCTGGGCAGTTAAGGAGTAAGCTTTTTTAATGCAAAAGTCATTGGAATAATATCAGTATCTTTTATCATTCTCAAATATATACCTCTACAAAGTTTGATTTTTTCCGACCAACTTGCTGCATTTGCAAAAATAACAATGTGGAGAATTGCACAGTGATGAAATTTACTTTGTTAACAGTATACTACTTACCTCTTAATAACTCATGAGATAGATTATACGGTTTGGCATTTAATACTGATGATTTTCAAGGAGTTAATTTAAACTTTGAAGATAAAACCCCGAGCCAGAGTCATGAAGTTGAAATGAATATTTCAAAAGCAAAGGAGTGTATTAGCGGTACCGCAGCATGTCCCTCTTTGGACATCACAAAACTATTTGCAGAGGAGCTGACTAACATGACTGGATTCAATTTAAAAATGTTCAGTGTTTGATGGATTTTGATGCTAACTACCTACATTTTCTTAGTTTTTTATGCTTTTACATCCAATAACTATTTTCGTACTTTTATGTAAGTCAACAAATTAAAAAATGTATATTAAAGAGCGTGAAAAATAAATTCTAACAGTCCAACTCTCATCTTCATAGGACGTTCCTGGGCGGAGATATAAAATGTTGAAGCTAATTCACTCAACTTAAAATGGTATATTACGCAATAAATTGTGATGTCATTGTTGTACAACTCAAATTACAATCTTTGTATTTCTTTGTTTTTCTGAAGTTACTGCACCTTGTACCAAGGTGTAATAGCAAACAGGAGCGTTCAAGGTCATAAAAACATTTTTGATTTTAAAGGAAAAGAAAACAGGTTCTGTGAGTTGTACAACTAGAGAGTAACAAATTATTGTGCAATGGACGTATTTTTTAAGTGAATAAACTTCAACATTTTATATCTCAGCTCAGGAATGTCTTATGTAGATGGGAATTGGACTGTGAGAATTTATTTTTTTTTTTTGCTCTTAATTATATATTTTTGACACTTTTGACTTGAGGTACACTTCAAGTAATCAACAACACAATGCAGACTGATAAAAAGGGAACGAGGACAGTAAGATAGATAAGATGAAGGAATTCTTCATCCGTCTTGCCCTATTTTAAAAGCCCTTGTCCTATTTGAAAAATACCCCAAAATGTAGAATTATAAAACCTAATGAAAATAGCTACAGTCATGTCGTAAACTTGAAGCTGTCAAGATTTAGATCGATCATTCTTAAATAGCACCAAGTTTGAAATGCTAAGATTTGATTTATTTTGATTCATGTGGATTCCAGCAATGATTTAATGTATATGATGGACCATTATACACATTAAATGTTCATTAAGTGTCCTTACCGGATGTCCATAGTCGAAGAGAGATAATTCATTCCTATTGTCTTCTTGCTAGTTTTCCTGGTGAGTAAAAAAGCAAACGACGAAACTTTTCTATAGTATCCACCTTCACGGCGAATCTATAAGCTGCCAGGTAAAAATATTACCAACGGTATCCATTACAGTTACAATTGTTACAAACACCCAGAACACAATATAGCGAGAACAGAAAGAAAGAAACCAGAAGGCACATATAGCAGGCACTTCCACAACTTTAGTTTGGGTCATAATTTTTATGTTTCACCTTGCAAAAGGTACCTGTGAACTTGTACAATTTCACCCCTCTTCCGTAGTATATTTTCACATCTTTCTCACGGACATGAGAGTGACAATCCTTGATAACGTGTAATTTTTTACAAACGAGACGACAGTACTTTAAGATTGTAACACGATGTTTTTGAAATAATCGATATACTCATTTTCAGAAGTCAGAGGATCAATAGCAATAACCAAGAGAGTTTTGCTACAAATATTTAGGCATTTCCTTTCAAACAATGTAAATCAACCACTAAAAATAGTTAAGGGGCATCAATCTGGTTTTTGTATGGGGGGGGGGGGGAAGGGGACAAAAATGTTTCCTATAGTCGTAACCCAGCATAGTTCCTCTGTAAGCAACCCACCTACACGAAAGGGGGCGCACACAATATTACGCGCATATTCATATGCTGACGTAGATGGCGCATTATAGATGAAGTATTATTACTTTAATTGGATCAAAAAGACGTTTTTCGATTCCATAAAGTCACCTGTCTACCACACCCTTATATCTTGTTTATTCTGCCTGTTGTTTTTTAATCTGCCTGAATTACGGGGGGGGGGGGCACAAAACTATTTGGTTTTCCAACCAATATTTTCATTAGGGGCAACTGCTCCAGGGCCCCCAGGTTCGACATCCCTATAATAGTTCTTTTGTCTTGAAAAGACTCCAACTAATGAAGTTGGCATAACTAATACTTCGGTTTTTACTATTTTGTACAAGCCCATGAAACCTGGGTATGTTTGTGTTTTAGTTTTGTAACCAGTCGTTATCAGTCTATTTTGCGGTTCGTGAAAAAGGTTCAATAACTATTCTTTTACATTCTCTATGACTTTGTTCGATTCCCGTCTCCTTTTACAAAAGAAGTCTTGGATGAGGTTAGGACTTTATACTTTCAGAGGTGACCCATGTTTGAAAGCGGGTCCATTGCATCGTGGGTAAGTGTTCTAGATATCTGCCGCCCTAGTCGTTTATACGCACGAGCCTACTGTTTTATTGATCGGTCGGGTGTACACCTATAATATATAATATATAATATGACGCATTCCCTGGCCTCCGGAAAGGTCGGTCAGTGTTCGTGTGCAAGGTGTAACATTTTCATGCTTTTTGTGCCACAGTCAAACAATTAACTCAACTTTTGAAATACTTTGATTCTTTGAAGCCGAATTTGGAGAATTTTTAGATACCTCCGTGCCACAACTAGACAAAACTTTGATTCGCCACCATTCGGGGAAAGAGGGTGTGTCTCACAATTGATAAGCGCATAAATCTGGACAATGATATCAAATTACGTCAAATTGCAGCAATTGTGGTTCTTTAAATGCCCTTCAAGTGCTATTAAGAGGTAGATCATCTAGCTGTTTCTTGGAAGATTTGCTCGAGGGTTGTTTTCTCCTGTCGGTTTTCCTCTTCCGTCGTCTCTCTTTTATCCCCTGTTATACAATTTTACAGAAATTTCCACTTTTGAAGAATTTTTGAAATTTTATGAGATGCTTCTCCGTGAAGTCTTTTTGGGGTGTGATGAACCGTTAATCATATAGTTATGTCCTCGCCCAACTGGAAAGACTACAATATACAAAAGTATAGAAGTGTGGAAGACCTAAGTATATAAAACTATAGAAGTATAGAATTCCCAATTGATATTTATATTATTGGGGTAAAATTTGTAAAGAATTGTTTTGTCATTTTGGAGAGGAATACTGATCTACAAACAGGTTTAAAGTTTTGATTTTATATTAAAAGAGGAGTGAAGATGAAACGATGACATGATTAATTCAAGAATTTTTAACGTTAAAATGACAATTACTTCGAATTTCTTTGCTGTCAATTGAAACTTCATGTAATTGGAAAACCACCGTTTTAACAACTTATGTAATAAAATATGCTTCAATAAGTATCTTGTTTTACAGTCAAGAGAGTATAAGCAATTTGTACATCAAAATCGTTAAAACTGAGAGATTTCCTTTTCTAATTATTAGAAACGGGGTGTATGCTTGAGGTTCGGTATTGATGTTAAAATATGGTGGTGAGTCTCTCAAAGTCAGGGTTATTTGACCAACTTAAAACGGATGGTGAGCTGTCCACTCTTCACCGAAATTTAAGATTAAAAGGTTTGTTTGGTAAAAATCTATATATTCAGGGTATCATATTACATCTATATGTAATTAAATGGAAATCAATCATAGACGTATAAGGCGGAGAGCACAATTTTTGCAAGATCTTAACCTCGGACAGGAATGTGGGAAAGATGAAAAACAAATGTTAAAAAGACATGCCCGAAAAAGAAAACAAAATAATATCATAGCATCATCTCGGTAAAAGTGTCATGAAAACTTCTCAAGATTACAAAAAGTCGACACACATTCTTCCCGCTGAAACAAGCTGTTATTCGAGAACTTCACATCACAGTCTTTTGCATCACAATACCCGAATTGGTCGAATAGCAGAGTTTCTTCAAACATTTACCCGAAAATTGAAACGTATCATGCCTAGCTTAGAATTTTCATGAAAGATTCACCCGGCTTGTTTTCAAAGCACAATTAGATGAAACTTCTTACATGATTAACTTTTAAGCCCCCGTTTTCGGTAAAGTTACATATGGTATTCCGTTTTACCATGACTGATTTTCCAGGCCAAATAAAGTCAAAAGTAAAAGTTGAACTTCGTTGACAAAATAATCGTGGGATCGGGCGAAACTTGGAAACGAAAAACAAGCTGTGAAAGGGCAAATGATTTAACAATGGTGTTTTTCCGCAGGGAGTCAAATCTCTAATGGACCACAAGTTTAAAATATTTTTAAGTCGGGACAGTAACTGAAGATACTTTAATCTAAACAAGTCATTTCTGTTTTGACTCTAACTAATTTCAATAAATTTAATGGAACCCAGGAAAGGTGTAACTCCAAAGTCAGCAAGATAAAGAAATAAATGGGTTGATTCCTAAGATGAGGACTAAAAGGAAACATGTACGACTTACTTAAGTTAATCTCAAGGCCACATGCAGAGTGAAATTCGTGTAAAATGATCAACATTTCAGAAATAGAATCGCGACTTCCCTCAGTAAAAAGTGCAGCATCATCGGTGTACTGGCGAATCTTGATTTTCCCATTACAAATAGTTATGCTACTAGTAATGGACATCCCTGCCATACACCTCTTTTAACTGGAAATCCAGTAGAAAAGCCGTTATCAGCAGCAGTGAAACTATTATAAAATTTTCTTTCTCAGGATTTGAAGTTGACATCAAACTTAAAATTATCTAAGGTTCTAGGGATAAATGAAAAGTGATAAGTGAAAAATATTGAAATGTTTACATATTTCTTTTTGAAATCCATTTGGTGTCAAAGTAAACATTTTCAACAGAAGCAAACAAATGCACTAACTTACTTTATTTTTGTCTCGCATCTGTCCCTTCACAGTGTTGTGTGCTTTTTAAAAGTAGTGATATCCTCACTCGCCAAATCAGACTGAAGCACTAGTCTCTCTGTATCTCTCTTTCCTCCTTTTTAGTGGGAGAAGGAAGTAAAAGTTATTTTTGTTTTCCAATGAAAGCAGGTGTAATATTTTGAACAAAAGAGGAGTGCCAAAAAACAAAACAATTAGTACTATGACACAAAAGAGATCGTTAAATCTTTGATCGTAATTGATAGTCACTACCGGTTTTCTGCTAATAGTGCAATTGTTTTCCCACGGTCAAAATTTACGTAAAGGCAAAGCTAAACTTTCACACCTGTTACTGTGAAGTTTCTCTTACGTTATCAAGCCATAAGGATGTATGCACATCAGGGTAGTTAGTTTGGTTTATTTCAAAAACGCAAAATGATGGTCTATTTTAAATTTGTTAGACCTAGGAATTTACAAGTGCCAACCAAAACGTCAATTGTCCTATTTTTAACCTTTTGGGTAAGTTGCCTATATGAAGTATAACGAACCTTGACCAAACTACCTAAGTGAGACATAAAGAGAGGTAATTTCAACCGTCCTTTTATTCTCCAATTCGACAACATGCCTAGAAATCATGATGTGAAATCTAGTCTTGACGTACACTGTAAAAATATCTGCACATTTACGGAAAATAAAATTAAGAAAAACAAAAAACTGACAGCACTTTTCATGTATTCTTTTTGAATTTATTTATTTTTTCTTCTGTAATTCTACAAAAGTTCTGTAACATTACAGACATCTTTTACAGTGTAGTTTAGGTTATTCAAAATAGATGGTAACCCATTGGATGTTAAATCTGTATGTGAGATGACAAAAAAAAAAAAAAAAACTGGAAACACCATTTGGTCTATTCTGCTCTTTCATTTATTTTTTGCCAGATTTTACTTATCGGATTAGAAAACCCTTCAACCCAGGTACAAGAGTCTACGTTCAGATGGTACTGCACTATTGCTGGTCCAACGGAACTAACGCAGGTATCTTTCATAATGTAAACTGTAAGTACAAATGTGTTGGTAAAATTTATTTCTCAGAGATATCTTCACCCAATACAAAAGTGAAAATTTTGGGCTGTTTTAACAAACTTGAAACAACTGACAGCATACATTTTAGTTCGGGACTTCAACAATGTACACACCGCGGGTGAAACAATTTTCTCAAGGGGCAGCTAGACAAAATATAATGAGTTAACACAGTGGCTTTGCATTAATTTGCCTTGAATATCTTGTGGAGATGACCTTGTAGCAAGCAGTACTTTCATGTGTGGAGAGGCAATTAAAGGCAAGGCACCTTACGTAACTTAAAAATGACCACGACACAACGCTACCATGCAATGGCTGAGTCATCGCCTTTTCTTACTGGTACCATGTTCTGGTTCTTGGGATCCTTATCCCGCATTTCAGAATGTCCACCATTAAACAAATCACTTTCATTTATAATCTCCTGCACTCTTAAAAGAACAGTATCTGGCAGTTACCTGAAGGTTATTAATCTTTTCCTGTATCAGTAACTGGCAAATGTGATACACCGTTATTGCTTTTCCAGAGCCCAAAGTTTGAACAAAACTAGAAAATGTGGTTACGAAAATCGTAACCACTTTCTGTTCATGACTGTTTCTGTGCCAACATACTTTGGAACGTACTAAAGCTTAGAATTGCGTCCTTGCACGTTTGCTGGCCGATGTATGATATGCCTGAATATAATCAACTAATGCAGAACACGTGTTGGTTGCTTTTTGCTTCAACCAAGTCAGAAGAAACTCTAGTACAAGCATCAAATATTGCACCATTTGCATCTAGACACCATTGAAAACCAACAAAATTTCCAAACTCCCCACACCTTCTCTCCTCTTAGACCCTTCACCAGGGTGCCGATGCATATTCTCCTTGCGAGAAAATAAATAGGCCTATGCATGGTAACCTTAAGTGCAGACAAAAAAAAACTGTATAGATCACTATACTGATTCTGAGAATGACTTTCATCGTGAGAACGATAATATACACAAGCATAGGTGGGCCTTTCGGCGTTGCGCCCCGGGCTATCTATATAAACACGGACAGTCTCAGATGATCATTGGAAAATGGGTCGCCACAGTTCGAACCAAAAAAGATGTAAGCTACTGCTAGACCCAATAAAGTCTATGTATAACTCAGACTTCTGATATACATTGACAGAGCAGACTGCACTAACGTCCTATGCGTAGATTGTCGCTACCATACGTGTGATTAGAGCAAGATGGCCGCCTGCTATGGTTTTGCGCGTAGAGAAGGATAAGTTCTTATTACTTCAGAAGATACCCCTAGAATTTGGAAAGCCTCATTTAAGCCTTACGTAACTGCTTCGAAGAGAGAAATATAACAAGAGAGCTAACGTCAAACTCAAAGATTAAACCTAACGTTAGACCTAGATGCGTACAGAAATCATTTTCATAGCTGTTCTCCGGCGGCGAACTACACAGTTGCGAGATACGACGACAGTACAGTGTGTGTGCCACATGCTCTTTAGCTTGTTAGCGTTTAGCGACACTGTATGTTTAAGAGGCATACTACAGGTACAGCGCGGCCGTAAGTATACTGTACACAAATTTGACTTACTTAAGTATGCGTTTGCAAAACAATAAAATACATAAGTGCCAAAATAAAACTCGCCCATTTTAGGCCATATCATAAGCAAAAGTGACCAAGAAGTCTCGTTCTCATCTACATGAATTACTCTACATAATGAACTCGATTGTAGAGCAAACAACTCACTGAGAATCAAGAAACATTGAAAGGAAGAACTGTCCCTCGAAAATAAAAAGTGTGCCTAAGGTACTGTCCATGACGTCATGGACAGTACAATAAATGGTAACTATATTAGCCAGTTAGCATTGTTAAATTCATCACATGAATAAAATACCTCTACAAACAACGCTTAAAAGTACAATGCGTCCACACGACAATCCTTTTTAAAGTGGCCACTTTTTCTACAACATGAACACTGTAATTTACTGGTCTCAACTTTTATGATAGTCGCATTCTTATTGGCTGATTCCATGCTCACGACGGTATTGACTGCTTAATCTGAAGTCAATGAATCATCCTCTTAAATGAGTTTCTTTTGAATAGCATATCGAAAAGACCACATACAATCTATCTCTCAAAGCCTTATTTAAAAACCCACCAAAAACATGTATTGTTACCTGATAACATTCAGTGAGATATCAGACACCATTAGCTTGCAACATAACTATTCGGAAGTCGAACACTTTTTCCTTTTCACTGAGACACCCTGTGGGTAGCACGAAAGTATCTGGTGGGTCACACGTTGCGCGCAGGCCGTAGGTTGCCTGTATACCCCTGCTTTATAGACTAATGCTTTGTCTTAGTAATTAAAGAAAATGTACTTGTAAACCCATACATCAGTACATGTGCCAGGTAAAGGGAAGACTCATTCTGCGGTACTCGAATCGTCCTGGCAGTTTCGCCTCTTTGAAGATCGACATGGATAAAATTTTGGGTAGTAGGGAGATTTAAGAAAAAATGGACTTTGCATCAGTTCTTTACATCATTGTCGGATAACCGAAGATCGCTCGAGGTACATACGTACATCTCACCCTTACGAATAAATGTGTCTCCAATGACACTGTAAACCTAACTGTTAGACAGATATGGAAATCAGAAGCTAAGGATAGAATTTTATGAAAGAGCTGAGTTTAAAACCTTTCTAAGGTAAAAATGGGAGTTCTATGTAAAAATTTTCCTGTCATGGGCAAAATTTACCAGAATGTCAGGACGATTAAAGTCCGTTTTCGTTACATACTTTTTTGTTCCTCCGTATTATGGCGGTACGTCAACCCCCTCCCCCCAGACAGGAAGGGGGAGAGAATCCGTTCTAAACCCCCTGTGGTGCTAGAAGCTGGGAAGATTCAGGCTTACGTCTATTGCAACTAATGTATCAACTTAAATGGTAGTATATTGTAGAGCGGAAAGTTTTAAAAATTGTGGAAAATTTTCTGTTGGCACACTACAAGGGCAGGTGAGAATATGTGCAACGTTATACAACGCCGAACGGCATTTAAAATCATTCTTAAGTTAAATTATGTATAAGATGCTACATCTCGTAATGACGATATAACATAGACGAATCCGATCAGCGCTTGAATTCAGATACCTTAGGCAGCCATTAATTGGCGTCCATCAGCCTTAAATCGTCTTTTTTTGTCGACACGTATGTTAAACACTCATATTCAGTGAAATTAAGGGAATCACGATCCAATTTAGCACACAACTATCCACCATACATGTAAGCAAGGAAATTGAGAGATTAAAGGGAAAGTTTAAGCAAAAATTTAATTCGAGGAACAAAATCTACTCAGTGTGGTTAAATTTCATTCAAATTGGACATGTATTTCTTGAGATATCAGTGAATGAAATCAGTAGATTTGTGTTCAAAAGTGAGTTTGAGGGCAGCAGAGCTTATATCACTTCCCCACATTGACAAGGAATGCTTTGTTTCCCTTTGTTTTTTCAGACTGTTGTGTTGA
Organism: Holothuria scabra; assembly: GCA_037179385.1. Lineage (NCBI taxonomy): Eukaryota > Metazoa > Echinodermata > Holothuroidea > Aspidochirotida > Holothuriidae > Holothuria > Holothuria scabra. The sequence continues at coordinate 78,305,753 of CM074180.1, forward strand.
CCTTGAAGTTAATAGGTAAGTATGACCTCCCTGTTGGGAATGCGAAGTTTGTAAAATGCTCATGCCATTTATGCAATCACATTTTAATAATATGGGATTGTTGAGGAGAGAATCCAGTATAAGGTTAAAAGAAAAACAAAAGACTGCCCATTAATGTGGGGATGTGATGTCATATGTGCTTGCTTCAAGTTCACATTTTGTTGAAAATGTGAAAACTTTACGTGCTCATATCTTGGGAACCACACACCGAATTTCAATGCAAATTTCACCGAAATGCTCAGAATAAGTACCCCTCTAACATACCAAATCCTGTTGTGATCTTAAACCCTTCTTTTAAAAGGTGATAGACCCGAGTTATGGCCGACTGAAATCAGACCTTCACTTGCTGTCAGGATTGGTTTATAGTTGCCAGCAGTCTGAACGCAGAGGGGCATTCGGATAGCGAATGTGATCGATTTTATGTCCTCTATACCCATCAATGAAGAGTCTCTCCCCGCCTTAAAAAGGAGAAGTCAAGTTTTAAACCAATTTTCCACAATAATTCGCTTACTAATTCTCAAATTCAATGGTGGGATTCACTTGTTCTATGAATCTGTGATTATTATGTACTGCAGAAGTTTTTTTTGTGGAGTAGCGCAAACTTTAGGTGCGTCTCATTTCCCTTTTTTCCAAGTGCCAACTAAAATAGTGTCGTTACCTCCACTAAACAGAATAATTATTTGCTCTGGCTTGAAAGATTTGACTGTAGAAATATGGGGTAGGCTCTATAGGCAGAACAAGGGCTGCGTTCAAGGATCTGTAAATAAATTAATTTAATTACAATACTTACCTGATTTGGGTCTTACGTAACTTTCAAGTCAAATGTTAATATCAAAAGCTAAGGTAAGTAAATGATGAAAAAGAAAAAAATGTTAATTTCATCAATTACCACACATAACTCGTTTGGTAGACTACTAATGTGTTTTTAGATTGAATTTTATGGCTACGGGGTCGTGGTTAAAATGGTTTTTCAAAAATTTTTAAATTTGTTTCTGTATGCTTAGGGCCATTTTTAGCGCGGTTAAATTTTCCTAAGATAGGCAAATTTGACATGTTAATCCTTCCGTATTTTGGTGTTAGAATTACAAGGAAAGGATCGATGTGCCGGTACTTCCATAAAACTGGTTGGTCAATTGGCAAGATTTGTCCACAACCTATTCAATGGAACAAAATTGTGCTTGTTGTTTTGTTTGTCATTCACCTGTACAGTTTAGTCGAACAAAGACGCAGTTGTTATTCAGAGATAAACATCCTTTCGTCCGTCTCACATGTTATAAGGCACTGCCGTCGACGTTGTGTTCAATACGGACATAGCCGTTTGTCTTATTTTTGGTTAATATAATGAGAAGTTGGACGAATTTCGGCTGATGCGCACTGTTTAACAATTGGTATTTCTGGATATGCTGTTGCCATTGTATTGTATCGATTGTTTTCTGGGTTATTAAGGGTTAGGTTAGGGATTAATTAGCAGTATCGTTAGCCAGTTATGAAATTTTGTAAACAAAAAAATTTAGATTTTTCCTTCAAACTAGTACTAAAAACTTCTCCTTCATCTTTAAAATGGTATACCCTCTCTTTGCTTTTCAATCCCATTTTTATAGCTGACATGTACCAAGCAAAGGAAAAAGATTTGGCTGAATTGGACAGAGGTATAGCCTAGTTTTGTGCTACTATCTAGACGGGGGAACCCCTCCACTCTTACATCTATATAGTCGTATTAAAAATACAATTGCTTTGTTATAAGAACAGTTAAGGACAAACAGATAACAACGTCGATTAAAGCCCGAGTCAAACTGCAGCAACGACTTTGGATCGGATTCCGATCCGATTTTTGTGAGTTTTTAGTAAAATTTTCCCATCTATGTTTGGATAGATGCCAAATATTGCTACATTGTGTAAATATATGATCTGTATAGTAGGATTACGATAATTAAATTGGTGCAAATTTTATCGTGATATTATATGATAAACAGCTGTCTCTGTCAGTTGCATGAAGGGTTTATGGGGGAATTTTAAGCAAAAATTTAATTTTCATATGTGAAAGATGAACTAAACTACACAGTGTGATGAAAGTTCAGTTCATATCGGACACATATTTATTGAGAGATCAGTGAATGAAGTGAGTAGACTTGTGTACCAGTATGAGTTTTAGGGCAGCAGAGCTATCACTTCCTCACATTAACAAGGAATGCTTGTTTCCGTTTGTTTTATATCAGACTGGTGTGTTGACCTTGAAGTTAATATGACGTCCATGTGGGATGCAATGTTTATAAAGTTCTCATGCCACTTAAGCAATAACATTTCAATAATAAGGGATTGTTGAGGAGAACATTGACCCTAAGGTTTAAAGAAACAGAATGTAAGGCATTCATACTCGCGAATGGAGGCGGTCTAACGGTTCTAGTGATATTGACAGAGTTGCTAAATTTTAGCCACTCCCTGATAAGAACAGGCAGTAGATGGTAAATTTGTTATGATGAAGATGTCTGCGCATTTCAGAAAAGGATATCAGTGTTGAAAATTTATACAGGTGAAACATTAGTTATGTGAAGAAAGGGAAACAGAATTGTTTATGCCACAAGCTCGACGTTTAGAAAAGTACATATGAGTGATACGTATATATGATGTTAAAATTGATTAAACAAAACAGGTGGTGGATGATATTTTCTACTAGATCTAGAAAATGGAAGTGCTTCGATTGCAGAAGAATTGTTTTATTAATAATTTCCGACCGTAGCCAAAACTGTCAGAATTTCAGACATATTATTGGCAGTTCAAAATATCAAACTTTCCTCACGAATGACAATTGCATTTTTTAAACTTCCTTAGTGTTCTCAGTATTGCTCGACGGCAGTGCTTATTACGGTTCGGCAGTTCAACCGTATCACCTGTATGTATATGCATCGCATTATCACCAACATAGTAAGCACTTTCAGATCAGAAGAGATGCAACTTAACTATCATCTCGAGTGGCTAATGAATAGAGAGAGATAACTACGCAGTCTTTTATTTTGCTACTCCCTCGTCAGAGATCTCTCTTCCCATTCCTACCATAATTGTCAACAACATAAACAGTACCGGTATAAAGTTTCTCACCTTCCTCTTCTTTCTTTGGTTGGATAGGTGCGCACAGTCGGATCGCAACTGCTCGAAAAGAGCTTCCTTCTCTTACATTTTATGCATGACGTTTCATGACGTCATAGGGCTGCGAATACTAATAAGCTGATTTTACAGGCCAATTATCTCATTAATTACTGACCTATTTTCAAATCCATGAAAACTACTGAAGAAGATATCAAAAATACTCCCTGAGTACAGTTTTGGTTACGAGAATAAGTAAAAGTGTGAATTTTTTGCCGATTTATGGAACGTCGAAAATGGGTTTTCAATGTTCCTTAAAATTGTCCAGATTTGTTTATATGTTACTTAAAACTACACAGTTTTTACTTATATTGAAGAAAAATTTTGTTTTCTTTCTATGGGTACCACTTTTGTACCAAAAACTCTCGTAAATGAGTCAGGTACTCGGTAAAAGCGTCGGCGAATCGACTGGGGCGTCCAGAGTACATACACATATAGCAGGACTATTTACGCGAAATGACTTCTGGTCATCTGTATACATGTAACGTTAAATTAAAGCCATTTACGTTAGCAACGTTTAGAAACATTCCCTTGCTCGAAATGTACTGTTTTATCGACAGATTTTGGTTTTGGTTTATGCCACTTCGTAAATATTTGAACCAATCCCAGATACAAATTAAACAAGAAAGTGTGTACTTAAAGGGGCATAACATAGCGTGGTGGGCTGTATACTGTGCGCATGTCATAATGTAACTAGTGGGCAAAATACAAACTGCTGTATGCCTACCTCACAAAATTGTATCTGCTTGCATAAAAAGGAAAAAGGAAAAGGAAAAAAACTAAGACAGCTGAGACTTGTTTAAACCAAAGTGTTAATTTATCACCTTACTTGAAAATTGTGGCACTCCAGTCAAATGTTAATTTAAAAAAAAACTTGAGCTGTGTGAATGGGAATACCATACCAGCCAGGCATACACACCAGCCTACTTTGCTAATTATTATTAACATTTACTTGTAAATTCCAGCCAATTTACACAGGGAAGCAATGCTTTACAAGGAGCATGATAAATTGCAGGCCCTACTAGACCGACTCGGACACCGCAATGTCGGAAGAAAGGGAATTATATTGTGTAGCAGTTTGAAGGTGGTACTACCCCACTTACCCAAGTTTGTCATGCATGCTCCTGTATGGTCTTAAGAAAGTACAGCGCTTTGGACTGCATGCTATGGAAACCTATATAATTAACTTGTATCACTGACAGCAGACCTCATATCATCATTACAAGTATGTTGATAGGTCCTCAGTAATCAATATAAAGAAAAATGCAGAAATTAAACCATGTACATGTATATGTTGCCCAATAAGCTTGTTAGCCTCCTGAACACCAGAAAATTGGCGAGTCCATTGACGATACAATTGAAAGTGTCCCGGCATGAATGTACAGAATTTTCATATCTTTAAGATCATGCACAAAAAAATTTTTAGAAAGCAGCCAGGCTACCATAGTGTGCACATGGAAGTGTGTGTTAAAGTCAACAGACACAGCTTATTCCTGATAATCAGTAGTTGCCACTCTAGCACCACGTTGAGGTCAGCTTTTGGGACTTAAAGCCAGAGTAAATAAAGTTAAAGGAACATTACGTTATTCTTGGCACACACGCCTGCATGGATACCAGTTTACATACAATACACCGTCACAGAGCAATGAACATGCATGCATGGGCTAAACATTCCAGTGACATGTACTGTGCAGTATTTAAAATCATGAAACATATGGTATCATACATCAAATGGCTATGTTTCACTTCTGTGCAATAAGTTTCTTCAAATATAACACATAAACTTTTGCTGTAAAATTGCCATATAGTATCCATGAAGGAGAGAAATAAGTTACAAAATTTAAAGGTATGTTTGAATGAAAACAAATCAGTGGAAGTACTGAGTGACAGAAGCACTGAAAGTTCCCACAAAGCATACACAACAGACATCTTAATTGATCTCCAGTTTGTAAACAACATGTAATTTTAAAACTGGGTGAAATTTAGATTACATGAATATAGCCTATAGACTAGCACTGTTCAAGTGTACTAAACATACAGTACAGTATTTCATAAACATTGAAAATTTAATGTCACAACTTTTGTGAACAGAAGTAAGAGTCCTATGCAACTAACCTACAATATGTGTATATCAGTACACTCACAACATGAACTGTGCACAGTGCGCATGCACCAATAATAGTTGACTAATTTATTCTGCAAAGAAATCTTGCAGCCTCTGAGACCTGCAAAACTCCCTGCAGGCTCAAATCATTGGCCTGACAGAAGTGAAAATGATGACTGAGGTACCACTCAAGAAGGCTCGGGTGAAAAGTAGGCCTATTTGGATTTCTAGGGAGGTACTCAGGGCAACTAGGAAGAAACGTAAGTGTTGGCGACGTTATAAGACCAGCAAGGATTCTGATGACTTAAGTGCCTTCAAGAGTCAAGAGGTCTTAGTTAAAAATTTGGTTAAGGACACTAAAGCTAGGTTTGAAAAAAAGTTGGCCAGTGAGTTGAGATTAACCCAAAATCTTTCCATGCCTATGTTAGGTCTAAGCAGCATGTTAAGGAGGGGGTTGGGCCACTTCATGATGTGAATGGTTCATTAGTTAGTGATCATCAGGATATGGCTAATTTGTTAAATGATTATTTTGTATCTGTTTTTACCAAGGAGTCATCTGTCATGGGGATTTGTAGGGGTTCTGATATCCCTTCTTCAATAAGTGACATTGTGTTCTCTGAGGAGCTGGTTCTGAAAAAATTAAAAGAGTTTGAAGACAAGTAAGGCTCCTGGGCCAGATGGGATCCATCCCGCCATCCTTCATGATTGCTGTGAGGTTTTATCAGTTCCACTATCAATTATTTTTCAGAAATGTCTTGACTCAAATTTTGTTCCTACTGACTGGCGGGTTGCTAATGTCACTCCAATTTTTAAAAAGGGGGATCGGAGTTCACCTTGTAATTACAGGCCAGTCAGTTTAACTAGTGTTGTGTGCAAAATTATGGAATCCTTAATCAAGTTTGCTAAAGCATCTCTTAGATAATGGGTTACTCAATCTAACTCAGCATGGTTTCCTACCCAGTAGATCATGTGTTACAAATTTGCTAAGCTTTCTTGAGGATGTTTCTTTGTCTCTCGATTCAGGTTCCAGTGTGGACGTCATTTACCTTGACTTCCAAAAAGCTTTTGACAAAGTACCTCTAGGTAGACTCATGGTAAAATTGCATAGGTTAGGCATCATAGGCAAATGCGCTCAGTGGATCAATTCGTGGCTCAATGGTAGGTCTCAGAGAGTTGTTGTCAATGGAAATTTTTCTTCCTGGAAAGAAGTCTCAAGTGGTGTACCACAAGGTTCTGTTCTTGGCCCACTTCTTTTCTTAATTTTCATAAATGATATTTATAGCTCTATCACTTCCAGTATAAGTAAGTTTGCTGATGATACAAAGCTCTATAGGAAGGTTGGAGGAAAGGATGATTCTTTATTGCTTCAGAAAGATCTGGATAGGTTATTTTCATGGTCTCAGACTTGGCAAATGCCTTTTAAAGCTGATAAGTGCAAAGTCCTCCACTTTGGTTCTAAGAATCCCCACCATGATTATACTATGAATGGTACTAATTTGAACAAAGTGACTTCTGAGAAAGACCTTGGTGTAGTTATTACAGGGGATTTAAAGTCATGTAGGCAGTGTGCAGCTACTGCTGCAAGGGCAAATAGGGTGCTTGGGTTGATCAGGAGGAATTTTAAGAGTTTTAGTAAAGAAATTGTGCTAAATTTGTATAAGCAGGTGGTTCGACCGCATCTCGACTATGCTGCACAGGCCTGGAGTCCCTTCTTTGAGAAGGACAAATTACTTTTAGAGCAAGTTCAGAAGAGAGCTACCCGACTCATACCTGAGGTTAAAAATCTACCTTATTCCCAAAGGCTTAAGCTGCTTGGGCTTACCACTATGGAGCTGAGAAGGAGTAGGGGGACATGCTCCAGATATACAAATTTCTATCTGAAGGGAATCCTTTGTTAGCTTGCAGTTATTTAAAGGTCTAGAGTAATCCTCGGGTTAGTGGCCATTGCAAAAAGCTTGAAAAGTCTTTTGCTAGACTTGACATTAGGAAGTTCAGTTTCTCTCATAGGGTTGTTAGTGAGTGGAATAGCCTGTCTGAGTGGGTTGTTAACTCCACATCAGTGCACCGTTTTAAGGTTAATATTGACTAGTTTTTCCATGACTGTGGTAGAATCTAATCTTTCTGGGCTCTTTAGGGGTTGGTGGTTTGCTTTGTTTTGGAGGGTTTTTGGATTACAGGGCATCTTATGGGGCCTTTACAGCCCTCCTTTGCCCTTTAACCTGTTATGTTATGTACAATGCCCATGCGAGAAAGCTGAGAAGTATCTTAAAGTATCAATGTGAAATCCTTTTTCAATTCCACGACTAATTTTATACTCTCAGCATTAGTGAGATGCTCTAATTATGGCTTGACTTGAATACCGGTACATAACAAAATGGACAAAATATACAATTAAACAGCATTTTTGGAGACAGGGTTTAGTTTCTGGATATCTTTTCCATGAAGCATGCACCAGTGAAAGAGAATCCCTACAGTTTAATAAGCTAGACTGAAGAGGAACCTAAAGCTAAACTATATATTCAATCTAACAATCTAAGAATTAATCTGCTTTATATAATCTTACAGTAGCCTAGCAGCTGAGAAATGGTACTGAAAACATGATTGATATATGGGCCTAAAACTAATTTACAGTAGGCCACTGTACATTACTATAATATTAATACTAGTATTGTCCACATTAAATCTCACGTCCTTCGTTGCTTGACTTGTATATAACTGCACTTATGCATCTTAAACTTCATGAAGAAAGCTACTTCAATATTCTCAATTGTAAATGTGATGATGACCTACGAAATAAATGGTTTTCGAACAATTTAGGCTTTAGTTAGCAGTAACGTTACTACAAATTACAATGATCAAGCAACGTTACGTGTTTATGACTATGAGCTGTTGTGCTGTACAGTATGTGTATAAATTTACTACACGCACATACATATTGTACAGTAAATATTGCTCCGGGTTTATCGGTGTTTACAAATAAATTCGTGAATTAAACTACGTGATTTGGGTATTGACTGAAAGCCTATGCTGTAATCTACAAACAGTGATAGAAAAACATTACTTTGAATCGCTAAATGAGTCAGGTACTCGCAAAGTTTGAGGTCCTTATTTGATACATAAGAATCGACTGCCTCTTTTCGGGAGCATATTTTTGTATGATATGTTTGGAAAAAAACTAATAAATCTTTGATTTCTAAGAGGAGGAAAGATTAAAATACCCATTTACCGTGTCATTGTAGCCATTTATACGCCTACTTATACATTATTCAACATATAGGGGGAGACCACTTGTCAGTCACAGTTCCGCGAAATCTCATTTGCGCAGATCTAAAAAAGGCGGGAATGCTAGAGAAGTGGTCAATTGACTTCATTAACTACACAGCTGCGTGTATACTGCGCAGCTAGAAAGTCTTTTCCCTTACAGTACGGTTGCTCAAAGGAACCATTTGAAATTTGTCTTTCAAGATTGCTAAATTATTAGCACAGCCACCAATAAAAGAATCTAATGTGAGAATATTTACAAAATGTAAAACAAAAAAAAAAAAACTTGGGTTGAGGTTAACTAAGTTATTTCGATGCGGCTAAGCAAATAAAGCCTTGCGCATGGCCCATAGTTGACTTTCCACTGAAACACATCAAACTCTCGAAATGACCTTTTTAGGCCGCGGTAGCACTTGATATCATCAACTGTATCACATGTCGTTCGGCTGATCACGTGGTCACCGGCAAAGCAAGCGCATATTGGTAAGGTCGATTCAAGTTTCAGTTGAAACATTTAGGTCAGAAGAAAACTACGCAGTTACTATTACGCAATTTTCGCATACGGGAGACTACGTTATCTTATCCGTTCTCTATTCCTAACCCTCTGTGACCGTCTTCAGTTTTGAACAAAATAAGGTATAACTTAAGTTTGTCGCTCTTGTTACAGTTATAAGTTCCTTGGTCATGAAAAGAAATCACCCGTTCAATGTTTTCTTTACAACAACGCCGAAACTTTCACGTCAACAGATTGCTCGGATGTTTCAAACTGTAAGAAAAGAAGGGTAGCGACCATGTCATAAAGAACGGCAGTTGACAAAAACTATAGAAAGGGCTTCTGAGAACCCCATATAGGCGCTCCCTGGTCGTTCCAAGAACCATGTAATTGAAATATCCGTGAACTAATATGCCTCATCGTGTGATGAAACCTGAGACATCCTTAAATAAATTATATGTTTTCATGGTCAACGCCTTTTAATTTACAAACACTAAAAAGTAACAAAACCAAAAGGCACAGAATAAAAACACTGTAACAAGTCTATAAAGCGGCTGCTATACTTCGCATTCGCTCGCAACAACCGACTGTTGCTTCAAGTTCACTTTTCGTTGAAAAATTTACGTGCCCGTATCTTGAGAACTGCACGTTGGATTTCAACGCAAATTTCACCAAATGCTCAGAGTAAGTACCCCTCTCACATACTTAATCCTGTTGTGACCTTGAACCCTTCTTTTAAGGTCAAATCAAGTTTTAATTTGTCGAAGGGTTCTTATTTTGCTGAAATTTACATTGAAATCCGATTTGTCGTTCTCAAGATATTAGCACTGAGGTTGTCACGTTTGAAACAAAAAGTGAACTTGAAGAAAGCACATATAACATCATATCCTCTTAATAACGGACATTCCTTATCAGAATGTGGTTGCATAAGCGGCATGGAAACTTTACCAATTTTTGCGATTCCCACAAATAGGTCCCATTCCCATTAACCTCAAGGTCAACAAAAGAGTATGATGTAACAAGGAAAACTAGAACAACTGTATTTGCTGGCAAATACATTTCATTGTAGTGCACGCAGCAAGAAGGTGCATTATTATTGTGAACACTTGACTGTGTTTGAATTGTCTGACAAGATCAAGTTGTTACAAATGAATCTGAAAACAAAAGGAGTTTGCTGAAGGAAGTGTGAGGTCTTATCACTTTGTTTTATCTACAAATTTTGAACTTGCTGGCAAGTACCTTAAAGCCATTGAAAAGTCATGGAATGTTGCTGGTCAACACCCAGTTTGTACTCACAACAAACTGCACACTAGGCTGAAGCTAAGGGGAAAAAATATTAAACAACACTGGCAATACATACTAGGGGTGACACAGGGATATGCATGTTGTCAATTGGGCCAATGAGGCTATTTAAAGTTTCTGATGCACACTCGATCGTAGCTGAAATCAGTTGTTTCAGTTTCACTGCTGTTGTTTAGTCCAAGAACCAACAAGTACATGCATGCAGGCTCCTAGCCTCAGTGACAGAGGGGCAGGGGAAATATAGCTGTAGGACACACTTTACGTCCAAAGGGCTGTGCACAATCTGCCAACTCCCTGAAGCCCATGTAGGTTTTAACCGTATGCTTTCTTTACTTCTACTGACATGTTAATCTGCCACTTCACTGGTAAATGACTGCATTAGGGTCCATAAAACTGTTGGCAGTGCACTCATTGGTAGGGCCTGTCCACTTTGTGGTGAAGGCTACACCCAGCAGGAGAAAGTTGAAAAGGGGCAAGGTCGGGGAGAAAGAGGCAGGGTACAGAAATACCCTCACATGGGGGTTTTGTGGGACTGAAAAGGGGGAGGGTAAGCTTCCCTTGTGAAACAATGAAGTTAGTGGTCTGATATTTGCATCCTTACACCTGCCAAGAATTAAATCTTATTGCACAATCTCAGGCAAACGCATTCCAGCCAACGTTATCTGATAGTACATGGAAATGTATTCTTCCACTGCACTTGACAGACCGGTAATCTGTCAGATTAATTTGTTCAATTTGCACTCATAGTGTAGCTGAGCTAAGATGTTCACTGCTGTTGTTTAGTCCATGAACAAACAAATATGCATCCTTATACCTGCCAAGAATGATATCTTATTGCACATTCTTAAGCAAAAGCATTAGCAAATGACATCTGGTGGTCCATGGAAATCTCTTGTTCCAAGGCTGGCACTGGACAGATTGGTGACAGTCTACGAGAGAAAAAAGTATTATGTGATATACTCTTATTTGGTGAAAAACACACTAATTCCCAAAATATTTAACTACAGTACTAATTCGTTCTTGACAATAACGAGTGACATGATTAACTTTTCTTGAATCAGAATGTTTACGTTTTTGTGATCACTAACAGGAATCAATGGTTTAAAATCAGCTATTGAACACACTGCAACAGTTACACACTGAAAAAATCTGACTGCCCATGCTGTAAGTAAACCTATGTGTATTGCCATGCTGCTGCTGTTGGTAGTGTCATTTTGCATTCACTGAGAGTTTGCCATAACCGTATTCACTGAGAGTTTGCCAACACAGTATTAATGTGTTTTGTAGAGTGGCACTAGTCTGCATTGTACCATAATACACAGAAGAACATGGAAAGTTTTTCTCAACTGTTTGTCAATAGGGTGGCCATGCCTTAAAGCCACACCATATTTTTTGGCATCACAAACCCCCTCATGGCTGGAAAATGCCTTTCCTGGTGTTCTATTAGGATGAGGAAACTGGGACAAATGTAAAAATGAAATCATCCAGTTGTTGGAAATAATTTCCAGAATAGGGAATATTCAACATTCGTTGGTGTGTGAACCCGAATGAAGGACAACATGCTCAAAAGTTTCACGGCATGTCCAGCATAAACCTGGACAAATGGCCAACCTAATTACTAATTATTTACCTTGTCTCGTTAGGCTGTTCAAAATGGGGATCCCAGACAATTGCTCCAAACACTGCACCTATTCTGTATATCATGGCATTATGCCAGATCATCCATATGGTACTGTACTGACATGTGAGGTGTCGTACAAGGCCCCAATAGGCCTAGGCCTATATCCTACTGATTGTGGTACTGGCCACGGAGACTGTATGATAAAACGACTGTCGACCGCATGGGACCATTGAGTTGTACGCATCTGCATTAATATTTCATATGAAAACCTTAATATGATAGAGCTCTGAAATGCCAGGCGCAATCGACAGTATATACACAGATATAGACCTAGGCCTAAACCTAGAATGATGGCTAGTCTGAATGGGAGGATGAAGTAGGCATGACAAATGTGAGGTCTTTCCGTAAGGGTTCAGCAACACGCACACATGGAGTTTTTTGAAGCGTATGGGCTACACTGGTAATGTATTATGCAAGTTTATAAGTCTGCTTACTGTGGCAGTAACATAAGTCAGGCCGAGGTCAGGCCTATGCCTATGTTACATGCACAACTTGTAAGGCATTGCTAACGTTAGGCCCAATTAGGCCGCTAGCTTAGGTTTTAATGCTTTAACGTTATCACGATGATATTATTGTTGCCTGTAGGCTGCAGGAAATTTTTAGGGTGTTTAAACACAATCTGGCACCCTTACCTCCGTGGTTTGTTTATCGTCTTCATCAACAGCCTGAGAACTTTTCCGTCTCTGTTCTGTTTAATAACCGGATACTGTATGTACTGGCGAACTGTTCTTCGAGTAACAACTTCACCTGTTCACATACATACATAGCTACAGGATCGCTAGCTAGCAGTCGACAGTGCTGCAAAACCAGTGTTTCCATAACTCACAGTTACTACGGTTTCAAATTTTCAAAAATATACGCCTTTTAAATAAATGCTGCATGGTAATCTTGCTTTGTTTTGCTTTTACAATACGAGTAACCATTCAAATCAATTTAGGGCGAAATTTGGCGATATTTTCTCCTCTACCGAAAATGGACGTCCAAAATATATGAAATACATATCACATTTCTGAAAAAGTGGAATCAATGTAGCTCACTTTTACAGATCAATGCGTAGTGCTCAAACTTCCAAGTTTTAATGAAATATTTCTATTTTCTGTTATGAATTCAACCATATCAGTATGTTCAAGTGTGCATTGTAAACCACTGGCATGAAAAACTTGTACACTTCTTGCATTTTTTTCATGGAAAAAAATTCGTTTTCAAAGAGCTCTACTTTTTTTTCTATGCAAAGGTATGGCAGTTGTCTGGCTGACATTTACATATTTGCAAGTCTGGGAGCTGTGGATTTTACTGCGTAGCGAGGACTGTTATCTTGAACCTCTGTAACTTAAGAGCGAATGGAAAACATGCACCGATCAGCCAAGTAGTTCAAGGGGATGCCATAAATGCCAATATTGAAGTGCCGGGCACTACAATAACATTGCCTCTTTATGGGCACTAGCTCATTAAACTATTGTTCTTCTAGTGTCCTGTCCGGTTCTGTATTTCAGTTTATATTTGTAAGGACGGAATTAATAAATGAAATGAAATAACAAAGCGTTCCTTGTCATGTGAGCAATTAATATAACCCCCGCTGCTCTCCTAACTTGGAATACCAATTTAGTGACTTTATCTGCTGATATCTCGAAAAAATACACATCTCATATGAATGGAAGTTTCACCACCCTGTGAAGGTTTAGTTCCTCTTTCACATTTAAAAATTAAATCTTTTCCTTACCTTCCCCTTCTAAATTTCATTTTCATAGATCTCCTTGTCCTTAGAGCTTTATAAATTTCGCACCAATGTACAACTTGACACTTTTAGCCATTAATCTTTATCACTGAACGGAAAAGACCTGGCAGCATGTTTCCTGGTGCAAATCTTATGTGTGAAAAGTTTATCAAGGACTCGCCATATTTTTTTAAATTGGCAATTATTCATTTTAATTAAACCACAAAACATAAAGTCCTCACCCCAGACAGTTCCAGTTCTCCATACATACTTAATTCTAGCCCCCCCTACACCCGTCTAGAGCCATCTGACCATTTTATGAGAATAGGGATGTACCTGTAAAATTCTTGTTACAAAAATCACCACATTGCCGAGAGTAGAGATACCCTATCCATGGTCTGGCTCAGTGGCAGAGCTGCCATATGGTCAGGCTGTGCGGTCGCTCCCCTGACGGACCAAAATAGGCGCCCTTTTTTGGTTTTTAACATACTTTACTCTTGCACGATTACTGACAAAAGACATAATTTAATAGCGTTGTTTTAAGGCCCATGGAAAAATGTATATTCCAGAAATAAATTATGAAGTCATGTGGTCGTGACGTAATCCGTGTTTAAATTACCAAAGGCTTGCGTTTTCACAATTTTTTCATGACGACACCAAATCTTTAATTATTCGTCAGATAGGTTACGGTTTGGTAAGTGATACTGATAATTTTTCAGAACACAAAAGAGAATCCAAAAGAGAATCCTCAGGACATAATAATGTTCTATCTGCCCTCGACAGGGAGATCGCAAAACAAAAAATGCCATTAATCATGACATGTCCCTCCCTTGTTTTCACAAGATTTTTTTTGATGAGCTCATGCTTATTTATCTTGAAACGCAAATCTGAAATTATCATGTAAATTGGTCAATTTGTGATGTATTTCTTAGCTTTTTACGCTGTTCACATGAAATACCCACTTTTGTCATTTTCATGTCACCAGTATGCACTATCGCAAACAAGTTTTGTACAGAAAAACAAACATGTGTTCAAGTTGGTAAATATAATGTATGTGACCTCTAACAGGTACAGTGACGTGCACTTGGTCTATGTTCACTTTTGTCGTTTTAGGTAAAAATAAGGTTTTATGGCTCTGTATTTAACCTATTGGTTAAAGTCGGACCGGTCATTGCTTTTTACGAACGACTTGTTTTCAATCTGTACCTTGTTGGTTGTGTTACTTTGTAAGTGTTTGTAAATTAAAAGGCGTTAACCATGGAAGCAGATAATTTATTTAAGGATGCCTCTGGTTTCATTACACGTTGAATCGTATTACTTGAGGGATATTTCGATCACATGGTTCTTGGAACGACTGAATCGGGTTCTCAGAAGCGGCCTTTCT
The DNA here is from genome assembly GCA_037179385.1 of Holothuria scabra. Taxonomy (NCBI): domain Eukaryota; kingdom Metazoa; phylum Echinodermata; class Holothuroidea; order Aspidochirotida; family Holothuriidae; genus Holothuria; species Holothuria scabra. The sequence continues at coordinate 78,320,872 of CM074180.1, forward strand.
ACACTCTTAAAAAATTGATTAAAAAAATTCACCAACACAAGTCACGTATGTCAATACCTGAAATTGGGTAAGTTTTTCCCAATATGTGTTGTTTATTTGGTTGCCCCGCAGGCTGGTTACCAAATTAAGTGGTAAAAAACCTCTTGGATAACCCATCAATCAACAACTATTGGTAAACTTTACCAATTTCAGGTATTTGACATACGTGACCAGTGTTGGTTAGTTTTTTTAACCAACTTTTTTAGAGTGTATAGTTTTTGTCAACTGCCGTTCCTTATGACATGGTCGTTACCCTTCCTTTCTTACAGTTTGAAACATCCGAACAACCTGTTGACTTAAATGGTCATGCGTTGTTTTTAGAAAAACACTGAACGGAGGATCTCTTTTCATAATGAAGCAACTTGTAACTGTAACAAGAGCGACAAACTAAAGTTATATTTTATTTTTTCAGAACTGAAGACCGTCACAGAGGGTTAGGAACAGAGGACGGATAAGAAAACGCAGTCTCGCAGATGCGAAAATTGCGCAATATTAACTGCGTAGGTTCCCTCTGACCCACAATCCTGGACAAAAATACATGGGACAGTCCCCCGCTCCCCCGTTCAATGTTGCAATTTTTGAAATTTTGAGGATATTTTGTCGGGTTAGGGTTTAGGGTTAGGGTTAGGGTTAGGGTTGGGGTTAGGGGCCTAACTCTCTGAGAAAAAATCTCCCCCGGCAAAAACCGAACACATCTTTGGATAGTCCTTTTCAAGGCCCGTTTAGGGTCGATATCAATTTGCCCCCATCTCTTCCCTGTAAGACTCTAGACTGGCCCAAAAGTGCACTTTGGGACCCTCTTTTAATCTCCCACAGGAGCGGGGCGAAGGTTGGAACCGACGAGGAAAAATGCTCCCCGTGGCGCGGGTGGCCTATGTCCCGGCGTCTTAGTATATATTAAGAAATGAGTGAGTCGGTGAGCGAAAAATTTCCCTAAGGACCGTTCGCGCAGGCTAATTTTCACCTGAGCCGATTTCTTCCGTCACACGACGGTTTCACCAAGATTATTCAAAGACCCCACAAGGTACAACTGTAAAAAATGAAACCGAGTCGTCTGCATCTGTTGCCAAGCTCGAGAAAAAGTTTGGAGCCGATCGGGGCCTTTCCAACGGAATAAGAGACTTTTCCCGGAGCCCATTTTTTCGAGCAGTTTTTCCAGGATATTTTCTAGTAGCGAAAAGCGATTGCAACGCGTTTGGTGTCAGTGGAAAGGTCTTTTCGGGCCGCATCAGTGTTGCGATTTTAAAGAAAAACGAGCATTCGGCGGAGGCGCGAGAGGGAAAAATACGGAAAAATTTTCGTGACCTACTTAAGGGACTTAAAAAAAGAAAAATTATCAGTCTGTGGATGATTTATTCTAGTGGTTGATGGCTGCTTTAATTTCATCACTGGCTGTGTTATTATTGATGGCAAGTTTTGTTAGATGCGTGTGATGGTGAAGAAATTTTCTCAGTCGGTCCGGTTGCGCCCCTCCGTCCGTCTCTGAATAATCATGCAGGGGACCTTCCCGCTACTCAGCCGTCGGCTTTTGGGGCCCGCCCGCCCTCAGATACGAAATTTGGCACTTTGCGGGTCTCGAGGTTCATGCAGGCAGGCGTGGCGAACTTGACTGACTGCTAGAAACACGTAAAGTGAGGTCGCTATACTCTTTTGCACGTATGTCCGAGAAATGATGATTCACGCGCTCGTTATGGTGTGGGTGCGGGGAATTTGGCGTGACCCTTACTCTTTTGAGATGATGTCATCAACGGATAGCTCTGACTTAGGTCTACAGATTGATAAGGGTAGGCGGTGCCACTATCTGACGTTACACTCGGTCGGTGAACTTAGCACATTTTTGGAGGAAAAGCCCGAAATCATCGTTCGTGATTTCATGCGAAAGATTTGGTAGCCTTTGATATTGGCCGGGAGTAAATATTAAATTTGTTGGTTCTTATGACCAAACTAGACCGGTTTCTGCTGTCCTGCTCATTATAACAGTAATAATGGCGCAGCTTCTTCTGTAGTAAGCCGTCGTTCGCCGGGTGAGTTAAATATTTGTTATTGCTTCTAATAGGCAATCGAGTAAAGTTTCGTCTGAATCTTGTTCATTTTCCCCAGAACTCGTAAACCTTGATTTAACAAGGAAATCTTTCAGATTTTTTGGCCTTTTGTAGGCAATAATTGGTTGTTGGGGGAATAGTTTGGAAAATCGCGGGTTTTGGCTGATAAGGTGCCAATTTTTCGTTAAGGCACGTTTAATGTTTGCAGTTTTAACATGCGGAGTGTAAACAAGTTTAAAGACACTGTATCGTGGAGCGTAACGGGGGCGGCAGCATGTTTTTAGAATTGTTTTTTTTCTCCTTCGCGCATCAAAAACTGTTACAGCGCCATCACCCTTCTTGGCCGTGAAAAATGTTCGTGCAATCGACGGAGGGAAGTTGAAGCATGGAAGTAGTAGACGGTACTCATTCGGGTGATGTGGATTTCTGCAAGACATTTGCAAATACCACATACGACGAACAATCGTCGGCAATAGCAAGAGAAGTCGGCGAGGGCAACTTTTCCCAAAATTAACATGAGATTGACGGCACGACATCCAGGGAACGCTTTATCAGCTTTAATTAACGAGTAATTTGTGATGTTTAAAGCTGCGAGAAGGTAAGGAAAAGAGATAAGAACAAATACGACGGCAATTAGTAGACATTGACAGTAATTCTGCGAAAAATCCTACGCTTGGCGATGTGTAGTATTACTTACGTGTATATGCCATACAAAATTGAACAAGGGAGAAATTTTTCCAAGATTATGGGCACAAATTCCCAAGGTCCGATACAATACAGCAAGAAACAAATTCAACCTCCATCACGTTGCATGTGGCTCCTTGTTATTTTATTGAGTGTATAATTAATGCTACAGTAGTTCCTACCGGGATACACCTACAAATTAAGGCTGATATATCTTAAACAGCTGTGAAAGGGACAAAACTTTAGTCATTGCCAGTATGATATTACTTCAAGCACAATACTCTTTGTCCTACAATTGAGTTACATAGTGTTTTAGTAAAATATATCCCACAATTAGAAACACTTGTGTGAATTGACAGATTTCAGACTACACTCTGATCACATATGATGGCCTAGCTAGCTTGACAATTGGCTTTTCACCCCCTAAATTAGGACAAAATCAAAAAAGACTAGTGTGATGCACAAAAGTTTAGGAAGGGTTTGCTTGATGAAAGCATTATACACAGTATGATTAGAAATAAATTGGACTGACCATGTTCAAAGGATGAGAATGCTATCCAACCAGATCAGTACTGTGGTAATAATGACAACAATTTCCACTGAATGCTTAATTGACATGTGACAGCAAATTGCATCTAGGGATAGTCTGGCCATGATGGTTGTCTGAAATAGTTCTTCCACACCCAACCTCTGGAGAACTTTGTTTACTAGACCAAAGATTTTAAGACTTTTCAGGGTGATTGCTATAATCCATTACCTAACCTCATTTTAAAACATCAGGGTATTAAATAGCCCTCAAACAGGTCTATGCCGTCAGTTAAATGGCCTAATGAAATGCTCTACATGTAACAGAATACACATGATGCAGCCCTGTTAACTAGGTACAGTAATGGGGGGGGGGGGGGATAGCAATTAGAACTTCTCTCCACTGATACCCGAAGCGTAACTGAATATGAGTCTATCAATCATTTAAAGCCCCCCCCTTACCCTCCAAATTAGGAGAAAAAGGTTCTAGCTACCCCACATGACAAAGTTTTTTTTTCAAACTATGTTTGCCACTGCTAGGCTTCTTTAAAGGGTGAATCTCTTCATTCCAGATGGTTCCAGCCAGTTCTGGTAAAATGGCTAACATCTTTAGCTTCTCAAAAAGCACACAAACTTTTGTTGCTAAGAGACTAACCCTGTCAAGTAGCTGTCATGTTTAATAAATCAGAACAATTGCAGTGCATGCAACTGCCCATTGTAATGAAAGCATTAGCTCCCTACTGCATCTTCTGAATTGGTCAATGGAAGAGCAGTCACTTATTCCAAAGGTTACTCTCTCATAACTAATCCACATGAGTATCCATATTTTTTGAAACAGATTCCCTTCACAAGCTAGCGTACATCTTCTCATGTTTCATATGCGAACTATTTTGCATTTTAATTAACATCATATGAAATAAACATCATATTAATCCAGGCCTATGTGTTATTCATGTAAGTTACAGCTCAGTAGCCTCTGCATAAGCATGCAGCAAATTAAAATATCATACCAGAGTAATCTAACCTTCAAGAATACAACATTTTCAACAGTTTACTCAAACTAAAAGGTTGTTACTACATGTGACATATTACTTATTTATACTATGCTCTTCTTTGTATCCTTGAAGGCACTAGCACTACAGGAACTGCATCAACTTTTCTGGAAAAAAAATCACCTACAATACCTACTATATGGCAGAACTCATGCATGGGAACCTACCATTATCTTCTTGTTAGGCTGGAGGGAAAATTGATGTCTGCTCCTTTAAGAAGAAAGTGTAGGCCAGGTCTGTATGGTGGCTTTGAGAACTACATCTCCACTGCAAGCTGATTGCCTAGAGAATTCAACTATTCAAAGTTGCTTCGTATGACTGTTAATACTTACTTAATGCAATATTCTGAGACTGGGGAAGACGGCCGGTGTCATCATGTTAGGATACAGTGACAGGAGTGCAAGTATAGGAGTGGAAAGGCCACCCAGAAGTACATTGAGATGGGAATAGCATATCATGATATCAGTGACAAAAAATGAACTTGTAGACCCAAACTATGATGCAAGATATATCATGAAAGTAATTGCATGAAAGCCTCAAATTCCTACATTTTAAAAACTTCATTTACAAAGATAGTAGTAGTTTTCATATCACTTGAAATATAAACTTTCTTTTAGAAAAAAAACAAAACAAGTTTTTGTATCATTTTTGAAGTGAATTCATAACAACATGCAAAATAGAAGAGTTATGTTTTGTTTAAGAATTAATCATAGTGTCTACTATTGTAAAAAATAAGAGCTTTCCACTGTCATGCTTGTTGATCAAGAAATATATTATGGCATGTTGATGGGAAATTTTAAGTGTAAAACAATAAAGTGAAACAGCTGGTACAAGATTCCAGTAAGATTATGGTACTCTACCTGATTTTCATCTTTTCTTTTATGTAATATTCCTGTCAATTGACTTTTTAGGAATTCCAGTAATTTTTATAATTTTGTCAAAAATCATTTAATATTACTATGAGATATGAGTGAATTACATATCTCCTATACCTTTACATATGTCTTGAAGACTAGTTGGGTCAGGCTATTCACTTATAGAGGTAGATCAGAAAAATGATGGGGTATTTACAGGATGTAGAGGAATCTATTTCCAGTGGTTTACAGCAGTTATGGTAGTGTTGTAAATTGCATTCACTGGAGCAAGGACCTGTAGTACAGATGTATAGCCTACCTACCATTTCTTTTGAATGAGAATAACAGGGGCTGTTTTGATGATTTTGAGTTTGCAAGTTATGAGCTGTTCATTCTCAGATAGAATCAAGCATGCACCTAGTGTATTTTATTAGGATTCTGGACCAAAATAAGGGGGGGGGGGAGGGGAAGGGGAGAAAAGAGGAGGAGGTGATACTTACCATGCACACTGTCCTGCAGGTTGAGAGGCTGACAAGAACTAGTCCACCTCCTTTTTGAAGTTTACAAATCCATCCCTAGAATGTATGGTAAAACTTTCAATAGATCACATTCCACTTTTTTCTGAAGGGCAGCAAGTTTTTACATAGTTTTTTTCAGACTTCAAAAAGGATCACAATGAAGCCCTATTTTAAAAGCCTTGTTCTACACACGCTAGTACCTTCTCTGATTTGAACAAGAACACCAACCTAGTGCACCTTTGCAGTAGAAGTTCAGCAAAGCTGAATTGAGTTTCAAAAGTCTACAATTACATACAACTTCATTCTTATTGAGGACTTCTAGGTAGCAGTATGGTGGACCTGGGTGGACAATGCACAGGGGTCCATGGAGAATTCAAACACCTCAAAGCTTGTGTGTGGAAGGTTTCATTCCTATCCCATACCCCCACCCCCCACCCATGAATATTGGAGCTAGAGGCTTTTAGAAAATGAATTTGGGTACCCCCTTGCTGTCTAACTTCCCTTTGCATCTAGAAGGCTTTTTTATGCCATTGATTGAGTACACAACTTCCAGTACCCAAAAAACATTGATCAATAAGAGTGGAGTAATTGTTTCAATTCATATCAAAATTTAACCAATTGGTACTGATCCTCATTTATATAAAGGTGCTATATATTCCTAACTATCTTTGTGGATATGCTCAGTACATTCCCTTCAAGTGTAGCAGTGCTGTTTGTACAGTAAGCAAGTGCACATACTGTATGCATGCAATTTGCACAAATATATGTTCTCCTGCTAATGGCAACAACTTAATTCTGCATCATCCCTCCATAACTAAGAGCAAACAATGATGGATGCTAGGACATATATGAGACCCATCGAAGCAGTGCCACAGTCTCAAATTTAAGAGGCACCATGCATGCACCAGCATGCACCATTTACTACCAGGCTGGTTTCTAAATGGCACTCAGGTGGGGGCACATAAAGTACTGCACAATATCACATATAAACAAGCTTGTTGATCAGGTGTAGGATTAAACGAAATTAGTGGAAGAGAGCTGATAAAAGAGTTCTCATGGATTGCTCAATGCTTGAAGTAAATGTAATCAAAAGTTTTATTCCAGTCATATTTGGTCCTTGGGATGTTGGCATAAGGTACATGAATGTGACAACACAGACCCAAAGCACGTCATGAAGTACTGAACCTGAAGGAAGTACTGTTCAAGGAGTGATATCATTGTTTCAGCACAGATGGGCAATGCTTACAGTATCAAGTCCTGATTTTACAATTGCTCTTATTCAAAATGAACCACAGGGATTTGGTTTAACCCATTCATAGAAAATTTCAAGATTGGAAAATTTCTGTGTCCCAACCATGGCAAGGGCTCCAAACATGATAATAGGTAGGAAATGTGTATTTTCAGCACAAATAAAATTTACACTGGAAATTAAATGTTCGTCTATAAAAAAAATATATTCTTCCAAATTTTCAACAATTCTTGGCAAGGAGCTTCCCATTTTGCTGGTTTTTCCAGTGGCACCCTTGCTCATGGCATATTCAAATCTAAGAAAAGAAATATTTCGAACATTTGCACAAGAAGTTTAAGAAAACACATTTGATCAGTGCAAGTGTAGGATATGTAACACAAGCTTGTTCCAAGTTCACAAAAATTGATTTAAAAATCTGGTAACTTTAATTGCATATATTTTGAGCATCTGAAGAATTGAGTTAAGAATTTTATCACAACATTCTACTTCACCGTATTAAACATAAATTTATTTGAAACATTTTTTTACAGGATATCTTTTAAATGTGAATTGGGGTCTACTTCTGGAGGTAGAATATTCAAGCTAGGCCAAGTCCTCTCGCTATTTCATACATTCTCCCAACCTTTTTAATTCTAGCCACCCACAACTGTTTAAAACTTTTTATTGCGCAGACACAATCCTGGTGTACTGTTTGAAGGGTATATCATCAAAGTGAGCACACAAAACCTTGTTGAATCAGACTGCACTCTCTGTCGGAATATGAGCCACTCTGCATTCTTGAATTTGATATCACAGATCAGGATGATGCATGGGTATTTCTTACACAGTACAGTTACTACCAATAAATAATCTATAATTATCAATCTGAATATCCTGAACATGCAGTTTCAAACTTCCACTTCCTTTGGCATACCAATGTCTCTATTAAACAAATGACTTAAACACCTTTAGAAGGGTTCCTGCCATCATTGAAAACCTTAAAAGTCATGAAATTTGAAAAAAATATTTTCCAGGGCCTGGTGAAGTTTTCCAATTCAAAAAATTGTGTGAACCAATTCATGAAAAATTCATGGAAATTTTCACAAATTTTCATAATTTGATGTAACAGCTCCCCCCCAAGAAAAAAACCAAAAAAAAAAGTTCTGCAAATTCTTTTATTATTTGGTCCTGGAAAAGTGAAAATTTAGTTTCCAGAAATGTAGGAACCCTGCTTCAACTTATGATTCATTTGAAGCTTACAAAAGACACATGCTCCACTGAGTGCACCAAAAATTGTTCCTATATTCTTGTTGTCTTAATTGTGCATGATATTATAGTCCCATTATTTCTTTCATGCTTTTTAGTAACTGGAATAAAATTCAGACCTAAAGTTTCAGGTATAGCTGATGTTATAACATATAAATGAAAGGCTTCAATACAGTTACAAGCTGGTTGGCAATACTGTTCAGGTATCACACCATCTTCCTATTCACAAAACTTCATACACAAAACACATTTGGCCAATAAAAATTGCTTTTGTGATGTAAACCATTAAATGGCAAGCAAGGCAAGCAATCTTTCCAGTACTGATGTGGTTTTCTGGGATCTGCCAGGTTACTCAAAATCATGCATAAATCCATCCTAGTTGGGATGCATGCAGGTGCCTTTTACACCCCAATTGTAGCTGAGATTTTGAATCTTCAGTCCAGTTGAACAAGACACTGTACATGACTAGCATATGCAGAGGTGAACTTGACAACTTTGGGTGGATCCTTGGGCTGGTCCTCTTGTGCAAAAAAAAAAAAAAAAAAAAACACAGAATAATATATGAAATGCCCACAGAAATATTTTTGCTCTGTCTGAGTTTTGTTTCCTTGCTTACTTGAAATTTTTCTGGATTGCTTAGTAATCTGCATTGGTACTTCTTCAAATTAAATATAATAAGCAGGCTCAGCTGGAACTAGAAATGTATGAAAAACACTTATAATTTTTTTCTTTATTCTCCTTGTCACAAATTCCAAAAAGATGAAATTGTTCTCATATTTCTCACTTTCTTGAAGAGAGAGCTACTCATAAAAGATTCCTTTCAAACTTGGGGTGCCAAAACTTGATTAACTGGACAAGGCCAGAGCTTCAGAGGTGAGGTTGGTATTATTGTCAGTAGGTCTTGGAACTGGGGATAGGCAATACTACCATTCCGGAAATATTTTGAGCAGAATCCAGATCAAAATGGAAATTCAAAAGATTAACAAAAACTTGATATTTTTCCATCAGGTACAAGGATTCTCTTTTCAAAGAAACTGAAACCAATGCATAGTGAATTTACCTAGATAGTCTACTTTCATGTTTAGACTTGACTGCGTCCTCCCACATTATATTGTCTGCCTCTGCCTCATCAGTGTCATTTTCATTGTGGCAATGCAGGAAATCTTCAGCTGAACTGCTGACAAAATAGATTGTACTTCACTTAGACCTGTACTTCAAGTCACCTCTTGTCCAAGCAGGCAATAATAATGGAGCAATTAGCAAAATTTGAAAACTACATTTTATCCTTTATATCATATTTTGAAGATAAATGAATGAAGAAAAAAACTAACAAACTGACAAATGGCAAAAAATTTGCAACTTGGGTAAAGGTATTTTTTATCCATGGATGTGTTCATGCCAAATGCAAATGGTGAATGTTCCTACCATGCAGTTTCATGATACTGTTTCAATCTAGGGAAATCTAAGATCTTCTTTTCTGCCCTTTAATATCAAAGCATGATTAATGAAAAGCTTAAAGGGCAAGAGCAGTCTCCCCAACTTGAAGTAGTGTAGCACACCGTCCCTGTTTCATGATTGGCTCTTAATGGTCATGTGCCATTTTTGGGGGAGTCACTGCTTGGTTTTCCTAGAATATGTAATATTGAAGTCCTAAAAAATTATTAAAGACACTTTTAAGAAATTAAGAAAAGTGAAAAGAAAATTGTGAGCTCTAGCCTTTGCTTCGAAATACAGTAAATTTGGGATGACTGATTTTGCCTTTCAATGTGGAAAAATGACAACAGCAGTCATGTACCTTGGAGTAGTATGGTTAAAATGGGAAGACCCAGTGATTGCAGATCTGCCAGGACTGAGCCTATACAGCACATTAAAAAATTACAAAACAAATTCTGTTTAACAGAGGATTTTTTTCTTTCCTGGTCAGCTTTTTGATGTTAATATCCGACATTTCAAAAGCATGTTGGAAAGCAGGTATATATGTTTTGCAAGCATGTGACTGCATTTGAAAATGGTCAATCAGTTATCACTAGAAAAAAACTTGCATTTTCAGAATTAACACTCAAAGAAACAGATTGGGTAGTATATATTGTTGGAATAATAGATAAAATAAGTAATAATAAAAAACATAGGACTTCTGACTTCATAAATCCATTTTGATATGATGTGAGTAGCCTAGCTAGGTTAAAAAATAAAAGGAAATACAACTACTGTGAGTAGAAGAGAGATGCATATCTGACAGTCAAGCTACGGTACTGTACTCCAAAAGAAATGCTTACTGTTATGAAAATAGTCAAAGCTTTAGAACTTTATGAACAATTACAGTAAATATAGCACCCTCCTCCCACACTGTGGCAAAGACATCACACTTCCACTGCAGAAAGACAAGGGAAAACTGGCATCCAATACCCCCATCCCTTTTTGTTTAGGTAGAGGGCAAAACAGCTCCATGCTTAAATCTTGAATGACCCTTTGTGTTTTGGCAATTTATTTTGCCATAAGTGTTCAGTAAACCAGGAGTGCCAGAGAGGTGCTAAGGGGAGTGAGTTGGGACAGGGGATTCATCTCCCAGTTATGATGGATGGTCCCCACTGTATATGGGAAACATTTTCCATTCCTTTCAAGGGAGCATAGATGGGTATGTTATTTATTGTCCAGAAAGTGACAAGTAACATTCCAATTGTGTACTTCCTTCTAATTCTTGAAGGAAATGCAATTGTCCTTTAAAAATCACAAAACTTGAAATTTGATATTCAAACCCAAATCAACATTGAATTTAAAATCCAAATTTTCAATTTTTCTTTCATAACATTTTATTCAAAATAATTCCCAGACAAATCTCTGGGTTTTGGCCACAGATTTGGGTTGCTTGTGCCGACAGTATTATGAAGGATTTCATCATTCCCTTGGAAAGAGACTGCATGGCATCATGCCGGATGTTGTGACTTATTACAGCACGTACTACAATGCTATAATCATGGGTGAAAAGAGTTGTGAAGCTGAGAAGCTCCTTCCCAGAAAATTTGGACATCTGGAGGAAAATTTTCCTTTTCATGAAAATGCAGGAAGAATTGTGGAAACTTTTACTCTCTTCCTGAAAAATAATGCAACTCCCTTCCTGGAAAATAAATATTTTTTCCAGCCCTGGCTGTAATACATGTTGTAGTTAGATGGAGTTTTACGGCCCAGTTTCCAACCTATTGGTTCAAGTCGAACCGGCCACTGCCTTTTTTCCAGTTGTGGCTCACTGGCCTGTTTTCCCTACCCCACTGCTTATACAGAGCAGCGATCATGCAAAATGGCAGTAGGTTCCTTTTTTAGAGTCTTTGGTATGACTCGACCTAGGAAGTGAGCTTTCTGCGTGAGGGGTGGATGCTCTACCGTAGTACCTTTAGACCAAACACACCGTGTGTGTAATACATGTCGTATAAGGGAATATCGTGCATATAGGACATGTATGATGTTTGTCTGAACTCAACGAAAGTTCAGCTAGTCTTGGGCAATAACTATTGGTTTAAAGTTAAACAGCCATTTGCAATCCTCCCTGTGTTTGGCTTCCATAATTACCTGTAGTTGCTGATGAGGGACAAACTGGCTCTAATATACTGTCATAGTTGCCCTTGACAGGAGTAGATGTCAATGCTGCAATTCAATGGAATATCATATTTACAGCTGGTGATGCAAGTTTGCAGCACAGGATGAACTGTATGGATGATTTTCAATTATTATAACCACACTTCTAACTACTGTAAACTTGATAATAGGGCAAGGCTTGTTTTTAAGGAGGTATGTCACAATTTTCTTCTCATTCCATAACATTGGATATTCAGGCAAACCAAGCAATTAAGTAAATTGCACATTTCAGGACAGAATATTGTCACTTGACCCTATAGCCAATCATTAAACAGGGCAGTTTAACTATGTACACTTCTGTACTGTATACTGGGGTGAATGCTCTTGTCTTCAAGGAAGAGAGCACATCATATCAATATAGCAACTAGCCCAATTTGTAAAGGTAAACTTATCAAGCACATTACAATTATAATTCTGAAAATGTTGGCAACGTCAAAACATTACCATAGTGGGTATATTGTTCAATTGGGAGAAAATAATATTCACTCAGTGTGAGACGTATTTACAGTCATATTTGACAATACTAGATCTTGTATTATTTTTCATGACTAGTGAGTGATTGCACTAATCTATTATATTGAGATTCGTGTTAGCTGTACTTTAGGTTGAAGGTCACCTTCTAGGTCATGACCTAGAAGGTGACCTTCACCATGAAGCTGTTTTAGCACTTAAGATTTCATGGTACTGGGGATTACGACTTGTAATTTTTCATCTACCTTTTTGCAGAGCAAACCGTTTTGGACTACTAGTTCGTCAAACACATGCCAAAGTTTCTTTAGATATTGGCTACCGTACTTAACCTCACTAAAAGGTGGTTTTTCACCAACTTCACACCATTCAAGAACAGTGAACGTATCAAAATCTTGACTTTGTTGCCATAAAACATCTTGAGTTTTAATATCACAAATGTTATCTTGTACATTGTAATCTGTCATCATAGATCAATATTCTGCATACTCATTTTCTCTCATTCCCATTATGAAAATGCTATTTATTTCCCCATTGTGCTCCTTGTCATCATCCATTGTCACACTATGTTTTGTTTCATCTTGTTTTTGCCCTGGTAAACGTGAGAGGGCATCAGCATTCAAATGCTTTCTACCTTCTTTATGAAGTACCTCCCAGTCTAGGGGATCTAATTCGGTCATCCATCTGGCTCTACGACCTGTACCATCATTCTCTAAGGACAAGGTTCTAAGGCTTCTCAAAGACTTGTGATCTGTGATTATCTTAAAGTGACTGGCACACAGGTAATGTTTGAAGTGTCTAATAGACCACACTATGGCCCATAATTCCCTGTCAAATGTCGACCATTTTCTTTGGCTTTGGTTTAGAGCACAACTGGCATAAGCTATGACCCTTTCTTTCCCATCCTGCATTAGAGCTAGGACAGAACCTATTGCAAACTGAGATGCATCAGTGTAGAGTTTGAACTCCAAGTCAAAATTTGGAAATGCCACCAGCGGACTGATTAATACTCCCTTCAAATATTGGAAAGCTTCTTCACATTGTTCATTCCAACTAAATGGGGTATCTTTCTTTGTCAGTTCATGCAAGGGAGCTGCCCTTTTTGCAAAATTTTTCACAAACCTACGATAATAAGAACTCAGACCCAAAAATGACCTGACCTCGGTGACATTGGTGGGAACTGGCCACTGGAAAATCTTTTCCACATTCCCCGATAGATTTGGATCCAGAATTGTTTAACGAAGCGTTTCAATAAAATTGTTGTGAACCGTCGAAGAACTTGTCTTCCACTTTTTTCTGTCTTTCGCTGTATTTACCGCTCGGATATCGCAGAACTTTTGTGAGAGGCCCGCACGCTACGCACCGACTCAAAAATAGGCCTTACATCAGGCTTTGTGGACGATTAATTGATACTGCAACTCGATCTGCATCATTATCAAACAAGATATTGGATAAAGGCCTAACAATGCTCATAATTAACTGGAATATTTTAGATATAAAGTTTCTTGATAGCAAAGATAAGATTTAACTATACCCAACATGAACATGTCATGTACAGTATTGTGTCAGTCAACTCAATATAAAGTTCAAAGTGTAAATTTACTTTCAAGTACAGTTCAAGTACAAGTTAGTTTTCCCTATAGTCACCTCTTACAGTAGGCAGGATCAAACAGGCTTCGCCCCTGGAAGCTCTGAGGTTTTAGCATACTGTATCTCTGAATGAAAAATGTAGTCTCTGGAGAGGTATGTTATTTAAATTCTTTTCAGTAAACCCAAACCCAACTCCTTTCTGACCAGCTAACATTTACGCGGGGGGAGGGGGAGTGAGGGGGGCCAAGGACAAAATCTACGGAGGACAAAATTCCCCCTCTTGCCCCAACATAGAGCCACCACTCATGGTGCTAATTAAAGCCGTGAAAACGTTACCAGCAATTCTGAACACAAGGTAGACTGTTGTGTGCTATAGTGTTGTGAACCATGGAAGTACTACCTGGAAGTTAGCTGGGAAAACATGCTTTTGGAAATTGAAAGACTTGTTTTAATACATCCTGCAGTTATTTTCACTCACCTATGGGTGTAACAGCTAGCAGCTGAGGTGAGGTTGGTCATTCACTTGGCTCTGTCTGTGTGGCCCACTGCATGTACAGTACTTTGAAGAACACCTGAAAAGTAAATTAAGACTATTTGCAATGAAACAGTATTTTATCTTAGGGAAGAGTGCATATATAAGACTTCCATGATTTCAAATCACATGTCCCTCAATGATTAAGGGGTGGTGTCAAAATTGGTTGTAATAAGAGTCTTAATAATGATGATTGATGATGATGTGAACACTAGGCCCCATTAAAACAGAAAGGGACAAGGGGGGGGGGATTGCAATCTATTCTGTCTAGAGGAATTTTAAATCAACCTATACCGATTACCAGTGGCATCAGCAGTGGCTCTTGTATACCCCCCTTATGTAAAAAGTATATTGGGCAAAATGTGTAAGAACTTCACAGACACCTCTTGAAAGCAGCACTTTTTAGTAGTAAAAACAACAGCTGGGAAGTACCATTTTATGCAATCTGAAGCACATTTCAGGCAAAGTGTTCTCTGTACGCAATGTGCTGGTCAATAGTGGCACTCGATATACAGTAGGAGCATTTTCGTTTGCCCCACCACTTCAGCACTTTCCCTCTACCAATGAAATAGTTTAGTAATGCCACTGTCAATAACCGAGGACATAAATTTTGCTCAGGCACTAATTTTTATTGCATTTTGCATTTCATGTATACTCAAAGTACAGATTCCCAGCCCAGTCTCACTGAAGACTTTAAAAATGGAACCTACTGCCATTGTGCTTGCAAAAGCAATGGAGTAGGGAAAACAAGCCTGTGAACCAAAACAGAAAAAAAGGTCAAGACTAGCTCGACTTGAACTACTTGGTTGGAAACTTAACCCAGAAATAGCATTTATATGCCATTCCTGCCTAGATCTTGGGGAAAACAACTTTTAATACTGTATGTACAGGTACAGCAGCTAAACTATATGCTTAGCCTACCTTACAGTACCCCTCACAGCCCAGGCCTCCATTTTTGAAAACATTTAGTGTTGGCTTGTGGCAACCATTTCACTCATTTTGGTTCAGAAGGAAATTTGGTTGTCCAAAATATTTTTCACTTAATTACAAAACAGAAGGCTAATTATGTTCATCAAGGGCGGATCCAGGGGGGGGGGGCAACTAGGGTCAACTGCCCCCCCATGACCAGTCTAGCGCCCCTCAATACAAGAAAAATGCGCCCCCTGAGTCCTTAAAGTAAAGTAAAAACTGCCCGAAAAGTAAAAACAAAAAAAAAAAAAAAAAGGTCCCCAGAATTTCGAACCGTATAGCTATATATAACTGCGGCAATGGGAGTTGGTCTGAGAAATGAGGTCGGTCAAATTTAAGAGTATGCGGCCCCTGTATGATGTTGGCGCCCCCCTCTTTCAAACTGCCCCTCCTTCAGCTAGGGGCTGGATCCGCCTTTGATGATGCATGTATTATTGGTCATGAAGAATAAAAAGATGTGATGTTTGAGAGACAGGAACACTCCAAGTCTGAAATATGGTTATGAAACTATTATGGAAAAAGTTGAAAGAATTTATCAATCAGCAGTATACTTTTTCAGTCCGAGAGGAAAATGGTTGTCCATGGGACAACCAACCTGGTTGTCCGTATGGAATTTTTGTTGTCCCAGATATTCTGACAACCATGAAAATTGATTCCTGTAGCCCAACTGGTTACTGGTAGTAGGCCAACAGTACTTTGGCTTGAACTGAATTTAGAATGCAGATTTCTTATTTCCCTTGTGAGGAGGGGGTTGTGGGGTGGTGGTGATTGAGGGGAAGGAGATCAGCATCAGTTTTCAGTTGCATACAGGTACAACCAATTGTTGAATATTTGGTAATTATTTATGCCAAATTGTATATGAGCATATAAGCAGAATTCAAATTTTTGCCCCGGTGTATGGTTTGTTGATGGTGTGTTAATTCCCCTCTTTCTCAAAATCCTTGATCTGCGACTGAGCCCAAAATCTGCAGATCCAGGTCTTCTTAGGCCACTGATGAAGGCCTACTGTAGTTAACTTTCTATACTATAGCATTGTTCCACACGTGGGGGGAAATTTATGATGTACGTACTTGAAAGCCTAGGCCTTTATATGGGGCCTTACCTTACATTAGGAAGGCGGTTGCCTTACAACTCTTTTTTACCACATACCTGGCGAACCACTACTGGCATTTGGATGGGTACCCTCATCACCCTTACTGAATGCTTTCAATAAGCATTCATTATGCCTCCTGAATGTATCATTTAGCATTCGAAGGACTGTCAGTGAGTTGGAATGCTTATTTTCTTCCTCAAATGAAGTCTTCCTTGCATTCTGAATAAGCCTTCAAAATTTCCTTTGAAGTCTACCAAGCCTTCAGTTACTGTTTGAATGCATTCGTTAGTTTTTTAATGTGTTGGAATGCATTCACACATGAATGATATATGAATGCTTATCAAAGCCTTCATTCCCTTTTTTTGCAATTCACAAAACTAGTATCAATTACTATGCAGCTGGATGTCAGTCAAGCATAAGCAAAGTTACAGAAATCAATTACTGGATAATGGCGCCTTGATCCTGCTCACCTGATTGCACCAGATAATCTTCATTTATATTATACTGTAAATCCAGCATGCTCAGGCTTAGTACAGAACTGTTGTTCTCATCAAGTCTCTTTGGCAAATTACTGATCCAGCAAAGCTGAGCACTTACTCATTGTCAAGTGGACTGTAGGCTAATGAAACAGGCTAGGATTATCTAAGTGATAGCATATTGTAGGTCTATGCTTGATGAGAAAGTTTTGAGAAGACAATATTGGGGAAAGTGCAACTCTGCGCCAGGCCCTCTGAGAGATCATAAGTGTAAACTATTTGGGGCATGTATATGAGCAAACCGAGGACATAGGCTAGTCAGATTTTTCAAGAGTAGTGCGGCTGATTCTGGGGTTACGATTTTGATGAGGTGGTAAATGTAGTGCTGATTACTTCTGCTGTAACCTGTGCTAGCTCGTCAAAAGCTTTACTAGGCATATAGCTACTAATAAAATTGTACTAACGTTAGGCCTGTGCATACTCTGTACTGTACATAAGCTAAACACGCGTGTGGGATGGGTATGTGGTCACTAACGAGACGGGAATCCTGTTCACTTTTTACTATCAGTAACTGAACAAACACATTTCACTTACCTTTGAGCATGATCTGTGAGATGATGTTTCGCAAAATCGCCGTTATAAACAAGAGACTTGCCATTCCCCAAACAATCAACCTGCTTTTTCTGCGGCGATCTAACGTTAGGTAAGCCTAGGGCCTATTCCGCGCGAGAATGAGAAAGGGAACTCCGTCTTTCGTTTGCTACTGTATTTTTCTCGTTTGATTTCTCCTTCTCGTGACAACGTGTGCAAACGCTGTCCTTCGATTTTTTCTTTCTGAAGTTCTGAACAGGAAGACATTTTGCTGTCGTAAGACTAAGACTAGCCCCTTCGCTTCGACCAATATCTCAAGTTCAATGCAGGTTTCCTAGGCCAGTTCGTCTTTTTAGAAATTCCCAAGATCACGTCTCGAATAACAACGTATAGCCTCTCAACGTTGAACTACAGTAATAATAGCCTATAAGAGCATCGAAGTCAAACTGATGATTAAAACTCAAAACAATTAGGCCAGAAATTTAATACAAATTAGCCACCTAGGCATTCTTATTAGAACTTATTCACAGTGATTTAAAAAAAAAAGTAAAAAAAAAGAAACAATCACACAATATTGCTTTTTTCAAAGTGGGAAGGAAAGGATGATCGAGACGGTTCAAAATTCCCAAGATATTGAGAAAATTCCCAAGGGTCTCTCTGTTGTCACTGAGCAAGGTACTCACTTGTATCAGGAAAACAACTCCCTGCCACATACAAATTAACACAGATACTACGCATGTTAACGCTCACACAAACAAGCATATGTAGCAGTACGCTATCCCACGCAATCGTATGAACTGTTATCATACGGTGTCTATGGGCTACATCCGGGATTTTGGGTGGGATAACAATTTTTTTGAAGGCTGTCCAAATGTCGCCCCCGTTTCGCGCCAAGTTACTGTGTCTTTAAAAATTAGTGGAGGCACTCTTACTTTTGGTTTCTCAGTTAGGAGGGTTTTTCGGTCAGCATAAGCCACTCCGCTGGTGGCGCTGTTAATTTCCTCATTTGAGTAATTTCTCAAAAGTAACTTTTGTCTGAAGGAGTTGCATTTCTCCTGGAAGTCATTTTCATTGTTGCACAGGCGGGCGTATCTGAGTACTTCGCCTTTGATAAAGCCTTTGAAAGTAGCTAAGGGGTGTGCGGAATTACGATCTAGATATTGGTAGGTTTCAGTTGGCTTGGTAAAGACTTTAGTGTCAAGGAGGCCACTTACGTGGAAACGTTCACCTTTGAAGATTTTAATATCTAGATATGTTACTTCCGTGTTAGAAGCTTCAACTGTGAACTTAACATAACATAACAGGTTGAAGGGCAAAGGAGGGCCAAAGCCCCATAAGATGCCCTGAAGTCCAGGCCCTTACCATTTAACTCTTCGAAGATCCAATGCCAGAGTGAGTGTCGATGAACACCGGCGAACTTCGCCTTCTCTTTTCGACTAGTGCTCAGAGGTAACGAGGCAGGCGTGTACTAATAGCTCCCAGTCCTGCTCCCGGGTCCGCCATTTAACGTCCCCATCCGACGGACGTGAGCGTATCCCCAGTCTTTGGCCACTTTCCCAAAGGCTGGAGGGGGTGGAGGTTATACTTGCTCTGCACCTCTGCTCAACAGTTGAACTGAGCAAGCGGACAACTTCCTTAGTCGGCCAATATCCTGAAACGGACAACCAAAATACCCAATTGTGTAATTCACCAATTTTAAACCCCCTCAGCATCACTGTGAACAGCTGTGCTGAACAAGCTAATTTTTAGACCCCGGAAAATTTCCAAGTGGTTCCACCGGGATTTGATCCGGGGACCTTCAGTATGCAAGGCAGTACGCTCAAACCACCGAGCCATCTCCACCTCCCAAACTTAAAATGTTCGTGAGTTCAGACAGGCCACTAATTTAAAAAGTTCCTCAGGTGTGCCATTGTACAGTAAAAGGATGTCGTCCCCATAGCGAAGCCATTTTATTATGTTGGAATCTGTCGGTATTATGCGATTTTCTAAGTGATGCATGACAATATCGCAGATTTCAGGTGAGGCTTGGCTGCCCATTGCGCATCCAATCTTTTGTAGGAAAAATTGGTCATCAAATTCAAAACAGTTTCGAGTAAGAATTAGTTTGACCAAGTTACGCATTGAGTGGGGTGATATTTTTTTGATATCGTATTAGCTTTGCGGGGCTTCCGCATATGCTTTTTGAACAACATCCAAGGCTTCCTCTTGTGGAGAATTTGTGTACGTAGACACCACATCAAGGGTAGCGAGTAAGACATTTTGTGGTAAGGGGGTAGCTTCCAGGATTTTAAGTATGTGATTTGTGTCTTTCACGTAGGTTGCTTGTCTTGTGACAATAGGAAGCAGGAAATAATCCACTAATTCAGATATTTTTTCTGTGGGAGATCCGTTGCCGCTTATAATTGGGCGGCCGACAAATTTTGTGCCGGGGAGCGGTTTTTTATGTACTTTCGGGAGTACATATATTACCGGGGTTCGGATTTTGTGGTTATTTGGGTTGAGGTAATTAAATGGGTTACCTGAAATCTGCGATATTGTCATGCATCACTTAGAAAATCGCATAATACCGACAGATTCCAACATAATAAAATGGCTTCGCTATAGGGACGACATCCTTTTACTGTACAATGGCACACCTGAGGAACTTTTTAAATTAGTGGCCTGTCTGAACGAAGCTCACGAACATTTTAAGTTCACAGTTGAAGCTTCTAACACGGAAGTAACATATCTAGATATTAAAATCTTCAAAGGTGAACGTTTCCACGTAAGTGGCCTCCTTGACACTAAAGTCTTTACCAAGCCAACTGAAACCTACCAATATCTAGATCGTAATTCCGCACACCCCTTAGCTACTTTCAAAGGCTTTATCAAAGGCGAAGTACTCAGATACGCCCGCCTGTGCAACGATGAAAATGACTTCCAGGAGAAATGCAACTCCTTCACACAAAAATTACTTTTGAGAAATTACTCAAATGAGGAAATTAACAACGCCACCAGCGGAGTGGCTTATGCTGACCGAAAAACCCTCCTAACTGAGAAACCAAAAGTAAGAGTGCCTCCACTAATTTTTAAACTTGTTTACACTCCGCATGTTAAAACTGCAAACATTAAACGTGCCTTAACGAAAAATTGGCACCTTATCAGCCAAAACCCGCGATTATCCAAACTATTCCCCCAACAACCAATTATTGCCTACAAAAGGCCAAAAAATCTGAAAGATTTCCTTGTTAAATCAAGGTTTACGAGTTCTGGGGAAAATGACCAAGATTCAGACGAAACTTTACTCGATTGCCTATTAGAAGCAATAACAAATATTTAACTCACCCCGCGAACGACGGCTTACTACAGAAGAAGCTGCGCCATTATTACTGTTATAATGAGCAGGACAGCAGAAACCGGTCTAGTTTGGTCATAAGAACCAACAAATTTAATATTTACTCCCGGCCAATATCAAAAGCTACCAAATCTTTCGCATGAAATCACGAACGATGATTTCGGGCTTTTCCTCCAAAAATGTGCTAAGTTCACCGACCGAGTGTAACGCCAGATAGTGGCACCGCCTACCCTTATCAATCGGTCTACAAAGGGTCATTAACCCTAACTTGAAAATGAATCGCGATCACCCAGAAATCGTGCTTTAATGAAAGAGTTAGGGTCGCCCAACCCTAACTCTGAGGTTAGGATCGAGTGGAACGACACCCGCTTTTTTTCCAAAATCGTGACCTGCCGAGTTAGGGCCACGAGGAAATACCCGCCCTAGGTCGAAAATGGCCCATCTTGAAGTTAGGGTGCTTAGGAACCGCCTAAGAGTTAGGAATGGGGTTAGGGTTTGGGTCCTAACTCTCTGAGAAAAAAATCGCCCCCGGCAAAAACCGAACACATTTTTGGATAGTCCTCTTCAAGGCCCGTTTAGGGTCGTTATCAATTTGCCCCCATCTCTTCCCTGTAAGACTCTAGACTGGCCCAAAAGTGCACTTTGGGACCCTCTTTTAATCTCCCTCCCATCGGCAGGAGCGCAACGAAGGTTGGAACCGACGAGAGAAAAAATGCTCCCCGTGGCTGGCGCGGCCGGCGTCTCATTACGTATAAAAGAGTCAGTCGGAATTTCCCACCCTAAGGACCGTTCGCGCAGGCTAACTCTGAAAAAACCGATTTCTTCCGTAACGCGACGGTTCCACCGGGACTATTCAAAGACCCCGCAAGGTACAGCTCTAAAAAAAAAAACCAAGTCGTGTGCATCTGTTGCGAAGCTAGAGAAAAATTTTCGAGCCGATCGGGGCCTTTCCGACGGAATTAGAGACTTTCCCCGGAGGCGACTTTTTCGAGCAGTTTTTCCTGGATATTTTCTCGTAGCGAGACGCGATTGCAACGCGCTTGGTGTCAGTGGGAAGGTCTTTTCGGGCCGCATCAGTGTTGTGATTTTGAAGAAAAACGAACGTTGGGCGGAGGCGCGAGAGGGAAAAATACGGAAAAATTTGCGTGACCTACTTAACGGACTTAAAAAAAAAAAAAAAAAATTATCAGTCTGTGGATGATTTATTCTCGTGATGGCTTCGATTTCATCACTGGCTGTGTTAATTATTGATAACAAGTTTTGTTGGATTCATGTGATGATGAAAAAAAAAAAATTCTCTCAGTCGGTCCGGTTGCGCCTCTGTCTGAATCAGGGGGGCCTTCCCGCCTTCCCGTTACTCAGGTGTCGGCCGGGCGGGCCCTCAGATACTAAATTTGTCGCTTTGCGGGTCTCGAGGTTCATGCAGGCAGGCTTGGCAAACTTGACTGACTGCTAGAAACACGTACGTAATAGATTAGAGAGGTCGCTATACTCTTTTGTCCCGGGGAGAAATGATGATTCACGCGCTCGTTATGCCATTGGGTATAGCGGGGAATTTGGCGTGACCCTTACTCTTTTGAGATTATGTAATCAACAGATAGCTCTGACTTAGGTCTACAAAGGGTCATTAACCCTAACTTGAAAATGAATCGCGGTCACCGAGAAATCGTGCTTTAATGAAAGAGTTAGGGTCGCCCAACCCTAACTCTGAGGTTAGGGTCGGGTGGAACG
Organism: Holothuria scabra; assembly: GCA_037179385.1. Taxonomy (NCBI): domain Eukaryota; kingdom Metazoa; phylum Echinodermata; class Holothuroidea; order Aspidochirotida; family Holothuriidae; genus Holothuria; species Holothuria scabra. Next base: position 78,343,494 of record CM074180.1, read on the forward strand.
ACACCCGCTTTTTTTGGCCGAATCGTGACCTGCCGAGTTAGGGCCACAAGGAAACACCCGCCCTTTGTCGAAAATGGCCCATCTTGAAGTTAGGGTGCTTAGGAACCGCCTCAGAGTTAGGATTAGGGTTAGGATTAGGGTTTAGGGTTAGGGTTAGGGTTAGGGTTAGGGTTAGGGTTAGGGTTAGGGTTAGGGTTAGGGTCCTAACTCTCTGAGAAAAAAATCGCCCCCGGCAAAAACCGAACACATTTTTGGATAGTCCTCTTCAAGGCCCGTTTAGGGTCGATATCAATTTGCCCCCATCTCTTCCCTGTGAGACGCTAGACTGGCCCAAAAGTGCACTTTGGGACCCTCCCTCCCACAGGCAAGAGCGCAACGAAGGTTGGAGAAAAATGCTCCCCGTGGCTGGCGCGGCCGGCGTCTCAGTACGTACGTATAAAGGAGTCAGTCGGTGGAGTGAGCGAAAACTAACCCTAACCCTAAGGAAGGACCGTTCGCGCAGGCTAACTCTGAAAATACCGATTTCTTCCGTAACGCGACGGTTTCAGCGGAACTATTCAAAGACCCCGCAAGGTACAGCTCTAAAAAATGAAACCAAGCCGTCTGCGTCTGTTGCAAAGCTAGAGAATAATTTTCGAGCCGATCGGGGCCTTTCCGACGGAATTAGAGGCTTTTCCCGGAGGCGACTTTTTCGAGCAGTTTTTCCTGGATATCTCCTCGTAGCGAGACGCGATTGGAACGCGCTTGGTGTCAGTGGAAAGGTCTTTTGAGGCCGCATCAGTGTTGTGATTTCAAAGAAAAACGGACGTTGGGCGGAGGCGCGAGAGGGAAAAATACGGAAAAATTTTCGTGACCTACTTAAGGGACTTAAAAAAAAAAAAAAAAAAAAAAAAAAAAAATTCAATCTGTGGATGATTTATTCTCGTGATGGCTTTGATTTCATCACTGGCTGTGTTAATTATTGATGACAAGTTTTGTTGGGTGCATGTGATGATGAAAAAAATTTTTCTCAGGCGGTCCGGTTGCGCCTCTGTCTGAATCAGGGGGCCTTTCCGCCTTCCCGTTACTCAGTCTTCGGCCGGGCGGGCCCTCGGATACTAAATTGGGCACTTTGCGGGTCTCGAGGTTCATGCAGGCAGGCATTGGCGAACTTGACTGACTGCTAGAAACACGTACGTAATAGACAGAGAGGTCGCTATACTCTTTTGCACGCACGCATGTCCCGGGGAGAAATGATGATTCACGCGCTTACTACGGTGTGGGTACGGGGAATTTGGCGTGACCCTTACTCTTTTGAGATTATGTAATCAACAGATAGCTCTGACTTAGGTCTACAAAGGGTCATTAACCCTAACTTGAAAATGAATCGCGGTCACCCAGAAATCGTGCTTTAATGAAAGAGTTAGGGTCGCCCAACCCTAACTCCGAGGTTAGGGTCGAGTGGAACGACACCCGCTTTTTTTGGCAGAATCGTGACCTGCCGAGTTAGGGCCACAAGGAAACACCCGCCCTTTGTCGAAAATGGCCCATCTTGAAGTTAGGGTGCTTAGGAACCGCCTCAGAGTTAGGATTCGGGTTAGGGGTTAGGGTTAGGGTTAGGGTTAGGGTTAGGGTTAGGGTTAGGGTTAGGGTTAGGGTTAGGGTCCTAACTCTCTGAGAAAAAAATCGCCCCCGGCAAAAACCGAGCACATCTTTGGATAGTCCTCTTCAAGGCCCGTTTAGGGTCGATATCAATTTGCCCCCATCTCTTCCCTGTGAGACTCTAGACTGGCCCAAAAGTGCACATTGGGACCCTCCTCTTTTAATTAATCTCCCTCCCACAGGCAGGAGCGCAACGAAGGTTGGAGAAAAATGCTCCCCGTGGCTGGCGCGGCCGGCGTCTCAGTACGTACGTATAAAAGAGTCAGTCGGTGGAGTGAGCGAAAACTAACCCTAACCCTAAGGAAGGACCGTTCGCGCAGGCTAACTCTGAACTGAGCCGATTTCTTCCGTAACGCGACGGTTTCAGCGGAACTATTCAAAGACCCCGCAAGGTACAGCTCTAAAAAATGAAACCAAGTCGTCTGCATCTCTTGCGAAGCTAGAGAATAATTTTCGAGCCGATCGGGGCCTTTCCGACGGAATTAGAGGCATTTCCCGGAGGCGACTTTTTCGAGCAGTTTTTCCTGGATATCTCCTCGTAGCGAGACGCGATTGCAACGCGCTCGGTGTCAGTGGGAAGGTCTTTTCGGGCCGCATCAGTGTTGCGATTTTGAAGAAAAACGAACGTTGGGCGGAGGCGCGAGAGGGAAAAATACGGAAAAATTTTCGTGACCTACTTAACGGACTTAAAAAAAAAAAAAAAAAAAAAAAAAAAAAATTCAATCTGTGGATGATTTATTCTAGTGATGGCTTTAATTTCATCACTGGCTGTGTTAATTATTGGTGACAAGTTTTGTTGGATTCATGTGATGATGAAAAAAATTTTCTCAGGCGGTCCGGTTGCGCCTCTGTCTGAATCGGGGGGCCTTTCCGCCTTCCCGTTACTCAGTCGTCGGCCGGGCGGGCCCTGAGATACTAAATTTGGCACTTTGCGGGTCTCGAGGTTCATGCAGGCAGGCTTAGGGAACTTGACTGACTGCTAGAGACACGTACGTAATAGATAGAGAGGTCGCTCTTTTGCACGCACGCGTGTCCCGGGGAGAAATGATGATTCACGCGCTTGCTACGGTGTGGGTACGGGGAATTTGGCGTGACCCTTACTCTTTTGAGATGATCTCATCAACGGATAGCTCTGACTTAGGTCTACAAAGGGTCATTAACCCTAACTTGAAAATGAATCGCGCTCACCCAGAAATCGTGCTTTAATGAAAGAGTTAGGGTCGCCCAACCCTAACTCCGAGGTTAGGGTCGAGTGGAACGACACCCGCTTTTTTTGGCAGAATCGTGACCTGCCGAGTTAGGGCCACAAGGAAACACCCGCCCTTTGTCGAAAATGGCCCATCTTGAAGTTAGGGTGCTTAGGAACCGCCTCAGAGTTAGGGTTGGGGTTAGGGTTAGGGGTTAGGGGTTAGGGTTTAGGGTTAGGGTCCTAACTCTCTGGGAAAAAAATTGCCGGTGGCAAAAACCGAACACATCTTTGGATAGTCCTTTTCAAGGCCCGTTTAGGTTCGATCTCAATTTGCCCCTTTCTCTTCCCCGCAAGAATCTAGACCGGCCCGAAAGTGCACTCCGGGGCCCTCCTTTTTCCCCCACAGGAGCGGAACGAAGGTTTCAGCCGATGAAAAAAGGTTCCCCGTGGCGCGGGTGGCCTACGTCCGTCTTAGTATAAAAGAGTCAACGAGCGAAAATTACCAGGACCGTTCTCGCGGGCTTAATTTCCAAATACCATTTTTTCCGCAATAAGAAGGGCCCTACAAGATAAACGCTTCACAATTCAAAAAACCCAGTAGGTCCTACACTAAAATAAAAAATACCAAGCGTCTGCATCCCTCGAGAAGCCGGACAAGCATTTTGGAGCCGATCGGGGCCTTTTCAACGGAATGAGAGACTTTTTCCCGAGGCCAGTTTCTCGAGCAGTTTTTGGTCGATATTTTCTTGTAAGGAAAAGAGATGGCAACGCGCTCGGTGTCAGGTTAAAGCTGCCATTTCTCCAAAAATCTATCCTGTGAATTTAAAGGAAACGAGCAATTTGCCTCGTTCTCCCTTCTTTAAGTCTGTAGGCTGTCACAAAGCCGAAGTCTGCGGCCCTCACGCCCCCACCCCCTCCCAGGAGCGGATCGAAGAGTGGAAATTTATTCACTGAATGATCTGAAATAGTGCATTGTAAAGCCCGTATTACACAAATTACACGAATTACTCTTTTTTCCTACTGCAACGTTGTTTATGTGACATTGCATAGCAATTAGACTTTGACTATATCAATGTCTTTTTTTCTTTGTCTGTAAACTTTGTAAATGACAGGCAGAAGTTAGCAAATTTGATCTTTTTAGTTTGAAGAGAGTATTTTCTTTATGTAAAATGTATGTTATTCACGTAGGGTTTTGTACACAAATTCAGTTGCTTCATGATATGCACGGACCAAGAACATGTATTTTAGTAACTTGATAAAAAAAAAAAAAAAAAAAAACCAAGAAATAAAAGTCATTGGGAACAATGTACAATCTGTGATTTGTCTGTCTCTGTTAGTAGGCTATTTTTGTCATTCTTTCCCTTCATCTTCAGGTGTATTTAAGATCTTATTAGCAGTCTCAAACAATATATGAGTAACCCCAAATTTGTGATTTTATTTATTAAAAAGGTGAAATGACTGTCAGCCACATGTGACTTCAGGTTTTCGAGTAAACTGGCCATAGTAGAATCGTCCTGTGACTAGCCCAACCCCCTCCTCCCCACCCCACCACACTTTCATCCCCTCCTCCTCCCAGACCCTGTTAAATCATGTTGTGAGAGACAGGTCAGTTGCTGGGAGGGGCCAGGATGCCAGAACGTACGTTAATAGCACTTAATGCCGAACTCAATACACAGGCTGTTTCCGGAGGTGTCGGTGTTTTGGGATACCGGTTTTTCATTTTGCGGTAATGATATATATTTTTCGCGGCCCCTATGTTGCTTTGCACGTACAAAATAAGCGAAGGCAGACTTCACCATAATTTGAATCGCGGTTTTCTCAATACAGGAATGCATCACGGTGTAATGATAATGTCGATTGCCCGTAGCTCAGAATAGGGCTCATAATTTGGTTTTTTTCCTAGATGACTGGTGAAAACATTCACCTGAACATCAATTTCATTTCTCATGAATTCAATGAAAATTTCTTCAAATCGCCTTCGAAAAATTTCGCGTGCAGTTCTTCTAACAATGAACTGCTGTGGAGATTTAAAGGCAATCCATCTCGGCGTGACTCCTGATTCGGAGATTATATACTTTGCTTTGTGGGGGAGATGAAAGTGGTTTCCGGCATGCAGGCAAAAATGGAAAGAGAGGGCGCCGGACTGTTTTCCTCTTGCCGCTAGTTGAAATACTGACTAATAGGCTGGTACACACGCTATCGGTATCATCCCTTGGGAAGAAAATTGGTCTGACCCTTACCTTTTTGAGATAATGAGATAAACGGATAGCTCTGACTTAGGTCTATAAAGGGTCAATAACCCTAACTTGAAAAAGAATGCAGAAAACCTGAAAATCATGCTTTATGCTGAGGGTAAGGGTCACTCAGCCCTAACTCCAAGGTTAGGGTTGAGTTGAACAACCCCCATTTTTTTGGCCTGTTTCGTGACCTCTAGAGTTAGGTCCGCAAGAAATCACTCGCCCTTTGTCAAAAATGGCCCATCCGACAGTTAGGGTGGGGCAAAACCTGTATCAGGGTTAGGGTTAGGGTTAGGGTTAGGGTTAGGGGTTAGGGTTAGGGTTAGGGTTAGGGTTAGGGTTAGGGTTAGGGTTAGGGTTAGGGTTAGGGTTAGGGTTAGGGTTAGGGTTAGGGTTAGGGTTAGGGTCCTAACTCTCTGAGAAAAAAATCGCCCCCGGCAAAAACCGAGCACATCTTTGGATAGTCCTCTTCAAGGCCCGTTTAGGGTCGATATCAATTTGCCCCCATCTCTTCCCTGTGAGACTCTAGACTGGCCCAAAAGTGCACATTGGGACCCTCTTTTAATCTCCCTCCCACAGGCAGGAGCGCAACGAAGGTTGGAGAAAAATGCTCCCCGTGGCTGGCGCGGCCGGCGTCTCAGTACGTACGTATAAAAGAGTCAGTCGGTGGAGTGAGCGAAAACTAACCCTAACCCTAAGGAAGGACCGTTCGCGCAGGCTAACTCTGAACTGAGCCGATTTCTTCCGTAACGCGACGGTTTCAGCGGAACTATTCAAAGACCCCGCAAGGTACAGCTCTAAAAAATGAAACCAAGCCGTCTGCATCTCTTGCAAAGCTAGAGAATAATTTTCGAGCCGATCGGGGCCTTTCCGACGGAATTAGAGGCATTTCCCGGAGGCGACTTTTTCGAGCAGTTTTTCCTGGATATCTCCTCGTAGCGAGACGCGATTGCAACGCGCTCGGTGTCAGTGGGAAGTTCTTTTCGGGCCGCATCAGTGTTGCGATTTTGAAGAAAAACGAACGTTGGGCGGAGGCGCGAGAGGGAAAAATACGGAAAATTTTTCGTGACCTACTTAACGGACTTAAAAAAAAAAAAAAAAAAAAAAAATTCAATCTGTGGATGATTTATTCTCGTGATGGCTTTGATTTCATCACTGGCTGTGTTAATTATTGGTGACAAGTTTTGTTGGATTCATGTGATGATGATGAAAAAATTTTCTCAGTCAGGCGGTCCGGTTGCGCCTCTGTCTGAATCAGGGGGCCTTTCCGCCTTCCCGTTACTCAGTCGTCGGCCGGGCGGGCCCTGAGATACTAAATTTGGCACTTTGCGGGTCTCGAGGTTCATGCAGGCAGGCTTAGGGAACTTGACTGACTGCTAGAGACACGTACGTAATAGATAGAGAGGTCGCTCTTTTGCACGCACGCGTGTCCCGGGGAGAAATGATGATTCACGCGCTTGCTACGGTGTGGGTACGGGGAATTTGGCGTGACCCTTACTCTTTTGAGATGATCTCATCAACGGATAGCTCTGACTTAGGTCTACAAAGGGTCATTAACCCTAACTTGAAAATGAATCGCGCTCACCCAGAAATCGTGCTTTAATGAAAGAGTTAGGGTCGCCCAACCCTAACTCCGAGGTTAGGGTCGAGTGGAACGACACCCGCTTTTTTTGGCCGAATCGTGACCTGCCCAGTTAGGGCCACAAGGAAACACCCGCCCTATGTCGAAAATGGGTCATCTTGAAGTTAGGGTGCTTAGGAACCGCCTCAGAGTTAGGGTTAGGGTTAGGGTCCTACCTCTCTGAGAAAAAAATCGCCCCCGGCAAAAACCGAGCACATCTTTGGATAGCACTTTGCAAGGCCCGTTTAGGGTCGATATCAATTTGCCCCCATCTCTTCCCTGTAAGACGCTAGACTGGCCCAAAAGTACACATTGGGACCCTCTTTTAATCTCCCTCCCACAGGCAGGAGCGCAAAGAAGGTTGGAGAAAAATGCTCCCCGCGGCTGGCGCGGCCGGCGTCTCAGTACGTGTAAAAGAGTCAGTCGGTGGAGCGAGCGAAAACTAACCCTAACCCTAAGGAAGGACCGTTCGCGCAGGCTAACTCTGAAAATACCGATTTCTTCCGTAACGCGACGGTTTCAGCGGAACTATTCAAAGACCCCGCAAGGTACAGCTCTAAAAAATGAAACCAAGCCGTCTGCATCTCTTGTTAAGCTCGAGAATAATTTTCGAGCCGATCGGGGCCTTTCCGACGGAATTAGAGGCATTTCCCGGAGGCAACTTTTTCGAGCAGTTTTTCCTGGATATCTCCTCGTAGCGAGACGCGATTGGAACGCGCTCGGTGTCAGTGGGAAGGTCTTTCGGGGCCGCATCAGTGTTGCGATTTTGAAGAAAAACGAACGTCGGGCGGAGGCGCGAGAGGGAAAAATACGGAAAAATTTGCGTGACCTACTTAAGGGACTTAAAAAAAAAAAAAAAAAAAAAATCAATCTGTGGATGATTTATTCTAGTGATGGCTTTAATTTCATCACTGGCTGTGTTAATTATTGATGACAAGTTTTGTTGGATTCATGGGATGATGATGAAAAAATTTTCTCTCTCAGTTTGTCCGGTTGCGCCTCTGTCTGAATCAGGGGGCCTTTCCGCCTTCCCGTTACTCAGTCGTCGGCCGGGCGGGCCCTGAGATACTAAATTTGGCACTTTGCGGGTCTCGAGGTTCATGCAGGCAGGCTTAGGGAACTTGACTGACTGCTAGAAACACGTACGTAATAGGTAGAGAGGTCGCTTTACTCTTTTGCACGCGTGTCCGAGGAATGATGATTCACGCGCTTGCTATGCCATTGGGTACGGGGAATTTGGCGTGACCCTTACTCTTTGAGATGATCTCATCAACGGATAGCTCTGACTTAGGTCTACAAAGGGTCATTAACCCTAACTTGAAAATGAATCGCGCTCACCCAGAAATCGTGCTTTAATGAAAGAGTTAGGGTCGCCCAACCCTAACTCCGAGGTTAGGGTCGAGTGGAACGACACCCGCTTTTTTTGGCAGAATCGTGACCTGCCGAGTTAGGGCCACAAGGAAACACCCGCCCTTTGTCGAAAATGGCCCATCTTGAAGTTAGGGTGCTTAGGAACCGCCTCAGAGTTAGGGTTGGGGTCCTAACTCTCTGAGAAAAAAATCGCCCCCGGCAAAAACCGAGCACATCTTTGGATAGTCCTCTTCAAGGCCCGTTTAGGGTCGATATCAATTTGCCCCCATCTCTTCCCTGTGAGACGCTAGACTGGCCCAAAAGTGCACTTTGGGACCCTCTTTCAATCTCCCTCCCACAGGCAAGAGCGCAACGAAGGTTGGAGAAAAATGCTCCCCGTGGCTGGCGCGGCCGGCGTCTCAGTACGTATAAAAGAGTCAGTCGGTGGAGCGAGCGAAAACTAACCCTAACCCTAAGGAAGGACCGTTCGCGCAGGCTAACTCTGAACTGAGCCGATTTCTTCCGTAACGCGACGGTTTCAGCGGAACTATTCAAAGACCCCGCAAGGTACAGCTCTAAAAAATGAAACCAAGCCGTCTGCATCTCTTGGCAAGCTCGAGAATAATTTTCGAGCCGATCGGGGCCTTTCCGACGGAATTAGAGGCATTTCCCGGAGGCAACTTTTTCGAGCAGTTTTTCCTGGATATCTCCTCGTAGCGAGACGCGATTGGAACGCGCTCGGTGTCAGTGGGAAGGTCTTTTGGGGCCGCATCAGTGTTGCGATTTTGAAGAAAAACGAACGTTGGGCGGAGGCGCGAGAGGGAAAAATACGGAAAAATTTTCGTGACCTACTTAAGGGACTTAAAAAAAAAAAAAAAAAAAAAAAAAAAAAAAATATCAATCTGTGGATGATTTATTCTCGTGATGGCTTTAATTTCATCACTGGCTGTGTTAATTATTGATGACAAGTTTTGTTGGATTCATGTGATGATGATGAAAAAATTTTCTCAGGCGGTCCGGTTTGCGCCTCTGTCTGAATCAGGGGGCCTTCCCGCCTTCCCGTTACTCAGTCGTCGGCCGGGCGGGCCCTGAGATACTAAATTTGGCACTTTGCGGGTCTCGAGGTTCATGCAGGCAGGCTTAGGGAACTTGACTGACTGCTAGAAACACGTACGTAACGTAATAGATTAGAGAGGTCGCTATACTCTTTTGTCGCGTGGAGAAATGATGATTCACGCGCTTACTATGCCATTGGGTATAGCGGGGAATTTGGCGTGACCCTTACTCTTTTGGGATGATCTCATCAACGGATAGCTCTGACTTAGGTCTACAAAGGGTCATTAACCCTCACTTGAAAATGAATCGCGCTCACCCAGAAATCGTGCTTTAATGAAAGAGTTAGGGTCGCCCAACCCTAACTCCGAGGTTAGGGTCGAGTGGAACGACACCCGCTTTTTTTGGCCGAATCGTGACCTGCCGAGTTAGGGCCACAAGGAAACACCCGCCCTATGTCGAAAATGGCCCATCTTGAAGTTAGGGTGCTTAGGAACCGCCTCAGAGTTAGGATTCGGGTTAGGGTTAGGGTTAGGGTTAGGGTTAGGGTTTAGGGTTAGGGTCCTAACTCTCCGAGAAAAAAATCGCCCCCGGCAAAAACCGAGCACATCTTTGGATAGCACTTTGCAAGGCCCGTTTAGGGTCGATATCAATTTGCCCCCATCTCTTCCCTGTGAGACGCTAGACTGGCCCAAAAGTGCACATTGGGACCCTCTTTTAATCTCCCTCCCACAGGCAGGAGCGCAAAGAAGGTTGGAGAAAAATGCTCCCCGCGGCTGGCGCGGCCGGCGTCTCAGTACGTGTAAAAGAGTCAGTCGGTGGAGCGAGCGAAAACTAACCCTAACCCTAAGGAAGGACCGTTCGCGCAGGCTAACTCTGAAAATACCGATTTCTTCCGTAACGCGACGGTTTCAGCGGAACTATTCAAAGACCCCGCAAGGTACAGCTCTAAAAAATGAAACCAAGCCGTCTGCATCTCTTGGCAAGCTCGAGAATAATTTTCGAGCCGATCGGGGCCTTTCCGACGGAATTAGAGGCATTTCCCGGAGGCAACTTTTTCGAGCAGTTTTTCCTGGATATCTCCTCGTAGCGAGACGCGATTGGAACGCGCTCGGTGTCAGTGGGAAGGTCTTTTGGGGCCGCATCAGTGTTGCGATTTTGAAGAAAAACGAACGTTGGGCGGAGGCGCGAGAGGGAAAAATACGGAAAAATTTGCGTGACCTACTTAAGGGACTTAAAAAAAAAAAAAAAAAAAAAAATCAATCTGTGGATGATTTATTCTCGTGATGGCTTTAATTTCATCACTGGCTGTGTTAATTATTGATGACAAGTTTTGTCGGATTCATGTGATGATGATGAAAAAATTTTCTTTCTCAGGCGGTCCGGTTGCGCCTCTGTCTGAATCGGGGGGCCTTTCCGCCTTCCCGTTACTCAGTCGTCGGCCGGGCGGGCCCTGAGATACTAAATTTGGCACTTTGCGGGTCTCGAGGTTCATGCAGGCAGGCTTGGCAAACTTGACTGACTGCTAGAAACACGTACGTAATAGATTAGAGAGGTCGCTATACTCTTTTGCACGCGTGTCCGAGAAATGATGATTCACGCGCTCGTTATGCCATTGGGTATAGCGGGGAATTTGGCGTGACCCTTACTCTTTTGAGATGATCTCATCAACGGATAGCTCTGACTTAGGTCTACAAAGGGTCATTAACCCTAACTTGAAAATGAATCGCGGTCACCCAGAAATCGTGCTTTAATGAAAGAGTTAGGGTCGCCCAACCCTAACTCCGAGGTTAGGGTCGAGTGGAAGGACACCCGCTTTTTTTGGCCGAATCGTGACCTGCCGAGTTAGGGCCACAAGGAAACACCCGTCCTATGTCGAAAATGGCCCATCTTGAAGTTAGGGTGCTTAGGAACCGCCTCAGAGTTAGGATTCGGGTCCTAACTCTCTGAGAAAAAAATCGCCCCCGGCAAAAACCGAGCACATCTTTGGATAGTCCTCTTCAAGGCCCGTTTAGGGTCGATATCAATTTGCCCCCATCTCTTCCCTGTGAGACTCTAGACTGGCCCAAAAGTGCACATTGGGACCCTCTTTTAATCTCCCTCCCACAGGCAGGAGCGCAACGAAGGTTGGAGAAAAATGCTCCCCGTGGCTGGCGCGGCCGGCGTCTCAGTACGTATAAAAGAGTCAGTCGGTGGAGTGAGCGAAAACTAACCCTAACCCTAAGGAAGGACCGTTCGCGCAGGCTAACTCTGAAAATACCGATTTCTTCCGTAACGCGACGGTTTCAGCGGAACTATTCAAAGACCCCGCAAGGTACAGCTCTAAAAAATGAAACCAAGCCGTCTGCATCTCTTGTTAAGCTCGAGAATAATTTTCGAGCCGATCGGGGCCTTTCCGACGGAATTAGAGGCATTTCCCGGAGGCAACTTTTTCGAGCAGTTTTTCCTGGATATTTTCTCGTAGCGAGACGCGATTGGAACGCGCTCGGTGTCAGTGGGAAGGTCTTTCGGGGCCGCATCAGTGTTGCGATTTTGAAGAAAAACGAACGTCGGGCGGAGGCGCGAGAGGGAAAAATACGGAAAAATTTGCGTGACCTACTTAAGGGACTTAAAAAAAAAAAAAAAAAAAAAAAAAAAAAATCAATCTGTGGATGATTTATTCTCGTGATGGCTTTGATTTCATCACTGGCTGTGTTAATTATTGATGACAAGTTTTGTCGGATTCATGTGATGATGATGAAAAAATTTTCTTTCTCAGGCGGTCCGGTTGCGCCTCTGTCTGAATCGGGGGGCCTTTCCGCCTTCCCGTTACTCAGTCGTCGGCCGGGCGGGCCCTGAGATACTAAATTTGGCACTTTGCGGGTCTCGAGGTTCATGCAGGCAGGCTTGGCAAACTTGACTGACTGCTAGAAACACGTACGTAATAGATTAGAGAGGTCGCTTTACTCTTTTGCACGCGTGTCCGACAAATGATGATTCACGCGCTCGTTATGCCATTGGGTATAGCGGGGAATTTGGCGTGACCCTTACTCTTTTGAGATGATCTCATCAACGGATAGCTCTGACTTAGGTCTACAAAGGGTCATTAACCCTAACTTGAAAATGAATCGCGCTCACCCAGAAATCGTGCTTTAATGAAAGAGTTAGGGTCGCCCAACCCTAACTCCGAGGTTAGGGTCGAGTGGAACGACACCCGCTTTTTTTGGCCGAATCGTGACCTGCCGAGTTAGGGCCACAAGGAAACACCCGCCCTTTGTCGAAAATGGCCCATCTTGAAGTTAGGGTGCTTAGGAACCGCCTCAGAGTTAGGATTCGGGTTTAGGGTTAGGGTTAGGGTTAGGGTTAGGGTTAGGGTTAGGGTTAGGGTTAGGGTTAGGGTTAGGGTTAGGGTTAGGGTTAGGGGTTAGGGTTAGGGTTAGGGTTAGGGGTTAGGGGTTAGGGTTAGGGTTAGGGTTAGGGTTAGGGTTAGGGTTAGGGTTAGGGTTAGGGTTAGGGTTAGGGGTTAGGGTTAGGGTTAGGGTTAGGGTTAGGGTTAGGGTTAGGGTTAGGGTTAGGGTTAGGGTTAGGGTTAGGGTTAGGGTTAGGGTTAGGGTTAGGGTTAGGGTTAGGGTTAGGGTTAGGGTTAGGGTTAGGGTTAGGTCCCTGGGACAAAGTCGACCAAAAAAAGGCACGCAGGTCGACCAAAAAGGCGACAAGGTCGACCAAAAAAGCGACAGAAGTCGACGCAAAAAGCGACAAAGTCGACCCAAGAGACAAGGTCGACGCAAAAAGCGACAAGGTCGACCGGTTTAACGACAAGGTCGACCGGTTTAACGACAAGGTCGACCGGTTTAATGACACCGTCGACCGGTTTAAGGACAGGGTCGACCAGTTTATGAACATGGTCGACCCTCAAAAAAATATTCTTTTTTTGCCTTTATTTCGGAAAAAAAAAATTCTTTTAAAAATACTTACCGTCATGCAAACCACGTCAAATTCACAGGGTCTATACACCAATCTGTCCTCATTAACATATTAAGAGCGTTTGGTTCTGGACCCTACCCTTTACGAGAACGGGCCCATAAAAAATGGGGACCCGAAAATCGGAATTAAATGAAGTGTTACTGTAGCAGTATAGGGGGAAAACGCGTTTTCAACGTTGCGCGCTTACATTTCCTAGTAAACACGGCCCACAGCCATCAAACTCGCAGGGTCCATTGGCCCATGTGTTCGTTATAACAGGTTTACGGGTTTTTGCCCTGGGCCATATTGACCCGGAGAAATGGTCATTCTTCCGGGTAAAATTTAAGAAAGTATGTGTGGCAAAACCCCGCTTTTTCAACTTTGCGCGCAATCATTATCTAGTGGGCAGGGCCCAAAGACTTCAAACTCACAGGGCCCATTGGCCTATGTGTGCGCTATAACATATTGACGAGTTTTTACCCTGGGCCCATCTGTTTAGGAGGGGTGGCGCTTTTGCAGAGGCAAGTGGAATCTGGCTGGAAAAATTAGTGTAGGTATATATGGGAAAAACGCGTTTTTTCAACTTTGCGCGCTAACATTATCTAGTGGGCAAGGCCCAAAGACTTCACACTCACAGGGCCCATTGACCTTTGTGTGCGCTATAACATATTGACGAGTTTTTGCCCTGGGCCTATCCGTTTAGGAGGAGTGGCGTTTTTGCAGAGGCAAGTCGAATCTGGCTGGAAAAATTAGTGTAGGCATATATGGGAAAAACGCGTTTTTTCAACTTTGCGCGCTAACATTATCTAGTGGGCAGGGCCCAAAGACTTCAAACTCACAGGGCCTATTAGCCTATGATTGCGCTATAACATATTGACGAGTTTTTGCCCTGGGCCCATCCGTTTAGGAGGGGTGGCGTTTTTGCAGAGGCAAGTCGAATCTGGCTGGAAAAATTAGTGTAGGCATATATGGGAAAAACGCGTTTTTTCAACTTTGCGCGCTAACATTATCTAGTGGGCATGGCCCACAGACTTCAAACTCACAGGGCTTATTGGCCTATGTGTGCGCTATAACATATTGACGAGTTTTTGTCCTGGGCCAAACCGTTTAGGAGGCGTGGCGCTTTTGCAGAGGCTAGTCGAATCTGGCTGGAAAAATTAGTGTAGACATATATGGGAAAAACGCGTTTTTTCAACTTTGCGCGCAAACTTTATGCAGTGGGCAGGGCCCACAGACTTCAAACTCACAGGGCCTATCGGCCTATGTGTGCGCTATAACATATTGACGAGGTTTTGCCCTGGGCCCATCCGTTTAGGAGGGGTGGCGTTTTTGCAGAGGCAAGTCGAATCTGGCTGGAAAAATTAGTGTAGGCATATATGGGAAAAACGCGTTTTTTCAACTTTGCGCGCTAACATTATCTAGTGGGCATGGCCCACAGACTTCAAACTCACAGGGCTTATTGGCCTATGTGTGCGCTATAACATATTGACGAGGTTTTGCCCTGGGCCCATCCGTTTAGGAGGCGTGGCGCTTTTGAAGAGGCTAGTCGAATCTGGCTGGAAAAATTAGTGTAGGCATATATGGGAAAAACGCGTTTTTTCAACTTTGCGCGCAAACTGTATGCAGTGGGCAGGGCCCACAGACTTCAAACTCACAGGGCCTATCGGCCTATGTGTGCGCTATAACATATTGACGAGGTTTTGCCCTGGGCCCAATCGTTTAGGAGTAGTGGCGCTTTTGCAGAGGCCAGTCGAATCTGGCTGGAAAAATTAGTGTAGGGATATATGGGAAAAACGCGTTTTTTTAACTTTGCGCGCAAACAGTATCCAGTGGGCAGGGCCCACAGACTTCAAACTCACAGGGCCTATTGGCCTATGTGTGCGCTATAACATATTGACGAGTTTTTACCCTGGGCCCATCTGTTTAGGAGGAGTGGCGCCTTTGCAGAGGCAAGTGGAATCTGGCTGGAAAAATTAGTGTAGGCATATATGGGGAAAACGCGTTTTTTCAACTTTGCGCGCGAACATTATCTAGTGAGCAGGGCCCCCAAACTTCACAATCACAGGGCCTATAGGCCGTTGTGTGCGCTATAACATATTGACGAGTTTTTGCCCTGGATTCAACTGTTTAGGAGTAGTGGCGCTTTTGCAGAGGCTAGTCGAATCTGGCTGGAAAAATTAGTGTAGACATATACAGGAAAAACGCGTTTTTTCAACTTTGCGCGCAAATATTACCTTGTAGGAATTGCCCACAGACGTCAAATTCACAGGGCGTATTGGTCTATGTATGCGCTGTAACCTATTGACGAGTTTTTGCCCTGGGCCTTACCCTTTGGGAAAAGTGGCACTTTTGCGGATTCGATTTGAACCTGTCTGGACGAAATAAATATCATTATAAATTTCCAACCAAAAAAAAATTAAATAAAATATTTATCAGAAAGCCAGGCACATGAGACTTACGTAATGTCTAGGTGTGCCTGTGCTACATATTATATATACCGGGTTTGGTCCTCGTCCATACCGCTTGGGAGAAATGGCACTTTTCCGTAGGCGAGTCGAATTTGTCCCACCAGATAAGTGTAGCATATTCAAAAAGATGCGTGATTCTACCCGGATTTCTGGTGAAGCAATTACATTTTCCTGGTTAAATTTGACCAGGGAAAGGTCAAATTTTGACTATTTTTTTTAAGTCAAATCCAACCAAGATTATGTCACAACTTAAACATGAATCCATCCTTTCGTTTGCGAGAACAAGCCCATCAAAAATGGGGACTCGAAAGTTGGAATTAAATTTATTTTTACTGTAGCAGTATATGGGGAAAACGAGCCGTCAACATCGCGCTTACGTTTCCTAATAAAAACGGTCCACAGCCATCAAACTCACAGGGTTCATTGGCTCATGTGTTCGTTATTTTAAGTTTGCGAGGTTTTGCCCTGGGCCTTATTGACCCGGGGAAATGGTCAATCTGCCGGGTAAAAGTGGATTAAGCATGTCTGGCAAAAACCCGTTTTTTAACTTTGATTCAACCCGGATTTCTGGCTAAGCAATGGTATGTTCCTGATTAAATTTGATCAAGGGAATGTCAATTTTTGACTAGCATTTGGTCAAATTTAACCAGGAATATGTCACAGCTTAACCAGGAATCCGCCCAACCGTTTACGAGAACGGGCCCATCAAAGATGGTGACTCGAAAATTGGAATTAAATTTAATGTTACTGTATACGGGGAGAACGCGTTTTCAACATTGCGCGCTTACATCTCCTAGTAGAAATGGTCCACAGCCATCAAACTCACAGGGTCCATTGGCCCATGTTTGTTATTATGTTATTTTTACGAGTTTTTACCTGGAACTTATTGACCCGGAAAAAGGGTCTTTCTGCCGGGTAAAATCGGAGTAAGCATGTCTGGCAAAAGCCCGTTTTTTCAACTTCGCGCTCAAACATTTTCTTATTCGACTCGCCTACGTTAAAGGGCCGTTTGTCCCAAGCGGTACGGCCCAGGACCAAACCCCGTATATATATTATCAAGCATAGATACACCTAGATATTACGAAAATTTCATGTGCCTGGCTATCTGGTAAGTATTTTATTTAATTTTTTTTTGTGTTAGAAATATATAGTGTAATTATTTTAAAAAATAAGTTGTGGTATATGTAGGAAATACGCGTTTTTTCAACTTGGCGCTCAAACATTACCTAGTAGGCAGGGCCCACAGAATTCAAACTCACAGGACCTATTGGCCTATGTGTGCCCTAAAACATATTCACGAGTTTCTGCCCTGGGCCCAACCGTTTAGGAGAAGTGGCGCTTTTGCAGAGGCAAGTCGAACCTGGCTGGGAAAATCGGTGTAGGCATATACGTGAAAAACGCGTTTTTTCAACTTTGCGCGCAAACATAACCTTATTCGACTCGCCTACGTAAAAGGGCCATTTGTCCCAAGCGGTACGGCCCAGGACCAAACCCCGTATATATATTATGAAGCATAGACACACCTAGATATTACGTTAATTTCATGTGCCTGGCTATCTGGTAAGTATTTTATTTATTTTTTTTTTTCTGTTAGAAATATATAATGTAATTATTTTTAAAAATAAGTAGTGGTATATGTAGGAAATACGCGTTTTTCAACTTTGTGCGCTAACATTATCTAGTAGGCAGAGCCCAAAGACTTCAAACTCACAGGGCCCATTGGCCTATGTGTGCGCGATAACATATTGACGAGTTTTTGCCGTGGGCCCAACCGTTGAGGAGGAGTGGCCCTTTTGCAGAGGCAAGTCGAATCTGGCCGGAAAAATTAGTGTAGGCATATACGGGAAAAACGCGTTTTTTCAACTTTGTGCGCAAACATTATCTAGTAGGCAGGGCCCAAAGACTTCAAACTCACAGGGCCTATTAGCCTATTTGTGCGCTATAACATATTGACGAGTTTTTGCCCTGGGCCCACCCGTTTAAGAGGACTGTTGCTTTTGCAGAGGCAAGTGGAATCTGGCTGGAAAAATTAGTGTAGGTATGTATGGTAAAAACGCGTTTTTTCAACTTTGCGCGCAACCATTATCTAGTGGGCATGGCCCAAAGACTTCAAATTCACAGGGCCTATTGGCCTTTGTGTGCGCTATATCATATTGACGAGTTTTTGCCCTGGGCTCAACCATTTAGGAGTAGTGGCGCTTTTGCAGAGGCCAGTCGAATCTGGCTGGAAAAATTAGTGTAGGTATGTATGGTAAAAACGCGTTTTTTCAACTTTGCGCGCAACCATTATCTAGTGGGCATGGCCCAAAGACTTCAAATTCACAGGGCCTATTGGCCTTTGTGTGCGCTATATCATATTGACGAGTTTTTGCCCTGGGCTCAACCATTTAGGAGTAGTGGCGCTTTTGCAGAGGCCAGTCGAATCTGGCTGGAAAAATTAGTGTAGGTATATATGGGAAAAACGCGTTTTTTCAACTTTGCGCGCAAACATTATTTACTGGGCAGGGCCCAAAGACTTCAAACTCACAAGGCCTATTTGCCTATGTAAGCGCTATACCATATTGACGAGTTTTTGTCCTGGGCCCAACCGTTTAGGAGGAGTGGCGCCTTTGCAGAGGCTAGTCGAATCTGGCTGGAAAAATTAGTGTAGACATATATGGGAAAAACGCGTTTTTTTCAACTTTGCGCGCTAACATTATCTAGTCGGCAGAGCCCACAAACTTCAAATAAGCAGGGCCTACTGGCCTTTGTGTGCGCTATACCATATTGACGAGATTTTGTCCTGGGCCTAACCGTTTAGGAGAAGTGGCGCTTTTGCAGAGGCAAGTCGAATCTGGCTGGAAAAATTAGTGTAGGCATATATGGGAAAAACGCGTTTTTTCAACTTTGCGCGCAAACATTATCCAGTGGGCAGGGCCCACAGACTTCAAAATCACAGGGCCTACTAACGTATGTGTGCGCTATAACATATTGACGAGTTTTTGCACTGGGCCCAACCGTTTAGGAGAAGTGGCGCTTTGGCAGAGGCAAGTCGAATCTGGCTGGAAAAATTAGTGTAGGTATATATGGGAAAAACGCGTTTTTTCAACTTTGCGCGCTAACATTATCTAGTGGGCAGGGCCCACAAACTTCAAATAAGCAGGGCCTACTGGCCTATGTGTGCGCTATACCATATTGACGAGTTTTTGCCCTGGGCCCAACCGTTTAGGAGAAGTGGCGCTTTGGCAGAGGCCAGTCGAATCTGGCTGGAAAAATTAGTGTAGGTATATACGGGAAAAACGCGTTTTTTCAACTTTGCGCGCTAACATTATCTAGTGGGCAGGGCCCACAAACTTCAAATAAGCAGGGCCTACTGGCCTATGTGTGCGCTATACCATATTGACGAGTTTTTGCACTGGGCTCAACCGTTTAGGAGAAGTGGCGCTTTGGCAGAGGCCAGTCGAATCTGGCTGGAAAAATTAGTGTAGGTATATATGGGAAAAACGCGTTTTTTCAATTTTTTCGCGCAAACATTTTCCAGTGGGCAGGGCCCACAGACTTCAAACTCACAGGGCTTATTGGCCTATGTGTGCGCTATATCATATTGACGAGTTTTTGCCCTGGGCCCAACCGTTTAGGAATAGTGGTACTTTTGCGGAGGCGAGTCGAACCTGTCTGGACGAAATAAATATCATTATAAATTTCTAACAAAAAAAAAATTAAATAAAATACTTACCAGAAAGCAATTCAAAGGAAATTTGCGTAATGTCTAGGTGTAACTGTACTACATACAATATATACAGGGTTTGCTCCTGAGTCATACCGCTTGGGAGAAATGGCACTTTTCCTAAGGCGAGTCGAATTTGTCCCATTAAGTTAGTGCAGTATATATGGAAAAAAAAGGCGTGATTCAACCTGATTTCTGTTGAAGCAATGACATATTCCCGGTTAAATTTGACCAGAGAAGTGTCAAATTTTGACAAACGTTTGGTCAAATTTAACCAGGAATATGTCACAACTTAACCAAGAATCCGGGTCAGATAACCCTTGACCGCATCCTGGTCAATTTTAACCGGGGTGTCGATGATTGAAAGCACACAATGACCTATTCACACTGTCGATTGCATGGGCGTAGCCCCCTCCTACTAGACACAACGGCTGCGCACAGTAGTTTAAGTAGACTATCTCTTTTCGGGTCGACCATGTCGCTTTTTCAGTCCACTTTGTCGCTTTTTGAAGTCGACCATGTCGCTTTTTCAGTCGACCTTGTCCGCTTTTTGAAGTCGACCATGTCGCTTTTTTGGTCGACCTTGTCCGCTTTTGGGTCGACCATGTCGCTTTTAGTCGACCATGTCCTCTTTTGGGTCGACCATGTCGCTTTTTCAGTCGACCTTGTCCGCTTTTGGGTCGACCTTGTCGCTTAACTTTTAGAGCAAGTTAGAACTTATCACAGTACATCATGTCGTGACCGCTGTATTGACCCAGTTTGGACTTACCCGGGTCCAAATGATATGCCAACCAAAATCTTGTGAGTTAATATCCCGTTATGATAGATTGCCACGCAAAATTTTGCCCTAACCCTAGGTCCCCCATTTTTACCCTCAGATGACCTTTGACCTGGTGGGTTAAGGTTACCCTGCAAAGTTCATGCAACGAACAACCTTTTACCCATATTTCGTTGACCCGGGGTGCGTCGTTTTTGGGATATGAATTTTTGAAATTTCAAAATTTTAACCCCTAAACGCATGTTAAACCGGAACCGGAAGTGCTAAAGAACCGAACTATAATTTTTTTTGTGCTTTCCGGTCACGATATTGACACCAAATAATGATATGATTCTATTTAAATTATGGCTAATGCAATGGTATTTGTTTTGTTTTGTCCCAAACCACAGGTCCCTGTTTTCCAAATGCGACTACTTGAGGGCGCTCTTCATAAAATGACTTTAAACCACTGTAAAATTGGAACCGGAAGTGGTAGAGGGGTGAGCTTTGGATATGTTACAGCCCTGGCATAGGGCTATCATGCACAAAAATTTCGGGGGGAAAGGTCCACAGGAGGCCGACTTGAAATTTTGGCTTATCCCAAAAATAAGATGCGTTAACGATCTAACAAAGCAGAAACGTCTTTTGCTCTATGTCGCGTTATGAACCACCGGGGTGGGGTGAACTTAGGGTATGGGGGTGAAACGGGTCCCAAACGTTAGGTTACTCTTAGTTGCATCTCCAAACCAAATTTCGAGCCCGAAATTGACTGGAAAGGGGTCATCCGATCCATTTCACATACGATCAGAAAAAAGTCGGGTCCAAAAGCGAATTTCATGGAAAATCACACTTTAATCTTTTTTTTTTGTACCTTCTGGGCACGATATTGACACGAAATTTTGATATAATACTATTTAAATTATGGTTAATGCAATGGCATTTTTGAACGATTTTTTTCCAAGCCATAAGACCTTTATTTTGAAAAGCGACCGACAGAGGGCGCTCTTCATGAAAGAACTTTAAACCACTGTAAAACTGGAACCGGAAGTGGTAGAGAGGTGAGCTTTGGATATGTTACAGCCCTGGCATAGGGCTATCATGCACAAAAATTTCGGGGGGAAAGGTCCACAGGAGGCCGACTTGAAATTTTGGCTTATCCCAAAAATAAGGTGCGTTAACGATCTTATAAATCAGGAACGTCTTTTGCTCTATGTCGCGTTATGAACCACCGGGGTGGGGTGAACTTAGGGTTTTGGGGTAAAATGGGTCCCAAACGTTAGGTTACTCTTAGTTGCATCTCCAAACCAAATTTCGAGCCCGAAATTGACTGGAAAGGGGTCATCCGATCCATTTCACATACGATCAGAAAAAAGTCGGGTCCAAAAGCGAATTTCATGAAAAATCACACTTTAATCTTTTTTTTTTGTACCTTCCGGGCACGACATTGACACGAAATTTTGATATAATACTATTTAAATTATGGCTAATGCAATGGCATTTTTGAACGATTTTTTTCCAAGCCATAAGACCTTTATTTTGAAAAGCGACCGACAGAGGGCGTCCTAAATTTCAGACAAGGTCGACCCAAAAGCGGACAAGGTCGACCGAAAAAGCGACAAGGTCGACCGAAAAAGAGACATGGTCGACCCAAAAGTCCATTAATTTTTTTAAAGCACTTCCGGTCAACTAATCGACACAGAATTTAGATATGTTGTTTAGAAATAAAACAGAAAGAAGTGTTATTTTTTTCGAAGTCATACGACTATTCTACAAGAAATGCACTGAATTTTAGCGACAAGGTCGACCAAAAAGCGGACATGGTCTACCGAAAAAGCGACATGGTCGACATTAAAAAGGCGACAAGGTCGACCTAAAAAGCGACATGGTCGACCCGAAAGTCCATTATTTTTTTTGAAGCACTTCCGGTAAACCAATCGACACGAAATTTAAATATGTTGTTTAGAAATATAATAGAAAAAAGTGTTATTTTCTTCGAAGTCATACGACCTTCCTACAAGAAATCCACATAGAGGGCACTGAATTAAAGCGACAAGGTCGACCCAAAAGCGAACAAGGTCGACCAAAAAAGGGACAAGGTCGACCAAAAAGCGACATGGTCGACCCAAAAGTCCATTAATTTTTTTAAAGAACTTCCCGTCAACCGATCGACACAAAATTTGGATATAATGCTTAAAAATGTGACAGAAAAGAGTGTTATTTTTTTGGAAGTCATACGACCTTCCTACAAGAAATCCAGATAGAGGGCGCTGTTCCCGGTTACCGGTATTTTGGACAAATCCGGACAAGGTCGACCAACTTTAGGACGAAGTCTACCCAAAAGCGACAAAGTCGACCGAAAAAAGGCACGGAGGTCGACCTTCTCTCGCCAGGCCCCTACCAGGCTAGGTTGTGTCAGGCCAGGCCAGGCCAGGCCAGGCCAGGCCAGGCCAGGCCAGGCCCAGGCTGTGTCAGGCCAGGCCAGGCCAGGCCCAGGTCAGGGCCAGGCCAGCTGTGCTCAGGCCAGGCCAGGCCCAGGCCAGGCCAGGCTGTGCCAGGCCAGGCCAGGCCAGGCCAGGCCAGGCCAGGTGCTGTGTTGTGCTGTGCTGTACATGTGCTGTGCTGTGTTGTGCGTTGTGCTGTGCTGTGCTGTGCTGTGCTGTGCTGTGCTGTGCTGTGCTGTGCTGTGCTGTGCTGTGCTGTGCTGTGCTGTGCTGTGCTGTGCTGTGCTGTGCTGTGCTGTGCTGTGCTGTGCTGTGCTGTGCTGTGCTGTGCTGTGCTGTGCTGTGCTGTGCTGTGCTGTGCTGTGCTGTGCTGTGCTGTGCTGTGCTGTGCCTGTGCTGTGCTGTGCTGTGCTGTGCTGTGCTGTGCTGTGCTGTGCTGTGCTGTGCTGCTGTGCTGTGCTGTGCTGTGCTGTGCTGTGCTGTGCTGTGCTGTGCTGTGCTGTGCTGTGCTGTGCTGTGCTGTGCTGTGCTGTGCTGTGCTGTGCTGTGCTGTGCTGTGCTGTGCTGTGCTGTGCTGTGCTGTGCTGTGCTGTGCTGTGCTGTGCTGTGCTGTGCTGTGCTGTGCTGTGCTGTGCTGTGCTGTGCTGTGCCAGGCTGTGCTGTGCTGTGCTGTGCTGTGCTGTGCCAGTTGTGCCAGGCCTGTGCCAGGCTGTGTCAGGCCAGGCCTGTGCTGTGCTGTGCCAGGCTGTGCTGTGCTGTGCCAGGCCAGGCCAGGCCAGGCCAGGCCAGGCTGTGCTGTGCCAGGCCAGGCCAGGCCAGGCCAGGCCAGGCCAGGCCAGGCCAGGCCAGGCCAGGCCAGGCCAGGCCAGGCCAGGCCAGGCCAGGCCAGGCCAGGCCAGGCCAGGCCAGGCCAGGCCAGGGTGCCAGGCCAGGCCAGGCCAGGCCAGGCCAGGCTGTGCCAGGCCAGGCCAGGCCAGGCCAGGCCAGGCCAGGCTGTGCTGTGCTGTGCTGTGCTGTGCTGTGCCAGTGCTGTGCTGTGCTGTGCTGTGCTGTGCTGTGCTGTGCTGTGCTGTGCTGTGCTGTGCTGTGCTGTGCTGTGCTGTGCTGTGCTGTGCTGTGCTGTGCTGTGCTGTGCTGTGCTGTGCTGTGCTGTGCTGTGCTGTGCTGTGCTGTGCTGTGCTGTGCTGTGCTGTGCTGTGCTGTGCTGTGCTGTGCTGTGCTGTGCTGTGCTGTGCTGTGCTGTGCTGTGCTGTGCTGTGCTGTGCTGTGCTGTGCTGTGCTGTGCTGTGCTGTGCTGTGCTGTGCTGTGCTGTGCTGTGCTGTGCTGTGCTGTGCTGTGCTGTGCTGTGCTGTGCTGTGCTGTGCTGTGCTGTGCTGTGCTGTGCTGTGCTGTGCTGTGCTGTGCTGTGCTGTGCTGTGCTGTGCTGTGCTGTGCTGTGCTGTGCTGTGCTGTGCTGTGCTGTGCTGTGCTGTGCTGTGCTGTGCTGTGCTGTGCTGTGCTGTGCTGTGCTGTGCTGTGCTGTGCTGTGCTGTGCTGTGCTGTGCTGTGCTGTGCTGTGCTGTGCTGTGCCAGGCTGTGCTGTGCTGTGCTGTGCTGTGCTGTGCTGTGCTGTGCTGTGCTGTGCTGTGCTGTGCTGTGCTGTGCTGTGCTGTGCTGTGCTGTGCTGTGCTGTGCTGTGCTGTGCTGTGCTGTGCCAGGCCAGGCCAGGCCAGGCCAGGCCAGGCCTGTGCCAGGCCAGGCCAGGCCAGGCTGTGCCAGGCCAGGCCAGGCCAGGCCAGGCCAGGCCAGGCCAGGCCAGGCCAGGCCAGGCCAGTTGTGCCAGGCCAGGCCAGGCCAGGCCAGGCCAGGCCAGGCCAGGCCAGGCCAGGCCAGGCCAGGCTGTGCTGTGCTGTGCTGTGCTGTGCTGTGCTGTGCTGTGCTGTGCCAGGCCAGTTGTGCTGTGCTGTGCTGTGCTGTGCTGTGCTGTGCTGTGCTGTGCTGTGCTGTGCTGTGCTGTGCTGTGCTGTGCTGTGCTGTGCTGTGCTGTGCTGTGCTGTGCTGTGCTGTGCTGTGCTGTGCTGTGCTGTGCTGTGCAGTTGTGCTGTGCCAGGCTGTGCTGTGCTGTGCTGTGCTGTGCTGTGCCAGTTGTGCTGTGCTGTGCTGTGCTGTGCTGTGCTGTGCTGTGCTGTGCTGTGCTGTGCTGTGCTGTGCTGTGCTGTGCTGTGCTGTGCTGTGCTGTGCTGTGCTGTGCTGTGCTGTGCTGTGCTGTGCTGTGCTGTGCTGTGCTGTGCTGTGCTGTGCTGTGCTGTGCTGTGCTGTGCTGTGCTGTGCCAGGCTGTGCTGTGCTGTGCTGTGCTGTGCTGTGCTGTGCTGTGCTGTGCTGTGCTGTGCTGTGCTGTGCTGTGCTGTGCCAGGCTGTGCTGTGCTGTGCTGTGCTGTGCTGTGCTGTGCTGTGCTGTGCTGTGCTGTGCTGTGCTGTGCTGTGCTGTGCTGTGCTGTGCTGTGCTGTGCTGTGCTGTGCTGTGCTGTGCTGTGCTGTGCTGTGCTGTGCTGTGCCAGGCCAGGCCAGGCCAGGCCAGGCCAGGCCAGGCCAGCTGTGCTGTGCCAGGCCAGGCCAGGCCAGGCCAGGCCAGGCCAGGCCAGGCCAGGCCAGGCCAGGCCAGGCCAGGCCAGGCCAGGCCAGCCAGGCCAGGCCAGGCCAGGCCAGGCCAGGCCAGGCCAGGCCAGGCCAGGCCAGGCCAGGCCAGGCCAGGCCAGGTTGTGCCAGGCCAGGCCAGGCTGTGCCAGTGCCATGTGCTGTGCCCCAGGCCAGTTGTGCTGTGCTGTGCTGTGCTGTGCTGTGCTGTGCTGTGCTGTGCTGTGCTGTGCTGTGCTGTGCTGTGCCAGGCTGTGCTGTGCTGTGCTGTGCTGTGCTGTGCTGTGCTGTGCTGTGCTGTGCTGTGTGCTGTGCTGTGCTGTGCTGTGCTGTGCTGTGCTGTGCTGTGCTGTGCTGTGCTGTGCTGTGCTGTGCTGTGCTGTGCTGTGCTGTGCTGTGCTGTGCTGTGCTGTGCTGTGCTGTGCTGTGCTGTGCTGTGCCAGCTGTGCTGTGCTGTGCTGTGCTGTGCTGTGCTGTGCTGTGCTGTGCTGTGCTGTGCTGTGCTGTGCTGTGCTGTGCTGTGCTGTGCTGTGCTGTGCTGTGCTGTGCTGTGCTGTGCTGTGCTGTGCTGTGCTGTGCTGTGCTGTGCCAGTGCCAGTGCTGTGCTGTGCTGTGCTGTGCTGTGCTGTGCTGTGCTGTGCTGTGCTGTGCTGTGCTGTGCTGTGCTGTGCTGTGCCAGTTGTGTTGGTGCTGTGCTGTGTGCTGTGCTGTGCTGTGCTGTGCTGTGCTGTGCTGTGTGCTGTGCTGTGCTGTGCTGTGCTGTGCTGTGTTGTGCTGTGCTGTGCTGTGCTGTGCTGTCAGGCTGTGCTGTGCTGTGCTGTGCTGTGCTGTGCTGTGTTGTGTTGTGCCAGTTGTGCTGTGCTGTGTTGCAGTTGTGCTGTGCTGTGCTGTGCTGTGCTGTGCTGTGCTGTGTTGTGTTGTGCTTGTGTTGCCAGGTTGTGTTGTGTTGTGTTGTGTTGTGTTGTGCTGTGTTGTGCTGTGTTGTGTACAGTTGTGTTGGAAGTTGTGTTGTGTGTTGTGTGTTAAAGCAAAGAAAGTTGTGTTGGTGCTGGGAGGTTGTGTTGTGCTTGTGTTGTGTTGTGTTGTGTTGAAGAAGTTAAAGTTAAAGTTGGTGTTGTGTGCTGTGTTGGAAAGTGTTGTGGTGTGCTGTTGTGTTGTGTTGTGGGTTGTGTTGTGTGTTGTGTTGTGTTGTGTTGTGTTGTAAGAAGAAGAAGGAAGAAGAAGGTTGTAAAGCAGTTGAAGCAAGAAGTTAAAGAAGAAATAAA